>CM075658.1:2432197-4851894 GCA_037954105.1 Canavalia gladiata | reverse complement strand
CCATCTAATGCCTAATTTTTGGATTGAACTCTCTTCATAAGCTTAAATCATAACATTTAATTGCTTCAATATGTTTTTATTACGTGAGGACACGCTAAGCACTGTATTTGCATTTGATTGAACGGCAAGCTGGATTCTCCAAGGCCATATTGAAACCTACAACTTGTATCTATGACATGATATTGCGACATGGAGTTGTATATGCTGAATCGAAGTGGTTGGATTCTCTATTGAACCATATGAAAACTACCCATCATTATTAAGACCAATGGGCCAGAAAATAAATAAAAAATGGTAATACCTAGAATGATAATTGAAACTATAAAATCCCATGGGTCGGTGATAAAATCCTAGGGTCAGAAAATAACAGCTATTGATCCTAACAACATCCATAGCGCGGCAAATCTGTATTAATTGCTCTCGTGCTCCCTGGAGCAAGGTATTGATTGACCTATTGAAAGAGTAATAGCCTGCGACAGCGATTTCTTTAAGCTAGAAAAGGAAAAGATAGAAGAAAGTAGCTTGAACTTCAAAATTAAGGGCGTTAACCATCATACTTGGTTGTGCAATTTATTGAAGGCATAATAGTAACAGTACACCTGTAACACTAAACAACACCCCTGACTACTACTTCTAATTTATACTAATGATTTCATCAGAAAGAATTACAACATAAAATTCTACCGATAATTTCGGAAAACGGGAACAACAAATTAAGTGAGAAAGATCAGCATATAATAACCGTGCGTGTGAAAGGCCCACATTTTGTTGTTTACGGCCGACAACATTAGAAATTTGGACCACCCTTTTATTATACCACCGAATCAATGGGAAACATACAAACAGTAGGTCTAATTCCTAATAAAATATTTAAATGAGTGATAGAATCATGCCTTGGTGTTGAGAAAAAGTTTGAGGAAAAATCGTTTTCTTATAGTTTAATTATAAGTTGGTATAATTTTTTAAAAAAAAAATTGCAAAGCTCTCAAGAAACTATACAAGAGGAAATAATTATTTTCTAAAAATAAGCTGATCTGAACACGCAATTGTAACATATTGGTGTGGCACCTATTGAAAAAAGATAATAATAAATTCGGTTAAAATGGTTTAAATATGCACAAAAAAGGTCATTGAGGGCAAAGGTAAGATGAGAAAAATAGATTGCATGATTTTTAACCCAATTAAAATGGGTAGAGACCAAGAAAGACTTAAACTAATTGTTTTAAAATAATCTCACAGTAAATTATCTCTGAAAATTTAATTTTTGACCAAGATGATGGAGGATTATTGCAGCTAACCTCAACTAGTGGGATAAAACTGTTGTTGTACATGCAATAGTGAGCTTATGCCTTCTATAGAATTTGCTGAAGAGGAAAGAAATAATACTACTTTAACCAAATAATAACAGGAGAAACAAACTACAATAGTTAGGTAGCATTGTCACAACAGCAGTTGGACTCCTGTATATCTCCTTGGTTTGCTTACCTAGATCTTCTCAACAAAGCGAAACACTAAGCCAGACCTTATGTTCAGAATGTATTTACAAAAGTCTACAGGAAAATAAAAGGATGCTTAATGACAATGATTTTGCAGTCTACAAAAGTATAATCATATCCTGATGGCAGTTATCCTGGGGGTAGCAGCAAATGTTAAATGAATTTACCTTTGAAAATTCTTGTTGCATTGAGAATAGTGTTTTTGAGGATCAACTCCACTGAAACCTTGCAGACTCGCTTTTTCCAAGGGTAGGAATGAAGAGCTCATTGATGACTGCTGCTCTGGCATCGACTTCACTCCTGTGTCATAGTGAAATGAGAAATCACTTTGAGAAAAGCTGGAAGACCCAAAATCTGGCAAAGTTGAGGTACTGTCCCTTTGTTCATGATAGTTAGCAGGTTCTGGGAGACATCCCTGAATTGCTAAATTTTCCTCTACTGGTATCACGCCTGTAAGAGTCTTAAATGCAAAATCTAGGCATGGGTCTGACCAAGAATTCATAAACGAAGCACAAAACTGTAATTCAGAATTATCATGGTTTATAGTTTCAGTTTCAAGTAATTGTTGCTCTGGTGTAACAAATCCACCGTTGACAACCTGTCCATTTTCTTTTACTGGCTCTTCATGGGTTGGTGCGTTTATATTCCAGGAATGATGCACAGGTTGTGTTATGTTTCCAGCATCGATATGTTGAAGTTCTCCATCAAAATTCCTTATTATGTTGCCCTGATCAACAAAAGATTCTCTACTTGTAAATTTAGGGGCATTTTCACAAGATGTGAAGCTGGTCCTCAACTCAGGTTGCCAAGTCATATTAAGCTCTTTCTTGTTCTGGGATTGGTTTGAGTTATCATGAGTTTCTTCACTGATGCTTGTTACCATACTCACATGCATTTCCTTATATGGTGGGTCATCAACATCAGGAGTCATAACAGGCAACAGGTCAGCACCAGCATCGACTGGCAAAGCACCAGTGAGAGTCTTGAATGCAAATTCAAGGCATGGATCTGACCAAGAGTCCCCAAACGGTAAGGGGAGTTGTGGCTCGGATCTATCATCACCAATATTTTCAGCTTCAACTTTCTGCAAATGTTCCTTGTGAACAGTCTGGGTATCACATGACTTCTCACTCTTGTCTGATGATTCTCTTAGTACTTCTGTTTTCAAACTGTCAGATGCTTGAAGAGTTTGCTTGGTTTCTTCCTCAGTATTAAGATGGTCAGACACTCCATTAGTTAAAATAGCAGTTGCAGTTGATTCTTCTTTGCATGATTTTCTAGTGGAATATTCAAGAGCTCTTTCAGAAGGTGGTACCTCAGGTTCAAGGCCAGCAAGTCGCTTTGATAATCGCATAGGCACTTTGAGCTCTTTCTTTCTCTTGGGTTTATTTGAACATACCTGGGAGTTTCTATCCTTGCTTCCTGCAATGGTGTCAAGCAAATTTTGTCTGTCCCTGCTTGTTCCTGTAACAGTATCAATCAAAGTTTTTTGAATGTCAGTTTCAAGGACTATGGTGGGTCTATTATCAACTGAATCCTCAACTGGTGGTAACACACCCGTGAGGGTATTGATTGCAAACTCCACGCTTGGGTCAGACCAAGAGTAGTGAAATGCAAAGGACAGCTGAGGTTCTGCTTTTTCATCATCCATTTCTTCATCTTCAAGTTTCTTCAGTTGATTGTCTGTAGTAGATGGGATTTTAGGAGATTTTTTTCTTTTATTTGCTGGCTCTCCATTTATTGGTGATTGAAGTGCAAGCACTGTAACTGGCCTACCCTCACTTTGCGGCAATTCCACTTTGACCCCAACCTTAGGCCTTTCGCTTTTATATTTGGGAGCTTCTTCACAACATATGGAGTTCATTGACTCATATTCAGTTCCAGCCACTCGTTTTGAAGCTCGACGGGGATTGTGGTTCTCTTTCTTATTTCTTGATTTGTTTGAGCTAGTTTGAATTTCCGGCTTAATGTCTTCTATTTTATCAGTTTCTTGCTGATGTGGTTGTTCTTTTGAAACTGCTTGGTCTTCAGAATTATGGTTGCTTGTGTTCATTACCTCTTGTTGCATGTTATGTACGTGCTCAATTTCTGGGACACCATTTAAATCCTGAGACGGTTTATTTTCCATATCAACATCTAGACTATTTCTACTTTTCCTCGAGTTTCTTTTTGGAACCTGAAGGGTCTGTTCATTGATCACATTGTTGGCTGACTGGACAGGTTTCATTCCAGCAAGTCTTGGTGAGAACCTTTGACGCACAGTGAACTCCTTGTTTATGGATATGCTATGGTTACTGTGATTCTCTATATTAGCATTATTCATCATATTCACCACATGCTCCTTCTCTTGCACATCATCTGCAGCAAGAACTTTTTCTGATTCTTTCAAGGATTCATTTTTCAGAAGTGCTGAGCTACCTGGGTCAGAGGTTTTGTTCATTTCAGAAGAGTCTGCAGCTCCATCCTCCAGTGAATGCATCTTTACAACAGATTCACTGGTGGGAATAGAAGCAACCATCATTCCGGATGACACATTCACATCTTGCCCTTTGCTTGATTTGTTAGCATCAGGTAATTCTGCACTGAGTACTTCTGTGGCTGCAGTAAAAAGTTTAAAATAAATAGGAATGGGTATCAGATGTAAATGGCATATTCTTCATCCCAGTGAGTTTTAAATGAACTTGTAGCAAAATTGAAAAACCAATCCTATCTAAATATATTTCACTTATGGTTTCTTACTTGTAGAAAGCTGTTGTTTGGGCGCAGATTGCTTGTGCTTCTGTCCCTTGACAGCAGGTGATGGCTAGATTCAACAAAAGCAGAAGAATTATGAAATTATTCAGAGTTTGAATTCCCAGATATAAACAGAAAAAATATTGATTGGGAGACCGGCATTATGTAGCATTCTCGGATTTTAGACAACTAATGCCAGTGGAAATCTATAAAGGATACTATGCAATTAGGCAAATCTTCATAAAGAAAATCATCAGCTAATACTACAGAAGCATAGTTGTCGTAGAGATTTTTAATTTGCTGGAATTTCTGCAGTGAGTTTCAAATCTGATGTGATTGAATAATACCTAGATTATTTTAATCTTCTAGCAGTTTGGAGCAAGAACTAATAGGTAAAGAGAATGCTTAATAAATGCAACAATAGTAAGATAGTACTCATGCAAAAATGTCTTACAGTTAGGTTGTCTTCATCTTGGATCTGTACTCTACTTGGTTTACACGCACATGAATGTATATCTCCAGATTCAAGATAGCGCAGTACATCCTTCTTAGAACGGAATACATATCCACTCACTGGATCCTTATAAAACTGTTGGAAGTGTAACCCAATTATAATTTGTATAAGCATCAAACTATAGGAAAACTGCAAATGCAGCATATTACTCAAGAATCCACACCACAGATTATTTGCAACCCACCTCTTCAAATGGGAGAAAACAATAATAAAAAGAACTTGATTTGAAGCTAAAAATAAGAAAGAGACGTAACATTACATAAATATCCTTTTTTATAATACTTAAAAAGGAGATCATTTTGGATAGAGAGGATAACCAAAGATCAAGTGAAATTTTTTACAATACTTAAAAAGGAGATCATTTTGGATAGAGAGGATAACCAAAGATCAAGTGAAATTTCATACCGGATCTTTCCGAATGCCATTGCTTTTCCTTGTAATCTTTACTTCTTTTACCCATCCAGGTGGTAAATCCTCCACAGTAGACTTCTCAGCCACACCCTGAAAGACAGCAAAACTTTGAAAATTAAGTATTTGAAAACAATTTCACAAAGATAACCCAATTTTCTAAAAAAACAAAATCAATGGGCTAAATAAAGGTTCATCCAATAATCATATTATGAAACATTTTATTTGTATACATTCTACTCTTTTTGTTCAAAAAAGTACACATCCTTTAAATGGCCCCAAGAGCACACAACCCAAGTAGACAAAAGATACAAAACATTTGAAAGAATTTACAAAACCTGGGTGACAGACAAACTAGGACTTGAAATTCTTACAATCTATACTGTCCAACAACAGAAACTTAGACCAAATCGGTGAAGTAGATGTACAAAGAAACAAACACATAAAAGTGAGGCCCTGAGCTGAGGCAGCCATTGTGATTTTCTGAATGGCTCTTTTGTTATGGGGGTCGCATTGTTTCATGGTTTAATCTATATATTTTTCTTCATTATGATTGTAATTTCAAGTTAATTTCCATGCTGTGGTCCTTTCTACACAATAAATAGAATAAGCAAAAGTCCTGGCATGAAATACAGTCTGATTCTGGTTTCATGTCACAGACAGTTCTAATTATGAAAATTATCAATCATGCACATCACAGGACAGGGTAATGGATGATAAAAAGATCTTCAAATTGATGATAACATTCATTAATAACAAATAGGGAAAAAAAAGGAAACTAGAGATACAAGGGATACATAGATACAAACATTGGTTGGAGAATACACATTAGTGCATTTCTTCTTCTTGGAAGTGCAGCTGTTGTCCTTTATAGTTTCAAGATATCGTAATACCTCTGGTTTGGAGTAGAATTTGTATCCATTCAATGGATCAATGTAACACTGTTAACATAAAAACAGCTCTATAGTGAGTGATAAGTTGCATTACTTACACCAAATTGTTAATAAACAACAGGCAATAACAGCATCCAGAACTTTTACATGTAATGCTTACTTTACCCTTTTAAACAGTAATTAATAGAGGATATTGAGATAAGTAAAAAACAAAGAGCATCACCATAATTAATATGCCCGAAAATTAATAGTCCAACAACAAAGCAACAAAAAATAAATTACCACCTAGAAGTAGTACTGAATCACATGTTCACATCATAAGAAGAGGGTAGCTTTTAGCCTTTTACTGATGAATATACAAAATAATTTGAACATGGTCTCAAAAGATGTGTCCCGAAATCCAGCTCACCAATTTAGGACAACGGTTCACAAATCAGACACATAGGGAGAAAAAAAACTAATGTTGTATGTCCCATATGTTTAAGTCAATGATATTAAGAATCAAATTTAAGATTTTCAAAGTCAAACATTAAACATTTCTGCCACAGATTGTACAAATAAATTATTCATGATTCAAAGCCAGAAACTTGAGAACAGTGCAAGTTATAGACTAATAATGTCAATCATATATTAATGGTAGCAGTTTGATAGAAGACAGTCTAATTAAAGTTGCTAATGGTCTACAATAATAATATCCAAATTAAGAGAATCTATCCAGCACCTTATAGCCAAATCCCATGTATGCACCACTTTTACGGGTTCTGAATTCCACATTCCAGCCATCAGGTAACCATTCAGGATGTTCGTGAACTTTCTCTGTGGTCTGAAATAGTCACACATCAACAATGTGTCAAGTGATAAAGGCTTTTAGCTAAGTAGGGGAAGGAAATATCCCAAAAATGCCTTCAAAATTTATACCCACCTGTTGCTTAGAATTGCATTTTGTGTTACTGTCAATAAGTCCATTGATTTCTTCAGACTTTTCAACATCAGAATTTCCCATTTTCAGAACGTAGGTTATGTATTCAAAGATAAAACAAAATCACAAATGCCAAAGCACCAAGCATTTTCCTTATTTTCCTTATTCCAATAATCTATTCCTCCGCCCAAAACCTTGCATTCTGACTTGTTTCATCATACCAACAAGGAGACATAACAATTAGCAAGCAACATACATATCAAGAACTATAACTTGCCCTCCAATATAGACTAAGTTGGATTTTCTCCATCCGGTGTTTCACCACCTGAAACACACCAAGAAAGAATTATCATAGGTCATTAAAAAGAAACAGCATATGAAGGTTGCATATGATACAATCAAGAGAGACATCTGAACACTAAACAGATTCAACTGCCATGACCATTTCTCTGCAAAACATCGTTTACCAGAGAAACCAACACCCTAACAACCTAGTCACAGCCGTGTACAATTAGGGTCACTAGGTTAGAAAGTATTCTTCCTCCAAATTGAAGATTAACTTTCCTTTATAAAGAGAAAAAAAACAAAAGAACAAAAACATACTTTAGCAAACCATGAATCACCATAATCTTTGGCCTTTGGTTGGGAAACACAAAGAGAAAGGAAAGAAAAGAAAATAAAATAAAATAAATAGAAAGGAATATAAACACAACAAATGCACTGATTAGAACTAAAAATCTGATTAATCTCCACCTCTTCACCTCCACTCCCCGTTTCCCACACAAATCATTAACATACACCAACAGAATAACAAAAATAATAATGAAAAACCACAATTATTAACACGAAGTAAATAATAAAAAGTGTTAAAAGTAAAAGCTAAGGTAATAAGGAATTAGTTGGAAGATTAGTTAATAGTTACCCTAGTTGATGGGTAATAGAGATAGAAATTGCAGGATCCGATGGTTGCTCGAAGAGGGAAGTGAATTTGTTGGGTTTTGACAGATGCAAGGGTATGAGCTTGGGAAAGAGTTGGAAGATTGGCTTTGATGCTTTTATGACTATGCGAATATTTAATCTAAGTCCACGAATCAGCCTCTCAACCCACGTGTTGTATTCAACGAAAGATTGAACTGCAACAACCTTTTTGTTTCTCCCAAAAATATAATTATAATTAAATAAAAAATAAGTTCACCCAGAAACACCGCATTCTAAAGTACATGATTAGCCTTTGACTCTTACAGTATTTCTTTTATTATTTTTAAATATCTTGGAAAAGTATTTAATTAAAATGCATATATTTAATATTTTTTAAAACATTTAACGTATAGGATGAAACTTTTATTGTTAGATAAAATCGGGCCATGTTATTTAGAGAAACTCAAATGAAATTTACTTAATAATAAATATATTAAAAATTGTAAATAGTGTGCTATTTTTTTTAGCATTATATTTTTGTTAAAAAAATATTTTTTAAACAGAATATATGTTTGACTGGTATTTGATATTTTAGAAATATTTTAAAATGCTAATAAAAGGGAAAAACGTGGTAAAAGGAAATAAAATAATAGATAATAACTAATTAGAAACTAACTTTTTATTCTGACATCATGATACTTTTTTAAAAGTTAATAATGTTTAAAATAATATCTTTTATACTTATATTAGCCATGAAAATATTACATTATCGGCATATTTTAAACGAACTCGCTCCAACAATTTAAAATCTTACTGGAGTAACAGAAAAAAATGAGTTACATTTTAAAAAATATAAAAGTACGAGTCTTTTTAATTATATATTTAAATGTTGAATTTGATTATATTTAATATAAATAATTCAGGTAATATTTATATAACTTATATAATATAAGTTGGTATAAAGTATTTGGATAATTTCCAATAAACGCAAACTAAAGTTTTTTTTTTTAAATTATGAATAACCTACAAGGCAAAGGCTAAATGCTGTAATCTGTGATTAACTTTTCTTTCTTTGGTTCGGGTTATTTTCACAACAGTGACTTTGTTTTTTTTGTAAAATTAATGTGGATTTTTTTTTTCTTTTTCAGAGACCAATGTAATGGTGTTTTTTATTCATCAAAACAGTTAGTCTTGTGGTATAACTATTTTGTTAAAATAAGAAAATTTTATCATCCAAGAATAAAACTTTTTTTCTCAGTGATATATTCACATTTCAACGTTCTTTTTCTAAAATGTAGACCTGGTTAATAAATCGCTGACGAGAAATATTTCTCCAAGGTCATTTTTTAAAAGAAAATAACAATAAATAACTTACAGGAATTTTGCATACAGAGACATACGAAGTCTATACAAATTTATGTAAATATCATTCCATATTTTATGCAAATAGATATTAAAAAACTAAAGATTTATTTATTTTTAGAAAACATTTTTTATTTTTTATTTTTATCATTTTGTACAGAAAACAGTAAAAACGAAAAAAAAATTAATATAAAATTTTAAAAGGAAAAAACAGAATAAAAATAAGAAAATATTTTTATAAATAAAAAAATAAAAACAGAAAATATTTTTTAAAAATAAAACTGACTAAATTATGTTTTCAAATAATAGCCAGACCCAAACACTGTTTGAATGGGAAAATATTGTCTTCCGGTCAAATTCAACTTTTTATATTCAATGATGTGTCAATCCAGATGTAATCAACTGCTTTTATGTTTAAGAATCATGAATTCCTGCGCGAAGACAACATTGTGTAAGATCGTTTCTTTAACCTACATTGCCGTAAAAATAGTGTGTTTGCTGTACTTAAAAAAAATTTCACTATCGAATATTATAACATGGATTTTTGATTACTTCAACCAAATAATTCAACTTGTTTTATATTTTTCGGTTGTCTCTGGTTTATTTATACACGATCGGGCTCATAATACATTTCTTTAATTTTTATAATAATTAATATTTTTTATTATTGATTTGAAGTTAATTTTATTAAATGCATAAATTAGAAACAATCATTTATGTTCATCTAATGGTACTATTTATTTAATATTTATCACCTTTTAGTTTTTTTATCATGTTACATCATTTATTATTTCTATTTTTTATATCCCAAAAATATTTACCAAATAATTTTCATAAATTAATGTAGCATATAAAGTAAATATTTCATATTGGCACATAAAATGTAAACCCTTACATACCAAATCTCGATTATTATTTTTATTATATATATATATATATATATATATATATATATATATATGTATGTATGTATGCACACACACTGGATTTCACACATAATTTTTTTTATTTTTTAATTTAATTTTTTTATTAATTGAAGAAGACGTGTACTATATTCATTATATGTTTGTCTTTGTTTATTGTTTATGCCATCAACCCGAACATTGGTTGATAAGGTATCATTTCTTTGTTATGAAATCTGGATTGACATCAGGATGAAGAGAGACGGACACGAATACAGTGTATATCTTCTTCAATTAATAAAAAAATTAAATAAAGAATTTGTATATAAAATTCAATATATATACAATTATTTATAAAAAATAATATATATGTATAAACTATCCTATAAATATGATGAATATAGCAATAAAATAAACTGCTAAAATGCTCATGATACTAAAACGGATTCAAACAGTTTGATAATTCAATTAAATAATTTCTACATATTTTAAAAATAAAAAGAAAATTATTTTTCATGGTTTAATATAATTAATTTTGAAATTCTCAAAAATTAAAATAATAATTTATATATCTAAGTATTCTTCTTGAATTCCTGGCTCAACGATAATTAAATTATTTATTTACCATATTAAATATTCAGTAAAGATCAATTTAATTATAATATAAATATAAAAAATATTAAAAATAATAATTTTATCAAATTATTAATTACATTGGAAATTATTTATATCTTTCAACGTTTGAATGATTTAATATTTTTTATTTTGATTTAAATAAAATATATAATTTTTATATGAGAGAACTATACTTCAATTGGTAGAATCATTATGAACTATAAATTCTGTCTTTGAAAACTTACAAACAAATGTATATTCAGAATTTGAATCCTGAAATTTCCTATCAATTGACTCTTCCCTTATTCAATGGTGGATTTAATAATTTTTTAAAGTATTAACGTAGTCATTTCAAAACATTAAAATCTAAGTTAGATTGTTTATTAAAATATATTGTTATTTTCATATTATAATAACAACTTAAAACAGTAAAAAAATATTGATTAACAGAGTAAATGATATTTATATTTTTTACAAAATAAATGATTGATAAAAAAAATGTTAATAACATACTCTCTTAAATAGTTCTTCAATATTTTTGCTGTGATTGATCCATTTTTAAAAATAATTAATTTACAAGAAAGTATTTTAATCTTTAAAAATTTAATCATTTACAAAAAGATGCCGAAAAGTATATTTATCAAAGTATGCTGTAAGCATTTCTTTTTATAAAATATCTTCTACATTTTATCTTTTTTTATGCTAAACCTAAAGTATTATTTAGACCTGAATATATAGTTGAAGATTAATCTTTTTAAAACATGAAAATTATTAAAATAATATTTTTTTCTATCAATAAACTTTTTTTATGTATTTAATTTTTAAATCTTATTTAAAATGGGGCTAAAGTTCAACAAAAAATAATTTATGAAAAAAAATCACCAAAAAAAAGCACTCCAAATACATCATCATAAAAATATAGGACGAGAAGAGAAAATATCTCCTTCAAAAGTTGATTGATGAACATATATTTTAAAGAACAACTTTAATAGAAAAAAATGAACTAAAAAAACATATATTTTAAGTAACAATTTTAATAGAAAAAAGTTTAGTTAAATTTTATTAGTCTTATGTAAACTTGTCGTAGTTCTTAAATAAAATAGATACCAAAAGATGGTAATATAAAAATATTTCAAAGTTATACCTTAAGTGTATAAGAAATTTTCAAATAGGATATGATATTAAACATCATCTTTAAGAAGTAGATCTTTTATTTGTGATCTCGTAAACCAAATCATAATATTAAATTTAATATATGATGAAAGGGGAAGATTTCCAACAAACAGATATAAAATTGAATCAAATATTTTACAATTTTAAATCATATAAAGGAAGTCACAAGTTCGAAAAAAATTATTTTTCAATTTTACTTTTCATGTATTAAATTTTAATTATTTATCTACAATTTTTAATTTGGGGAAATATTTATTTTTAAAACAATTACCTTTTATTTTTGTAGTTATTATTATTTAAATAAATATTATCCTTGTTAAATTAAAATATTTAACTACATTCTTTAACTCATAATCTTTCAATATTTGTTTTTAGAATTTAATCACCAATAGTATAAATATTATATGTTTTTAATTAAATATTAGAATAATATGATACTAAAAGATGGTTAATAGAATACATCCCATAAAGTATATGTTTATCGATGCAGATATTATTTAGATAAATATTAATAAAAATTCTCAAAAAATTAATTAATCAATCAATTTTTTCATGTCATAGCTAAGCATATTTTTTGCCAAAAGACAACTTTTTTATTAAGATAATTTTGACTTTATTGACATTTAAGAATCTCACTATACAATCGTAGTAGTCTTGCGGTAGGATAACGATCAAAGTTCCATTGTGATTTTAGGCATTACCGTATTTTTGCAAGTTACAGTCCTACTTACATCATGCCATAATGAGGAATAAATTAACATGTTCCAAATCTTAAAATGTTTCAATAATATCACGATCTATTTGATTTATTTATATTTTAAATAAATATATACCAACAAGGGATAACATTAAATATGAATTTCAGTAAAATAATACATTTAATAACATTTTATATAAAGTAAATTTCTTCCATCACTTTTTTTTATTATATTTTTTTAGTAAAAACTTGGGGTGGAAGGCTCAAAATAAATAAAATATGATGTTACACGTAGGGATGGCAGCCCCACTAAAATTAGCAATAGAAGCCCATTTGATTTTAATCAGGTGATGAAATCATGGAGTTCATTGTTCAAATATTCAAACTCTTGTTCGCTAGAAAACCTGCACGGAAGTCCCCGTTTGGCAACAGCCCAAAGTAGAGTTTGTCCCATTCCCATTGGAGTGTGTAAAGTATGCCAACGGTGCAAAATGGAGTTTCTGGAGAGGATTACAAATAACGTACGAGACGCTACTGCTGTCTTTACATATTGTGTCCAACCTAGAGGATTAACAGTGAATTCCCCGATGGAAGAGACATGATCATGTTTTGCATATCCTTCACTCTATTCGAAGAGTCTGATGAAAAGGCTTGTGCTTCGCGGGTTAATTAGGATCACTCCCCCGGTCATATTTACCTTTCAGAACCTGCACCACATATCCACAGACAAGTTTAACTGTTTGCATTACAAGGTTTGGCATGAAACCATGAACAAATTTGTCAAGAAAGTGAGTCTAGACACGGAAAAGTAACTGGCCTTCCAACTCGGTAGCTTGTGTTACATTCTTTCTATGACACTCTCTTGCAGTTGTTTTTCATCTTGCTGACAGGATTTGTTAACCCCCAAGTATTTTTTCTTCCGCGCATTCAGGTTTCAGGTCTCTTCAAGCCACACTTGTCGATATCGTTTCCAGACTTCATTTAGAAGTTTGAAGGAGAGAGGGGAAATGTTTAAAAAAATATTAATTTTAAAAACAGTTTAAAATATTTTTTATTTTTAAAAATTCTCAAAAAGTAGATGATAATCCTTTTTCTTTTCCATCTCTCTTTGGAAAACAATTTCTAAATAAAATTTTACCAAATAAGAAGTAAAACGAAGGCAACTCCTCTTTGTGCACCTTAGGATTTATTTATATTCATAATTGTTTAACTAATAAACTTTAAAAATAATTTTTCTTGACACGCATTATTCATATTTGAAACATATGATTTTATAAAATGGTTATAATTATTAAAAATAAAATATGGTTTTTATCTTTTATAAAATCATACTATACAGAAAAATTATTAGTTTATATTATAATAAAATAGTTCTATACATAGTTATATATTTTATTAATATTTTTTTTTCTTTTTTATGAAATGTAAATTCTACATATATTATATAAGTGTGAGATATTTTAACTCTTTAATTTTATTTTTAAAAATTATCTTTATAATTTAAATTTAAATATTTAAAATTTTAATTACATCAAAATTAAATTTTTACTAATGATATTAATATGTTTTCAATTTGTTATAAAAATATTTAATAATTTTTTTTAAAAAAAAAAACAGTTTGGATAGAACATCGATTCACTTACATATTTAAAGATTTATTACACTTATCTCCGAGTCCCTATATTTTGGTGTAACTGGATATAGACTTTTGTAGATAAGTGGAAGAAGTTTTTTGGTTGGGATAAGTTGATAGTCATATTTAATTTAATATCCTTAATCTGTAATTATAATACCTGAAAAGTTCTGACTTGTAAGTTACAACCAAACTCCAAACAGTAGCTGAGGAGCAGCAAAGTCCTTCATTTCATCCACGGCTAGCTTCTCTCTTTCTCCCTTCGCCGTGTGCAAGAGGTTGCCTATCATCACTACTTCTTTTCAATTTCATTTTAATTTTCTTAAAACCTTGCAAGATTTCAACTTAAGGACATTCAAAAATCAAGTTTCCGTCATTTTCTAAAATCTTAGGGTTACTACTTCCCTTACCTCGTAGGGTTTTGTCGAATTCCCAAATTTTGCACTCTCTACCGTTGATTGGCCATTTTTCTTGATGCATTACTTGAATTTAGTCCTTCGAAACTCTTTAGAAATCTGAAATTGTGTGCGTGTTTTTTATCTTCAGATGGCGTTGCAAGAAAGGTTAGAAAAGTTCAAGAAGCAGCAAGAGAAGTGCCAAACGACACTGTCGAGTATTGCAGCTAGCAAGGCCGCAAGCCAAAAATCTACTGCACATGTCTCGGCCTCAGTCAATGGAAGAAACGCAGCCCCTGCCGTCAAGTTCTCAAACGACACAGAGAGGCTTCAGCATATTAACAGCATTCGCAAAGCCCCTGTGGGTGCTCAGATGAAACGTGTTATTGATCTCCTTCTGGAGGTACCTATCCAAATTACTACCCCTTTTGCACAAATATGTGGTGGTTGTTTCATCAGGTTCGCGGTTTTATTTTCAGTTTTCGTATAGTACTAGTGGTAGAGAGGCACGAGATAGAAAAGAAGGGGGAATTTTACTCGTCACCTGCATGCTTTGGGTTGTTAGTACTAAATTTCAAACTTCGAAATTATGCTTTTAAAATACTGAATAGGAGAATTTTCTATAATAACCTACAGGATATATAATTATGCTTTTGTTTCGGCCATCTTTAATTTATTTTGTGGCTAGTGAATCTGAAATGGTGATTGATGCACCTTCTTTCAGACGATCCATAACCTCTCTTTAAGTCTTAAGGTTGATGGATGTGTTTTTCAAAAGTTTGCTTTATTCTAAGGTTAGGGCATACCATAAGCCTCAAGGAGCTGTAGCGGTAACAAATGACCAACCTAAGAAAGTCCACTGTCAGGTATTTAATCAGTTGAAACCATATTGATTTGGTGTGTGTTTGCTGACAGACACGCCAAGCTTTAACACCGGAGCAGATAAATGAGGCATGTTATGTTGACATGAAGGCTAACAAAGATGTTTTTGATAATTTGAGGAAAAACCCAAAAGTATACTATGATGGGCAACGGTTCTCTTACAAGGTAACTTTTCTTCTCGCATATATGTGAACATTCATATATTCAAATGTTCCTTTAGAAAATAACTTCTTCTGTTGTTTGCTTTTGGTCTATAGTCAAAGTATGGTCTTAAGGACAAAACTGAGCTTCTTCAACTAATACGTAAGTTTCCCGAGGGCATTGCTGTTATTGACCTAAAGGATGCTTACCCCACTGTGATGGAAGACTTGCAGGTACAATGACTTTTATTAGGGTCCCCCATCCCAGTGAATGAACATTTTATCACATTAGATTTGGAGCTGTGTTAATATAGGCAGAATTTCAAAATGTTCTACTGTAGGAGTTCAGTCTGACCCCCAGTAGAGAAAAGCCGTTGAAAGTTTCTTCCTTTCACTTCTCTGCATTTGTTTTGTCTTTTTTTTTATAACACCGTTCTCTTTGCTTCTTTTCTTACTGTGGTTTACATGATGGTGTCATATAAATGGAAGACTTCTGAAATATTTAGTTTGTTTTTATCAAAATTTGTAAATAAGAATACAACTATTTGATGATGTTGATCTAAAATGTCTTTAATTAAATGACTTGTAATAAAGATAGGCAATGTTTTTGTAGAAATGGCCACGAGTCAAAATCTAGTAAATAGTGGTTTCTTATGGAATGGGACCTTATAAAACTATCGGTTTCTAGACTTTGAAAGCTGCAGGGCAGATTTGGCTGCTGTCCAACTTTGATTCACAGGAAGACATTGCCTACCCTAATGACCCCAAAGTGCACATTAAGGTGGATGACGATCTAAAACAGCTTTTTCGGAGTATTGAATTGCCTCGTGATATGATTGATATAGAGAAGGATCTTCAAAAAAATGGAATGAAGCCCGCTACCAACACTGCAAAGAGGAGGAGTGCAGCACAAATTCAAGGCATTTCCTCCAAGCCCAAGCCTAAAAAGAAGAAGAGTGAAATCAGCAAGAGAACCAAACTAACCAATGCCCATCTTCCAGAGCTTTTTCAGAACTTAAACAATTCCTGATAACTCTCAACAAGTGTTGGATTAGTTCACATAGATAATTTATCAGCCAGCAGAAATTAGATTATCGGAGTGAAATATTCAGGAGGTTCTTATTGCTCTGCCCTACTCTTATTTGTTGTCAATTTTTATACATCAAGGCTGCAGCTAGTGGACTGTTGTGATCTGTAGCAATACTAGTAATAATGTGTGAATCCTTGTATATTAAAACCATGTTATGTTTAATTTGCGAGTCTTGTAACTTATACGAAGATGTTAGATCTAAAGTGAAACAAAGCAGCTCTTTGGTCAACACGAGAATGTAACTTTACCCCATTTCAAGAGTGGGCTTGGTTAAAAATACCCTGAACTCCACGGGAGCCGTTAATAATCAGAGGTGGCAGACGGAGTCTGAGAATTCTTAGTGCAAGTCGGCTTTGGAAGTAATAAAAGATTTGCAAACAGATAGAAGAAACAAACACAAAAGTTGCCAAGTCTATTTTTCTTATATCAAAATGCTGCTAAAGAATTTTTTCCCTTTCTATGGCACACAAAATAAATTACCGAACCCTTATTTCTTCTTTGGAATAAAAGATAGGTTAGAGAAAAATGAAAGTAAAAATGGAAGGTGAATGTTCATGTGTTCGGCGCAAAAAAATAAAATCAGTCGTTTGTTTAATATAAAATGGGGGATGCATAAAAGAAAAAAATGGATAGCTTGTCAGGGAAGTTTTTTGTAAACAGGAGTGTTCATCAATAAATAAATATATAAAATTAAAATTATTGCGTATAAAAAGAAAGAAATGTGTAAATTTGAATGTTGTGTAAACAAGGTAAATCTAATAAATAAAATTGTAAATGTTACGTGAGGTGTGGGAGTCTCCAACGCCAACTCCAACAGAAAGTGTAGTTCACTTAAAATGTAAGGCGCCAAATTATGCGTGGTATTTAAATCCTAGTCCACCCATTTTTATCGTGCGAATGTTTATTTTTTGTGATATACCTGGTACCACCTTCATCTCATTTCTCTCGCTTTTATCGGGAAAGCATAACCAAAGGCAAAAAGCAACAGAAAAATGGGTTTTGCAATGCAATGCTCAAGCTATGGCACTTGTTTTTCTGTTTGTGTTCCTCATCGATTCGCCCAAACCTCTCTATCTCTTCAAGGTGAGTTAGTTAGCTCGTTCAACTCTCAGACTCCCGCAACCATTTCTGCGAATCCATCGATCTCAATTTAACGCAATATCAAATTCGAATTTCCTTTCCAGCTTACCACTGGAACCGACTCAAGAATGCACGAAAGAATCAGAGGATGATGGTTCTCTGTGGTGTGGACCATCGAAGCTCCAACCTCGGTTCCGAGAGGAAAAGGTCTAAACCATTTATTCTTGTTGTTTATTATTATTCTTAATCTCTATTATACTTTCAGCTTCACAATTCCCCTCTTAATTTCGTGTAGAAAAGTTGTGGAACACGTTTGTCTGATTAAAGCAAAGCGGAATTTATCTGAAGAGGAAGAGAACGACATGCTTGATTATTTGTACACAACACAGTACCAAATGGGTGGTGTTGTTGCAATTTCATTAGGTTGGTTTATTGCCAATAGTCACATTCATGATACATTCCCTAATTAGAACCTACCATTGCTTTCACTCCTTCTCCACATGCATAATCTAGTGCTAGGTTTTCATGTGATGATGACCTTGTTGATCCTGTAGGGCGCGTTTCTGCTCCAAATTCTGAGCGCTACACGCATGCTCTATTTATGCGGTTTCAGAAGAAGGACAATCTAGAAAAGTTTTATGAGAATCCATTTTACTTGAAGGTTCTCAAGGACCGTGTAATGACTTACTGCCATGTATGCACCAACATGTAAACACCGATTCTCTGTTTCTTTATTTTTTCCTATTATTGTAGAGTGAACCTTGCTGCGAACATTTTAACTTGGCCCTAAACTGATTTCTTTTTCAGGGATTGATTAATGTGGATTACGAATCAGAAGTGGAAGATGAAATGCTTTCTATATTTCGCAAAGGAGAGGTTGGAAGTAACATACTTTTCTCTTGCTTGTCTATAAAATAAAGGGCTGTTAAATATTGATGTCCTGATTTAACCTATGGGCCACAGGTTTTAGTGTTCTATGTCCATTACAAATTGTGAATGCAAATGGACATAAATGCATCTCGGTTCTGGCTGTTTGTTCTTATTCATTGACCTCACTTTTGTTCATGTCTATTTGTGGTTTGTCCTGTTTCTGATTCTAGCAATAATTTTTTTGGGCGCATTAAATAAATTTTGTCCAGGAGTTCAACCATGGAGTGGAGTTTGTGCTTCTTTTATCATTTAATAAGGATGCACTGGGTAACCTAGCAGAGCATGCGCTGGCTGCTTTGGCATCAATGATTTTGGAATCTCCTTCCTTGATAGTCCAATTTACTCATGGTATGTTTCTAGTTTCTCCATTGCTTATACAATTGTTGCCATGTTATATAACTTAACTTTTTAACTTGGTACATTAGCTCATCAAAAGCTTATTGTTATTTCAAAAAGAATAGTATGAAGAGTGTGGGTGAGATTTAATACAACAGTAAGGTTGTTGCCTTGTGACCAGACAGGTTCAAATCCTTAAAAGAACCTCTCTGTTTGACCCCATTAAGCGGAAGTCTCATGCAATGGGTCACCCGTTTTGATAGTATGAAGAGTATCATCCTTTTCACGAAGTTTTGATTTTGGAAATGTGTTATTACTATTGGATTGCCAGGTTTGAATTTTAGTCCAAGCTCTAAGGAATATACTCATGGAGTTGTGATACGATTTCGATCAGGTGATCTCAATCTCATGATCTGTTACATCTGATTTTCTTTCACCTTGGTCATGTTGACTGGTACTGGTGCATGATGACATTTTTTGCAGTTGAGGCATTTGAGCTATTTATAAACAGCAAAGACTACAGAGATGTAAGAAACTTGATTCGTTGTTTCTTACCCATTTAGATTTCTACACTAGGGCTATTATTTCTCATACAGCTTTTTGCCTGAAGTAGTTTGTACTTTAGTGACAGATGATATGTTCACCCTTCATGCCACTTTCAAACAGAAAAAAAAAATGTTTCCCTTATAATTCAGAATTTCGTTTGGGTTCATGCTGTCATTTTCTGTTAGTAAGAGACAAAATTCTAGTTTGTTGGCTGATGCTCATTTTTAATTTGAGACTTTCCATTATTACTATATTAACCTATTAAGATGAGCTTCTAATGAGCACATTGAAATATAATTTACAAACTGAACTATTACTGCTGTTTGTAATCATATCTTGAGGAGAACAAACATGGCAAGAATCTAAATTATCTTTGGATATGAATAACAGGTATGGCTGTCTAAGTTCCAGCCCATACTCCACAAATCATTGTCTCTTCATTTCTCTGTTGATCCAGTGGGAACTGAAATTATGTAGAGAGGATGATTTATGGTAAGTTTTTGCTATTTACTTACTAGGCATATGTGGGAGTGAGACACATATTTCACATTATATGCCAAATGCTTGCAGGTTTCCATCAAGAAATGTGGCTTCGGTTCCTCTTCTTTTTAGAAACAAGGATGAGGGTTATTTCCTGCTTTTTATTTTTATTTACATGCTCTTTTGCTATGAATTATGAATATAGTATAGGAGTCCACTTCTTTGTGACATTCTGACACTTAATTTCCTCAGGAAAGTTTTTTTTCCTTATCATTTACATGTATCATTGTGTGTGTGTTTCAATGTGTCTGGACCTGCTATCTGTTCATTGCTATGTTGATGTCAAAATTATTCCGGCAAGGTACTATTTTTTCATAATTGTTGTATAATTGCAATTAAGTAGATTTCATGGACATATGCTAAACTAATAGGTATCAGTTCAACACTATGACAAGAAGAGGAACAAACCTTCTGTGGGGAGGAGTTGGATTGGGTGATCTGGAGTTTAATGTCTATTCCGTGGATGCATTATTTTTCTCCAGCAGCCCCGCTGAGATCTTTTATCCATCTATTACAATATGCCACTAATTTCTTGATCCTAGTTTTTTGCATGATGGTTAACAAAGGTTGAGTCAGGGTGCATATGTGTCTACTGTTTATCTTCATTGTTTGCATTTCCTACCATAGTTATCTATCTTGAAGCTATTTATAGTTAAAATTTCCAAGAGCATAAATTCTGCACTATTATTCCTGTCACCAATGGCATAGTTAAGCACTTAAGCCTACTTTTCTCAGTAATGTGTAAACATAATTGGATTTGGCTTGTGTTGAGGATGGTATTATAGTTCTTTTACCAGTACTATCGTTTATTTGTTGACTAAACTTAATATGCTAGTGTTGATTTTTTACGTACCAACCACTCACCTACTCTTATTATCTTATTTCCTAGATTGTTTTTGTAATACTATTTACAGGCAATTTAACTAGAAATTAGGGAAAATTACCAAAATTGAAGTCTTGATAAAATATCTAGCATGAAAGAAAAATAGTCACACTTACGAGTCAGAAGAACAAATTTGATTTTTGGGCAAATGTCTGCATATTTTATTATTTTTCCACTGAATCAAGCACAGTTGCTGTGTTTAGAATAGTAGGATGATAGTTCTGCCATTCTACATCTTTAATGGGAAACCAAAATATTGTACACTAGAACCCTGCAAAAACTTGTATAACTTGATCGGCAGAAGATTGCTAGATAGTTGATCAGTTATGAAGTGGGTTTGGACCCCCTGGAACATCTCGTAGAGAAACTCCGTAAATTGGGTGGACCTCCTCTGTGATGGGTCCCTGTTGTGTCTTTGTATAGAAATGCCATGAGATTGAGAACTGCTGAAAAGAGCTGCTTTTTTCTGTTTGCTTGATTTCCTTACTCATCCATCTGCCGGCCTCACAGCAACTTGAGAGCTGGCTAATCATCAGTATAATCATTAAGATCAAAAGTGAGAGCCTTGAATATTGAATTGCCATCACTGCAATCTTGTGAATTGTGAGAGACTTATACCAACTAACGCAGTAGTAAAGAGAAGGGGCTGAATTCAGTTTGTTCCCTTATGCAGGATGATTTATTGTCCTTTTATATGAAGTCAAGGAAACTGTAGAGAAGATAGAGCCAAAATTAAATTCGTTTTAATGAAATGGCCAAACTGCCCATTGATCACATTAATGGATTTGCTGTCAGACTATTGTCTAAACTACTTGAGAAAACAGATTGGGGATTAAGCAGTTGTGCTTATTTTGGCACGATTGTAAGTATGAAGATATTTTGATTCAGGTCATCTTGTTAGAAATGCTCTCTGAGGACTCAGATAGCTTTAAGAATAGCTGGGAGGATACAATTAGATACTGCTGGATTAAACTTCAGCCTCTGCTGAAAGCAGAACTTTTAAATTATTATCCAAGGAAACAAGAGTCCTCTTTTGTCCTTTTAGCTCCGGTGGAGTGCCAACTTAAAATACTGCCTAGAAGAGGATGAGGCCTTTGACTTTTCTATAAATTGGGTCTATTATGCCTCTCATTTAGAGGTTTGATAATTTAGTTGTGTTAATAATTGCGAAGACTTGTGTGTGCTTTCATCTCTGGATTAGAATGTCAAGTAGTGCTGGTGCCTATTTTCGTGATTCAGGTGTTGTCTTTCCTAATGTGCACTGGCCTCTAAGCCATTATTTATTAATAATAATCCGATACAATATTGAAATATTGCCAATTTGCGACTCCTTCGAGTGGTTTCTTTAGTTACCTCATTCAGTCAACGCCAAAATCATCGTGTAGTATAGATACCAAAGCAGCCGTAGGGCTACTCTGGCTCATAAAAAGTTACTTCATAGTTTCAATTATGAACTGTAGAATGAAGAATGGGGTCCCAGATAAGGAATCAAATAGAATGGGTTTTTGAATTCATTATGTCAAATTTTTTTATCCACATCTGGTATTCCCAGTACGCATGCTTGCGAGAATATCATGTACTTGTAAAGTTTGTGACCTCTGTGGATGGAGATAAATGGGTTGTGTCATATGTTAATAATGCTTGCGAGCATTATAACTATTTTGCACAGAAGATTGGAGTTGAAACTACGTGAGGGCGGGCCCGGTTTGGCGCCTGTTCTAATTGACTGGACTTATTGGGGCTGGCTTTTCGATTTGCATTAAATAAATAAATAAATAAATTAAACTAGGTTCATTCTCAACCATCTGTTTCGTTAATGGGTGTGCCTGCACCGACTACATAGAACCAAGCCTAACTGTGGTTACCCACATGTATGGAATATGTTCAAATATAAGGCTCATGGGGACATATCTTGTAAGTTTAAGCATGTATCTTTTTTTTAAAATAAAAATATATATTCTAGAGCATTTTTTTAACTCGGTAGGAGGGAGACTAATTTTTAGGATACTACCAAGCATTAAAGGTTTGGACTGAATTCAAGACGACATACTTAAGAGACCTGAGTTTCGTCCACTGGAACTAATACATATTAGTAAGTTTAAGCGCATGCCTAAAATCAATTGGTTACAGTTTTGCAGAACGTTAAGAAAATTTAAACAAAATTAATTATTAGGAGCTTCTCTCCTATTTTGTACCATTAAATGTGTAATACTTCAGTTTTATGAGTTTGTTTTTCTTTGTAAATTTGAACTACATTTTTAGTGCCATTGCTAAATAATGCGTTAAATGGGACAGCGCAAGACATTCGTCCAAACAATTTTCTCCTTGTTCAAACTTCTATAAACTCAAGTTGAAGAACTCATTTTCTTGGTTAATTGAAAAGCAGGTAGCCACTTACGTTAGATTTGTGTTAAATAAATAGAGTTTGATTATTTTGCTTAGATTACGTGGTTTGATCGACTTAAATACTCAATATACAAAAGGCCCATTTTCTTTTTCTTAACTAGTTAGTCTTTCCCTCGATCACCATGTCGCATCTTAGGCTTTTAAGTTCTTGCAGCTTTGAGGGTTGAGTTTGATTATGATTATACGGTTACATGTCTCTTGTTGCATCCCAATGGGATGCCAATTTGACTCCTGATTAACAAGGTGGGCCCAAGATCGGTTTAATATGGCCACGGCTGATTAAAACGTTTTCGTGTGAAACAGTGTAATGGTCCCATAACAGTGCTTGTGGGGATGCTAGACTAACATAAAAAACATATCATTTAAGGTTGGCATGGTTTTTAGTTTTTAATTTTTTAATTTTTTAATTTTTAAATATTTAAATTATTTTTTATTTTTTATTTTTTAATTTCTAACAATTGTTGTAAAATCAGATTAACTCACTCTATTATATTGTTTTATTATAAATTTATAAAAAATATATAAATAAAAATATTAAATTTAAAAAATTAAATTAAATCAAAATAATATAAATTTAAAATTTAAAATAATAATAATAATTATTATTATGATGATGATAATTATAATGATAATAATAATAATAATAAAAATAAAAATAATATTTATGAGATAATGATAGTGATATGATTATTATAATACAAAAAATATTATACAATTATATAAATTTATATTTTATATATTATTTAATTATTAATATTTAAAATAATAAATAGTTATATAAGATAAAATTATATTAAAATATTATAAATTTAATATAATATATGTATAAAATAATATTATTTTCAATATATAAAAATTTAAAAATTTAAAAAATAAAAAATTTATTATTATTATAGTAATAATGATAATTATGATGATGATGTTAAATATGACGATGATAATTATAATATAAATAATATTATATAATCATATAGTTTTATATTTTATATATTATTTGATAAGTAATATATAAAATAAATAATTTTATATATTATTATTATTATATTTTTTATTATTTAATATTTATTTTACATAAAATAATATATATTTTATTATAAAAAATTATATAACATAAAATTAAATTATAATATTATAAATTAAATATAATTTTTATATATCAAATAATATCATTCATTTATAAATCTATAAAAAGTAGATAAATAACTAATAAATGATTAAAAATTTTAAAATAATAAAAATTATTATTATTATTATTGTTGTTGTTGTAATACTGATAGTAATAAAAGTAAAAATAATGTTTATGACATAATAATAATGGTATAATAATTATAATATTAAAATTATTATATAAATTTTTATTTATATATTATTTGATTATCAATATTTAAAATAAATAATTTTATATATTATAAGGTACTTATTTTACATAAAAATAATATATATTATAAATAATTATATAATATAAAGTTATATTATACTATTATAAATTTAAATAATTTATATATTAAATAATATTATTTATTTTATTTTTATTATTAAAAATTTTAAAAAATTAATAGAAATTAAATTATTTTAAAATAATAAAAAATATATTATTATTATTATTATAGTGAAAATGAAAATAATAATAATAATAATAATAATTGTAATATAATGATGATAGTGGTAATGGTACTTACATTGATAGGAGTATTGATTTGATAGTAATTACGATGGTAAAAGAAATGATTTGCCGTGGTTATTATGATGACGGTAATGAAATTTGATAGATTTAAAGATAAAAATATTTTAAAACTAAAAATAATATTTAATAATTTTTTGTAATTTTAAGATTTAAATTAAAGCTGTTTAAAAAGTATATTAAAAATATTTTTAAAAATATTTTTACTAAATAGATCTGATTTTTAAATTAATTTAAAAATAAAAAAACGAAAAATCTGCCATCCAAACCAACGTAACATTCTTTTTCTTTGTTGATTTAGAAGAAAACTAACTTCCAACCGGGTCGTGTATGAGACTAACAAATATGCATTTGCACATTGCTTTTAAATACAAATTGAAAATACTTTTAAAAAATTAATGCAAATTATATAGGATTATGTTTTTATAATAAGAATATAAATTGAAATAAAATATTGATTTAATTAGTGAAAGATTGTCTTACAACTAATTTACCAATATCCCATTATATTAGTGTTGATTAAATCAATTTAAACATTTGACTAAAAATTAAGAGAATGTTTAGTTTGCAAAAATATTTTATTTTTTTGTTTTTTTTTAATTTTAATAATAAAACTGATATCTTATTTTCTATTTTTAAAACTTTGTATAGGTATTATTGAAAACAATTTATTTTTTTATACAAACTTTTGAAAACAAAAGATAAAGCGAAAACAAAATGATAATTTTATAATTAAAAGTAAAAAGACAATAAAAATAAAAAGTATTTTCACAAATCAAATGACTCCTAATAAAAACAAACAGTTATTTCAATTAAATAAGTAATTAAATAAAAATATTAATATAATATAGAAACTCTAAAGACTTGTTAAATTGAGAAAGATATTTAGCAACGTGTAAAGAAGAATACATACTAAAGTTAACTCATCTAAAAGAGGAGGACTCATTTAAGATATACAGGAATGATAGTAACATATTTTTTGAATGTATTTTTTAATACATTTTTTATGATTGTTTTTTTAAGATATTTTTTTAAATTGATGAATTTATAAGAAAAGTGATTTAACCTTTTTTTTTTAAAAAAAAAATAGATCAATCACAAAAAGAGTATTGAAAAATGTGTTGAAAAAACTTACTAACATTTCGATAAAATAATTAAGGATATAAAATGATTTGATTTAGTGGTAAATTATAACTTTAAATTTTGTACTTGTCACTAGACACTAGCTGAAGTAATTTACTCAGAAAATGTGTGGCTAAACGTGAGATTTGTTGGTATAAATATTTTTTAAAAAACTTACTAATAATAAATAAAGCATTAAAGAGAATATCTTTGATGGAGAAAAAAAATTTATTTTTCATAGCAATACTTAACTCGGATAATTTGTAAACCTTGCCAATAATATTTATCGCACAAATAAATTATTTTGGCCATTTATGAAACTTAACAATTATAAAAAAAAATAAAAAATTACTAAGAGTAAGTTTGTTAAGACTTGTACATGATGTGTATAGATTACATCTCATATATCTCTGAATAGGTAGTTTTGCCCTCGATTCTACCATATGGGCACTTAGATAAAATATAAATTAGGAAAATTCATTTAAAAGTTGTATAATCTTTATTCATAGTTTCATATCACTTGCCTACTAGCCAGCCACTTGCTACTCATACCTCTCCATGTCAGTTTATTTTGGAAGACAAGGTAGCTGATATAACCGATGTATCTTCGGGACAAACAGATTTGCCTTTCGAGACTTGACTAAAATATCCTTACGGATAATGCTTTAAGCAAGATGTTGCTCCAAAATGAAACCCTGTGAGACGTATTTAAAGCCCTCAAATGTCACAAGCAATTTTAATATAAGACAAATCTTTCTTGTCGACAATTGTGCATCAGCGGCTCAAGATCTTAAGCTTTGAGACTCAACCAAGGCGCTTTACAAAAGGGCGTCTGATTTTGAATTCGGAGAAATCCTATTTGCAGTCAGTTTGAAATTGGTTTCAAGAGTTGAGATACAATTTAAATTTGAAGTGAAGTCGAGCAACCTCAAACATTCATCTCCGTACCAGAAGACATGCGATTTCATTTCAAATAAACATAAATACATGCTTTCTTTATAAAATTAAGTCAATCATTGATGGATGATGATTCTGATAACACATTACTTACTACAATTAAATACATCATTTCTGTACTAACAATTGAATAATCATGAAAGTGAATAATTCAACAGCATAGAGTAACTAAATCAAAATTGAGCAAGCTGTCCTTGCCAGTCCCATGCATGCTTGTATCTATGAGCTATCTACGAATTCTAATGCCCGGAATGTCTTTCAAACCCATTTTTATTGCAGTTTTCCGGAAGAGAGCGGGAGGCTTCTGCAAACCAATTGAATCCGAAAATCGGTTTGCCAGCTCAGCTATAGTGGTCTTCTCCCTCCCAATTTCCCTGATAGAGTTATAATAACCAAGCCAAGCATGATAAGCGGCTTCTTTGATGTCATTATCAATCTTTGCCATTGAATGCTCAATCTACAGGGATCATAGACAACAAGTGTATGTAACCATGCATATTCTAGATAACGGCTATGGCAAAGCCATGCATAAAATAGACATGGTAAATCCTATTACATTCTTCGCAACAATTATATAAAAGCCAGGTTCAAGATGAATTATGAGGATCAAAATATTTATGTTCATGGTATAAATCAACATAAAGACAACAGAACAGCAAGAAAAGTACCTTAAGCTTTGTCTGTGGATCTATATCTGGTAAGGGGAATTTCTGTAGAGGTAAATCCTTGATTTCATCTAAAAAATACTCTTCCCATGGAGCAATCAACAATATGCCTTCACCTTCTTTGCCTTCCCTACCTGTTCTTCCAAGACGATGTATGTACTGTTCCCGGTCAAAGGGAATTCCTACCTGGAATCCACACTAGATCCAATTAATAAAATGTGAAATACACACTATATCTACTTGGATCCTATACAATTGTTAGGGACATGGGGCAAACAAGTTGTTCATAACGAAACTATCAGCTTTAAAATCCATGTTTTACTTGATACTTCCAGCAAGAAATAATTCCCAGTCTCATAAGAAATCTTGTTTTGGAAGTAGTTAATTCACCATCATAAACCAAAAAAATTCCAAGTTATACACGCCCAAGTACATAAAAACATGAGTTGAAACACATTAAAGGCTGTAAGCATACCTGTATGACTAATGTAACATCAGGATAGTTCATTCCTCGTGAAGAGACATCAGACGAGACAAGAATCAATTGTTTGGATTCCCGGAACTCATCTGATATGCGAGTCCGATATAGCTGAGGTTTTCGAGAATGTATCTCCCTAACATTCATTTTCATTTCCCGAAGAAGGTGATACATGAGTGATGTCACCATCCCGGTTATACAGAAAACAATAACCTGAATGCGAATCTACTAGTCAAAACCATAAATTTTATTGTATAGCAAAGGAATTCAAACACTGGAACAGCAACTGCACTATTAACCTTATAATCAGGTTCTTGCAAGATATGCTCCTTCAGAATATGGTTCACTAATTGAAAATGTGATTCATGAGGAGCAATGAGATAAGATTGCTTTATCTGTGATAGCAAACCAGAATAAGCATTAATGCCTATCACTGGATAATTTAGAAATCAGAAAAACACAATCAGTTAAAAAAATGTACCACCTAAGGGTCTAGATTCTAGAAGCCAATCAAATATGTATTTTATTATTGCAATTTTCAAAATATGACAATAGTTAGTGTAACTTGCCTGAACAGGAGTTTCCACACAACCGATTCCAACTGTATCAACATATTTGTGTTCCCTTTTCAAAACAAGCTGAGATATACGACGGACCTGCATGTTTTTTAAAGCATCAGTTACATTGTCAATGGAATACCACAGCACCACGTACCTTGCTTATAAGAACCTGAGGTTGAAAATTAATTATAATATATAAAAAGAACAGCCTAATCTAACCTCCTTTGGTACGGTTGCAGAAAACAGTAAAGATTGCCTATTTCGGGGCAAACAATCAATAATTTTTTCTACATCCCTTCGAAATCCCAGGTCCAGTAAATGATCAGCTTCATCAAGTACGAGCATCTGCAAGCCCATTAATCGCACAGATATCCCAGACTTATTTTCAATATGATCCAGTAGCCTGCCAGGGGTAGCAACAAGTATCTGCAAAATTTAATAAAATAAATACGAAAGGCATTATGATTCAAGTAATGATTTCATTACACAAGAGCAGCAACATCTTTTTTTATTCCTTGTGTTTTATCTCTCCCCCCTCCCCTTCCCCACCAAAAAAATGCTTTATACTTTGACCTGAAGCCTCAAAGTAGGAAACATAATAATTTTATCTATAACACAGAACCTGGCATGGATCCAATTCAAGGCGTTTTTGGTCAACTTTAAATCGTACACCTCCTACGAGAGTCTGTACCCCAATGCCATCATGATATTTCAGCAACACCTTCGCTTCAGCAGCAATTTGACTAGCAAGCTCTCTGGTGGGGCAGAGAATAAGAACAAGAATTGGAGGCACGCGTGGAGAGGTATTGCTACTCATAGCTTTTAGAACTGTTTCAATAGCGGGAAGCTGTTTGCACTCAACATCATTGATAGGGGAAAAGAATCAAACCAAATGCAATGTGTTAAAAGAATATAAAAGAACTTGGGTCTACCAGAAAAGCAGCACTTTTTCCGGTGCCAGTTTTAGCTTTGACTAAAGCATCCATACCTGCAGTGCAACAGAACCAAATCATCATCAAAATCTAATAATCACCTTAGACAAATAGCAGAAACGTAATAACATGCAAACTAGCAACTAAAAGACTCAAACAGGAGCCAAACAAAGTGCACATTGAGATAGAGTGTTGTAATGCAGCAACATATACAGTTGGTACACACGTTTTGTAAGATTAACAAGTGATAATCACAACAACAACAAAATGATAAATAGAAATCGGATTGGCAACCTGAGTCACAAAATCTGATCTAAAAGAAAAAGGCAACATACCCTCAAGGCAAATAGGGAGGCTAGCCTCTTGTACCCGGGTCATATGAATATAACCAGCCAAAGATAGTGCTTTAACCGTCAACGGTGATATACCACACCCATCAAATCTACAAAAACAAAACATCCAAATTACCAATTGAAACACAAAATAACCAAGCATGAATATTCATCCATCCATACCCTTGTCATCATCATCCCTCCCACATCATATAAGTGAATTCTAATCAATCATCAACACAAAAAATAGATAAATAAAAAAATTCAATCCCTGATAGCAAAGGAATACCTAGTCTGACTTAAGATGCTTTGCTGTTCCTGAGGCTCCTGATCGTCACTGTGAGTCAACTTCCTCTTATTAAGTTCATACTTGATTAACTGAACCTGTTCCGAAAGATCAGTTTCCTCCTCTTCATATGACCTTGGCACCGCCCTCCTCTCTCTCTTCACATCATATTTCCCCAAAGAAGCACTACCACCTATCCTCGAACTCCAATTCCCAGATTCAATTTCATCCTCACTCTCACTGGAAGAACCATCACTATCATTCCTCCAAAACCTGCGTTTATTGGCGCCAACACCATTATTTCCAACCTCGGGAACGGAACGATAATCCCTAGTGTGCGCGAAATTCCGTTTGGGAGATTTGGGTATAAGCCTCCGCAAACCAACGGACGAAGGCGTTATCGTTGTTGGTGCGGTTGGGGTTGGGGTTAGGGTTAGGGGACCATCGTGATTGTTCCAGAGGTCTTGGGCGCCTTCTTTCATGAAGCGATCGGCAAGGGCTTTGACGTGGTCATGAGGGGAGAGGGGACGGTGGGTGGAGGCGGCGGCGGAGTGGTGGTCGGGGGAGAGTGTGGAGCGGATGTGAGAGCGAATGCGAGCCTCGTAGAGCTGTTTCTCCTGTTGGAGGAGTCTATTGTGTTTGTCTCGTGCACGCTTCTCGTGCATGCGTTTCCACTTCCACTTGTTGACGCCACCCGGAAACGTTCGAGGACCGCCACCCATGTGGCGGAGCAGTCGCAGGTTACAGAGCAGTAGGTCCGGTGACAGTGCCCTGCGCCCTCGGCATATGATCCCACCCCACATGGATGGATGCTGACTATAGCGATAGCAACAAAGCAAGAATGAATAAAGGGTTTAGCTTAACAGAGGGTTTAAGCGCCTCAACCATCACCAAAGTTGTCACTCTTGTACTCTCCCGTAACTATTTTTTCTTATTGTTATTCGCATCTCTATTGTCCCTCTCATACAAATGTTTTTTTCTTAAAATATCCTCATTGTTAATTTAATTAAGAAAGAAGAATAAAGATATTTTACATAAAATTTAGTTGCATAAGAATTACAACACAAAATATTTATAATAAAAATAGCACAAGATATGTGAGAGTAAAGATAGACATTCCCATACAATTACTACCTAAATAATGAAAAATAATTTGAATATAATTAATATTAAAGTTTAAATATATTTTGTTTTATTTTTACAAATTTTTAATTTTTTCTTTTAATCTTGATTCTTATGTTTATATAATTTAAATGTTTTACTTTTTTTATTAATGTGATCGCACATATAATTGATATATGATAATTTTAATTTTAACCATATTTATTAGTAAATATAATTAAAAGAAAAGTAAAATTTGTATTAAAAATGAATGATAAATATAATTATAAAAGATTATCATATGACTTATATAGTTAATGATACTAATAAATTTTTTAATTATTTTAACCAATTATTAAAAAATATGAGCTTATTCAACTTTATCTAAAAAAAAATAACATTTAATTTTATGAAGGATACCAAAATTTTTATAACATGTCAATAAACATAGTTTAGAGAAAAAAAAATTAAAATAAAAATAAAAAAGTAAAATTTTTGTTAAAGATGAGTATAACAGATTATTGTGTGATTTATATAATCAATGATACTAACTAATTTTTTACCTATTTTAACTAATTTTATCTTTAATAACATTATCATTTAAGAGTTTGTTAAAATTTAAAGATATTGATTAAAAAATAAGAAATTAAATTTGTAAAATATATAAATATAAAAATTAAAATATACTTAAATGTTAATATTAATTATATATGTGAGATTATATGATTGATTTTTTTAAGTTTTTTCTACTAAAAATATTTTTCAAATGAATTTAATTAGAATTTAAACTTTTATTAATTCATTTTTAAAAATTATTTATTTATTAATTATATCAAATTTTTACGTGTTTAGTTTAACTTACATTAAAAAATAATTTATTTTTATAAACTTTATAAATAGGAATAAAAACTAACATAGCTTTTTAACAAAATTATTCAAATATTCATCTAATGTCTTGTAAGTTTTATATAGGATAAAAATATTAATATAAATATTTTTATATTGTCGACCAACCAAAAATCATATTAAATATGATTTTTGAAATAATTATTAAAAAATTTACGATATAACAATTTATACTTAAATGATAATATTTAAAAAATTACATTATCAATATATTTTAATTAATTTAAAAATTATCATAAAAGAAATATAGATAAATAAATAAATTAATAAATAAAATTTTTTTTACTTAAAAACATACCAGGAGCGTATTGAAAATATAATAAAAATACAATAAAGTGTTTGAAAAACACCTATGAAGGATTTAACAAAAGTAGTTTATAGTTTTCATAAACATTTTTAAATTTATTCTAAAAAATTCCATAATCAAATTTATGTTATAAATATTTTTAAAATAAAAATTTATTAAATTGACATTTAATTTAATTATTTATCTAAATTCATTCTAATTATTTTAAATAAAACTTTTCTACTTTTAACTCAAAACATTGGTTAACATTTGCCTTACATAAAACCCTTACAATTTCTTTAACTTTTTTTTTTTTTAGAAATCTTTAATTCTATTACCATAGTATATAACATACCGTAAACTAATACAAGGACATTTTAATTATCTTCATTGCTATGGTTATCTAATCGAACAAACAAGTAAATCTGCAGTTTGCAGAGATTGTTAAGCATTTTCATGTCATCATAACTCGTTAAGTTTCCTCATTTTGAATTTTTTATGCACATCAAATCAAATAATAATATTAACAATTCAAGTCAGGTTTCACAAAAATTAGACAATTACTTCTTCACCAAGGTCCTAAAAAATAACATGAATTTCGCGACGTTATCTCTAGCCAAAGACATTAATCTCTGTCCTCTGCAAGAAATCCCAGAAGCAGTTAATGGATACACATAGGTTCCTTTCAACCTTTAGAATGGCTCCTGGCAGCATTTCGTCTCGCACAGCATCCCACAAAGTATATAATAGACTAGCATTGCAGAAAACAAAGATAAAATAAAATTAAGACATTCAACAATGCAAAGCAATGAGAGTATGGAATGAATGGATATAAACAAAATAGAATTGTAATAATCCAAAGACCTTGAGAAAATAATTGTCATCTTTATGGTAATAAAATCCCAACAATCATTGAAAAGCATATTTTATTGCAAACATCGGTGGATTGAAGAACTTCTTAGTTATAGGCTGATTAGAAATAGGGGAGGAATGTCTTACCAAGACAACAAATAAAACAACATTGAATATTGCAACAACTCTCCACTCGGTTTTCATGTATTGTGCCACGCCAGCTCTGGAACCAAGATTGAGGAGTGAGACAATTTTTACTGATCTAGATAGAAACAGAAATGGAGCAAAGGCATGCTTACTTGCAAGAATCACAATCATAGCATTTGATGGCCCGAGAATTTTTGTACCGCTTGCAATCATTGTTGGGACTAACTGGATGAAAGGTCAAGTCATAGTAGGATGCATTCACAGCAGGATATCCACATCTAAGTTACATAAAATCCCAACTTATAAGAATATCATAAATGTGCACTGATTTTCTTATATGATAAAGAAAAACTCTATTGAAATGCACTTGGGTGGTTGCTATAAACAAGAAAATTGGTGAGAGAGAAGGGGAGAACCAAAAAATAGAACTTACTGGGAAGGTGGCCTGCAGCAGCCAGCCTCAATTGGTGTCAATTTAGCTAATTTATATTGTTTAAGAGTCTGCATAACAGGAAGTTTGGAAAGGGATGGATCACAGTTTTTTGAGTAGAAGATATCAGATAATTGAATTCGGTGGAATAGTATAGGCCACACACCTTATATTTTTTTGATAGGTTATTGCAGTCTTCAGATTTCACAAGACAAACCTTCAATTGCTCCCAGTTATGAGAATTGTTCAACTAAAACAAAAAGAAAAACTTGAAGCATATGGATGTTTAGGTGTTATTGTGCAGATCAGTTCTTCATGCTGATAAGAGTCTTACCTCTTTGAGAAACCAAGAACTAAAATCTTGAAGTTGATATTCCTTATACCTAAGCAGACAAGAAGACCGTATCATCCATCAAATTACACCATGTTGTCAAGAACTAAAAAAAGAAAAAAGCATTGACCAGACCAGACATTTATTCCTCTTATATATAATGGTCAAGTAGTTATATTCATGCAGTGTTATTCACTCTATGTATAATGAATCATCACCGCTTCAAATGTGAAGGACCACACTCCACAGTAATGTCTACACATAAATGAAACACTTGGTTCCTCACCTCAAGCCAATCACACTATGACCTGATCCATTATTAGTCACGATGAACCTGACACAATGGCAGAAGATTACATAACATCCAAACGAGTATCCAAAATCAAAGAAGTCAATCATTGATTGGATGATCAAAGCAATTGCAATTAATTTGATAAAACATAAATTCACCTCTTTTTGTGACATGCTAACATAAATATTAACATAAAAACCTTAAGAAGAATAGACAAATGTATTTAATTTGTTCCTCCACAATCCACCACATAATAATATATGCGTTCAAGTTATGGGCACATTTTCTCCTTGCATCGAAGGTAAATAACTTAAGAAATCAATTTGGAATTTTGATAGCATGCAATGCTATCTCATTGACAACCAAACACAAGAAGGCAGTGAGAGGATATTGATATCCGTCTTAAAATATCAAATCATCTGAAACTTGGTTGCTAGAACATCAATTTTAAAACTTGCCATGTTCCTAGTGCACGTTCCCATTTATTTCAGTTATAAAAATTCATTCAACTTATTTATCTATTTTAAATCAAAATACTAAACAAATTGTTTGAGCTTTACATGTTTTCATTAGTTTGTATTAATAATTGCAAATGATACTGAAGTGATGTTTAATAAATTCTAAAATAAAAACTACCAGGGCAGAAAAATAAAATAAGGATTCATTTAGCATATGATAATGGACCACCAAGGTAGCAAATTCAATGAACAGTGCAGTCATGTAAACTCTTAATTGGCTTAAATGATGAGCAGACCAACACAGCAAAGAATGACTGAAATACAAATGTGTTAAAGCATGCTAAAATGTTGTGGAACAGCCATAAGCCATGCAAACACATGTAAGGCTGATGCAAATGAGGAGATCAAACTCTCACAGGCTTCTTTTCATAACTAATATACAAGACTCTACACATACACATGAGAGAGAAAGTTTGTGATAACAAAAAAAATAAAAAATTAATGTGAAATTACCGAATTTGCATACTTACACCAATACTGTGAAGACCAGGATTCCAACTAAGACGAAGAACAGCATGATCAGATACTGCAGTTGCAATGTCAAGGATGATATCCAGAATGCAAAATTTCTTTTTCCGATCAAGATGTCAGGGGCAGGGGATAATCTAATGTGGCCATCTTAAAAATGATGTATCCAATAAGGAAAAAGGATACAATCCATAACAGTAAGGAACTTTTCTTCAGGGCACCCAAAAAACCAACTATGGATCTGTACAGCACAAAAACATGATAGAAGACAATGCACTAGCAACAGAAAATATTCAAAAGTAAAAAAAGAGTCAGCAAAATCATAAAGAATGGAAGGCTAACATTACGAAAATAACTGCTCCGAGGCTTATCACAGGCAGAATGAGAGACTTTCGGCAGCCATCATGATGAGTGCTCATCCACACTCCAAATATCATCACACCAATGGCTAAAACCTGCACAATGAGAATAAATATGAACACAGCATCAACAAAGTGAACAAACCCCCCCAATAATAATAAATCACCAGAATCCTCGTTCTTAGCATCTGTTTTTTTTAAGCACACACAATAATCCAGCCACTACCCAGAGACAGGAAGTGATAACTGTAAGTGAAGTTAGCTGCTAAAAATCGTAGCTTTGAACTTGTTGAAGTAAAAACTAAATCGTGGTATGCAAGAACAACAGCGAAAAACACGTGAACGCCCTTTTTTTTTCCTGAGAAATATCTGAACAAGCTAAAGATAAATATGTGCCACAACTAAAGAGAGTAGATAAACTATGAGCAAAATGGACCAAACCCAAACCGGTTTTTGATATTTTTCACATGAAACTGCCATTTCAACCCATTTACGGAAGATTGAAATGAAAAAAAAAAAAAAAACTTTTTGAGAAATGCAACATAAAATTGAAATTAAAAGAAAAAATGAGAGTAGAAAGCAAACAGCATTACCATGGTAAGAAAATTGATCCATCTAGTAATAAAGGTGCTAGTTCCTACTCCCATTTTCCGCGGAGGGAAATGTCTGAAAATTCTGGATTTAACTTCAAATGTTTTCTGCGTTGTTCAAAAGGTTTTCTTTTTTGTTTGTGTCAGTTTAGGAAAAAGAGAGAATTATTGAAGAAGGGAAGGAGCATGGGGTGTGATGAGACTGCATTGTGTATGATGAAGATGAGCTTCACGGTGTACGCCAAGAAATCTAACATCCTACGACACGACACCCAATGCTATTTACGCATTCAACATCCGAACGTAACAGTAACCCAAAGAAGCAAGCTGTCTTTAATTATGGAGAATTCAAACTTAGCTCTGACTTGTGGTCACACCCTCCTCGTACAATGTTAACAAATGCTGTTCAAAATAATAGTTGTTTAACCCAGTACAACATGCTAACAATACATTATCTAATCCAATCTAACTTATGTTTATAAATACATAATAAACAAATTAATATATAATTTTTAATATATCAAGATATTGTAAATTTTAATAAAAAATCATTTATTATTTTTTATCATGTATTTTCGGACACAAATTAATAAATAATATTTTTATTAAAATTTATAACATTTGATGTTATTAAAAATTAAATTCTATAATTTTCAGTAAAAATTTATTATATGTGAATTTTTTACTACATATGATTGACCACAGATTAGAAAAAACTTTGTCCAATTTATTCTTTTTAAAATATATTTCTGCTTTTCTAACCGCTTCTAGCAAAATTATTGTCTTAATGACGATGGCTTTGTCAAAAGATTAATGAACGGAAATTTTTATGAATTATGGTAGAGAAATATTGATAATACCACATTAAATATTATTTTAAAATTTTTAACCATTATTTTTAAAACAATACTAAGAAAATAATATATTTTATTATTTCATAAAATTTCCGTGAGATTCATTAAATAAGAAGTAAACTTTATCACATCAAACTTAGATTATTTGATAATGACTGACAGACATATGTTTTTATAATAATTAACGTGTTATTGACATTCTAATTAAGTCAATAGAGTATTTTTTTTTTTGTGTGTGTGCATGTGAATATATAATTTTTAAAACCATTAAATATACCTAATTACAAGAAATTAGAAACAAAATTGTACTCATTTTTATTATTTTTCTTATTTTATTTAGTAAAAAATGTTGAAAATATTTAATATATTTATTTTCGAAAAAAAAAAACAACTAAGAAAAAATCAATCCTATTTTTAAATGCGTTCTATGTTTTTTTGCTGTCCCAATGTTTTCTTTTTGAGGGTTTAAGCTTCACAGATTGAGATAGGTTAAGTAAAAGATAGATAAAAAATAAAAGCAGAAGGGTTTATTTTAGTGTTTATATAAAATATGTATATTTCAGTTTGTGCATGAAAAGTATTTATGGATTGGTCATTATCATTTATCGAAGTCGCACAGTACTATTTTTTGAGTTGATTAGGTTAAATTAAACTTTTTCTTTTTAATTCTTATATGAAAATAATTATACTTTTTTTGTACATATAAAAAAGTTTTGTGTTAGTTCCTAGATAAAAAATAACGTGATAACATCTAACAATATTACACCTTTGCTAAACAATAAGGATTCGTTTAGAAATATTTTTATATAATTTTCCTATAAAGATTAAAATAAAAAATATAGAGTGTGTGAGAGAAGAGGAGGGGTAGTACACATAACTCTTTTGGCAGAAGATTATATTTTTGAAATTTTAGTTCGAAATACAAAAGAAAATTAAAAACTCTAAGGATATAAAAGAAAATTATGCTAATAAGTATTTTGAAGATAATAGTAAACAATATTTAATATTCTCAATTACATATAAAAGATTGAGCATTAAATATTCTTTATTTTTAGTATAACAAATTTATTTTCATCAAACATTTTTTTATTTTATTAAAACTATCTTTATTAACATTAAGAAAGGTATGTTATTGAAGTTGTAATGGTCAAGTTGAGGAGTCAAGTGGTCAATAGGCCGTCAAGAAAAGAAAGAAAGAAAGCGATCAATATTCAATAGGTTGAGAATTTTTTTCTCTTCCTTGGTCATTGGTCAATAAGTTACGTGGTGAGTTCGTCTTTTTTCAAAAATAAATTTTAAAAATTGGTGGGTTGGGGGTTAACCTAATTAATAATTAAAAAAGGAAAATTATAAACTAAAACATTTTTTAAATAAAAAAATAAAAGTTCCCTACTATACAATTATTGCCTTCACACTTCAAAGGGAAGGAGCAATGCCAATAAATAAAGCCATACAGGGAAATTGACGAATTTCAAAAAGAGGGTAACTTCTGAAGAGACATATATTTATCTCTTCCACGGCATACGATCCCATCATACAGAAGTAACAATTTATATCCGATGTTTTTCCAAATAAACTTGAGTTCATAGTCATTTGCTGCAATAAGCGATTTGAGTTGGATTTTGGATACATCCAACCTCCACATTTTATTGCTGGCCGAACGAATTTCCAAAGCACAAATCATCTAGCAATTTCGTGAAATTTCTCAATGATAAAAGTAGAAAAGAATGTCTCTCTTTATATATCAAGCAAAATCAATCCAATATTTTAGAGAATAACATACCCCAGTATGGAAACCACATTGTATTGGCATCTTCTTGTATTTTTCTTTTGTCAATGAGTCAATCCAACAACTTATAAATGACCTCTCGTATTACATGAAAAAATTCTCCACTACCTAAACTCCTTAAACCTGTAAAAAAATTTGAAAAAAAAATAGAAAATATTTACACAAACCAAACCATACTTAAAATTCTAAAAATTAATAAAATAAAATTGATATGTTAAACCCAATTTGCTATTTTATTGCTGCGGTTGCATCTCACAAGAAAATAACGAAAAAATACCTGAACTATTATTTCAGGGAAGAACTCCATTGCAAATTAAATTAAGAATTTTCTTCATCCATCCCCCATTTTTTTCCAACCACACCCCTTTTTTTAGAAAAAGAGAATTGATTCTCAAAAATGCCCTTTCTGTATCAACAACGCACCCCATTTTTCATATTTCGGAAACTAATTTTTGAAATGACTTTTTAGAAACATTACTTGCGTAGTAAAAATATATTTTCAGAAGTTAATTTTAAAAATATATTTTATGTATTTTTAAAAATATATAAAATACATTTCTAAAAATTAGTTTCTAAAACCAATATTTTCACATGTATAAAACACTTTCAAAATTAATTTTTGAAAATATATTTTATACACCAATGAAAGGATAATTTAAAAAAAAATTTAAAGAGTAGAAGGGTACAATAACCACAAAAGGGAGTTTAAATAGGGTCAACATCGAGTCAAGTTGCTATTTAACATTGCGACCAACTTTTTAAAGACAGTTTATTGTTTTGCATAGCATGGAGAATACGAGATAATGAAAGATTAATATATGGATAGGAGATCACAACCACACAATTTTTAAAGATGCATCTAAGAGTTGGATGAGGTGGTATGTAACGACATCGTATAGAGTTGGTAAATGGAACTTTGTTAGGGAATCGGTTGTACTAATTCTTCTATTAATTAGCTCGTAAACATGCAGTGAATTGAACACGAGCCAACAAAATGAACTTATTTCTTTGTTAAGTTCGAGCTTGAGCCACGCTAGCACATTGTTAGCCTCAAATTTCAAATGTAAACTGCCAAGAGATTAACTACATGTAATGGTTCACCAAGAATTTTAGCCATCTGTCTAATAAGCTAATTTAACAGACCATGAATATCAATTTCTCAAGTGGTCGCAGTGCACAAAGAACAACCAAGAAATGGCATCATTTGACCCAAGAGCAAGGATTCGAGTTTTAGCTACACGTTTATTTCCTTTAACGTTGAATAAGAACATAGCCTTTATCACCTTCCCCCCCCTCTCAAAGAAAAAAAAAGTAGAAATCTGCCTTTGTTAAGACTTTTAACAGGAAAGAAAATTTAGATCCGCCCCACGAACCTCTTGTATAAATTAACTTGAAATGCTTCTTTAATTTCAGCCTGCACTCCCCAAAAGATTGTACAATCACCAAGAATCAAGCAACAACAGGCCTACTGCCACAAGCCACAACTATTCCACTCTACTTGCACATGTCATAATGGCTGATTTCATCCTTTCTCTATCTAAAGAAGTTTGAACTATCACCTGCCCAAGATGATTTGGTTAGACTACAAGCACGAAAACATGTGATCACCATTAGTAATCCACCCACGTTTAAAAGAAAAAGTAGGAAAGAAAAAACACACCAAAAAAATGTACAAATATGGAAACCCCTCGATTGGCGAAACCATAGTTGGGTTGCATTTGAACATATTTGGCAAAACCATAGTTAGGTTGTTTGTAAACTATAATACAGAGGTTTATTCTTTTTGAAGAAACAAAAACAAACAACTGTTTGCAAGCTTGTTACAATGGTACAAATGAGCAAATAGCAGGGGAGTTTGGAAATTTTATACGCTGAAGGAAAATTGTCATGCGTCCCAAGGCAATTTTATGAAGTATCACTTAGGAAAAATCATGAATTATTTAAAAGGAAGGACTACTAGAAGGGCAAACATTTTTGAGTGAACAACAAAAACTGTTTACGAAGAGGTTAAAACAGAATCTACAACATTACCTCTTGTATTTTGTTTCCAGATCGAGCAAGTAACTTATACTGATTCTCAAAGATGGATGCCATATAAACCTGAACAAATTTAGTTTGCATACAGATATATCAAGGACTTGAGTTTGCTAGCAATTTTTAAAATCTGTCAGGAACAAATGATAAAAAATAAAGCCAGTAAGGTCCATACCAGAACAATCACAAAACATTAAATAACTTCTCAAATTATCATTAATAAACATAGATGGTTTAAGGAACTAAGAGTTGGTCTGTGCATACGGGAATGTCTAGTAAACTGGCAGTCCAGCTCAAAACAAGAGTAAGTGTTCACATAATCAAAGGAAAATGAAAGAGGAATCCAAATGAGATAACTTTGACAGAAAAAATCTTCTAGTTGAGTAGCAACAGTGGAAATAGACTAGGCCGAATTAAGTTTTGTATGGCCTAAATCTGAACTAACTACCAAATTTAAAGTCCAAGTCTCACTTATTTACATATGCTATTTTTTAAAGCCTAACCTGACCTTTTCAAAACTTTACCTACTCTTTAAGCCTATTTAAAAATCTATTTCATAATAAGACCTCTCAAATAGATCAAAAGCTTACACTTAAATAGGCTAATAGGTCACAACCTAAAAAAATAAAATAAACTATAGGCCTAAATTGATGTGTAAATAAGCAAACTTAAGTGTTTAAATAGAACAAATATATAATCTCAAAATAATACATTAATAACAATAATATTATTATATCATTTTTATTCACTTAAATAAGAACCTGAAGCCCGGCATTTTTTAACTAAATAGGCTTTTAAAAAAACCTTGGCCTGACCTATTTAATAATTAGGTCTGGCATGGCCTAAGCTTGATATAGACTAGATTACAGGCCCTCGCAAGGAACTTGACATATTCCCATCCCTATTGAGTAGTAGGCCAGCATCATAACATTTTCAACTAAAAAAGTTATAAAAGAGCCATAAGAAGATTCTGCATGACAGTTGATTAATTTGAACCATGATAGGCCTTCCATAAACAATGTGCAAAATCCATAATGCAAATTACTAACTTGAACCCAAGTTTTGACTTCTGGCAGAACAAATAATGAACTTGTAGTCTTATACTCATTCAAGCATATTTATTAGAGTACAATAAATACATATAATTCATGATTTACAGTTATCTAAAATCATGTTAATTACATAATTTTCCTATTTACACAATTATTACATAATTTCCTTATTTACACAATTGCCATATTTATATTATTTACCCAGGAAAATCATGTATTTATAGTGCTTTCAATATAAGTAATTAGCCCCATTATGCATTAAGACATATGGATTCATTTTATGCCTCCTGTTTCTCTCATCTCTCTCAAGTCTCAACAATCCATAATGCAAATTGCTAACATGATGTTAAGTTTTGCCTTAACAGAGCTTATACTCATTCAAGCAAATAATAAAAAGAGCAAATCCACACTATAAGAATCATTGAACTATGCAGAGGTTTAATATAAATGTCCATACCTGAAAAGTTGGAGCTAAACCAGGGCTACGGAAAAAACGGCCTTTTGAAACAGACTGGACTCCCTCAATCTTTTGTAATTCTATGATAAGGGATTCCACTTCAGACCACTGTCCAATAATGAGCAAATTTGATGATTAGTCATGTCAACCACAAAATCAACCCACAACAAAATAAACATTACAAACTAATTGATGGTTCATTTTATGGCGGTTGAGATATTGTACCTAATTAGGATAATTAGATTGATTTGTTTTCTGATTATTTCATAGATAGATTAATCCTAAACCCCTAAACTTAAGGGATTGGTTTTGTCATTCTTGTATATAAATATGGTACATATCATGAATAATACAATCAGATTATTCACAAATTTAGTTTCAATTGCAAGAAGAATTCTTTCTGTTACATCATACACTAGCATATAAATGAAGTGACTGATTGGAATGAAAATATTAAGCATATGACAGGGAAGCAGGCATAACCAAAGGGCCCATGGATTTATCATCAGGTAGAAAATAAAGCTATAAAACAGATTCTGAATCCTTGCACACCCTGAAATCAAGAACAACCTACAGGAGTCTATATAGATAATTTACTACTACCATCAGCAGAAAAGAACAACAAACAGTCAGGTTGATTGATTAAATTTGAAAGACCTAACTCATAAGACAACTTTTCCTTTTGAATACAGAAAAAGGTATGGTAGTGGTAGGGAAGCTAGCCTGCAAATGCAATCCCTAAGCATTTTTCTAACTCCCATGCCAGCAGGAGTCTATATAGATAATTTATACTACCATCAGCAGAAAAGACCATATTCAATCAGGCCGCTCATTATTCAGAAATCTCAAACTTGCAGGTGTCAACCTTTGCTCCTTCCCTCCAGATAAAATATGCACAATTGCACATACTGACCAGAACACAAACAAATGGCATAAAGTAAATACCAATAAGGAGATTTAAATACTATAATATCAATGCCAGTAAATAAAATTAATTCAAGCCTGTTGTTAGCTGCTAATTTATTGAAAAAATGAAGTCCAACAGTAATGCAATGATTCAATCAATATTTTGGGTCTATTTTTAATAACTTTTGTTGGTAATTAACATGACTTCTACCATTGAGCATATGAATTAACTGACAGGGCTTGATCCAACTTAAGCAAAGGCTTTAGGTTCAAATCCTGAGTATGCAACTGTGTTAAAAACTTTGAGAAAGTTTTTACTACCCATAATGGTCCTATCCAACTCAAGCGGGATTGAGTCCAGTGAAAGATACCTGTTATTTAGACTATAAAAGGTAACTTCTACTTTCTCATATAAAGATTACCTCTACATCTGTTTGAACTGCTTCCAATCTCCCATCTAAGGGGGCATGATCGCCAACTATAGTCTCTAAGGAATTCATCAATGGATCAGGCTGCCATAAGAAGGTAATGATTTGTTAAATGACTAAGTGTAAAAACACTACCTAATCTAAGTAGACTTCATCAAAATAATATCCATAGTTGTTATTTGATCAGAGGGAAAACAAGGAAAGGGAAATAATGACAGATAAATTACCATGACCTCCTTGAATGATAAAAATATGCGTTCGAGACCAAAGTCTAACAGGTGAACTTTTGCTTCTACAACCTGGACACAAAAGTAAGCATAAAAATTAATACAAAGAAGTAATATATGATCATGGGTACTCAATTAATTCCATCTATTAGATATAAAATTGCCCATGCTCTTCCAACAACTTAAGCTTTTGGACTAGTTGGTTTAAGATGGTATTAGAGCCTCTACAACTTATGTAGTCACCCTTGTTTTTCTGATTTGAAGTTTGTTGGACTCAAGAAATAAACACACTAAATTCTGAATAAAGATGGAAAAATCTGGCTTTTAGGCCAGATTTGAGTACACACAAGGAGTGTCCTAGCACACACAGGATTTCTCCTTAATAAAGTCTTTCCTCTTTCCAAAATGCAAGGAATAACAATCTGACACCTTTAACTGCCAGCTATAAGTCTGTGACACAACCTATATATCACTATTCACTACAACTATCATATCATAACATATAACTGCCTAATCCAAAATTAATATAAAAACAACTGTTTCATAATTTCCTAATACAGAATTAGAACTGCCTAAAAGTTACCTAATTCAGAACTTGGCCAATCAAAGTTAAATTTCAGCTCAAGGTAGGGAGGACATGGCTTCAAGCCCAAAGGGCTCTTGCATGAGGGTGCATGTTAGACTAAAAAAAAATCATGTATTCTCACCCAACAACTCAAGCTTTTGGATGGTTGATTCATGACACCATCGGATGTGGAAGCCAAAAAAAAAAATAATAGAAAAAAAAGTAAAAACAAATTGGTCCCAGCTCACATCATTATTATTTATTTAGTTATTGAAATCATTCTCCACTTTATTAATTTGTCAAACTGTCAAGAAGGAAAGTACCTGACCAATCTTAAAATATGCTGTTGGGTTCAAAGTGGCATCCCATGATAATTCAGACTGACGAATTAATGCAGATACTCCTTCAACCTGCATTAATAATATTATATTTAGAATTTTTTGCATCCACTTCCAACTCTGATTCCATTAGGGTATCCAGGAGTTTCGCTAAATACAATCACAAGCATGGGCTCAATGAGGCACTTCCACTAGCATAAAATGATGCAAGGCTGAATTTTCTTGTAAAACTGCACTCTATAATATTGACATCAAATGCATTATATACCTCAACAAAAATTCCTAAGTAAGTTATTCTCTGGATGCAGCATTTCACTATATCCCCAACTTGAAGTCTAGCCTGCCATAAACAGAAAAAAAATCTTAAGACCACTTTGTTGCATTCAATCAACAACACAGTCTCCATGCTAATTGAATAAAGGTTATTGTTAGTATTTAGTATTTACCATGAGATTCCTCTTCCTCTCAATTAATTCTTCCTTTTCTTTCGGTTTTATAGAGAATATGAGCTTTTTCATTTTTCTGTCTGCTGCTAACACATTTACTTGAGTTTTCTGCAAAACAAAGTATTGATATGTAAACATTAAGATTGATAATATTTAGGTTTTCATCTTATGGTAAAACTAAGGAATATATTTGGGTATTACATTAATCTTTTGAATACTAAACCTGCCCAATAAATGATGATAAGAACTTGATTTTTTCTTGGTCATAAATCCTTAACAGATCTTCCAACTTCATATCTGGTGAAATTTTATCTTCAACTTTACCATCAATCTCCAGATTAGGAGGAGAATGAGGAGAAAAATTCTTATTTTCAGCATCATTACTTGTAATAGTGCCCAAGTTTTGCTTGTACATGGATGGATCCAAGCCCTTCAGTTTTAACCATGACTCAAAAGCTAAGAATTTCCACTTGGAAGCAAGATTACGATATGGCAGAAATCCTACCAAGGAACCAAAAGAAACCTGTAAAATGGTTTAAACTTTAATCAAGTTCGGAATATACAAAATAGTCGTCAAAGACTTAGAATTTATTTATTTATTTAGAGATGAAAGTCCTTCGTGCTGCTTCCCAAGTACTTACGATGAAACCTTTGGTATTGCAGCTTACTAGTTCTACATCCCCTCTATCGCCAGTCTTAATCAAATTTTCTGCTCTGGTCCAATCAGCCTCTTCACTTTCCTACAAAATTGAAGAGTACAAAAGTTAATAGAGTTGTGATAATAGATAAATAAGTCGGATAATCCATACAATCTGACCTGAAATTCTGACACATCAACAACATTCCCTGAATCTTCATTATTTCCATGGCCTCCAGGATTGAGGGAAGCACTCTCTTCTCCAGCAAATTTTGAGGTTTGTTTCAATTGTTGATCTAATCTATAACAAAAATACATTTAAGTAATGAACTAAAACTGGAAATGTAACCATAAAACTATTTTCATGTACCTTTTTGGCTTTGCCTGTAATGCAGCTTCCACAGACACCTCCACTCTAGAATCATCTGACATTAAATCTGATAATTGACTTGAATCAGCTGGCTCCTGATGGAACTCCAGCTGTCTGTGCTCATGTTGCTCCAGTCCCTATCAGGCATGAAATTATTTAAAAATTAACCTTACATTACTAAATTCTATATTGCAAGTAGCAACAGTGATTGGCACCTACCTCATTTGGGACCCTGAGATTCACTTCTCCAAACTTCTCTTCTTCTTGTTTGCCACCTGACTTGTGTGGCCGTTCCAACAAGATCAAGTTACCACTTTCATCACCCGGCTCTTCTTTCCACATCTTCAACTCACCATCACCGTTCCCTTGGTCATCCAAACTAGAAGAAGACTCTTGGACCACATCAGTGTCCTTGGCAACTGGTGGTTCAGGCTTTCTCAATAGTGTCATGTCACTAAACTTCTCCTTCCCTTGCTCATTCCGCATTTTCAACGACAAATTTGGCTTCATTCTCAACCTTGATGAAGTGCCCTCATCGCCATCCTCTTTATACACTGTCGGCTTTCTGAGAATAACATTGGGAACACTACTTTTTCTAACATTCCCGGCCGTATTTTCTGTTCTGAGTGGTTTCTTAATCTCCAATGCAGCTTTGTTATCATCGACTTCGAATTTGACTCCCTTGGGTGGAACAGGACGCGCCAAATTCAGGCCATCCAATTTACCTGATGACTTCCCTCGCTTGGAGCCTTCAAATGGAACTTCCTCCACTTCCACTAGTTTACCCTTCTTAAAGGCTTTCTCAATATCAAGATATGAAACATTGGGGTTAGCCTTTCTTCCCATTATCTAATAGAATCAATTAGTAAAGTTAAACAATAAACATAAAAAACAAAGTTACTATATGAAACGTTATTCCAAAAAAATAAAATAAAATTGAAAAAGGTAGCATAGAAGAAGCTTTGAAAGAAAGGAACAGGACCTTGGCAAGGGTGAGCTTGGGGTCTTCCCCGAGTAACCGGCCGAATTTGAGTTCCATGAGGTCATAGCTATCGAGTTGAGGGGATTCTTCTTCTTCTTGTTGTGAATTTGATCGTGCGGCGAAGACCTTGTGTCTCTGGTTCATAGAAACGATTCCAGTTGTAGTTGTTATTCTTCTTCTCTCTGATGAAAACCAATGAAGTTGGGTGAGGAAGGGTTTACTAGTTAGAGGAATGGACCCCATTTTCCTCCGAATTTCAATTTACAACTATTGTTATTGTTATCATCAAATCGAAGTTCACGAGAGTTTTATTCCTCTTCTCTTTTCACAGATAGTGAAGAGTCAGAAACTGAAACCTTTGCTTCGGATAAACGGCTAGCCAAGTAGCGAGTGGCGTGAAGGGAGAACAGTGGAGGGTTATCTCACTTGGTGACGTGGCTTCTAGCCCCTTATTTAAATTTAAATATTAAACTGGTTGAATAAATAATTAAACACTCAGATATCTAAAACCGAACTAAAATTCAAATTTGCAACCTTCAATTAATTATGAAATTTTAAGATATTCTTAAGTGGTTGAAACATATAATATGATAATTAGTAGAAAATAATTTGAAAATATTCATGCTTTTACTATAGATGTTTTACACATAGTGTTTTTATTTGATTTTTTCACAAAATCTTCTCCTATTTTGTAAAGGAAATGTTAAATAAAAGAGTGTATGTATTTGTTATTTAAAAACTAGAAATCTTGTAAGACTATAATTAAAAGATTTAGAATTATCCATACTTCATACTCACAGCAGGTTATTTTATATCATTATAAATGTCCACAAACGATTGCACGTGTAGTTTATTACCAAACAATTCAAAGCACTATATTATAATTTTTGTTTTAAAATTTATCAACATAGAGTTAAGCACTTTCTACTTTTTCTAGAGTTATTTATAATATCATGAACATAATCCCATCTTTAACATATTACTTAAACAAGGGGATTCGAATGTGTGGTTAAATTAATGGAATAAGTGTAAGTCGTTTAATTTTTATTATATGTTGAACTATTAGATTAAGATATAAAAAAAAAGGAATATCATTATTTTTAATTGATTTACATCAGATAATCAATAAAAATTATAATAATGTCAAAAATATATAATTAAAAGTATATTTTTAATCTTTTGATTTTATTTTTTTAAAGTTATCTTCTCATTTTTATTTAAATTAGTTCTTTAACACTAGTCTTGATTTTAAATTTATCAACAAACTTTAAATTAATCTTATAATAATTTATATTAATTTCAAATTTTTCCTCAAATTTTTTTTCAAAATTTAAAAATTTTACATAAAATTTTATCACACTAACAACTGTTAAGATTGATCTATAAATTTATTTATATAGTAGAATTAAACTAATATATTAAAATTTTATATTATTTTATCAACATAATTAAAATGTAAGATTCAAGATTTATTTTCATCAAATCCCAATTTTAAATTATTTTTTATTTTTAATAATTATTCAAATTAATTAACAGGTTCCTTTAGAAATGTTAGATTATATAATTAATATAGGAAAACTTTGTATAATTTTATGACTTATTTTAATTTAAACATGAAATATTTATATTTTAAAAATAATTTATTAAAATTTTTAAAATATTTTGTTCATAAATATGTAATTTTAGCTCTAAATTTTATAATATTTCATGTATGAAATGACTCGTATAAAAACTTTAATTTTCAGTAAGATTCAACAATGTAATAATAACAAATTAATTTGAGATGAAAATACAAGTTTAAGAAGAAGTTTAAAATTAAAAACTGAATTAAATAATAAAAATAAATTTAAAACTAAAATATGATTATAAGACTTAAAGTATAATTCTATCTTATGTAATAAATGCAACAAGTCTTATTTTGATTAATAGTTTGCCATAATCCTATAATAATAAAATATTTTGTTCAAACCTAAACCTTAAACCCCTAAAAAAATTAATTGGTATACTCAATGGAAATATGATAATCAATTTTTTTGTTACGTTTGATAATCAATTTAGTTTGTTTGAAAAGTTTAATTATACTTTTTACGGGTAAACGTATGAGTAACCCACCTCAGCTAAAACTTTTTGTTAGGAGTAAAAAGCTTTTACTGTGCTTCAAATATTTTCACAACTGAAAAAATAGCCACCAGATTGGTCAAAAACATTTGGATACTGGTTTTTAACTATTATTAATTAGTAAACATTTTTTAAAATCTTACTGATCAACGTCTTAGGATACTGATTAAAAAATTAATAATAATTTTTTAATTAAAAAACAATGTTAAACAAATATATTAAAAATTATAATAGGAGTAAATTAATATATTTTTTTTAATTTTGTTTACTCTTCATTATTTAACTAGCGTACTTAAGATATGAGTTGTATATGCATAATTTTTTTACTCAACCTGTTATTAAAAAAAAGATTAATTTTAGGAAATTCCAGAAGAGGAACCTTGAAGTATGGTTGTCCTTCACTTGGAATGAACGTGAGATTTAGAATAGAGAAAGAATGAATTACATCTGCATGCATGCATGCACATTGGCTTGAGAAAGAAACATCTACATTACATTACATACCCCCCAAGAACACAACACTTGGCCGATTACCCTCTCAATGCATAGAACTTTTGCGGGAATTGATATTCCCAAATGCCAGAAGGCCACAACCATATCAATGAGTAACTTCCATCAACCAAATGGCCCAAATAGGATCGTAGCCAGAAGGAACCGACGCAAGTGAAGACCCTCTTGAAGATTTGTTCCATCCATATATCTTCTATTGCTCTTCCGTGGGAGCAGCATCATCATCTTCTTCTGCTTCATTTGTTGTCTCTTTCTCTTTCTCTGTCTCTTTCTCTTCTGCCTCTTCTTTCTCTTTCTCTTTCTCTGATTGTGCTTTAGCCGCATTTTTTTCCTCAGCCTCTCTTTGCTGTATCTCCAAGTTTTTCTTCATGGAAGCTTGCTTGGACAGATAACTGTAGCTACCTTTCTCCTTGAACAACTGAGAGAAGTGAGGCTTGCAGTATAGAAATCCATCAAGAGCCGCATAGGATGAAGGGGTGAGGAAGCATCCTCCATGAGCACATCTGAAGCATGATTTGTGATAAAACTCACCTTCCACGGTCAACTGTTTTCATAAAGTATTATGTTAGCAAACTAATTAAGGTTCCTCATTAATTAATTCTCAAGGGGTTTGATGTGGAATATGTTAGACCTTTTCCAATGGATACACGGTTTTGCTGCATTTTGTACATTTGTCTTGAGTCCCAGAGAAGAAGGAGGAAAGCCTGCTTGGGGCTCTAGACTGTAGATAATAAACAATTTGATGAAAATGATGTGAATTTTTACACGAGTTAATTTAAGATATAAAATTAACGAAATCAATTCTTGACCAAAAAAAAAAATGTGTCGGTAGATTAATACATACCAGCTCATTTGGAGGCTTTGCAGCTGATTGAAAATTATTAAACAAAATTTATGATTAGCCACAAAAGTAATACAGAACAGTATGTTTACATAATTTAATGTAGAAGAGGCAAAAGGGGTCTTACCCGACTGGAATTTCTTGGTGTAGGTGCCAGTTTCCTTGAAAAGCTGCTCAAAGTGAGCCTTGCAGTACAAAACTCCCTCCATTGATGAGTAATTGCTGATCTGTAATGAATGGATGGAAAAAGACTTCAGATTTTATTGTATTAACTATTACCTTGAAGATATTGATTAAGGAATTAATAATATTTTTTTATTAAAAGTTATGTTAAGAACACATTGAAAATTATAGAAAGAATATATTAGTAATATTTTTAATAAAAAAATATATTAACCTGTACTTTTAGGAAACTGCTTGAAACAAATGCTAGAAGGTGTTTTGTGGACATTGACAAAAAGCTTTTATTAAAAAAAATAGTTATTTAGCATATAACATAAAAAAGTATTTAATATAATGTATTGAATGTTTTATCAACTGTTTGTACATGCAAGAAAGTGAGTGGTCTATTATGATGAGCAAGCTAGGAATCATAGGAAAAACAAATATGCAAAAGGAGAAACCAAATAAGATGATGATGATGATGAGGTGACGAACCACAAGAAGGCCATTGCAATGGCTACATCTGAAGCAGTTCTTGTGATAAACAATACCATCGGCGGATAAAGATTCGACAAAGTGAACAGTTTTATCGCAAGCCTTGCATTTTTGTAGGGTCCCGCTGAACGCCATCTTATTTTTCTTTTTCTTTTTTTTTCTTCCCTTTTTGCTTTTCACGTACTAGCTATTTGGTTGTGTTATTGGAAAATAAAAGCTAGCACGCGAAAAGGTGAGGGTTCAGCTAAAACAGAAAAGGAGTTGTGGTTTATTTGTATCTTAGCAAGTTACGATGAATGAATTGTGCCATCCTTCACCCCCTCTTGTAGTTCCTGTCATGTGCGAAAATAGAGCTCCCAAAAACCGAAAGGGTGAAATGAGTGGTGACGAAGGTGCATTCAGTTAAGAATTCACCAATTACGCCAATACTTGAGGTTTGTTAATTTCCCTTTTGAATTCTGCACGGACACAAATTATCGTCTAATTGTAGGGACCCCTAATGAAATGGACACCACATATCACATTCTTTGACCAACTCCTTCCTCGTTCATATGCATCAATTTCTTCATTGCAGCACCATAAAACCAAATATGCATCGCTATTATTTATTGACGAATACTAGGGGTTTAACTGATACAAATAAAGTATAACCTTCAACTGGTGTAAATAATATCAAAGCAAATTCATCTTAATATAAAAAACCACTTTAAAATATTAATATAATATTTTTAAAATCTTTCTGCTATACTTTCACCAGCACATGATCCTAACTATTTTTTTTTTATACTTTTGTAATCAATAAAATTATTGGGAGGATATTCTTAAATGCGTCGTGAAGGCAGGAGGAGGGCAGCTTTTAGTTTAGATATAAAGCATATATTTTTTTATGAGAAAAGTAATTTTGTTGGAGTAAAAAATATTTTTGGTACAACAAAATTAATGTTTTTAGCAAATTTTCTTTTTGTATATATAAAATATAAATTTAAAAGTTTTACATGAATAAAATTAAGCGTGTATTATTTAAATTAACTAACTGGAAATAATTGGAGGACAGTTGTATATTTGTAAACTTTAATTAAAAAGGAAAACATAAGAGTGAAGGCACATACCTCACCTTTGTTTTATTTTATTTTGTTTTTAACATAGAGCCAACCCTATTTGAGTCAAACAACAAAATTTATACTTGTAAAAACAAAAAGGAATGAACAGAAAGAAATACATATGTCAAAACACTTATTTTATTTTTTATCCTTTTTAGTTTATCCTCTAAAAATGTAATAATAATAATAATATAAATTTTTTTAATATGCAAATATGAATGTCGCCCACTTATTACAAATAAGCGACACAGAAAGCAAATTTAAAATGTATATCTCAACCAAAAAAGCAAGCCAGTGGAAATTTGGTCTTTTGCATTTGGCTGAAAAAGCTTTAACTGCGGAAGCATGGAAGAAATTTCCTTGGTGAATAGCCACGGCTAAGAAAGTTTGCAGCTTTCTCCTCTATCTTGAGGAATTCTTCCCGTTTTTGGGCTTCAATAATTGCCCTTTTCTCTTCAGATGAACGATGAATTTCAGCAACTTTATTTTGCATTTTTTCAACACACTCGACCTTTTTGCTTTCCAATTTTTCCTGTTAAATACAAAGACTTTCATATCACATCAGGGACATACAACATATATTAAAAAAGCCGAATTTGACTTGTTAAAAAATGAACAAATATGTAAAGTAAGAAAATAATGACGTATTTATCGTCAATGTTAAATTAATTATAATTATAAAATACTTTAATAAAATCACCAGTACACATTTAATTACTTTAGAATAGCCAAATCTGAAAAAAACCGTTCACAGTGCAGCATTAATTGAAGATAAATGACCTCAATTTTTTTGAGATTTGCCTCCGCAGATGCTTTCTTACTATTCTCCCACAATCCAACAGCAAAATGCCTCTTACATGCCCTGTTTGATAGTTTCACATTTAACAAACTCAGCCCACAAAATAGATAATGGAACATGAATAGGTTTTTGAGTGTCTAATATTGACATTTGAATGCCTATTTTGTCACTATAAAATAACAGGCACTTCACAAACAATGTTAATATTAATCTTGCTTTTGTTTATAACACTTGTGAAGTCTACATCACTGATGTATATATTGATGAGAATTACAGTCAACCAAATTGGTAAAATTTGTAACTGAAAGTATATGCCTTCTAGTAGCGTTTTTTTAAATTCATTTTATACTTCACAGTCATGCGAATGTCTCAATTAACATAGAACCTGGCTTCTTTCTTCCAAAATTACAAGGACGAACGTGAAGCAAACTAATGTCTCAGAAGAAGAGTGTTATGCAAGAATAACTCACCATTTTGAGTTTCAAAGATTTCAAAGGTAAATTATATTAATTTTTATAAAATTGAGACTATTGTTATCAATTTTGAAAGATAAAATTTGATTATTTTAATCTTTAAATAATTAAAATAATTTACCATTTTTTATTTTTTAAAGATTAAAATAAATTATTATAAATTATAAAAAACTAAAATAATTCGATATTCAATTTTATGAATCAAATGATGATTTTAATTTTTGAAAAACTAATATAATTAACCTCAAATCTTTTAAAAATCAAAATAATAATTTACTCGCCATATAATAATAAACTTATTAGAGCAATTCTCAATGGCAAAGCATTATAAGAACCTACAAAATCAAATAACTTATACTACTTGTAAAAATGGGGGAAAACACACTCCTAACGGAGCCAAAAACATGCCTAAATTATTTTTTCTCTTGAGGATGAGCTAGGTTGGAAGTTGATTCTTGATCTAAATAATGTTCTAAAAGCTAATGTGGAAGGATAAAATTTTCAACTGTACAATCATTATACATTCTGTCATTTGAAATAAATCACGTAATTGTAATTAAAACAATTTTGATTGTTAAGAACTGGTTAATTCTATAAGTTTAAACAGTTATGATATTCCTATTCCTATATACAAACAGTATTATTTATCTATTTATTTCTTTTATATTTTAAAGAAAAAAACAGATACAACTGTGTACATCTAAATATCAACAAATATATATTGCTACACATGTGTCACAATCTTTTTTCTAAGTTTAAATTGTTTGATAATAATTAGATGGTATAAACCACACTAAAGAGTTTAAAATTAAAATAATTTTTCTGGATTCGAATATCATCAATTTTAACATTATATAAAAAAAAAAATGGTATAATGGTATCTTACTTGTTCTCTGCTTTTGTCTTCTCACTTTCTTCCCATGCTTTAGTTAAAGCCAGTCTTTTCTCCGATTCAACCCTTGCAAGCACAGCATCTGATGAAAAATTAGTATAGGTTCCTAATTATCTCTTAAATATTCAACGGACAGAAAATTAAGAAAAACCTCTGTCAACCGAATCCTTTGTGTCCATTCTAGCAACAGGAACTGCAGCTTCAATAAGGAAATATATGCCTCAAATTATTAATAATACAAAAGTCGTTTAAATGTTTTCAATTACGTTAAAAAGAAAATTTTAAATAGTATGAAACAAAAAAATTAAATAATTTTAGAACTTAAAAAAACTCATTATTTTTAAAGACTAATAAAAAGTATGGTTGAGATTAAATTTGAAAAGTAATCACTTTTAAAAAAATTGTAATTTGATAAAAAAAAAAAAGACAATTATTTTCTCCAAATTTATTGAAGAGTTGATAAACTAAACACTAGTTACTTAGATGAAGTGGAAAAGTAGCGTGGTGTTTGGGAAGAGGGTTGACGCCACGCTCTTGTCTAACAGTGCTTGAAGTGCCTGCGTTCTCTTGAGGTGGAGATGAAGTGGTGACAGAGCACTTGAAGTGTGGTTTTTGGTTCCTGGCTTCTCCCATAACATACACAGTTACTTTGATAATATGTAGCAAATACAAAGTGGTAAAATCAATTATTTTTGTTGGCCTTAACTGGGTGTTGATGAGCTAACAATGAAAATGGCCCCGCTGGTGTATGTAAGAGACGTGGAAAAATTTTACTTATACTTTCTTTGTGTATAATAACTTAATTAGAAAGAAAAAGTATTATATTATAAATTAATAATACAATTCATTTTTCTAGGAATCATTTCGGGTGCATTTTTTATTATTATCTTTTTCGATGCATTTTTATACTACTTATTTTGTATTAGTGGCATTAAGTGTCAACCATTTGTTGGTCAGAACCTGAAATACTTTCCTGGAAGATTTTCAAACTATATTAGTTTATGAGGAATTCCGAATAAATTAAATAAACTAAGTGTTTGGCATAGGGGATTAATATGATGAATGAAGAGAACATGCATGTTGTCCCGGTATACTAATTGGTTACTATGATGGCTGAAAAATAAATTATTTTGAATATGATGGCTGAAAAATAATTTCAAAATAAATTATTTTATTAAAATTGAATAGAATAAATCATTATTATGATAAAATTATAAAAGGAGATATGAAATTATCTATAATGAATAATTTCGTAATTGAAATAATTAAATGTCAAGGATTTAGTGAGAAAATAAAATTTATTTGGAAAGTAAATCAATATTTTTTAGTAATAAACTTTAAAATTTTACTTATCTTAAATATTTTTTTATAAAAATTCAAAAGATAATTTTTTACAGGATTCCATACAAAAATAAATAATCAACCAAAAAAATATTTTTTAAACACAAACTAAATTATCTTTTGAGTCCTCCTAATTCAATTTTGTGTTTCATAATTTTATTACAATATCATATTCTCTTAACAATTATATACTAATACTATATTTATTTTATTTAACTTTAATAATAATTTACACAGTATAATGTTTACATTATTTATTTTAAATACATAATTTTTATATTTTTTTATTAAAATGGGTAATCAATCAAGTTAAAAAACCGTTTCAGCAGAAAAATATTTTCTAAAAACATTTAAAAAGTAATTAATTTTTATAAGTAAGAAAGATGAAAAGATAAAATAAAAATATATAATAAAATAAATAATATAATAGATAAAATTAAAAATATATAAATTGTATTTTTTTTAAGTATGCAGTAGAAATACTTCTTCCATTTTTTTTTATCATTTAAGAGTTATATAAAAAGTTTTTAAAATTAGATTACTCATTAAATCGATTAAGGTATCAATTTTAAAATTTAATAGTTTAATCATAGTTGAATGGGTATTAGTTAAATATTATTTTAAAATATATATAATATATATTATATTAAAAATTTATATATTAATAAAATATATTAAAATTATAATTTTATATGATTATAAATTAAAAAATTATATATATTTTAATTTTATAAATTTAAATTATATAAATAAAATATTATTTTTTAAATAATATTATTTTATATAAAACTAATTTTTTATCAATCTTTAACCAGTTCCATAGTTTTACTAATTTGTTACCACTTGTTTACTAAATTATTTTATGGTTCAATTAAAATAAAATAAAAAACTAATTCCCTCTAATTTAATCGGTTGATCAAGCGGTTTGATCTAATTTTTAAAATATTATATATATATATATATATATATATATATATTATAGAAATGGTTAAATTACTACAAAATTAATTTTATTTAGAGTTATTTTATTTAATAATTTTTATAAATAATTAAATTTCATCTTAAATTATATTATATAGATTATTTTAAAAAATTTATAAAATATAAAAATATTTAATATTTTAAAAAATAAATTTAAATTAATGAATAATATATCTCTCATAATATTTATTAATTTAAATTTATTTAATAAAATATTAATTTTTTTAAAATTTTATAAAAAAAATTTAGAATAATTTATATAATATAATTTATTAATTTAACGGTTGGATTGATAAAATTTAATTTTTTATGAGAATTATTAAATTAAATAATTCTAAAAAAACTTACTTTTAAAATAATTTAATTCCTTCTTTTTTTCTATATATATATATATATATATAATTTTAATTGATGTAATATATTAAAAAAAAATTATCTTTATTTTATTTTTTGTTTTAATGAAAAATGAAATAAAAAAAGTGAAAAAAATAAAAAAATATTTTTCATCTATGAATAAAAGTTAAAAAAAAATTTATTTAAATAAATTTATACGAATAAATTATGTAAAAATTATTTTTAAAAATTAAAATATTTAAATGTTTTTATTACAACATATTTTATCAATAAAAAATAATTTTATTTAAAAAATATTTTTTATATTATATATATTATTTTTTAAAAATAATCCTCCCTCTCTCCTCTTCCTTTCTCATAATTATGATTATAAATTTTTTTATTTTTAATGAGTCTCACCTAATATTTTTTTTTTATTTCCGCTATTTCCATTCAATCTCACCTAATATTTTTATTGTTTTTTTTAATAAATTTTTTCTTTTAAAATTCACTCAGCCAAGGTAAGGGAAAATGAGAATATATATGAAAATTAATAAATAAATTTTTAAAATAAAATAAAATATAAATAAATATAATTGTTAAAATATTAAAATAAAAAATTGAAAGAGTATTATGTACTTTTTATTTTTTTTATAAAAAAATAAATAAAGAATCTATTAAGATAAATAAAAATAGTTAAATAATTAATATTTTATACATTTATATTTATATTTTAAAAATACTTATAATACTAAATATTTAAATTAATAATATAAAAAGTAGACGAATGCCACATTAAATTAGATCTCATAATATACTAACAATTTAATAAAAAATTACTAAGTAATACATCTAAAAATCAGTTAATAATTTTTATAATTATGACAAAAATATTTTCAATTTTTTTATAAAAGGAAAAAATTATTTTTAAGAATTTCGTTATATCCTCCAACAAGTTCTCTTATATATTCTCATATATTTTATAAGTTAAATAATACATGAAAATTAATGTATTTATTTTTTTTAAAAAATATAATAACTAGTTAGTATTTTTTTATTAAATAAGGGAATTTATATAAAAAAAATAAAAGAATTTGTTTTCAATATATCATATGAACACTCCTACAAAAGGATTGGCGAACGGGAATAAATGGAACTAATACTTAATTTTATTAATTGGCAGTTACAAGTTATCTCTTCACCCTCCCGTATAGTTTTTGGTAAATCAAATCATAGTTAACAATGGTTAAAAAATTATCAATAAAAAAGTATCATAAATTTTATTGGGAGCATGTTGAAAAATTATAGGAACAGTGTATTGTCACTTTCTCCGACAATTTTTTATTTTTAAATTTTTACCAATATTTTTAGCATTTATGAACCTTATCAATTGGTACAATATTGTTTGGAAAATTAAAAAATAAAATATGTTTATTAACAATTGCACTAAAAATACATTGAAAATCACATTAAAAACATATTATCACACTTTTCGATTAATTTTTTTTTTCTTTAACCACAACCCTCAACGTTAAATTAATTACAATTATAAGGAGCATTTTATTGTAGGTGAACACACGGTGCTAACTGCTAACCTTGGCTCTGCCGGAAGAGACGCTGGTTACGATTACGATTGAATTACTTGGCGATTGAAGTGAAATGGAGAATGTTTCCTTTTACCAAAGGATGGATGCTTCTCCATATATGCAAACCCAATTCAATTAAGTTATACATAAGGGTGTAACAAAATATCCCGTCTTGTAACAAAATATTTATTGTATTAAAAGTTTGAATTAATAACATGAAAAAGAGATAAATATTTCGTTAATATATTATAATAAAATAAAAATAAAAAACTTAATAATTAAAAAATAAAAAATAAATTATATTTCTAATATTTTAAAAAATTAAAGTTGTTTTATATGAAAAGAAATAGGAAAAGTATTTTTTTAACTTTCATAACATATAACGTGATTATTTTATACTCCTATTTTTTCATCAAGTTGTTTCACATAAATTAAAAAAATTAATTATTATTTTTGTTTGCTGTGAAATTATCATATACTCTATATTTATCTTATGATCTCTATTTTTTTCACTGATTAACTTCTTCCATAATTAATATCCTTATATAGATATTAAAGATATAATAGAAAAATAATAAATATTATCTTTAAATTCTAAAGTGATAATTAAAAAATAGTTTTAAAATTAATAGAATAAATAGAAAAAAATATTGATTTAAAATTTTATTTAATTTATTACAATATTATGTTATTTTATTACTTATAATGAAATATACATGATTAAAAATATATTTAATTATTATTAATTTAACCAATATTTAATTATTATAAGACTTATCGATGATTGCGAACTGATATTTTTTTATTTGATGATCAATTTAATTTTTAGAACATTAACTATAAAAACATATGTTACAAAAAATATTCTTTTTAAGAATTTGGGGAAAAGCAACCAATTGTAATTTGTAAACTCTATATATTTGGGTGTATATGTATGTACTTAGAATAATGTAGGTTTATATGTTAAAGTAACAGTTACTGTCTTTAAAGAAAAAATCTAGCAAATTTTCAGTGTAATCCATATCTAATTCTTGAAAGCTTGCAAATCAGTCCTGGTAAGAAAATTAGTGTCATAACTATATCTATCGGAATACTCATGGACAATGGTAATATAGCTTGAGCAGTCAACACATTACATACAAGCTAAAATGAACACCTAGATAGTGATAATGCAAGTTTTAAATTGTCCAACATGCTAAAATAAGTCTCAAATTGTTAGGTTTAGATTGTTTTATATCTGGCTTTATTTAAGATAAATCTTCTTGTTTGATTTCTTATTTGTGATTTTTTTTAATTTGATAGGTTTTATGAATTCTTTTGGGATTCATTAGGGGCATTTAATAGACATGAATACACAACACACAACTCAAACAATATACTGTATATACATACTTAAGTTACAATATAATTTTTTTTCTTGTTGATGGTCAATGTACAACACAAGTAGTTTTAAGGAAAGGAAAAAAGACGATGGGATAAGAGAGGAAGATTAAGAGAGAGACAAATAACTTTATACTCTGCTTAGTTGATTGAAAAAGTATAAGTAAGAGAAAAGAAAAATCAAATAGAAATAACTATTTTGAAGGTTAGACTTGTACACCAAGAGATATATGAATTGTGTTTTCTCATTCTATCCTTATTTATTTTTCTTCCTTTCCCAAGTCTTTCCCATTTCATCTTTACCCTTAATACCAGTTTTGGCATGCCATAATTTCATAATTTCCCGGTGATTTGGTTGCAGATTGAAGCAAGGATGACGTGGTGGGTTTGATGAAGGTTAGTTGTGAAGAGTGTATGGAGGATTGGATTCTGTTGAAAAGTTTGAGCATTTCTTTTGGTAAAATTGAGCACCTGTTTTTATTTATTTTTCCTTCTCTCTTTTTCGATGTTATCACATTTATCTTCCTCCACCATTTTTTATTTTATTTTAGTAATATCCATCACCACCTCCACCTTCATTGTGTTAACAAGATCCCATACTTTCAAGTTTCCATGAGATTTGCACCCAAACTTGATTCCTTAAGTTTTATATCATATTTACCAGTCAAATACTAACACAATGTTTAAAGAGTGAAAAAAACACTTTTCGTGGCATTCAATGATGGATGGTGGATTAAGAAAGATGATTCACTCTATTGCAATTGTTTATTCAATTGATTCACATGCGTAAGACTTGGGAATTCCATATCATGGAATTATAAATTTAGATGATGGATTGTTTTCTTCAAGGCTTGAAGCAGTGTGGATATGAAATTAAGAATTTCATACCTTGACATTTTACCTCTATTGGTTTCCGTTGATAAATTACCTTGTCTAAAGTCATGAACTCTATTTTTTTAATCACTGTATCTTTCATGCCAGTTACTTCTATAAACTTGTGCTTCCTCATTACATGGTTATGCAACTCATGGGAGTAGTTTTTTTTATGAAAGACTTCACCTTGAATTTTGTTATTTAATCTCTTGCTAATTACCGTTTGTACTGTGAATGAGGTCGTGAACTATTTGTAGGAACTGTTGCTGCATTCTATTTGTAAAGTAGGATAATTTTTGGTTCAATTAAATAAATATTTTCTAGGATAACAATGTTTAATATTTATTTATTTTTATCTATTTAAATAATATTTTTAATCTTTTCTTCTTTCTCTTAATTTTTTCTTTCCTACGTTTAATTTTTTTCTCAATCCAAAATTACAAACAAAGCAATAACGAGATTAAGAAAGAGCAGTGTTTATAACTTTTAGATATCTATAAAATATAAACAAATATTCGCACACTAATCTTCATCCTTTTACATTTCACGATCAATAGTAAAATAGTGTAACGGAATGTAAAGTGAATATTGGGCTCCTTCATATATATATGTTTGGCCCAAAAATAAAATTTTTTACCATAATAAAATACATTCGTTATATATTTATTTTATTTTTTATTTTTTAAAAATTATGATGAAAAATGTGATGAAAAATCTAAATAGATGGATCACATTATTCATATGTAGGAGTATTTTTTAAAATAGATTATAACAATTTTTTAAAAAATTGTTAAATATTATTTTTGAATTCAAATAGAAAACATTTTTTGTATTGTCCAATTTTTTATTTTTAAACAGATAAAACACACCCTTGTATTTTCAGGTAGAATAAATATTCATACTTATATAAAAAAGTAAAGGACAAAAACCTTTAAAACATAAGATTGTTATGTTAGTCCCGTTACAGAACAATGTGTACTCAAAAGATTGAGACAAGGGGTGTCTCTTTTTTATATTTTAGCTTAGATTGAAAATAAATATTTTTTCTTCTTGAATTTAAAAATTTATATAATACAAAATTATATTATAATATTATAAATTAAATATAATTTTTATATATTAAATAATATGATTTATTTATAAATTTATAAAAATAGATAATTAATTAATAATTAATTTTAAAAAAATAAAATAAAAAAATTTATTATTATTATTATGATAATAGTAATAATAAAAATAAAAATAATTTTTATGAGATAATAATATTAATATAGTGATTATAATATAAAAAATATTATATAATTTCACAAATTTTTATTTTATTTAAAATAAATAATTTTATACATTATTATAATATTTTTATATTATTCAGTATTTATTTTATATAAAAATAATATATATTATAACATTATATTATAAATAATTATATAACATAAATTATATTATAATATTATAAATTTAATATAATTTATATATAAAAAATATTATTTATTTTATTTTTATTATATAAAAATTAGATAAATAAATAATTAAATTATTTTTAAATAATAAAATATATTATTATTATAGTTAAATAATTGTTTAGTAGTTATGAATTTAGATAAATTTAAAAATAAAAATATTTTAAAATTAAAAATAATATTCAATAAATATTTTATTTTAATTTTAAATTTAAAATAAAAAATTATTTTAAAAATATATTAATTTAAAATATTTTTTTCAAATAAATTTTATTTTTAAAATTAATTTAAAAATTAAAAATTGAAAGTGCTCACCATACAAGAATAAAAGGGCTTTAGAGGAGAGAGAAAAAAATGAAAAGAATAACCCAATTCCACGTGGGTCGCTAGTGACAAGGCCTTTCCGAAGCCAGTTTAGAGTAAAACATGGGACCAACGCCCCTGGTATCTCTTCTCTCTCTCCGTATTAATAATCTTCACCGCCCCTTCATTTTTCATTCCTTCTTCCTTTTCCTAACGCATACTCACATAATGGACGTGTTCATTCCTCAGGACTATGTTATCAAGCGAAGGATGGAGAAAAAGGAAGCCTCTCCAAAGAGGTCCCATAGGAATGCCAATGCAACTGAAACCGCCACTCACAACACTGCTTCCTCTTCCACTCATTCTCTCTTCCTCTCTAATGCCTTTCCCCTCCTCGCTGACAATCTGCTTTTTACTTCCCTCTCCGCTTAATTCGTTAATGACAACACTTACATTCTTACATCTACTTTTTCTTAATTCATCTCTATCTTTCTCCCAATCAACATGAACATTTTGTACTAACAAAAACCACTTGTATTGTTGCTCTATGCCTATTATTCATCAACACAATTTAGAATTTTGAGTAAACATATGTATGAGGCTTAATTAATCAACCATTTTGTTCTTTCTATTTTTGCTTATTCTATTGTAGCATCCAACATTTATATGCCACAACTATCTTTCTTTCTTTCTCTTTTATTTTTTTGGAGATAAAAAAACTTGAGCTATTCCTGCGAGTTCCATCCTTACGGTTTAACGTGTCTTTTTTGTTTCTAATCCTTAGCGGTGAGATGGGTTGATATTAGCGAGTTCTAGATTTAACTCATCTAAATTTTTATTTAACAAAAAAAGGTTGTAAGAGGTGACGAGTAACTTCTATTATACAAAAGAAAAAGAAAATAGTAGGCCCAATCATTCGAGGCCCATACCATGTTCACAGGCATATATACGGAACAAAAACCTAAAATAAGAGTATAAGACATACATACAAATATGTTTACCTCCATACGTCTATGGCCCGTTCTAAACTGGATTGGACTCTGTTTAGATATATTCTCTACTCTCATAGAGTGAAGTCACTGCTGACCATAAGAAAAAAAGGGTGAAGCCACTGGGCGCAATCCGAAAAAAAAAAAAGCTCATAACCAAACGAAAAAAATTGATAAAAGCAAAACAAATTGAAAATTGGAAACACCCATGCAGCATGTTATTTTACATTACCAGCCATATCTTTTGTATAAGAAAGAAATAAAAAATTTATCAAAATTAAAAAGTAGTTGAAATAATTAATATATAAATTTAAACTTTATTCTAATAATATTTATAAAATTAAAAATTTAAATTGACAATGTGAAAAATGAATGAATATCTTATTAATGTAAACTTTATAATAAAGTAAGAATAAGACTATATTTTTACATTTAAAATCCAAAAATTATTAATAGTTAGTTCTTATAAAAAGGATAGAAAGAAATAAGTACTTAAGTGAAAAAAAAAATATTTTATTACAAAAAAATGAATTTATTATTCAATATACCAAAGGATGTGATTTAGGTCGCTGAGTACATGTTGGGCTTTTGATGTGGGTCCAATGGTCATCTTATAGTAGGCCAGCTCATGTTTTCATTCGGCTTCCAGGAAGATGGCCTGTGGTATAAATGAATTTCCACACCATGAGCCAAGTCACCGGTACTTCAAAGTATTTGTTCAATGAAGACAAATCATATCTTTCTGAAATTAAATCTAATGTCAAGGGGGGGGGGGGGGGGAGCGTAAAATCATTAGAATTGAAATTGTTAGGACTTTTGGAAGCATCATATCATAGAAGTTTCTAATTTCAATTTCCCATTCTTTGATCATTCAATCATGCAGTGAAGCAGCATATTAATGAATTTTAAAATTTAATATTGCTTTACCAATCAAGGATTATCTGGTAGAAATAGTCAGTATTTTTAAAACCAAATTTGAAGGCATCGATTTTTGACATGCAATGTATGTATCATAAATTCGTGTGATCATTCTTACCGTATTAATTTCTGTAGCCACATTATGCTAATATTTATGCACTGAATTTTTTGCATACCTGGTTCCGGACCCATACCCTTTTCATCCTCATTTTATTGTGTGATAAAAATTAAAGAGAACAAAGGCGCAATGTTTCTTTCATCACGTGAGACCTGTAAACCTTTGGCTGTCCAGCACATGATTTCTTTTTTATTTTTTCTTATTTTTTTGCCTTTTATTTTCAATAGTTGGCTTTTCTTTTTGACAAAAATACATATCTTCGAATCTCTTCTTTCTCTCTTTCTTTGTTTCCCTCCCTTTTCATTTTTCAGCGCCACAAGGTGTGTGTGCTTCCAATTCTAAAGGGAGAAAAATGGGCCAACACAAATCATGGGTTGTGAGTGTGGTGCGCCATGGAGTGGTCTTGGAGAGCCCATGGGACCCATTTACAGTGTATGCTCTTTAATTGCAAATTGGGGTGTCTTGTGAATTTTAGCGTTCAGAATGATGCATCATGGATGATGGGGTCGACCACCTTCACGTGACCACATTCACTAAATTGCCCCTCATGCTTGTCATGTGTGTGCGCACACACAACACAAACCCATCATTCCACTGTACCATGCACCTTCCCCTCCCTTATACTCACTTCCTCTCATTCATTCCCATTGTCTTTATCCAACTGAAAAGAAATAAAGTTGGAGCTGAAATTTTAAAAACAAGTGTTTTAATTGTTTCAGTGATAAAGATCAATTAGTTAATTGAGTAAAGACGCTGGAAGATTTCACATCTCATTGTTGTCACGTTACAGACAGGGATAAAGTGAAAAGAACTATACTTACTAATCTAAATTCACGTGACCAATAACAATAGGAAATTGAAAAATCAAAGTTAGCCAGCTACTTCACGGACCACATCATATGCATAGATAGATAGATAGATATTTGTTTGTTTCCTCTAAAGTGCCACAACCAGGTGTTACCTATTATTTCCCCCTTTAACAATTAAGTTGTTAACTAACTAAGTGGCTTTTTAATAATTGAGCATTAACTATTATATGTGCAAGGGGTTGAATTTGTAACGTTTTGCTCATACTTAATTAAATTGGACAGAATAGAGACACATAAACTCAATAATTCTAATTGTACTTACTATTAAAGAAACCAAAGTGGGTTCATTATTTGTATACATATCCAGATTTGGAATTTGTTTAAGTTAAATTATAGAATTGTTTCCGTCAAGTTGATAGGGTCAATTCTTCAGAAATCATAATTCTTGTTGTGGAAGCAAAGGATCCAAAACATAGTCAATGATTCCTGCATGACCGTATCCGGCATATGATAAAGCCGAAATTCACATGTAAGAATTCTATTCTGCACATTCTTCCCAGCAAATGATTTGCTTTAGCACTTGCTAGCTAGTGTTGTTAGTAATTCACTTGGAGTGTTGAGTCGACCCTATTTCATGATCCATCTCTGAAATGCACACGGTAGAGCGTGATAGTGAATATACCTTCCCTAGCATGACACGGTTGATGACCTGTTTGTGACTATGGGTTGTAAAGGGGAAAAAGGGAAGCACTTGTTATTAGACATTCATTTTCTACCCTTTTTTTTTTTCTTTTTAATCTTAGTCTTCATTTTCATCATATCTTCTATTGTATTTTTACATGTACTCTGCATTACCCATTTTTTAGAAAAGGATCAATTGGTTGGATGGTGAGAATATAATAAAATATTGGAGAAATTTCTATATTGAAATTAAAGAGAGCATATCATACAAATAATTGGGCACCACATCCATCTCAAAATGTTAAGATATTAAATATAAGAATTCTTGTTATTTATACATTGCTTAACATGCTTATTTTATCCAATAAAACTTGTATGATATCACGCTTGGTATCCTAACACAATCTCCCACAGTGAACATTGATATAGAGTATTACCACAAAATAAGAACATTGATGAGGTAGATGTTGGCACAAGAGAAAAATGAACAAATTTGAGCTTTGTCAAAATTAATTAGTTTGCATATCCTGTTATTAGTTTCAAAGTAGCGATGGAGTTAGGTGGAAACTACAAAATTAACCATATTCTAATTAGGCCCTTCCATTTCATTGGTTGATTAATTTGGAAGATCATTACCTAATAATAAACCCGAAAAGGCTTCCTTTAGTAATTGGATGGGGCTAAATGTTCATAAGATGCGAACCGATGAACCAATAATACTAAACTTGCAAACCAATGTAATTAATTTTATGGCAAAGCTCAAAAGTGGAAATCATAATGAATAAAGTGGATTAAGGGTCCCCCTCGTTGAAAATGTCGAACAGGACCAACTAGCCTGCGATGATGCTCTGCAAAATAACATCATCATAAGCTAGCATCAACATCTTTATGGTTCCCACTTTTGTGTCTCATAAGATGGATGACATGTGTCTCCAAACAATCAAGTCTCTCTTAGTTACCATGCACATCTCGAGTTTAATCTTAATCACAATTGCTTTCATGGTCGGTTAGAAGTTTAATCTTAATCTATAAACGAACCCAAGATTTATCGTGACTTGTCGGATTTGACCTCTGAAATACACTTTGGGAACCTAATTAAACTATTGATGAAACATCACGCAAGTGTGCAGTTAGCGACCATGAAAGCGTGATTGTTGGATGTTTTCAAAAGAAAATCATAATTTGGCCTTAAAAGAATATAAGCTTTTTTAATTGGATGCATGTTTCAAAGTTTAATTTTATCATAGTCCTTCCTAACTACTTTAGTTTATTTAAATTTCTTTATGGTGTCCGCATTTAGAATATACCGAAGTTGTACAAAAGAAGGGACTACGAACAAATAGTATTAATGAAATAAGTTATAAAATTCAATTATTATCAATTTGAAAATTTAAATATCAACAATTGTATTAGTATGAGTGGAAGGGTTTAAATATCTCTTTAATACACTTTCTCAGATTCGATCTTGAAATCTATTCCTATATGTATAAGAAAAATCCTGTTAAATTAAAAGAGGCTCTTCTAGCATACATCACCACTTTATAAGAAAAAATCTCATGTTTCCATATCATGTATATGTTTTTCATTCTTTTTGCAAAATAATTTTCTACCTTCTTATGATGTTTTCATCATTCTTCATAGACAAAGTACTAAATAAAAAATAAATATGTTTAGTATGTTCAAAATACTTGATAATTAATTTTCTTATATAGTAATTAAAAGGATTATAAAGAGGTTGTTGTATAAAAATATTAAATTATTAATTTTATATGAAATTAAAGTACTCACAATTATTAACATAAAATGAACACTTATATTTAAAGGATATAAAACTAATTACTTAATGTATTTTATTTTTAAATATTTAATTTTAAAATATAATTAAATTTCATTAATTTTTTTTAATATTTTATATTTTTAAATCCATACCGAGTGAAATATTGTATTTGTGAATTTTATTTTATTAATATTTTAAAATGATAAATACTTTGAAAACTTTCGAAAATTTGAAGTGATAACTATATACCTCTGTTTGATATCTTACATAATATTTTTTATTCATTTGACATTTATTTTATTTAGGATCATATGTATTTTTATTTTTTACAAAAAACAAGCATGTTTGAGCATATATAAAAATATTTTAACAAGACCAACTCGATTTTTTTATATATAAAATTTGAATTTAAAATTTTATTTAACAAAAATTAAGAACATACCAACTACCTACAAAGATCAAAGTCTATATTATATTAATTTACTATTTATTTAATTTAAATTTAAATAAAATTAATATTTAATTATTAAATATTCTTAAATATATTTAAATTAATCCAAATTATATATTTTTATTAAGAGTTTACTAGTATTTTAATTTTTAACTTATTTAATTTTTGCTAATTAGTTCTTTATTTTTATCAATTTTTTAAAATTCGTTTATAATATTATTTGTGGATAGATTAATTTACATTATTTTAAATAAATAAAAAAATTAATTTGCATAATTTATAAAGTGAATGATTAATTTGATATATATTAAAAGTTAAAAATAAACTTATAAAATTAAATAAGTCAAAAATTAAAATGTTAATAAATTCTTTTATTAAAATATATACTTTATATAAAAATAATTGTGCTACTAAAAAACAAAGAAACTCTTATAGGGATATTGTTGAAGTGGTAGATAGGTGGTGAAAGGAAGAATATTTGATTGAAGTGGAGTTATTTTGTCTTGAATAGAGTAGATAGGTAGATGGGAATTGGCATATACCCAACCTGGTTAAGACTTAAGACTGGTGCCGCCTTAATTAGCATAACTTGGTTTCTGGTACTCACCCAAAACTGAGCTTCTCTACCCTACAAAGAAGGACTTGTTTGCTCCACTGCAAGACCCAAACACTACAACCCTTTCTCATTTCATAAATACCCTATAACATGACACCAACCCATACATGTTAAGGTAAAACTGCTGATTAGGATAGCCATTGGTGATGGACCCCATTTTAAAGAGTTGTGGACTCTGGTTAGGTTTGATAGTTGTGGTGTTCATTGAAGCTACAAACTTCATAGGTGGACTTTCCTCTCAATTATTTCTGATTGCTCCCTCTGTTACACATCTCTCTCACTTATCCGCAATGCACTTTTTTTAATTATTAATTTAACCAATATTAACTTTTTAATTGTTTCAAAACATCAATATTAAATAATTTTATACTTTGACTTTTTAATGATTAATTTTCACCTCTATTTCCTTAATTAAATTTATGTTTTTATCACAACATATTATTATAATATTAAATTTTCACAAATATGATTAAATTTAATTTTAATTTTATAAATAATTTATAGTAATACAACATGATCTAATTATGTCATTTCGACAACCATTTTAAAATGTCAAATAACATGACCTATTTAAATAAATGTCATATTATTAAAAAATGCAACATAAATTAGTTTTAAAAATGTTAAAATTTATAATATATATAAACTAACATTTTTTTTAAAAAGATTAAATTTAAAATTAAACTTATATTTACAAAAAATTTAAAAGATAATTTATCCTATTTAAATTGATTAAAAATGGTTTCATGATGTATGGTTAAGTGAAGTTAGTGACTGCAGACGCACGCTATGAAGTTGGAGTCAAGTGATTGACTACTACTAATGACTGGGTTAAGCTCACCTCACGCCCTGCATATGACCACCTTTAAAGCCAAGTAAATTCAAAGAACAATGAAATTTGAAAACTACTACTCTCTCACCAATCACCATTCTCATTCATTCATCCACATATCTACCTTCACCTTCTTCCCCGCTCCCACGTATTTTGTCTTTTAAATGATGGAATCATCACAATTTTTTTTTTTTCAGTATTATATATATTGGTGGGTGTTATATGACTGGTTCAGACTCTGCGCAATACAACCATATATATACGGTAACTATATATTAACACATACTTCTTTTATGATTTAGATTTTATATACATATTAACTCATGACATTAAAAAAATAAATAAATAGATATGGCCTCCGTACTATTTGTGTGCCTATGAAGAAACTACCTTCGTCCTGTGTTAGTAATGTTTTGCATTCGGATATTTACACTATGCACCAACCTATAATTAACCTCACAAGCAAGGTGTAGTTAATTTAATTCTCTCATCTGCCATGTTTGAATGCCCTCTATTAATGCTCAGTTTAATGCCCTCAAAACAATACGTTGACTCTGCAGCTATAGCCTCTAGGCAAGTTTTAATAATAGCTGCTCTCTGGCCACTTGAATTTTCCTCATCTCGATCTCTTGAATTAGTAAAATAAATGCACTCGAAAACTTCACTCATAGGATTATTTTTTTATTTTTTTATTTTGGTCATGGGTATCTTTTATTTAAGATAATATTACTTAAATTAGATAGAATTTTTATTTATGGTAGAATTTTTATTTTAAATTTTACATTGTGTATTCAAAATTTAAACTAAAAATATTTGCTTAAGTTATATTGATTTCCCTTAGTTAATTTACGTTCTTGGTGATGATTTTTTCTAAATATAATATGTGAATTAAAAAATTCAATTAATAGTTTTGTATTTATTAAGATTATTTGTAGCTTTTTAATATGATCTTTACTACTATTTGTGTTAAATTAAAAAAAAAAACTAATATTTTTGTATATTCTTTTATATTAGTTTGATATTCTTTATTCATATAATTGCACAAGAAATTAAAGATAATTTATATAATCAAGAATGATATGTAATGTTATGTTGTTATATAAATTAATTTTTTTACACGATTAAAAGAAGAAAGGATATTAAATAAAGTTTTATTAAATATTAAAAGGTGTTAGCAAAATTTTCTCCTTGTAATAAGTATACCAAAAAAACTTAAATGCATGATCAGCTTGGAATACATCGATATATAAAAGAATTGTACGATCTTAAATGCATAAATAAAGATATCATAAATATTATTGTAAAGTGTGGATAAATAATAGTTAGTTAAATTAAAAACATTTTGTAAGAGAAATTTTTTTAATTGAAATGTATTGTTAATATAATTTTTTTACATTATCATTTAGTTAGATATTATTATATTATTAAAAAAATTTATAATAATGAGTTTAAAATTTTTATTTATCATAATTTTTAATCAATTAACAGTCCTGATAATATGTTTAAACTAATTATACAAAAAAAAATAGTACTGTGAATTATCAGTGGAAGTATATAAAAATGTCAATAACCTCACTCATATTTTTAGTGCGTATTTAGCCAAAGATTCGTAATCTATATAAGAATTTGTTACAGCTAAGATGTCATTTTCATGATGTTAAAAGAAAACATGAAAATTATGGACTGTTTGGCTTTTATTTTTCTTTTTTTTCAGCAATGGATTACATTATAACTCAACCAAAGCATCCATGAATATTTGTCGGCAGCTGATCTGTCGGGCAAATTATATATCGATGAATTATGAAGCTACCTATTTATTATACTTATAGCTTCAAATAAATACACGAAAATCAATTCCTAATATGCTATGAATTTTTGGCTCGGTATTTTAAAGAAAATGATACCTTATTTTATATATATTCACAAAAAAGTCACACAGGTGAAAGTAGCGGGAAAGAATAATATGGTGAAAGCTGGGTTGCTTATTATGATCATTTTTGAGGGTCCGGTTGTCTAATTCTGTAAGAAATTAAAAGATGAAGCGAAGAAAATACATAAAAGTACATACTTTGTGGGTCCTCTTAATTCAAGTATTCAATATAATGATAATGACCCAATAAAAGGAATCCAATAACAAGGTCAAAAAAAATTGTTATCAATGATATAATTATCTCAATATATGGATTTTCAATGAATAATTACGTTTCAAGGTAAGACATTTTTCATAAAGCACCTTCCTTTGCTTTTCACAATGAACTTTATTTACATCATACCAATTCGTGCACTTTAACAATAACATATTCCACAATTTATTAAGAAACTAAATTTCTATTGAGAGGATCCCATTTGGCATTGGCATAAAGGACGATCGTACCCAAATAGTCTCATCATTGTAATCGTGATTATATAGTAAATACTTGATTGAAGTTTTTGAGACATATCTATCGACATTAGCATCAAAACTCCTCATCTCTTCCAAGTACCAAATCATCTGACTCAAAAGTAAACGAAGGACCATTGTTATTTTGAAAGGACGGTTTGCTAAGCTTCCATGAAAAGTCACATTCCACATTCTTGCATTTGTTCAATTCAATCAAACATGTTGATAAATAAAATTACACGGTTAATTTTTTTTTAAATAAAAATTTTCAAGAAATATACACAATTACTCATCATGAATTACTTTGTATCAATAAATCCCAAGAGACTTGAGAAAAATTGGCAAACGTGTACTTGTACCCCAGTAAGAACTGAATTTTCTATTTGAAGATATTGTTACTGTTCCAACGACTCACTTCAATTTTTTTTTGTCTGGTTCGAAATTCCTTTACATTTTCATCCATCATTCTCTACGGTTAATAACAATGTTATTAAAAATAGCTCGCAGGAATTTTAGTACCTTAGAATGTGGAAAATCATTTTTATATATTAGCCAGACAGGTAATTTAAAATAAGGAAAAGAGACAAGGTACAATGCTATCGTTATTAATGAAAATAATGACACCTCTCCTGAAATGAAAACCATATAATATTATTAAATACATATTTCTCACATCAGTTAACTTTTTTTCAATGAAATCAAAACATTAACTAATTAAAAAGACAAATTAATAAGAGAAGGTTCGAATTGAATATTAAATTGAGACGACCCATGTGTCATCTGGTTTCTTAAAAACTGTTGCAAAGAACACAAGACAAGAACAGCACGTATGAGATGAGATCTACTAACTCTGTTTGGTTTCTTCAACTTTTTTGAACTCGCTTCTCTCACTTTCCTTCCTTGACTTATTCTTAAACTGGGTTTTCATTTCAACCTCACCTCACTTCACTTCACCACTGTGTTCAGAACCACCTAAAAAACCTCCTCTGCATTGACCCGTTGATCGCCGGAGCATCCTTTTCCGGCGGTACCCCGCTTGATGACGTAGTTTTCCGGTGACCAAATTCCACCTGAGTCGGTGGTGTGAGCGAAGATGTTTAGATGGAGGAGTGAGAAAAACAGGGTCAAAGCTGTTTTCAAACTCCAGTTCCATGTCACCCAGGTAACTTAGCTTGGGTTCATTTTATTATTGAAAAATAAATTATTGATCAAATTTTGCACTTTTATTCTTTTTTTGAATGCAAAATGAAGTTTAAGTTTAAAAAGGGTATAATTTTATTGCCCTTAAATTAATCTTGTTTAATTTTGATGATGTTTTGTTGCAATGCTGCAACTGGGTGATGAATTGAGATGGTGAAAGGAGAGATTTTTACTTTGTGGTTGTTGGTTTTTTCAGATGGTGGTATCTGGGGTGGAGGCTTTGTTGTTGTCTATTGTTCCAGGGGACATTGGAAAGGTAAGTACGAGGTTAGAGAAAGCTGAAGTTCGTGGTGGAGTTTGTAGATGGGAGAATCCTGTGTATGAAACAATCAAGTTTGTTCAGGAGCCTAAGACTGGGAAATTCAGTGAAAGAATATATCATTTTGTGGTTTCTACGGTATGTATGCACTTTGAAATTTTCTCTCTTTGTGGCTGGTTATGTCAAATTGTGATCTGGTTTGTTTGTTCTGTTCTGTGTAGGGATTGTCAAAAGCTAGCTCCTATGGGGAAGTTTCTATAGACTTTGCTGAGTATGCTGAGGCTACTAAGCTCTCTACTGTCTCTCTTCCCATCAAGAATTCTCAATGTGATGCTGTCTTGCATGTTAGTATTTGATCTCTCGCTTTTTCTAATCCCCTGATCACACTGCTTGAAATTTTTGGAATTCCTAATAAAGTAATTTGAGTTGAATGCAGTTTACTGCAATGCTGATTTCGGTCATTCTGATTTGTGGCTTAATGGACAGGTATCAATCCAGAGACTACAAGAAAATAATGATAAAAGGTATGAGAGGAATACTGTGGTTATTTTCACTTTGCAGGTTATAGAGCTTGCCTCAAGCTGGATTCTTTTAATGATGAGGTTTCTTCTTGTTAAATATTACAGAGAAGAGGAGCAGTGTGAAGATGACAAATTAAAATCCCATGATAGAAGTTTGAGGACCTATTTAAGCAATGGAGATATAGATGCAAGCACTAAAAGTGATTCTTCTGAAGTAAGGTTTTATGTCTATGAAAAAAAAAATACAGAAACAGAAGAACTCTTCTAACTTTTTTCTTTGAAGATTCATTTTTATTTTGGGGGAGGGGGAGCAGGGTTGTTTTGGTCCATTTGTATTTACTATCATGTTTAATAATTAAAAATTTCCTCAGTGTATAAATTCAACATTCATGTCCTTTCAAAGTGCTAAAGTTATCCATTTTCTTTCCTTCTATTTTTGTAGCTAAAATCCTGTCAAAATTATTAAATTTTTTCTTTCTATGTTTCACAGGATGTATCTGCCAAAGCAAACACCAATGGAGCTGAATTAAGTGCTGATTGTAGGACATCTAGTGGATCTGACAGTACATTGTCAAGTTCTGATGGTAGCTCAGGACTTGATACTCCCCGGGAAATTGGACTAAGAAATGGCGGCATCCACCCCAACAACAATGGCTTCCTTTCAGATGTGAGCCACACTTTGGAGCCTCAAAAACCTGCTGTAAATGCCTCAGTGTCAATGTATGATGTACATCAGAGATCACACTGGGACTGGTCAGCTGGTTCCGAACATGGTTTGAGTACAGATGGTTCAACAAATGGTTCTCATGATGCCCTCCCTAGGGAAAGATCTAACCAAGCATCCGATTCGGAGATTGATAGACTCAAGGCTGAACTTGCTGCTTTGGCCAGACAGGCAGATGTGTCAGACCTCGAACTGCAGACTCTAAGGAAGCAAATTGTAAAGGAAAGCAAAAGAGGGCAAGAGCTTGCAAAGGAAATCATTATCTTGAAAGAGGAAAGAGATACACTCAAGATTGAATGTGACAATCTCCGGTCATTTCACAAACGAATGGGGGAGGCCAAAGTGAGTAACAGGTCACAATTGGAAAGTGAGGATCTTCATACTCTTGTTGAAGAAATTAGACAAGAATTGAAGTATGAGAAGGACCTGAATGCAAATCTTCAATTACAGTTAAAGAAGACACAAGAATCGAATGCTGAACTGGTTCTTGCCGTGCAGGACTTGGATGAAATGCTGGAGCAGAAAAATAGGGAAATATGTAGTCTTTCCAGTAAAAATGATCAGGGTAAAAAGTCCCACGAGATAAGGGGAAACCTATCTAATTGTGAAACAGATGATGATGAAGAACAGAAAGAATTGGAAGAGCTTGTTAAGGTGCACAGCAATGCCAAGGAGACACACTTACTTGAGCAAAAAATTATAGATCTCTATGGTGAAATAGAGATGTATAGGAGAGACAAAGATGAGTTAGAGATGCAGATGGAGCAGCTTGCACTGGACTATGAGATATTGAAACAGGAAAACCATGACATTGCATATAAGCTGGAACAAAGCCAGCTGCAAGAACAGTTAAAAATACAGTATGAATGCACATCTCCTCCTGCTGTTGATGACCTTGAAACACATATTCAGAATTTGGAAAATCAACTCAAGAAACAGTCAGAAGAATTGACAGACTCTCTGGCTACCATCAAGGCACTTGAAACCCATATCAGCAGATTAGAGGAGGAACTAGAGAAACAAGCACAAGTATTTGAAGCTGATCTAGATTCTGTAACACATGACAAAGTTGAGCAGGAGCAAAGAGCCATCCGAGCCGAGGAAGATTTGCGAAACACCAGACTTAAAAATGCTAATACTGCTGAGAGGCTTCAAGAGGAATTTAGAAGGCTCTCAATACAAATGGCCTCTACATTTGATGCAAATGAGAAGGCTACCATGAGGGCAATGACAGAAGCAAGTGAACTTCGTGCACATAAAAGACTACTCGAAGAATCGCTGCACAAAGTCAGAGAAGAGCTTCAGTCAGTCAAAGCTGGTTATGAGCTAAAACTGAATGAACTTTCCAACGAAATAGACATGATGGCAGCTCAGAAACAACAGATGTTGTTGGAAATTGAAGACAAGTCCAAGCAGCTTGAAAATCAGAAAAAGCATGAGGAACAAGTTAGTCAGGATTTCTCTGAAGAGATCCAAATGCTAAAGGATGAGAATGAAAGGCTTAAAGTGGAGATTTCATGCCTATCTGAGCAAGTAGAACAAAAAGAAATCTTAAGAAATGACTTGGAACTTATGAAAAAATCACTTGAGGAATCTGAGATTCTGTTGCAGAATAGAACGGTGGAAAGAAATGAGCTGGTGAGTACAATTGCTTCATTAAAGAAGGAAGCGGAAAGGTCATTTGATGAGCTAAATAGGATGAAGCATCTCATGGATGAAAAAGAGACAGCAAGTAGACTCTTGCATTCAAAGTTAGAAGCAGTTAGAGCTCAATATAGTGACTTGAAACATTCTCTTAACGAGGATGAGGCTGAGAAAGAAAATCTTAGAAAACAAGTTTTCCAGCTAAAGGGTGAACTAAAGAAGAAGGAGGATGCATTAACCAACATCGAGAAGAGGTTCAAGGATAGCATTGGACGTACACAGCTTTGTGATGGGAATAAAACCAATTTGAAGAACAAAAAAGGTGCTTCAATCCCTCAGAATTCAAAAGAAACCATGACAGATCTGGGGGAGAAAATAAAAATGCTTGAGGTAACTTCACAGATCCCATGGTTTGAAGCAATAGGTCCTTTGAGAGAAAATGCTTGCTATCCAAATGCTAATTCCTCTGTTGATATTTTCTTCTACTACGCATTGTTTTTCATTCCTCTGCTTGTTTTTTAGGATAGTTTGTTTACTTCTGATAATTGAGGGAGCCAAGTTAACAAATATAGTTGTTTGTGGCAGGGCCTCATAAAGTCCAAGGAAATTGCCTTGGAAACATCAGCTTCTTCATTTCTGGAAAAGGAAAGAGAACTCCAATCCAAAATTAAGGAACTGGAGGACAAAGTGGAGGAATTCAATCAGAGCATTGCCTTGCAAAAGGTATACTAATTAATATAGCGCTTATGCCAACTTCAGTGGAAAATTTTGAGCCTCTTAGTGTCAATTGGCATATCCATTTCAATGCACTGATGAATGGTTGAAACAATAAAATTTCAACTATTTATGATTAGTCTGAGGCAAGTTTCATAGCATTTTTTATTCCATAGAGTTTAAATTTCATAGTAAATATTGCTTGCCTTTGGTGTCTGGATTAAGGCATTAGGCTGTTTGTGTTGTTAGTTTATGATGTTGATGAATCATATATCAGCAATAAATATACATCAACTTGTGTTTCAAACAGGTTGCTGAGGATAAGAGTGTCTGTGTCACTGCTTCAAATGACAGATATGGAGAAGTAACAAGTACAGTTGAGCATCTCAATGATACTACACACGTGTCTAAAGAAAATGGTGGTGCAGTGTCATTGTCCAAGAGGTGTGTCCTTTATCTTTTCCTCATATTAAAAGGAGACATGGTTTGGTACCAGTTGTGACCATCTAGTTTGTCCATGTTACTTTTATTACTTGTAAAATTTGTGAATTCAAGCTATTGAATTGTTTCATCATTGATCATTTTCTGACCATGGCAGTGATGTAAACTTGTTGGAGAAAGAAGCAGAAATATCCACAAAGGATAATAATGGGGATGGCAACCTTTGTGACATTTCAACTGAATTATCTTTGTTGAAGGAAAGAAACAACTCAATGGAAACCGAGCTGAAAGAAATACAACAAAGATACTCAGACATGAGTCTCAAATTTGCTGAGGTAGAAGGTGAAAGACAAAAACTTGTTATGACTGTAAGAAACCTCAAGAATGCCCGGAAGGCCCAATGACTGGTTCATGATACCATTGCAGCAATGACTTTGGGACACTGCAAATAGCATAAAACGAATAAATTAATGTGTACACTGGCAAGATATATATATGTTTTTTCTTCCCCTTAGCCTTTTCCTCCCCTTCTGAACCGTAAATGTGTGCCAAATAAGGGTACCATTTTACCGAGTTATCCTTGCAGTTTGTGATGTTCAAGTGTTTTTTAGTTACCAATAGTCTCATCAGTTCTTTGATTGTACCTTTCTTTTTTACTCGTTTATATACATATTCTTTTATTGTATCCTTTAACTAATATATGATGTAATACAAATGGGCATTTCTTTTATTTAATACATTATGTATACGTTCTTTTTGGCATTTATATTTAAGTCTTGTGATAAAAATGAGCATATTCCCAACAATGGTTACTTAATAATCACAGCTCAGTATGTAATGGTTACTCTCAGGGTTATGTGTGAGAATATATTTAGTCAGTGGCTTAAAAAATAAAAAATCAGTATATTTTTTTTTACTTAGAAAGGAAATGTTTGAGTGAAGGAAATAAAGTAATATAAATTAAGGGGTACAATATTAAATTTTTAATGGAAAAAAGCATTCTGTGTAATATGATCAAATTACTAGAAAAGGGACTATAGTTTTCCTCCAAGAGTGACCAAGCATGGAAGAATATTATCCTCAAAGAAAATGCTGCCAAGACCAACTATAAACAAGTTAATCACTTAATTTTTACCAACAAAGTGGAGGCATGTGGTTTGTGAAGTCTGGTATGGTGTATATAAGTGTATAAGAATTTATCAAGTCATGTTGGTTCGGAGAATTTGAGTCTCTTGTTACTGGAGCTGTTTATTTTGTTCACAGCATGTATAAATATCATTTATCTTCAGTTTTTACTTGTACCATGCCCCTGTCCTTATTGCACTATGTTTTAGAATTGTTGCTTAGGGTTATGATTTGTGCTAGGTACACAGAACCTTACCTACACGTTATTAGCTACGCTTGTATTATTTCAGGAGCACCTCTGGTTCTCTTATTAATAATATTGTAGTCTTTTAAAAAAAAGTTAAGCATTTAAAATTTATGTTTGACTTCTAAACAAATCACTTAAACTTAACTTATTTATTTAAATTTAAAATTTTCAAGTTTATAAAGTTTGAACTCAATTTATTTATTTCATTTCTAACTAAATTATTATTTTTTGGTCTCTCTTCAAAAAACAATATATTTTCTGTATATTGAACAATAATTTACTAAATAATAATAATAAATAAATTCTTATTTATATATTTTTCATTTAAAACTATAATTTTATTTTAATTGATTTTTATTGTTTACTAAAATAAACTGAATAAGTAATACCTATATTCACAAATTTTTGATATATACATTTATAACGTTTGAGTTTAGCTCCTTTATATAATTGGTCTAAATTTAAGCTTAGATTTGTTTACAACTTTTGCATATTGTTTATTTTTTGTTTTGTAGTGCTGCAATTTTTTTCTACGTTTATACTGTGTCCTGCTATGCATAAAATTTAATTTTGAAAGACATTTTTTTTTATATAGAGACCAAAATAAAAAAATAAGTTATGTATAAATATTAAAATAAAAGACATGTTATGTATAGAAATTAAAATAAAAAATATATATCATTTATAGGAACTAAAATATTAAAAAAACTATGTAAAGCATTTTCATATCTTAGAAATTTGTTACTCGTATCAGATTTGTTTTAATGACACAATAATCTAAGATAATGGTAAGAATAAAAAAAATATATTGGATCCATTGGATCAACCCTTTTTAACCTATAAAAATGGGCTGGGTTGGATTGACATATTAGTCCATCAACTTATGTAATCCCATCTTATTTTACGGAGCAAATTAAACCTGTCAGATTTTTTAAAATTAATGTATAAAAAATCGATAAAATATAATATTTATAGTTATTTATTAATTTAATTTGATAATTAACAATTAAGTTAATTTTTATATGTAAATCATTAACATTTTTTTATTTTTAATTTAATCAATAATTTTTTATTTTTAAAATTTTTAAACAGGCCAACTCATTAATCCATCTCTAAAACAGGATAGATTGATATTTACAACATACTTTTTAAAATACCATAAGTTGGTTCGATATGATATTTTTGCAGATGTATGATAGAATGAGTTGAATTAAATTAACCTGTTTTACCAACTCTAGCAAGAGTCATTTTAAAATATTTTTTCATTTTTAAGATTGATTTACAAACTTTGTTTTTGTAGAGATTAAATTAAAAAATAGATTATGTATAATGACCGAAATATATTCAAATCTATTTAAAAATAGAAAAATTCTCCTTTCATAACTCTTCTACAATTAAGAAGATAGAAATAACGGAGATAGAAAAAATATAAAAAATTGAAAAATGTGTCTAAGAATAATATAACTCTTAACATTATGTAACACATTCCTATCTTTAAAAAAAACATGGTTATGACCAAGTACTGTGTATATCTGAGAATGCATGGTGGAATGCAGAGTACAGTGACATTGGACTGTAGCCATACGTGTTTGACTTAATTTGGTGGTGAGGTTTTCGTTTGTATCCAATGAATAGCGTGAATCCGCATATCCATGTAACCAACGTGTATGTTGTGTAACACGATTGTAGAACGAAATGAAAATTATATTGTACTTTGTTCTATTTTTTTTCACCTGCATAGGGCATGGAATTAGTCAATATGTTTTCATTAGATGTCCCCATAATTTTTGAACGTTAAGACTCATTGACGCCAGAATTCTTCACTCTGCGTAGATGCGCCATATAATGGCCATTCCTTTCTACTAAAACTTCTCTTTATTCTTCTCTCTTTACATGAAACATTTTTTCTTGTTAATTCTCTCTGCTGCTATGATCATTACTATCTCTGCAATTAGAGAAGGATTCTATTATTTCTTTTTTCTCTTCAAATTCATATATATATATATATATATATGTGTGTTGGAGTAGAGGGTTGTATTTTTGGTATGCATATGTTGTTTGTATGAGCAATCTTCCTTTCATTTGTTTCACATCAACAATTATACAACTAAGTACAGAGCTGCGGACATGCCTCCCCTCTACACACACGCGCGCATATATATGATTTTTTTTTTACAAGTGAAAGCTTAAAAGCAAAGTTAAGGCTAAGAAACTTAACTCCGGAAAAATTGCATATATATGATTTAATTATTTAGTTTTTACAATAAAATATTTCCTTACTTTTTTTTTTAACTGTCACTTTCCTTTCGAAATTGTTGCGAAGTAAATTATTTTAAACTCAATTTTATTCAAGAATGATTAATTCAAACATTGTATTTTACTCAAAAATTAAAAATTTCAAAGTTTATCCTCTTTAAAATCTCATATCCTATAAAATTATTCAAAATTTTAAAATAATTTTCTTTCTCAAATATGTTACAATTAAACCCTTCATTATTTAAAAAAAATATGAGAATTTTGCTTAACGAAAAAATTAATACAAAAAATTACATTAATTATTATAAAAAGATAAAGAATATAATTAAGTAATTTTTTAAATTTAATAATTTTCTTTAATAATATTTTATCTATTTAATAATCACTCCAATAGAAAATTGGCTAACTCTCCACTACATCCAACAATTACTTGTGTATGTTTGATTCTTATTTTTCAAAAAACTTTTGTATTTTTGAAAAATAAAACTACAAAATTTGTTTAATAAGTGAAATTTGTAAAACTGTTTTTAAAATAATAACTATTTTTTAATTTATAAAATTAAAATCCTAAAATAATTTAAAATGTTTTAGTTTTCTATTATTCATATTTTTTATATAATACCCAATCTTTATTCTTCATTTACTTCCTTGCACTTTCTTTTAAAAATTATTTTATTAAAAAACCAAAAAATCAAGAACAATCAAACACATTCTTATTTTAAAAAAACTCTCATTAAAGTAGTTCTAAACATCATTATTATATTCTTTCAACTACAATAAAGATCCTAATCCTTCAAAATCATTTATAAAGTTCTGTCACAATATTTTTTATTTTTATTTTATTTTTTCATCCTATTATATTATTTGTCATCTCCTTTTTCCTTTTATCCTAATATATCTTAAATTAAATATACATTCATCTTTTTCCATATTGAAATACTAAAAAACCTCATATAATTAATTTCGTACGTCTCCCAATTGCTAAACTCATGCATGTGTTTATCCCAATGGATTATTAATTAGTTTTTATACGAATCTGCTAAACAAAACTTAATGGTAGTCACTGATAGACATGTTTCCCACCGAAAAAAAAGAAGAAACATTATCTGGACATACCCATGTTTATGCTTATATATGCATTAACAATACGGTCAAATAGAAAGGGGAAATTATTACAACTGCTGTGTTGATATAATTCTTTGAGGCATTCCGTGTCACATGCTCTGTCATTGCAGTTGCCATGTTCTGTGGAAATCAAATGACAAAATAACAAAACAATAGCTAATTAATTAATGAGCTCATCTTATATATACCATCAACTATCAATTTATTGTAATGTTATAATTTTTTTAAAATTCCAATATGTCATGTTAAATTATTCTAAATCAAACTTCTTTACCCTCTAATAGCTTAATGTTATAATTTAGACTTGTGTTTGATATATTTTTTTAATTCGGAATTTTTGGTAATAATACGTTGAAGAAGGATAGGTATATTATAGAGTAACCTTTTTTTTTATAAACATTCTCACATGTAATGTATGTTGATGAGGTGTAATTTAATAAGAAAATCACAGAAAAGAAATATTGTAAAACAGAAGAGTGTTGTGCATAGCATATTAACAATAAATGTGGAATATAAAGGAATAGATGATTGAAGCAGAGAGGGACCACGTGCCCCGCTCCTGCATATAGAGCTAAATATGAAGAAGGGAAATGCAGCTGTTATGGACTGAAAACGATTCAACACATGTCTAGTGGTTAGGGTTCAAAAAGATGTTCAATTCAAATTTCCTGTTTTTATAGTACCTGTAAATTCCTACACTTACAACGTCCAACCATTCTATGTTCTTCAAAATCCACCCATGTTTCACTCAAATGTTGTTATAAATTAATTTATTCAATACTTTATAACAAATTTTAAATATTGTTAAATAAAAATAAATAATTATTAAAAAATAAAGGATTTTTCAAATTATCTCTAAATAGGTACTGTTTGATTTTTTTTAACTTAAAATTATTCAAATAAAAGTATGTGATATTTTTTTAAAAATTATTATAATTAAGATACATATTTTTAATAATTTAAAATTATTCTATTTAAATAAAAAGTTACAATATATTGAATTTTATATTCAGCTAAAATTTGTATTAGGTAATCATTAAATCAAGATAATTGTTTTCATGAATTTGTTAATAAGGGTTCAAACTCTGACTATATGTATGAAAAAGTATATTAAAAATAAATTTATTTTAATAATTTCTATATCTAAAAAATTATTTTGTCAAATAATATATATTTGTATTTAGATAACTACAGAAGAAAAAGTTATACCCTCCCTTTCAGTTTAATAAGATTGAAATATCAAAGGATAAGAATTGAAATTTTATTTTTATTTTTTTACTTTTCTAACATAATAATAATTTAAAACAAACTACACCATCCAAAATTATTATTATTTTAAAATGGGGAGATTATACCATAGCGTGAAGTTTAAGTTGTTGAACTAAGGACTTGTTCTTCCTCTAGGTAGATGCATTTAAGTTATATATTAAATTATTATTATTTTAAAATGGGAAGATTATACCATAGCGTGAAGTTTAAGTTGTTGAACCAAGGACTTGTTCTTCCTCTAGGTAGATGCATTTAAGTTATATATGTCTAGTTTAGTGCATGTCTAAAATTGCTTAGTTTAATATAGATAATTGGTTATTTTTTAAAAATTGAAAAAACAAATTATTATTTTTAAAAATAAATTAAATCATGTTTGATGTTTGAAGTTATATAACTTTGTGGACTTGTGCATTAACTAACCTTGACACATGGATAAAATAAGTAGTTACCTAAATCTATTTCCTGCTACCATAATAAAAGTAAACTAATATAAATTAAGTAAGAGTTACAAAGATTTTATATACATGACCTTATTATAACCATGGAGATTATGGAAGACTAATTAATACTTTAATTTTTCTAACTTTTTTTTATTTCATTTTGATTCTATTTTTTATTGTAATCTTTTCTGTTTGATTTTAATTTAATCCTATTTATGAGTTCTAGTTATAAAATTAAAACTGCTACCATTGAAAAAAAAATTACGGACAATAATTCCAAATTAATAAATAAAACTAAATTTAAACTAAAAAAATTAGATATAGAATTCAAATAAAACAACAAAAATAGAAAACGAAACCAAAATAAAGAATAACCCAAAAGTGCCAAATTTCTGATTTTGATAAATTTTGATGCTGCAAATCATGGTAAAGAATACTCAACAAAATACCCAAAATCTTAGCTGTATCGATGTTTTTTTAAAAAAAATAAAATAAAATTCATACGGTATATCAAGTGAGACTATATCAATGATATGATAATTCAAATAGAAAATAATTATATAAAATTAACGATCAAACATTGAAACTTAAATTCATATATATACTTTTACCAAAATTCATATGCCATTCTTTAATGTTACAATCATTAAAAAATGATAATTTTTAGTTGTTTTTCATTAATATATTCTGTATAATAAAAATTAAGTTATTAATAAAAATATTGAATATATATATATTTATAATATGTTGCATGCATCATGCTAATAGTTTTACAATAGAAAATTGCTATATATTATTAATGTTTCATATTTAGGTATGAAAATCAAATTGAAATTCATGAAATAGATATAAGCCCATCTAACTTTGAGATAAAAAAAAACACACTTTATTTGAATTTGAATTTTCTTAATTTGTAAAAGCGTTAGTTAGATCAGTTTTAGAACAATTCTTTTAAAATAAATAGAAGTGAAAATTAAAAAAAAATTATTTATTATTGATATTAATTAATTTATCTCGTAGTTTTAATTATATTTAAATCAATGGTAAATATCTCTTTATTTATTTTACTTTATGCATTTGTTCATTTAAAAAAATAAAATTTCTTATTTTACTATGATCCTTAATTCACCTTAATAGTTATAACATTAAACTCTCATGATTAAAAACAGAGTTGCTTTATTCTTACTTTTCTTTTCTCATACTTGATGAAAATACAGATTAACTATTATGATAATAAAATAAAATTGAATAATAATAGTAGTCAAATATAAATTTAGCTTATATTTGACTAAAAATATTATAAGTTTTTAACTTTATTTTTTATACTTTTGTTGTTTATTTTTATATCATTTTTGTCCCCACTGCTTCAAACTCACCCTCAAATTTACATCCATCCTCGACAAAGGTGAGGAGGACAAAAGACAGTCCCACCTCATCCTGCCTTCCCTTGTTGACATGTCTAATCATATTGGTATGGGACTCTTTCTGGTGGGCCTCATGCCCTTGTGTTGTTCCACTCTTAAATTCATCAAACAGATCAAAATTGATGGTTTTTGGCAAATATGTAGAAATTAGCTTTGTGGGCCTCTAGTTTCTGTTCTTGGTAATTGTTGCTATCATCTTTGTATAATAGAAATTAAACTATTCATAAAAATGTTTTAACTTATAAGTCTATATGATTAGTATAACACATGATGTTAATAATAATATATGATGATATTTTTTTATACTATTGTTATAGATTCAGATTTTTTGTTAATAGTTTAACTTTTATTGGGTAAAAATTATGTTAATAAAGATAAGTCTAACTATTAACATTTTCTTTAAAGAAAAAAAAGCTTAACATTTGCATCAGACTTACCGCAAAATATCAAAGTAGAATGTACAACATAATGTATATCCTGTTTCCTCTTATAAAAATATATGTTTACATAGATATATCTCAAATTCTCTATGATCCTATCCTGATGGAGCTCATGATCTTTTCACAAACCTAAGCAAAATTCTGATTACAAAACTTGTCACTCAGAAAATTTACAAAAGTGAACGATTGGAATAACATAATTAATAGTCAGGCACAAAGGCGTGGTGAATCAGAGCCTCCAAATGAATTGTGTGTATCTGATATGGAATGGATCAACTGGGAATTATTTACATTATACCGCATATCAATCCATATACCGTCACTAAACCCATAATAAGGGAATGATCTGTGCCCGCAGCCAAATCCAATGTTAGAACATCATTACTCAGTACAACCCCTGAGGCTGAGTGCTTTTGTTTTGCCTGCACAATTTTCAAAATTAACTTTAGAATCAATACCAAACTACTTTAATTAATTAATTACTAATCTGATTAGAAAATCAATTAGTAACTACTACTTATATTAAATGAAAATAAAAATTAGAGATGAATGATTAATTACCTCAGCAACTATTTGTCCATCTATGTTTACTATCCTAAATGCTGCTGCTTTGGCTCCGGTTCTTATTATGCTGTACTTTTGGCACCCCACTGTAATCTGGCATGCTACTTTCCCCTTGATCATTCTTTTAACTTGAAACCATGGTTGTTCCTGGCTTCTACAATTAGAACTGTTGCATCTGTGGCCTTCCCAACATCCAAAAGCCAGTAATCTCTGCAAAACATGGTTAAAAAAAATGTTAAAATCTTATGATCTAGTCCTATATTAATTTAAAAGGCCAAAATACCAAAAATGGGTTGGTGAGAGAATTAACCATGAAGCTAGTAATTAGTACCTTCTTTATGGTGCAGAGAACTTTGCCTCGTAGATCCATGAGGTTAACTTCTCTTCTACCCTTTCTATCATAGTTATCAACTCGATAAACGATGTCACCATTTGAATCATAGACAGTGCAACCATTAGAGTGGAAGACTAGTGATTTCATCCATAGAGTATATGTTTCTCTTTTAGATGTGAGACACTGAGAAGAAGTGGTGAGTTCCTGAGGGTAAACCTTGGCCATTGAGAGAAGAGGGTTGGTTGTGTTATCTGCTTCTGTGAAACGAATGGTCTTCAGTACCTTATTTATATGCCTACCTGGCCCTACCTTGTTGCCAGTTTCTTTGAAGCACCTTTTAGAGGATAATTCAATTCAATTCAATGTAATGGCACTCGTGGAAGAACTATTAATAATTAATTAATAACTGAAAAAATATACATATAATGATGTGGATTAACCCCTGGATTTATTGATCAGTTTCATCTTATATACAAGTACTACTATACTATATATGTAACTTAATTTGGCTGTTACAATCATGCTATACGTGGATAGAGCACTGATCTGTCTTTCTACGATTAAATTTAATATAACCAAATGCTAAAGAAAAACGAAACAGTTATCATGAAACACATATGAAACCACGAAATTTCTTTCCATGATTGTATTAAAGTTGAAAAACTTTTTCATTCCACTCATATAACATTTTTAATGAAAAGTCATATATCTGTCCTCTTAAACTTCTAACACTATGGTAATGAATGTGTCAAGAATACCATTTATGGTTTTAATTAATTAAAAAATAAACATTAATTGTTCATACATTTTTTAATGTAATAAAAAATTATTTTCATCAGCATTCATTAACATTCATCAACTTAATATATAAAGTGTGCTGCCTCATTTTCCTGAGGTGAATCAAAGTGATTGGTAGCGAAATTCGGTAAAGTGGAGTTAGATGAAGAGACAAACGATTATGGAAAATGATATACTATATATGTATATAAAAACAGAGAGAGAGAGAGAGAGAGAGAGAGAGAGTACTTGGGAGGCACATGAAGAAATGGAGAGCGGTCATATCCCATTAAAGCACGTTTAAGGCATTGGATTGGGTGTGGAAAACACCAAGGAGTTTATAAATTAATTAGGGGAGCAGCCAACGCTGTTTAACCTTAATTAATTACTTAGATGAGTTAGTTTATGTATTCTGACTTTAATTTGAAAATATTATAATTAAACAAGCACTTATCAAAAGGACTTTGTATTTCGTGGCATTAGCTGAAAACTTTGAAGGACAAAGTTAAGATAAGATTGAAAAACTAAAAACAACTTTTGAAATTAAGTAGTTCATTTCCAATTGTAATGAGTGGGCGTTGATGTCATTGTAGTGCAGACAAGTGCTTACATTGCTTGTGTAATTATCTGTTAAAATAATGGTCGGCTGTGGTAGTTGATGTCACCAATTATAGTTTATTGTATACTTATCTGCTAAAGCTATATAGTTAATAAATCATTATCCATACTCTCTTTGTTTTGGAATTTAGTGGGTCTTATTAGGTAAATGCAATGTGCATTTTGATAATTAGCACTCAACCAAAAGCCACTGCTTGCATCATAATCATATATCTTCAATTGGCTTAAGTTTAGGTCTAGGTCAACCTAGCTTCATGGAGTTGTAAAGTGGATTTGACTGTTTCTCAAGTGCAGAGTGTAATGATCACTATATAATTACAATTATATATTTAATTAGAAAATTAATGATTGAAATTTGAATAGTTTTATTATTTATTGTGTATTTTATTACAATATTAATATTGACAATTGTTTTTCTCTTCTTTTGAAGAACCAAAAGGAAAGAAGCAGACCAAATTTTGTTAAGGAGCATAGGTGGTGAGACTGAAAGCTAGTTATCGGTTAGCCTATATTTTAAATAATCATTATGAGTGTTTTTTATAACTAGATATTTAATAAGAAATATGAGTTCATGTTTTAGATGTTTAAGACAATGAATGAATTATTATAATTGAAAGGAAAATTAAAATAAGTTTATGAAAATATTATTGAAAGGATTTAATTTTGATATATTATTAAAATTATAAAATAAACTTATTATAATATTATAAATGTTTTGTATTATTAATTAATCAACAAAAATTTATGATATATATATATACCTTTTAAAATAATTATTATAAAAAATTAACAAGTTTTAATATTATAATAGTTCATAATTTGATAACAGGATAAATAATTTTTATATTATACATTTCAATTAATTTTTTATTAAAATAAATTTCACTTTCCATGAAATTTATTAAAATAACCTAGGAAGAGCTCATAAAATGATCATAAATGTGTTTCATAAGTTTGACTAAACGTGTGTCATTTTCAGCTTTAGTGCTACCCCTTTTGATAAAAAGACAGGGTACGCGCAATACTCAACTTTCATGATGATATATAAGCATATGAAACTCATCTAGGAGTAAAATGATAAACTTAACTAAGTTCTGTAGAATTTAAATGTTTTCTACAGTGACGATGATTTTAAACAGCGTGTCTAAAACTTCAACTTTCTTCCAATTTCCTCCAATTTTGTTCCTCTGACCCATTTCATTAAAAAAAGGGTGGGGGCTAATGCCATTGGGTTTGCTCAGATATATAATAATTTTTCGTAAATAAATGTATACAGAGAGGTGAGAAATACATCAAATAAAAATGTTATTTTTATATAAAAATATAAGAATAAATTTTTATCATTAAATTTTATTATAAATGATAAATATTACAAATATAAAAGGTAAATGATTTTTAAAAAAAATTACATAATTTTTATATGAATAATTATATAATCTAAAAAGAATTAATATTAATCATGCTATTTAAATTTATTATTTTTATTTTCATATAAAATTAACTTTCCCGCTTAATATTATTATTATTATAAATACATAAAAATATTATTATTATTATTATTATTATTATTATATATTTCACAATTATTATTTTAAAAACTAAACTGAACCAGTTGAACTGAATTTTTTTAAAATTAGTTGAATTACAAAACTGTTTTAACTAAAAAAATTAATAGCAAATCAATAAAATTAATAGCAAATCAATAAAATTAATTAAAAATTAATTTATATATAAAATAATATTATTTTAATATTTAAAAATAAAATAAAATTATATTATTTATTTTTGTATGTATAATTAAATTTTAAAAAAATTAGAATATATAATTTTAAATTTTTAATCATATAAAATTATGATATTAATATATTTTATTATATATATTATTATACTTTTTAATATAATATATATTATAAATATTTAAAAATAATATTTAATTAATATCAATTCAATTATAATTAAATAATAAAATCTTAAACCAATATCTTAACCAAATCAATAACTAATCTAATTTTAAAAATCTTATTACTAATTTTTATGTTTTTTAAATGTATATATATTTTTATTTATCAATGCTAATAATCCATATGCGTATCATATTAAATACATATATCATAATTATATAAAATTAATTTTTTCACTTAATTCTATTTATATATATATATATATATATATATATAAACATAAAAGAGTATTTTTTTCTCATTATTAGTATATGCTTCACAATTCACATGTTTCTTTTTAAATATATATATCTTTTTTATTTATTAATGTAAGTCATTCATATGCGTATTGTATAACATATTGAATATATATATATTGGTTTATTAATGTGAGTGATTCATATGCGTATTGCAGAACATATTGAATATATATACATGATAAAACAAGCACATGTGAAATGTCCCAACATGTAATTTGAGTATTGTACGCAGACAGACATATTCGACCAAATCAATCAAAATGTGTCTATATATGTATATTATTTTGCTAACGAATCAATTAATTGAAAGCGAGCTCAGATACCGTGGATTTGAAACCCAGATTATTATTAGGTGTCAATCACAAGCTATACTTCATATAAATAAGAATCAGGATATGTACATACCTTTCATATTCTTAATTTTTTGGGAAAAAAGTATCTTCAAATGCAATTCCACAAAAGACGGGCAAAGAAACAGTAATAGCTGAGCAATAAACTTGAGGAATAATAAAGCTATCGATTTCTGTAGATACCAGACGATTCTTATAACTGATCGAGCTGTGTATATATATATATATAATAATAATATGGTCAATAGAAGCAAATAACAAAATTAACTCTCCTGTTACATATAATTAAATTAATTAAGACATATGCATGATGAACATAAATTAATTGGAGAGGATTCTATTATTCCCCTGTTTATTTGGGTAAAGGCCCCTAGAAATAGACATTATTTCTATCAGGTACCCTAAACGACAATAATATGCCAAATCATATGATAAGGATTAAGTGGTAAACAAATCAAAAGAGAGAATCATATATGAAGAAACGATAAGAGGGACATAAAAGTGTTATATATATATAAGTGTGTTCTTATATATAATATTACCATGGATATATTCAAAATAATAATAACCGTGGCTGCTGAAACGGCGCCGTCGTCCGTTCGCACGTTTTTATCGAGACTTCAACTCACTTATTGTATTTGCAGCTGCATGTTACGTTTTATAACTATATACGTAAAGTGGGATGGATCATCGTACCAAAGGACTAGAAAAAGTCTTTTGTACATTACAAAAAATTTAATCCATTAACTATAGCTCCATGTATTTGACTATATTATTAACCACTCATTTGCTTTGTTTATATGTTATAAAACACGATGTATTCATTATAAAAATAACTAAATGATTAGAGTTTGTATAGCAGTGATGAGTTAAATATTAGAGTTATTTTATGTGGTGAAGATATTAGGTTCAAACTTTATCGTTTTTTTACATTATACAAAAATAACCTCTTTTCTGTTTTTCTTTATACTACTTTGATGTCCACTTTAGTTATTACCTTAAATTAATTTATTTTAATATCTAAATCTATTCATTATATCTAATATTCTTCTCGAAATAAAACCTCATTAGATTCCTTTTTAGTAGTTGCGGATTGAAAGTATCATGTGAAGAAGAAATCCAATGCCATAAAATTTCTGTACTTAGGGATGGCCATGCATTATTAGTCCTTCATTCATTACCGCATTCTTTATAAATTTAATTTAATTTATTTGTTTATTTTTAATATCATCATAGTTAATGGTAGTTGTGGTTGTCATTGTCTTTAGAAATCACATCTTTTCTTTTTCTTTTACATATGGATGATCTTTTTTTTTATTCTTGGGAATCTCTTGTTCAAATGTCCCCCATTCGAGTCTCACAAGTTCAGAATATTTTGCCTGCAGAGACACGGGCCAAAAATCTCTTGATAGTTTCATGTTCGGAGATGGCAATGGGTAAAATTTGGGTAAGATATTAAAACATTCATCTTTATATTTGGGTCTTAAAAACTTATTTGTATTTATTCTCATATTCACATGAATAACAACATTAAGTATGGTATCCATATTTTCTGAGTATCTAAATTTTTATATCTATTTCTAATATTTATAATTGAGTTAATTGATATATGATCTTTCATTTTTTTAACATCTTTTTATAAAATAATAAAATATAAATATTATTATGAAATAAAACTATAATTTAAAATACTTGTCTGAATTTTTACTATCAAATTTCAAAAAAATATATTTAATTTTAAAGTTTTTTAGTTAGAAAAACTTTAGTTTTAATTTTTATATATTTATCATTTTATATGTATTACATAAAAAATTACTTTTATGTTCTTAATTACTATTTTAAGAAATTTTTTTATTTTTGATATTTTTTATGTTATTTTTTCAAACATTTTTTTTATTTTATTGAGCCACTATTTGAGGAAATTAAAGAAAATTATTTTTATTACTAATAGGTGAGATAAAAACAAAAAAAAATAATAAAATTTTAAGAATTTTAATATAAAAATTTGTTCAAACATAAAAATTTAAAAAAAAATTTTTTTTACACATGAAGTAAACTCTTAAAAAAAATTTAAAATCTCCAGAAAAGGAAAAGAACAACAGATAAACAAGAGAGTTATATATGTGTGTTGACTCAATCAAATTATATATATATATATATATATATATATATAATTTTTAAATATTTTAGGTTTGTGATTATTTTTTCACTTAAAACTGATATTTTTTAATATATACTTTTCTTGATCTTTGTTAAAATATACCACTGAAGATATTTATAACATGAAAAAAAAACTTTTCATATATATAAATCATATCATACATCTATTTACATTCAACTAAATATGGTTGAATCTGTTTTATTTTTTATTTTTATTTTTTAAATCTATTAACCGTTAAATAAGATAAGTAAATTGATGGATGTTACCGTGCAAGAGAACGTTGAAGAATCATTATAGTTATAACATTGTGTAACTCTGGGTCGGTAGACTTGGGCCTAAATAGGGAATGGAGGTCAACCATTAAGAAAAAGGAAAGATCACTAAGACAAGGATACTGTTAACATATGATAGAACTCTTGACCCAACAAAGTGGAGAAAATAGAACTAACTTTATCTCATAAAAAATGTTGTTACAATTAGTTAATAGCTCTCTCTTAAGTACCGGAGTTACCAATCATATGGTGTCTTTAATCTCGTTAGATTAAGAATAAAGAACATAGATCTTTGCGTGAGAATTTTGCTATGTACAGTGAAACTAAGGTCAATTGTCAAGAGCTTCTCACGGTACGAATGAGATATAAAGCCCCTATTTTTTTGTATTTTTTTAATGAAAAACCACTTTTATTTTGAAAAAAATTACTTCAGTTTTTTTAGCTTATTTATTACATTTTTTAAAAATAAATATAAAATTATATTTAATTAATTTTAAAATTTACTTTGAATAGCATCTGAAAGAAGTAGAAAAGTAGTTTGAACTTTTAAAATGGTTAATGAAGATTAAATGATTTTTATATAATTTTTAAAAAAAAATTGTTTATAAACTTAGACTTTTTGGTCACGGTCTTTATAATACTTTCTTACACAGAAGGCGCCTCAAATATTTCTGGATCTAAGAATATTGATGAGATTGCCGAACTTTTTTGTTTTTGGTCAAAGATTGCCAAGCCTTATGTATCCACTCATGAGAAATTTGTAAAGGAAACACTTGAAGCCCAATTATAAAAAACATTATTCAGAAGCCCAATTGTTAGAGGCTCTAATTAGAAGCCCAATTGTTTAAGCATGTGGTTTGACTTTTGAGTTCAATTTTGAGATTTATGTGATCAAATGATTGATGGGAGGAGGTTCTTACATTTCCAAAAAATCTAATATTTCATTTAATGATAAAAGAAATTAAAATTACAATTCAAAAGATATGAATCTTTAGATGAATATTACATCATATGAAGTTCTGTTCCAACCATATATCGTATATACCATTCCTATTCATATACAGTTAGTGTGTGCCTGTATAAACTAAAAAACCAAAAAAAAAAATTCCTTTTTAAAAATATATTAATTAGTTTTTACTATAAATCATTTTAAACATAAAATATAATTTAAAATGCTTTTAATTTAAGTATGGTAGCCATATTTATTCGCTTCGGCACAATCTTATTAGAACGTGATTTCAAGATTCATAATGCTATAATTATTTATTAGTTCTGTTTCAACCCATCCTGTTTAATTATGAAACTTAATTAATGTTAAATACTCCTAGTCCTAGAATCAGCACAGGAGAACACAAGATCAAATATTAATTTGTTCGATTGGAAGGCTAAAAATATCCCGAAAATTATTATTAAAAATGTCTTCTTAAGCAGTATTCGTAAAATATTAGTTCAACAAATTAATGATTTTTTATTAAAAATTATATTATGATACATTAAAAATTATATAAAATATATATAATAACACTTTTAACATTTTTTAATTTTTATTTATTAATCAGCACTTATATAAAAAATTAAAATTGATCTTATAATAACAAGTTAAAGGAATAGAATAAATTAATGTGAGAATTATGAATTCGATCATAATACCTTTCCGTATCATCTAAAAAATAAAAAAATTTAAATTTCTTTACACTAACAAGTGAGTAATATGACAAATTTATTATTATTTTTTTGCAACATAATATTATCATATTGTTTATTTATATAAAACTCCTATTCTTTTGTGAATAAATGATCTAATTTAATAAAGAAACGAACAGAAATTTTTATAAGATTAAGATCTTCTCCTATCATTACTATTAACTGTGACGATGTTATGAAAAGATAGAAATAAAAACAATACAATCCCCATTATTTATCTTTTTTATTTCAAAAAACAACGTTACTTGAAATAAAAAGAAGTTGAAAATTTAAATCCGTCTCAATTTTTCTTTCCTTGATGGATAAAGTTTTGTTATATCTTTTTATATATTTTTTATTATCTTATAAAGTAGGTAATTGATAAAAAAAAAGGTATATATATTACATTAAAAGTATTCAATTATATTATATTTAATAATAGTAAATTGTACAAAAAAAAGATAAAAGGATTTGGAATTATTGGAAATGGAAAATATTAGATGGTTGGTGTGTTGCGAATCATTAAATGAGGCAACAACCTGCATATTGTGGATGATGATGCATCGCCATCCATTCTGTATTAATAATACCTTACTGTCTTCATCCTTCACTCTATCCCTTCAACGTTTTATCACTAAATGGTGCATTTACCAATCATCACCGCTATATATATTAATGCACATGTCACCTTCAGGTGCTTCTTAATTCTAAAGTTTTCTTATATTCCATTATTTGTATGTTTCTTTATATATCGATTATATTAAATGATTTTTTTAATATAAAAATAAAAAATAACTACTAAATTTTATTATAAATAATTAAAATTAAAATATACAAATTATATCAATTTTTTAAATCATGTAACTAGTTTAAATAACTATATCTTTTTAAAATTAATTTAATTTAATTATTTATGCACAATTATATAATTTAAAATATTCTTTTCATCCTCATGAAATTCCATTTAACTAGAGAATAAAATCTATATGTATGTTTAAAAATTCAATTTAACTAAAAAATCAAATATATTTGGATATTTAAGACTTATAAATACATCAGCAAAAATCATCAGCCCAAACAGATTAAAAGGCCTGTTAAAATAGGAAAGCTAACAGACTTATTAACATAAAGAAGATAAATAAATGGTTTAAGCAAGCTTATTAACTTAAATGGGTTAAGAGATTCATCAGTAGAATTATAATATTAAATTTATATAAGTTATTTTATTTTTGAGATAAATAAAAGGTAAAATAATCAAATTATTTTTTCATTAGTGAAAAATAATTAAAAAATGTCAATTTTTTAAAAGGGTTTATAATTATAAAATTATATATATATATATATATATATATATATATATATATATATAATATGGATCAACCCACTTAGTCTAATAGATTTTTATAAACTCTTAAAGCATAATATAAACAGATTTAAGTCTGAATTTAGATTTTCAATAGACCGTTTGACCTATTTTTATCCCAAGGTAGCAGTTAATATATATTGTTTATTTTTCATTCTTTCAATTATAGTATATAATTTTATGTTTTAATAAATAACCAAATATTTAACACATTTTAATATTCTATATAATAAGAAAATGGAAAGAGAGGTAAACTTTTTTCAATCAGGTAAGTAGCATAATTATAAATTATGAATATAAACAAATTATGACAACGAAGTGGATGAAGAATGTGATCAAATTAAGCAGTTAAAGGTAATAATCAATTCAATTCAATCTTATGGTAAAGTTGAATGTAATGAGTGATGGATCAAGATAAAGATCTCATCTACCCCATGACCTGTCTATTTGAGCAGGTTACTAGCTCAGAATGAGTCCCATTTGAACCATCTTATACACGTGTTAGCACTTAGCATGCTTGATGAAGTTATATACGTGTTAGCACTTTTGTTTAAAAAAAAATGCAACAAAAATACGTAGAATTTGATTTTTATATATTGTAAATATAATTTTTTATATTACTAACTAATTAAAAATTATAATATATAATAATTTTAAAATAGTTATTATTAATAACAGTATACAAAATTATATTAACAATATATTTCAATTAAATTTATATAATTATTAATTGTTATTTTGATAGAACAAAAAGTTATGTTAAAAAGTCTTCTAAAAGGAATTTAATAAATTAAGTTCCTCAAGAATAAAGACTCGGTCCAAAGCCCATTATGAATTGTAAGTTCGATTTCTTTTTTATGTGCACAAACCCTAAACTTAAAAATAATGTTGATATATGAATTCTTAGAGAGCTTCTTCCATAACCAATGTGCGACTTTATTTCCTTAAAAGTTTTTAAAATATACCAATTCACAGAAGAATAACTTCAAAACACATACTTAAGCGTGAAGCTACATTATCATCATTAAGCATGATTCTCTCTAGCTGTTTGGGTGATTTTAGCAATTAAAAAACAAGTTGTAGCAATGTGATTTTTGAAAGTAAGAGAGAAAATTTGACTTGAAGCCCTGCAAATCATTGATGTAAGCAACTTTTAAGATCACACCAAATGGTGGTGCTCTTCTCTTTCCGAAATCTATCCAATAATATGTGACTAACCAAACTCAGAATTCCTTGCTCTTCAATCAATTTTGATTACGAAGCAGACAGACAACCTAACTTCTAAAGGTTAAAAGCCAAGTTAATTTGTTCATAAAAGAACAAAGCAAAATTGGTCTCGCAACACGTTGTGTCCCCTCAATTGCACATACCTTAATGTTCGGGAAACATGATAATGTCTCAGGATAAAAATTTAATTTGTGGATTAACAACAAAATTTACACTGTGCAAGAATTATATTAGTGGGGCCATTTTAGGAACTTTAATTCACGGGACATTTTAATTAATCTCTTCTATATGATACGCTATTTAACTACTTCCATAAGGGCAGCTATGGAAAATTCTTGGATTGCAAAAAAGTAAAGAAAAGAAAATAAAGAAGGCATTGATGGGACAATGGCAACCAATTAAATGGAGAAACCTAACAAGGAATAGGGGAAGTATGTAGAGGAATTTCTCTCTCTCTCTCTCTCTCTCTCTCTCTCTCTCTTGTGCAAGGGAGTATATATTTGAATAATAAAAGGCATGTGGGGGCCCTTATCAAAGCAAGCACATGGGTGATTCTTCATGCCAGGTGAAAGCAAGCCCAAGGCCTCTTCCAACATGGATGTGGATGCAACTTTGAAAATAAGCTAAAACAAAAAATACATCTTAGATTATAAAAGTTGTAGCAAGAGAGGACCCAACCTGTCTCCATGCTACATTTCCAATACACTTTATACCTAATCAATTAGCTGACTTCAAATACAATTATACAATTATAAAAATACATGTACAGCATTAAATTCATTATTTTCCTTTTTTTAACAAAATGTGCTTGAGAATTGAGGGTTTTTTTATTTGGTTATCTGCCCAATCTTAACTGGGTTATGAAGGGGTCTTATTGTGCAATCTGGTTCAAGATCATTAGGTTCCTTCTTCCTTTAAATATACTCCAACCTTTTAAGAGGGTCTTGCTTAGAAACACTATCAACAGGGCCCTTCAACTTAAACAATATCTCCATTTGTCTTTTCTTACCCCCATCATTAAATAATAGATTTCTCAGTTCCCATATGCCATTAATATAAACAAATCAAAACAAAAATCAATTTGTCTTCATATTTGGTACGTATTGGCATTTAATTACGGATATTTCGTTTCTATGTTTATACTTTATACCGAAGCTGTAATAAATGAAAAATTAAAACAAGCATGTATGAACATGAACATGGGACATAGGAGAAAATATTAATAAGCTGAATTAACCCGTAAATGCATGACAATATCAAGTACTAGTAATGGGTTATTAATAATGATAAACATGATTTAGAAAAGAAATGTAGGGTAGGGGCTGGGTTTATACATCAAGACCAAAAGGACATTGACGCATGACATTAGCTTTAATAATGGTTTTGGATGGAGAACAACTGTGAATTGTGGAACTTTGGAAGGATTTCCTTCCTTTTTTTCAAAAAGCACTTTTGTTTTACCTAACTAAACATCAACCATGCAATTAAAATTATTTATTTACAGTTAGTAGTAGCATTTTTTTTTATCAAGAAATATTTATTCAAAAAAACTTTTGGCAAGCACCAAAGACCGTAGTTAATACGTTGACTTTGACTGATCCAGAGAGAAAAAAATTATTAACAAAAATTGAAAAAATTTATAACATTCTTAACATGATATTTTTCAATATATATATTATTTTGATAATAACATGTTAAAAAAATTATAATTTTCACTAAAAAAATATGTTTTGAGTCTTGCTATCAGTGATTTTGTAACCAAAAATAACCATAACCGATTCAAAAGTTATCAATCTACTTCTTCCTATTAAATAAGAGCATGTTTATTGAAAAATAACCAAATTGTAGTTTCTGTTATTTTCAAAATGGCACATATTTTCTACTGATTATATTTATGGAATGGAGAAATGTGATTGGGAGATTAAACCTGATTTGGGGAGTAAATTTACTCTATGCCAAAAGTCATCAATTCAAGTCATTTTGTCTTTATTTATTTATTTATTATGATAATTCGCGATATCTATCACGATTACTCGAGAGTGTTTTTTGGTGTACAAACTTACGCTGTTTTATTATTGACTTTAAATACATATTTAAGTATTGTATTATCAGTATATTTTTATATGACTTTTTTTTAAACTAAAAAACAACGTTGAGACAATGAGTTGCTGACATAGTTTATTAATAATTATTTTATTTTTATGTAGAATTCTCGATGATTTGAAATTTTATGTTTATAAAAAAAATACTCATTACTTTCTAAACTGCAAAACATCCTTATGTGTTTAATCTATTTTGAGTTTAATGAAATTATTTTTTATCAGACTAAACACAAACGTTTTGCAATCACCCTCCCTCCATGGAGGCTTGGCTTAAAGAAAAAGGCGCTGGTTTAGGTAATACTTTATCAAATTCCTTCTTATAAATAATAATAATAATAATAATAATAATAATAATAATAATAATAATAATAATAATAATAAGAGAGATATTGAGAAGAATTTAACAATCTTTTATATTTGGTATAATAAAAAAAAATGTGGGAGAGAAAAAGAATGATGGTAAATTTCATTACTTTTTTTATTTTTCTCATTTTTTCTAAGGCTGGAGAGAGAGAGAGAATATTTTGTTTCTTCTTCTTCTTTTTTAAATTAATACCCTCACTCTTGACACCATTTTTGGTAATGTAGGATCTCCAATTGGAAACCAAGACAAATTGTTGATGCCATACGGTTTGTTTATTTTAAATTTGATTATTTTCTTTCATTAAAAATATGTTTAAATAATTAAATATAATTAAAATAGTCAAAAATAATTTTAATAATTTTTATTAAAATTATATTTTTAAAGTGTGAGAATTAAATTTTTAAAAACACATAAACATTGATATGCACATTAAATTGATCAAAATAATTGTTAAGTTGAAGAATAAAATATAATATTTAAATAAATGTCTATTTTATTTGATTAATTAATATTCTGTTTAATAATTTCAAAATAATATTAATGTTATATTTTAATTCGTATATTCCTTTCACAGATATTATTTTTATTAGAAAATCATTTTCCCTTTATTTATTTTTAAGAAAACATAAAAAATAAAACGTCCTAATTATTCCTTTTTTATTTTTTTTTCTTTTTCACTTTTTTTCTCATACCAACTGAGTGTAAAAATGAAATTAACTTACAACAACATTGATCGCTACTCAATTTAGAAAATCTTAATTATATTAATGTCGGGCTATTTATTATTTGACACACCATAATAATTATACCCGTTGATTATTTGAAATCTAGTTTTTTACACAATACATAATTTTTAATATTAATTTAGACACATTTATTTAAATATTTATTTGTTTTAAAGTGGGATAAAATTAACTTTAAATTATTCAATATAATTGAAATAGCTTATAAAAATAGAATTAAAATGTATGTCCGATTTAATCTCAACTATGTGTTTATGCTAAAATATTTTTTTATAAAAAATATGAGAATTATTTTTTCAATGTCAAAATAAACAAGTTACATTCAGTATTTAAAATTAATTATATTAAATATAAAACAAAGCGGATACCTAGTATTTATTTGAAAAACGCTCAAATTTATTCTTCCCATTGTAATACAATGTAATTTTTTAATAAAACCAAGTCAAGTATACATATCAATTAATTTTATAGTTTAAAAACTTAATTTTTTTAATTCTCTAATTTAATTTATGTACAATATTTATTTTTAAATTTTTTAAATAATTTTAGTTTTATTACATTTAAAATTTAATAAATTTGATTTATTGTTATTTTACTTAAATTTAAACTCTTAAAAATGTTATCTTTTATCAAAAGTTGATATTTATAAAAAGAATCTAATGAATTATGAGTTTAATATACCTTGTTTGGTAGAAAGATCAATATTTTTTATTTTCTATGAAAAATTATTTGTTTAATTTTTTTTGGAATTTTTTTTTAGAAATGTTTGTAATGATATTGGAATATAAAATAATTTTAAAAATTTAAAAATAAAAATTTATAAAACTTAATTTTTTTATAAGATATAAAATTGGGATTTAAACAGAAAATAATTTTAAATTTTTATATGAGAATTTAATATTTTAATAAATTATATAAAATATAATTTAATTTTTAATTTTTAGAAAATTTAAATTCAAATTGAAAATTATAAGATTTGAAATAAAATATTGTTTGAGAACCAAATTAATAAATTTTAAAAATAAGAAAACAAATTTTTTTTTAAAAAAGTAAAATAAAAGTATATATTAAATCAAATTAAATGAGAAAAATATAATTAAGGCTAAAAGTTAAAAGTATAATAATAATGTTAGTAACAAGGATTTGATGGAGGTTTGACCAAGGAGAAAAAAAACAAAATAAAGCGAGTACCAATTTATCGTCTCACGAGCTGAGGAGATAATCAATAATCATAATACTGGCATAGCATAGCATTCAGCACCATCCCCATGGCCGATTACTCCCTGTAACTGTAATCATTACTACAAAAATTTGAAACGCCACTAATCACTCACTCCAATTTCAATTAGAGCCAGCAATTCAATTAAATTAGAGAGAGAAAAGAGGAAATTTAGTTTTTATATTCATAAACCGCCATTTTTAACATAATTCAAAATAAAAGGCCCTTCTTTTTCAGTTTAGTAAAGTGCTATCAAAATCCAATCTTGGATAAACTCTCTTTGAATCAAAGCTTCTTCCTCTTCTGGGTTGTCTTCACACCTCAGTCTAGTGCATTGTCAGTGTCACCCTCTTCTCTTTCACCATTTCCTTCACCCCTATTTCACTACTTCATTGCTAAATCTATACATACATACCTTTGAACTTCCCTTAATTTTGTATTACTATTTTTATGTTGTAAGTCTCAGTAAGTTCTGTGAAATTCAGTTTCTGCTAAGTTCTACTTTGTTGGAAAGAGCTCTTTGGACTTTGTTGCTTAGATAGAAGAAAGGGGTGGTTAACAAATAAGAAGAGACAAAAGAGTCAAGAAAATTTTGGGAGAAAAATGAAGTTATATTTTTGTACTTCATTGTTGTTTCTCAGTTTGGTTTCCACACTCTCTTTTGTTGCTTCTGTAACGGTGCCCTCAAATGAAGGTACAAATTCTGGCTGAGTATTCACTCTTTCTCAGATCTCCATTTTTCACTTACATTAACCATTTATTGTTTGTTGAACTAGGAAGAGTTTAGATCGTTTTATTGTTTTTCATTCTCATTGTACTTTTGCCTTGGTTAACTATGATACTCAGCATTCACATTTCCTTTTTTTTTTTTTCCCTGCACAGTTTGGGCACTTACAACTTTCAAAGAAGCTGTGTATGAAGATCCCCATAAGGTTTTGTCCAATTGGAATACTCTGGATTCAGATCTTTGTGACTGGAATGGTGTTTATTGCACTGCAGCTCGAGATCATGTAATCAAGCTGTAAGATATCATGGATCCATTTAGTACATTTCTTTGGGGGTGTAAACTTAGTCCTGTCTTGCAATTTGACATGCTTGATGGCTGAGATGGTCCATTAATGACATTCATTTCTAAGCTGGCGCATTTCTAATACTACAGAATGGAATCCTTCTTTGCAGAAACATATCAGGGTCATCATTACGGGGTTTTCTTGCTCCAGAATTTGGGAAAATTACCTACTTAGAAGAACTGTATGCTCCTTGTTTTTCCTATCCACACATCATTCTGAAAACCTTACTTCATTTAATAAGTAATACCATGACATCTAGCACTGGAATAGCATGGTTCTTACTAATCTTTGGCTCTTATTGTTGTAGGATCTTGCATGGCAACAATCTCATTGGAATAATACCTAAAGAATTGGGCATGTTAAAATCTCTCAAGGCGTTGGATTTGGGAAAGAATCAGTTGTCAGGACCAATTCCTCATGAGCTAGCAAATTTGACCCAAATTGTAAAAATGTAAACGGAAATCAATATGCTCTTCCACAATTGTTGGCTCTTAAATTCTTTTCATGGACTCATGTGTATTCAACTTTATTTGCATTATTGCAGAAACCTGCAGTCCAATGGGTTGACTGGTAGGTTACCTCCAGAGCTAGGAAATTTGAAGTACCTCCAAGAACTTAGGCTGGATAGGAATAAGCTTCAAGGACCTGTTCCTGCGGGTGGCAGTTCAAATTTTTCTTCAAATATGCATGGGATGTGAGTAACAGTTTTGAAATTTGAATTAGTGTAGTTCGTTTAGGGATTCATTTTCCCGATTCATGTTGGTCTGCTCATCTGGTTGACTAAACTCTTCTTTCTCTACAAATATAGTACATGCAATAAAGTGTAGGCCACCAGGGCTCTTTTGTATCTGTGGTAGGTTACCATGAAGAGATGGGCTAATCTATAGGCTTCCTTTTGGTCTGTATACAATTGGTTGGATTCAAATTACTGTTTTCTTCAAATGTCATATATCACTTCCATTTGTTTCTATTGAAGCAAACAAGATATAGTTTCTGCCATTATGTTTACTATAAAGGAAATAATTTGTGCATATGAGATACTGGTTATGATAATTTATGTTTGCTACGAATGTCAAATTTTCTATGTACTCAGGAAGCAGGTCATTGGGTATAAGAATAAAGTTAAGAAGACTCACATCACTTTTGACATTATGAATTTGCTTAAAATTATTGTATCTAGAAACCATTGTCAAGCCTTTAAGTATAAAACACCAAAGTTACACCATTGAAATTTGGATCTCGTTAATCTGACTTGTATTGTTCCTATTATTTCTTCAGGTATGCCTCAAATGCTAATTCATCAGGCTTCTGTCGCTCATCTCAGTTTGAAGTTGCAGATTTTTCATATAACTTTTTTGTTGGTAGCATACCCAAATGCTTGGAGTATCTTCCAAGGTATTCTTTTGATCTTCTTGTCATGTTGACATTCTAGTCAACCTCCATTCTTAGGAAACATAAACTCTGTCATGCAGATCAAGCTTTCAAGGGAATTGCCTCCATGTCAAAGACATAAAACAGCGAACTTCTGTGCAGTGTGGTACGTATGGCATGATATTTTTTGCATTTAAAATATAAGGCATGAATTAGGATGTATTTTATCAACTTGTCATAGTCTACACTTCCTTGTAAAGTAGCTTTAACTTGATTCTGGATTCCCTTTGTACTCCTTTTTTGAGATCCAACCTGATGTCGATAATGGAATAATGGGTCCGTGTTGTGAATCCAGTATACATCTGCTCCGTTTACTTGGATATACTCTTATCTTTAATTGTTCCTTGCTTGTTTTACTTCTAATAATGATCTATTATTTAAAAGCTGGTGCTTCACCTGCCCAAAGCCGTTCAGTAATGAATCCAAAGAATCAACCTACTACTAAACATGTATCCAAGGATCATGGAGAATCAAGACCTGCTTGGCTTTTGGCTCTAGAAATAGTGACGGGAACCATGGTTGGTTCTCTCTTTCTGATTGCCATTCTCACTGCATTCCTGAGGTTTAGCAACAAATCATCTATCATTATTCCTTGGAGAAAATCTGCAAGTGAAAAAGATCATATGGCAGTATATATAGGTTCGGTTTCTTTGCTTTCTACTGCGTATATTGTATATACTACTGATATTTTGTATAGCTTTTCTCAACATATTTCACACTATCACTGTGCAGACTCTGATATGCTGAAGGATGTGATGAGGTATAGCAGACAAGAACTTGAAGTGGCCTGTGAAGACTTCAGTAACATAATTGGGTCCTCACCAGATAGTGTGGTCTACAAGGGTACAATGAAAGGTGGGCCTGAGATTGCTGTAATTTCCCTCTGCATCAAGGAAGAGAATTGGACAGGATACCTTGAACTCTATTTTCAAAGAGAGGTAGACGGAACGGAACATTTCAATGTCTACAGTGTACAAAAATTGATAGAAATAATTAAACAGTTCTTTAAATATTTCTGCTATTGATGCAATTCAGGTGGCAGACTTGGCAAGATTAAATCATGATAATACAGGAAAGCTACTAGGATATTGTAGAGAGTGCACTCCATTTACAAGGATGCTGGTTTTTGAGTATGCATCAAATGGGACACTTTATGAGCACCTACATTGTTGTAAGTCACGTTTCTTAGCTCATGTATACGTATTATTCTATATGTGTTTCAGTTCCTTAAAACATGAAGGAAATCATGGCTGCAGATGGAGAAGGGTGCCAGTTATCTTGGACAAGGCGCATGAAAATTATCATAGGCATTGCACGAGGACTCACGTATTTGCACACTGAAATTGAGCCACCATTCACCATCTCAGAGCTGAATTCCAATGCCGTATACCTTACAGAAGATTTTTCTCCTAAGGTGTGCATGCAACCTAGTTAAAGTTTTTCTAACATGCCAATTATAATTGTGGGGAATATCATATTACTGCAGTGAAGAATGAGGATAAGCAACAAGAGTCATTTTATGTGCACCTATGTTTAAGTGCTGTATGCTATGGTTCTCATTGTAATGAACCGTAAATTGCAGTTAGTTGATTTTGAAAGTTGGAAGACAATTCTTGAAAGATCAGAAAAAAATTCTGGTTCTGTTGGCAGCCAAGGTGCTGTTTTTGTCCTACCAAACTCCCTTGAAGCACGCCATCTTGATACCAAAGGAAACATTTATGCTTTTGCAGTACTTCTACTTGAGATAATCAGTGGCAGACCTCCATACTGCAAGGACAAAGGGTGCTTGGTGGATTGGGTAAGAAACTTCCTTACATTTTTTAAATCATTTTTTTAAGGGCATCACTGAAAGCATGAAGTCTCTAATGTGCTGCAGGCCAGGGACTATCTCGAAATGCCAGAAGTAATGTCATATGTGGTGGATCCTGAATTGAAACATTTTAGATATGATGACCTCAAAGTAATATGTGAGGTCATAACTCTTTGTATCAGTCCTGATCCTTGTGCCCGTCCATCAATGCAAGAATTATGCTGCATGTTGGAGAGCAGAATAGACACATCAATAAGCGTGGAGCTCAAGGCTTTGGCCTGGGCTGAACTAGCACTTTCATCATAATTGAGTCAATACTCAACTAACACAAATATACACTACTGAAACATACCTATAACCAACAATACTTTTCTGACTACTTTTCTTTTCCTTTCCTTTGCTTTTATTTTCATTTTTTTTCTATTTAATTTTCTTTCTCACCTGTATATGCTTGTTCAAAAAAAAAAAGGGAGGGTAAGGATTAATGCATTATTAAGGTATCCTTGTATAGCGGTGGCTCACATGTAGAGGTCCAGAAATTGATGAATGAATGAATGGAAGAAGATTTGTGCTGGACAACAACTGTCTTTCCTTTTCCTTTTCTTTTTCTTTTTGTAAATGTTTAGCTTTTTGGGATTCTTCTACATTGGCCCTTCACTCATTCAGAGGTTCACTTTTCGGCTAAGCACAAAGTGTCTACCATTCTCCACATTCATATCCACATAGGAAAAAGACAGTTAAATGGGCACCGTGCAATGCATGATTAAGCTGAGACATGAGAATGACCATATGATCAAACACCTTGCTTAAACCAAACGCTTCATTAAGATTTTTTGCGGCTGTTCCAATCTTTTGTACACTACCAAGCATGACTTAAGTCAGTGAGTATGATATATGTTAATATAAAACTTAATTGTATTAATGACCTTTCTAGTAATTCTGTATCTAGATCTACTTTTACATTTGCCCAAATAAAATCATGTTTTCCAAAAATTCACCTTTAAAATATTATTTTCAAACACATTAATTATTTTAAAATCAAGAAACAATTTAACAAAAAACTAAATTAAGCAAGCCCTCAATCCCGTTCAAAATAATTTGGGCTGTTGGACATGTACATAGAAAAGCTTAAAGAACTAACATCATGACATATACTGGAATTTCCCGATGAAGATGTTGGCGTTGATGCAAGGATTCTGTTAGAAATAGACAATCGTTGGTGGCACTTAATGTGAATGTCTAGATCCATTGTATACGTGCTCCTCTAAAGAGGACCACACCCTCAATTAACGTTAAATAATTCACATCATAATATTAATTTGCTAATGTTGACTGAGTGATTGAGACATTTCAAATTTGAATTTTCACCAGATTTTAGACCATGACTCTGTTTGCTTTCGTTTACCAATTCGAAAACAGGGTAATAGATAAACAAATTATTTCTGTACAGTAAGGTTATACCATTTTTCTTTTAAAATTAAGAGAAAAATAAGAAGAGAAGAGATAGAAATAGAATAAAAGTCATTAATGATATAATAAGATTGAGAGATCGAGAAAAAAAATTATAAAAAATAATATTACTCAAATATTTACTTACCCAAAATACAAGTTATTTAATGCTAGACGCTTTCTTCATTCTCTTCCTTGCAACTTCTTCTATTTCAAATTATTTATCATTTTAAAAATTTTAAATTACCTACCACTTTGCAAATTTTAATTTGTTTTAAAATATTTATTACTTTATTTTTTAAAAATGTCTCTGATCTTTATTTTTTATTATTTAAAAAAAAAATCCTCATCAATCCTATTTGAGTATAATAGGATGTAAAAGTATTATTGGGGTGCAAAATGAAAGTATTTTAGCCGAAAACAAGGGAAACACTATTGACACCGATAAGCTTAAATGAATGTTGCCCATCCCTTGTTTTCATATATGGTCATTGAACATCAAACTTGAAAACTGTCAGTCAAAAGTCCTAGCATCACCAAAATATTATTATTGTTAATAGCATCTTTTTTGTAAACTTTTTTGTTAGACATTTTTTGTACTTTTAATTTGAATTTTGTCTCCCAATTTTTTTATCAATTAAATTCTTCAAATTTTAAAATTAAACAAAATTGATTCTTGATCAGTTTTTTTTATAACTAAAATCCATAATTTATTTTTTACTCAATTTTTTTTTTCAAATTGAATGGAGTAAATTATTTTTTATTAAAAATAACCAGCTCAAATATCAACTTATTCTCTCTCTCATACACACACATATATATATATATATATATATATATATATATATATTAAAAAATCTTCCAATTTTATTATATCTTTTTATTAAATTTTTTTAAATTGTTTCCTATCTCAATTTTATTATAAACTCTTAAATATTTTAAAAAAACTAATAAATAAATTTATTTAAGTAAAAATAGCTGAAAAGACCTAATTTACTTAATTTTTAAAATAAAGAAAATTAATTATCTGAAAAATAAGTTAGAAACTAAAATTTCACTCTTAATTATAAGAACCAAATTTATAATATTTTTTTCATTTTATCTATCTACTTTTGCAAAAAACGAAAAAAAAAGTTTTAGTACTCTCGATACACTTCATTCTTTTAAAGTATAACACCTATCGGATGTGATTATATTCCCCTAATTTATTTTTTAAAATAAAAAATAAATAAAGAAAAATAATCGTAGGAGAGCAGGTATAATAATTTTGAAAATTTACTTAGTTTAGAAGATAACAAATTAAAAATTATAATTAATACCTTTATTGATATTAAAAATTATTAATTTAATATAATTACTATTAATCCTCTCTTATTAATGATAAATGTATAAAATATATAAAAATTAAATATAAATAAGAAAAAAGTTCAAAATGATTGTCATTAAGGTTTTCTTAAATATATAAAATAAAATGAGTTGTACGTGCTTGAAAGGAATGGCACCAAAATCAGCAAAGTTTGTGTTTAGAAATAATTAGTTTTTGCAATTATTTGCAAAGATATAATAATTACTATTTAATGTCATTTAATAACAGTTAAAAATCAATTTATAATGTTTAATTATTTTTTAAAAAAGGTTTATTTTATATAATAAAAATTTGTAACCCTAAAAATAAAAACCATCTACTTTTTTTTATAGAAAAACAAATAAATAATTTATCAAAATCAATAAAAATAGTTAAATAGTTAATATTTATAAATTTAAATTTTATTTTTAAAATATTTGTTCATTGAATATTTAATTATATAATATAAAAATAAATAAATGTTTATTGACATAAATATTATAACAAAATAAAATTATAAAAAGTTCAACAATTAATGTCCTAAAAATACTATATTTCTTATATTTAAAATACAAAATAATAATTTATTTTTTATTAAAAATAATAAATTGCTCAATTTTTATTTATCTATTTTAACTCTTAATAACTTATTATTTTTAAAATAAAAATTAACTACTACAAATAAATTCATATTTAATTTTTATAATTTTACTATAAAAAATAATTCTTCTATGTAATACAAACAAACTTAATTATTTTAAAATAATTTTTGATCTAATATATCCAAACAACTTAATTTATATAATCATTATATTAATAATTAATTATAAATATAATCGATTATTGAAATACTTTTTCAACTAATCCTAACACATTCTAAAATTAACGCTGCCTTCATGTTACACTTTGCACTAGTAGGCAAATGAAATTAAAAATAAAAATTTGCCTCGGACGGTGCAAGCTGAAATCCATTCTCATGAAATTGTTTTTTACAACTTAACAAATCTTCCAGATAACTTTAAGCAATAAAAACAAACAAAATTGCGGGGGAATAAAACCAATCGAACTTTTGGAGTCCACTACTTATGCTTCGAGCGTGAGTAGTGATTGTCATTTGGATTTCTCTTCCCACTGAAAACCGCCATTGCTTTCCTTACAGGAGGCTGGAAAGGAGCTTTCTTATCGGTGTGGTGGCTGAAGACACTGTCTGGAGTAAAGAAGTCATCATCCTACAAATTGTAATTAACTCAGGTTAGTGGGAAACAAACTGAAATTGATTGGGGGCCAAAAGAGAAAGGACATCAGGTTCCCATGGGAAATGAAACAATTAGCTATATAAGTAGTTTAAAGACAAGCGGATACACAACCTGCTTGTTGGCTTTCTTCTTTGTTTTAGGATAGAGCACCCTTTGAGGAAGTTGATCTTCACGAAGAATGAGGTTCTTTGTGACTGCATCCCTTCCACCTTGGGGTAAAGGCAATGAAAACTGCATAGAGTGTCGTGTAAAAATTCAAGACCAGCTGAGTGATAAAAAAGAATTAAATGCATATATAAGGGATATTACATACATCATTCCATCTTGTGAATGGCAATATACTTTTCACTTCTAAAATCATTACTGAGTTGCATTATTCATTCAAATTAAATCAACATCTATCAATCAGAATTTGTGGAATAAAAATTCCCATTAATTCTTATAAATCTCCAGGAAAGGCATCATATGCATTGCATTCTGATTCCAATTTCCAAACCCATAATTTATCACTTAAGTAAGCCATGGGCCATGAATCAAGTTAAGCGTTCAACATTTCTTTTTCGATTAAGTATTAGAAAAATGAGTTAATATCTACTAGCATCTCAAATATATACTTACCTTTGTGCCACGTAAAGTAATTCGTGGTCGCCGGGCTGCTAATACTATCCCATTTTCATTAACAGTGACAGCTACCTTCCTTAAGGTGCCACCGTTTCCACATTTTGGACAGAAAATCCTCCCAATCTCAGCAGTCACGGTGTAACAGGCATGGCACTTGAGTATCCATCTGGAATGCAAATAATTAAAAGATAAGCACAAATAATATAATTGTTATATCATGTGGCATAGAATGCAACTGTAGAAAAAGGAAGCAATAGGTAGATGTCATTGCATAATTGTGATGTAACCTAGTGCTAAATAAAACATCTACACACATTTGAAATTTTTGATGTGTAATCGGTAATATCATAGTGATATTGAAGAAGCTACTACAAACAATTACCTGTGCAGCTGGTGTATCTGTGTTCCTCCAGGTGCCAGCAAGCGGAGACCAATTTGAAGAAGAACATTTTGCATTGCAAAGTCACCAGTTACACAGGCTACACTTGATTCAGACAAAGATCTAATCATCCAACTTTGCTCACTTCCATCCTCCTCTGCATATGAAAAATCAGCAGGTTCGGTGGCCTGACTCCCAATCTCCAAGTGATTTAATTCGTTATCAACGGGATCTGTCTCACATGGTTTGGCACCAATAGCTGCATGACCATCAGATGCAGTTTCCAGCAATCTAGCATTGTTTGATAGTGGTTCTTCAGGAGACAAACTTAGTTTCTGTTCTTCGTCAAGAGCCTCAAGTGAACCGTCTTCCAGCCTCGTTTGCTCTAAAACTGCAGAGAGATCTTCACAGCCTTTGTTCTCTTCTATCATCCGATCATCCTCAGAAACAATATTTTTAACATTTTTTTCTTCATCCCTTTGATTATCAAGCTGATTTGAAGCTCCAGCATCTTCACCAATACCACCATCAATGTTTTCCTCCAAATCTTCCTGACCTTGATTGCTGGATAAGGAGTCATAGTACTGACGTCTAGCTTTCCTTCGTAGATATTTCCTATGAGTACTTCTACTGACAGCAGGCATCCAATCACCAGCATCATCATCAAACTGTCCTTGGGACGCATCAATTCCATCAGCCACCATCGTCTTTCCTTCAATGTTTATCTCCTTTTTCTTAGGCTGATATCTCCTAGGCTTGGTCGAACCATGCTCACCTCCATCTTGAATTGCAGGAGCTTCACCAGTTTGCTCCACAGAACCATCTACAGAGCGATCATCTTGAGGAACAATGTTCAAGTTCAAGTCCTGCAAAGGAAGGATTCTGGAATTGGAGTTGGACATGTCCTCATTCTCATGTTCCAATGCTTCCCACTCTTGCAAATTGGGCACATTGGAACCCCATCCTGGCAAATCCTTCTCCGGCAACCTCTTCACATTCACCATTTGCACGGGAGGTGGTGTGTCCCTGAGATGCTTTGTTCCATGAATCTGAGCCTCCAAAGTATAAGTCAGAGCTATGAGCTTGATATCAACATCAGAAAGAGTTTGTAGGTCACCGGTTGCCCTAGCAAATTTGATAACTAATACGACCATTGTTAGTTTGTAGCTACAAACAACAAAAGACATGTGATAGCATAATAATTAGCAAGAGAAAGGGTTGGGGATACCTTTGTTGATGGATTCAGGGGAGGGTTCCATGGTTTGGATAGTGAAAGGAAGGAAAGAGAGTTTGTGGCGTGAGACGGGGTCGCGGATTTCCTGCATGACTTCGGGGATAGAGACAAACTTGTCGGCAAAGCCGTGAAGCTTTTCGCCGGATTCAATGACGGCGTTGGCATCGACGACGGCGAATGAGATGGCGTTAGAGGATTTGTAGGTCTCCTCCAAGACTGGATCGGTGTGAAGGGATTCTTGAGGAGGTGGCTGCTTCTTAACGACGTTGGTCCAGCATGATGATGCTGTTGCTGTTGCTGAAACTGAAGTTGGAGCTTCCTCCATGATTCACATGCGATGGTAGAGAGAGGCGCACGCACAATACAAGGGGATAACTGTATCTTCAATTTTGATCGCTAAACCCTAGACAGGAGAAACCCTGCACTCTGCAATTTAAGGAAAAGTTTTTTAAATTAATGTCCCTGCAAAATATACCCTTCGGTTAAAAATAATAATCTTCTTAAGATTTAGATATAAAAATTATAAAATAGAATTTATAGTTTTATAAAATAAAAAATGTTAATAAGTATTTTGTTGAGGAAATAAAAGAATATTTTTTATTTTTTCTGATTTTTAATAGATTTTAACACTAATTTTAATAAAAAAGTATTTCTTAAAAGATACTGATTAACGCAGGATTTTTATAAAATTTTATTTTTATTATAACTTTTATATCTCATGATTAATTTCTTTTTTATCTTAATTTTTTATTTTAACTATTCTCTTCCAAAATATTTTATTTAAATATAAATTAAAAAAATAAATTTTCATTATAATTATAAAGTGATAAATATATTGAAAAAATAATTTTTTAAACTGATTATTATTATTATTATTATTATTATAAATCAGAGGTAGTATATGTAGTAACTTTTTACATCATTTAATATATTTAACAAAATTAAATATTATAATTTAATTATAATTTATTTTTTATTACAGATTTTTTTAGCATATATTAAAAAAATAAAGGAAATACAATTTTTTTTATTTTTTATAAGAAACAAATAAAAATAAATTATTCTTATATTTATAAAATTTACACAAATATTATTTTATTTCATAAATATATTATAGTTAGATCCGAAACATTTATAACATCGTAAAAATAAAATTTTATAATTTAATTGTGATATATTTATGAAATAAAAGAATTTTTATATGTTTTGAAAATAAAGGAAATTTTGTGTGACAAATTTTACTTAAAATGAAGGTTGAAATAATTTACAATAATTAATTCATAATAGTTGAAATGATTAATATATTATAAATTTAAAATTTATATTTAAAATTTTTTAAGTATTAAATATCTAAATTTATGATATACAAAGTGAGTGAGATAATCATTATTATAAGTTTTTTGGAATAAAAAATTGTATTTAATACATAAAAATATTAATATATCAAATATTCAGGATAAAAATATTTTCAGTTATTATTTAAAAAAAACCAAATGAAGTAATAATTATAATTTTGTTAAATACGATTTAGTGTTTGGATTTTTTTAAAAAGGATAAAAGTAAAAACATGTTCCTATACTTTTAATGAAATATTTCAATATAATAAAAACAATAAAGTTTGATCTAAGTATCCAAACCCACCATTTGCCATTTGCTAGATTGTAATGGGTTTCAAGCAGTTTTTTAATCACTGAAATATCTATTCTTTTATTTATTAAAGGAAAAATATGTTCAATGGTTAGGTTAAGTAATTAGAATTATTTTATATTTATAGAATCAATTTTTATATACTTTTAATAAAAAATATACATTTTTCATAAAAATATATGATTTAAATTAATTTATATATATATAACTTAAAAGTGTTTGACAGTTTAAAGTTAATTATTATTAATTTTAAGATCAAATGTACATTTAATATTGGTCTCGTACAGGTTAGTCTATCAAAAATAAATAAATAATGAAACTGATATTTATTTTAAAATTCACCAAAAATCTATTTTTCATTAAATTTGTTTATATTATAATTAAAAAGTAGAATTTTATCATAATAATAAAAACTTTTATCGTTACATATCTCAAAAATATTTTTATTCTAATACATTTTATTACTTTTTATCTATATAATTTTTTCTCATGACAATTTTTTTCCTCTTATTTTCTTCGTATTTCGCTTTCTTCTTTTTTCCGATCCACAATGTACAGCAACATTTTTTACAACAGTAACTAATAAGTTACATGCATACTATACAGGTATTTTTAAATTTTAAAAAATTTAAAAATAATACTTTTTTACTATTAATAATTTTTATGATATTAGATTAAATATATCATAATATTAATAGAAGATAATTTATTTCAAACAAATTTTAATTTAACATAAATATCAGAAAATGATTTAAATTTAAAAATACTAATAGGTGGTTAAATATTTTAAAAAATATTTTTTATAAAATATATTTAAATTTAAATTATGAAGATAATTATTGTTTTTAAAATAAATTATAAATTATAAAACTATTTTCTATCACAAGCTATACATGAAAGTCATTACATAAAAAGGAAAAAAATTATAAAATATATTTTTTACACAATGAAAATAATATAATTTAAATCTGAAACACTATATTTTTATTTCTCATCACTAAACTAATTATAATAATTTTAAAAAATATCTAATGGTTAAAGAGTGAAATTTATTAACTATTTTATTGTCTTAAATAATTGTTCTAATTTATATATAAAAGTTGATAATTTTGTGTAAATATGTCATACTCATAGGGGAATAATTGTATTAAAAAATTTAAGGATAAGAAAATAGTGTTCTAGTCAAACAAATAAAAAGACTTTAAGAGAATAGTTATATAGAACTTATATTTACTTCATTACAAGAATATAGGTAAAAGCTCGAACCTCACTTAAAAAACCATACGAAGATTTTTAATAGTAAAATGAATGTGCTTAGCATTTTACAATATTTTTTTTAAGCTTGTCTAACGAAAATAAATGGGACTTTCCAAACTTTTCTTAAAATCTTTGGGTAAAATACGTTAAATACCTTCTCTCTCTCTCTCTCTCTCTCTCTCTCTCTCTCTCTCTCTCTCTCTCTCTCTCTCTCTCTCTCTCGCTCATATCAGCCATTTATATAATTGTCTAAACACACACATAAGACAAGAGTAATGTGAAACATAAACTTACACTGTATCAATTTATATATGTGTCATTTCTATAACAAATTGTTTTTATAAATCTAGGATGGGATAACTATTACATCTCGTTAAATTAATTATTACTTTGTTTCTCTGTTTTTTATTTAAAAATATTTTTATTTATTTTAAAAAATTAAGATAACATTTGTTATTATACTTTTATCCTTTATAATAATATTAATTAATAAAATTTATATCACAATTCAATATAAATAAAAATATTAACTAATTATTTTAATATATATATATATATAATAACCTCAATTAATAAATAAACAAACAAACAAAATACAAAAGTAAATTATTTTCAAATATATGACAATTTATAATTTAATAACAAAATAAAAAACTTACAGTACAATATATTTCTTAAATTTTAGAAAATAAAGAGACATTCATTACTGATAAAAAATGAAGAGACATGAGACATATATCAGGGTCATCATTCTCTCAGTAGCAGAGACTGCACAGAAACCACCCTCAAATGAAAAACCTAGTCAGATTGGCAACCTGATACAGAACCAACCTATATAAATATATATATAATAGATGCTACTAATAATGAATCCATCACTAAACATGACCTTTGAAATTACAAGCCATTAATCCAAGATCACTAGAAAACTGAACAAGGATTGAGTACAAGGAAGAATGATGCATATGAGAGAGTGCATGTCATTTTGGATTACTTGTTGAATCCAAGTTACAACAGGCAAAACAAGACGGCTCCCAAAGTTACCAAACAGTTAGGAACTAATCCATAACACAGAAGGAGAGCAGAGAATGATAGCAATAAAAGGGAGCTTAGAGGGCTCTCGCTTTCACAATGTCCAAGTTCATCTCACTTGGATCAGTTGCTTGCAGTTCAACTTGGATGCCATCCAATTCTCTCTTGAATCTATCCTTGGAACTTGCATACACCATCTTCATCCTCACCTTTGAGGTATCTGGTGACCTGCAAGCACCCAACACACCATTTAAACCAATATTGATTCAAATTTTCTTGTATCCTTAAAAAAAATGTTTAACTTTCAATTAATATACATAATTTGTAAGGTTACAAATTGTGGCTAGTAGTTCAGCCAAAACAATATTTATCAGGCAAATACTAACCTTTAGGGAGGGTAATGGTTAAGGAATTAAAAGAGAAGTTTTTTATTAGAAAGTGTAACAATGCATTCTCAATCGTAATTTTTAATAAAAATAACATGATTTCTGATTAAAAAAAATTCTATTTATTGATTCCTTAGTTGGATCCTATTTATCAAATGTAAGTGGAAGTGTGTATATAAATTAAGTACCAAGCAATGAAGAAGATCTTGCTTTTTTGGCAATTCTCATCAGTAGTGAAATCAAAATCATAGACAGCATAACGACATTCATCAGCTGGAAAACTGGCCATAAAGTTTTCATAACTTTCCCCGGGGCCTCCTAATTTGTCGACCACCACTTGCTGTTCTTCAATTTTGAAGACAATGAACCTGTAGGTCCTTCTTGCTTTAAGCTCCTGAAACTTCAGTTTGCAGTCATCATTCACAGCCATTCCAGACGCTGAATTTGCCTGTCCCAAAAATTTCATGTCAACACCTTAAGATTTCAATCATTAAGCTAATCAATAATTGTGCTATGATAAGCACTTTACTACTATAATGGTTGTTATTCATTCTTCACCAGGGGTTGGATGGAAAAAAATGATTTTTAATGCAATGGCTTGGCAAATGCTAGAAGAACACATTGATTTTCAAGAGCCATGCAAGCTCCAAACAGAAATTTCATAGGTGACAGTAAGGTACTGGTTTGACAAATATTAATAGGTGTAGAAAGTGAGTCACTATCAAATTTTTATAACAATATATTCTACGGTATGCAACACGCCATCTTCTCCTAATTTGATATAATTGAGATCTCAGAAGCTTGAATTTAATCTTCATGCTTTTCAAACCGTCCTAATTTATATGAAATGTGATATTTTCACCAGTTACACATAGACAATGCTCATAATGTTCTATTAAATATGTTGCATTCAATGGCATATATTATGTTCTATATATTTTTTTCAAAAGTTAAAAAGCAAGAAGAAGGTGTTTGTCTTCAAGATAATTGACAAAACAGGAAGACGTATGCAAAATAGAGATAGAAGGCACAAAGAGAGAAAGCATACCATTTTGTCAGTAACGAGAAAGAAGCGCCCTGCAAAAATGTGATCGAAAAAGGAAGGAGAAGAGAGCAATAGAGATTGGAAAAATGAGAACAATAGGCTTAGTGACTATTATGGAGAGAAGATAACAATGAAGATCCTTGTTTTTTGGGCCACTAGAGGTGGAACTTTGAGAAGACCTATATAGCAGTTGAAGATTAGAACTTAGGGGAGAAATTAATGGATGGGTTTGTTCAAATCTGTTTTGCTTCCTTGTCAATGTATCCACATGTTTATTTTATGTTTTAACGTTAATTTTCGTTTATCTATCTATTTATATCTATAAACATCATCATGTTTGTTTTAAATTTTCTTTGACCACAAACGAGAAAACTCATTCTAATATATGTTTTGTATAAGATTTTTTTTCATGAACGAAATGCGGTTTGTACAAGTGGACACCCCTAAAACAAACACGGAGAACTTGGAATAGAAAGGGGAAAAAAAAGAAGTTATTTGTTAAACAGACAGCCATGAGCATATAATTTTAATTTACTTATGTAAATTATAGATTGCCTCTTCTAAAAAGTTATGAAAATTTATTATCACAAGTGAAACATTTTAATTAATTGAACGGTGAGAAAATTTCTAACTTCTATTTAGCAAGAACATATCAACTTTAATTTTTTTCCTAAATAGAGATATTAAACCGTCATGAACTTAACCACACTACTTACTCCCTTGTTTACTTTCATTATTAGCTTTAACAGACTTGTTCTGAAAAGAACGGGAATGGGTTCCATACGTTTATTTGCTTAGATTGAAGCAATCATTAGTGCCTATCGCAACTCTCTTCATGTACTTGTATTTATACTTAAAAAAACTGTTTAAATAATTTTTCACAAATTAAAAATTCAACCCAACAAGTTAACTAGAAACAATGGAATAAACTTACCCTCATATTTTGAATTCAGTAATGTAGTAGCATATTATGACATTCATTCATCTAATTAATTATATTTAATTTTAAAATATTTATTTAAAAATTCTTTTTTTAATTTTATTAAATTTTAGTTTTTTAAAAGAAAATATGTTTTTGAAAATAAAATTTTTTTGGATGGAAAGAAAATTTATTTGATATAAAGATTAAGTTAACAAGTGAATGACTATTCAAACGGTGCTAAAGATGGATCAAGCATTTAATTAGCATCAATTGACCATTGTGTAGATTAAAAATTAATTTTAGCATGTCGAAAATTTTTGGATTGTAAAAAGAGAGATTTTGATATCATAAGAAATGTATAAAAATTATTATATTTTTATTTTGGGAAATAGAATATATTTTTTATATTAATTTAAGAAGAGAATAAATTTATTATTGCATAAAATTCAAACAGTAGATGACTACCCAATAAATTCATATGATTTAAGTAACATTGAAGGTGGATCAACCATCTAATTAATCTTACTTGATCATTGTGTAGATCTAAAATAATTTTAGATATTTTTAAAAAATAAAACAAATTATACAAGCAAACCAAAATTATAAAGAAAAAATAAAAAAACAAAAAAAAAATCAAAGTCTATTGAGATTCATCTACGCAATATGTTTGTTTTTTTGTTATGTAATTAAGAAGAGAAGAAAAAAAATGAAACTTTAAAAAAAATGAAAAAACAAGTTATGAATTAAAAACGGTAGACCAAACAAAAAAAAATATTACAAACATTTCTCTTAACATATAAAACTATTTTAAGAACATAATGGATAAGAAGATTATCAACAATATATAATGGGATACTTGAGATTAATTGATTTTGGAAGAATGGCAATTAAGAAGTAAATTTTACAAATCAACTTGAATTGAAAATTAAAAACACATGATAATCATAAATTACAACGAACAAAAAAAGAAAGAACACATAAATTTTGTTGTCTTGTGATATATATTTTCCTCTTTTCTTCTAATTCTTGTTTCTAATCTCTTTTAATTTTGTTAGTACCTCCTTATGCTCTTTTTTTATATCTATCCTTTCTTAATTTTTTGCATATCTATCTTATCTTATATACTTTTCTTTTTTATCTCTCATCTTTTACATGTCTTTTCTATTTTATCTTTCTTTACATTCACCAAAACTCCTTTATCCATTATTTCAGTTACTCCATCATGCAAATAACCTTCATCTCCAATAACTTCTCTTAACTCAAATAATTTTCTTATTTCCAACATCATCCCGTTATTTTTTAGTTTCTCAAATTTTAAATTATCTCATTTATGTTTTAATTTATTTGATTTTTCTTCAATTTAAATATGATTAAATTTTGTAAGATAATAAAATTTTAATTTTCAAATTTTTATAATGTTTATTAATTTTTTAACTTTAAAATATATATATATATACGGACAAAAATTGGATATTTAGAACATAAGCAAAATAAAAGAAGTCATTTTCATTTGTTCAGAGAATTCCAAAGCATGGCCAGATCAACATTGCCTCCTGAAACTACTATTCCTATGTGGTTGCAATCCTTCCAAGCAGGATTTCTCTGGAAAGTATCGGATAGAACAGCAGCAAGGCCAATTGCTCCACTCGGTTCTACAACAACCTTAAGAATTTCAAAACACAGTTTCATGGCTTTTATTATTTCACTGTCTTCCACGGTTATAATGTCCTCAACAAGATCTCGTACCACAGGCCTGCTCCATTATAACAAGGTGCATAAGCAAACACGACAAATCAACAGAAGCATAAAAATTAATACAAGAGGAATGTTAAAAACAAACCCCTCCATAAAATAACAATAAGAAGAATAAAAAACACAGCCAGAGAACCAAAAAAGGAGCCAAAACTTTATTTTCAGTTCATACTATTGATTAGTAGAGTTTTTTTTTACCATGTGAAATCTCCAAGGAATGCTCGAAGTCCATCAGCTATAGTATTGGTCTCTGGCAATGTTATTACCCTCCCAGCTGCTTTAGATTGTGCTGCATCATCAGCGCCTTTGGGTTCAGCAGCCAAAATTCGAATAGCTGGATTGATGGACTTGGCAGCCAATGCTACTCCTGATACTAAACCACCACCTGCAGTTTCATTTGTTGGAAAATCAGGAAGCAGATACTGAGACTCATGCAATTTTGTAAGCATTTTGGCTAACAGCTTGACATGAAAAGGTGAACAAACCACTTATGGGTACCACTAGCATATCTATTTGTGGGGCCTGTTCCAGAAATTCCAAAGATATGGTACCTTGGCCACTGCAAGAACAATCAAACATGTCTTTTTTAAATTGAATGAAGAGCCAAAAACAAGCAAAGCTTCTCACTTAGATGCTAATACTTTGAAGTTTTAAGAAGAAAAGACAAAAAAAGCCGAGCCAACTGCTACCTTATACACTGTATGATCTAATTTGTAAATTGCTGTGAAAAGAATGAATCTACCCCTGGATTATCCCAAAAAGAGTTGGTTGACATGGCATTTAGCCAAAACCAAATTAAACAATAATCAAAATTCAACATTGTACCTCAATATGCGCCCATCATTATATGGATGTATAAAGATAGCACCAGTTTCCTGCCACACTTTGTTTGCAATTTCTTCCCTCGACCGGATAGAGGCCTCAGACCAGATCACCTGACCACCATACCGCTTTACATTCTCAATTTTGCAAGTTGGGGCATTTTTGGGAATAACAATATATGCAGGGATCCCCCTTAGTTTTGCTGCTAAAGCCAATGCTGCAGCATGGTTTCCACTGTTTTGTAGAACACAACACAATCAGCAGCGTTTAGCAGATTCTGATAATAAAAAAACACTTCTAGAATTATTGCACATAGCAAACCTGCTGTGTGTTACAACCCCTTTAGAAGCATCTTCATCATTGAGAGAGAAAACAGCATTGCAGGCACCTCTAAATTTAAAAGCTCCACTGATGGCCATAGAATACAGAATAAAATGTGTTATCATCTTTTCTTCTTTATTTTTTACAGAAGTGTGATGGAATGTAGAGTACACCAGTAGCTCAAAAAAAGCACAAAAAAAAAGAAGATGAAAAATACCATCCTAAATTTTACGCAATTCATAAAATATTCATTTCTCACCCCTTTTGGAAACATTCACATTTAAAGTAGAGCTGCCTTCCTGACATAGCATTGAGAGAGCTGGAGGACAGAACTGGAGTTTTAAGAACCAATGATTTTATTCGGGCATGTGCTTCTCTTATGGAGCAAATATCAGCAGCATATTTTCCTTTTGTTATTTGACTCTCTTCTTCCATCTAAGTAATTGATCTCGGAAGTGAATGAAGACTGATCAAACAACTTTAGTAATGTGTCCCATGATTACCAAGCAACATCTTTTCCATATATAAAAATATGTACATGTTGTAGGTAACAAGAAATAATAACCTCCATACCGAGGGTGCTCCATGGTAATAAAGTGAATCTTATTTGTGTGAGTTATGGTGTAAAGAGTGAAAACTGCTAACTGCTAAACTACAGCCAAGTTAGCAAACATTGAACTGAAGACTGGGTTGTATGTGGAAAAGTAAACATAGCTTTCGGCATCTGTCTACACTCTACACTGATGTATCCAATGAGAAAGTCATTTTCGTATGAGAATGAGAGGAGTAAATCCGAATCATATAATCATATAAAGATGATCAAAGGTTAATTAAGAATTAAGACACATGATCAATTTTAAAGTTGCATGACTTTTATGTTGTAATTCCGACCATTGATGAATAGAACTAATAATTGAGATTTGTTCTTTTCATTCTCACATTAGCAAGAGCTTTCTGATTTGATACGATCCCCTTGTCTACCTTAAAGTTTAAAGTACAAACAGTATCTTCCAAGTCAACTTTTAATAAACCTAATCAGGAAATCCGTAAGCGAGTTCTATTTTCTGAAATTGAACTAAAATAAAATAGAGACTACCCTCACTATCAATTCTCTTATGATTTTTAATATAAAAGGGCGTATACAGCAAAATTAAAGGGTGCAATTTAAGTTTAGGGTAAATTCCTAGGAACATCAATGAAAACGTTGGTACACCGTTGGGTGTTAATAATAAACTGGAATGACATTAATAACAGCCAGAGAATCTGACCAATTCGAAACATGTTTATAAGTCAGCCACTAGAGTTTGACTGGTTGAGAGTAAACAAAGATTCTAGAATTTGAAATCAAAAGATAGTAGCCTAACAAATCAAATCATTATTACAACCTTAATAACCGCTGAGAAAATATCTGGTGCTGCTTTTTAAGAACTCATTGAACATGTGAAAGATCCAAAACTTACCACTTCAGTTGGAAAAGCAGGTCGCAACTCGCAAATAGCTTTGGTTGGTGGCTGTTTTCTCCACTCACATTTCCACTTTCTATCCTTTTATATATCCGCGTAAATGGAATGAACCTTTACTCATGTCCAAATTCCGAATGATGAACGTCATATATATGGTTGTTTTGTGTTTATTCTATTTTTTATAACATTAATGAAGATATTTATAAACACAAAAACTTGCACCGATTTATTTTATATATAAAAATTAAAAAGGATTCGTTTTCATATGTTCACACTCTATATAAATTTGTTGAATCCTCAAATTACAACAAAATCTGTCACGTTTGTCTCTGATAAAGTACTAATCTAGCCAATTTTTTTGGTCATTCAAAGACTTGTGTAACTAATATTTAGATAATTCGGGAATTTAAAAGGACTTTTTTTTAAATGTAAAAACTAATTTGAAATTGGTGAGCTAGTTAAACGAGTAAGTAGCTAGGCTATTCACTCAAATTTAGATATTTTAATCCAAAATTTAAAGATGACTTAGGTTTATAAATTATTTACGTTAATTCGTAAAATAAATGAATAAAAAATATAGTTTATATTTGACCCACTTTAATCAGTAGATTAATATATGAGTCCATTTAAATTATTTAATTATTAAAATATATTAAAAAAATTTATAAAAAATAATAATAAATTAAATTTTATTTTTAAAAAATAATCTATAAATTGATCTGTTAATCTAGGGATGGAACACTTTTAACCCTGAATTAAACAAGTCTGTCAAAAAAACACTGCCATTAAATAAACTAATAATTTTAATGGTTCAAGTTCACATAATCCGCAGATTGGACCGATCCATGAATTTTCACTCATATATGCAGCTCAACATGGGATGAATATTTAAAGGGCCTTACTTTTGGCATCCCCTTTTTCTTTTTGCACCTCCTCTAATTTTTTGAAAATTTTTTATTATTATTTTACCATTCATATATTCTTATCTCTTCCGAACAAATTTTTTTCGTCCGCAAATATTCATGTTTTCCGCAAATTAATTTACGGAATGCATAAATGTATTCCGTAAATTAATTTGTGAAATGTAATTTTTTATGTTCCGCAAATTAGTTTACGGAACGTAAAAATGTAACATTCCGTAAACTAGTTTGCGGAATATAAAAAATTACATTCCGTAAATTAATTTACGGAATACACTGATATATTCCGTAAACTAATTTGCGGAAAGTGTTTAAAGTTCCGTAAACTAGTTTGCGGAGTATAAGTCTGCCATTCCTCTTCTCTGATACTCCTCCGACGTCTCACGTTCGTTTTTTTTTTTTTTTTTTTTTCTCCAACCAAAAGCAAAAGCAGAAACCTAATATAGATTTAGTTAATAAGAAAAAAAGCATAACAATGGCGAAATGGAAGAAGAAATGAGAAAAAAAAAAAAGACAGGAAGAGAAAGATGAAGGAGGAAGACGAGAAGAAGAGGAAGGAGGAAGAAGAAAAGACAGAGGCAATTTTGTCTTTTCCTGTGTATGGGAGTATAAAAAGAAATTTAGCGGGTGCAAAAAGCAATCCCCATATTTAAAAAATAATAATCACAAGTGATGTGCATTGAGCCCATGACAAATTTTTTTATGTCATAATTATTTTGCTTTATGTTTTCCGTGATTTTGGGTAACCCATTGGGCCTCCTCATTTTTGGATGAGTTTTGCAAGCAACACCGACCAAAAAAAGTTTGTTATTTTCACTATTTTTTCTATAATTTTTTAAATAGAAGATAAAATAAAAATAAAAATTTTTATAATTATTTATAAAAAATTTAAATTAAAACTAAAAAATAAACCGGAACATAACTTCATCTTCCCCATTTTTTTAATATAAGTAGAACAAATTTGATAAGACTGTTTAAATTTATTTATTAAGATAATTACATATCCTTTCTAAAATTAATGGTTATTATATTTAAACTATTTTATTTTAGAATTGATATTTATCTTCATGTAAACGTTAGGGATCTAAATGTAATTTTTAAATTAGATAGAATCTAAACATAGGAATAAAAGATGAATAAGATCGTGGGATAAGAGTTTATGGTTTAACTCGTTTAAAATTTAGTTTGGTTTAGCTTATTTAATAAATAGATAAGGTTCAGACTTATTAAAAATTTATTTTAATAAATAAGTCAGGTTTAACCTTATAAAATTTTTTATTTAACCTATTAAATGCCCTATTTATATTTATATATTATATATTTATATTTATTTTAATATATTATATTTATATAATATTTATTTTAACATATTTTATTTATATATATATACACTCTATTTAATGGTCATTTTATTCAATACACTTTAAACTTGCAAACATTTTTAATCAATTATTTATATAGATTTTAAATCTATTTTTTGACCTTTGTTGAAATGTAGACGTTTAAACAAACTTGTAGGTTTTAAATCATGTCAAATCTTAATAGATAAAAAAAACTTTTAATAGATAACAAACTTAGTGATATAAATCGACAAAGATGGTCCAATCTTCACGACATAAGTTAAATAAATCGAAAAGTGGATAAAATAAAGAACTCGACACAAATTTTAGAGAGAAAATATGTTTATAGAAGAGTTATTTATACTTGTATAATTACTAATAGAAGGAAACCATAACTAAATCCTAATAACATCTGTTTATAATATAATTTAACATTTAACATAATCCTATTTAAATCTTAACCGATCTTAATCAAATTTTAACAACTGAAAACTAAATATAATAAAATAAATAAAATATATTTTTAAAATTTCTTTCGTAAAGATCTTGATATACGTTCATAAAAATTATCTGTTGTTTTTTAATGCATTTACGTTGATTTCAATTATCTTTTTTATTTTTTTAACATTTTTTTATGAGTTTTTTCTCCGACTTATATATTTTTCTAAGTAAACTTGATCATGCAAAGTAGTATCGAGGTTTATATCACTTAGTCTTAAATTTCAAAAATTTTAAACAGATCAAATTTAAACATTCAAAACCTAACTCAATTCGATATTTTTTTCATCTATATCTAAATACAGCTAAAATAATTATATATTAAATTATTGAACACATGAAACTAAATGCTTAAACTATCTCGCTCACAAGTTTTTATATCGAAACATGTATTCAATATAAAAGTAATAATAATTGACTGAGCCTAACCAAACTAAGCACACATGCGTTGAAGTTGTTTTTGGACTTTGGTTGTTGGAATTTAGACTGTGGACTCCCTTTCTATGAATTTGAGACACCATACAGTTGAGCAACTGAACATTTGAGGATAGTGGTGAGCTGCAAACACACATGGAACTATTTTTCACATTTTTTTTTTCTAATGACATTATCATTTTTTTAAATTAAATTTTAAAATATGTGATTTGTAAATTATTTTAAACAAATCTAACTTTGAAATGTATTAAATAACATTCTTCTAAAATTTAATGGTAGAAGATGAATTATAAATCACTTTGAAAATTTTAATTTCAAAAATATTTTTAAATAATTTCAAAAATTAAATATTTAAAAGAGTATTTAATCCATTCTAAATTTAAATTTTTTTAATAATGTTAATAAAAAGAGTGGTGCAATTAAAAACAATAGAAATGTAAAAAAGAAAAAATTCAAAACACATCCTAAATAAATCACTATAAATGATTTAATAACAAAAGGTTAGAAATTAAAATAGTTTTACATAAAAATTTTAGTTTTAATTTTTATTGTTTTGTGCTTGTAAAAAAATAACTTAAATATAAACTTATCAAAACTATAAAAAGAATAAAATTTCATTGGACAATGGTTATTGATGATTTTTTTACATTTCTTAAATTAATAAATGCATCTCCTTTCTTTTGTAATTTTTTTAAAAATATTTTTATTATTTATTGTATACATTTTTTCCTTTTCCTTTTATTTTTATTTTTCTTTTTCGCTTTTTTAGTTTTTCTAATTTTTTTTCAAAAATTCAATCTATGATATACATATCATATATCACTAATATTAATTCCAAAACACAAATTATTTTTCAGATCATAACTATTAAATTATACATCTCTCCTAAAATTTATACATGCATTGACGTAGACGCCATTCTTCTATTTATACATACATTGAACATAGACGCCATTTTCACACAAACTAGAATTTAGAGGAATAAAAGGCAATCAATTAATGATAGGTTCAAAGCTTTATAAGTAGCTATAATTAATACTTATGCTTACGTAATCCATTACGCCAATAGCTCAATTCATGCAATTGCATTATCACAGAAAATAAAAACCAAAGCCACAGGAAAAAAAGCATCAGATATAATATTTTCAGTATTATTTCCTAATTAAAATTAATATTTTATAAATCAATATCAATTTTAATTGACAAAAAAGAACTACTAAAATAAAATGTTAATTTGGATGAAAATAATACTAACAATATTATAATTTATGTATCCAAGTTTTGTAAACGTGACAATTAAAAGTTATTTCCTAATATAGCATTCTTTATATATCACAGTTAATATGCTTCTTTTATGCAAGATTTTAGTATTCAGACAGTACATAGAATATTCATTTAATGCGATTCGGATTGGATAATATCTCCATAGTATTATAAATTTTTATGCTAAATTATAACATGACAATGTTTTCGGTGATACAATTTTATACGATTTAAAATGTGTTTGGATTGACTCAAATTGAGGATGAGCTCACAAATTTTATACAACTTACAATAAGTTTGTACTCGTAGATTTGCGTGTTAACGAATCTGGATTTATTTCAAAATAGAATGAAAGTGAATAAGATTGTTCTACAGGTACCTACAATTTAATTTATTTAAAATCTAATTAGGTTTAATTTGTTTAATAAATAAACAATCCAACTTTTTAAAAAATATTTTTAGATAAATAAATTAGAGTCATATTTATAAAAAAATCTATTTAATCTATTTAGGAGCCTATTTATATTTATATATTATATTTATATAATATTTATTTTATATTTTATTTATATATATTTTTTTTATGCTTATTTAATAGTCTTTTTATCTGGTAGATTTTAAGTTTGCCAGTTTTTTTAATTAATTATTTATATAGATTATAAATTTATTTATTGTTTTGTTTGTAATGTAGGCTTTTAAACAGACTTGCAAACTTTGTAGACTTTAAATCAGGTCAAACATTGGTAGAAAGAAAGTCTTTAACAGGTAATAAGTCCAGTCTCAGGCCTCAAAATTTTTAAACAGACCAGACTTAAACACTTCAAATCTAACTTGATTCGGCCTACTTCCATCCCTACTTGTCCATTTAAACATTTATTTCACGCATGATAAATGCTGAAAAAAAAAATTCCAAAAAAAATTGAGTACAGTTAATAATTTACCATACATTCGATAATTATATTATCATTCTTATTATGTTATTGAGATGGAAATGAAAGAAAAATTTTACTATGTCATATGAGTATCTCTGTAAGTGTCTTCACAATCTTGTGTCCTGATGCCGGTGAGTTCTTGAAACCTTATTCGGCTGAATTATAAACTTGTTTTGTTAGATAGAAAATGAAATAAGAAGAAAAAAATAAAAAATAAGAATTATAATATAAAAAGTACATTATTTTAATAGATAAAATAAAAGGAAAATTAAAAAAATAATTCTATTTATTAAATTGAATTAAAAAATAATAAAATTTTAAACTTTCTAAAAAATTATTTATAATAATTATAAAAAGAATTTAATAAAAATTTTAAAATTTTTACTATAATATTTTTAATATAAAATTTATTTTAATTTATATTATATATTGTATAAAATATTTTTAAAATAAAAATATTGAAAAAAATGACATCCCTGCTAAAATATTTTATTAACAAAATATAAGCTCAGAAATATAGATCAGAGGACATACGGTCATATAATCCATCTCGAAAGAGATCAATGATTTTTTTATAAACACATGTTTGAATATTTCAATGCATAATTGACTATTTATATTAAAAGTCTATTATTATGTGTATTAATAGGTATGATTAAAATATTAATATTGTAATTAATATAAAATAATTTATATTAATTAATTAATATTAATTAAATAATTAAATACAAAAATAATTATAAAAATATAACAGTCCTTCTCCATCTCTTGGAGATAAGTTTTTATTGTGCCCTCACCATGAATCTAATTCCATTATCTTTAAATTTGTTTAAACAGATAATCTACATTAATTTCCTCCCTTCACAAGTCTCCTTCCCCTTATTTCCTTGCCCAGAAATGTCATAAAACGACGTTCAAAATAAACACTCCCAAAATCCTGGGTAAGCAGGTGCCCACTAGTTGGAAACTCTTCCTAAATATCAATGTTTATTAATATAATATAAACACTAAATAAACTCTTTCAGTCTTTGAATTTATGGAATTCTTATTTTAATTAATTATTCTGCCAAAAGTTATTCATTTTTTCTATTTTATTATAATTCCACACACCAAAAAAAAGAGGCAAATGACGTTATATAAGATTGGTAATTGTAATAATTTTTTAATAAAATTTAAAGCTAATAAAACTGACGTACGCTTATAATGTCAAGTATAATGTGAGGTTATTCTATAAATATTAAATTATATATTCGAGTGATCCGAAGTCCAAATTTCAAAGATGCTTATTGACAGCGATATTTTTTTATTTTACTTTTCATCGTTTTAACGGGTGTCCTAACAACATTAATTAAATAACTAGTAAAATAATAATAATAATAATAATAATAATATTATTATTATTACTATTATTATTATTATTTATAATTCTTATTTTCTAATAGTTTATAAAAGAATACATCATTGTATGCATTTGAACTTTTATAAATTACGAAGAATAGATATGTTTTAACTTTTAATACAATAATAAAATTAATAAAATTTAAATAAAAATAGTACAATTATCTCAGTTATAGTTATAATAATTCAAATAGCTTGAAGAATAACTATATTTGAATATACGATTTAACTGAATATTTATTGAAAAAGTTTTTATTATATAAAAAATTATGCTATAAATTTAGAAAAAAATTTGTTACATATACAAATAATAATATACATATATTTATCTTTATTTATAAGTTATTAGTTTTTTATATAGTTTATTTTTTATTTTAAAAAATTATTAATTATTGAATGAGATATAGATTAACAAATGATACTATTTATATAAAAAAATTATTACTGATAAATTATTAATATAAATTTTTCTTTTCAAATACATCTCATTTATAATATATATATATATATATATATATATATATATATTACAATGTATAGAAAAATGTACACCTTGTAATTTTAGATATATTTTCTCTCACATATATTCAAAAATGTTGTTTTAAAAAAATTTATGTATAACATATTTTGTTTATAATTAAATTTATTTATTAGATTGTTTTTAATTTTAAAATGTAAATAAAATAAAAAATAATTAAACGAAAATGAATTTTATTATAAAAAATTAAATTTATCATATTTTAATATTTTTTAAAGTAATTTTAGGTGACGTGAGTCATAATTTTGGAATTAAATAACAGTAAAATTACGTGTCTCCGATGTAAAAGGTTTTGGAGTTATATATGCCATTGAATGTTTTCTAGACGTAGTAATTTGACTCCTGTTATTTTCTATTTAAGCATGAATATTTTATATTTTACAATTGTGTAGTATCTTCTTCGTGGCGTTAGACACAAATCAGCGTCAAAACAAAATAAGTGTTATTTAAGATAAGGTAAATTACATTTACATTTTCTGATTGAAAAATATATAATTTTTTAATTGATATAAAAATAAATTATTATATATTTTTTCAATTATATAATTTTTTTATATTTTTTAAAAATAAAAAATATCAAATATTTTTTTATATTTTCAATATTTTAATATATGTAAATAAAAAATGATCAAATTATTTTAAAAATATTTTTATTTAGTAATTTTTATAAATTTTGTTAATTTAATAGATTATATTATATAGATTATTTTAAAAAATAAATTTAAATTAACGAATATTATATATATCATAAATTATTCTATTTAATATATATATATATAATAGAGATAAACTTATAATTTTAAAAATAAATTTATCATAAATTATTTTATTTAATTTTTAAATTAATATATTTTATTATGTAACTTATATTTATTAAATTTTATAAATTTTAAAAAATATTTTATACTTTATTATATTATTTTATTTTAATAAATAATATATATTTTATAATATATATTAATTTAAATTTATTTAATAAAATATTAAATATTTTAAATTTTATAAACATAATCAATAAAATGAGATCTATTAATTTGAAATCTTCATTAATAAAATTTAATTATTTAAAAAATATACTAAATATAATAATTTATAATTTTATCCTAAAACAAATTAATTCTTTATATATATATATATATATATATTATCATTCATTATACCACATATTAATTTTATTCCGTATCTCATTATACATATGCTTAGTATAAATACAAATTTTCATTATACAACAGCTCTTTTTAGTGAGATGTAATTGTTTCACAGAAGAATGCACAACATTAATGATCTGGTTTTTCGTAGAATATAATTCGTATATACCTATTAAATAATAATTAATGTATTTAATATTTTTATTTTTCTTTTTATATTATGTTATTTATTATATTTTTTGGTTCCTTTCTCTTTCAAGTTCCTTTTTAAATGAATGTCAACATAATTACATTTTTTTATAGCTAATTATTATGTTATTTTCACGTTTTGTCAGTTCTTTTTGTTTTTATTGTGAAATTAATCTATCATTTAGTCAACGAAATGTCATGGCCAACATTACGTTTTATTTGGACGGAAGAAAAAGACAAGATAATAGATAAAGGAGAAAAAATAAAAATAAAAAATTTAATTTTAACAATATAACTTGATTACCATAAAAATATTTATATTATTTATATTTTAATTAAATTTATAAAAAATATTGCTCTTTTAAAATAATAAAATGTATTTAAAAAATTAAAATACATTTTAAAATTTATAATTAATATATATATATATATATAAATTAAAGTTAATTAAAATTTTAATTATATTAATCAATAGTAGATGAAAGTAAACGAAACGAGTTTGGTTTTAAATATTTTATTTAAAAATTTTGAAATTTGAGATTAGATAGTTTTTTTGTTAAAATTTTTTAATTTGTTAAGGCTTAACTTAGTTTAAAGTTGTAGAAATCTATAAATTTGTTTAAAATTTTATATTTAAAAAATTAATAAATAAATTTAAAATTTATATAATTAATTAATTAAAATATTTACAAGTTTAAAATTTAAAATTATTATATAAACCTAATATATATATTAATATTATATAAATAAAATATATTAAAATAATTATTATACAATATAATATATTACAATAAATATAAATATAAATAAATCATTGAATAGGTTAAATAGATTTTTTTTATAAATTTAAGTTTAATCTGTTTATCTACAATTTTTTTTAATAAGTTTAAATACATTAATTTATTAAATAAAACAAATCAGGTTAAATTTTAAATAAATTGAATTATAGATTTTTATCAAATGGTTTTATTCATTTTTATTTCTATAAATAATTATTAATATAATTGACTTAAATTATTAATAAAAATTATTGATTAAATTATTATTTTTTCTATAAAACAAAGTTTTTATTTAAACCATCTTTTATAATTTTTTTAAATTAAATTAATCAGTTAATTTCAATAATTTTATCAAATATTTTTTATTTAATTTTATGATTTAAATTTTTTAATTATATTCTTGTAATTTTAAAATTTATAATTAAATTTTTGAAAATTAATAATATCATATATTTATTAATTCAATTCTTATAAATTAAAATTTTCACCTGCATTAACATAATTCATACACAGCCTTACATTTACAGCAATTTACATTTTTTTGTTATTAATAATTTATTGAAAAAAATTAAAAAACAAAATTAATATAATTTCATCTTTCCTTTTAAAATCATTTGATTATTTACATAATTTATAAAAAATAAATATAAAAAAAAAACAAAGAAAAAAAAGAATGCAATCATATCAACACAGAAGTAATAAAAAGATTAATAATTCCAGAAAAAATAAAACATGACTAACTTTTTTTTATCATCTATCAAATCACTTATTAATATAAGTTCCACACTAATAAAAAAAAACCCGAATTGAATAATCAAATAAACGAAACAATAATCACAATTATATATATATAAAAGATTTATTTCTATACTGTTTTATCTAGTTTTTTATTTGGAATTGAATATAAATTACCATAAAAAATATTTTTTTATTAAAAACAATATTTTAAAAAAATAAAAAAAATTAAAATAACAAAAGTTTAATGATGTTATTATTTAAAAATGTGTTTACAAAATTTTAAAATTATAAACATTTATTTAAAAAAAATATTTTTAAAATTATAATTAAAAATTTAATAAAAATATATAAAATAATAGATTAATTCAACTTTCAATTTTAAAGGAGTTTAAATTAATATTTTTTTGTATTTGATTATTTTTTTTATAAAACAAGGATAATATTTTTTCAAATCTTTAATACTTGTCGAAGATATATAAGCACCTTAGCTAAGTATATAATAGTAGTATAATATAAAATATAAATTTCAACATTAAAATGAGCATCCAATAAGAATAATAATAATAAGAGAATTGATCAAACAAAACCAACTGACAAATTGACAATGCGTCAGCAAGGATATTGTGGGTCGCTACCATTGCAAGTTTGATGCTCCCCAAGCACAGGAGTGACCCGACCCGTCCAAGACAACCTAAGACGTTTGCATGCATAAAAAATGATAAGTCTTTACATAAGTCCACCCTGGTTTGTTTTTAATTAACATATTAAAATTGTATTTTCAATAAAAATATATATTTTAATAAAATTATACAATTCAGATTAAATTAAATATGAAAGTATGCAATTCAAATTAATGTAAATGTATCTTTTATTTATGCTTATTAATTTATTCAAAATTATTTATTTATATAATTAAGATTAATGTTAAAATATATCGTATTCATATTCAACATATTAAAATTAATTAGTAAAAAATGAACTTTATCAAACCAATACTAATGACATATTTATTTTATAGGAAGAGAATTAATTCTGTAATTTTAATGTAAAATAAATATTTTATTAAAAATATATGATTCAGATTATTTAATAATTGTATTTTAAGATTATCTAATAACTAAAAATTAATCTTTATAAAAAATATTCTAATATTCAACTTTGAATCAAAACAAAACATTAAATATTATTGTTGATCAAATTTAATAATTATAGTTTCATTCTCTTCTGAATGGATGCACCTGTCTCTATTCATAATAAAAATTAAACAGAGGTGAAATGTCTTTGTGATATTTGAATGTATATCAGTGATCAAATCTCTTTGTGATTTGCAAGTATATTTAAAACAAGCATTAGACTATAGTTGGTCCTATTTAATATAACTTTCTAGTTTATTTTTTTTTCTGGACAGCCGTTAATAAAGATCGAACAAAAGTTAAATCTTTTCGTGATTTGGATGTATATAAGTAGTCAAATCATTTTGTGATTTTGGATGTCTGTTTAAAACAAACATTAACTGCTATTATTCGTCCTATTTAATAACTTTCTTAATATCAATTTGTTTTTTTAATTTATTTGTATTTGTATTTTATCTTTTATAAAAAATTAAATATAAAATTATCCACTATAAATAACTTCATATATATTTTTTTGTAATTTTAATATAAAAAATTCTTTTATACAAACTAAACAAGATATATTATTTTAAAATTATTTTTCACTTAACATATACACACACAAAATTTACTTTATATAATTAATTATAACAAAAAATATTATAAATATAATTAATTATTAAAATAATTCATGTTCTTTGTTATAATCCAAACTCAATTCTTTAACTGTAAACCAATCAGACCTAGAATATACTGGACGCTTTTAGCTTGACTTCATTTTAGCTTTGGGGACAACTTGGACCTCGCCATGACATTAGTAGTGTACAAATAAAATTATCTCCATACTTAAATATATATAAATTAAAAAATTAGTATGTATAATATTACAAAATTAAAAAATATTGTATATATTAAATTAATTTTTTTAAAGAAACTTCATATCATAATTTACTTTTTAAAATAATGACATTTTTTAAAATGATTTTGGACTGATTATCTATATATTTTATAATTATAATTTTTATATTTTATTTCTAAACTAAAATCTCAACGAGCTGTACATGTTTATTTTATAACTATTTTTCTTATAATTAATTATTTATTTAAATCTTGTAAGATTCATAGAATATTATTATAATTATTTATAAATTTTATCTAAATATATAAGCACTAGCTATTGGTTTTTATTTTAAAATAAATTTATTCTCATGTTAATCAAGCAAATCTTGAAAGAATTATAATACATAAATATATATTATGTGACGTTGAAATGGGATATGGACTTGGTCATAATCCTGTCCACGTTAAATGACACATTTTTTATGTGCCAAATCAATAAAATCGCTATATTAAAATATAAATTTAAAATTAAATTAAATATAAATATTAAAAAATAGAAATTGGAGTGTAAAAATAGAGTAAGATTTTTTTTTATATTTTTTTTCTTTACTTTTGTTCTTACATACACACTGAGTGAAAATAAGAAGAATATAGAAGGATTCATAGTGTTTAAGGTTAATATCATATTCCAGTTAATATTTAATATTTTATATTAGTATTTGAAAGAAGGTAGTAAAAATTAATGATTAATGGAAGAATTTTTTTAAGTTAAAAACTAATTTGTTAATATTTATTAAGGGACACTAAAATACTGATAAACCTTTTTTTCACAAAATCAATAAAAGTATTAATTAAAATTAAATTAAAGATAAAAACTAAACCAGAAATTGAAGTGTGAAAGTGTTGTAATTTATTTATCTTTTTTTATTTTTCTTCTATTTTGTTTCTATTTTTCTACATTTTTTTTCATACGTAAACACCATATCTGGCACAGTATCTCTTTTATTTGTGTGTCTCGTGGAAGGATCCATGCTATAAAACAGAGAGAGTGGTTGTTTTAGAGTTAAAAAGGTAGAAGAAGGAGAGAGTGATAGGAATAGTGTGTTGGAGTTGGAATGACTAACAAGTTGTTAGCGTTAGCTTGCAAAATCAATGAAGGGTCGTCGTCACGACCTCACTACCCATCCATGCCTAGATATCCCAAAGGTGTCACCGTAGAAGAAGGAAACACCACCATTGCCAACGCACTTTTCTCCGTCACCGGAATTACTTGCTCCGCCTGCGCTGCCTCCATCGAGAAGGCCGTCAAGCGCCTTTCCGGGATTCGTGAAGCCGTCGTTGATGTTCTCAACAACCGAGCTCAAGTCCTCTACTACCCATCCTTTGTCAACGTAAGCTTTTAATATTCAATAAAAATTAATAATAATGTTTTTTTATTATAAATCATACCATATAATATTATTAATACATTAAATTTTATAATTTCTTAATATAAATTTATCTTATATCTTTAATATATATTAGGCATGTTTTGTATCTAATAAATATTAGACACTCATCATCATTCCTCATGCATGTTTTGTATTAAATGTGAGTAGCCATGGAGTACTCCTTCCACTGTCACAGGTATTTCTGGTTGAGGATGTTGAGATATGAAATGTGTCTGGGAGGAGGCACTTTACATATCTGCGTCCATCTTTTTCCTTTATGGTTGGCTTCCTATGTCTAATGTTTGCTTTGGTAGGGTTGACACTGGTGCCTTGCTGGACAGGTGTTACTTATATATATAACAATAAGATCATTCATAATTGATGAGTGTGTACCACACATCATTCGACGCTGGTTTGTTTAAAAAAAAATCATAATATTTCGTTTTTTATTACTTATCTTATATTTTATATTGTTATTATTTTTTTATTCGTTTAATTATGCTTTTTTTTTAATTTTTTAATATCGAATTTTCCGATTTTAATCGCCTTAATTTATTTAGCAATTTGATCTTTCTAGTTTTAATTTTTTTCAATTTTATTCTCCTATTATTTTTTTTAATAATGAATAGATTTTATTTTATTTTTATACAATTTTAACTCTCAAGTCTCTATTGATTATTGTTTATTATGTTATCGGTACAATGAAGAAGAATCTTCTTCCTCAAATTTTGTGGGAACTCACTCGTACGATATTCTTTGTTATATATGTATATCTATGTACTCGGTTATATTTTCTAAATCTTTCGGAATTATTTTTATGGTTTTTCTATTAACTCCTCACAAAAACTTATTAAAAATATTATTTTATTATTTTATATTATATTTGAAGTTGAATTTTCTGAATATTTGAAAAAAATTAAATGTATATATTTTATAATACTAATATTTTTGAATTATTTATCTATATCGAGATGTCAACTTATAAGTTTAAATCATAAAATATAACTTTTAAGTGAAAACCTAGTAGGACATAGATTGAACAAGTGATAGCAAGATGTCAACATCAAAATGCATCCAAGACTAGGCAACATTTAGTATACGCTTCAATATTAAGGATAAATATGCTTTTAAATAAATAGTTATTTTGTTCTTTAAAAAATAAAAAATAATTTTTAAATATAAAATACCATTTTAAATATTAAAAATAAAGATCGATTATTTTAATTCTTAAAATAAATAGCTAGTTATTTAGATTATTTTTATTCTAAAAAAATAATTTAAATAAATAATTTTTTGTTATCATTTAACAATAATAGTGACGATTTTCATTTTTATTAATATAATCTATGTTGATCCAAAATAACTATTTACTGATATGTTATTTAATAAAAAAAATAACAAAACTTTAAACAATACTTTTTTTTATATCTTTCTATTATATAATTTATAACATTTTTTTATTTTTTTATTTGTCAAAAAAATTATAAATTTTTTTTAGAGATATAATCTTTATATTTTTTTTCTTTCTTAAAAAAAGCACATCACTTTATTTTTGTTAAATAAAATTAATAACTTAATTTTTTTAATTGTATTTTCTTAGTAACTAAGATAATGTTCATTGAAGATAAATTGATGTGCATGGTTTTTAATTAAATAAAGTTGAAATTAATTCTTTAATTACATTAGGTTTAAATTTTTAATTTTTTTTTTATTGATTATGTAGAGCTGTTAAATTGGTTATTGATCCCTAGGTTGGTCTCTTTGATCCTTAGCTTTAGTTCTAGGTTATACAACTCACTTGAACGTAGGATTTTTTTAAATTCTAATCTATATAATTCTTAATTTAAGGAGGCTTGGTGTGAATTAGTTCATGAGCCAAGCCATCTAACTTTATTTTTTTTTCTATTTTATAACTTATTTAAAAGTAAAATTTTTAAATCTTAATTAGGGATGAAAATACATTAAGTCGAGTTAGACATTGAGCGTTCAATTATAACCTATTTAAAAATTTTGAATTCTAAATCTGAATTTGTTACATGTTAAAAAGATTTTTTTTTTGTCAAGCCAATTTAAAACTTACAAAACCTACAAATCTATGTAAAAGCTTGTATTCTAAAAAAATATCAATAAACAAGCTTAAAATTTATATAAATGATTGATTAAAAAGACTTGCAAACTTAAAACTTACAAGATAAAAATACTATTAAACGGGCCTAAAACATATATATATATATTAATATTAATATTATATAAATATATAATATATAAAGATAAGTAGATCTCTAAACCGGCTAAACTAACCTTGTAAGTTTAAGTTTGACTTATTTATTTAAAAAAGCTTTTTAACAAGTCTGAATTTATCTATCTATTAAATAAATCGAGTCAAGTTAAGTTTTAAACAAGCTGAGTCGAACGACTTTGTTCACTTTCATTCCTAATCCTAACTTACTTAACCTTCAAATTAACTCGGTCAGTCTCATCTTATCATCATTTATTTTGTAACTCGTTTAAAAGTAAGATTTTATATACTTTAATTAATGTAATTCTTAAATTAAGGAAAATAAATATGAGTTAACTCGTTTAACCTTATTTTATAACATTGTATTTTGTAGCTAGCTAAAGTTAGAAATAGAACTTTTAAACATTAACTCAAGTAACCCTCACATCAAGTAGGATGGATGTGAACTAGCTCATATATTTTGTAACTTGTCTAAAAGTAAAATTTTTAAACTTTAGTTTATGTAATTTTTAAATTAAGTAAAATATGCGTGGATTAACTTTTACGATGTTATCTTATATTTGACTATTTTTCTTTTTAAATTCTTTCTCTTAATTTCTCTCTCTTAAAATTTTTATATTTAATATTTTTATTATACTACAGTATTCTTTAGTTTATTTATGTTTCTTTTTAAAATTTTTATCTTTTTCTAAATATTTTTTTATTTGTTTCTAAAAAAAATTTTCTCTTTGAATTTTTTCTCTTTCTCTTTCAATTTTTTTTCAATTTTTTATACTTTTATTTTTTTATTTTTTTAATATATTTATTTTTCTATCTCTAAATTTATGTTTTTTTTTATTTTTCTTTATTTTTAATTATTTCAATCTTTCATCCTATTTTATTTTAAAAGAGAGAAAAAAAGTAAAAAGAAAACTATAAAAAAAATTAAGCCATAAACCAACCCTAATCTTTAAAATTTAATAAACTTTTAATCTTATAAATTTCACAAACATAAAATTTTATGGATTTCTAGGCTATTTTAACCTTTAACCCAGATTAACTTAGGTTGAGTTGCCGGATGGCCCGGGATGAATACTGTGTTAATTAAACATATTGTGCGACCGACATAAAAACAAAAGGATGTGTCACGTTGAATGGCTTCTCTTTATTTATTTATAACTGGCAGAAAGTGAGCTTCTTTGCTTAATTACCCATAGTTTCTGTTATTAATTATTACTTTGTAGCATTAGATTTATTAATTTGTTGAATTTAGAAGAATAATTCAGTGATTTGCAGTGGTACTTGGCTGTCTTAATTTGTTGTGGATGATATTGTTAATTAGGAGGATAGTATTCGCGAGGCGATTGAAGATGCTGGATTTGAAGCGACATTAATCAAAGATGAAACAAATGAGACACGTGTTCTTCGCATACGAATCCAAGGAATGACATGCACTTCATGTTCCTCCACTGTTGAATCTGCTCTACAATCTATTCAAGGAGTGGTGAAAGCCCAAGTAGCTCTGGCAACCGAGGAAGCTGAAGTTCACTACACTCCAAATGTTGTTAGCTACAATCAAATCTTGGAAGCCATAGAAGACACGGGTTTTGAAGCCACACTTATTAGCACAGGTGAAGACATGAACAAAATACACCTTCAGATTGAAGGTGTAAGAACCGTTGGTTCCATGAGACTCATTGAAGATCATCTTCATGCCCTCCCTGGAGTTCAAGGTGTAGAAACACACCTTGAATTGAACAAAGTATCTCTTTCTTATAAGCCAAACATGACAGGACCTAGGAATTTCATTAACGTGATTGGAGAAATCGGGTCCAGGCGTTTCAAGGCAAAGATTTTCCCTGAAGAAGGAAAAAGAAATAGTCATAGGAGGGAGGAAATTAAGCAATACTATAGATACTTCTTGTGGAGTTTGGTGTTTACTCTTCCTGTGTTTCTAACCTCTATGGTGCTTATGTATATCCCTGGAGTTAACCATGCACTAGATGCCAAAGTTGTCAACATGCTTTCAGTGGGGGAAATAGTAAGATTGGTGCTTGCCACACCGGTGCAATTCATAATAGGCAAGAGATTTTACTCTGGTGCTTATAAAGCATTGCGCCTTGGCTCTCCCAACATGGATGTTTTGATTGCATTAGGGACTAATGCAGCATATTTCTATTCAGTATATAGTGTCTTCAGAGCTGCCACATCTCCGAATTTTAAAGGTACTGATTTTTTTGAGACCAGTGCAATGCTTATTTCATTTATTCTGTTGGGAAAGTACCTTGAAGTTTTGGCAAAAGGGAAGACATCCAGTGCAATTGCCAAGCTCATGAACTTGACCCCTGACACTGCTACATTGTTGACGCTGGACGATGAAGGAAATGTTGTTGGGGAAGAAGAAATTGATAGCAGGTTGATTCAAAAGGATGATGTGATTAAAGTTATTCCAGGTGCAAAAGTAGCTTCGGATGGATTTGTTATCTGGGGTCAAAGCCATGTGAATGAGAGCATGATAACAGGTGAGGCACGTCCTGTGGCTAAGAGGAAAGGTGACACTGTTATTGGAGGAACTGTGAATGAGAATGGAGTGTTGCATGTTAAGGCTACCAGTGTTGGATCGGAGAGTGCTCTTTCTCAGATTGTTAGACTTGTTGAGTCAGCACAGATGGCCAAGGCTCCTGTGCAGAAGTTTGCCGATCGCATTTCCAAATACTTTGTTCCTCTGGTCGTTACTTATATCACTGAGATATGAATTTTTTATTTTTAAATTAATTCTCATGTTTATGCAGTAGTTACTTAAAAGGGATATTTTTTGTGCAGGTTATTTCAATCTCATTTTCAACCTGGCTTGCTTGGTTTTTAGCTGGAACATTTCATGCTTACCCCAAGTCTTGGATACCATCTTCCATGGACAGCTTTCAACTTGCTTTGCAGTTTGGGATTTCGGTTGTGGTCATAGCCTGCCCATGTGCCTTAGGTTTAGCAACACCAACTGCTGTCATGGTTGGCACTGGAGTTGGTGCATCTCAGGGAGTGTTGATCAAAGGAGGTCAAGCATTAGAAAATGCACACAAGGTCAGCATTTGCTTTGTCAATGTTGCTGTTCAAGACATTACTTATTTTAGACAAACTCACAAAGGGTGAGATTTTGTGCTTATGAAGAAAGAAAATACACAATATTTGAATATGTATATGATTTGTCTTGTAGGTCAACTGCGTTGTATTTGACAAAACAGGTACTCTCACCATCGGGAAGCCTCTGGTAGTAAATACAAAATTGTTGACAAATATGGTACTCCGGGAGTTCTATGACCTGGTAGCTGCAGCTGAGGTAGGCATTCTATTATTATTAGACTCTGAAAGATATTTCACATTAGTCTTTCAAAAAATTTTATCATTAATTTAGCTACTCAAAAATTAAAATATCAGCATATAATTTTTTTTAAACCGAATTAATCTTTTAAAATATAAAATTGAGCACTTTATGTTGCATAATTGGGTATGTCAGGTGAACAGTGAGCATCCAGTGGCTAAGGCCATTGTTGAGTATGCCAAAAAACTGAGAGATGAAGAAAGGCCTACCTGGCCAGAAGCAAAGGAGTTTTTGTCCATAGCTGGACATGGAGTGAAGGCCAGTGTTGGGAACAAGGAAATAATTGTGGGTAACAAATCCTTGTTGGCGGACCACAATGTTGCAGTTCCTGTTGATGCTGAAGAGATACTTGCAGAAGCAGAAGCAATGGCTCAAACTGGAATTTTAGTATCTATAGATAGGCAAGTAGCTGGGGTTATAGCAGTGTCTGATCCACCCAAACCGAGTTCTCAAGAAGTTATTTCCATTCTCAAGTCTATGAACATTCGGAGCATTATGGTGACCGGAGACAATTGGGGTACTGCCAATTCTATAGCAAAGGAAGTTGGAATTGAAACTGTGATTGCTGAGGCCAAACCAGAGCAGAAGGCAGAACGGGTGAAGGACTTGCAGGTACATACATTATCTAAAGATTGAGTTAAGCTGATAGGAGAAAACACACACATGATTGCACATTTTCACCTACCTTGTGCTTTAACTCAACTAATTTTAATTAGAACAAGTGTTGTCATGAATAGGACTCAAATAGCATAACATATACTAGTACCTTACCTGTTGTTAATAACTCAACATATTGAGTGCATATTCTTTTGTTGTTCAGGCTAGTGGATACAGGGTGGCTATGGTAGGAGATGGTATTAATGATTCTCCAGCATTAGTGGCAGCAGATGTAGGAATGGCAATTGGTGCTGGCACTGACATTGCTATTGAGGCTGCTGATATTGTCCTCATGAAGAGCAACTTGGAGGATGTCATAATTGCCATTGATCTCTCCAGAAAAACCTTTTACCGTATCAGACTCAATTACATGTGGGCTTTGGGCTATAATCTGCTTGGCATTCCAATTGCTGCTGGAGTTCTTTTCCCTTCTACACGATTTCGCTTGCCACCATGGGTTGCTGGGGCTGCCATGGCTGCCTCTTCTGTCAGTGTTGTTTTATGTTCTCTACTCTTGAAATATTATAAGAGACCCAAGAAGCTGGACAACCTTGAGATAAAGGGCATAAGCATTGAGTGATGTCAAATATGGTGTACCACAATTCAGAGTCTTGTTTTAGCTATATGTGTTACTAGTAGGTAGTGTCTGCTGTGTAGTCACTTGTTCAGTTGTTTGTCCTATCAATAAGCTTGGACCATGAAGTTGTGAATATTGCTTGGAAGATGATGTCTTTTGATGTTATAATAATGTAATAAGATGGAAATCCTTCTAGTCTCAAATGTTTTTCGTCTAAATAATGATCTTTGCATGAGAAAAATTTACTTCTTTAGTGAATAGTAAAATATGAAAACTACATACTTCAACACATTTTTTTTTTAAAATATGTAAATGATGTAAGAACTTTTAAATTTAAGGACGAATCATTTTTTGTTTTCCCTTTACTGTGCTTTCGCATTAAAATTTTCATAATTGCAGCCTCTTCTGTGTTGTTGGCTCCTCCCTCTTGTTCATAGATTTCTAACTCCTATTTCTTGTTTTGTTATTTTAATTTTAATTTTTTGTTTAAAAAATATTGTTAATTTAAAAATTCAAGATTTATCTAACATTTTTTTTCTATATCCAAAATATACAGTAAAAATTAATATAATAACTTTATTAAAAATTATATAATCTAATATGTTAATAATATTAAATATTATAATTTTTAATCAAAATTTTCAATTTATTAATTTTTTATTATCCACGGATACATATTAAAAAAATATTTATTTAATTATTTTTTCATCTACATCCTTTTATATATATATATATATATATAATTATGAATGATTATATCTTTTCGTAATCATCTCATATTCTTATTTAAAAAAATACTTGTAACCTAATTTTTTAATATATTCTTCAACATATTTTTTAATTGATTATTTTTTAAAAAATTTAAACATTTTTTAAAAAGTAATTATATATTTTAAATTTCAAAAATTAATTAATTACAAAAATGTGTTAAAAAATTCAATTACCTATTACCTATTATTATTATAAGAAGTTAAAGAAAACATAAATAAAATAATTGAAATATAAATAAAAATATTTGTTAAAATACAATAATATAATGCATCAATTAAAAGTGTGTTAATTTGCATGTATAACCTTAAATAATAAAACAAAAGAACAGAATTTAGACTTAATCAATGTTCGATACAATAAACTTAAGTAGTTTTTTCATTGTTTTATTTTAAATTTGAATAGTATATCACATGCCACACCAGGTACAAAGTACCAACACTATTAACAAAATCAACATACAAAATTATTGGGTCATTCGGATAAGAGCGAAGATAGAAGCAAGATATGCAGTTGCCATGTAGAACCACATTACTTTACTGGCAAAACCTTATTAGGTGTATGAATATTTGTGTCTTTATAGGAAGACAGAAAGCTATTCTTACATCAAGGCTCAAGCCTGTTGAAAGAAAAGGCTATGATTATGTTATCAGTCTTAAAACAAAGATGAAGGCACGGCTTTCATATCTTTGAATGGCCTCCTATCTTGTTGCTAGGCTCGGTCCCTGTTTCAGCTACCTTTGCACGTTGCTGTTCAAATTTCTTTTTAGCTCTATAAAGGACATTATGCACTTCTTCAAAGTGAGGATTTGTTGCAGTTCTTGTATCCTCAATCCACTGAAAAACTTTCTTGTATGGGGATAATATACGACTGCGATCCTTCTCATCCAAAACCTAAGTTTGTCCACAGTATAATTTTATAAATTCGTGTAAAAAAAACAATTATACTATCAATCACCATTCTGATTCAACTGGAGATTTCAAGATACTGAGACAATTTGGTTGGATGCAGTATCAATAATTATTGTCACATTTAGTTACCTCAAGCTGCATGAGTTCACAAACCAGGCTGAGATCTGCTATAGATGGCTGAGAACCACCGAGAAGGAAGCGTCCATCTCCATTGAGCCAAATATCCTCTAGTTTAGATAAAGAAGATAATAGAACTTTCTCTGCTTCAGCAGCTGCTTTTGGATTAAGTGGACGGCCCAGTGCAGGTCCTAGTACAGTATTTATTACATAGTTCACTGCAAAAGGTGGTTTGCTTCTGCCAGTTAGTCGTAGTTTACAAGAGAAGCGCTCTTTCAATGAAAAATAGGAGCAAACAAAGATGTTCTCTAACCATAAATATGTGATTTAACATATGGCTTGCTAAATGGTGAAATTTATTCTTCTATCAGATGTTACTTTGAAAGCAAAATCGATGGAATATGGAATGTGATGACAGCTGTATAATTTCCAGAACTAATTAATTTACTTAACGACATGAAGGTCTCTGCAAGCGAGCAATTATCTAATCCCAGTTTGATCCAAACAAATAATTATTAAAGATATTGCCAACTTGCACTCAAGTATTCACACAACAAACTTGAGAGCTCATAGCAAGTATGCGGAAGATAATAATTCTGATCAAATTTTCATTTAGGAGTTTGTAGTCTGTACTACCATATATTAGGATGTTACAATCCCTAACTAGCGCACAAGTTTCCATACAACAAATTTGGCTGCTCACAACAAATCACATTACTGAAAAAAGTTAGATGTCTGGATTTAGTTGTGTAAAGAACCTGCTCCATGGCGTAAATTAGAGTGATGCCAATCCATTACTGAGTTAATTTTGGCTCTCCTGAAAAGATCGCTTGGATACCTGATACATCAAGAGGGAAAGCTGTCATAACAAAACTAATAATTATAAATTCTGGATGCAAAATTTCTACACTTTTACCCACAATGCATAGCAACTGGGACTTGATTTAGATGGTGGAAAATGCATCTCCAGGCAGCACAAAATTGGATTTAGAATCAATACAAGTTTTAAGTTCTTTATTTTATTCTGTTTCATCTTAATTTGTATTTTCAAGTAAACATCCAAAAGTGAGGAAGAGCATTAGAAATGGACAAGGAACCTTGGTCATTAAGCTCTTTCTAAATCATATTCAACTACTGTGCAGTGAAGCAGTTCAGCTCTGATATTTAGAGGATTTCATTTCTTTAAAACAACCAGGCAGGTCAGGATTTCAGAAGTGATTCTACTAACCAATGGTCAGCAATTCCAGGAAAAGCAGAAGCAAGATAGACAAGGATTGCATGGCTGCCAAAACAAAAGTAGGTTAGTAAAGAAGATAAAATAAAATCAAAAGGTAAAAATATTCCCAAAAGGGAATTTCAAAATTTACGCATTACAGGATTTACATAGACTACAAAACTAAACAGGAAAATACAGGCAACAGAAAATATGAGATTTAAAAACAAATACATCATATAATTATCTACACCATTTACAAAAGCATTGAAAAGAAGGATAAATTCATTAATCAACTGGAAATTTGATTGCAGAATATGACAGTCAATTCCTATCCCGGGGCAACAACCAAGATTTAGATGCACATGGCATAAACTGACAATATCGGCATAGCATCAGAACTTTACTATCCTCTACCGTGAAAAGTACAGCATAGCTAGACATAATCATTAATTTCATAGAGGTGGATTAAAAAACAAGGCCGTTATTTATAATTACCTCTCAGAGAGATTGAAGCTTCCATGGACAATAGCCGGAACTTTCTTCATAGGGTTTACTTCTGTAATAAAATTACAAAAGGAGAGGGTTTTTTTTTCACATTTTAGGTCAACAGCAGAATAGACCACAAATTTGAATCAATCACTATTCACTGAAACAATATACACGCTCCATTTTTGGAACCATTCTTTCTCCTTCAATTGATAAATGGACACATGCTACTAACTTTTCTATCCACTACTTAGTGAGCGGCATGACAAACAACTATATATATATATATATATAATCTTATTTTCTTAAGTATAGACTCATTAGTGAATGCTTATAACGTGCATATGCTTGTTTTTAATAGATAGATAGATACCTGTGAATTCAGGAGAGAGGTGCTGACGTTTGGAAAGGTCCACTTTAATCTCCTCGAAGTCAACTCCGTTAAACCTTGTTAACACACCGAAGATGATCGTCTTTAATTCATCCGAATAAAAAAAAAATTCATCGTTTTTTTGTGTGTGTGAACACTGAAAGAAATAATTACCTGCAGAAAATGAGAACTGCTCGAGATGGCTGAGACATACGATCCGCATACACCTTCAACTTCTCCATCATCTATCCAATAACTCCAAGCTTGGTAAGCGCAGCAATCCGCAAAGCACCGCTTTGACTTTATCTAGTTGTGTCCATTCATGTACCTTACCAACACTACATCATAACGTCCAATTTTATATTCTTTAACGAGAGTAATTTTTAAGGTCTAAAGACTGTGATGCTCATCACTCTATTTAGGATGTATTAAGTGATAAGAAAAAGAAAAAAAGAAAGAGAGGATGTAATATATAATATAATAAAAGAAAAATATATAAAATATATTAAAATATACATTTTGTTAAAATGTAAGTTTTTCATTTAATAACAGTTACAAGAAACGTTTTGTTTTCCTGATGGAGTTGGACAATATACATCCTGTGTTGGACAATAATTTCAATTTTTCATGGACAGGCACTGCAACGAAAAAATACGCATTCCAAAGCTCGCCCATCGAAAGGACTTAAAGGTTTAAATATTAAAATTGTCTTTGATAAGGAATGCAAATTTAAAAAAGAAACAACTTTAGTATGTTATCAAGGTTGAAAAAGAAAGGTTATATAGCACCATCCAACATTATTTTCCACTTAAAAAAAACGTTATGTTGTAATAGACCAAAAAAAAATATTAACCAATATTCTAAGTACACTCATTAAGAAATTCAAAATAAAAAAATTATTAGAAATATTATTAATACATCTCTTTCCATAATTTTTAATATATTCTAATATTATTTTAATAAAAAAATTAATTCCTTAACCAGTATTCTTAGAACACCGATTACCAAGACCTATAATCCAATATCTACCTTTGCATGAAGCGTATGACGAAAGATGAATATACTTGTAAACGCTGAAAGGACTTGAACCTAAAACCACATGACGTACGGCCATCAAATGCAGGCTACAAATTATCAGAAAGGCACGAACCACAAACAATAGCATAGCAAACATCAATTTACCATCTAATGATCGCCGGTGAGTGTGCTAATTATGCTCAACAATAAAGCTTGAGCTTTTTTTGGTAGAAAAATATGCAATCGCTATGTCGGTAATACGAATTTATACCAATCAATTTTTGCAAGGGGAATTTAAAGGACAGACAAGACTAACTTATATGATGTCATATCTGCAATTGGGAGGACACCATTTAGTCTTCAAATGGCGATCACATTTATTATCTGCCCAGCTTAGCAGGTCTCTGAGTACAGACATAAACTTCATCTTCGATATTTCAAGCCTGATGATTGCAACCAACACATATATATATACATATATAGTTGTCACAAGTACGTTACTGGCATGGTTGTTTGGTCATATCTTTGAAGTTAGTGGGGTTCTAGTCCTAGATTCCATCACGCCATCTGCCTGATTAGATTGCCGCATGGAAAGCTTCGTTTTGAGCTTATAGAGGACATCATGAATGTCATCAAAATGAGGCCTCGTTGCATTTCTTGTGCTCTCAATCCACTGCTGAACTTTCTTGTGCGGACCAAGAATACGATCACGATCCTTCTCATCTAAAAGCTGCATCCAAAAAAATTAATCACTATCATGATTCCCCTTGAGGAGGGAATGAGCATTCTATCCTGCCTGCATGTGACATTTCTAGATACAGTTTTTAGTTAGACCAACATTAATGGTAAGCTATATTTCCTTCCCTTGGCCAAACCATACATGCAAGACCATGCCTGACCTGTATGTTTCTGGACTTCTCAATCATACAACAAAAAACGAACAACAAAGCTGTCTACAATTTATTTTCTTCAAACTCACGAGAAAAAATATTAATAAATAAACCCATCTCTGTTTCCTTATGATTCCTGACATAGTGAGATCTCTTAAGTCATATGAACTCCCCCATTTACCTCTAATTGCATAATCTCACAAACCAGACTGAGATCTGCTATGGACGGTCGGAGGCCACCAAGCAAGTATCGTCCGCTCCCCTTAAGCCAAATGTTCTCTATTGTTGACAGAGATGAAATTAAAATTTTCTCAGCTTCAGCGCCTGCTTGTTGGTTTAGCGGTTTACCCAATAGTGGAGCTAGTACTGTATGCAGAACAAATGTGGCTGGAACAAAATCAAGAAGATTATGTTGTCAAAAGGGAGGAAGCAGGAACAAATTTTGCACACAAAAGAAAAACATTGTCTATTCAAAGGCAATTACTTAGCAGAAATTAATGCAAAACATGGCATGACCATGTACATGTACAAGAACAATGTAAGTCAACCTCAAAATATACAGCACTACAGGATTAAACAAACTGAAGCAAAATTGCAAATTACTTTGCCATTGAAAGGAAACTAAAAAAAAAGGCTTACTACATATATATTGTTATCCACAACTAGTTAAATTGTCCAGAGTACGGCGTTTGAACATATTTTATGAAGCTTAACTATTATCTTCTAGCTATGTTGTTAACTAGATTCAACTTCACTACTTTGCAGATGGAAAGACTCCCAGAATATAAAGCTTTCCAATCCAGCAAGCTAGCAAACCTGACATAAATTCCTGACATCTTTACATTGAGATTGGTGAAATAAGAACTCATGAAATAATGCTAAACTTCATAGTAGTTTCCCTTTCAAGATAAAAAAAAAAAATTACAAAAGGGTACTTTTAGAGCTATGATGCACCTGCCCCACGACGCAAATTCTGGTGATGCCAATCTAACACAGAGTGGATTCTTGCTCTCCTGGAAAGATCAGCCGGGTACCTAACAGGATGAATGGGAAAAAATTGTCAAAAAGCAGGCAACAGAGGTGTATGCCTGCACTAAATAAGGGATCTATATAGACACAACAGAAAAAAAGCTGCAGCATGATTAGGAATAGAATTATAGAAGCACCACCTGTTTATGTTTCAATCTTTCATTGCTGTAGTTACTATTAAATTAAGGTGAATGTTATGATATGACGCACAATCGCAGATATAAACTATGAAAGTGACATTAGTAGCCAAAGAACTCCCCTTACAGAGATTGGTAAGTTAAGATAACAATGTAGCATTTAAGCAATGAGACAGGTGTACAACCCAAGACCCTCCGTTGCTTCTGTTCATTCACATATCACAATTTCATGGAGAAAATTGCAAGTAAATTTGTAAAGAGGAGAGAAAACTAACCAATGATCTGCAACTCCAGGAAATGCAGAAGCTAGATAGATAAGAATTGCATGACTGCAGAGAAGAAAAGAAGAGATAGGTTAATATGAAAGAACATAATTCCATGAAGTATAAAGTGATGGAAAGTTTTGGAGATGAAATGAAATTGGAAGTACCTCTCAAATAGCTTGAACCTTCCATCAACAATAGCAGGGAGCTTCTTTAAAGGGTTAATGGCTGAAAGAAAATCCAATAAAGTGAAAGGTGAATATAGATAGCGTTTTCCAAGTGGAGTGGTGTGGAAATAATTACCTTGGAATTGGGGGGATAATTGGTGACCTTTGGATATTTGGACTTGAATTTCCTCAAAATCTATTCCATTTACTCTAATCGCAGAAACCAAATTCAAATTCGGCGAAAGAGAAAGAAAGTAAGAAAAGTTAAAAGGGAAGGGAGGAGAAATACTTGCAGAAGATGAGAACCGCACGGGATGGTTGGGACATACGGTCTGCATACACTTGCAGCTTCATCTTTCTTTCTTCCCACTCAATACCGTTTCTTTTCCTTTTTTATCCATCCAACTTCAATGGTTTTCATTTTTATTGTAAGCCGTCGATATAATATATAAAAATATGTGTGGTTCTGATTCAGGAAGCCCATTATGTGAATGCCGCTTCGCTTAAATCTTTAAAATTTATATTAAACTCCTTAATATTTTCAGTATATTGCAAAGAAGACCTTTTTTCTTGGCAAACATGAGGATTAGGGTTCGTGTGACAGAGGCCCTGCAGTGCCGAAAGCGAACTTGTTAGGCTCTGTTCTGCCGGCGAGTGGGTGGGGACGTATTGGTTGGGTTTGGCGGAGACTGGGACTCGCCGGCGGTGACAAAGGTGATGGTGGTTTTCAGGTGGGGACTTATCCTCTTTTTCATTTTTCATGCATTTTGATTCAATTTTTTCATCATGAACATGGATTCTGCGTTTTGTATCTGTGCACCTGTTTTGGACTTCTGTTTGGTTATTGTTTTGTCTTATTAGCATTCATGGTTCTAACTTTAGATTAGGAAAATGGTTCTTTTGTTCATACGGATTGCTTATGAACAATGTATGAGGTAACAAACTTTCAAACATATTGTTACTAATGAGTCCCACATATCCTAGCTACTTTTGATGGCTACGCTTCTCTGCAGGTGATGTTCTCTTAGTATTTACACAAAGTATCTATGAATTTAGGATCTGAAATGTAAAGATATGTCTGTGTTCTTGTCTGTGTAGCTTGAATTTAAAATTAAAATAATAATAATTAATCATTTAATTATAGCTTTTTGCAATGCTAAATTATTTTTGTTTGAATCACAATAAAATATTAGAAAATAAAATAAATTTTTTAGATAAGTTAAAATAGAAAAAATAAAAAATAAATTTTTTATTTAAATGGATAGAAAAAATATATTAATAATATAAAATTTAATTTTAAAAATTTCAATTTTTGATTAATATAATATTTATTTTTTTATATTTTAAAAAATATATAATAATTTTAATCATTTAAAATATAAAAATATAAAATATAAATTTTTTTCTATTTTTTTTTATCAATTTAAAAGAAAAAATAAAATCTGATAAATTTCGAAAAATTAATTTCTTTTCTTGTATTTTCATCCACAAGCAATCAAAGAAAACTTTTTCATATTTTTTTTTTTTCATTTCTTTCACTTTCCTCCAACCAATTAATGTCTCATTTCTTTCACTTTCCTCCAACCAGACATTAATGTAAGAGACGTGGTAAGTAGGCACACCATGAGAAGAATTTCTCTAGTATTCCTGAGAGCTTAAGCTGTTTAGAGGATTATATATCCAACATTCACTTGTAGCAAGAGCCATTGCACATAACCCCATCATTTCTTTTTAGCAGAGCACAGGGACCATAAAATTGATCTTCAATGGGGATTATAATGCAATTTTTTAACTTAGTAAATGAGGGACTCAAAATGAAATATCTAAACTACAAAACTATGGATCACTGGTACTTCAAAACTAAGCTGTTTTTAAGGTTAAGGCTGAACTAAATGAAAGTTAAAACCTAAGAAGAATGTGCAACTTTACTTAGATCATTAAATTTATTTTTAAATAATCACATCAAACTTTTCAAATATATATAGAATATAATAATTATATTTTTGTGCTATAAGTAAGTTTTATCCACAAAGAAAGAATGATTCAAATGTTATACTGCATTTTAATTATTTATAGTTTATTTGGATGAGAATGGTAGAAAATAGTAAATATAAAAAGATTTTTTATTGTTTGTTTATGAAGGAAAATAGAAGAAAAGAAATAAATTTATGCAAGTTTTACTAGATTTTATTTTTTTTGAATTGATGAGAAAAAAAAGTTTGTTTTCTTAATTTTTTTTAATTTTAAATTATTAAAATTATTTTATATTTATCAAAATATAAAAAATATAATAATATATTAATAGAAAAATATAATAAAAATAAAAAAAAATTAAGTTAAATTTTATATTACTAATATATTTTTTTTCTTTTTTTTCTATTTATCCAAATAATAAAAAATTTTCTTTTTTCTCCTATTTCAATGTATTTAAATATATATTTTTTATATATTTTCATTTTTTTCCTTTTCTTTTTCTATTTCCTCCATTATCCACACAAATCATTAAAAATTTTTACAATGCTACTGAATTTACAGAATTTTGCTATTCACATAGTTAATTTATATATTAATTTATATATTATTATTTTATTCTTTCAATTATATTTATATTTTTTTTCTTACAAAATATATAAAATAATAATAGAAAAAATATTTCTCTTCATCAAAGGTGTTCATATAGACAATTATATGATTAATAAAAAATAAAAAACTCATTTTTATAATATTATATAAAAAATTATTTTCAACCTCTCAGATTAGATTAAAGTATTTAATAAAAACATACAATGCAATATTTTTAAGCATTATCAGCTTGTTCTATTAGGTGAGTCTATTTAAAATTTATTAAAAAATTATCTAAGAGTGGACGGATTGAGATAGTTTTTATAAAATTTTAAATTTAAATTTTATTTACTTTCATTGTATAAAAAATATAAATTAATTTGACAAAGTACAAGTTTTTTATTTACAAAATTCAAACATAAAGAGACAAACTTAATAACTTGTTTTCAAACACAATCATCTTGTTTATTTAATTTTAATAAAACGGAGTCGCTTTTTTTTAATAGACATCCATTTCTTTTTAATATTTTCTTTGTTATTTTTAAATTTTGTACATTATCAACACATTCTAATTTTTCTATGTATAATAAATAAAAATGATAAATTTAAAATTTAAAACTATATAAATTATTCTAATATTTTATCATTAAATTAACCTTAATAATTTATCAATGCAATTTAATAAAATTTTTAAAGTATTATTTATTAAAAAAAATTCACTTACCATTTTTATTATTTCTTACGACAAACTTCGTGAATACAATTAGTAACCGATAAAAATAACCACACTATACAACATTCATAATAACAGAAAAATATAATTTATACCTCGTATAATTTTATATTTTTCAATTTATCTCGTATATTTTTTATCTCAAAATTCGTAAAGTTTAAGTTAAAATTAAAAATATTATGATGACAATTAAAAGTGTGTCAAATAAAAAAGACAAAAGAGTCGAATGATATAAAAAGGTAGAAAAAGAATATGATAATTAAAATGTATTAAAAAAAGTGAAAATGTGTGAAACTATTCATAAAATGAAGTTATTATGTAATCCAGCCATTTAAACAAACCGATAAGAAAAATAAAAATTAAAAAAAGAAAAAAGAAAAAAGTAGTAATAGTATAAAGTGGAAAAGAATGATGACGTAAGGTGTGATGCGAATGATCCTGGCCGTTGATGAAAGAGGATTAGTCATCTGGTGCAGAGGCACTTGGACAAGAGAAGCTTCCATATGCATCCACGTGTGAACGTTTTTGTGTACAAGAAGGGCGAAGCGAAGGTGTGGGTGCAGTATTGCTGTATTAGTACTAAAAGACGGAGAAAAAAACGCTATAAATAAAATTGTCGCCAATGCTTGCTCTTTGTCCTTCAACTCGCATCTTGTTCCGCGTAACTACAATAAGATTTGTAGCTCCTTTTTCTTCTACCTCTTCTTCTCTTCACTTCTTCTCCAATCCCAACCGCACCCTCTCTCCTCCATTCAAACCTCCTCTTATTTCAACTCCAACCGCTTTCTCTTTCAATTTCAGAACATATAGCAACATGGCCACCTCATCCAAGGCCAAATCAGTCCATGATTTCACCGTTAAAGTATGTTGCTGCTATTTTCTTTCAATTTATGTATTTTAATTTCAGAATCACCGGATTAACCCCTTTTTCTTTTGTGCTTTTTCAGGATGCCAGGGGAAAAGATGTTAATCTTGGCGACTACAAAGGGAAGGTCCTTTTGATTGTCAACGTTGCCTCACAATGGTACCTCCCTTATTCTCTTTTGTCTCTATCCCTAATTTCTTTCTATAATTAACTACATGAGAGGGGAGGGAAGCTTGTGTCAATTTATTAGGAGTATCTTTGGGCTGGTTTTCCAATTTTAATGTTGTATGATTCTCTTGTAATAATTTTACTCAGAGGTTCAAGCTTTATTTTCAACTGGTTCCAAATCTAAGACTGGTTTTTTTTTTTTTTTTCTTTCTTAAAACTGGTACGGGTTTAGAAATTGGAGAGATTTTGCCCCTAATTTGATCTCTATCTGATTCCTTATGCTATATGTTGATGCTCATTCCATGTTTGATGCAGTGGCTTGACTAATTCAAACTACACGGAGCTGAGTCAGTTGTATGAAAAATACAAACAGAAAGGTTTGTTTTCTCTTCTGTTCTTATGTTGTTGCCATTGTTGTCCTTCTTGTCTGTTTCTTCCTTCTTGACCCTTTCATTGTTGTGTTAACTGTTATCTTATTCCTTATGGTGGTGTAGTGACAAATGTCAATGCCCATATACTGACTTGAATATTAATAAGACATACTACTTGTTGTCAATCCTTAATATTGGCTTGATTTTTTATCCTTCGTAAATAATCACTAATTATAGACTGATTGGACTATTTTCCTATATATACCATACTGAAATAAGCATCCTATCATTTTAAGGCTCGAGCAACTAATTTTTTGTGGGGGTCCCTTCATCTTTCTAAAAGAATTGGTATTCTTTATTCAGGTCTGGAAATTCTGGCATTCCCATGCAACCAGTTTGGGGCACAGGAGCCTGGAAATAATGAACAGATACAAGAGTTTGTGTGTACTCGCTTCAAAGCCGAGTTTCCTGTTTTTGACAAGGTAAAACCTATGTTTATTCTCATTTCCCACTGCCTGCGATTCCATTCTTGTGCATACAGTTCAACTCCATCCCATGTCTATGTTATTGAAAGAAGAAATGTTATGATCATGGCATTAGCTCCTTCAATACAAATCCTCGGGGTGTTGCTCAAATCTTGTGAGAATCATATGCAATTGACTGTGTGTGGAAAACCAGAGATTATTAGAAGAGCAGTTGACTCCTTCCACGATATATTCTTGCTTGATGTGGTGTTAATTTTTCCCTCACTGTGTTAAACCAGTTTCAGGCTTTATCTTATATTTTAGTGACCCTTTTCTTATATGTCTAGTCTCAAGATCCAAGTTTCCTTACCAACAAGGGTTAGTAGAAGTGGTGGTTAGCAAGCTGCACTCCCAGGGGATGACCAAGGTTCCAACCTTGAGAAGACATCTGTTGGGAGGGCCTCTAAGTCTTGACAGTGCCCTAGGAATTATTCAACCTTATTGTTTTATTGGGTTGATTCTAGGCATCCGCCTGGTGTGGATGAATGATGGATGTAATTAGGTGTGGGTTTGCGGTGAATGGTTTCAAAAATATGCTGAAAACTGGTTTTTTCAATAAATAATTTGTCAGGTCAGTTGGAAAATTTTATTGAGGCAACCTACCCCCGAATACTAAGCAAATAAGATAATTCTCGAACGGGGGAAACCACTTCTGGTGGTCCAGTTAGAATAAAATTTTCACTTTCCTCGATTTGTCTGAGTTTTTTTACTGTACCATTAAATGATGTGAATGGCTGATCATGTTTATTTGCGTGCATATAGGTTGATGTGAATGGTGATAGTGCTGCTCCACTCTACAAGTTTCTAAGATCAAGCAAAGGTGGACTCTTCGGGAATGGTATCAAATGGAACTTCTCCAAGTTCCTTGTTGATAAAGAGGGGAATGTTGTCGATCGTTATGCACCCACAACTTCTCCTCTGAGCATTGAGGTAAGAAGATTTGTTAGATTGCACCAATATTCTTGCCTAGATTTACCTGAAAATTTTCCACTAAGAATGTTTATTTTGCTGATGTCTGCAGAAGGACTTGGTGAAGTTGCTGGGTGCATGAACCTATGATGGATTGGAGCTTCCAATAAATAAATAGTGATTTAGAATATTATCATGAATAAAAAATGTATTGCTGATGTTGGTGCAATTTCCTTTGTTTTATCGAAACAGTTGCTCCTGTGCCTCTGATGCTAGTTCATAGTCCTGAGATTGTGTACTTACTACTGCTTTGTGAGTGTAAATAATTGACTGGCAACTAGAAAGCTCTTTTCTAGTTGGGTTGATCGTGTCTGAAATGCGGTGATAGTTTCTAGCTCCTTGCTGTCAAACATCCTCCACATGTAAAGAGAAGGTTTTTTAAAAAAATATGATAATAAATTATAGAGAAATAGAGAAGTGCATTTGAGGACCTTCTGCTTTTGCTTGAAATGACACGAAATTAACTTCATTTTTTACTTTAAAGGTTGTTTGTGCTGGGGGAAATATGTTGATATGAAACTCTTTGGTAGTAAACCCTAAAAGCTCACATACAGAACATTAAATGGAAATATTGCTTGAACGATGAGATGAGTTATATTTTAGTCTTTAGTAGATTGAATCATTTTACTAAATGAAATTATATTTTTTATTTGATTGATAGAAAATTAAACTAATAATTGTACATGTTTAATTTCCTATGGTCATCAAAACTTAATGACGATTATATGTTTTGGAAATATAAAATAATTATATGAAATACAAAACAAAATTGTAGTGACTTTATTTGAATTAAAAATCATGTTCTATTTAAAACAATTTTATTTTACTAAATGAAATAACATTTTTTAGTTGATTGATAGAAAATTAAACTAATAATTGTACATGTTTAATTTCCTATGGTCATCAAAACTTAATAACGATTATATATTTTGGAAATATAAAATAATCATATGAAATATAAAACAAAATTGTACCGACTTTATTTGAATTAAAAATCATGTTCTGTTTAAAATTTATATTTATATATATATAATTACCTCAAGATATATTAATGGCATTACTTATTACCAATTACCAGTTAAATATCTTGCAAGAAAACTGTTACTAAGTTATTAAATATCAATATTTTATAAACACAAGAATTATTAACATATAATTAAAATTGTTTATTATTATATTATTGATCAAAATAAAAATCAGAGTTTAAAGGAGAAGGAGGAGCCTTTGAGCTTAACATATTTAATATGGTTCCTAAATCATTTATCAAGAGGGTCAGTATTAAGAAAATGATTCTCAACTTTTACAAGGTGAAACCATGCACTATCAAATATGAGACAGATCTTTCAAAGCACAGGTTTTTATTTTAAAAATAAAAATAAAAGCTTAATTTTAGTATATTATAAATATAAAAATTATAAATTATAATAGTAATTGTATTTTTTAATTTGTGTTAAATATTATTTCAAACAAATCAAACGATATTAAGTCATCGAATAATATATTAACATAAATATAATGATTATCAAACATATAAATTAAATGATGAGATTGAAGGATATTTGTGGTTTAGAAAAAAAAAAAGTTATAATAATTATTAGAGTAAACTAAGATAATTTTAAGTAATATAACTGTTAATTTTTATATATGATTTTCTCTGCCATTATTTTTAAGATTATGGGTCTATGTATATGTGTTTCTCCAAAATAAATTTAATTAAAATATGAAAAAAGTTTTAATATAGTAAGATAAATATTTTAAAAAATAAAATAAAGCAAAACACTCAATAAATATTTTTTATTTTTTTGGAAAACTTGATTACAGAAATTTTTTAAGCAAAAGATAATAAAAAGAGTTTTTTTTGAAAAACTTGAAATATATTTATTTTAATTTAATTTACATTGAAATTTATTTAAATAATAGTTTTTAAAAAATATTAAGTATATTTTTTTTAAAACAATAATTTTACATATATATATATATATATATATAACATTATGACTATTAACCATATTTTTTATTTTTATTATATTTTTTCTCTCTCAAGTTTAGGAAATATGTAATTTTTTTAGTTTCTCATTTTTTTCATGTAAATCAGGTCTCTTTATTTTTTAAAGTAAACAAATATGATATTGCTAAAAATTTTATATTTAAGTAATTATAAATTTATGATATATTAAGTAAAAGAAAATGATAAAGAAACCTGTTAAAAAATTTAGAAAATTAATTCATTAAAAAAGTTTATTGGAGAACCAAAACTAGACATTAATTGTAATAAAAATTAAAAATGTAATTAAATCTAATTTTGAGTATAAACAGATCTCCATCTGTGATGAGACATATAAACAAATGTATTCTTAATCAAATGTATTATTTTAATTTTTAAAACATTAGAGAACCAAATTCAGATATTTTAATGAATATAGTACAGAATATGTCAATTAATCCTAATATTAAAAATATAATTATAATAAAAGACAGTAATAATTTTCACAAAAATTATTTAATATTCGACGGCACAAACCACGCACTGATCGAAGAGAAACTAAGGAAGCAATAACTGGAGTTGTTGTCTTCACTTGTTGGCCTCCACCATCAGCATCAAATCCACTTCCACCATGGATCCAAAATCTCTCCACGATTTTGTTGTTAAGGTTCCCTTCCCTACCTCTTTCATTTCGATAAATTATTACAATCTTCGTTTTTTTTTTTATTTCATCAACCCAACCATAACAAGTGTTGTAGGGTGTTGCAAAATTAGCTCACAAATTAACTCTTAACTGAAAATTCAAATGTTGTGTTGCAACCTTTTCCCTTCACTTGCAGGATGCTAAGGGCGATGACGTGGAACTTGCCACTTACAAGGGGAAAGTTTTGCTCATTGTTAATGTTGCTTCCAAATGGTATCCTCCTCTGCTTTACTTTTTACCTCAAATTCTCATCAACGTGATAATATTTTTAGTTTTTGTGTTTCTTTTGGATTGAGGCAGTGGCATGACCAACTCAAATTATGTGGAGTTGAATCAACTGTATGACAAGTACAAACACGAAGGTTTGGGATTATAACATTTTTATTATTATACCCTTGTCATTTCAAACTGCAAAAATCTTATATTCAAGGTTGCCTCTTTAAGATTTGAGTTTGTGCTACACATCTTTTGCCTTAAAAAAGGGGACCCTCCTTTTGGATATTGATGTTGCGATGCTTTACTCTATGAAGCACCGTGTTTCTTTCTATTATTTTCCAAATATGATTTTAATTAATACACTTGACTGAGTTGGATGGCTTCATTAATTAGGCCTGGAGATTCTGGCATTTCCATGTAATCAATTTGGTGAGGAAGAACCCGGAAGCAATGACCAAATTATGGAGTTCGTCTGCACTCGCTTTAAATCTGAATTTCCCATCTTTGATAAGGTCGTTTAACATATAAGCTTTGAAAGCCTATTTTTAGTCACCATTTTTGGGCACTCACATGTTCTCTTCCAAGTTCCAATTTTTTTTATACACCCATGTTGAAGATTAAATACTAGAGATTTTGTTTGTGCCTTTGCATTATATTTGGTGCTTGCCATTGCCGTGAGTATGAGTTAGGTGTTTGCTGTGGCATGAGGTCTATTTTGCGTTGTTATCTGCTTCAATCCTAACTCCTAAGTAAGCCATTCCATGAATATGGAAAAGAAGATCAATCGATAGTTTATATCCACATGTTGCTTGACTGGTTGTAGTCAATTGGATAAATATTACTACTTCCGTTCCTTTCAATCTGTCCATTTTGAAAAATAACACAAATTAAAAAATATAATTAATATCTTTATTTATATTAAAATCATTTTAAACTTCCTAATATGAACACCATCATCATTTCTATCTCAAGTATCATAAGTGTGTGAAATATTGAAGATTGAGATAGAAATAAAAACAAAATAATAATTAATATTCTCTTTAAGTTTCAAAAGAACAGATAAATAAGAAAAGAATTATGTGTTAATTTCTGGTAATGTCTTTGAAGAAATTTGACATAGACTGAATTATAAGTTCGTCTTCTGTGTTATTGTGCTAGATTGAAGTGAATGGGGACAATTCTTCTCCTTTGTATAAATTCCTCAAATCAGGTAAGTGGGGAATTTTTGGGGATGATATTCAGTGGAATTTTGCCAAGTTTCTGGTTGACAAGGATGGGCAAGTGGTGGATCGCTATTATCCCACGACATCTCCTCTTAGCATTGAGGTAAAAGACAGTATTGTGCGTGTATTACTAGAAAATTCATATGATTTATGCTATGCTGCCTCTAATTCGTATGGCATTTTTTTTTTTTTGTTTTGCAGCGAGACATCCTTAAGCTACTTGGTATTGTATGAATGCAAGGATTCAGCTGGCAAAAGAGGATGTCGTGAATGTCAAAGCTTCTTTTCTTGACTTTATGAATTATGATGTTCCCTTTGTGAAGTCATAATGTTGTGCATAAAAGGTTTTTGACCAACTGAAGAAGACCTGCTTATTCTCATGATGTTTGGTGTGACTTGAAAATTTGAGAAAGATCATTGTTGCCTTTAAACCAGTCCTTGATCAGGTAACCAAATTGGCAAATTTATATATAAACAACGAATTAACACCTTACGAAATAACAAATCAACGGAAAAGGTGTAAAGATTTAAAAAGAATAAAAGCTTCATTTTGATACATTAAATTGTTAATGTAATCTACCTTACTGAATAATTAGAAATCACCATAGATATGATTTTTAAAATAATTATTATAAAAGACAATAACTTTCAGTTATATAATTTAATTTTGATATATATATTATAAAAGACAACCAATGACGTGTTTGTCTTCTCAGCAAGTATTTCAAATATCGTTAGCTCAACAGCAGGCAGCAGCACATTGTTGCCCGAGTTTGAAAGCATTATAATGTGCACTATGGTCAAAACAAACAAGCTAAATATGAGCGTTGATTATCATAACCGTGTTTATTTTGTGGAGGAATCAATGAAATCATGTATGACCGAGACAAAGAAAAGGCATCTCTTACATGAATCTACATTTGGACTCTAGAATGATCTAGGACTTCGACAACAACAATGGCAGGCAGTAACATCAAAAACCATTAGGATCCAACTTAGTCTAATCCATATTTCCTTCAGTTTATTAGGCAGTAATGCATAATAAACAGATAGATATTAAATGCCAACGCCAATGGCAGGCAAATGATAGAGTTCAGCCCACCAGGCAATCAGAGTATCGTGTTTCACGTGAAACATTATGTGGTCCACAAAGTGGTTCCCAGAATAACTCATTGTTCTCGCTGAAGTTCAAGTTCTGATCATTTCTCCAGACAAATTTTGGATAAGTCAAGAATCGTCACTTAACACTGGATGATTCATTTGTTCCAGCACTCGTTGGTGCAAACTTGTCACCCAATAATGAATGGGGGATAACAAGCAGAGTCACAATGCTCGCAAACTCAAAGTTCATTTACAACAACAGGTATATACAAAACTGCAAGATCTCTTGAGGTAAATTTTCACCCACGAGTTAAGTCAATGCCGGTGTGTCCGTGCACGCTTTTCAGGTCTGCTCCTGGTCGTGATCCAGGCCAAATATTTGTGGTGGAAGGGTTGTAGTTTTGACTGGGTGGAGCACTGGCTGGAGAAGCTAACTTATCGCTATGCTGAGGCTCGGAACCTTCATCTTTGATAGTGGTCCCCTGTTTACTCTTGGTCTTTGATCCACCACCATATACAAAACTGCACAATACCACCTGCAGCAAGCATGGCCTGGGTCATTGATATTGGTTTGGTTTTGAATGGAAAACAATCTATGATACAGAAAAACATGAAGCATATGGAGGAAAGCAGCCTACTGAGAATAAGTAAAATCATAAGCTATATAAATATGAACAGGCCTAAGCTACATTAAAACCATATTAGCATCCCAATCTGGTTATCCCCAATCTTAATTGCCCACAAACTGTTGTTTTAACATATTGTTCCAGCATTAATCGTGTGAATATGCAATTAATCATGGAAAGTTAAGAATAATCGTACTTCAAGGCTACTGTAGTTTTAGCGCAATGAAGATACCTGCACTGGGCTTCCGGCAATGAGCACAGCTACACCGCCACCAATAACATGACCATCGGGGCTAGAAAGTGAAACACTAATACCACCAGTTCTGTTGGAAGGTCCACCATCTTCAGCAACCAGGTAAGAACCAGACAAGCATAATATTTGGAATCGTCCCTGTAAAAGATATAAAACATGAGTTTCTTAAAACATCGTAAGAACCATCCTTGGCCACTTTAAGCAGTACTAATTAGAGCTTTGACCTCATAAGTTACACCGGCATTCACAGAAGCAGGCTGTCTCAAAGTAACTGAAGAAACTGTCCCAGTGCCTGACAAGATGCAGAGAGCCCTTGGTCTCTGCTGTGATAAGGACAATAACTTTGCCACAATGTCCTGCAACAGTAGAAATTGATCATTCAAGGAACCTCTGAATTAATGTGCATAGACAAGAATAAATCTTGAAGTTTCCTGTGATGAATAAAGTAATAATGCTTATTACTTGAAACGGAAATTAAAATTAGATGCTTATATATCAAGTAGTATCATCATTATTACATGCCAATGCAATCAACAATCATCTTTTTGCATGAGTAATATCCAACAAGTTATACTCCTGTAGACAAACCCAGTCAATGACAACTCCATCCAGGTGAGCATTCAATAATTTCCAGTCATATAAACCATCCATGAGGATTGCATGTCATGATTGTTAAATTAAATTATTTTGTAAATACCCTGAATAAAAATGGAGAAGCACAAATATTTTGGGGGAAAAAAAAGTTCTCTTCCCATTGTCACTTTGGGAACAAACATATGCTTTTCAGGTCTGGGTGGAGCTTGACTCTTCAAGTCACCCAAAGTAAATTGTCCAAACTGAACAATTTTTCCCTATGTTGATATCAGCAGTGATTTAAGTGCCATGAGCAACGGGCTAATAAAATTTGATCGCAAGAGCAAATCAAAATTTTGGACAAATTTATCCTCTTCAGAGTATTACAGCCCCCTAAACATCTTTGCATTAAGGATTCAGAAAGAGAGCAAGAAAACTAAATAAATAAGAAAATCTATACTGCTTATTAACAGAAAGAGTGTAATTACCTCCCCAACTCCAATGGTGACAACATGAGGTGAAAAGGCCAACCCTGCTGAACTATTCATCCATTCACCTGCATAGCGATAAACAAAAATGTTAAAAGTCCAGACACATGAGAAAATAATTGAAGATAATGTACCTTGTTACTACCATTAGGTACCACCCAAAAAGTACATAATCTAGCATCTAATTTTTCATTAATCTTAAGTCCAGAAATGTGAACGTGGGCTGCCAGGCAATACTGCAGTTAGTAGATCATCTCCATCAGAGATCATGATGATAGCAACCCATTTCTATATTCATGCCTTGGTTTAACAGTCGTAAACATCTCCATGAAATCCATTTATTACAATTATGTTTACTTTATGGATTTTCTAAGGAGAAATTATAACTCGTGTGATCATATATCACACGAAACCAGATTATAGAATGTCAACAACCTGGTTTGGATGATGCCAACATAGAACAAAATAATGGCAAGGAATAAAGAAAAAATTAAAGGATAAAATCAAAAGAAAAAAAAATGAAACAGGAATTACCATTACAATGCATCTAGAAATAGAAAATAACAGCAGCACAATAAAGCATTTTAAAATACATTTTTGCAAGTACAGCCATCATCCACCATTCTTAGGTTGATAATAATGATACCAAAATGGATATTTAACAGCATACAGCTGAACACTAACAGGACATTTATCAGAAATTTAAATAATCATATCAGAAGAAATAAAATCATAAAATGTAAATAACCTGGCATGGGCTGAACACCAACATAGAACAAAAATAATGGCAAGGAATAAGAAAAATGGAAACAGAATTTACCAGTACAGTGCATCTAGAAATAGAAAATAATAGCAACACAATATAATGCATGTTAAAATACATTCCAGCAATATGAAAATACAATCATCATCCACCTATTCCTAAGTTGATAGTAATGACAAAAGATGGAATTTAACATCATAAAGCTTAACAGGATGTTTACTAGAACTATACATGCCATCTACACTTCCGTACTGGAACCAAAGCACAAACAATCAAATACTGCAGATCAAGTTTCCATATAAAACATTACACCTAGAAATCATTAACCATATTCCAAATATAATAACCAAGAAATGATGATCCTCACACAAATATATACCTAAAGCTGCTAGCTGTTGCTTCCTTCCAGATCCAGGGGGGCGCCCTCTACCCTTTTTCTGAGAAGGTGAGGTTGAACCTGGTACAGAATTAGCAGCAGGAGCAGACATTGGAGACAGTCTCAAAGAAACTGGTCCATCAGGACCATACTTCCGGGGTCTCCCTCTTTTCTTTTTCACAGGCTCACTTGAAGGTGTCGCAGAAGGGGGTCCAATGCCAATGCCATGATTAAAATTGGCCTGAGGCTGAGGCTGAGGAGGCTCTACTGAAAACGTGGAACTAGAACCTACAGAACCACCCTGACCCCTAGCATTTGACTGAGCTTGAAAGCCAGTGTTTGACAAAGCTCTGAAGCCAGGGGATGCTTGGAACCCCCCTCCACCAATCTGTGTTCCGGAACCAGACCCTGCAACCCCTCCTCTATGCATGTAATATGAACCTGAGCCACCAGAGAATGCCATAACTTCTCTCCCATCCATGCATTTACTTATAAATACACACAAACTTTCAGCTACCTATACAACTATGTTAAAAACTCTCCCAAAGCCAACCTGCCAGGTTATCAAACAAGTGAAGATGCTAAAGCAGCTTTTACCAAGGTAAAGGAAAAGGCACAAACAATGATGGAAAGATTGAATTTTTAACCCCCAAAAGCAACTAAAAGAGAATGGGATCTAAAACACAAAAGTTCTATAGATAATCATCAACAAGCTCAAAGACTTGAAAAAATAAAGCGTGCATGTATGCTGAAACAAGGGTTTTGCAAGGGTTTTGTTCGCCAAGATGAATCTAAATCAAACCCTCTACAAAAAGATCAAATGGTAGAAAGGAAATAATTTTAGGACTCAAAAACAGTGTCACCATTGAAAACTTATGACGAAAGGGTCACTGGAAAATAAATGTTTATGAAAAAATGCAGGAACATCAGAAGCTTAGAATCCAGACAGAAAACTCAGACTTGCCAGCTGGCAGTCCCCGGAATCATGTCTGAACACGTTAAAAAAACAAAAACCCAGATTTGAAATCTAGGGTTTTGACAGAAAAATGCAGGAGAAGATGGTGAAAAAGGACCAAGAGGGAGGGGGGAAGTTGGGAGCTGAGAAGGGGAAAAATGAATTAAAAAATGAGCTTTTGAATTAAAGTGGGGTTAGTGAAGTGTGAAACAGATGGGTGTACATGGAAGTAAAAAGACCCTTTCTTAAATTGTTTGTATTCTATTGTATTGTACAATAGTCACTGCTAAGGGGTAGAGTGGTGGAAGTATCTCACCAAGAATGCAGAAACATAAAAATAAATAATTAAATAAATAAATAAATAAAAAGGCAAACCTAACTACAGAAGAAGACTAACAAGGACGGCAGAATTGTGGACATTGGAGGGAAAGTGTGGCCCACCAAAGTACCAAAACCTCATCTCCTTTTTCTGATTGCTTCTGCTTTCTTAGGGTACTCAGCCTTTGCTTCTCATGCACTGGGTTTCATCTTTAACTTCTAAATCATTTTTTAAATCTGAGAGTTTCTTATTTGGAAAGTTAGTTTTGGTTGCTCTGTTCTAATTTTTTTCAATATATACTATCTTCTGATCTATTGCATGGAACATTCCACAAATTTTTTTAAAAGAGATATATTATTTATGCAACAAATTTATACTTTAAATTATATAGCATAACTTTTTATATCATTTCATCGTATTTTTTGTTGGTGTATAAATTATTGTTGATCTTGTAATACAAATATAATTTTTCTTAAAACAATTTTTTAATGTATGTTGAAGATATATAATATATTATTTTTTATATCATTTCATCATGTTTTATATTTTTTTATAAATTATTTTTAATATTTCTAATACAAATATAATTGTTCTTCTTAAAAAAATTAATGTACGTTGAGAAATATATAAAAAAATTATATATAAAATAATTTTTTATATAATTTTATCATGTTTTATATTTTTTATAAATTATTGTTGATAACTGTAATACAAATATAATTTTTCTTCTTAAAACAATTTTCAATGTATGTTGAAAAATATATAATATTATTTTATAAAAAATTCCAAGATTCAAAAAATTAGTAATATTAAATATTTTAATTTTAATAAAAACTATTACTTATTACATTTTTATTATGTTCCTTAAAGACACGTTGAAAAACCCAAGGTCATGAGATCGATCTGACTTCTGAGACTTCCTATTTATTAAATTTGTAGGTATAGATTACAGTAATGTGTTATAATTTAACGATTTTGATTTATGAAACCTTAAATTGGATTACATAATAAATTTAGAAAATGAAAAAAATTTATAGTGTCTTTATTTAGGCTAAAATATAGGTCAAATTATATATTTAAATTTTTGTGAAGAAAAATTGTGTAACTGAATTAATAATTCTATTTTCATCTTCTAACTGCACCAAAGTGAATTTTTTTCCCCTAAAGGACATGTAATACAGTACAGCGTCATTTCGCGGACTGTTTGCACCCTTGTCGGTCAGGACTCATGATCCTCTCTTCGATAGAGTCTTAAAAAACTATCTATGTAATATATATATATATATAAAGGAAATTTAAAAAATAAAAAATAAATTAAAAAATAAAATAAACTTGTTTTATAAGTGATGAAATATTTTATTTATTACAAACAAAATTTTGAAAAGTATGATTAAAAATATTATTTTGTAGTTAATTTTTATTTTATTAATTTAAATAAACAATTAATTATTTTAAATATTAAAATTATGACAAATAGATAAAAATCGTTTTATTTCAGAATAATTTTATGTTAAAATTATTTTATTTAATATATTTTTAAAACATTAAAATTTATCAATTCATCTTTAAAATTACAATTTTATTGTATAAATAAATTTATAAAAATTAAAAGATATTTAATATGTTATTAAATTATTTTAATCTATCATATCATATATTTTTTAATATATTTTAAATTTATTTAATAAAATATCAAATAATTTTTAAATTTTATAAACTTTTATAGATTTAATTAACGTGGTAATTTTTATTTTACGGTTAAATGGATGAAATTTAAATTTTTTTAAAAAAATTAAATATAATAACTTTGAACAACAGTTATTTTTAAAACTAAATGATCCGTACTTATTAAAAACAATTTCTTAACCTTTATATAAATTTATTACAAAGAATGTATTTTGTAAACCATCTAAATATAACACAATATCTTAAAATCATCCCTTTGTGTAATATATCTGAATTTTTTTATACCCGATTGTTATGATGTTTTCCGCAGATAATCCAACCCAAACATAGATTAAGAATACATTTGTTTAAATTTGTGCAAAAGGAAAGTGATTTTAAAATTACGTAAAAAATGATTTTTTTAAAAGTTTAAATGCTTTTTTTACCATATACTTTATACCAACTTTTGAGTCGATTTCTACCTAAAAGAAACAAAAAAAAAAAGTAATTTGATTCCTAAATGAAAAATCATTTTTAAAATAATCTTTACATTACTGGATGTTATAACATTTTTCTTACATGTCTTGTATGACGAATGAAGCTTCTACCCAGCATGTATCAATATTATGTATACTAATATTGAATGGTGTTATGTAGGTACTTTTCTAAAGTTTTTTTTTATAAAATATTAACTTTAAAAAATTATTTAAAGGTAAATCAAATGAATGAAAATAAATTACATCGTTGAATAAAGTTTTATCTCTTTATTTATTTAAAATTTAATCTAATTTCATTTATTTAATAAATAAGAATTAAATATATTTTTAATTATCTTAAAATAATTAAATTTTAATTTTATCTGTTAATTTTAAAACATTTAATTTAAGTTTATATTTTTTAAAATATATTTATTATAATTTATAGTGTTAACTTAAATAAAATTACATCAATCATTATTATAAAAAGTTTTAATTATTTTATAAAATATTTTAATTAATTTTTTTTAATTTTAATTCATCTATTTTGATTAAATATAACTTAAATAATTTATTTTGATCAAATATAACTTAAATTATTATAAAATTATAATTAATATATTTTAAAAAATAAATTACTTAAACTAAAAATTTTAAAATTAAATAATAAAAACTAAAATTTGAATATCTTTAAAAGAATAAAAATATATTTATTCAATAAATAAATAAGTTTAAACATGTAAAAAAATTAGATAAATATATTAAATTTTAATTTATAAATTAATTAAATATATTTTAATTATTCTAAAATAATTAAATTTTATTTTTATCCTTTAATTTTAAAATATTTGGTTTAAATTATTTATTTTCTAAAATATTTTTATTATTATCCTAATGTTAACTCAAATAAGATTAAATCAAGTTATATTGATTATTATTATATAAAATTTAAAATTATTTTATAAAAATATTTTGATTATAATTTTTTAATAATAATTAATATATTTTGATTTAATGTAACTTAAGTTAATATTAAAGATTGTAATTAAAATATTTAAAAAAAATAAAATCATATTTAATCCAATAAATAAATAAGTTTAAATATGTTAAAAAAAATTAGATAAACATACAAAATTTAAGTTTATCAGACAATCTGTTTAATCTATTAAAAATTTATTTATCTTTATATATTATATATTTAATTTATTATATTTATTTTAATATATTATATTTTTATAATATTATCATATTACGTAATTTGTTAAAAAAAATTTAATATCAAATAAAATAAATTATAAGTAATTTTTTGTTTTATCTTTAAAATGAAATATTAGATAACCTGTTTAAATTATATATATATAATTATATTTTTTATTTTAAAAATTTTAAGTATATATATTTTTAGTCAAATATTTATATAAAATTTAAATTTATTTATTTGTTATATTATATATTTTTAAATATAATCGTAATCAAGTTTAGTAAACTTTTAACAATAAAAAAAATTATAATACATAATAGGTTTAGCTTGAAACCTCAAAATTTTTAAATAATTAAATTTAAATATTAAAATTTTAATCTATTTCAATCAATTTATATTTTTAATATTATAAAATTATTAAAATTGGTTTAATAATAAAATGTTAAAAATTAACATGATTTTACATTTAGAATTTAAGTTCAAATTTCATTCCCATATTTCCATATTGCAAATAAAAAAAAAAACTATATATTATAGATAGTAGGGAAAAAGATAAAGATCTTTACCATTTAGACATTTCACTATTCTTTAAGTAAATTTAGTAGATAGAGTGGCAAATTCATATGTATTTGAAGGTGGAAAAATGCATTTTTTCACTTCGGGGAAAACTATTAAGTAAAAATAAAATTCTTATATATTACATAATTTTTTAGAATTTTGAACCCACTTAATTTGAACTCAATTATATTTGAAGTTATTAAACCTAGTTTATTTACCTTTATAATTAATTTTAAACTCTTACATAATGCTACCTTTCGTGCTTTAGATATAAATTTAGTAGAAATAATAAAAAAAACGTCTTGCTTTTTAGTTTTAGTTTTCTTTTTACTTCTTCACAACAAAAAATTATAAATATAATGTTTATTTTAATTTTTATGCGATTTAACTTTTTTTTATATTTGTCTTTGTATAAGAATAATATTTATTAATTTAACTTTACTAACTTAAGGTCCTAGATTTGCTATTACGTTAATGTTTATTATTATTATTATTATTATTATTATTATTGTTGTTGTTGAATAAGAAGAAAAAATATCCATTGACTCCTTATTTTGACATGATTTACTTTTTTGGATTTATAATGTGAAATGAACGTTTATTTTGGCAAGAACAATAAAGCCGGGGTAGCTTTCAGTTGGTAAATGAAACACATTTAGGAGCATACGATTGAGACAGTTTATGGGCATTGGGCAATGGAGACTGGTTTTATAAATGAATAAGCAAGTTTGGAAGTACAAGTTGATTTGCTTATTTTTGCAGTGTCGAACAATAGTTGGGTGTTGCTGATTGATATTGGAAAATTATGGAGTTTGAAGTAAATGTTGTTATTGTGATGGTATGGTGAATTGGGGTTATGAGATACACCTACACTTAAAACATTTCTACACTAGATTATGCGATTATAAAGTCATCTATACCGTGTGCGGTTAATAAAAAAAATATTTGCATCAATGTTTAAAGTGCAATGCCTTCTTAACTTAAACAATTGAAAAAAAAAAATGCAAATAGGTGAAAGAAAAGTAGGTTGTGAGATAATAATTAATTTTGTATATAAATAGTATTATTATTTTTGGTATAAATATGATAATATTTATTATATTATTATATATGTTATTGTAATAAAAGATAACCAGTGAAATAATAATTTTGGAAGGAAAAATAAGGTAAAAATGTAAGTGGAAAGAGAACCCCTTAGCTATAATATAGGTACATTATGCAAAAGTGCAAAGACAACTCATATTTGATCTAGATTTGAAAAATGAACTAAAAACAAATCAATGTGTAAAATACATCAACAGACTAGGATGACGTGTTGCAGTGGGACTTTAACTTTGGAATTCATTGTACCTATTACCTAACCAGACTTAGCAACACATTCACGCTTTGATTCCCTCGTTTATTTTGGAATTCAAAAACATTCTTCAATGTAATTTCAGAGAATTCATCTATTTATATATAAATTTTTAATTTAATAATTAATTATTAAAAAATCATATTTAACAATATAGAAAATAACAATTAATTCACTTTCGTATATGATATTAATAAAAGATAATTATTTTTCATTTATTTATTATAAAAAAAATTATAATCAATTATTAAATTACTAAATTTATTTTTAATAATTATATACAACTAAATTAATTACTATTTTCTATAATATTAATCATAATTTTTTGTGATAATCAATTATCACGTATTGATAATTGATTATGAAAGTAAATTTTAATATATAATAAATATTATTACTAATTGTATATTTTCATATCATTACTATTTAAAGTTAAATAAAATAAAACAAAATATTAAGTATAATGAAAATATAATTTAATCATTTTTCTTTGGAACGTGTGTTTTTATTTATAAATGGTCGAAAGAGCAAGCAAACAACGAAAAAGAGTCCCTGAATATAAGCTCTCCACATCTCATTTTGCCTCAACCCATCTCATTTTGTTTTGAGTTTTGTGCTTTTCTTATGGTGAAATTGAGTTGTGGGTTATGTTATCTAGGATGAGTTTGGGCGAGTTAATGATCTTTTTCATGCAACCCAACCCATCACATTGAGTGTGTTACATAGATTAGCCCAACATGTTGGACCACGTTACAAAAATGTCGTATCTACTTTTTCCCAAATACAAAAATAGAACGGGAGTGTCGACCAAAAATAAAATGAAGTATGAAACCATTGCTAACGACAAAAAATTGAACTACTTGCGTTAAAAAAATGAAAATACTCGGCCCATTTCATCATACCCTGGGTAGCAGTTTTATCGTTTTCTAATTGCATTTATAAGTTACATATTAACTTTGTATATTGTAAGAAAATAATGAGATTTAAATTTTTAATTTTTATGTAAAATATTTAATTTTTTATTGTTAGATAAATTCTAATTAAATATAAAAAATAAATAAGATTGTTCAATAAAATTTTATTTATAATCTAATTTAATTTGACTTGTTTAATAAATATATACATCTTTATTAAAAAAAATTAGATAAAAATGTATATTTAACCTATTCATATATTTATTTATTTATATTATATATTTAAATAATATTTATTTTAATATGTTATATTTATATTAGGCCTATTTATTGATATTTTTAAAATATAAATTTTTAAATAAATTCGTAGAATAAAACCTTTAGCAGATCTAGATTCAAATCTAAAAAATTTTTAACATGTCAGCTTCAACTTCTAATTTGACTCGATCTATTTTTATCTTTAATTCTAATAACTTAGTTATGTATTAATTTAAATTTACAAAATAACATCTACATTTATAAAATATTTTGATTTACAATTTTTTTTATTTCTATTTTAAAGTTTTTGTATTGCAAAAAAAAACAAAAAATAATTATTATTTACGTTTATTATTTTTATACAAAAAATATTTAAAATAAAAAATATTTTTTGAATCAACATAACTTAAAATTTTTCAAATTAAGTACGGAAAAAAAATACTAATTATTTAAACTATGTATTAACTAATCTTCTAAGAGTTGCGTTTTTTTTTTAATTTATAGTTGAAAGATAACTATAAAAATTATCGTGATGATATTTAAAAAAAATGGTAAAACAAGATGTAATACTAAAAAGTATGAGTTTTATACCGAAACTATGTTGATTTGCCGTGTTCTTTAATGCGTATGATTGTGGTGATATAAAATATTTTATATATATAATTTTTATCTTTTTTATTCGAAAATAAGCATATACAGATGGATGTAAATAAGACAGTTTGACGACAGAGGTTTATGAATCAACTCATTTAAAATTTAACTTAGTTCAACTCGTTTAGTAAATAGATAAGATCATGTTGTTAAAAAGTCTTTTTAGATAAACAAGTCAGACATATGTTTAGAAAAAAAGTCTATTTAACATATTTAAGGATTTATTTATATTTATTTTAATATATTATATTTATTTAATATTTTATTTACATTATATTAATATATATATATATACATGTATTTTGGGCTTATTTAATGACTTTTTATCTTGTAAGTTTTAAATTTACAAGTATTTTTAGACTTTAAATCTATTTATTGATTTTTTTTTTGTAATGTCCTTATAGACTTTAAATCATGTTAGGTCTTCAAAATATATATATATATATATATATTTAACATGTAACAGACTTTGACCTTAATATTTTTAAACATGTCATGCTTGAACACTTAAAGTCCAACTCGACTCGTTTTACTTTCATCCTATAATCATGTATTTGGAGGAACATTATTTTTTTCTTTTATAAAAATAATATTAATTTAAGTAAAATAATTTTTGTTTAAATTTTTTTATCATAAAAGTAATTTATACTAAAATTGTATATAAAATATTATATTAAATATATCGATTTAAATATATTTTTAGATCTTCTAAAATATTTAAATTTAAATTTTTTATTTTATAAAATATTATAATTATAATTTTGAATATTAATTTAAGTTACATTAAATTAAATTAGATTAATTATTATTCAATTTTTTTTTGTAAAATATTTTAATTATAATAGTCTAATCATAATTAATATATTTTATTTTAATATATTTAAATTAATACAAGAACTATAATCAAAATATTTTAAAAATAAATAATTTAAATTAATAATTTTATATTTAAAGATCAAAATAAAAATTAAATATTTTTAAAAAACTAAAAAATATATTTAATATTAAATATATCCTATTATTTCTTCTAATATAATTTTTATTCTAGAAGGATTGAATTATAAAATAATAAAATAGCATAATATATTTATTTCTATTTATTGTGCTGTAATGATAATAATAATAATTTATTAGTATTTATTACTATTATTATTATATAATAAATAAATAAGGTTCTTCCAAAGATTTGAGTCTGGTTAATTACTTTTATGATATATATATCTACTTCTATTGCATTCCATTGAAAAAATGGTAAAGAAAGGTGGAAATTATTACAGGATAGGATGTTACTCCTTTAATAATAAAAAATTCAGAAAATACCAAAAAGCATGTTAGCTTGCGGGCGGTGTGTACGAAGACTTTGGTGTACAAGATGTAACTTCTTTTAACAGTTACTCCAATCTTTTCCCTACTTTAGGTTCCTTTCCTCCTTGCTTTATGTTCCAATGCCATTCGTCATTCCCACACGAAACTTCGCCGGAAAAACAGCACCGACGTTCTCTCAACCGTAAAAGATTATGATGCAACTGAATATCGGATACTTTTTTGAAAGGATACCCTCTTTCTTTCATTTTTTCAGGTTGTCCATTTCTAATTTTCAAACATCAATCGTTTCCACCGGGATTTCATATGCCCTTTACCGTGTGAAAATAAATGTTGACAGCTTGAAATTTCCATATAATGGTGTTTGCATATTACCTTGTTATGTCAAAATAATAAATAAACATAAATAATTTAAATAAATTCTCACAATTTTTAATCAAATTTTATCTAATTTAAGATATGTTTAAAGAAATTTTGATTTTTTTAATTTTTAAAATTCACAGAAGTTATATTTTTAACTTATGAAAAAATTTGACTGATTTTTTTAAAAGGTAAAAAATTATGAGCTCGAAAACAGTAATGCTTCCAATAGAAACCGTGTAATGCTCATGTTAGAGTTTTCGTGTGTGCAGTTGATAACGCAAGACAATAGGACAAATTTATTTATTTCTCAACATTATGTAATATTAATAAACATTTATGATAAAAAAAATATGACTTAAATTTAAAAGATAAAATGTACCATTAAATATTTATAAAATTCACATAAATACACACACAGATAGATACAATAGTTTTTATGATATTAATTTTAATTTTGACTTGTGATATTTTCCTTGCATCTATTTATCGTTTATTAGGGAATAGTTGGACAAATTGTAATGGGGTTTGAGTTGTGAACAGTTTTATATAAGGGACGATGTCGGTGGAAACAGCGTAGTGGAGGACCAAGCCCTCATGCGGACAGCGATATAGTGAAAAAAACAATTATATTTTTTGGCCATATTTATATGCTAAATCTAATTATGATTGTTGTATAAATTATCCAATCTCATCGTATTATATCACTAAAATATCATGTTAGATTAGTCCAATAACGTCTATTTTCTGAGGAAAATATACTTTATTTTAAATTTGCATTTTTTCGTTAAAAAATTGAAATTCCTATATCCTATCCAAATTATGGCATAAACTAATTGGCATTTTTTAAAATTTTCAAGGATTAAATTAAAACACAAAAACAATAATTTTAGTTAATTTAATTTGGATGACTATAATTAAAAAATAAATAAAACTATATTAACAATGCAAAAGTTTTTATATTATTTTCAAGAATATAATATTGGATTTTTTTTAATTATTTATTAGTGTATAATTTTTATGATAATAATATAGTCAAATTAAAATAAATTTTTTTACTCTGATTTTATTGATTTAAATGCTTTTTAGTCATTGTTGTTAGGTTTGTTCCGTTAAAAGTTAAAATATAACATGATGTAATTAGGTTGTTTGTAAATAATTATTTTTTCACATATAATTGAATGAAACAAATATAATAATAAAACAAACGCACATATATATATTAATTAAAACATAAATTATATATTTTTATGTAATGACCAGTTTTAAAATTAACGTATTTTGTAAAGATAAAAAAAATATTTAAATTGTTTTTTTTTGTTAGGTACGGAAGCATTAGAAGACAACAACCAAAGCCGAAGGTGAGAATATGGTAAACTATTAAACCTTTTCAAATTTAGGTCAAAGCAAACCTAATCATTAAATAAATTAAATTAAAACTTAAAAGAATATTTAGTTTAAATAGAAACTTCAGCACAAGCGAATCTATTTAAATAATTCCATCATTGTTATATTATTATGTTAATATTTGGGTTTAAAAATAGTTAAAATTTTTATAAATATATCTAATTTTGATTTAAATTTTCATAAAATTTATCTTTTAAAAATTGATCCCTATTATCGATTTTTAATAATATGTTAAATATCTAAACATGTTATTTTGACATAATAAATTAAGTATCATTTTAAAATTTACAAAATAGAAATAAATAATTTTGTTGAAAGAATATATTTATACTTTTTTATTATTTTAAAGAGTATTTAAGAAAATTAACAGATAAGTGAATTAAAAATTTAAAATTTAGTTAGAAGTTGAAAATTTATAAATCTAAACTAATTAACAATTATAAAACAATATATAAAAATATAATTAAGTAATAAAATAAAACTTGATAAACATCATGTAATTTTTAAATATATTATAATATAATTAAATAAATTTTCATTTTAATTTTTTTAAAGTTTATATAAATAATTTTTAAATAAAATTTTTAAAAAGATGTTTATTTCTATGATTTAATTTTTTATAAAAAAATTCATATTTTATTTTAAAATAAAATAAAAAATATACTTATTAAAATAAATAATGTATATTAAGAAAATACTTCAAAATATAATATTTATAACTATAAAAAATATCAATATTATTGTAAAAAATAGATAATATTAGTTTTATGAAATTAAATGAATATATTATAAAAATATATCAAAGAAAAAATGAAAAAATATTTCATTTAGAAGTTAAAATACTTAAAAATAATTTAATTATTTTTAAAATATTAATAATTATTCTAAAAATATTAATAATTACTAAAATAGATTACATTAATAATTTTAAATTCTAGTTACACAAAATGCATTCCTAATCATACTATTATTAGTTTATCTAAAAGTTTAAATATAGATAATTCTTAAAGTATTTAAATTTTGTATTATAAAATAAATATTTACATAATTTATCCAGTCATTAAACTCTCAAAATGGAAAAATTAAGTTTTTTAAGAAAATGTCAATTAAATAAGTCAGTATTACATTTAAAATTTAAAAATAAAACTTAAATGCAATAGTATAAATATGTTCAAGATTATTTTTGAATTGAAATGGAGAAGTCATGTTGACTTTTAATACAATATTTCATTACACAAATTATGGAAAGAAAAGTATAATTTCAATTAAAATCCTTACTTTAATTTTTACCTTCACAAGAACAGTTTTTCACTTTTTACCACCAAGCGGCGACCTTGAAGAAGACTCAACTTACGTTTTGTGGGACTTTCATTTTATTTTTTTATTATTTATTGATGGGATTATTTATTATAGCGATTAAAAATAATATAAAAGCACAGTATATATAAGGTGTGAAAAATCAGAAGCAAGCAACGAAAGTCCTTTCACTTTCCCTGTCTTTTAGTTTTGACTGTATCGAATCCCTGCGCTTGTTTGAGGTGCTTCGTCAATGCTTCTTATCGCTTCTCTTCTTCAATTTATCTTTCATGCTTCTTTCTGATCTTTGATTTCGCATATACTATCATTTCCTTCATTGCTTACTACCTTAATTTCCTCTTCATCTGTTGCATTTTTAATTTTCTGCCATATAAATGTTTCGGAGCTCATTTATTTTTCTTGCTGATTTGATTGCTGTGTGTTAGTAATTGGCAGAAGCACCCTTGAAGAGGATTGACCCAACACTGCACAGATTCGCTGCTGAAAGAAAGGTTTGATTTTTTAGCTGTATATGCTGAATATTCGTTTTTGTTATGCTGATTTTTGATAATTGCTTTATTGGGTAGTTGCTATTATTTTTCTTACTGTTTACTATTCTTGGGTTCTTCCCACCTACCTCAAGCATGCTTTCAGGTGACATTCAATTGTGAATTCCGTACAGAACCACCTTGCTGTGGGGGTTTTTTGTTTTCTTGATGTAAAAAGGGTTTTGGGTATTTAAAAATAATTCAATTTTGGTAAGTGAAGCCCTACCAGACCTGTTTTAGTGAAATTCTGTGTCTTCGGTTGAAGAGGCTGTTATGGTTTTAAGCAAAAGGGACTTTATGGTAAATTTGAAAATGTTTTGTGACTAACTGGAAAATTTGGCTAAGAATTACAGGGCTGGGATGGGTTGTGACTTTTCTAAGTACTCACCATGCTGCTTGGGTAAGGAGCAAGATGGTCATGTTCCTGAGGCTCGTGTTGATGGTAAGTGTTTTGACATGTGCCTGCTTGCTGTTCTTGCTGCTCTGAGAGTGATTGATATTTCTGTGTTCTTATTTCTTACTCAGAAAACGAAGACAACGCCGAGGGCATTGACTTGCCCCGCTTTCATGAATTCACAATCGATCAGCTTAGGAGAGCTACCTCTGGATTTGCAGTTGAAAATATAGTTTCTGAGCATGGAGAAAAGGCTCCAAATGTGGTCTATAAAGGGAGACTTGAAAATCAGATGCGAATTGCTGTCAAACGGTTCAACAGAAATGCTTGGCCTGATGCCCAGCAATTTTTGGTAAGGGAATCACTTATTTGGTATGCATGCAACACTTATTTGGTATGCATGCATCAGTTTGCCTGGCCCGATGCCTAGCAATTTTTGGTAAGCAGGCATCTCATATTCGGTATCCATGCAGCATGTATTTGGTATGCATGCATCAGTTTACGTACCAACATTGTGTAAATTTGTGTAAATTTGTGTTTTAAATGTTATAAGTGTCCATTACCTGATCTTTTGTACTTTTATGCTTTTTATGATGTTGCAATTTCTAGTTGGTTATACTGAAACTTTGTCGGTTTCAACGGCTGTTGCAATTTCTTGTTGGTTATACCGAATCTTTGTCGGTTTTAATGGCTGAATCCATTATTATTTTGATTTGCGCACGTTGGTTATACCGAAACTTTGTCGATTTCAACGGCTGTTGCAATTTCTAGTTGGTTATACCGAATCTTTGTCGGTTTTAACGGCTGAATCCATTATTATTTTGATTTGCACATGTGTGTCTGATATTTATTTTGTTGGTTTTGCCTCATTATTTTCTTTCCAAGGATGGACAAAGAACGGCGGAATCATTTCTTAATTTGTTCTATACACGTGTGTCTGTCGTTTTCGCGCATTTGTGTTTCTCTATCTAGGATACATAAATAATATACAAACCAACTTAAGTGTGTTATACATGGTTTGATTGCTGTCAAACGGTTCCACAGATCAGTCGGGTCAGATATCCCGCAATTTTCGCTGAGCATACATGTGCCAACCCTGTGTAAATTTGTTATTAGGTTTGTTTTAAGTGTGTTTCCAGTTTGCTTGTATGCTTCTGCATTTTAATAATTTGCAATCTGGTTGGTTTTCCCTATTTCCCCCCTATTTTACGGGTGAATTAATTATTATTTGTTGTGGACTTGTGTCTGTCATTTTTTTTTGTTGGTTTTACCTCACTCTTGTGCTGACAAAGACACACGGAGATCCAATGGGGTTCGGGGGATTGGCTGAATCATGTATTAGTTTGTTTTATACATGCAGGTCTGTTGTTTCACATTTGTGTTCCTTTATCTAGGATAAATAAATATAACACAGTCCAACTTAAGTGTGTTTTCCATGGTTTAATTGCTTTCAAACAGTTCAACAGATCAGCCTGCCAGATGTCCGGCAAGTTTAGTGAGCATGCATGTGCCAACTGTGTCGATTTGTTATGTTAAATGTTCATTATAGGTTGTAGGCTTTCTTGCATGCTTCTGCAGTTTAGTAACATCATAGTCTCTAGTTAATTTAACTGTGTTTTTTTTTTTAACAGCTGAATTTAATTACTATTTTACTTTGTGAATATGTGCATATTATGCTTATTTTTTGTTTTGTCTCACTCTTGTCCTTTTGGTGTGCAAATTATATTTAGTTTCGCTTGCCAATAACAATTGGCTCAATTAATAGTATTGAACAATGTTAACAAGAAGGTCTTCGGTTTGATACCTGCTTGAGGTCCTTTGTGGGTAAGTTGCATTTGAAATAAAAGCTCTAAACATCCTGGTGATGGATTTGTGGCCTTAAGGATTTTCCTGTTACATGTAGTGCCAGTTAAACCTTTTCCTCCATTTTGACATTTTTTCCCCATGTGGTTGGTGACCTAGTTTTCTTCTTTCACTTAAACATGCTTTCCATTATTAGCTTGTTAAAAAATCCTCTTTCCCCTCTTCAGGAGGAGGCCAGGGCTGTTGGTCAACTAAGGAACCAAAGATTGGCAAATCTGCTTGGATGTTGCTGTGAAGGTGAAGAGAGGTTGCTTATTGCCGAGTATATGCCCAATGATACTTTGGCAAAGCATTTGTTTCATTGTAAGTACATAACTGGCGACTAATTCAGTTTTCCTGTACAAGCCATGACGTTTGCTTGTTTCTATTCTAAATAAATCTCTTATCCAAGTAGTGACTGAAAACAATCTGGTGTCATTAGGAAAGTCCTTTTGTCAGATGACTCTTTAAAAGTTGTTAGCCAGGGAGTTTATTATGAATGAAATTCATTGCCATCACTCTCATGTATTCATTCCATTTTATATGGTGAACTGTAGCTGTGATTTTGTATTGCCACTACTTGTTGTCATTCTCTTAAATGAAGTTTGGTGACTTTTCTTTTAACAATTTTTTACACAATTATGTAGGGGAAACTCAGCCTATGAAATGGGCAATGCGAATGAGAGTTGCTTTACACCTTGCTGAAGCTCTAGAGTACTGTACCAGCAAAGGGCGTGCATTATATCATGATCTGAATGCTTACAGAGTTCTTTATGATGATGTAAGTTCATTTGCTTCTGCGATGTGATAATTATCTTAAGGTTAAGGTATTGCCGGAATGTGCTAGAAAGTGCCTGTATATTAATTGTCTTTTATCTTTGTGAAGTGGTATCCAGCTCACAGTCTAATTGTTGTAATCCTAAAACTTAATTAATATATTTAATGTTGATAACTCACTTCCCTTAAGAAGTCAACAAGTTAATACTTGTTTCCTTAAATTTATATCTTCAAAAATTTCATACTTCATACTCTGAATTAAGTTAGAATTACCAATTCACAATAATTGGAAAGGCATCCAAGGTACACTGCACATAGTAAATTATATAAATATACTATTTTGTAGATTTGGAAATGATGTTGGAAATTTATGAGAACCAAGATATAGAGTTGATCATTGTTCAGATTTCATTGTCTTTAGAGTAGGTAAAGACAAAAAGGGAGAGAAAATGGCTATTTACTTGATTAAGAGGCGATGAAAGGGCAATGATAGTGGGTGGAACTGTGGAAGAAACTGTCATTAATTTGTGTGTTCTTAGCCTGATCAGTAAGTGTTGACTCCCTTTTTCCCCTTGTTATTCAGGACTACAATCCTAAACTTTCATGCTTTGGTCTGATGAAAAATAGTCGAGATGGGAAAAGTTATAGTACAAATTTGGCTTTTACTCCACCTGAGTATCTGAGGACAGGTATGCCCTGAAAACAAGATATATCTTTCATCACAATGTTATGTTGCTTGATCTTCTATGTCTGCTTGGTAAACATTAGTACCATGCTTAGTATGAGTTTTCAGGTATACTAATTAATTGACTTTGCTTCTCTCATGACAGTTGTTTCCTCTCTTTTCATGTAGTTTTTGCCAACTTAAAAGGGCACTGAGCTGGGAAATTGAGAAAAAATAGACTGTAGTATAATGGTAGAAAGGTCTAAGGAGATCGGGATCTGGCTTTCTTATTAACCTGTTTAAACTGCATACTATTATTGCTTGCTTACAGCATAAGGTTTCCTGTGAATTCTTAGAGATGTAAAGTAAACTTAAGTTGTCAATGCTTTCACCTTTATTTGGCTGTTCTACTTGGCTGGCAACCCTAGTTTATAGGTTTGAAGTGTTCTTTATTTATTTAAGTTGGAATGTTAATAGAATCATGTATCTTCCCCTTTTTTGCCCCTAAAAGCCCAATAACTTGAAAAAGGTGAAGAGATTAAAATGTTTTCATCTAGTACAGTACATGTGAATTGTAGTTTTTCATTAGGAGCTTATGTCATTAATACCTATTATTATTATTATTATTATTATTATTACTATTACTATTATTATTATCCCTTGGAACTAAAATGGCTTCACATGGTACTTCTAGCAATTCTACTCCTAGACTATTGTCATTATTAGTCATAGAGCAAGTCTTGTGCAAATTTGTTCTTAGATCAATTTTATGCTCTCATGTTTCTTTATAAGCTTATAATCCAATGCTGGGCTTATTTCCGCCAAGATTCATCTTTACATTGATGGTGATGATTTTGGACCATGTTCAGATGGAATTAATAGTTCAATCCATGGCTATAATTTTTCTTATCATCATAAACAGGTTGATATAATTTGTTATGCTATTTGAAACTGGATGTGACTGGAGTGGATAGAATATTTCTTATGCCCTCCCCCAAAGAAAACAAAAATAGTTGATTCTGTTATCATATTCATTATATATTTTATCATCTTAGGTTATAATCATTATGATGGCAATGTGTTTACCCTTTTTTTTCCCGGTCATGCAGGCAGAGTTACTCCAGAGAGTGTAACTTATAGCTTTGGTACCCTTTTGCTTGATCTTCTCAGTGGAAAACATATTCCTCCAAGCCATGTAAGTTTCTTTATAAAAAGTTGCTCAACATAAGCTTAGTGTGCTGTGTCTGATAATGTTCATCTTTTGACTGTAATTGAGCTCTTTCTTTTGATCAGTTTTTTCATCCCCTTCATCTAGCTAAATTTAAGCAAGTACTGCCCCTCTTTAGAATTTTAAATTGCCTCCTTTTCTTGGACAAGCATGAGGCTCTTGTGATTGAATATGGTGGTTTATATTTGCTTTGTATTAGTTTTGATTTAGATTTTGTTTTACATGTGATATTTAATGTGTTTCGTTGAGCTTATTTTAAATAAATCATGTCTTATTTTTGTCAACTTTTTGAGAGAAGTTTTGAAAAGAAAAATAAAATTCCCCCAAAATAATCTCTTCCAACACATGCCCTTGCTTTCATAATTTTTGCAGGCCCTTGACCTGATTAGGGACAAGAACCTTCAGACACTATCAGACTCTTGTTTAGAAGGACAATTTTCAAATGATGAGGGCACTGAATTAGTGCGACTAGCCTCACGATGTCTGCAATCTGAACCGCGGGAGCGTCCTAATCCGAAGTCACTGGTCACTGCTCTAATACCTCTACAGAAGGATTCTGAGGTTAGCTGGTTAGAAAGAGGTTCAGCATAATTTAATGTCTGAGACCCAAGGATAGCTGGACTTAACCAATTAAAAGAAGATAAACTATAGAAGAATGCTAGAAGACTAGCTTTTCTAGGATTATAAAGCTGTACATAATTTAATTTTACTGATGTTACTTACTCTGTTCAATGTCATTATAAACTTTAAATAATGAATAACTACAGTAGAATGCTAGATGACTGGTTTCTCTAGGATTCTAGAGCTGTACATAATTTAGTTATTACTGGTGTTACTTACTTTCTCTGTTCATTGTCATTGTAAACAAGTTTATCTTCGCAAGGCATGTCTTGGTTTTCAAATCGTGATTCAAATTGTTGATTGCTGCCGACTTAATTTTTGAATCGTGAATTGTATTGAATCATAAGATTCAGAAACCAAATGAAAAGTAGTCGAAAATATTTCACAGTAAATGTTATATAGTGCTCGATGTAATAATTTGACAAATCATCTTAACTACGAATCTCGCAAAAACGAAATCATAAGTCATTACCAAGTTTATGAAGCCTCTGTTTCAGAAGAATGAAAACAGGGCAATGGAACAATGTAAGGAATCCATGATAGAAAATAGAGAAAAGAAAAGAATGATTTTATTTCTTTATTGAGAATGAACTGAACAATGGATATAAGTATATAACTTTACTCTATAATTTCCATTGAGATCTTGATAAGCTACAAGAGCCAACTTTAATTGTAGAGTAATTGAGTAATCATCAATGTTATTCTATGGCCATTTAGAACTATGCTGCCTAGGAACCATATGTGAGGGGATTGTAACTTCTGAGTCATCCTCAATACCGTTCCAAATAGAGTGCATAGAACGAGCGATTGTGTAATCCTCTTGTTTTAGAAGAATGAAAATAGATTAGTAGAATGATCATATTGTATGCAATCAATAGTGCTCCTTTAGTTCCTTTTATTTAAGAACTAGATTTAGACCTACATGTTCTGCAAGCACCATAAACTAATATAAATCTAATGATTACAATTAATTAAAAAAGAGAAGTTAGAAATACATGAGAATGTGAAAAGATAATGAGTGTTTCAACTTGCATTTGAAAGATGGATGTCGAACTTGAAAGGACAAGGACAATCAACCAGGAATGTAGAAGGATCCAAATTACTGATGTGGCAATCAGATTGAGTGAAATTGCAAACATGTGTCTCAACTTTAAGTAACATTACTCGAAGATGGATGTGGATCTTGAAAGGACAATCAATTCAGAGTGGAAAATGATTACAAGTTGCTGATATAGCTATCAAATAGAGTAAAATTGATAACATATTTTCTTGGCATTTTGTGCTTCCAATATAATATATTACAAACAGGGATAAATTTAAGCTTATCTAGCTTTCTAATTTCTTTGTTGAGAAATGGTGAAAGAAAAATAAAAAAAGAAAAAATAAGAATCTCCTAGTCATGTGATTTGTATAGGTGATACAAAATTGTACCAATTCATCCTTGTATTGCGATTCATCACATGCTATGAATCATTGGCTAGCCAAATCTTGTCAAATTCTGTGATTTGAATTGTGAATCTTAAAATTCTAACACTTAGACCATATTGTTGTAAGCTGGAGTTGACTATGGACGTTTTATATTTTTTAGGTTCCCTCTCATGTGCTAATGGGTATACCAGATGGGACTGCTGCTTTTACCCTTTCTCCACTTGGGGAAGCTTGTTTACGGATGGATCTGACTGCCATACATGAGGTGTTGGAGAAAATTGGGTATAAAGATGATGAGGGTGCAGCGACTGAGGTTTGTTTCTGATATCTAAGTTGCAGAACCAGTTAAAAACCATTTAAAGCTATTGGTCCTTTGCTGTTCATTTTCATTCATCCTCCCCCCCTCTCTCTTTTTTCCTCAATTTTTTTACTGACTTGATTGTGGAGTAAATGAAGGGTTATGTTTTAACCCTGAAATAGTTCATTGTTTCTTTTGTTATTCCATATTTAGTATGTCATCTCAGGTAACATGAGAGTTAGTGCTACATAATCCAAGTAATCAAGGCCCATTCGGGATGGTTGTAAATTTTTTTTTTAATTTTGAAATGCATTTTTTAGAACAAAACCTAGAAGCAAAATTGGTGCTAAAGTTATTTTTAATCTAGTTTTAAATTACTTTTTAGCTAGTTTTGAAATAAAAAAAAATGGTTTTTAGTTTTGAAAACATCTTACATCAATTTTCTTCTTCTCACTTTTCAAGGGCTTAGTATACGGGTCAACTCAGATTGTATAAGTCCAGTCTGTGACAAACCACTATTAATGGGCCAATTAGGTTTGGCTGCGAGTTAATGGGCTGGTTGGTTTAACTAATAAAATATTTAAAATTATATATATATACACATAAAAAAAATAGTAAAATTAAATGATAATAAATTATACATATTTTAGGAAAAAAATTGACTCATGACTTGACCTGTTGACCTGTTGTTACCCGATTGAGTAAAAAAAGATTATATTTAAATGTCTATATTTTTATTGATCTTGACTAGAACTGGCAAAATGGACGAGGCCACACCTGCTAGAACATAGGGTTTGAGATTTAAATTTTAGGCTTGAATTAATTTTGGATTTTTTTTTTTCTGACCTATTCAGTTTTTTCTTTATTTGGGTTTGGTTTAAGTGTAAAAAATACATTTCGCAAAGTAGTTTACAAAATGTATGGGCTTTTGGTCCAATAAAATATATTTTGACAAATATATTGTGGCACCCCTAATCTTAACCCATGGATTATATGGGTCGGCCCGTGGATTCATATACCTAGTTTTACCTTTCATCATATTATGTTATATTATATTATTTATTTTACTTTTTAAATATGTTTCTATGTATTATTTTCTATTATTTTTAATATATTTTTACCTTTTCATTGTATTTTTGTTTTTTAATTCTTTATATTTTATCATTTTTTATTATTTCTATTTTTTATTTTATATTATTATTATTGTTATTATTATAAATATATTTTTTACTTTTCAAATTTTATATTTGTTATATTTTTTTATCTTGTTATAGACAACTTCATGATGATACATATGGGTCTGAACAGGTTGACCACCTTTTTTTATCTCTAGTTTGCAATAGTTTTTAAAAAATTGAAACTGGAAATCAAAACTAAAAATTGGATTTTAGTTTCTAAGACTTCCTAGACGTAAAACATGCTACCATCTCGTATGGGGCCTAAGTTTTTCACCTTCTCTTAACTTATAAGTTTTGTTTGCACACCTACAATATTGGTGTTGGTCTAATCTTGAATCTTTGGTTTTTCTCAAATCTGTATTACTATTAACCTGTTTTAACAGGTAGATTGGGTTGTCCACTGATTTCATTTTATTTTTCTATCGAGCAGCTTTCATTCCAAATGTGGACGAACCAGATGCAGGAAACATTGAACTCAAAGAAGAAGGGGGATGCCGCCTTTCGTCATAAGGACTTCAAAACTGCAATTGATAACTACACGGTGGTTAGTAATTTTCTTCTCTCCTTGTTATTTTGAAGAACACACAAATCACTTGCTGTCTTCTGGTTCAGCGGATGTGATAGCAGGACTTGAAATCTGTTTCAGATGTTAAATTCATCATATCAAATGATTTTCCTTTCTGAACGTAGAACATTAGAAGGTTAACAAAAACTATATTTTATAACTTAATAGACTAGATTGATATGTAAAATAAATATATGTAGTGAATAATTTGGAAATATATTTTCATTATACAAGGGTTCTGTTTATTGCTAGGCTATATTAAAATACATTATAGATATTGGAGCAATTCTGATGCGCAGCTGATGGTTTTGTTGTGTAATGCAGTTCATTGATGTTGGAACCATGGTTTCTCCAACAGTTTATGCACGTCGTAGTCTATCTTATCTCATGAGTAATATGCCAGATGAAGCACTTAATGATGCAATGCAAGCACAAGTAATATCCCCCGTTTGGTACATTGCATTTTACTTGCAAGCTGTTGCACTTTTGGCAATGGGCAAGGAGAATGAGGCCCAAGTGGCCCTGAAAGAGGGTTCTTCACTTGAAACTAAAAAGAACACAAATTAGTTGAGTTCATTACCCAAAGCTTGCTTTCCTGTTCCTGAAGATAACTTACATAGATCACATCACATGCTGGTTTCTCAATGTTTGGAGGGGCTCCAGTTCCTTATCCGGACAAACTGTATTGCATGGAATAGAGTGGTTTATTATACTTGTGCATCACTGGTTCATTGGTTTACTAGAAGCATTCTTTTGCACAGACTAGAGTCACCACAAAATTATACAGTATCTATTTGCACCACGCTTCTCTTTTTGTTGTTTAGTCAGTAATGTTAGTATAAAGATCATGGGATGAAATTAAGAAACTTTTGGAAGAGAGTTGTGTTTGTAAAGATTCAGTTGTCAGCGTTTGTTGTGTAAACAACAATGCTGTTGTGCTTGTAATTTAATGTACAGAACAATTGGTCATGGCTACCCTGTCGACATGAAATAGGCTGTTTTTGTATGTTATATTGATATTGATTTTGCATCTAATAAATTCTTTTAATCTTTTCTTGCCGTGTTTAATCTCTCCATTCTCTCGTTTCATTTGATTGTGTCACTTGCTGATTTTCCGTGATATAAACATTTGCGAGAAATTCCTCATTTTGTGCATTCGGTGGGTTTCAGTCTTGTTATTGAATACGAGGAGTGTGTGTTATGTTAGAGAGATAAATATAGCTTTGAATACATGGATTTTATAACAGGTTTTATGACTTCACTTTTAACCTTTGGGTATCCAACAGCTGCACCCTTGCCTTAGTTATTATTATTATTAATGGTATCTTTTATATTAATTTCTCTAGTCTAATACTGTGTCATAATTTAGTTCGAGATAAATTATTAGTTTCTTTAATTATACTTTAGTTATTTTATAACTATTATAAATTATAATTGCGAAACAAGAAATTAAGGTGCAGGTTTTAATATTTTTCAAGTTGGATTCCGATTTTAATGTGTAGAGGGATGGAGATGAGATGAGGTTTGGTTTAACAGAATTTAGAAATGTTTAATACAACGAACTGATTCTGTACCAGCTATTTATGAAGTGTTATAAGTGCATATTTTGATCCACTCAAACAATTTTAGGGGTTAGTTGATTTGCCACGTCATTCTTGCAGGATTTATAACGAATTTATCGTACCACATGGTACTTTTCAACAAAAATTTACTCGACCAACCCTTAATTCTTTTATTTCTAATTTTTGTTAAGCAGTATCATCAGACTCATGAGTACAGGATCTGAACATCATTGGATAAAACATAGTTCCTAGCAAATGCAGTTTCATCAAAGACATTCAAATGTTGAGCAATCAGCACTTAGGATACGGTTGCAGTCAAAGCTGGGCTTGATTTTCTGAACGAAAGCGTGTCTTTGAACAAAATTAAAATATAGACTACAAAAAAAGGGCCCAACCGGGTTCGAACCGGTGACCTCTTGATCTGCAGTCAAATGCTCTACCACTGAGCTATGGACCCAACCTATTGCTATTATGTAAACTTTATTTTAATTCAATGGATATCTGCGCAAAAAATTAGCTTCTAACCAGTTTTCTTTTGTCAATATCCATCGATATTACATGAAAATTTTGACACGCAATGATGAGAAAACTTTTGTTTAAATAATAATTATTTTGGGATTTTAAACATTTTACTTGTTAATTTAGTATTACTTTCAAAAACCCTAACGTCTTATTTTAAAAAATTATATGATTTTCCCACTAATAATATATTTGGTCAAATCAATTACTAGCTTTGATGGAGAGATAGTTTTATTCCAACAATATTTTTCATATTACTTTTGTTTTTAATCTATTTTGATTACATTATCCATCTTATCTTATAACTCTTAATTTCCCTTTTCAACCTCACCTATAGAATGTAAAATTATTGTAGAAAAGTGATGTTTTACACCAAAAAGTAAGTAAAGAAGAAGAATGGGGAGTACGCAGAAGAAAACAAAGCCATGGAGTAATTTGCATTAAGAATAAGAAAGAAAACCCAAAACAAAGACAACAAGAAAGAAGGGAAGATAAAATCCGTAAAAATATTAGTCCCATAGTCCCATCCCATGAGAACCGGAAACCATATAAATGCAGTCTGCAGCAGGAAGACAAGCCATAAATACTTATAAAAATAACACACGTTTCCTTTCCCCATGCCATAACCATATATACAAAGAGATTTGAATTGAGTTTCATAATTATCATGCATCAAGGCCTTCTTCCTCTTGTTCATCAGCGTCCACATCTTCAAGTGCTGCTGCATCCTGATACTGCTGGTACTCAGCAACCAAGTCATTCATGTTACTCTCAGCTTCAGTGAACTCCATCTCATCCATTCCCTCAGCAGTGTACCAATGCAAGAAAGCCTTTCTCTTGAACATAACAGTGAACTGCTCCGAAACACGCCTAAACATCTCCTGAATGGAAGTGGAATTTCCCATGAAAGTGGAAGACATAGACAACCCCGTTGGTGGAATGTCACAAACACTTGACTTCACATTGTTAGGTATCCACTCCACAAAATAGGAACAGTTCTTGTTCTGCACGTTTATCATCTGTTGGTCCACTTCCTTTGTGCTCATTTTCCCACGGAACATGGCTGAAGCTGTAAGGTACCTTCCATGTCGAGGGTCTGCGGCACACATCATGTTTCTTGCATCCCACATTTGCTGAGTCAGTTCAGGGATGGTGAGTGCACGGTACTGTTGGGAACCCCTTGAGGTTAAGGGCGCAAAACCAACCATGAAGAAGTGCAACCGTGGGAAAGGGATAAGGTTCACTGCAAGTTTCCTGAGATCCGAGTTGAGTTGCCCTGGGAATCGGAGACAGCATGTTACTCCACTCATTGTTGTTGAGATCAAGTGGTTCAGATCTCCAACTGCATCTCACCAACAAACAAATAACTGTTACTCCTCTGTTCTGTTCTGTTCTGTTCTGCCATTTTCATTGATATTAATTTCATGAATTGTTTACTTTATAGAGTTGTGATGGGTTGACAACACTTACAGCTTGGATTTGTGAGCTTGAGGGTTCGGAAACAGATATCATAGAGTGCTTCATTATCAAGGACCATGCATTCATCAGCATTCTCAACAAGTTGATGAACCGAGAGTGTGGCATTGTAGGGTTCAACCACGGTGTCCGAGACCTTCGGGGAAGGGAACACTGAGAAAGTCAACATCATCCTATCTGGATACTCTTCTCTGATCTTTGAGATAAGCAACGTACCCATTCCAGACCCAGTTCCACCTCCCAGTGAATGACAAATTTGAAACCCTGTCATCATTACCAAACAATGCCCCTATACATTAACTATAAGACATGACTCCACAACCATGAAATCGTCCTTATGCATACATAACATAACAATAACATGTCTCAATGTGTCAACATGAGGTGTTACGTTAAAATTTTTGTCCATCTCTTTCTTCATAAATATTTATAGGTTTCATCGTTTAATATATATGAAGAGAAAGATAGATGAAAATTTCTCAAGATGATAAGGTTATGTAAAACTTTAATATGAGAGGATCTGGACCTTGACCTTGTCATATTGAAGAATTTGTATGTTTCGCTCTCTTCTTATGTATTAAATGTGTGGGATCCTATGAATATGTATGGGAAGAGATTAAGACACCAAATTTTAGACGTAGAAAGATCTATTTCAACAAGGTCATGTGAAAACATTAAGGGGAAAGAATCTTGATCCTAATGTATGGACATTAAGGCCTATTTAGTTTGAGAAAACATTTTAATTTCAAGAACTTATATATAAAAAAAGTAAATACCTGATGAAAATAAAGTAATTATTGGAAAAATGAGAAATGAAAAAAAGAGAGAGAAACAGAGTTTTATCAAAACTGAGTCTTAATTTTTCAGTTTAATTAACTAACTGCAATGAACTAAGGAAGTAGTACCTTGCAAGCAGTCACAATTCTCAGCTTCTTTACGAACAACATCAAGAACAGAATCAATAAGTTCGGCTCCTTCAGTGTAATGGCCTTTAGCCCAGTTGTTACCAGCTCCATTTTGGCCAAACACAAAGTTGTCAGGCCTAAAGATTTTTCCAAAAGGACCAGAACGCAAGCTATCCATAGTCCCTGGTTCAAGGTCCATAAGCACAGCACGAGGAACATACCGTCCACCACTTGCTTCATTGTAGTACACGTTAACCCTCTCAAGTTGAAGATGGGAATTACCTACGTAGTTTCCAGTGGCATCTATCCCATGTTCATCACACATCACCTCCCAAAACTTGCCTCCAATTTGGTTCCCACATTGACCAGCTTGAACGTGGAGGATTTCTCTCATTTTTAAGAAGTGCCCTTGATGATTTGAAAGCCTCAAAGGAAGAAATTAAAAAGAGATAATTTAACAAAGTGATTCAGAGTTGGATCAAGTACAAGTTGAGAAGGGAAGGGGGTTGGTCCCCGCAAGATGAAATGAGTGGCCTTTTGTAGGTGGAATACAAGAGGGGATAGGGTGATAAGAATGATAAAATGGAAAATAAAAATTAATACAAGTTCAATTAATAAGTTCATGTGGGTTTGTTGGGAGGGGGCTATGTCATACTCCAAAGAAGACTAATGAGCTGGACTTGGAAGGTGACAACAAGTTGCATGATTGTTCTCATGCCCTTATGCTAACTAGCTATCTGAATTATTTGTCCTTCCTACCACTTGATATCCCATCTGTCAATACCTCTCCGAATTGTCCATTTCATGGTTTGGTCACCATGCTTTTCCACAGTTATTTGACAACGAATTTTCACCTCCTTTACTGGATTTGCTACCGTTGTAGGTTCGAGACAAAATAGTGAGTTAGTTTGGACAGTGTTAAAAAAACTATGCTCAATGGTCTTTCTGCTAGAGGATCAGTTTACTTGTTTTTTAGAAGCTTTTGGTTTATGTTTTGACACATGTTTATACCCTTACACCAAAATAGAATCAATCACACCGGCGGAGGTTGAGCCATGTCAAGGTTAGTAGGAAGGAATTACTAATTCTTAGTCATTCGCTAAAAAAATTTAAAATTGTCTGTCCATAGTCATATAAGGCATAGTGAATATCTTGACGGAATATGAATTCAATTATGAAGGGCATCCGAATTCAGTTGCAACCTGTATCCTTCTCAAGACAACTATTTCCATGCCCCCTAATACAGTAGTTAGGTAATGGTATGGGAATCCTAGGTCTTCCTTAAAAAAATAATTTAAAACCACAATATTGCTTATTCACTGCCAATGCAATTATTCATTGAATAGCTGCAGCTGACGGCAAAAAGTTTACCATTTTTTATCCGGTGCTGTTTATGTACAGATGAAAAGAGGTAAACAAACTTCACGAAGGAGAAACTCTAAATGAGAATCAAAGCCATTACATTACATGTGAAATAAAGCATTAATATTTAAGTTGTCATTATGCGTGTTGAAGTACAAGTTAAATAATAAATGAACAAAAATGACTAAATAAAAGTACAAGTAATTAATATTTTTAAAATCTACAGAATCTTGAATAACTTCTTTAACCAATTGAAATGAGTAATAAGCGCTATTTGTATTCTAGAGCGGTTTCTTTGGTACATCTTTAATGTACTTTTTTAATTGTATTCCAGACAGTTTACTAACATAAATTTATTTTTAATTTAATGAAACAAAAGAGGAAAAATACGAAAGAAAAAGTTGTGAATATATCATATCTTTCACACAACCACCACAAAAGCTTTAAGGTGGTACCGAATTCAGCCAATATCTTATGATTGTAACATACTAGCAAGCGAATAGGTTAAGGTAGAGAGCTATGCTGCGAACATATGGTTTGAAGCCTCCGGATGAAGTAAATAAGGTAGCCTATCAATTATAGTTTAATAAAATCATATTTTAGACAGAATGTTCTATCCAGGGTAATCACCCACCTCTTCTACCTCAAGGAAATCCCCTCATTCTCCAACCAATTGCATTTTAGGAAATTCAAGTTCACTCGCTCAAGGTACATTCAGCCGCTCGCAAGGGCATTGCGTATTCTGTCTCATGCCAAACCCCAAAAGTAAGAACAGCTAATACCAGAGCATGCAATAAAGCGGAAGTATCAACTGACATATCATATGCCGGATGACTTGTAATGCGTCGATACAAAATAAATTTAATATTTTGATTGGTTAAGATGTATCTTTCTAATAGAGCACAAATTAGCGAATAATTAAACAATAACGTAAAATAGTTCTATTGATAAAAAAAATACTTAAAAATAGAAAGGACTAGTGATGCAAACCTGAATTATTAGTCTAGAAATAGAGAAAAGAAAGTTCTCTCGTTCAAGCAACATTTGTACCTACCACAAACCATTAATCTATTGACACTTTTGTTAAAATAATTAAGCTGATGTGATTCTCAAACTCGTGCCAAGAATTAAATGTCAACTTGATAAGATCATGTTTCCAAGAAAAGTATGAGAAGCCTCAAGGCAAAAATTACATATTAAATTATTCCCTATATCTAAATGCAGTTGAAGAGAGAGAAAACCAGAACTATAACCAAGGTTTACATAATTAACCTCCCACTGACGTGAAAGAGAAGCAAGTTGTTGAATACAACCTTAATAAAGCAGTTCTTCAAATACATGATCTACAGATTGCTCCCACTTGCCGTGATACAATTCCAAAAGCCTCTCAGCTGGAGTGACACCTGCCACCACACAGACCATTAGACAAAAACTAACAAAAAGAACTTTTCATGAAAACAACAGAAGAGCCTCAGGAAGGCAGCATACCATGAGCATGGCATAGTAAAGAAAATCCATTTCAAGATGTCAAGTATAAAACTCAGGTCTGTATATTAAAAAACAACTGAAACTTTGGCATAAACTTGAATAAATTTTAATAGCCCAATTTTAGATACCACTGTATTTATAGCTAAATTAACATTAAAATTTGTTTTCACAGATTAAGATGAGGTTGAGTCAAAAAAACATGCTCATAATAAACTCATTCTAATTTCCTTCACATGACAATGGAAATATTTCAGCCTATTTTTAAATAAACATGAAATTGTATCAACAAATATAGGATTTATTTTAAAGAAAAGCCCTCTAGAGAAAAAAAGAGAGAATTTTTAAATATATTTTAGTCCATATATATGTAATCTTTTTCAAATTTGTCCCCATCGTCATCTCGTTCTCATTAAAACATCCTGAGAGTGATATAGAGTTGCAGTGAAGTATTGGGAACACAATTTAAAATGTGATGTATCACAAAAAGTATAATATGGTATTTTAGTCCCTATATGTGATGCTCATTTTTAATTTGATCCCTACATTATATCTCCAACAGATGGTGCTATAACGACAATGAACAGTCAAGACCAAATTAAAAACAAATGTAGGTATAAAGATTAAACTGAAAACTTTTCTTCTGTATGGATACCAAATTGAAAATAAGTCGTATAGAGAGATCAAAAATATATTTGAACCTAAAAGATATGAAGCCAAAATATAATTTGTACCTGTAAATCAATGTCAAAAACTCCATATAATCAATACCAATATTATTTATACATTTACAAACTAAAATTCATTGAACAAGTCAAAGTATTGAAAGGGATTGGAAGAAACAAATAATAACATGAGAAACAGAAGATTTCAAGTAATTCCAAAAAGACAGAGACAGGAGAAACACCATGGAATGTTACAACGTGAGTGTCTGGTGTCGCATGAAAATTTTATATGTTCTAACACGGATAAGGCTCTTTTTTAAAATGTGTGTTTTATATAACCACTAAAAAGTTAACATATCAAAGCACTGAAAGGGATTGGAACAAACAAATAATAACATGAGAAACAGAAGATTTCGAGTAGTTTCAAAAGGACAGACAGGAGAAACACCATGGAATGGTACAATGTAAGTGTCTGGTGTCGCATGAAAATTTTATATGTTCTAACACGGATAAGGCTCTTTTTTATATAATCACTAAAAAGTTAACATATCTAACCCCTGATAATAGGAACAAAGACTTTTGTAACCTATCACTTTAAAGACAATTTATTGCAAAAATAATGTCCAAGCAGATATAAATTATGAATGTTGAATAACCGAAAGGAGTTGGGAATGAATGAAATTGGGCCAGTGGAAAGGTTGTGGGAGATGCATCATTAATGATGATATAACCTATACATCCATTACCTGTTCTAACCACCTCAGCAACCTCGTTCAAAAATCCTGATTCCTTGAATCCTCTTCTTTCCAAACCATCCTGTGGATGCACGCCAATGCCATTAGCAACATTGATAATAACAGCAATAACAAAAATAATGATGCCTTTTACCTTTGCCAACTTCAGAACATCTTCAGCAACATGCTTCAGCAAACCATCTCGGAATGGTGTCTTTAGACCAGTTACAGGAACCTGCCATAGAGACTCTAATAGTCAGTATAGACTATAGTATGAATGATGGCCATTCCTGAACAAAAAACTGTCAGTAAAATATCAACTGATGACCACTGGGTCTATGTCATATATCAATCCTCATGAAATCAGAAGAACATATCTAGGCGGAAATCCCAGTATATATATGAATGTAACCGGATGCTAGGGTGTGAGGACTTGAATCAGAGAAAGAATACTTATTTCATCATTCAGGTTTCAAATGATATTTAGTCCTCTAAATTTCAAGAACTTAATAATCAATCATGTAAAAACTAAAATAGCTCCCTTTTATCCTTCTGAGGTTTGTACCTAAAACTTTGACAAGGATTCAAAGCCACTTTGATCAAATGATCAAGGCAAAAATTCAACACTCATTTACCCCCCCCCCCTCCCCTTCTCCTTCTCCTAATTATATTTCAGCATAAGGTACAGTAACCTTGTGCCAAGTCCATGCTTCAAGGCCTAAGTGATTTTACATGAGGGAACATGTTGGAGACTAACAAGAAAAACCATTTCTGGAACTGAATCTAACACAACTTACACTTCTGGGCTGAATAATACAATTGAAGAATATTGTTATTCAAGATGCTACCTTATTCCTTAGCATTTGTCTTTCTTCTGTAGTCCAATCTGCTGTCAAATCCAAAACACTTTGTAAAGAATCCTCATCATACAATATCCCTACCTGACACAATCAGGAAAACTACCGTTATTTACTTAAGGTCATGTTACAAAATTGAAGTTCATAAGTGAAGAGCAAACAAGCAAAGATAAAGGGTTTGAATATCATAAAAGATACAGGATAAGAAGTTTCAAAAAAATCATTATTGAAAAGCATATTCCTTTTGCTTTTTCAAGACAATGACTGTTAGATTGCTGAACAGACAGGCCTCCTAGAATAAGCCAAGTGCTAAGTGACAATCCCAGCTTAAAAAATATAACTGTGCTTATGCTTTACAACACCATTTTGACGGTGAGTATGTTGACTAATAAGACAATGAACAATCCCAATAACAGAGGCTAAGTGACTAGAAATATAATGCGCAAGTTGCACAAATGCCACTCACCCAAAATGCTGGTAAAGCACATAACCTTCTCCAAGGCCCTCCATCAGCACCTCTCATCTCCAAATACCTCTTCAGTCTGACCTGAAAAGAGTAATGATTTATAATAACACAATTATAAAAATGCTTCAAATCAACAGTTACCAGTTAAATTGTGAAACCAATAAAAACAAACCTCTGGAAATATAGTTGTCAAATGATTTTCCCAATCATTGAGAGTTGGTAATTCACCAGGTATACAAGGAAGCCTTCCAGCCAAGAAATCCTGCAATAAAAGAAAAATTCAATTCTCTACATTGAGCAAATCAAGATATATGAATACAGTGGTCAAGGAAAGTTTGCAATATAAAATGACAGGGCTATATGATATAGCCTTAAATTACAAGAATATATTAAAGATAGATGGGAACCCTGAAGGTCATTCCAGTACAGTCGATATATCTGTGTTTCCGGTAGACAAAATACATTGGAACATCAAGAGCATAATCAACGTACTGCTCAAACCTGCAATCAGAAAGTAGGAAGAAAAACAAGTCAAAAGAGATTAACCAAATCATTGCTCGAAATAACATTCACAAAACCGGGAAAAAATTATTAAGATGGCATATAGCAAAATAATTATCTTTTTTTTCAGTTGAACTATTACAGAACATAAGGCATCATCTGACTTTTAATTTCACATGAATGCCACTTCCAAAAGTGAAATATAACATATATAAAACAATAAATTATATCTATTATTTACTGAGTTATTTCTTTATGTTCCTTAGCTATGTAATCTTCATGGATGGTCCTTTTTCTTCAATATATATATATATAAAGAGAGAGAGAGAGAGAGAGAGAGACACACACACCCGTTACAAAACCTCCATTTTAAATGGACATTCAGTTTATTAACACCCTGAATTTCAAGGTCTAAGATCAAACCATTAGTTAACAAGGTCAAAGAAGAACATCATAATTTCATATTATCATACATAAGTACAACAAAGGCCCATAAATTCATCACAACAAAGCCCTACGACTCCTTATGTATATTTTCAAATACATTTACTTCAGAGTTTGGACAGTCAATATGAAGGATACTGAATCAGCAAAGCAATGTAAAGATTTCAACATCTGTATTTTAAGTCCATGAAGCCTAGAGTCAGAAGACTTGAAAATAATAATTTAAGTCTTCATTCCTAATAATTCAAAAATAATCTCTTACCCGAAGGAATCATCAAAAACAAAGGGCAGCATGCCTGTCCGGTCCTTATCAGTATCAGTCCAAATATGGCTGTTTGAAGCATAACAGAACAGAATAGGGTGCCTTAACAATGTGAAGAGAGAAAGGAAATGACTGCATGGACACTTCCACATACCTTCTCATACTGACAAAACCATTTGGCTTTCCCTCTGTAAAGGGTGAATTTGCAAAAAGAGCTGTTGCTATCTGTGTTGTAAATAACACTAATTACTTTCTACAGCATTGAACGAACTCCCTAATAAAAAAATTTAAAATATGGCAATGTTTCTCACAGGCTGCAAAGCAAGGCCAGCACGAAATTTTCTGATCATGTCAGCTTCAGAACTGAAGTCCAGATTGACCTATACAAGTGAAAGCTAAAATATATTACTATCCAGTATGAGAACTGATTATATCAGAAGATACCATTTTCACCATGGTTAAATTTCGATGGCTTTGATAAAAATCGGCTCACAAATCATCACATATCTCACCTGTACAGTGCACGTCCTGAACATCATGTCAAGTCCAAGAGAACCAACTTTGGGCATGTAATTCCTCATAATTTCATATCTTCCCTGCGTGACAACAGTGTTAGAAAGCATGTAATTGAACCAAGAAAGGTCAATAAAAAAGCACTGTTATTGCTCAGTTATTAAGACTGTTATGTTCAATTACTAAGAAGATTAGGGTCTGCATGACAGACCTCCTGAGGTTTGACTTGCCCCACAGATTAAAAGAGAGAGAGAGAGAGAGAAGACAAAATCAACAAAGAAACACTGTTACCACTTATAAAGAAGTGGTGGAATAACCTCTGCTATAATTAAATTACTGGTGTAGAAGTACTAACGGTTATTAAACATCTCTACTACATAACCATAAGCATGTATGTCAACACCAATAGAAATAACAGAAAGTGGGAATTTTCAGATGAAAGCAGCTAGAGTATAATAAGATAAAAATAGCACAATTAATGCATTTATCATGCAGTGTGATGTAGTATAGAGGAAAAAGCATGTACTAGTATAAGTTGTTGAACCCATCCACTCCCCTAAAAACAATCCCAAAAAAAATATTTGGTCATAATTGTAAGCGACAAATCCTTGGGGACAATTTTGTAGACCAAATGTCAGCACTTTATACCAGCATCAGCCAAATTCCATGTGCCATCCCCATCTGGACTCGAGTCCAACCAAAGAAGGGTAGTTGCAATATCTCAAGTCATTAAAATTAATGAATAGGTATGGCAGTGAAATTTGACAGTTATTTAATACTGAAATTAGGAAACTTAGCCAAATTCATATCAACTTGACTAAACACAGAAGGTCTCATCGAATTAAAAACTCTGCTAAGCTATGACCGATGCAGTCAGCAAGGGACATCTGAGCAAGGTTTTTATTTCTTGAGAAATCTGTACTGTTCAACAGTGAAAGAACTTGAAAGATGAGAAGAAAGAAAAGACTACCTTTGGCATTATAGGTATGTCTTTGATGCCCCACTTTGGCTGGAAACCAATCCCCAAAAATCCAATTCCCATTTCCTCAGCAACAGCTTTAACCTGTAAATATAAGTATATGGAAATAATTACAGATCTGAAATAAATAAGGCAACTCATGAGATTACAGAAATATGAAACACAGTAAACTAGTACTAAATTTAGCCACCTATTATGTCACAAGACACAACATACAAAGATATGCTAAATGATTATACCAATGATGGTACATACTTATTTGTAGAAAAGATGACTGTATAAAAAATTCAAATTCCCTTCTCTAACAGCAAAACAATAGATTTGATGTATTTAATATCTTGTAACAAGGATGCATGACTAACTTGATAGAGGTGCGAATTAACTTCTGCACAGGTCTGATGCAATGTTTCAAGAGGGGCTCCACTAAGTTCAAACTGACCACCTGGCTCCAATGATATACTCTGCTTTCCCTGGTTGACAAAATATGCAAAAATAGTTCACTTCAAATCCTCAACAATAGCAAAGCATTGCATTGGATGCTAGAATCAGGAAGCATTTTAACAAACAAATTAAATTGTAAATCTCAAATAAAATGTTGGAAAATCTTCATGCAAATATTAGCTTACCTGTTTGAGTCCAATAATTTTATCACCTTCCATTACTTTATCCCAGTCAAATCTCTCGGCAATGCCATTCAGCAATTCTGCTATTTGTTCGTACTTCATAGGACGCAAGCTTCCAAATTCAAAACCAAACTTCTCATGTTCAGTACCTATTCTGCAAGACTACATGAATAAATTAACCGCCCACAGACACATGAACTAGTTATCACATAAAATACGATCAAATTTTATACTTTTAAGAAACCTAATCACCTGCTATTTTAATCGTGTGTAAAATCACATAGCCAAACAAGGCAAAAAACAAGGAGAAAGGTCTGTGTGTGAAAAACATTAGCAAAAAGTATTTTTGTGTCATTTTATACGCTGCTTCAGAAAAACAAAGAATCAACATTTTCCAATTTACCCAAAGTATTAATAAGTGAGACAGAAAATTTTTCCGATGGTGGTGGACATCAATATGGCCTATCGGCATTGCTACAATGCAGTTGACTGTTTGAGAGATTAAAGCATTCTGATTTTTTATTTTATTTTTAAGTACCTGAAATGAATCGTACATACATCCTTAAGAATTTACATGCATGCATCCATCTGTTGCACTTGAGTGTTTCATATCATTCTCCCAATCATATTCCAAGACTATTTGATAACGCAATCAAATGACTTATAGTAGAGTGTTCAAACACGCATTTAGATTAGCTGGATCCACGCTTATAAAACCACTCTACAGAGCAACTTTTGCATCTCAACGCGCGTATATCATTTTGCGAAGCATAGCCAAACAAAAACCTACTAGAATCAAACGATAATTCAGTCGTATGCAAATATTTCCATTTACAATTGAGACTATTCAACCGACTTTCTTAGTTCTTGTACGACAAATTAAAGTTGACAGATAAAAGCAACAAAGGAAGCCCCATCAAAATTTTGGATGCAAACAGAAACAGCACAACAGTTTACGAACAAGAGAAAAATACTCTCCATGCCCAACATAAGTGATAATATGCTAAAAAGAAGCAATGATTGTAAACCACGCCATAAAAAGAACCGGCATGCGAAAAGAAAAGGGAGAAAAAGGCACCTCCATTTTTCCTCGGACTTACAACCAGAGGCAAGATAATCGATAAGATCCTGCCTCGTAAGCGGGTGAGTAGCAACAACGGCATCTTCAGTAGGAGGGCTCGCAGCAACAATCACTCTACGTCCACGTTCAGAAGCAATAATCCTCTTCTGAGAAACCTTCTTAGCAGAACTCCAAGAAGATGAAAAGAAACTGCTACCAAGGCAGGTTATCCTATCAAACTTGTGTCGTATTAAGTCGTGGTGCGCACAAGTCGCACATCGGGAAATGGCGGCCATGGCGGTCGCTGAAGAACAAAACGATGCAAATTAAAAATTAACCCGGGCACGTTGTCGTTTAAGGAGAATTAGGGTTGTTGAAGTGGGACGAGGGAGGAAAAACAAATAGAGGAATGAAGAAGAGGAAACACAAGAGAAAATGGTCTTTTTCTCGTTCACTCACAGTCAGTCACAGCTCGGTAGCTATCTATAATATTTCCTCAGAACGAAATAGGAAATAGAAGAAAATGACGAGTCACCTATGCCAAGGGACGCACAATTTCAGGTTTTGTATTGAGTAAACCATTTTTGTTAACATCTCTCGTTTTAAAGGTAATAATTTTGTATTAAAATAATATTTAAAAAATCAACCTTAAGATGTTCCATGGCATCCACTAGAAGCTCGTCACCCCGCACGTCACCTCCTTTCTTCTGCTCCTCTTTTTCATCCCTTTCTTCTGAACCGTTCTTTTTCATTTTTAAACGGCATTTTTTTACTATGGTCCTTTTCTTTTTTATTGTCAATAACATATATTTTAACTTTGAAGATTTATTAAAAATTAACTAATTAAAAAATGGGGTTGCTAATAGCATTTATCGTGTATTTTTGGTAGGTTCTAGAGGCGGGAATTTAAAGGTGGCCCACAGAAGCCCAAAGGAGACCCCCACTTTTACTTATAAAGGCTGAAGCTCGTCGCTCTTCCTACACAACTATGGCCATTTATAGCTATTAGACAATTAGACAATAAAGCACGATCTATTTCAGTGGGTTATTATGGTTATAAAGCAGATTCTTTGGTTCTAAATTATTATAAGTGAGCTAAAGCCTCACGAATCTTGAGTAATGCAGAATCCCTTAAACAAAAGAGGAGGGAGCAAATTTATTAATTTAATTATTAAATTAAAATAATTTTATAGGATTTAAAAATAATTTACTATTTTATTAAATAATTTCAATTTATAATATGTTAAGGGAGAGATATTATATATTAAATTTAATATATTTAATAAAATATAATTTCTTTTTGAATTTTACAAAATTTTATAAATTTTACCTATATAATACAAATTTTTTATTTAACAGTTGAATTAGTTTTAACAGTTTAAAAAATTATTAAATAAAATGATTTTAATATAAGTTAACCTAAAATAATATTATCCATTTTTTAAAAAATTTTATTTTTTATTTATTAATTTTTACAAATAATAAAAATGAATTTAAGATCTCATTTATTTTTATATATATAAGATTTTGATTCCTTTGATTGTGTTTTAAATAGCGATTCTAACATAATTTCAAAATATATTCATTGTTTTTTATTTGTGTTGTATTTTTCTTTACTAAATTATGAATGTTGATTAATAACTGATATATTCAGTCAACATATAAATACAGTATTATAAGTATTAATTATATTTATTTTTTGTTAAAATACAACAAGGACGAAGGAGAGCTGGAGAGGAATAGGGAGACCCATATATGTTGTGGCCATTTCCAAAATTTTATAATATTTTATGTTAGTAATATGTTTTTATTATTAAAAAAAATTTGAGGCTACTTCATTCACTCAAAACTTAGATTTATCATTGTCAATCTAAGAGAAAGTTACGTATCTCTCTCATTCAATTGGTCCGTGATCGAAAAAATAAAACGAGTAATTAATCTTCCTACTTCTAATTATAAATTTTTTAAAAATAATTATCAATTATATAATTAATTACATAATCAATTATTATATTTTAATAATTAATTATTAAATATGAAATTAATTACATAATCAATTATTGATTGTTAAAGTATAAAAATAGATGATTAGTGGTTTAATATAAATAGTGAATGAAAAATATAATTGGTAATTAATTAATAAGTAATTATGCTTAATTTGTTATAAATATCTTTAATCAATTAACGATCAAAATATACCCGAATGTAATTAGTGGACAAACATGAGAACAACATGGCTCGTCTATGATTATTGTTTCCTTTTTGTCTTTCTTTGTTTGCTTTTAAGTTTTGTATGTAGATTAGGTAACCTCAAAATTATTGGGTTGATTATATAACACACTTGTGGTATTTCGCATATTTTTCCATTTTTGATTTTATGATTTTTGTTTCCTTTTTGCCTTCCTTTGTTTACTTAAGTTTTGTATGTAGATTACGTAACATTAAAATTATTTGGTTGATTATATAACACACTTGTAGTGTTTCGCATATTTCTCCAGTTTTGATTTTTTTGCATTGCAAGTTAAATATTTGATCAAAGTTGTTTAGTTTTTTTAAAATTTTAAAAAATAAAAATATTTGTTATTAAAATAATTTTGTATTAATTTTTAATATTTTAACTTATTTTTTAAATTATTTATTATTCTAAATTTATTTAATTTTAATTTCATCTCAATCATAATTATCACTATTTATATAATCAAATATTATAATTATTATTATCCTTACCATCATCAAATTATCATCATTATTATGATAACTAAATTATTTTTATTGTAATTATTAAATTACTACAATTATTATTATTATTAAAAAAATAATCCTTTATTTTTTATTATTTTACTAAATATTTTTAATTAATATTTATTTATTGTAAATTGATATCAAATAAATAAGATAACATGAATTGAATCATTTTCATAGTAATATTCTAAATTCAAACTAAAATTTTAAAAAAATTATTAAAAATATAAATATCAAATTTTGAAAACTATCTGAATACATTGTTATTTTTTATATGCCGGATGCATTGTTTGTTGGAAAGAAATTCAGAACTCTAACTTCTTCTTCTTTTTTCTTTTTTTTTTTGTTATTATTATTATTATTATTATTATTATTATATATATATATATGAATGTAATGGTGTTCGCTTGAGCCTCTTACTAGGCATCGACTATATCATCATTGACACTCTGCTATGATTGACTCGGGGTTAGGACTATCCATAAACATGCTACATGACATTCATAAAATTAGCTCAAATGCGGTTTGAAGGGTAAATCCCCTAAAGTTCATCGTTTTAAGCCCGATATTGTGTTAGTTTAATAATTGTATTTTATATTCATTATAATTGGAATTAATCTCTCCTAATAATCAGGGTTGTGTTGGATTTGGTAATAATTAGTGTGTTTGAGCTGAGATGAATCTAATACTTGTTCTCAGCCATAAGAACCGTTGCTGGAGGCAATCCTTCCTTAATCGCAATCGTTTGAGTTTTGTAACATTGATCATAATTTGCAGGCAAGATTTTACGAGGGTGATTAGGAGTAGACTGTGACAATCCCGATCATGAATATTTTGCCCCAAATCAAAATATAATACCATATTTATTATAATATTAAATATAATTAAAATCAAGAGCAACGATATTCTATATGTTAACTAAATAATTAAAGTGTAATACATTTAATTTAAATAAATTATAATATAAATATCTTGCTCTAAAAGTTTTTTTTTGTTATGACATTAATTGCCAAGCATTCTGTCTGATTGAGATCTACGCGATTTTTAAATCCAAATTTGATAATGAGGCAAATAGAAGTTTGATACCAATATATTTCAAATTATGTATGCAAGTACTTTTTTTAACTATTTTTTTCACTGTTATTTTTATATTTGTGTCTGTGTTAATTTTTCATATTTTCCTACATGGTATAAATGTTACTACAAAACAAAAATCATTTGCTAACATTTTAGTATTATGTTAATCTTTGTTAATATATGTTCTTTTAACAAAATAAAACTATCAGTGTAGATTTTAGAATTTAATTAAAACATACTTAAAATATAAAAAAATTATACTATTATCTAATCCTTGATTGATGTATAATTAAAAATTTATTAGTTTTTATAATAGTTACTTTAAAAATTTATATTTATAAAAAATTATAATTAATTAATGGTATGAACTTTGTACATCAATATATTAAAATTAAAATTTATAAATTTAGTTTTATAATATGAAATATTTCATTAATAGATAATTTTATCAGTATAAAATATTAATATATATTATTGATATAACAAATATTAATATAATTTATCGTTAGCAAAGTTTACGTTAATAATTTTTTTTAGAGAAAAATTATATTAATACATGTTACTCTAACGTTTGACAAATTTTATCTGTTAGTAAGTTATAATTTTTTTAAGTGTTTTGCATGATTATTTTTCAAATATATAAATAAATACAAAATTTAGTGATTAATTCAAATTTTTAGTTGGCAAACTTTATAATTTAGACTCTATTCGGGTAAAAAATTTTAAATCCTGATAATGGAGTTTTTCTATATACATATATGTCATTAAAAAAAATAATGTTTGAGAAAAATATTCTAAAATGAATTCAGTTTGAAACAATCCAATAAAAGTAAATTAATTTTGACAAGTTTAAATAATAAATTAAAAGAAACTATAAAGTTGAACATACGTAACATGTTCGGCGCCCGGGAGGTGTAATAGAATCACCCTCTACAACGGCTGCCAAATTCTAATAGGAATATTAACTAAATTCTAATAGGAATATTAACTGCATCCCATTGCATTTCAATCCTTAATCAATTAACTTTCTAGTTGAGGAAGTAATTTATACTCAATCAATTTAATTAATTTTTTTATATTAGTAATTGATTAAATATATATATATGCAACTAATTAATTATATAAATAATAATTAACGATTATATATTTTGTTCATCATTTATATTAAACGTTTAATTAAATTTTTTGATATTATTAATTATAGTAATGAATTATGAATATGTAAATATTGTATATATGTGAGAAAATCTTTTTTAATATTATGAAGATCTAAAATAAGTTTAAATTAATATAACAATTTTTTTTTTACAATTATAGTAAATTTATTAATTTATATTTAAAATTTTATTTTTAATAATTAATTATATAATTGAGTAATTATTATTTTTTATAACAATATTTTTTTATAATCAAATACTACTAATCAATATTTTTTATAAATCGATAATCACTCACTACCGATCAATTAAAAAAACAAGCAAGCAATTACAAAAAATGTTATGATTAATTTGTAGAAAAATGATAGTTAACTCAATTATCTAATTAATAAGTATTTAATTACACATTAATAATAATTAATCGTTAAAAATAGGATCTAAAATGTAAATGATTAATTTTACTGTAATTATGCGAAAGAATAATTACTCTGAACGTAAATAACAGACTTAACAATTTAACCACAATATGTGGTTATTTACTTTGCATTAGAGACAGCAGGGAGGGAGAGGATTAAAGATAATAATAGGAAATGTTTGAGAATGGCATTAAATTTTTTATTTTTTATTTTTTACGACAAAAGGAGGCAAAGAGCCCGTTGCATTAACTTTCGATTCCTAAATTTGAGCTGCGTTTTTTTTTTTTTTTTTTGACAAAAATGTCTTTAGGTTAATACATATGTGTAAGTTAAAGTTTCAGTGTGCGTCTTTGTATCTGTTAAGTTTTCGTATATATGTTTTTAATTTTCCAGATTTTAATTAAATTATATTGTTTATGTTAATATATTTATTATAAATTAAGAAAGATGGCATTATTTTCAATACTAAAATTAACTATAAAAAATTAATGAAACAAGAAATATTAATTAAAAAACATACAAAAAAATTTCAAATCCTAGTTGGACTCAAAAACAAGTGATATGCATGAATAAATATTGAATATTAGAATTTTCACTATTAACATAGCTTCTATCTGATAGAAATTAAACTAGTATAATGTAAATATATTATGGGTTGATACTAATATATAAATTTACTAATAATATATAATGTTTTTATATCAATGGAATTTTTCATTATAATACATTATTGTTATGATAGACATGCAATATTTATATTAATAATTATTTTTTCTTAGACAAATATTGTATACAACAGAAATAAACTCAACACCAAATCATTAATATATTACTATATTTAAAAATTATAAAATATAACAATAACAGCAATACCTATAAAATTTTTCTCTTTTTTAATAAATAAAATTCACTAACTTCATAATATTTTGTCGCAAAATATGACTGAAGACTAATACCAGCAAACCATGTCACTTTCACTTGTTATGGGAGCTTATGCAATGCATCTACAAATATGAATGATTGATTAGTAGACCATAACTATAATATGTGTATGTTACTAACATTGAACCTAACCCGAGCATTGTCCAGTAATCATTAAATAATTTACCAAACATTTTGCAATGAATGCTATAAAAATACTAATTAAAAACAAAACAATAAAAAATAATATTTAATCCATTAAAAACAAAAAGAATATTTAAAACTCAACAAAATCTAAAAAAGATTCATGAACGTTAACCTTTTATGAACAACATTATACCATAGCTTTATTTCATGGGAGCCTCCAAAAAGTGAAAAAGCTGTTTTATGCAAAGTTTAAGTGACAAATTGAAATCTCAGATACTACAAGTTATTGTACTATTTTATATTACTATGCTTACTTCAGTGCCTAGTTTTAAAATTTTTGACATATGTGCATATGTAAGCAGTCAATGTTCTTTGATCCTTACCTTGAAACGAATAAGAATGAGATCCATTACAAATTGCTAGGTACGCAAATTCATGAATAATTAAAGTTAAACAGCAGAGCAAATCGTGAAAATCACATGATTAAGGATTGAGCCACCAGCAAAGTGGATTCTTTAATATCCTCCAGTGGGTTCACATTACATGACAAGTATACAAATTAATGCTTGATTTGTAAATCTAATAATGTTTTAATTAGCTTATAACCAAAGCAGAAAAGCACGGGTATGGTATCGGATCGGTTCTTCTCCAACTATGATCCAATGGCCCACCAAAATGTCAGAATAATATTAAAACTATTTTTTAATGATAGGTATCGTTTGTATGAAAGATATACTAAGGTTAAGTAATAGAAAAATTCTCCTTGAATTAAGTATGAATATTTAAATTTAAGAACCTATTTAAAAATATGAAATATGTATAATTTAAATCAACATTTATAGATGTATTAAAATTAATCTGATAAAAATTTTGTTGTTTCTATTGTTATTTAATATATCATATATTTTCAATTATTTATGTCTGGACATTGCGCTTATATAAAAAGATCTTGGTTAGTACGTCTGAAAAGAACATTTCCATCAATGGCTGCCATCTTAAAAAGAACAACATTTGCATCAATGCCCATATCATTGTCAATTTTTGCAAAAAGGAAGAGTAAGTGTAATAATTAGATGCAAACAAGACAAAGGGCTGTTGTTGTATATGTTAAGAGTTGATTTTACTTGCCCGCTGATTTTAAATTCAAATCCTAAATATATATTTTTACTAAATAATTAAAAATTTTACCAGTTATAAAAAATAGAAAAAAAATCCTCAATCACGTGCATTCAAATACAAATTGTTCGATCTTTTTTCTTTTTAAATTTTCAATCGTCCTGTTGCAGGTATAATTTCATAGCATAAAAACAAATCTTTGTTGTTTAATTTCCTGAACTACTTGTCACATGTGACTAATTATGGCATAGTTCTGAAAAGAAGAAGGAGAGAAAATAGAAGGAAACAACAGAATGATATTATTGAACCGTGTGAAACTAAAATGTACAGAGTTACAGAATGCAGTATCAGCAACCCATATGTATAGAAAGCATGAAACAGGAAAAAAATAAAAATAACAACTGATAATAACAGCTGCAGCAGAAAACAAAGTATGAGCAACCTAATAAGTTATGAGTTGTATTCAATTAAGAATGCGATCAATTAAACTTTTAGTCACTTTTTATATTTCATCTTTAATTTGATGCTCACACCAAAATGTTTCTAAATAACAATAAATAAAGTTTAATTTCTAAGGTCAAACAAGCAACACTTGTAATGTGTCTAGGAATTCTTGGTTAATTTTCTCTGTTAACGTTATGATTAATATTATATTTAGTTCCCAAAACTGCAAGAGTGCAAGGCTTGACAATAACTAACAAGAATATGTGTTTAACTTGCTAAAGTATAAATGACTGAACAACACAAAATTAGTTATTTTATATTTTAATTTTAAAATTATAAATCAGAATAAAAAATAATTAAAATATTAAAATTTATTACTTAATAAACGTATAATGATTTAGCGCATATTATCCGACTCCGCCCCCAACACTTTCTTATTTACAAAATAAAATTACTTATTTTATATTTTAATTTTAAAATTATAAATTGGAATAAAAAATAATTAAAATATTAAAATTTATTATTTAATAAACGTATAATAATTTAGCCCACACAGTACTATTTAACGCTATGTTTGTTTAAATAAAATTAGAAGAAAAAGATTTATTTTTAAAATTTGTATGAATTACTTATTTGTTTTATATAAAATGAAGGAATTAAATTTTTGAAAATTATTTCTTTTATTAAGAGGATAAAAAGTAGGGAGGGGTTGATTTTTTATTTTTTATTTATTTTAAATTATTAAATATTTTTTAAATTAAAAAATAAATATTATATTAATAAAAAATATAATAATAAAATTAAAAAATTATATTAAATTATTTTTAAAAAATTATATAATTAATATTTTTTTTCATTTTTGTACTCTATTTAAATAATTTATTTTTATATTTTATTTTTACTTCAATTATTATTATTATTTTCTTTTTTTAATTCTTTCATTCCAATTTTTCATTTCATCCAAATAAAACATAAAAATTCTGAGTTTACCCTACTCTATAATTTTATCGGAGCTCCCTTTCTGTCCTGTTTTTTTTTTCTTAAATATTAATCATCGAATAATTTATAAAATAAATTTTATATTATAATCTATATAGTTTAATTATATAATCTCTCAATATATATATATATATGAAATACTTCTAACGTATATATATATATATATATATATATATCATTAAATCTATGTATATATTAGAAATGAATAATTTTTTTTTCAGTTAAATACAAATATTATAAATAAAAAATTAAATATTAAACATAAATATTTAGTTATTGTTGAAATTCAAAACTTTTTATCAAGCTGAATTAACTTGGTTAATAAATGCTCTTCGCGTACTGCGTAATAGTTTAAACATAAGAATAAAAATATTAAGTGGCGTTTAGTTTAAAAATGTTTTTTTTATTTATAAAAATATTGTCTTATTTTTAAAAAAAATATATTAAAAACGAAATATTATTGTTATAAATAAAATAAATTTTTGTCTATAAACTAAAGACTATCTTAAACTTTTATTATTAATTAACTTCTGATATTGCGTTGAACTTAAAGTTACTTTCTAACAAAAGAAAAAAATGCAAATTTTGTGTAAGACGTACATGGAACCTATGGTTTGTCCGTTTGTCGTTTAGGTAATATGGGAAAGTTTAGTTTATTTTGCAAATTGTCATCATCTTCCCATAAACAAGTTTTGTGACCCACGACCACGGAGGAAATCCACTTATCGTATACTTTCACCATTTGCTCTTCTGTTTAATTATTCATTATTCATGTTTGTGTCGCAATCAATTTGTAGTGGGTCTTATTCTCCACGTGTGCATAAAAGTTATAACTTTTAAAACTCTAATTTACTAACTGCTTTTATTATATGGATACATAAATAAAGATTTTAATTTGTGACCTAAACTAATGTGAAAACAACACATTCATTATCACAGGGGCCGCCAACAAAGAATGTTGTGATACTCTGATCAAATTATAAATTAAGTTTGGGTATTAATTCAGAAGCTTGACGTATGTTGAATGGATTAGCAGCCTCAATTATCAATGATTTCAAAGCTATTTTGTTGACCAGATTCGATGTTATCGTTTAGTGAATCAGGATGATATATTGTCTTAGTCTTCAGAGCATTCACGGGGAATATTTAATTAATTATATTCTCAAGTAAACAGGGATTTAATTGATTGCTGGATTAGTAAGAAATAAGATGGATAAAATTTTTAGTATTCGTTCTTGTTTTTTTTTTATCTACAACAAAAAAATTAAAGAGGTTCGAACACCGGTATTTTATGTCGGTTAGGATTTTATGTCGGTTATTCGTCAACTGATATAGAAAATAAGTGGTGACATTTTTGTAAATAAATTTGGCACTTTTTACATTGGTTGCTTTATAACTGATGTAGAAAACAGGCGGTGGCATTCTTGTAAAAAAATTTAAACTTTCTACATCGGTTGCTGCTTTATAACCGATGTAGAAAGTCACTTTTTACATTGGTCATAAAGCAACCGATGTAGAAAGTAAGACTTTCTACATCGGTTGAGTAGTGTAACCGATGTAGAAAGTTCTTTCTACGTCGGTTCTCTGAAAAAACAAACGTAGAAAGTCTGTTTTCCCTCCTCTTTAACTGATGCGACCGTTGTCGTCCTCATAAGTGTAAACACTCAATTCCTGCCCTAACTCAGTTCCTCTAAGCTGTTGTCGTTTGTTCTCAAAGTCGTCGTCGTCCGAACGCGAAGAGCGTCGTCGTTGTCGAAGCACGCCGTCTTCGTCTACGCCATCGTCATCGTCGTCTACAACGTCTTCTACACCGGTATGTAGCATTTTGGCTCTCTGTTTAGGTCTCTGTTTCTGTTTCTGCATTAGTTGTTAGCCTTAGCTTGTTTCTGTTTAGGTCTCTGTTTTGTCTGTTTCTGTTTTTGCCTTAGTTTTAGCCTTAGCCTTTGCCTGTTACTTTATATGAGGTAGATAGTCTTAGCATGTACAACTTATTATAACTTATGAGTCTATCTTGTATAAACTTGTTCGATAACATCCACCATACATACCTATCTACAAGAAACAATAAACTTTTATGGTTGTAATTCATTTTGTGTGAGTGGATGTGATGCTTTTATAGGAAAATTTTGAGGAGAGAGTTGTTTCTGTTTCTGTTAAGGTTGCAATTTGCAATGGATGTGAGAGTGGAAGAGGATGCTTTTATAGGAAAAATTTGAGGAGAGAGCTTTAGTCATTCAGGTTGGCAGATTAGGTTGAGTTAAAGTTGTCCTATGCATCTTTGTTGTCAAATATGATTAGCTTTGCCTTTTGGAAAGTGAAAATGATTAGCTTTGCCTTTTGGAAAGTGAAAAAGAGTACAAATTAATTTTGCTTTAGTCCAATTGACTTTTGCCTTGTTTCGGTGGTTGGAGAAAATAAGGCGCTTATTAAAAAGATTGGTAATTATTTGATGAAAAAGTAATATAAGTTAAAAACAACTATGACATTAGAGAACATAGTGTGTCCTTTGTTTAGACTAAACACCCTGCTTTGCAATGTTATCGCTTCTTAAATATTGCCTTGATCTATAATTATAACCATTAAAATTTAAAGAGGTTGTTTCTTAAGCTCCGGATCTTATGTTAGGCCATTTTTCTTTTTTACCCTCTTTAATGAATTTATAATGAAGATGTTTATTGCTAATAGATTGAAATTGGTTCTCCATGAGGTGATGAATATTATGCAGAGTGCTTTAGTTCTAGGCTATCTTATAACAGATAATGTTCTGATTGGATTTGAGATTGAAATTGGTTCTGCATGAGATTGAAATAGGCTTGGTTGATTTAGTGATGTTTAAATGAATCTATGTGACTTCAGGGGCTAGTGTGGTGTGATTAAAGCTATAAGAAAATTAACAGGTATCTATTTGAGCACAATATAAATATGAATTGTATTTATTGTTTCTATTGAATAATTTTTTCATATTTGTTTCCTCTGCTTTTAACAGATACATGGCTGACCCTTCAGAGGTTCCTCCTTCACAAAGTGGGTCTGAGAACCCTTCTTCTCGGCAAAAGAAGGGAAGACGAGCCACACGGTTAAGGGAGTTAACCCTTGGTCGGAGTGGTGAGCAGAGGATTCCCATAGAGTTTGATCAGGCTACTGGGAATCCATTAGGGCCAAACAAGACAAAGTTTAAGAGTTATGTGACCCTCCTTGGACGAAGCAAAGCCAGTATTTTGAAGAAGGATTGGGATGATGTTGAGATGCGAGTCAAGGATCAAATTTGGGAGACTATCATGGTATTTAACTTTAAAACTTTAAGTTTTTCCATAAATTTATCATTCACTAACTAATTACATCTTCTTTTATGTAGCTTACATATGATGTACCAAACACTAACTTCCTGAAGAGGAAGTGACTTTCATTTGCTGGTGAGCGCTGGAGGGGCTTCAAGGCACATCTCACCAGCAAATATATATATATGGGTCACTCAAGGATGTGTCTCCTTGTGAGGAGTACCAGTTCCTTGATCAATACACTTGGCAGAGATTTGTTGAGTCTCGAATGGATCCTGCATTCGTTGTATGTATCTTTCTAATATTATATTTTTTTAATTGACTAATATAAGCAATATTATGATTAATTGATTTGCTTTCTTATAACAGGAGAAAAGAAAGAATGCTCAACAAATTTTTGCTAAGAACTGTTACCCCCACAGATTATCTCGTGGGGGTTATGAGTTGCTTCACGAGAGGCTGATCGAGCAGAAGTCGAAAGATCGTCAGCAATCATCCGAAGCAGACCCCTCTACACTTCTCTCTCCACCCTCTCCACCTTCACGCCATGAGAAATGGAAGAGGGCACGCAAAAGGGCATCTGGAGAGTACACCTCAGAGCCTTCTCGCATTGTTGCTGAGAAGATTGTAAGTAATCACACAATTTTGTAAATTTCTTTTTATTTATCTTCAAACATTTACATTACTGATAACGGTCATTTTTTGTTTTGTAGGATTCTTTGGTTGAACAAAGCTCACAAGGAGTCTTTGTTCCAACTGGCCGGGATGACATCTTAAGTACTGCTATTGGCCAACCGGAGCATCCAGGGTGTGTTCGTGCAGTTGGGCGAGGTATTGGCCTTAGACAGTACTTTTGATTGTCTTCTAGACAGACATCCAAAGAAGGTTTGGTGTCTAGAGATGAGTTGGACGCCATGCGCGAAGACATGAGGCAAGCACTGCGGCAAGAACTTTGAGAAGAGCTCAGACAGGAGCTTAGGCAGGAGCTTAGGCAAGAGCTTAGGCAGGAGTTTGCATCTTTGGGACTTTCCCAAATACAGTCACCATCCATCACCTTCTCCTAGGCGCGTGAGCACAAAGGGAAGCTGTGCTCCGACGGAGGAGCAACTACAGGGAGAAGAGGATGTGGATGCAGCTACAAACGATTATGAGTTATATGTTGATGATCCATATCGTTTGGTAGCAATTGGGAAAGTCTACACCTTGGGTTCAACCATCCATCACCAGTAAATTGATGATGATCATGTTAGAGTGGTGGTTGAACGGGTTGAAGATGCAGATGCTCCTGTTCCTGTCCCTACTGAGGAGGTTCATGTCGTGGGGCAAGCCTCCAATCATTTCATTATATGGCCGAGGAGACTTGTGCAGCGAGTTCAACCTCAGGTATTAAATAATTTTAGTCTATGTTACTAATTTTTTAATATATACATTGTGTGTGTCTATATATATATATATATATTTCTTACTCTTTTCTGAATTTATCGTAGGTTTATAAGAAAGATCGTGGGAAGAAGATTGATTTAAGTGCTAAAGTAGATATTCCTGAGCCTCCTACAAAGAAATATGAGGTTGATTTGTTCACACGTCTATTTGGTATCGCTATGAACTTGGGCGACCAAACTTTGCAAATAACAATGGAAGCAGATATCATAGGGAAGCCCACACCTATCCCCTTCTATATTACTAAGAAGGATATATTGGAGTTGGTTGTGGATAACGATCTCCTATGTGTAACAGTTCTACAATTATGGTTGATGTAAGTAAATTTCTAAACCTTACTTGAATTATTTCATTCTCAAAATCTAACATATGAAAATTATTCGCAATATTAGGTACCTGTATCGTATCTGCACTGAAAGAGGTAACTTACACCTCTATGGATTCCTGGACCCAGTTCATATGCAGAAAACTGGGAACAAGGCAGCTGAGATACAAGGATATCTTCAGAGGATGTTGCAGTCTGATAAAGACTGTTACCTAACCCTTATTCTCAATCGTAAGTCAATACTTAATTGCTTTAGTTCATGAATTCAATTAAATTCCTAATTTTTGTTCATTGTCATCCATATTTTGTAGGACCCATTGGCAATTAATCATTATTTGTCCCAAGCGGAATGTAGTTGTATTTCTATACTCTCCTTGACAAAAACCAAAGAAAGACATAAAGGACATTATAGATTTGTAAGTTTTTATGATTTTGGTATTTATATTCATATAACTTGTTATTCTCAAAGGTATTCATTTGCTTTTTATTTTACTGTAGAGCAATGAATGCTCGACTTCGGTTAAAAGGGACGCATTCATCAAATATTAAAAAGCCTGTATGGATAATTTCAAAGGTAAGTACTTTATTAAAAGTTATTCAATTATTTTATATTCTTTTATCACCATCTCTAATTATATTTGATACTCTTTTTATTTTTTTGAAGTGTTCAAGACAACCCGGAGGAACCGAGTGTGGATATTATGTGATGAGACATATGTTTCTCATTATCTCGGCTTCTATTGTTCACTCTTGACACCAGGTAATTACAATTGTCCTAATTTAATTATTTAATTTGAATGCATAACATGACATGTTCACTAATTTTAATCAAAAACATTTTGTAGATATTTGACAATCATCAACCTCTGTTAGATGAAGAAATTGATGATATCAGAAGATGTTGGGGGAATTTCTGATAGACATTGTCAATTTGGGTTGAATTCATAGGTTTTTTTAGATTTTTAGTTTGTTTTTATTATATTTTATAATAAATATTGATGTATTTACTTTAAATATATGGACCATGTAATTTCTGTATTGTCTGCTTGGTATTCTGTTTATATATACAGGTATTGTGAATAAATAATATAACAATTTCCCTAAACAAAAATAACATTTAAAAAATAAATAAACTTACAACATCGGTTGTGACCTTAACCGATGTAAAAAGTGACTTTCTACATCGGCTGTGACCATAACCGATGTAAAAAGTCAGACTTTCTACATCGGTTAAAACTTCAACCGATGTAAAAAGTCTAAGTTTCTATATCACCCGCTTCAATACCGCTCAAATAACCGATGTAAAAAGTCCATAACAACCAATGTAAAAAGCTTATTTTACACTAGTGGAATTTGGGATCAATCTTACTACCTTTTAGTATCAGTTGTTTAAATAAGTAATTTACTTTAAGTTTGTTTAATTAATTTTAAGTTCAAAATCTTATCCCATTAAAGTTGGAAGAACATATAAAAAAGTATCAAAATATAAGAAAAAAAATTAAAAATTTCATTTGCCCAAACGAAAGAAAATAAAAGAAGATGATGGAAGAACAAATTAGATTCCATATGATTGCAAAGAAAATATAACTATCAAGAGAAAAGTTAGAAGAGAAAGAGCGCAGTATATGGGAGAATGGAATGAAATTGAATGTTGCTGTAAAATTTAAGAGTTGCGAGTAGTTATAAGTTCTTAGAATTTTTTATAGTTTAATTTTTTTTCAAGTTAAAAATATGAAATTTGAATTTAAAATTATTTTAAATTTTCAATTCTTCACGACTATATAATATTAACAGTTTGGTTTAAAATATTTTATAATAAAATTCAGAAAATGTTTTGTACTCCAGAAAAATATTGTTTATTTTCAAAATTTAAAAATAAAATAAATGAGGTGATAATTTTATAATTAAATCAAAAAATAAAATAAAAATAGGAAACATGATCATGTACAAACTTTAAAAAAAAACACCAGATAAAAAATAACAATTTCATAATTAAAAGTAAAAATATATTTTTTACAGACCAAATAACATCTTATTTAAGGGTGTACGGCGTGTGCTCATACATTAGAGTACGATAATACATTATGAGAATTTAGAGATCTTGTAACACAAGTTTAGAGGTATTGGTATTTTTTAAAATAAATTATTACTGGATTAAATATATTTTAATTTTTGAAAATAATTAATTTTATTTATTATTTTTATTTGTTGGTTTAAATATTTATTTTTTAAAATAATTTAATTATGATTCATTAAATCAAAATAAACTAACTATAATTAAAGAATCATAATCAAAATATTTTTAAAAATATATAAAAAACACAAATCAAAGATTTTAAATCTAAAAAATGGAAATAAAATTTAATCATTCTAAAAAATTTTAAAATATGTTTAACCTATTGTTATTTTTATTTATTATTAAATTGTAAAATTTAATTTAAGTTTTAAAATAAGGGTATAGTTACAAACTTTGTTGATATTGGAATTTTTATTAAAGTACGTGATTTTTTAATTAAATTTTAAATTTATTATTTTTTAAATATTTTTATTTAATTTAAATTTTAAATTTTAATATTTACATAAATTTAAAAATATTATTTTTAGATAAAATAAATTTTAAATTTGTTGTAACGTTAATCAATGTAAACTTAAGTTTTAAATTTTGTATATTATTTAAATAAAAATTATGTATATTAGTTTTGATAATTGATTTTTATAATGTTTTTAAAAATTGAAGATAATTTATATTTTAAAGTAATGTTATTTAATATAATAGAATATTTATTGTAGAAACAATAAAGCACTTGGCATTCTTTTAAATTTATTTTAATAGATAATATATTTTTAAAATACAAGCAAATATCAACTATAGAATTATTTATTTATAAATATTTAATTTATCTAAAATTAGATATGTGTAATTATCAAAACAATATCGCATAATCTAACAGTTAAATTATTAAATGAAATAACCATCTAAAATTAATGTAGAGAAAAAATACAGCCTGTGAAGTTTGATAAACGTCAGTTAATAAAGCTATCAGAACGGGATGGTCCAATAGGTTAGTCAGACCTCATTTAAAATAGAACTTTAATTTTAAATTTTGAATTTATTTTTAGTTGGATCTAGGTTTAACATACAAGATTTCACAATAAATCCAAAAATAAATAAATTGCATACTAAATTTGGATATCATTTTAAAAGTTTAAATTTAAAGTCAAACTTTTTTAATCCCACCTTCAAACCCATGGTTTGCAGGACAACTCATTTTGTCTAGTTAATATTGACAGATATTGAATTGTTGATCGATGATAAAGGAACAGTATTGGAACGAGAATTACAAGCGATGCCCAGGAAAAAAAATCCATTGGTTTTTGGGTCCAATCTGATGCATTGTTTTTTTTTCCAGTTCAATGTGATTCATAACTCTGCTTTTTCGTTGTCAACGAACACATACACTACAGGGCCTGGCCCAATTGATTCCACAATCTCATTATTTGTAATTTAATTGTTCAATAATCTCCATACCAAAAAAAGTTGTTCAATAATCTGATTCATTTCTTATGAGAGACCATGTTGATTAATAAAAAAATTTAATCTTAATATACTTCTAATATAAATATTTTTTAAATATTATTATAAAATTCAATGATTTTAAATAATATGATCAATTCATAATTGATAACATAAAAAAATATTATATTGTAAGTGCATTCCAATTAAATTTTACAAAAGAAAAAGATAGCTAGTGTTTTAATTCTTTATTTTTCAAAAAAAAAAATCCGTTAACCACAAATTTAATCAGATGGTTCTCAATCAATCCACGTGTTCAGTTTGACTTTTTTAGACGAAGTAAACTTTCAGTTTAGTCTTTGAGATTGTATTGATTCCAAACATTTCAAATCATGGGATTATAAAAGCTTTTGTTCTTCACTAACTTTATAAAACGATATTCATTTTAATCATTATTAATATACGATAATTAAAAATAAAGAAAAGAAGTATAATGAGTTGACATTTACGAAGTTAAAAATTAATAAATGAGTTTTAAAATTTGATTGAATAAAATAATTGATTCATACAATTTGGTTAACACTAATCGGATGGATTCCCATGTTGCATATTGTCAGCTTCTGCTAAGCCAATTCTGCTGCTGAGACAATGGAAGCCTTTCCAAGGATCCCCTCCATGGAGGGATCTATTTCAGAGAAAATAAATGAATAAAATAGAATGTATGAATGAATCCGGTGTATATATAAGAGAAAAATATATAAAAAAAATCTTTACCTTTACAACCCAACCCCAACCGATAGGTGGGTTCTTTGTAAAGCAATTTCTAGAAGTTTTATCCGAGCATTTTAACCTTCTGTTTGAATTGAAAAGAAAATAAGAATTTTTTTTTTTGAAGTTAGATGATTTTTTTATTTGCATTTATATTATATTAAAAAAATCAATTTATATGAAATTTATAGAATTCAAAACAAAAATATAAAAGAAACTAATTTTTTATATTTTAAATTATTAAAAAAATTTAAAATAAAATCATATCAATAAAAAATTAAATTTTATATTTTTAAAATATATAAATTAAAATTTATATTCTTAATATTTTTTCCACTTTTTTATTATTTTGTTTAAATAATCTATTTTTTATTTTATTTTCATTCTAATTTTTATTTATCTATTTTTTTAATTTGTTTCATTTTATTTTTCAATAGATCCAAACAACATAAAAGTTGTATATAAACAGTATTTTATATTTATATATTTTAAATTTAATAATTTTAAAATATATATATAAATCATTTCTTATTTTTAAATATATTCATATCAAACAGAAAATATTTATGTTCGAAATGAAAGAGCTGAGAAAAAAAAATAGGATTTGATAAAAATATTTTTCTGCTTTGCTTGGTTATAGAAATAAAAGAAATTTTTTTTATAAAATTTACATTTTTTTTTTCAAATAATAGAATTAGAAGAAAAATTACTCTATTTTGTGTTGTTAATATTTAAATTTTAAAAATTAGTATATTAATAAAAATAAAATTTAAAATTTAGTTTAATTTTTATTAATATAAAATATTTTTTTATATTTTTATATCCATTTAAATAAAAATTTATTTTTTTTATAATTTTTTATTTTTTATACATTTAAATAAAAATTTCCTTTTTTATTATTAATTATTATTTATTTTATTTTTATCAATATTTTATTTGAATGGATAAAAATAAAAAATAAATTAATAAAAGTTATTTTATATTAATAAAAATTTAAATTAAATTTTAAAATTTATTTTTTATTGTATTATTTTATTAATATAATAATTTTTAAATTTTAAATATTAAAAAAATGGAGTAATTTTTCTCCTAATTCTCTATTATTTGAAAAACAAATATTTGAATGGTTAGTAATTGTTTTTCTCGAGCAATGGTTTTTAAGCATTGGTAAAAAAAATATTAAAAATAAGCTGAATTAAACGCATTGTAGCTTTGTTCACAGGCAACTAATGACTTTAGAGGAAAGCAAGTTGGTATTTTGCTATAAGGCTCAAAATATACAAAAGAAATTTTACATTTTAGTGTCAATAAACTAACACCCCAACCCCTTTAGATAAAAATAACACAACCTCTACTTTAGAAATGGGATGATGATAAGATCCCAGAAAACAATATAATAATTAACCTGTATATATATAATACAGCCCATTTGGAAGGTGAGGGATGTATATATACATCGAACACCAACTACCCAGAGTTCTATGCAATTACTATTACACATGCATTTCCTTAGGAGATTTTATACAAACCAACTTTTGTGATGCGGTTCTTCTAAGATGTTATCAATTGTTATTTTCTAAGATTTTACCTATTGTTTAATAAAAAGAAATTTAAGTAGAAAAAAATTTATTATTAGGATTTATATTTATAAATAGAAAAAATTAAATTTTATAGGATCAGTGTAAATATTTTTACCTCTCAAAAGAAGAAAAAAAAGGAGAGGCTAATTTTTTTGTTTTATATTTATTTTAAATTATTAAATTTTTTTAAAAAATAAAAAATATGTTAATAAAATATAATAATAAAATTAAATTTTTTAAAGTTAAATTTTTAAAAAAAATTATACATAATAAAAGTTATATTATAAATATTTTCTTCCACTTTTTTTTTTACTTATTCAAATAATAAATAAAAAATTTCTTTCCTCTTTGTTATTTTTTATCTATCCAAACAATTTATTTTTTTTATTTTATTTTATTTTTACTTCATTTCTTACCCTTTTATTTTTTTTCTTCCATTTCTTTTCTATCTACTTCCAAATCATCCACACAAAGCATTAGGGTTAGGGGAGAATATGTCAAGATAAACTTTATGGACCAAACATAGAAATGACCTAAACATCATGAGGTAAATTTTATTCTATCTTAAGGATGGAAACACCTGCAAATCAAATCTAAAAATCTCGTGCGTGTATATAGACAGAAAATACAGTAGTAGTGACATCAATGTTCAATGCAGACCACTTATCATTTTCTCCTCCCATTTATTCTGTTTACCATATACACAAGTAACTACCTGTAACTAAGATCATCAAGAATCAGATGTAGTTCAATCAACTGTACATTTATAGAATTTACCAGAAACCATCATCAACCGAAGAAGTGTCATAATCGTTTTCCACCTCCAGCTCCACCTCAGGCTCCCCAGACCCAAATTCAGTCAATTCAATGTCCGCAAGATTCTTCAAATCAACAACGGAAAGCTCATCCAGGCGCCTGACAACTAAGTCTGCAGCCCCAAGTTCATAGACAGGATGCTTGCTAGCAACAGCTACACACTTCATCCGTGCATCATGAGCAGCCTCCACTGTTAGATTTGAGTTTCCAAATACAATGCACCTTTCAGGTATGAAGTTTAAAAGCTGAGCTGCGTACACAAACATTTCCGGATCAGGCTTTCCACGGTGAACATCCTCTGCAGCTACAATGACATTGAAATTGTCCTCAATTCCAAATTCCCCTACAGCAGACTCAAGAGTTTTCCTAGGACGTGTGGAAACCAATGCCATTGGTATTTTATAATGCATCAAAACACTCACAAACTCTTTGGACCCTGGCATGAGAGTATATATCCCGCCTTGCAAAGCTTTGTAGATTTCTTCCTTTCTATTAGCCATTCTTCTTAGCTGAGCAGGATCCCTAGACCAACACAGCACTTCAGAAATTGCTTGTTCATTCTTCATCCCTTCTATTCTCTTAAGGATGAAGATAGGAGGAGGGGGTTTGCCTTCTTCTTGACAGAGGGCCAGCCAAGCTTGCTTCTCCAAGTCAGGGTTGTCTTCAATGAGAACTCCCTCCCACTCAAATATAGCACCTAACCAGCCACATCCCATCCTCTCTTGCCGAAGCAAAGGATTCTGAAGCGAAGGATTATCGGCTCGATTCACCGGAGGCCACAAACCAGGTCTTGGATCAAAGCCACTATCAATCTTGCTATCTCTCCTGGGCAATCTCTCTTCCCTATAAGAATATGCTTCTCTTGTGATCTCCACAGCCAGGGCCTTAATTGAAGATGACAAATAACCATCTTGTTTAGATTTAAGCAAAGGCACGGAAACAACAATCCTTCCACCAAGAAACTCAGTTGTTGGAAACCTTAAAGTATTCAGAGTTTTGCGTTTGCCAGAGACATATCTGGTTAAATTTCCTCCACAAATAGGTCGGTGGCCAAGGAGTGAAGTTGCAGCAATTGATTCAACCATTTTTTACCAAGAAAAATACCTCTACCGCTACTTCTTAACCAAATTCAATTGAGTTCCACAAAAGGAGGAGCCAATTTCACTCCCAACAAACCAACCTATCTAATCAACGATTCAATGCAGAACTTGAACCGTGATTCCAAGACCCAAATTGAATTCATCAAAACGACAACATCTTGGGAGCAAAACGACAGAGAGCCAGAGATTCTCAACTTTATCGTCAGGAACCACCAAAAGAATCCCCTTCGCGAAAACCAAACATATACCCATTACTCAAAACGCCAAAATAACAAACAAAATCCCCAAACGAAAACGCATATAACAGTAATAATAGGAACACGAGAATTAAAAAAATAAATGCAAAGAAATTAGTTGAAGCTTTACCTCCTGGAATCATCCAAAAAGAGAAAAAAAAAAAAAAGATGAAAGAAGAAGAACCAACCTGAAAGAGAAAGCAAGTGAAAAGAGAATCAGAAACTTCACGGCCACAAAGAGGAAGAAAAACAAACTTGAATCTCTCTTCTTTATTTGATAATAGTTTCAAGAAGCTTTTTCTATACGTTTTCCTTTCCTTTTCTTTTCTTTATTTATTATTTTTTTTATTTTTCTGTTTTTCTCTAATTTTGATTCTGATTTTTTATGACAAAAGTGTGGTTTATAGGTCATGAAAAATGGGTAAAGGAGAGAGAGAGAGTGCACGGATGACGGAATAGAACATAGAAGATGAAACGTCCACGTTTGCAAAATGGGTCGGCTATTAGCACACGTGTTGGTCAGATAATGCAACCCTGTTGTCTATCTTGGGTAACCGCCAGTGTTCCTATCATAGCCTTTTCTTCTTACTGGATGTCTTTTTAATTAAATACAAAAATCCGCAACGAATTCTTTTTAATTAAATTCGTTTACACGAAAAAATAGAGACAATTTTTTCCCTCTAGGTTAGAAATATGAAAGGGAAGGAAATAGAAGATAATAAATTAAGTACAAATAAAATTAAATAATAAATATTTTGATGGATCAAATAAATTATTATTTTTATTTAGATATATAAACAATGAAAAATGATAATAAAAAAATTAATTAATTTTTTAAAAAAATTATTATTTTTTATTAATATAATCATTTTTATTTAAATTTTTTAAATCTGATTTAAAATTATTTAATAATTAAAAAATAGAATAATTTTTTTAATTCTGTTCTATTTTATCAACGTTAGTTTCTATAGATAATTATTGTTTTTTTATAATTAAATAAATAAATAAAATATATATTCAAATTTGTTTTTTTTTATATTTATCCTAACTATAACAGGTATTTAAACTGGCGGTTATTAAAGATTAAAATTATTCAATAAACTTTTGAAAAATTTAATTTTTGGTCAAATTGATTTTATATTAGCATATGTTACCTGGTGCTAATAAAAAAATTATAAATTTTAAAAGTTTCAAAAATTTGTAAATATAATTTTAAAAATATGTAAATTTCATATATTAATTTCTATATAAAAAATATATATTATTATTATTTATTTTAATTTTTTTATTTTATTTTATTTTTTTTATATTTTCAAATCATGCATATCTTTTATTGAAATACGATGATGCAGCAATAGAAAGATTAAGATTAATTTAAAATATCTTATCTTTTTACATATTAAATAGACAAATTATTTGTATGTCATACAAATAACTTTTTAGCATTATATGATATTAGAGATGAAAATAATTGAATAAGACCATCAAATAGGAGTATACGGCTTGTTTCGTTTAAAACTTAGTTAAGCTCATATCGTTTAATAAATAAATAGACTCAAACTTGTTAGAAAGTCTTTCTAAATAAACAAGTCAGACATGAACTTAGGCTTATAAAAAGTCTATTTAACATATTGAGAAACCTATTCATATATGTGTTTTAAACATATTTAATGATATTTTTATCTTTAAGCTTTAAGTTTGTAAGTTTTTTAATTAATATATAGGTTTTAAATTTATTTATTAATTTTTTTGTAATGTAAATTTTTAAATAGGTTTGCAAGTCTTACAGACTTTAAATCAGGTCAAGATAGAAAAAAAAAAGCCTTAACAGGACTCAAACTCAAACCTCAAGATTTTAAAATAGCCAAGTCTAGCTCAACTCGACTTACTTCCATCCTTGTATGACATAGACTAATTTGAAGAACCTTTAACTTTTTTACAAATTAAATAGATAATTTTTTAGTATGCCATATAAATAACTTTTTAGCATTATATTACATATGCTAATGAAAAGACCAATTTGATGTATAATTAAATTTTTTCATAATTTATTTGATAAAATTAAATTTATATCTTGTATGCATTAAAATAAAGTTAAAATATATACATATTTGTGATTTTATTCATATATTATTATAAATATGATAAATCATAAAATGTATATTATACAAAAAAAAGGATAAAAATAGAAGATAAAAAATTAGAATGAAAATAAAATAAAAAATATATAGTTTTTATATTTATGAAATATAATAAAAAATAAATAATTCTTTTATATTATTTAGATTAATAGAAAAAAATTGGTAATATAAATTTTAACGTGAAATTTAATATTATAAAAATTTATTTGATTTTAATTTTTTTAAAAAAGAAAAAATCTTCTCTCTCATTCATGTTAAAAATATAAAGAGAAAAATAAAGTAAATTTTTAGATTTATGAAATAGGATAAAAAAATAAATAATTCTCTTATATTATCTAGATGGATAAAAGAAAAAAAATAATAGTATAATTTTAGTTTATATAAATTTCAAAATAAAAATTTAACACGAATTTTTATTTTATTTATTAATATTATTTTATTTTATTTTATATATTTTTAAAAAACTTCCTTTTTCATTCTTGTTAGAGATGGAAGTATCGGACAAGGGTTACAACTCGGTTAATTTAAAATTTAAATTGCTTTTTGTTTAATAAATAGACAGATTCAGATTAGTTAAGAAATTTCTGTAGATAAAAAAATTAGATCAAAACTTGTAAAAAATCTATTTAACATATTCAGGGATCTATTTATATATTATATATTTATATTTATCTAAATATATTATATTTGTATAGTATTTGTTTTATATTTTATTTATGTAATATTAGTATATATATTTAGATATATTTAATAATTTTTTTATCTTGTAAGTTTTAAGTTTATAATTATTTTTAATCATTTTTTATATAAATTTTAATTTTTTTAAATGTATACTTTTAAACAAATTTGTAGATTTTAAATCAAATCAGAATAAAAGTATGATTTGAATAGTTTAAATTTAACTCAACTCAACCTACTTTTATATCTAATTTTTGTAAAAAAAATATTAAAAAAAAATTGTTTGATGATCTTGCAAAATTTAATTATATCGCTTTATATAATATTCATATAAAATAAATACAAGTTAAATATATAAAAATAAAATATATTTAACTTTATGAAACAAAATATTTTTTTATTAATTTTTTCTAATCAAATGGAAGATAAAATGAGAAGAGATTATGCATTTAAAAAATTAAGTGTATTAATAATATTTAATTTAAAAATTAACAATTTAGATTGTGATAAAAATTAAGTGTATATTACACAAATTTAAAAATTTAACCATTAGTTTAAAATTAATATATTATTGTATTTTATATTCTAAATTACTTATCCTTAATTTAGAAGAGTCATAAATCAAATTTTAAAAGATGCAAAAGTGTAATACAAATAATCATTTAGTGCATATTTAGTGCTGGTTTAACAATAAAAAAACAGTTTTTCTTTTTATTTGACATTGACTAAAATTAATTTCAATAAATTATATTTTTAAGTATTTTTTAATACATGAGTAAATTAAATTGAGTTATGTGAATTTTTTGAAACTATGTTTTATATTGTAAAATGTAAGAATCGTGTTTCTAACTTTAAAACAATTAGGTTCATATAATAATAAAATTATGCTTATAATTGTTTTATAGAATAAATTTTACATTTAAATATATTAAATGAAAAATGATCTCTAAATATATTATTTTGTTTGGATCATATAAAGAAAATTATTTTTACTGTAAAATTATAAAAAAAATATGATGTTACTTTAATAGTTCATTTTGTTTATGTGAAATAACTATATCAAAAGTATAACTAAAAGGTTATGATTAATTAAAAATAATTTGATGAGTTTACAAGTTTGTTTAATAACATATTTTAATCAATTAAAAAAATTATTAATTGACAATTCTGTTAAAGTATTCCAATTCTAGTTGGTAAAATAATTTTTGAATATATATTAATTTTAATAGTTACTATTTTTTAAAAATATTAATTTAAATAATATTAAAAATTTTAAGTTTTAATTATTTTTTTATCCTAAATACATTTTCATAATCTTATTTTATATTTATTTATCTGTTTTTGCAAATTTAATAATCTTATCATATTTCATAACAATACTGCTAATTTAATATATTTTTATATTGTTATGAAATATTATATTTATTATTATTTTAATATTACACTATCTGTTTTAATTTTTTTAATATTGTTTAATTTAAAATAAAATATTTGATATTTATAATAATATTTATTATTATTATTATAAATTTGAATAATATGAATGGTTATCGTTATAATCACGAAAACCCTCTTACCTTTGTCCATGTGTGGAAAAACTGACCTGAGATTCTTCTTCTCCGCCAATCTAAAGGTGAAGCTAGTGGCCAAGTCGACAAATATTCATTCGCATGTTTTTGGTTTGGCCAAGTTCAACACATGCATTCCTATTCTTTCACTACACGTATTCATTCCTGATTTCTGAACTTTTTATCGATTTGAAATGTGGTATTTTAGGCGCGATCGTTTTATGTTCTGCATTTTTTAAATTAAAATTAAATTTAATTTTAGATTTTAACAAGGTATTATAAAAATAAATAAATTTATTTTATCTATTTTTTAAATTTTAAAATAAACAAATAAATATTAATTAAAAAATAAAAAAATATTTTTAAACATTAAAAAATAAATAAAAACTATAAATTAAACTAATATAATAATAATAAAATTATTAATATTATTACTATTATTATTGATAATTATAATTATAATTATGTTGATGAATAATGATAGTTTTCATTTTAGTTGATAAATATGATGATTGATTATGATGCGGTAAAAATAATATTAATAATGATGGTAATGTATTTTAAAAAATAAAAAATAAAAAATAAATTTAATTTTTTAAATAATTAAATTAAAGTTATTTTTAAAAATATTAAAAAATTAATCTAAAATTATTTTAACTGAATAAATTTAACTTAAAAATTAAAGGAAAATTAACAATCAATCCATCTAAAACACTCTTTCCCCTTGCAACCATGATTCCATCCTGTAAAACTCCCACAATCAATCTATCTATAATCAGCTTAGCCATACTCAGGGACTAAGTTCATGCTTTAAGTATTTAACAAGTTTATGAAAGGTAGAACGAAGTTCAAACTCTCAAAAGAGTGAACTTTACAAATATATTTCAATTTCATCTATGATCACAAAACTGAAGAAGATTTAAATATTAATCACAATCACAATAATTTATTAACGAACACATGATAGGTGTGTCTTGATGTACAATATATATATATATATAATATTTGTGATTTAATTTAGATACCTTTTTATAAAATTTTATTGAAATTAAGTACATAAATTATGTAATTTAGTTTTTTTTCTTATAATTTAGCTTGGATGAATTATTTATCTTTTTTATTATTATATGACTTTTAATTTAGGTTAAAAAGAAGAAATTTAGTAGGATTAACAATTTAAATACATTTGTTGAAAAAACAAATAATAGAAAGAGAGGATATAATTAGAGAGGATAAAACTAAAAAAAAGAAGATAAATTTGCTAAAAACTCAAATAAAAAACATGGGAATAAGAGAGGGGATAATATAAAATATAATTGAAAAAACAATATAAATAAATGTGGTTCGATTTTAATAATAGAAGTTAAAAGATAACTAAGCCATAATAATGAAAAGCAATATAAATAAGCATGATTTGATTTTTTTTTTTACAATTTTCACAGAGAATGGATCCCAACATCTACTACTGTAAAACTAAATTATTCGGTTCTGTCCACTCCTATGTTGTCTATCAAATTCTACCTAAGGGAGTTGGAGCTTGGAACTTTGAATAGAAAAACAAAGGAAAAATAGCATTTTATTTTATTTTTGAAAGTAAAAATAGCATTTTATTTTATTTTTGAAAGTAAAAATAGCATTTTGAATAATAATTAAGAAAATAAACAATGGTACACGTCCACCCTTTTTTTAAAATAATAAGCATTTGAAAAATAAATGCTACAAGATTCTCGATTTCATTCCAGAAGCAGCAATAATTCTTACAACTGACAGTAGTAAGGGTGGGTGTGGAAAGGAAATTCACAGACAGACGAATGGGTAATCGACGGTTCACTCAGGTGGCAACCAGCGACGAGGAGGACGAAGCACCGCCTCGTCCGAAGCAGCATTCTCCCGCAGAAGAGAGCCGTTCGAGGTCACAGCGCAAGAGGAAGAGGATGAAGCTCCTAGAGGAAGAGGAAGAAGAAGAAGATGCTGAAGAGGAAGAGAAGGAAGACAAGAAAAAGAAGAGGAAGCCTAAGGACAAGCAAGATGAAGAAGAGGAACCGCAACTGGAAGACGCTAAGCCCATTGGTGAATCAGTTAGGGTTTCTGGAAAAGGAAGAGGCCGCAGAAAACATTTTGAATCCTTCGAGTTCGATGGAAACCAATACACGCTTGTACTATCTCATCTCATTCTTCCCTTTCCTCTTTGCATTACTAGGAATTTCAGAAAATAATTCACGGCTATTAGATTTGGCTATTAGATTTGAACCGACGCATTATATTCATTTTTTTCCATTAGTAGGGTTTACATTATGTGCATAATTGTGTTATGTTTTAACTTTAAGTTTGTTACTTTAAATTCTCGATGGTGCATGTCAACCGACAAATTATGTATCCAATGCCAGTGTAATTTATGGTCTTTCCAAAAGCCTACTTGAGAGTTTGTTACAGTCTTTCTAATTTCTGACAACTGAAAGCGAAGTGTGGTTTGGGGTTTCAACCCTATAGTTGACTCGTGCATTGTTTGTGAAGTTGATGGTTATTTTGCAAATTGGATCCTGAGACCTTCTACCTTGTGAAAGTTGTTGCTTTTTTGTGTTTTGATCTTGTAACTTACCCTGTTTCTGCAGGAGGACCCTGTACTTCTTGTGCCTGAGGACAAAGACCAGAAACCATATGTGGCAATTATTAAGGTAAATTCCTTGTCAAGTATATAATTCTACCCTATGTTGACTATATTTTATGACACATTGTTTCTGCTTTGATATCATATACCTGATTTTGGTTATCACCAGGGTATGACATTATATATTGGTGGAGAAGTAATATGTCTATCAAATACATGGAATGCAGATGAAAATTTTCCTTTATTACTAATCAATTCATGTTTTCTGATTCACAGTTTTATGTGTTTATTATATTTAAATTAGCATTTGCTACCTTCTTGGAAATCCCTGGCATGTTAGTGTGCTGGCATAAGTGTGTCACTTTTCCCTTTTTCTGAGTTTTGGCAGCTAGGTTGCCAAATTTTTGTCATGCTGTATGCAGCATATGTTGTTGAGCAGCTTGAGCTGCATTGATGTTATGCTAGATTTTGTAACCTCCATCTTGTCTCCTGCATGTCACATGTGCAAGAGGGTGTTATTTTATTTTTTACAAAATATAGAATTATAGACCTTTCTCTCTACACCACCTGATTTCTGGGGTTATTTTGCTGTCACTTGTCAGGACATTACGCAATCCCTGAATGGCAGCATGATGGTCACAGGGCAATGGTTTTATCGTCCTGAAGAAGCAGAAAGAAAAGGTGGTGGTAGCTGGCAATCACGTGATACAAGGGAGCTGTTTTATAGTTTCCACCGTGATGAGGTTCCTGCAGAGTCTGTCATGCATAAGTGTGTGGTCCACTTTGTTCCCATACACAAGCAGCTCCCAAATCGTAAGCAGCATCCTGGGTTTATTGTGCAAAAGGTGTATGACACAGTAGAAAGGAAACTCTGGAAGCTGACTGATAAGGACTATGAGGACAATAAACAGCAAGAAATTGATGAGCTTGTTCAGAAAACTCTTCAACGTCTGGGTGACCTACCCGATATTGAGCCTGAAGAAGCTGTTGCTGATCAGGAAGATCTGACAAAAAATAAAAGAATCTTAAGAAAAAAGAGCATCTCACCTCTCGATGTCTCAAAGGATGAAGAAACAACTCGTAAAAGTGACCAACATCTGAAACCTGAAACACCAGGGAGTTGTGTAAATAATGCTTCGGAGCATTACCGCATACTAGTGGATTTCAATGCCCTAACAGGAGATACCCATCGTGACAAATGTTTAGAGAAGTTGCTTCAAAGTGTTCAATACATGTGTAATCCTGATGATAACATAAAGAAGGAAGAAAAAGGAAATGACAATTCTGATGCAATCAACAATGGAAGCAATAACAAAAGTTTTGAACTAGCAAATGAGTATAAAGACAAGGTTCAGAAGGTACTTGATGAATTACTAAATTGTTGTGATTTCTTATATGGGATTATTTATTGAGTTTAATTTTGTTACAACTGTTAGTGTAAAGATTTTTACACTGTTAACTAATTGTAAAATATGATAGATATGACTTTTGAAGTAATTACCATAATGATTTTTAATCATATGACAATTTATGATTGGATGACAGTATAAAAACTTTTTACAATTTACACTGTCAATGGATTCAAACTAAATTCTTATTTATTTTCTCTCCATCTTCTATTTATTTCCCATTTCCTCAAGGGTTATAATGAATTGAGCATTTACCTTTTTCACCCCACAGAGTTCAAAGTCGTTTGTCTGGCCAGATGTTGCTGTTCCTGCTGTAGTTGCTCTGGAGAAAGCTTCACATGATACTTTCTCATCAGATTATCAAAAGTATAACCAAAAGCTACGGCAATTAGTATTTAATCTCAAGGTTAGAAGCTTCTCCTCTAATATGGACTGTTAGCTTGAAATGTTTACAAGTGATGCACCTGAATGATTGAAAGATTATATATTGCTGGTACATTTTATTTTGTATAAGACTGGTCTTTTTGTTCTTATGTTTTTTATCTTAAATATTGAAAATTAACTAATATTAGATGTAAGATGATAGAATGGTGGCAATCTTTACCAGGTCATATATAGGTCTTGTTACTGCTGATGAATTATTGATTGCATTTTTGAAATTGGCAATTTGTGTTAACAGCTTTATTTTCTCTTTCTTTTTATTGTAATTAATAATTTTTTTATTTGTGGTATGTGCATTTGTTCTGTAGTTTTTAAAGACATTTACGGTTATTTCTGTTATCATGTTTTTCTTGTAAGTTTAGTAAGATTGTTTGGATTGGTGGTAGGAGAAGGAATGGAGGGGAAGAGATTGGGATGAGATTATATTCCATTGTTTGGACTGTAAAAAAGAAGGATAGTGTGGTGTGGAACCCAATAGAACTCATTAGATCCAATTCCATTACTTAAGTTCTTTCTCTCCTTGCTCCCCTCCCCCATGCCCTCTTCACTGCCAATTTCGAGGGTAGTGGATGAAACAGATTATTATTATTATTTTTTGTTTAATTACAAAGTTCTGTTGTTTCCCTACCAGTACATCCACTCCGTTTCTGCATGCTGCTCAGCTGCTGCAACTTTCTCCCCACTATTACAGCTCACCATCACCCTGCATGTTTGATTATTCCTCTCCTTAATTTGCATGCATTATATTACTGTTAACACTTTGTTACTTCATACTCGTACAGAGTTGTAATTGAAATTAGGCCTACCGAGCAAGCCTGGCGAAATCCCATTTTCATTCTTTTATATATATTTAATGACAAAGTTATGCTGTTTTCTGCATAGTCCAACAAAAATTGCAATTACCTTTCATCCAAAACTTTTTGGGTCTTGAGTAAACACCATTTACGATCAGTTTGTTTGTGGATTCCTACCGGTACTTGTTTCTAAAAAAATTCTAGCAGTTGGACATGTTGACATAGTTCAAGATGATCTTTTAGTTTTTAAAGTACCAGTTCTATCTAACTTTCTCCAAGCAGCATTCCTTAGATGATTTCCTAATTCTTATTATTGCATGCTTTATATATATATGTGTATGTATGTATGTATGTGTGTGTATGTATTTTGGGCTTTTTGTTTGGGGGGGGTTGGGGTGTTAAAAATTGAGAAGGGGAGTGATGAGAGAGTATGTTAGTGTTTTTAAAGTAAGGATAATATAGGAATAAAAAAGTTAAAATCCATTTTGATCCGGTCACTACCCAAATGTTCCATTCCATCAGAAAATATCCAAATAGCGGAATGAATGGAGTTTTTATTTCGTTCAATTCCATCTCATTTCACCAATCCAAACATAGCCTAATAGTGTAACTGCATGAGTTATTTTTGAGCATTCCAGTTGAATGTTTTTATCTTCTGTTGGGTGGACCTATAAGTTAAGTAATGATTTCAGACAATGGTATTGATTTTTTCAGCACATGATTCACATCATCTAGGCGGTAATCCACCACTGTCTGATGAAAAATAGCTTTTGGGAAGATCATAATTATGCTTTTAAGGGTGTGATGGATTCTGGTGGCTTCACAGATTGGTCTTTGGTTGATGATTTAATTTAACCAAGACTGAATTTTGGGAAATTTCCTAGCAGTAGTATACTGCCATGAAGTGCCTAGGACTGAGCAAGGGATGGGTTAGTAAGTGGAGGTGCACTTGCATCCCTTCTCTGTCTTCTGAAGTTGCAAGTTTGCCTAAATGCTAAATCGAGCAAGGGTTTGATTCTTGATGGATTTTATCCTTAAAGTGACTTTTAAATGCTCATTTCATATCCAGATGCTTGGAAAATGAGGAAGCTTAGTGGCTATTTGGTTTAAGGTTGAATAGAAATGATTTTGATGCAATTGGTTTTGAACTGTTGAATATTTTTGAGATATGTGCATAAATTAATCAAGCAAGGGTTTGATTCTTGATGGATTTTATCCTTAAAGTGGCTTTTAAATGCATTTCATATCCAGATGCTTGGAAAATGAGGAAGCTTAATGCCTATTTGGTTTTAGGTTGAATAGAAATGATTTTGATGAAATTGATTTTGAACTATTGAATATTTTTGAGATACGTGCATAAATTAATCTAAACCACATTTATTGCTGGAATGTATGCTTTGTATTGGAAAGTGCAAGAACTGATTTTCAAACTACAAAACAGACATACCCTTACAATTGTGGTTATCATGTGAAAAATTCTTTTTCAAAAACTAAAATATTGTCTTTTATCTTGAAACTATTTTTTCTTCCCCGCTGGCTGGTAATAAATAATTTATTAAAAAAATTACCTTATTACTTATTTGCTTTGAGCTGCCTAGTGAATTTGTTTTGGGTACTCTTGATTCTTATGAGCTTATCACAAGATTCCACTAACGTTTTGTTTATTTGATTGTTGTATGAGCTGAGATTGTTCGATTCAAAGGAAATAGACTGACATACAATATGTTTTTCTACAGTATTTGTTCTGATAATGAGAAAGAAAAGAAAAAAAAGAAAAATATCTTGCTGTAACAATAATTATATTTTTTCAATTCTTAGCTCTATTGCTGTTTTTGGCTTGACAAATTAAGAATAACTTTGGTCATATTTTTTTCTTTTGTTATAATGGTGGTTTGCTTATATTTTCTTTTTTTCTTTTTTTTTTTGCAGAACAATGCATTGCTAGCACGCCGCCTATTAAATGGAGAATTGGAACCTTCTAAAATATTGAATATGACACCCAATGAATTGAAGGTATGACATCTTTTATTTGTCTTCTTTTTTTCTTCATTGGAACTTTGGAGTTGTGTGCTCATATGATGAGTTTGTTATGTAGATTTTGCACTATTAATTTCTTATTTAAATCAGCAGCATCTTATGATTCTTTTGGTCAGTCAACATTATTGGTTCAACCTTTAATAGTCTTCAGCATATCCTATCTAATTAACACACATTCTTGTCATATAGCAGAAGCTGGAGGTGGAAGCTATGGTTTATTATCTAATCTTTATCCTTTATACACTGTTTGATTAAAAAGAGGAGAGAGAAGGAGAAGGGGGGGGGGATTTTAATTCTTATCATGTTTGATTAAGAGAAGGGGAGGAAAAATAACCTTCTTGTTTGGTTCATGAGGAGAGGAGAGGGATTTCAAAACATGTTTACTTTTATTGTCCTTATTTATAAAACAAATTTTTGGGCCTCAAAATATGCGGAAGGGCATTTTAGTCAACTAAATTATTTTCCTTCCAAATCTGGGAAGCCAAAATTGAATTAGGAGGAGTTTTAACTCCTCCATTTCCCCTCCCCTCCAAAAATTTAAGCCAAACAATTTTTAAAAATCTCTCCCCTCTCCTCCCCCATTTCTCTCCAACCAAACAATATGTTAGAGTGAAAATTGGGATTAAGTTGGAGCATTTGTATCTTGAGGGGGATTTTTTGGGGGGTGGGGATCAAATCCAGCCCACAACATCAATCTGATTCTAGGGGAAGATCTAAAAGTACTTCCTTTATGTTCTTGAGCAATGTTGAACCCTGTGGATTTGACACTCTGCCACTGATTGTGTGTGAGATCAATTGATGATAAATATAGTATTAGGTGCCTTTTATAGTTTTATGGTTGACAACAGATGCTCTTGTCCACCGATGGATGGGGAATAACAACTAGTCCCTATTAATTTAATTTGCAATTTAATCCTTGATAACATAATAATTTCTTCATAGTCTATGTTATTAAGAATGTTCCCAATAACCCAAACCCCTTCACAATTGCTTTCAAATCCACCATGGCTTCTGAGGTGGCTTTTTGCACTGAAAAAATTGATTGATGTTCACTACCCTGCTGTGTCCTATGAATATGGAAGGGGTTACTGGTTGAGTGTGTGTGGGTTGGCATGTGGGACTATAGGTCCCAGCTTGTGGTGCCATCCATTTTGGAGCATGTGAATTGGTTTGAAGGTGGATTGATGTGAATCGGGAGGAATGAGTGCAGCTGGAATGAGAAGCAACACCGACACATTCAACCACATGTGGTGAAGATGAAGGCCAGGATTGTGACAGAGGGGGGTGTCACCAGCAGGAGGGTGTTGTGGAAGAGATAGAAGAAGAACTAGGTGGCTAAGACAGTGAAAAAGATGGGGATACCGGAGTAGGAAATTTACAGATCTGTAATTGGAAATACAGATCTCTGATTAGTTTGCTTCATGGAATGTCAACAAATACAGATCTGTTCACTAAGATCTACAGATCTCATTCGCAGATCTCATTCTTTAGTTTGAGTGCCTATGAATTGTGGGTTTGACTTCATGGCATGTTACTTAGAGGGAGTGGATTTCATATTGGGAGATGGGAATTGGTTTGAACTTTGAAGTGGAAATGTGATCTCATTTGGCTTTGAGAGTGAGCAGCTTCATGTTTTCTTTCATTTGTGTATGGGATTGGGAGAAGGTTTGAAGAAGAAAGGCTTCTATGTAAATAAATATATCTAAAGGACTGAAAATTGATTCTTAAAAATATCACCTTATGCAATCTTAGCTGTTCTTTCAATTAACTAATATATCTATGGCTTTTATTTAATTGTCCACCGATGGGCAAAGGATTTTTTGGTCCACCTTAAGTGTACCTTATAGTACTATAACTCACTGGAAATAAACTTTTGATGTTCATGAAATCATGTACATTTAAATTGTGGTCCTAGTTATGTTTTTGTAATTATGTTTTGTATGTCGGTTCTACTTTTAGAAGTGAGGGTTACTAAGAATAGTTGGTACATTCTAAAATAATTCAAGTGTTTGATAAAATTTGCGGAATGTACCTTTACAATATTGTTTGTGTTTTACAACAATGCTAGATGTTTTCGAGAGCATGTTGTGTGTTCTTTTTAACTGAAACAGAAGGTAAATAACCAGAGCTTGATAAAACAACTATGAATTTCTTACTAGGAACTTCGGGCATCAATTTTTAAAGTTGCTTTTGAAAAGATTAATCTGGTTGATGATACTATTGTTTATTTTGGTTATTCACTAAATTTGAACTCCAGGAGGGTTTGACTGCTGAAGAAACATCCAAGAAGGAGCCCGATGAGTCACAGCATATGCAGGTAATTTTTTATTCCCAGCCCCAATGTTTATATTTTCTGTTAAATTGTACGAAGATATCTGCTGACTGTTAGCTTTTTTCCACCCGTAAAACAGATGACGGATGCCCGCTGCTCTATATGCATGGAGTGTAAGGTGGGCTTGAGGGATATTATCCATGCAGGACATAGTGACCGATACATGGTTTACACCTTTTCTTTCACTTTTATCTAAAATTCCAATATCATCTCCTACTCTTTTCATAACTTGGTTTGATCTGCTTGTTCAGCTGGAATGTATTGCCTGTGGACATTCCTGGTCTGCCTCCCGCGATGAGGTGTCGGTGCTGACTATAGATGCATCAGATTCAAAAAGAAGTGTAGGCACAGCGCCATGGGCCACTGCAAAATTTGAAGATGTTGAGAAGAAGCTGGTGAGTCCCCGTGAATCTGAGAAGTCGGCCAATGACATCTTTAAGAAAACAAGTGAAGCATATATGCCAGTTTTGGATTCTCAGAAATCATTTGGCAAGTCCAGGAAAGATGAAAACGTCGAAGCTTCAAGACATGCCGAGTAGGAGTATTCCATCCTCTGTGGTAGTTAGTTACATAGTTTTAGGATTTCTTTTCGGTTTTTAGCGTACTGATAGTTGCAGAAGATTGTATATAGTTCTCTCCGAGTTTTATTTTGTGCATACTATAAGCCGTTAGTCGCTTGTATAGCTTTAACTAAACTAATGATAAGTAAATACCCAGGTAGAATGGTACTATGGCCAGCTATTATCAGCATTTAGTCATTTACGTTTGAGTTTATTTTGTCCTCAACACTGATACTTTTTTGTTTGATCCGAATTAGAGGGAAGGAAATAGAGAAGGTAGAAATGTTTTCCTAGGTTGCTTGATAATGTAAATAGTAAGAAAAAAATATTTTTTTAGGGTTTATAGATTTTAATCTCCCTTTAAGAGTGGGAAATTGAGGGGGAAGGATTTTTTTTAAGATTTAAATTATTAATTCTTTTAAAAATTAGAATTATTATATTAATAAAAAATATTATAAAATTTAATTATTGAAGAAAACATTTATTCTTTAATTAATATAAAAAATAATTTTTTTTACTATCAATATATTTTTTATTTTCTTTTTTTAGTTATCCAAATAAAGAAAGATTTTTCTTTATCTTCTAGTTTCTGCTGTAAAGAATTTATTTTTTAAATGATTTTATTCTATTTTTTATTTTTTTATTTTTATTCTCTTTTGTATTTTTTATATTATTTAAAGCATAAATAAAATGTTGATGATTCAGGTTTAGGTTATCACTTACAATTTTCAATTGAAAAAATGGTCTCCTAGGATTTTTTTTATTGCCAAAACCCAGCTCAATGAATTATTTGGATGATTAAAATGAAGTAATTTAAATAATTATATCTCAGTTAATTATATGGTTACCTAATGAATAATTTAAATAATTTTATTTCAGTGTTATTTATATGGTTACCTCGATAATCATTTTTCTTATTTCATTTGTTTATTGTTTTGCATTTATTTCGTATTTTTAATACATAATCTTTTCCAAGTAACGAATTTTGTTTTTTGTTAATAGTATTATTCCTATAATCATTTTTCACCATAACAAGTGGGAATACAAGTCACAAGATATGAGGGATGCTATGATAAAGAAAGATAAGAAAAAGTGTGAAAGACGCTATGGAAATTGAGTAAAAATTAACATGATTTTTTGAATAATTTATTTCTTTTTCTAATTTTTGCAGCGAAGGGAGAGGTTGCATAATCATTTATTTATTAACTTAAATTTTAGTTTGAACAGGATTATTATTGGTGGGAAGATATATACGGATTATACAAAATAAATTAGTTGTAAAGTTTTTAACAATAACATTTTGTTAAGGAGAGTGTGAAATTAGAAAAGGATAATCTTGAAAATGCGGAGGTTGTGAGTCCAAGATTCCGCGGGTTTGATATGAGGCAGAGTCATTGAATTTGAGTTCCTGCCCGCCAATCCAATCACATGCAAATACACTTATCTTCGTTTTTCACTTATCTTTGACCCCAAAATTTTTTGTTCTCCCTGTCCTTTTTCATCGTAGTTAAATTTACGCCTCTACCCCTGTTGGCATGCTCCGTATACACCCAAAAACACTTTAATCTGTTGTTGACTTTGTCAACACATCTTTGGGACGATTACTTGCCTTGTCCGATAGGGAAATAACAGAGGGGCATCATTGTCAAATAAAATTCACCAAAGTGACACTGCAGATCTGATTCTGAATTCGACAAAACTGTTTATGGTTTTAATATCTTATTATTATTGCACATACACTCTCATTTTATTATCAATTAATTATGGGATTCCGTTCATAACAACAAGTTGAATATGTCATCTATGCCCTTCCCGAAGCCATAAGATAATGATTTGTTTCAAATATTCACTCTTTTTTACTCAAACATAAATGGAGGAACTCACAGTGGCACTGTTACTGTAGCAATACAACCTTAAATTCCAGTATTACCCTTTCCTCACCGCATTGAGTATTGTCCCTCTATGGTGTTATTTGTCTTTTCATGAATGGGACACTCTCTTTCTTCTCTCGATTCTTTCTCGGGTTGCTCGCTTACTTTGCTTAGATCACTGGTCTCATGCTGACTGGCGAGTGGGACACAAATAATAAATAAATAAATAAATAAAGTAAAAAAAGCCAAATAAAGAAGCCAACACAATATGATGGTGTTTGAAGAACATGGCCTTGTCTTTGTAGGGTCATCATGTGCATAGACGTAGTTGGACTTGGAGTAGTAGTAGTAGTAGTAGTAGTGACTTGGTGTTGCTTCTCTCTCCTGTTATTCGTGTGAGAGAGAGTTCAATGCTTCTCTCTCTTGCAATCTGTAGCTTCCGTTACTGTTTATAACATTGCTTTTTGGCTCCATTTGACATACTTTACTGCTCCTTCTGTAGTGTAGTGTGCTAGCTTGCAGTGATTGTTGAACTCAGCTTGCTTTTGTTTCAGCATCCATTAATTCTTTTTGCGGATTGGAATTTTGAGGTACAAAATAATACAAATGGGCCACGACTTGACTCTTTAATCAGATGGGTTGTAGACTTTATGCTTAAGTTTGGAGATTTATGATTGTGCTTTGAAGCAGCTTCTTGGGTTCTCCTTTTCTTCACTTTACTTCGCCAAGATCTACTCTAGTATGCCCTTTTCCTTTCTTTTTTTTTTTTCTTTGCATTTTCCACTGTTTTGATTTGGTATCATACTCATTGTGTACTTTAGTATTATTTTTTTGATTAAACATTCTTGCAGCACTCATCGGTGTAACTTTACTCACTCACATTTGGGCGTTATAGAGATCATACAGTGTTCTTTCCGGCCTTTTTCTTTTTCTTTTGCAATTTTTTTGTATCCATCAGATCACACGGCTTTTCTTTTTCGGTGCTTGGAATCAATATGTTCTTCTTTTTTTTTTTTTAAAATCTAAATCCAATGCATGATTTTTTAGGGCACTGTTGGGACAATGTCTTTTCAATAATGGTTGTTTGCAAGGGCACAATTGCCATTGCAAAATTACGTGTTTTAGGAAAATATAGATAACTGCTCTGCATTGTTACTTTAGTACCATTTCTTACTTGCAATCAACTGTTTGCTTTATGAAATATCATTTCTTGCATCAGTTGTTGTTTTCATCCCTTTATCTTAAATATTTGGAGTTGAATCCCCGTTGATTACTATGTCCAAAGTTTTGATATAATTTATATGGACTCCAGAATGTGATGTCATTACCTTTTGTTTTGGATCCAACAAAACTTCTTCAATGGAAGGTTTCCCTTATCATCTGGGTACTTCTTGGATTAGCTTACTTATAGCCATCAGCTTTAAATTTTATTAGATGATAAGTACCATGCAGCATTATGTCAAATAGAATTGGATCTATCTGTTACCTTGCCACAAATTAACGCATGCAATTTTTTTTTTCTCTTAATTGTATTGCAGGGCTCTGGATTCATCTATGGGACAAGAGTTGGAGTTGGATCTTGAAGACAAGTCTTCAGTGGGTCTTAGTCCCAATACCGTTCTTCCATCTCATCAATATTGTGTGAATGTGAAGAGATCTAAAAAAGGAAAACCCACAGGGAAAGATGGTTTTTTCACTCTCAAGGGGGACTTTGCTGAAATCAAATTTGCTCGCTTCCGCAGTTCCTCATGTAAGAGCCTTCTCTCTAGACCTCATGGATTGGAAAGTAATATAGAAACCAGGCGTTGTTCCATGTATCAGAGTTCAGAGGAAGTTAAAAATATAAAGAAAATGGGTACCATGGTGGAGGGAAGGAAAAAAATAGAAATTTCAAGGAGGAGTGATATCTCTTTCACTGGTAGCATTGTTGATTCTTTATGTGGTTCAGATGATGAAGGTTCCAGGCCGAGATCTTCAGAGATGTCTCAGGATTCAAACTTGGGTTCCCCATATGTTTCCAGGTCCCGGCCTTGTAAGGAGCCAGACTCTCCAAATGGCTTTATTGAAATTCACATAAATTCAGATGTTAAGAGTAGAAACTCTGCCACAGTACAAGGGAGAGAATCTATAAGTATGAAGTCAAGAAGTGATAAAGTTGCTGATTCTATGATTAATGGCAATTCTCCTCTTCGAAAGGACACTGTCCACTCATTGCAAAAGTCACCGGCAGAAGTCTCTCACTTGCCATCTCCTATGGGAAGTGATTGCTCATCAAGAGCAAGTCCAAAAGCCCAATTCACCCCTACCAGGAAAAGGCTGAATCATTTCACGAAGTCAAAATCTTTGAGAAGTCCAGTCAGTCATATAAAGGAAAGTAATGAGATCAGATCAAATGAGACAGGAAACATTACAAGGAACAGGACTTATCAGAAATCATTTCTAAATGACTTATCCAACACAGGAAAGCATTCTGACATTATTTCTGAGTTTATCAACAGAGAAATCCAGTATTCAGGTATAGCATCTTCACCAGTTCACCTGCATGGTAATCTCAAGTTGGAAAACAAACACGGAATGCCATTTTTTGAGTTCAAGGTGAAGTGCCCTGAAGATGTGTTTGTGGCCAAGACATGGAGAGGAGGTAATGCTTTCAACTGGGTATATACCTTTCACTCCATTGATAATAGAAAGAAGAGCAATGCCACTGGGCTGGGATCCCATGATTTTGATAAAGATTCCTCAACAGTCGCACAGATGCTAGTTTCCTGTAATTTATGTTCTGAATTAGAAGGCAGAGAATCTGACAACTCTATGGTGACAGAATTTGTGCTGTATGATTTTACACATTCAAGACAAAGTGTTTCACGTGAAAAGAAGTCTTTTGGCGAACTAGATGCTTCTAAAACTTGGAAAGCTTCTCATGTTGGATTGAAGGAAGAAACTTTGGGGCTGGATGGGGAGAATCATACAGTCAAAAACAAACTTCAAGACAAGCCTCTATCAAGCAATGCTGATTTGGATGGTTTAAATTCTTATCCTTTCTTGTCCGCTGAATCCTATTCAAGCCTTGAAGTTGCTGCCATTGTCTTGCAAATTCCATTTTCTAAGAGAGAAAGCTTGAAATACAAGAGAGGGGATAGAATAGGTGCTAAAGAATATTCCAACACAAGCAATCTCTCTGCAGTAACAGATCAGAGTGGAAAGAGTCTTCATGACAGCAAAATCCAGGAACAGTTGAAGGTGATCATACCAACTGGCAACCATGGTTTGCCAAATGCTGAAAACCGGGGTCCCTCGTCATTACTTGATCGATTGAGACATGGTGGTGGTTGTGACTGTGGTGGCTGGGACATGGCTTGTCCCCTTATTCTTTTAGGCAATCCTAATATTCAATTTGCTGAAGACTGCCCCCTTATGGAGGAACGTCAACCATTGGAACTTTTTGTTCAGGTATAACTTGAATTTCACAGCAACTTTCTTGAAAGGAACTAAAAAGATGAAATACTTACGGGAGACATTTTAATTTTGAATTGCTTAGGAGACAGATATGACAAAAAAACTACCTGCACTTATTTGCATTACTATTCACGAATTGGGTTCCACTTCCTTATGGAACAATTCATTGTTCCAATCACTGCATGGTTGCATTCCAGAATTCCAGCAAACCATATGCCATAATGCAATAAGTTTTCTGGTTGAATTTTAGAGAGTTCAGGAAAATTGCAAAAAATAAAATAAAATATTTTATTGATAACAAATGGCCAAGGAAAAAAATTATTGATGATTTTGAATGAGTCATTTAATAAACTTTTTATTTTGAGAAGGGTTGCATCTGCTTTCCAGATATGCTGATCAAATCTCATGAACATGAGCTTCTGAGAAATTTCTTTTTATTAATAGTTTTTAGCGATTCACTTCATATTTTCTTTTTCCCATCTAGTGGAATAAGGTCTGGCTTTGGTTGGATATATTTTTTTTTTTTTTTTTTCCTCGAACAATTTTTTCTCAAAAAGAAAGATTCTTTTAAGCAAAAATTGCACAACCCAGTGCTGAGCTGCAGCATCACAGTAGTTAGAAGATCCATAAAATTAGCTTGAAGAATCAGAACTCTTTCCTTTTATTTATGTCTAGCAACCATTTGATATGAAGATAGAAAGCATGACATGTATATAGAATAAGACAAAGATATCAATAGTTAGACTGAACAATGAATTCATTCCATGAGACAAGCATCTATACATGGTTTTGAATAGCTATGTTTCTCATTATAGCATTCTGTTTTCTCTAGTGTTTCAATTTTAACTTGCTTCATTATGCCATTGTTATTTCTTTTTCTAGTACATATCTGACCTTTCGGTGGTGCACAGGGAGCAAAAGAAAGCAGTCCCACCTTCAGCATGACAATAGTTGAAGAGGGGCATTATGCTGTTGATTTTCATGCACAGTTATCCACTTTACAAGCATTCTCCATCTGCGTCGCCATTTTGCATGGAACTTCAGCTTTCAGCGGTGCAGGTCTCAAGAAAAATCAACAGTTATCCCAATGCAGTTCATTGAAAATGCTTATTGAGGAGGATGTAGATTTCTTTTTCAAATCAGTCACAACTGAGAAGAAGACTGTGTGCAAGAATCTGAAACGAATTCCTCGATCCTTTGTGCTGAACCCTCCCTTTTCTCCTATTGCACGCGTATAAAGTGTGTGATAGAGCTGCAAGATTAAATGGAAAAATGTATCTAGTCTCTCTAATCTTTCTACCAGCTTTTAGTTTGCTGGTTGGAAAAATGACCTGAACATGGGACAACAAGTGTGTAGAGGATCTTAGTGAGGGTGGAATTTGCATCAGCACAAAGTTTTGTTGCTAAACAGAATACCCTACCTGCTGAAGCTGTAAAACAACACCCTAAGAAAATATGAAGAGGCTGCAGATAGGGATAGCATCTTAGAGCTGTCAGAATCATTATTCTTTGTAATATCTTTTATTCCAATTACTTGAAGTAGGATAGAAACCGAAAATTGTCCATATTGTATGGGGTAGTTAGGAGGGGGGATACTTTACACCCAGTAGGTACTAGGAAATAGCATACCAATCCTTTCTCTTTTCATGTTTGTATCTATTGAGATAAGATTCTGAAATGATATAAATTATGGGAAGTGGATTGGAATAATTCCAAGAATTGTTGGTCTCTCTTCTTTGAGTGTGGAGCCAAACTTTTCAAAGTTCAAAGGAAATACTGACTAGTAATGATACTTGCTAAGCTTCAACCTTGCATACTCACCCTTACAATATCAATATAAGTCAGTACATAACATCTTGATCTCATGATAGCCCTATGATTGTGCTCCAAGATAATGTTAATGTTTCCGTGTCAGTTTGTTTTACCGTTCAAAAATTAGTTTTTACATTTTTCTAATAAAAATACTCATTATGATAAAAATTTATGACTAAAATTAATTTTGGTACATATTTACATTTGACGATTCAAAATTAAGTTTTTTAAACTTCAATACAAATGGGAACCCTGTTAGAAATATTGGACTCAACTTCTGAATGCACCAATGATGATAAAAAATTTATCCTCATCAATGTCCTCTAAGAAAATGAATGATGTAATTCTGCTTAAGAACCTTAGGATAACCCAAGTAGTGTGAAATAGTAGCAGTCATATGAAGATTAAGTGAGACAAGACAATAATAAGCTTTGTGGTACTTATAGAGAAAAACAAGGGGCCTCTGAGCAGTATAACTGCGACAAATAGAGAATATTGGCTAAGAAATCAAAATAATTTTTTTTATAAAAAATATTATTAATGTACTATCATAATTTTTATTACACTGTCAGTCATAATTTTAAATAAAATTTATTTATTGAGTTTTTAACTAGTATTCTTAGTACATTTGTTAGTAATCTTTTTCTGTTTTATTTTTTGGACTAAATATATTTTTTATCTCTTTAAAATTTTAAAATTTTAATTTTAATTTTTAAAGTAATATGTTTGACATGTAGTATATACCGATATTTGATATATAAAAAATTAAAATTAATTTATTTTAAAAAATAAGATATAAAACCAAATATTTTAAAATAAAAGATTAAAATCAAAATTTTAAACTTTTCAAAGACTAAAAATATATTTAATCCATATTTTTCACGTCCTATATATTTCGCTGAAAAGAATGAAACTAGGTGCTGCTCAAACTCTGCTTCTAAATTAAAATTGCTAGCCTCTTGTAACAAGATACTGTTTAGTTGATTTGAAAATATCAAAGAAGTACAGACATAGAAATATGCCATACCTATCAACCCAGCAGTAGCTTCGCGATCTTAACGTTCAATGTGAGATTATTTTCCTATTTCTTTAATGTTTTCTTAATTACATGAATATTAGAAGTGATCAGCATAAGTAAAACTGAATAATTAAATTTGGTCCAATTAGACCGAGTTGGATTGATTTTTTAAAAAATTTAAATTGATTCATTTTTATTATTGTTGGTGTGACTAGTTTAAGTAAGCCTGGTAAGTTGTAAGTGCTCCCCATTCCCGTCCAAGAGAGAATCGGGCAAGTTTGAGTGTAAGTTTGAAAAAGGGATATAAAAAGTTAAAACTCAATCCTATTGAATTTGGATAAACTTGCAAGTAAATTATATTTTTTATATAGATTATATTTATTTATGTATATATTAAATATATTTTAATTTAAATAATATATAAAAAACAAAAATATAAAAAAGGTTTGATAGTAAAATTATAATTTTGACAAAATATAAGAATTTAATATTATTATTTAACTATTATTATAGTAATTAATGTGTGTTGAAGATGGATTTGGAATAGTGGTAGGTTAGGTATGTGTACTAAGTTTAGGTTATGATGAGGTTAATTTATTTTTACAATTTTTTTTAAAAATAAAATAAAATTAATTCATGTTAAAAAATTTAAATTAAATATATAATAATTAAATCGATTTAAGTTTGATCAAATTGATAAAGATCAAACTCCAACAGTTTGAGCCTTCATTTATCTCTTTGAAATAAAGTAAATACAAGTCTTTTCTAAATATCTGAGCCTAGAAACTTTCCATACTTTAAAATGAGTTCCACCATCCCCTTCAATTTTTTCTGTACCAAACATAATTGATAAAAAATTAAAAATAATTCAAACCTAAAACCGATTGACTGAATCGGGTTGAATAATAATTAAGTGAAATACCTAACCCGAGTTAATGTTTTAAAATAATTTGGATCGAGTTAATAGAATAAAGTTCCACACCCCTCCAAATCCAGCAAACGTGGAAGAGCAGATTCCCAAAATTAGAAAGAAAAAAAAAGTAAACAATGAAGACTTCATTAATATTAAAATGTTATTTTCTTTACATGTTCAGTGCTTATAATTCTTGCTTTTGTGTTTCATGTTATAAAACTTAAAATAAGTTATAGAAAAAAAAATTATTGAAGGCTCAAGTGCTAGAAATATAATTATTCAGAAAAATTAGAGTAATATGATGCTAGTTGAAAATTTGAAATAGTATGCTATCATAGATAAGTTCCTTTAAAAATAGTTTCTCTAGATGAACACCAAAATTCCTCACAATTAGTGCAACATAGAATTGAGATAAATTGAACTTAAAAGATTTTCCACAAGACAGTGATTTACATCTCAATTTTTGTCTGTTTAATTAAGATTTTGATATAATTCATTTTGATGAAAATAATTTTAAATTGTTATATGCAATTGAAATATATATAACTAAATTAATCTAAACTACATATTTATATTAGAACATGTTTTTTTATTAAAAAAATATAAAAATTAAACTCTTAACTTAAAAGCACACACGAGCTAACTTATCATCCAAATGATGGAGATATTGTTCAAAGAAAAAACACTTTGTAAAAAGAACCTTGTCAACTTAGGGAGCATGATTTTCCCAAAAATTAATTGTTCATCTTTTACATGTTTCATGATGTTAATATATTTATGTCATGATTTTTTATAATCACTATGCTCCCTCTAACCTATGGGCTTGGCCCCGCCGCTGGGAGTCTGGGACCAATCATTCATGCTTTAAATATACAGTTTATGAACCTGCTTGATGCTTATGGCACCACTAAACTTTTCTTCCACACAAGAATGCAGACTGTCCAGCAAGACTTGGGGAAGTTGCCGCTGGAACTCCTTATGATGGCTTGTTAATTCTAAGTTGTTTCTGTCTTCAACATTCCTGTCACCGTCCCTGAATGCATAAATCAGTGGGATGTGATGCTTCCAGAGAAAATGCCCTCTTGAAAAATTCATATGAAGCAAAGAACAGTGATCCTTGAGACACGTACATAATCAACCGCGGAGTCAACCCCCTAATGACAGACATAAAAGCACATCCAAAAACCAATGTCATCATGCAATTTGCATTTGAATAGTGTTGCCAAAACAGAATGTATAGCAGTGACTCCTGTTTTTATTTTCAGATGTTTTCTTCTGATCTAATGATAATGGCAAGGCTCAAAACAATACCTGTACAGGCCCTTTAACCCTTCACTCTTACTAATTCTGTAAAGGGCATGGAGCACACTATCATATTGATTTGCAGATCCAGGAATCTGCAGTGCACTCACTTTTATCAGAAGCATGAATTAAGAGTTGAATAATATACATCAACCAAAAAGAATAAGAATAAGAATAAAATAATATATGTATTATATTTTTTAAAATGAATTTTGAAAATAACATATTGAAATTAGAACACGATTAAGGATAACAAGATAAATGATATCGAACACCACAACTTTTAGAAAGAGCATTTTCAGAAACCTAGCCTTGAGAAAGGTTGTTTTCAACATCTAATTTCATGGCAGCACCAGATTCTGCTTCAGTAGTAGCAACAAGAATTTGTACAATTGAAGGACCTGTTTATTACAAACCTGTGTCTGTAATCTAGTCTTGATCACATCAAAAGGAGTTGTGAATAAAGCAGCAGTAGATCCAGCTAATCCTCCACACACTAACTACAGAAATTTGTAAAATAATACTAGTCACGTATCCATTCTAATTAGACAAAATGATGGTTAAGAGCAAGGAACAACATTAACTCACAGTCTGAAACGTGTTGGGTTGAATATTAGATGGCAAGGATGGCATCATCTGTTTCAAGCTTTCATATGTGTAAAACTACAATTGGTCACAGAGAACAACAATAAATAAAACCTTAGTTTCAGAAGAACTTAGAAAGACAATCGCAGAAGACTATAAAGTAATATTAACAGAAGGGGTTTAAGAAGAAAACATTAACAACCACAAGAGGCTTGCTCTACAGTCATTAAGACATGAAAATCTCTAGGGTAAAAGTTGGCAGCCAACGAATGTAACTACTCTTTACCATGAAGGATCTTGTACATACACTACCAAATCCTCATGCAAACAACAATCCCCCCACCCCTAGTGTCGACAAAAAACCTGTTTGTCAGCCACTTCAATAAACATGCATTGAATGTTGAAAACACGTAGTGACCTTGATAATTGAATGTGGAATATTCCGACACAGTACAGCTCTCCAACCTGCATATAGGGAGGAAAAACCACCACTTCTGATAATTCCGACCAAAACATCCCTGCACAGATATATTCATAAGATGAATAGCAAAATAAAATTAATACAATTATATAGGTCTTGCATAGAAAAAAATTCCAGTGAAAGTTGCAGGCCATGAGCTCACATAGATAAAACATAAATATTTGAGACTACCAAATTACACATAGGAAGGATACTGAAATTTTACAAGAGCTTCAGAAACAATGAACAGAAATTACAATGACCCAACACAATTTGCAACAGATGCATACAACCAAGGCATACTCAAAGCAAGCAGTTTTATGTCATTAAAGGTGCAAATGATCCAAAAAACTGAAGCATACCAGCAGTTTCGATAATGACACCCAACTTGCATCTGCTGCTTTATTCGCTCACTAGGAGTAAAAATGAACGAGGTGGCAATGCTTGCGCAACCACCTCCCACGCAATGAGCAAAAGAATAATACTCCTGCACAAAAAGATGGTTGAAACCGCATTTATGCCATAAATATAAAATAATGGTAAGACCCAACACTATAATATTTACAATGATTTTTAGACTTTAATCTTGCATAGTTTCTCCCATCTAGATGGCACCACAAGCAGAAATAAAGAAATCAGGGGAAAGCCAAGCAGCAAAGCTAACTACCAACAGCTCCACTTAAATCAGTAGAATATTGAGAAAGACAAGCTACCTTGGGAAGATAGGGAAGCAAAGCTGCTTTAACTGATTCATAGGTGAAAGTATAAACTGCAGAAATTGGAGCTGAACACACAATGTTTGTGGTAATTCCACGGTATAGTCCAAACAAACCTGAAAATAGTCCATCAACTCTATGAAGAAGCCAGTGGAAGATTTAATTCAAGAGGGAAAGTTCACCTAAATGAAACTAGACATATAAGCTACAGAGATGTCATTCAAGAACATGATTTCTCTTAAAAACCAACCTCTATCAGAAACAATTGATTTGCCAATGTAAAAGATGGACCTGTGTTCTGCACGGCATGATTGAATGACTGTCTTAATTGTGTCAACGGGATGCAGACAAAGGCTGACACATATACCGGCTAATGCCCCAGAAAAAGCATGTTCTTGCTTGCCTTGGGAATAACAAGGCTTCTGAAGGGTTGTGGAGAAGATCTGAATCTTAGGTTCATCATCAGTTATATCTGAGAAATGTCCTTTCTGGATTTCCAGTGATTTATTATCACCAATCTCATGCTGGCACCGTACAGAAGCACTATTATAGTTAGCTAAAGAGTTAATATGATAGTCCACACAGATACTAGAAGAAAGGGTGGTCTGACAAGCACCAACATCAGCCTTAGTATCAGGCACAGCTTGAAGAAAATAATCTGAACACAGAGGGCTAACTTTTCTTGTGTTCAAAATTGCATCGTTGGGTAATGATTGAGTTTCATCTGTGATTAAATCAGAACTGCATACATCATTCTCATTAGCCAATACAGGAGTGCTTGTGCCTATAGAAATACTATCCCCAGCAATAGGAGAATTAGTTTTCAGGCTCTCAGGCTCAGAAACATTAGTATGACAGTTAGCCTTAGGAGCATTCCTACTCATCCACCAATATATATCTCCTGTTTTACAAGAGATTTCCCCATTCCCAAGTTCCATTTCTCTCCAATCTTTATTTGAGTTTTTATCACCAGGCTGTGAAAATCTCTGGAATAAAGAATGAATATAATCTTGACTTTCAGTAGAAGATTGAAGTAGTAACATTTTCTGCATTACCTTAGGGAAATCCAACTTTTCCTGCACAATCTGTAAACCACACCCAGAAACAGGATAATAATTACTGTTATTTGAAGTATATACCAGGTCATTCTTTTTCTCATCAATGCTATCCAGAATCTTCTCTTTTGGCAATCCTTGATCATCCTGATTGACATTTTCCTTCGGGAGTATAAATGAAAGGGGGCCACTAGCAGAATCCCATATCTGGCCTATTGCAGAGATGAGCTGAGCTGTGCTCAGTATCTGAGGGGACTTTGGTTGAGAATTTCTGTAGCATTGCTTATTCTCATTGTTGGTGAGAGAAGGCGAATAATCTACACAAGAAAGATCAGCTTTAAAGGATGCCCCTCCATGTTGAGTCTTCCTATATTTGATTGATTGCTGATCCTTCTTATTTATAGGTGACTTATTGCTTCCAGACATATTCTCAAATCTTTTGTGTTCTCCTTTAAGAAGCAGATAGCCGGAAAATGTCTGGATATGAAAGGCCTGAAAATGAAACAGACTGCATCATGAATTGCAAACTATATTAACTGTCAAGTGCCCATTACATAAAAACTTAATTTCTGTGCAGCACTCTCTCAACAAAGAGAAACAACCAACAAGTATCGTAATTTCATAACCTATATGACTCAGGATTGACCAGCCAAGTTGAAATTTTGGACTGTTCCCAAATTTTTTTCGCTTGGAAATTTTATAACATGAACATTATCGGTCAACCTTACGAATTATGAATTTAAGATATACACATGAAATAAGAGATAATTTTTTTAAAAAAAAATCTAGACAGCGGTATTTACCTGTTAAATCCTTCACATTTGTGTGATTATGTAGAACTGAAGAAAAATGCACCGGAACGGAAATTGACAATATCAAGGGAACTAAGTGAATGAGGTACTCTGCAGAAAAAAGAAGACACTGAATTTATCAACAAAAAAAAAAGGCAAAAAGAGCTAAAATTGAATGTTGATGTTGATTAAGAAGTGAAACCTTGATGAAAGCGATGGTTGAAGACAAGCTCTGAAATTCATGTTTTGGGGGAAAGTGGTGACGATGAGGTTAAGAGGGTTTAAGCTGAAGAATTTACGATTGCGCCGAATTTGGAACATTACTCTTTCTATCTACCTATACTAGTTACACTGCTGACCACCTCCCTCCTCCTTCTCCTCTTTATTTTAACAATGATTTATATGCAACCCGCTTTAGGATATTGGTTAAAGGATTAAGATAAAAATAAAAAATATTACTAATATATTTTCTTTATAGTTTTTAATTTATTTTAACATGAAATTTTATAAAATACTATTTTTTAACTAATATTTTAAAATATTGATTAGAAAAAGTTTATTAAAAAAGGAAAAATTATATGTAAAAAATAATAACTTAAGAAGATAAAAGTAAAAAAAATTATTGAAAATGCTAACTTAATCGATTTTAATATTATTTTTAATAATAAAATTATTTTTACTTTCTTAACACTATCTTTAAGTTAGTATCCTTAAAATATTGATTAATAAGATCCAAAATAAATTTATTATGGACAATAATTTTTAATTAATTTTGATATCTCAAAACAATTAATCTCTTCTTCTAAATTAAAATATAGTTGTAGAAAAAAATAAAACACGGATGATAATTATAATAATATGACAATTATTTTGGACTATAATAAAATTATTTAATTTTTAGATTTTGATCTTTTAATCTATTTTTAATACTACAGTTTTATTTGACATATGATCAGATATTAAACGTAATAAAATTGAACCTAGTTCATCACTATATAAAAACCTTTTTTATGCAAGACGACACATGGAAAAAGTGAAGAACGATAACTTAAAAAACTATTGTCTGAGCCCGGGTTCGAACCGGGGACCTCTAGTGTGTGAGACTAGCGTGATAACCAACTACACCACCCAGACTGGATTTGTTATATATGTAAGAAGAAACATACTTTTCTTTAATATATTTATCTGTTTTATTCGTCCTGACTTCGGAAGCCGCTACCCTTCCATTTTTTTAATGATAATAATGACAATGAAATATGATTTGTGACTTTTATGTAAATTATTCAAGCCTCTCATCGGTCTCAAATTTCTATTTTATTCCACGGGACAGAAAACAAACTCCATTGAATTTCACCGCTTCGCTTAATTAGATTGCAGAACAAATTAGCACAGAAATTATAAAGCATGGGGAAAGTTGTTTCTTTTCTCTGGATTAATAATTAATTTTTAAGGTGAAATCTTGTGAGAGTGGCATCCTAGTTTCAAGGGATATACTGGTGATATCATGGTTATCCTCATAAACTTATGTCTATTTGATTGGGTAAAAATAGGAAGGAAAAAATTTAAAAAAAATAAAGAAAATAAAAATATTTTTTTAGTATTTACATCCACATAAAATTAAGAAAGTAATTTCTTTTGAATCCTATCAAATTTTTAATCTCCAATAACTGCAAAAATGGGAGGGGAATTTTTTTTTTTTAATTGTTAAAATTAATAAATATTTTTAAAAATTTAAAAATATATATCATATTATTAAAAATAATAAAATATGAAATCAATTTTTTAAGCTTAATTTAACTTTTTAATTAATATAAAAAATAATTTATACTATTAATTTATTTTTTTTCATTTATCCAAATAAGATAAGATAATTTTTTTCTTTTCTTTTTTTTTCATATTATTTTTATTCATCTAAACAATTTATTTTTTTATTTTATTTCTCATATTTTTATTTTTATTTTCTTATTTTACTGATCATTCAAACAAAACATCAATGAGTTATGAGGTTGGATGAATAATAAGTAGTTTTTTAAAATTCCTCCTAAGCATTAAACCAGAAAAAATCACAACAAAATTAAGTTAATAAAACTTTAAATTGACAGAACTATATATCAGAAATAAAAAAGTAATATAAAATCATAAAAAAGATGAAGTCAATAAATTTTTAATTGACCTAAAATGATTCTATTTTATGTTCTAGAGTTAAAAAAAATCATCAATAGGACACTAAATAGTAATTTATAAGTCAACCTCATGCATAAATATTTATAACTTAACAATGATCCTTTATTTGATTCAAAATTCTCAGTTAAATAAGATTCCAAAAAAAAATACTAAAAAGTGAAATAATATGTTCGAATTGATTTTACGTTCCCAATTCTGAACTGCTTCGACCGGTTCCAACTATTTTAAAATCACTCTACTTTTTTAAGTAAAACGGATCTAACACCTAAATTGTGATTAACTTTAATTCTAGATTGTGATAAACTTTTAACCATTCGAGCTTGAGATTCCAAATATAATGTTTTAATATTAGATGAATGATGACATTTCTCATTTTTCCGCTTCATGTACAATATCTCGGAAAACATTACTGAATTTAAAGTTGTAAATACAACAGGTTCAGTAATATGGCAGAAAATGATGCTTACATACAGACTAGTTACAAGCTAGAGTTCGCAAATCGCCTCATTCAAAACAGATTGAAGCTGAAATGAGCCATGACGATCCATGAGCCTGGGTACAGTATAATTATGAGCAACTAACATAAATAAAAAGTTCCTATTGGCTACCGCTATAAGCACTCTACAGCATCCAAGAGGCATCCTACTATTGCCATCGTTTAAGGGGCTTCACCGAAGAAGAGCTACCGGCTGTAGGTTTTCTAACACCTGCATGTCAGACAGGAAATAAGTAGTAGAACAAGAAAGGGAGATAGAGAAGTGAGAGCAAAATAGATATTTTAATTTTGGAGACATAACGGAGTAAAATGGGGGAGTTAATTGAATATACATACTTGTCAGAACCTTCGAGGAGCTTTTGTTCAATGATAGCCTAGAAGATTTTGTATGCGTTTTTGGCAGGATTTGAGAAGCTTTGGGAATTTTGGATGGCACAATGGGCCTGCATTCAATCAAACAAATCGATATTAATAAAAACAAATTTTGGATGAGTTGGTAACAACGTCCTAGTAAATAACGAGGAAATGAAAGAGCATACATTGTACCAGCAATCATTACTGTATTATGATCCATACCATTCTATAGTAGAGTAGAGTATGCCTTAAAAAATTTTAAAAGAGAGAGAGAGAGAGCTCACTTTTCCGTGCTCTCAGCTGGAAGGTAGTTGGCTGTGCTATCCTTGGCTGGTGTAGTTTCAGCTGCCTTCTCGAGTTCAGGGAAAAGAGTGTACTCCACAATGCTGCTGATCGAAGCATCAGTTTCTGTTCCCATTGAAAGACCACCATCAGATATGTCACTTAATCTCTCTTCCGAATCTGCATCTCCAAATCTTAAGAGGTCAATGTCCTCATTGAAATTTTGACTGATATCTTCTCTGGCTAATTTCAACCGCAGGGAACTGGACTTGTTCCTGAAATCATCCATTGATTGATGAGAACCAGCTTCTGAATGCTTATCACTATACTCTGAGCAGTTATCCATGTCAGAAGCTGCTTTTCCATTCACTCCAAGGTTCTTGGCTCCTGAAAGTTTCATGCTCTTTTCTGGAGTCCCTATGGAACGTCTCCTTGGAGATGGTGACCAATGTCTTATTGAGATCGTACCAGGCTTGGCACCATTATGATTAGCCTTGCCCAACTGTAACCGCTCAATCTCTTCATCCTTCCTTGCTATTGAATCCTTGAGAGATGCCAACTGCAAGGACAATGCGAGTCAGTGATGCCCCGATGGGGCATAAAAGAATAAAAATGAACTAAACCAAAATCCTAATTCCTAACATCTGGTGCTTTGCAGGTAACGTGACGCTGACATCCCTTCCATCAACTAAAACATCTATGCAAAAAGCAATCAAAATTCAAAAATAGAAATAACCTGCTCCATAAGTTCTCTCACATCCCTTCCCTCTTTGTTACTACGAGCAGCACCTAACTCAATGCCAGAAACCCTCTCAGCGAACTTCAAGGTGCTTATAGTTTCAGAATATGAAGCAACGTCAGGATTAAGCTGCACAAACATAAGGGTTTTCGCTTGACCACCTATAAAATGAGCAATAAAGCTACAGCAATTGATTAAACCATGACTACAATATGTTTAAATCAAAAACACAAACAAATGAAATCAAATATAAGAAAACTTTAAGTGGTACCAATAAAGACCACAATTACCTAACGAACTCTGCAGAAGTTGAGTCAATTTACTATTTCTATATGGCACATGTGAACTCTTTTGTGATAGAGCAAATATCACATCTCCAAGTGCAGATAATGATTTGTTTATATGTTGTGCCTCCTTAAGCCTATCTCCAGTTGCTTCAGAACGATCTACTCTTTCACTTCCCGCGAGATCTACAAGATGTAGACATCCACGCAACAGAGTGTTGGTCTTCAAATCCGTTCCTCGAACATGAACAGAGAGAACACTATCACGTGACATGAAACTAAAATCAGTTGTCTTCAATTGGAAAAATGACAAAATAGAAAATCTTAAAAACTGTGAATAGAACCTGTGTGATCTACTACTTCTTTCATTCAAGGCTGTGGCACTAGTTGCCCGATTCATCAGCCCAGCATTCATCAACTCGAGGACATCTGCCATTGAATTTACAGAATGCATACTTGCATCAGGAACAGCCAACCCATTTGGTTGGGCAGTGTTCCAAATCCCAAGTGTGTGCAAGTCAAGGAAACAATACTTGGTATATTTTTCATTGAAAACAATCAAAAGTGAATAGTAAACTATGCTGCGTCTAAATATAGCGAAGTTCATATACATGATAGAAAATAAAGACGTGCGAAGTAAATAAATGAATAATAATACCTACAAAGTATTTGACACTTGTGGGTAGTTGTTTGTCAGCATATAAATGAATAAGAATGCAAGCTTAATTATGAATATACAGAGTCACATAACTTCTAATAGAAAGGGCCCAGTACACAAGGCTCCGACTATTGTGGGTCTGAGAATATATATTAAGAAAAGGAAAAAGGATATCTCTTTTGATGACCGTTGCCTGATAGTAAATCACGAACTTGTTCGTTATAAATTTCAACCATTTGAACTCCAACTTCATAAACAATGGAGCTTCTCCTACTCTGGGAGATATGGAAAAGATCATAAAGTGCCCGATAGTTGACTCCCCAATCTGATTTTGACGATAGGCCAGGTCCACTCTAGTAGAAAAGCAATTACTAAGTAAAGTAGACTTTTGAATTAAATATGCAACATAAATAAAGTATTAAACATATATAATGCATACCATCGTATACGTCTTTCCTGAGCCAGTTTGACCATAAGCAAATATACAAACATTGTACCCATCAAGAACAGAACGAATTAGAGGTTGAGTGTCCTTGAATACTTCCTCTACAAATAAAAATATTGATGTATAAGTCGAACATTACTATTAATTTCAGTTATCCAAAACATGTAAAAAATAATAATAACAATCATGAAATTGAAAAAGAAAGAATGCAGTACCTTGACTTACTGCTTGACCAAAAACCTTGTTAAATTTAAAAAGCTTGCGACTTTCTTTTCCTTGTTTAAGAGGATTGCTAACGATTAGTTCTCCATCATCACCAACAAACTCAATTGCTGTATGGTTTTGACTTTGCCCCGGAAGAAATGGTCTAATTCGACAATATACTCTTATATTACCTATTCATAAATGGTTTAGAGCAAAAGAAAAAATCATGTGAGCAATCAACCCAAGGATCACAAGTTCATGACTTCAGTATAAGCACTATATATACATACCTTTCAAATCTTGAACTTCATTATACAATTTTCTATTTTCTGCTAGAACTACATGATAGTTGTCCGCAGCCTCCGCTAGACCTTTGAGTTTGGTTCCTATATATGCATGTCATGTAAATTGTAAATAGATCTAAATGATCTAAACCATCATAAAATAAATATGAATGATAAATCATGAAAAGTTTTAAATATTGTATCCTACCAAAGTATTTGAATTCCTCTAAGTAGCCTCTTTTTGTTTTTATCACATCATCTCTGACAGCCTTCATGGCAGCTCTCAGTTCCTATAAAGCATCAAATTATATGGTATAGCACAAAAGGAAATTGGAAACCAGAAAGAAAATAGCAACACAAAGAAACAAACCTGGAAAGCTCCAAGTTGGTAATTTACGCAAGTTTGATAGGTATGCTCCTTATTCTTCCAGTTCAAATATCTGGATTCTGAAAATGCCTCAAGCTCCTTCACTTGCTTCCTTGCATCTGCAAGATGATGCTTGAGTTCTTTTATCCTTTTCTCATATTCAGCTTTAGATTCAGTAGCTTGCAATTCTAACTGTGAAACATGATCTTCATGTGTTCTTTTGGCTATTTCCAAATCTTGCTTCAATGCAGAAATTTCGATTTCACTACGAACTTTATCTTTCTTTAATTGAGAAAAATCCTGCTCTTCAAGTTTTTTCTTCTCCTCAAATTTAGTTTGCTCGTGCTGCAAAGCAAACTGAAGAAACAAATGACTGTAGCAAGGTAGTAGCCAACATAAATCATATTTATATTTGGCAAAGCTGCTTGTTTTGCAATTTTTAAAAGCTAAAGTTACATTTAAATATAAGTCAAATTGTGTTTTTATTTTTATTTTTCCACAATGACAAAAAGGAACACCTCTTCAAAGATTAAACATTTCATCATTGGTAATAATCACCCATTTAAAATTTTTATTTCAATAAACTATTGGTAAACAAGTTGACATAAGACATGTTGTGTGTTTGATCAATACATTTGCTTTGCTGCACTGGAGACATGCAAAATAAGTGGCAGTCTTATCATTTTAAACTATGAAGGCATGATAATTATTAGTTATTCACTCAAATCAAGAACTTTACTCTAAGATGCAACAATAAGAAGCCGGGCCAACCAATATCTTCTTGAATTCAGGACAAATGAAAGGAATAATAACAATGACAATGAAAACAGCGAGTAAATTAAACAATGATCTATAATGATAGGCACTTCAATTATCTTAAACTCAAAGATAGGGGCTTGAGTAGGTTTGCACCTTCAACTGCTGAACCCAACTTGTAACAATCTGTAGAAAGTGGAGACAACTTTAATTAAATTAGAAAATAATAATAATATAGAAAAGACAGTGCATGCCCCCTGTACATCAACCAAAAATAATACCTCATTCTCTTCAGTTGTCCCTAGCGCTAGGGTTTCAAGTGCATTGATTCTTGTTTGGTACTTTCCCTCACGAGCCTTGAAAAGATTGTTTTGCTTCAGGCATGCAACATAGTTAAATAGTCATTGTTTCAAGAGCAACTGAAAAACTAATATTTTCTACAGAAAATGTGTAAAGAAATATAAATTTACATTTTTCAAGTTTTCTGCTTGATTTGAAAAGCGCAGCTCAATTATTTGCAGAATTTTCCTCAACAGGCATGCAGCACGCTGAGCCTGGAAACATATAAAAAAAGGAGGGAAATTGCACTATTTCTCAGTGACACAATTAAGTTTAATTTTGCTAAAAACAATAAAAATAATATTATGCATTACTTATAGTAGAAGTATTTAGTCCACTTACCTGAGGTATGTCTCTATTCTTCCTTTCGAATATATCACTTAGAATCCTATTTCCTATATTAAAAAGCAATTGAGTTGAGACACTCTGCAGAAAAGAGTTCACAAATACATTAGGATTTAGGGTCACATATGAGTTAATATCAAGAACCCAAGCACATTATGTTGTATACATATACAAGCAAGACGAAAGGGAAACTTTGATAGGGACAAAGAAATTAAGAATCTTGCTACTTACATCCAAACCATTTGATTTCAATACTTCATTAAATTTAGCATCAGAGAGATCCACATGCAATCCTCGCTTTAACTGGAACAGTTCATTAGACTTTAATCCCATGTGATCTATGGAAGCGATTCCATCTGAATAAAGAAAACAAAAGCATAAAACAACAAAATAAAAATGTTTCGATAGGAATAGTAACAACATAATTAAAAAACAATCAAGCCTTATCCGATTGTGTGGTGTAAGATACATGGATCACACATGGTATCATTGGACTCAAAAATGCAAATTTTCAATAAATCTAATGAGAGCAAGGCATTTTTTCAATGGATTATAATACCTGATACAACAGAACTGTCAACAGCATACTGCAATTTTGGGGCATCCATGAGGGAACTATCATTTTCATCTAAAGATGTTGGATCTGACTGGCCCCACCTCTTTCTAGAAGAAGTTTGGATATTTTCTCGAGCAGCATTGTAAGCAAAATGAGTTTTCAGAGTCTCAAGGCACTGCAACACAGGCAGCATGGATCCCTGCATGCATTCTCGGGCCACAGGACTACAATTAGGACAGAACTTACAAAATATAGTACAGAAAAACAGAACTTGAGTGTTACATTTGGACAGTGGCATCCAGTTTATTTTATTAGTCATAGTCCAGCCTAAGGAAGTATACAGAAGAATGCTAGTTTCATCGTCTGAGAAAGAAATCCAACTGAAGTATACACTAAACGCACAACCATAAAATGGTAAATATCACAATCAAATTATTCAGTGGTTCTGGTTAATTATGGGACGGTGGTGAAACAAACATCTATTTCCCATGTACACACAAATGAGGTAGTTATCTAGACAATCTTCCAGTCAAGGACAACCAGTTAGACCCATAGACATAACTCAGAATGTTCTCAAATTACATTACACAAAGGAACCTCTTATACCTGCTGTAGGTCTGACAATTCAAATCCAGACAATCCCAATTCATTCAAAGCCACCAGAAACCTTTCAACACTGATTGGCTCGTTCCAAGAACCACTTCCCTGAAGTTAAAAATGCATTCCTTAGAAGAAAGAGTACAAAAATAAATAAGCTCTAACTTAATGTCTGCATATTAGGGATACAAAACTATTACTGTATGGCATACTCACAATAAGAGAAAAAAAGAAAAAGAAAAATGCATAAGTATATAAGACAATAAAGGATACTCCTACTACCTTCACTGAACCTGGAACCAGATTGTCCAGAATGCTGCATAATACAGATCCATCCCTCAACCACGCCCTCAATTCCTCCTCTGAAGTTTCTAAAGGCAGATTAAAGTTAGGAAGCACAGTGTTTATCCACTTCACCAGAGACACAAGCTGGTTACCTGAAACCATAATAAAATCCAGTGTTGCAAAAAGGGTAGGTAAACAAGGAACTGTAAAACGATCTCAAGGACACAAGCCAGTAGTTCATTTACTTCCAAGTACACCTCCTGAAGCTTCTTTTTGGCTAACACCTCCCCCAGGAAATCCATTTAAGCTGTGAGTTCCCCCTTTCCCCCACCCGTCCTGCTCGAGCTGCATGCTCGTTTTGGACACTCCTTGTCCCTTTAATTAACTATGCCTACACAGCCACAGTGGAAAATTTTAATAAGCACAACCTTAATCCCAACATGTTAACAGCTTAAGTGGAGAAGAAATTTAACTAAAAGATGCTTAACAATTTACCCAAAGAAAAAAAAAAAAAAACATCACAGTAACAGAATGACCATAATCATATGCTACTTCTCAGTCAAAAAACAACAGGTATTAGGAGTTTATTTTGTTGAAATAAGCTACATTAAAGAATTCACTGTCAGTCCAGCATAATATTGGTATGGCCTTCAAAAAAGGTGTTATGGTTTGAATGATTTGTCATGAACCGTGCAATTAGGGGAGGCAAATGGAGAAACCCGATTTGAGGAAAACAAAGTATTAACGAACTAAGCTCCAAATCGGAGCTACATTACCAGCTGACACGCATTATTATTTAATATTATGAAATAATTACACGACGAAAGAACGAAAATAAGAGAAAAGGAAGCAGATCGGCGTGAACCTGAATCGAGGAAGCAATGTAGAAGAAGGTGAGGGCCACACGTTGGAAGGCCGAGATCAAATCCAATGAAAGAACAACAGGTTGGAGCAGAACGTGGAGTTGCAATGCGGTTATGGATCGATGGGAATAACAGGGAATATTTACTAAGGACTTGAGAATTTGGGGATTTAGGTGAGAGTGTGTGAAGGAGGAAGGGTTGAAGCAATGGGCATGGGCTTTTCTTTTCTTTGTTTGATGCGTTGTTTTCAAATGAAAGCGTCAGGACCTGGAAATTTGGAAAAATTAGGAAAGTGTGAATTGAATTGGATTGCAAGCCACATAAAGAAATTTGAATCTTTAAGTTTTTAACTGTCCCTTTTCTACAATATGACAATAATAATAAAATAGCACCTTCCTTTATTCAATTTTATGATTTTGGTTGATGCTGGCTAATTCTCGAATGCCATTCCCGCCGGCCTGTTAGCCTTCCTTAATTTAAAATAAAATAAAAACGATATAAGTATCTTAATTATCAATTAGTCCTTCATGTTTGCTTTTAGCCAAACGTCCGTACGTGTCTTGTTTTAATTTAAGAAAACATATTAAAAATTTGAGGCTGATTTTTCCAACCTTGCAAGAACTATTACCGGATGATATTTAGCCCATATCAATTTTTTTAACATGTCCTCTTATATTTCGAACTAAGCATCTGATGTACGAAATTTAAAAAACATGTATTTATTGATGATCTATTATTAAAATTAAGTAAATTAATTTTATATTAAAAATTAAAGTTAATGTATATTTGCAAAAAATATATTTAAACTTATAAAAATATTTTAATCAATATAAAATATCATTAACTGCTAAGATGATGCCTTCCAAAAAAAATTAAGATGACACCAGATATAGCAAAACGATTGGATTTGGTAGGATTCCGATTTATATATCTATATAGCGTCAATTTGTTGTGTTGTTGAGAGAAGCCTAAATCTGGTTCTCAATAACTGAAAAATAATCAAAGCTCCGGAACCTACACTGCGTTTCTTTCAAATTTGTGCAACATAAGCTTTAACGACTACCTAAACAGACTAATAATAATAATATTATCTTTACTCGAAATAGTTTTCAACACTAATTACGGCTAAATTTATCCATCAATATTTTATTTTCGTGTGATAATCAATTATTAAAATTATTATGATTAATAATATAAAAATAATATTTAATTTAATTACATATCTATATTATTTCACGTAATTGATTATTGAAGTGTAATTAATAATTGATTATCAAACTAATTTTTAATAATTATATACATAATCAACTCAATCATAATTTTATATAAAATTACAGAGATAAAAGAATATAAACAGTATATTTTTGTTTATTTGTCATTTTTATATATTTACCTTTTATTCCTTCATTTTTATCTATTTTTTTAGTGTAACAATAATAATATCGTTTGTATATAGTAAGACAACCTTTGAATGCCTATAATGACTTAATATTATAAGGTATTCAGCATAATTATATAAAACATTATATCTCATAATTACATTATGTACTATTTTTATCTAACTTTATCAAGTTATATTAATTTTTAAAGAATTTTTTCCAAGACGTAATAAAAATACTTACGATCATGATGTGTATTTAATAAATAAAAAATGTCTGCCAAGAAATATTAATGTATAAATTTAAATCTAACAGTCATAAGATAAATTAAGGAATCTGGTAGGAACTTTGAATCTCTGCGGCCGTCCAATTTAGGGTAAAAAATACATCAATATCTATTTTATTACACAAACCATTTTTATTTTTATAATGTTATATAAAATTTATTTTATTTGATAAATATATTATGTTTAAATCATATATCTTTATTTTTTATTATATTAGTAGAAATATCCTTATAATAAGTTTAAACACATTTAACAAAACTTATTATGTGTATTAAATACTATATAAACCTTCCTTTTAGTTTTGACATATATTATAATTAAATTCTTTTTTTTTAATAATTAAGTACTTAAGTATGATTTTTTATAACTAATTCTTGAGTAATATAAGAAAATGGCTAATAAAGTAAATTACAATTTCATATCTTCAAAATGACAAAGATTATCGTAAGTTTATTATAATAACAGTTGGCATATGTCGAATCACCAGTTTAGATTAATCCTAACCTGATAATTAATCATCATTTACATTCTATATAATAGACTCATTAATACAATACAATATATTAACTAATATAATATATAATAGAAATGTTATATTAAATTTAATAAAAGAGTTAATAAACAATATTAATTAAATAATATAATAAATAAGCTAATAAATAAAAGAATTACTCTAAATTTATATTAAAAAATTTACATGTTATATATAAATATTAAAATTTTTGAATTAAGAGAAAATATATATTATAATAAATTTATAAATATTTAATTACATAAATTATTTTTTATAAAAACCATCTCATTTTATATTTATAAATTATGAAAACTATTTTGATAAACTAGTTCATTATATCTCTAATAGTTTAAGTAATAACATTTGTAACCAATTGTTATTAAAAAAATTAAAGTGATTTTTCATTAATTTTAAATATGGATTACAATTTATTTTAATTTTATTCTTATTTTTAACTTATCTTAAAATTCTTATTTTTTAAAATATATAATAATTTTAATTTTTTAAAATTTAATTTAATATCTTAAAAAATTTGGTATAATGTTTAATACATTGAATAGTTTTATGTAATGAAACGAACTTTGTGATAATTTATTTATCAATATAATAAAAAAAAATAAAAATTTAGATCTAAGTATAATATGTTCTTTAGAAACAGAAAGGATTTTGTATAAAAAATATATAATAATAAAAAATAAAAAATATTAGAATAAATTATTTTAAAAATTTATTCAATCGTATTGATAGTAAACAATAAATATTTATTTTATTTGTATATTTTTATAGAAGTTTAATGATAATCAATTTTAGATTAAAATAATTTATATAAAATTTTAAATTATTTTTTTATAAAAGAAATAGAATCAAACTAGATGTTTAAATTTAATTTATTTAAAATTTTTGAAACTTAAATTTTAGTTGTTAGTTAATTTTTTTTTTAATTAAAATCTGACTTTCAATCTAATTTAAAATCTATAAAATTAAAAGCTTACATTTTAATAAATATATTTAAAATATATATAAATAATTGATTTAAAAAAATTATAATTTATAATTTATAAGATAAAAAATTATTAAATAAACTTAAAACATATATATATTAATATTATATAAATAAAATATATTAAAATAAATATAAATATATAATATATAAACAGATTTTTGAATAGGTTGAATAAATATTTTTTATAAGTTTAAATTTAACTTATTTATTTTAATTTTTTTTAAATTTAAATCTATCTATTTATTAAATAAATTAAACTAAAATAAATTTAAAAAGTCGAATCATAAGTTTTATTAAATAATTTTATTTACTTCCATCCCTATTTATTTGTTATATAAATATTAAAAAAATTTGTTAAACATATTTTTTCAGTTATAATTTAATTTTTTTTTTCTATTTTTCACGTGTTTTTTATTTTTAATTTTGTCATCTATCATTTATTATTTTAAATTTTCCTTTTGAAATAATCACATATTTTTTATATTTTGTAACATACTTTTATTTATATTTATATTAAATAATTTTATTCAAATTAAAAAAATAGAAATAAAATTAGTATGTTGAATGAATATTTTTTTTCTAATTCATTATTTTGTTTGAAGAAAATTTTAAAATTTTAATTAATTTAATTAAATTTTTTAAATAATATCTAATATATGATATGTTTAATAAAATTAGCCCATAATTTAGCTAAAAATTAAAAATTAATTAAAAATTTTAAAATAAAAACTAAGAGCTAAAAATTTAGATGAAAATTAACTAAAAATAAATTATCAATTAAATTAAAAGTATTCGATAATTAATCAATAAATATGAAATAACAAATAAAAATATAATTTATATTTTATTTAAAAAAATCTAATTATTTAAATAATTTTTTTTAAAATAAATTATTTATTTTAATTTATATATAAATTTTAGGTAAAACTTTTTTCGAAATAATTATTTTTATAATTTTTAATTTTTATCAAATAGTTTAATATTTTTAAAATAAATAATACAATATAATAATTAAAGTATATAATATGTTAAAATAATAATTTAAAATATAATATTTTATAATAATATAATAATAAATCTATACAAATAATAATATTATTATGAAGTAATTAAATAATATTAAAATTATAAAAATAAATATATAAATAAAATTAATTATAAAAATATATTAAAAATAAAAATAAATAAAATATTTCAGTTAAAAATTAAAAAATTTAAAATTTATTTGAACTAACTTTTTCAAAATTATTAGTAACTTTTTAAATAAATTGTTTTATTAAGCATAAATAAAATATTATAATGAAATTTTCAATTAATAATTTAAATTTTTAAATAAAATATTTTATCAAATACACTAATGATTAAATATTTATAAACTATCAATAAAGATTGATAATTAACGATATATTTAATAAATAACAATTAAATTCATAAAATTTATTATAATGGATTAAAAAATTTAATAAATTGCTGGAAATCAGTGAAAATATCATGAAAATTGTAACATATTTATATAAATATTTCATGAATTTTTTTAAGCACTCTTTAAATCAATTTTTCTACACTCATTAAAAGTTAATTTGTTAAATTGATTGACACATATTTTCAATTTCAATTTTTATTTTATTATAAATTCTTTATTGATTAAATAATATTTCATTCAGTTTTTTAAAACATTTGTTTTTAAAATAAAATGAACAATACCCATGAACACGATATTTGGTAGTCACATTTTTAAATAAGGTGTTTATGCGAGCTTAACAATGTATGCAATGTGTTTCTGTGAGCTCAACAATGTATATACTATGTCCATGTGGGCTCCAACTTTAATACCGTAATTATACCTCAAAAAAATGTTTGGCATAATTTATTTTTGTTTCGAAGATTTGGTATAATAAATGCATTAATGAAACGGGAATGTAATAATCCAAAAAGCGTGAATTAGAGGATGCTATCACTATTTATGTGCTCCTACCTTTTTTCCCTCTCGTGAAAAGAAAATTAGTAGATGTTTTGAGCTTTAATACTGTTTGGTTATGGTTCATGCTCTTATTCTTATTTATCGAGTTTAGGAATGATAAAAATATAATACATGTGAATATGTGTAGGTATAATATTTATTTTGATAAAATCAGGCATTAAAATATAATTTTTTTTTTCAAATTAAAAATATTTATTTTAAAATGTTGTATAAGTAGAAATTTGAATAACGTTTTATTTTTTTTAAAAATTATCAATAAAAAATTAAATATTTAATTAGAAAGTAAATAAATAATATAATAAAAAACAAAACATTTAAACAATAACTTAAAAAAGTAATATATAAACCAATAAAAAATTATATCATCTATCATTTTAGAACAAACAATTGACCATATCATTGTGGGAGAGTAAAAAATTATTAAATTTTAAAAAATAAATAGATAAATTGAGACATTATAAAAAAAATATAACAATTCGCTTCCAACTAAAATTTTAAAAAAATCAAATATTATTTAACATAAATAGTAATAATTATTTAAAATATAATAATAACTATTAAAAATTTGTTTTGCTAAATAACTAAAATATTGTAACAATTTTGGTTTTGAGCTAATTAAAATGTATAATTAAACAGACTATAAATCTAAACTCTAACCCCTTCTCCCTCCGCCAATTTGCCCAATTCATTATTTGACTAATATTTTCGGATAAACAATGGAATATTATACCATTAGTATAATTAATCATATAGAATATTTTTTATTGTTATGCAAATTAAGTAAAAAGTAATTTAAAATAATTTATTCTATTTAATCATCCAAAAATAATTTTGTATATAATAGATTATAAAAATATAAAATTATTTTTAGTAGCTAATTTAACATTTAAATTACTTAATTTCTACTTTTGCCTAACTTTGTCATATACTATCAGAGATAAAATAAAAAGATCATATTCAGCTTTTATACAAATAACATTAAAGTAATTAATCAATGATATTTAATGTCGTAGATTTTTTTAATCACCGAAACAAATTTGATAGCATTTAATGATTACTTTGGTGACATTAGTTGACATGAAAATTATCCAGATGTGGCTACGAAGCAAAAATGTGTTTTTATATAGTACCGAAGTCACGTTTACTCTACCCAACAGTGATTACTAAGAGTAGAAATAAGAAGTAAGTTATCACTTTGTTTAGTTTGAAAAGAAAAAGTATAAGAGAGAAAAAAGAAAGAAAACATTTAGTAGATAAAATGGTGGTAAGATAAAGAGTAGATTTTAAATTATTTGGCGCAGATTGAAAAATAAATAAATAAAAATAATTGTTTACACCCATTTCAAACCCTAAAATTGGCTCTTGTACTTGTAAAATATTAGTTAAAAAATTTTAACGTGCTTTATTAATAATTTTATTTAATTAAGCATGCAAGCATTTAAATTATATAATATTTTCATTTTTAAATAATAAATATTTTTTTACTAGATATATTTTAGTTTCTATTTGTTTTCAGAAGTACTTTTAACTGATTAAATTTCTAACATGGTTTTTGAAAACATTTAAGTTAAAAATTGTAGTTTACAACAAAAAAAATCTCTATTATTTTTAAATTATATAAAGTTTATTTTCTTTTTATATAAAAAAACAAATGGTATTAATTTTCAAAAGCAAGCTTTGGAGTTTACTCATTTTTAACGACCATAAAAAAACGCAAATTACTCCGAAACCCTGATTATCAAATTATATTCCGTGAGAGTGATTAGGATTGAGGCGAAGATGAAAAGTAAATAGTGGATGATCAACTGAAGCACCGGGAGATCTGGATTCTCGACCTGGATTTTGGTCATAATTTGTTAGTTGGATCAAGTTGAATTTGAAATGGGAGACAGGGAAGAAGAAGGTGAGGGTCGTGGCTCGTCCTTGGAGGATCCTAATCCAGAAGCAGAAGGAGAAACCCCAATTTCAGATGGCAGCACATTGAACAACCGGAGTGAAATTTTGAGAGCCATTGAGGTTGTGGAACGAGACTCCTTCGCCATCGCTCAGAGTTTCACTTCCCTCTTCGCTTCCCTCCGCTTGGCTCTCTCCGAATCTAGCTCCACCTCACTCCATCACATGCAATGTTTCACCGATGCTACCGGTCGCCTTCAGGAATCTGGTACTTTTTCTCTCTCAACTACATTCGCCTATCTAATTAAATTAAATACTAAACAAAGACACACTTATCTTTGTGGTTTGCAGTGCTTGATGCAGCAACCAAAGGGAATCGCTATATAAATTCCTGTCTCAGGTACAGAAATTACTTTATCTTAATATTGAAGCTTCGTGTTGAAGTTGCCTCGTTCATTATCCATTATTGTTATTATTATTATTACGATGATGATGAAGATGATGTTGGGTGCAGATTGAATGAGGAGATGAAGAACATTGATGATCTTGCGGCTCAATTGTATCCAATTACTTTGATATTTGTTACTAATTTACTTTACATTTTTCTTCATGCATCTTGACTGGTCTCACAATCTTTTTCTTATGTAGGGCAATTTCTATCTTCTACTATTCTGGAATGTTTATTATATTTACTATATTAACAGCGGAAAATACTCAGCTAAAGTGAGAAAGCCTCTAAACTCTGAACTGTGCAAGTGCTGCCGCGTCTACTGTTAGCTTAAATTAAAGTAGCTCGTGAGCTTAACCCACTTTGATTTGACGGTTAATAACGCTGTTGTGCACTTAAGATGCTTTCTCTAGAGGAAACATATTTGCTGTTTGTGCTTAAGACTTGATGAAGAACACTTTGGATATTTTTTTTCTGCCTTCTTTGATCTTAGTTTTCAATTGAATCCTTAATGGTTTGAAGAAAAATCCTCCGAAAGCATGTAGATACTCTGGACTCGGCTGTTAACAAGCTTCTTCATATCTCCTGATACCTGGGGATTCAGTCCTGTATAAGGTTTGCTTCTCTGTCTCATTACGAACTCTTAAGAGAAGAATTTGCAAAGTTTATCTGTCTATATTGGTCATTTCATAGATTGTGCTGCATAGTGATGAAGTCTGAATAAAGCTACTATTTTTCCTCCCTCTTTTGGCAGTTAATACAGGGGGCAGAGAACTGGTGAAGTGTCCTGTTTTTCTTTTTTTTTCTCTCCAGGTAAACACAAGGGGTAAAGAGTTTACAGATTGTTTCCTGTGTTACAATGCGTATGTCACAAGATTTTTCGAGCAGACAGGATGGTTGAAGTTTTAGATGTTGATGGTTCATGTCCATGTCTTTGTTATGATCGCTGGTGCTGTTAATAGATAGTTGTTTGGATACAGAACTCTAGGAATAAAAGTACTTACTAGAGTAGCATATTTGATGCTTTATTTGGTTCCAAAATGGGTGGTATAAACGCTATATGCTTCTTGTTATGAAAGCCTATACCCATCTTGCAGAAAGATGGGATGAGATGGGCTGCTTTTACTTTTTTTTGTATGATGCCACACTTGCGTAAAGAAAAAGATGGGAAGGGAAAGAAAAAAGAAAGATGAAATGTCTAGCATGTACAAGAAAAAACAATAAGACCTTTTGACTGACTAGTCCTGGATTCTATATGTTGCACTGGCAAACATGAAAATAAATACTTCGAAGGCTCATGGATTTCATCTACAAGGCACCTACTTGAGCAGTGTTTGAATTCCACCTGCAAGGTAACTAGAACAATTTTCCATATAACGTGTTTATGTTTAGAAAGGTAAAAAGTTCATTTTAAACATTCTCAAGCAAGATAGATCACTTATTGTTAGCTAACCTGTGTATGGCTTAATTTGGATTAAAAATTTTAGTTCTTGATCACGTATGAGTCAATTTTCAATTTTGATTCAAAGAATAAAAATGATTTTGGGTGGTCTATTGATAAAAAATAAACAAGTTCATCTAATTTTGGCTCAGCCCTTGCAGGAGTACAAGTTGTCTTGGGATGTCCCAGAAGCTTTTTCACAGGGTAACTTGTATTAATATTCATTTGTTGAGGATGATAAATCTGCCAATGGCCGTTTGAAATTGCTTGACCTGAGTTGGAACAACTTAACTGGTGATTTGCCTAAGGATATCCCCAAATGCTTACGGTTAACTGTTTTGTTAGCTGACCACAACCACCTTTCAGGTGCCATACCAAGGTCATCGGCAGATTTATCATCCTAACATTGCTGGATATCTCTTCCTAGAGCTTTTGTATTGCCACTGTGTTGCTGCTTTTACATTTTAAGCCTATTGAGATGGGAACTGGATCCTCTCCATTTACTTGAGAGGTCCGTTGGGTGAAAGTGATAGAACATGTGTGTGGAAAGGAGGAAATGGAGAGAAATTGTTTCCATTGAGATGGCAGAGAAATCTGGACGTGACCTCGGGGGTTTGAACCTCTTGCATCTTAAGTGAATAAAGCCTAGAAGTTGAACTGAACCCTTGCAAATGGTATGAAGCATGATCTAGAAAAGTGGCCGAATTATGTTGATGAGCAGCACCAAATTTGAAAATAAAGTTGGCCAATAAGTAAAAAGTAAAAAGAACTAAAATAGCCAAATAATAAATATGTTGCCTCAAAATGTTGAAATAGTGAAGGGTAATATTATTGTCTTATAGACCCTACAATTCTTAATACGAAAGTTATCGACTTTTCTAAGCAAGGGCATTATGGCCAATTCGCTGCTCAGTTTGTCTTGCACTAAAACACCAGAAAATTCAATATTTCATTTCATCATTTCATAATTAAATCTTTCAATAGGATAACACGATTTTTCAACATCTGGTGATGAAAATTTAAAGATTGAATTTTGCTTACAGCATTTGGCTCCGTTTGAATGTATAAAATTGAGTCTCACCGCACGAAAAAGTAGTAACAGGCGTGCAGTATACTTCAAAAATTATGCATATGATTTAATGCCAACCTTTAAGTTTCTGTCTCACAAATTCTCGTATGTACATCCTTCCCACCAAAGCCACTCTTAATAGCTAAACAATTAACGTGGATCTGGCGAATGAAAGCATAAATTCAAACACCCAGTAAATGCATCTTGGAAATCTTGTGTCTATATTCTATATATAATATAAATCTTCTGAGTGTCACTGTAGCCTGCTACAATAATTGCTACGGTGTTTGTTTATTCTTAAGTTGCCGTGATGATAGATAGGAATATAATGAAGCATAACACCTGTGTTATCCAGATGTATATATTAATCTATCAACATTTTCAGCAGAAAGTTTTCCTACCCAATTATTATTATTACTATCCAACTCTTTTAATTTTTTCAATTCATTTCATAATAAAATAGAAATATAACACGTGGAACAAAATTTATATTTCCATTCTTGTAACATATATACCATGGCACGTCAATATCGGTGATAAAGACACTATTGAACTATTATTTATATATTTATAATTTTAAGATGTATTTTATTTTCAATTGTGATCTTTATAAAGCTATTTTTATTTTACGTTATTATAAATTGATTTTATAGGTTTTTATTTTGTGTGAAAATAGTTTATTGTCACCTCTCAATTCTATTATAATAATAAAATTTTATATGCAATACCATAATCTTAAAAATTGAATTAATAGAAAATAATATTAAGATAGCGTTGTAATAATAAAATATCTGAATAATTCTAATATACATTATCATAAAATCAATGTTATCATAAAATGTTATAACAAAGAAAGAAATAACATAGACATTTAAAATACAACTCCTTTGTTTATCTACATTAAAATAAATTGTTTGTTTATTATTGATATATTTATTTAATTTTTATTTTAACTAATATAATTAAAAAATGATGTAAGTATCTCTATATGTAAATACATTTTAAATTTTCTTATAATCTTTTTAATTGTAAAATATATTTTTATTATTTTAAAATATTTATATAAAATATAACTAGTGTTTTTAAAAATTGACATACAAACATCAGCTTAGTATATAATGTAGAGTTTCAGGGTTTAGGGCAAATGCAATAATCTCTTTTCAGTTTTCTGGTTAGGTCATCGTGAAACTAAATATGAAGGATATGCTATTAATTCATGATAGATAAAAATGCCCACTGGGTGAATGCTAGGTGCACCACTTTAAAATTATAGTGTACAGGCACACTGGAGGTTTTTACGTGCTATTAAAAGCTTATCATGTTTCCATTATTAAACTTTAGTTCTTCATTTTCATTTACATGTTAGATATTAAATGTAAAATAATTATAATATGCTCCTTCCTCTAATAAGGGTGGAGGGAGGAGAGGGAGACATGAATATTCATTCCATGCCTTATATATAATATGAATGTATATATTGCTATTTATATATATAATATTCATAATTGATTCATTTTCTTGCTAAGCAAGTTCATCCTCACCCTAATAGATACTTGTCTTTTTACATCATTCGAAACGGATTTTGAACCATTTCAAATTGTTGGCTGGAATCCAAGTTCACGTAAAAGACCAAAATAAAAATGCCCGTTTCGATAGACCACTAAGTCAACAGAGGCATTTTTTAACATTATGTATGAGGACATGTTTCCTAGTTACTACGGTTTGAGACCAACACGTTTTGAAAAAAGTACCAACTTGCAATTTTAATAAAATATCGTTGGTTGATTAAATATTCATATATCCAACGATTATGAATAATGGTGTATTGGTGTACGTTGTGAATCTTAGACGCCACCAAATGCTTGTGTGCGTTTTTTCTGTAAATATCCTGTCCTATTATAAGAACAGAAAACTGGAAAGAAAAATACGGAACGCTACAAAATAAATAAATAAATTGAATTTTCATAAAAATGAAAATAGATTTCTCTAGGTTATGTTATGTGGTCCGAACCACCTTTGTATGTATTCGACAAATACATGTTGATTTTGTTAAATATTATTTTTTTAAAAATAGATTCATCATGTTGCGTCACTCCCTAAAATCCAACCTTTTGTTGCACTACCTAATCCTCTTATTCACACTATACCCTAAAATATTGTTATAGATCTCCTAAAATAAAATAAAAAATAATATCATATAATAAAAAAGAAAAAAAATATATATATATATATAAAGTATATTAAAATAAAACACTGATAAAATATATAATGATGACAATCCTTTCTATCTTCACAATTTTTCCTTTGACATCAAAAGAAATTATGTAGAACTCGGAAACAATAGCAGTAACTATAGAAAATGGTGTATCATCAACACAAACCTGTTCTGGATGGGATTCTGCAAACTTTGCCAACAGATGATCTGAGGAATTACCCCATCTCCTAACATGACTATTGTCTATTTGAATTAATCGTAAAAAGTATATTATTTTAATAATTAAATTTATTTATAATTAATTATATAAAATAAATTTATATTTGAAATATGTTTGGTAAAAAATAATTGTAAAATAATTGGTTTTTGTTTAAATATAAAAGAATATTTTTATGTTAAAATGATAAAAAAGATATAACATTATTTATCATAATTAATTTTAGATTTAACTAACTAGTTATTAAAAATAAAATAAAAATTAATTAACATACGTTGTTAGTTTTTAAGTATAATATTTAATTTTTTATAAATAAATTATTTTATTTATATAAAAATAATTAAAAATTATAAGTTGATTTATTAACAAAATCAGTGTCTTTCAGTTTTTTTACATAATTAATAACAATAATTACTTCAAACGTACTCTAATACTGAACGTATGAAAAATGCTTTCTATTGGAAAAGATTTAAATTAAAAATTATAATGAACATGAAAAATAATCCATTAATCTATTTATAAATAATTAAAATGTATTAAAATTTTAATGTATTCATAGCATTCAATCCATTTAAATATATTATATTTTTCAAAAAATATTTTTATGAAATAAAGTTCAGTATTTATAGATATTCTTGTACAAGTACTGTAGAGTACAAAGTCCATATCTTAAAGACATGTACCGATCAATATATTTTGAACTGCATAATATAATAAATTATAAAATGAGAAAGGTTAACAACTCATTGTCTAATCTACTAATTAGTCTTTTCTTCAAAAGGTTAAGTTATTTGACTAATGAATTGATTATTATAAAACATTATTTTAGTTTTTTTTTTTATAAAACGAACCAATTATAAAATATATGTTAAAGAATATGTTATTAGTATTTTTCTTACTAAATATGTTCTATGTGGTTTCATTATTCATTCAATAACAATTGATGATCTAATCCAACTAATTCATTAATTTTTTTATAATTAGAAGGACTGGTTAGATTTATAGATGCATGAACTTAATAGTTAGTGAATTAATAGATTAAATTGTCACCATGTCGGTTGAATTTGTTGCAGGTAGATTGATGCTAAGGGATATCCTTACTCCACACAGCCATATTTGCTTTGATGTATACACACAAGAATTAAAAAAATAGATATTGTTGTCATTTAATGTAGTTGTTTAATAAATTATTTTAAACCTTTTGGTTTTCTTGTATTAGTGAAAGAAAATTTGTATCTTATATTGAAGAGGAAATGCATAAAATAAATCAAGGATAAGATGATCGTTCAAAATTAAAACTCAATTTATTGCGAATAGTGGATCCCATGTAAGAGTCCAAGTCATCCGAATAATTTTGGCAAAGGTTTATTGGTCAGAATGAGCATTTTTCTTCTCTCTTTGGTGTTTTTTTCTTCTTTCTCTCTCTTCCTTCAGAATACTTATTCTTTTTATGCTCGCATACCCTTGAGTGAAAAAATAAGCGTGAATCTTGTTAAATATGTAAAAGAAAGGAAAATATAAAAAAAAAATAGAGTGAAAAAGAAATAGAAAAGATTTTTTTTCCTTCTCTCTTGATTGATTAATAACTATTTTAACGCCTTTAACATACACATACAAAATCTTCCACGTAAAAATTTAAAATTGTTTTGTATCATTCAGCATTTTCTAACTAAGAAACGTGTTGTTAAAGTAGACAACAACATTATATCATTGATATTTTCTGATACTGCCGACGGGAAATAGTTCACCACGTATCTGACATGCTGTGCACTTCCAATCTCACGTTTTGTTGTTGCTGTTTGTTTTCAGAATTTGCCATTACATTGACGCAATCGTGTCCATATGAAGTTTAAGTGCAATGATACAATTGTCAATTGTAAGTAATGTCTTCGATCTACCAATTTCTTGTTGCTGGTAGTTTGGAGGTAAATGAAAATCGATTTTATCATATTTTAAAAAAAATTAGTTTAAATTTGAGTAAAATTTAAAATTAAATTTAAATTATCTATAAATTAATTTGAGATATTTATTTTTCTTGAAATATGTGTTTTTAAGAAAATGTAAAAAAAAAATTTCAACTCTAAATTAAATAAACAAGTTTTTATTAAAATAGTAAATTTATTTTTGTGGCTATTATTAAATAACTTACTACTATTTCCATTCTTATATACCTAAAAAAGAAGAAGAAATATGTTCTTATTTATCTTTCATGTAAAAGTTAAAAAAGATATCAATCGTTACTTTTTTTATAAATATTTTTTATATATAAAAATAAATAAAAAATAAAGAGAGAGAATATAATTAAATAAATAAAGAATAAATCGGAAAACTTATTCAATAATTCAAACATAATGATATAATTCTTTGATTTATGTAATTTTTTTTTCTTTCTGATAAATAAAAACAAAGACTGTATTATAACATTGATAAGTGAGTTAATCTAAATTAACTAAATTGTTAATTAAATTTTGATTAGTTGTCAATATAGAAAATTTCGCTCATTTCCAATATATGCTGACATATCTTTAAAAATTTTCCAAGTGGAATAGTTATCAATTGTTATACAGTGAATTCTTTTTAATCATATATTAATATATTATTAAACAATAAACAAAATATTTTATTAAACTAATGTTATCTTAATGTTTGACAAATTTTTATTGGCTAAATAATTTTTTAAGTGAAGAGCACTACAGAGAATGATCCTTACAAGCCAACACAGGTTAAAGCTGGTTGTTTAATTAAACTTATGCAATAATCCTCTGGTCAAGATGGGAGAAGGTTGCCAGGTTATATTGTCGATGGTGATCTCACGAATGGGTTAATGTTTTCTGCTGTTTATAGGTTTGATGGTGGTAGAAACTTCAAATTTAAAATAAGGAAAAAAAAAACTATAGCAGAGATGATTTGCAAATTTTGTTTTGCAAAAAGAGATGAATCAATTACAAGGAAGACATGAATGAATGATTGAATTACATTTTAAAAAAAAAATATAAGAATTAAGTTACAAATATGTTGTAGCGTAATATAAGTTGTCTTTAGCAGGAAATCTTAATTTGGGTAGTTCATTATGTACCATTTCTTACATGATCATTATTAAAAGTCAACATGTTTTGTGCACTAAACTCTTATGCATTTTGATGCCCCCATGTATGTAGTAGTCCATATTAAAATTTTGTATTTTATTTATTTCTTTATAAATATTAAATAGGTTCTACTTATTTAATGGTCTCAAAAAAGAAAAATCAACATAAATTTAATACAATCTTGTTTATATGAGTAAATAAATTGTGTTATTTATCAATTACTCAAGTTTAACTTACTAAATATTTTTTTACAACTTGTTAAATATTTGATTAAAAATTTGTTGGTAAAAATTTAATTGGTGATTTACAAGATTATGAATTCTAATTCATTTGTCAACATGATAATTTTGCTAGGGAATGATCGGTAAATATCTTTATAAGAATTCTGACGTATGAGACATTTTAATCTTGGTATATATTCAAAATTCAACTCGTCTAAATTTTTGTAATAAAATTTTATTTATTTAATTAAATAAAAAGTCATCAAATTTTAAATTAAATAAACTTAACACTAATAATTTTTGTGAAAAATTTATAGCATTTTACTTATTTACTTGAAGAATTACAATCTTATTTTATAACTATCTTATGAACCACTCAACTCTAAGTTTTAAGAGTTGCGTATTAAATGAATGATCATTAAACTTCTTTCAATTTTTTTTTTCAAACTATATCATTAAAATTTGGTTTTTCATTCTTAAGTCATCTCCATTGATACAAAATTATATGTTATTTCTCTTTTTATTTTTCAAAATAATGATATTCTATAAATTCTAAATGAACAAACTTCAAAACAAATCCATAAAAAATTTGATAAAATATAAAAAAATCAAGTTATAAGTAAACAAAACTAAGTTAAACTTAAATTTCATATTTTAAAAAACGTTAAACTCAAGTTTTAAAAACGCGAAAAAAAAGAAGAAGGAAAGCTATAACTCACATAATAAATCTTCATAGCATTTGTTAAGAATACGACACGAATGTCTAAAGGAGGAGATTGCCAGGTAACTATTCGTATGGGTTTCAGGACACATATTTGCCTCCCTTAAGGTATGTTGCAAATTTATTCAAACAATTTTGCATAAAGATGAGTTTGGGACACTAGTGTCATTCATTGTCTCCTAAGATTAGTTTTCCCTTTTTTATTTTCTTAATATTTAATGATTTGTTTTTTTTTATTTTGGTACGATTAGAAGTACAAATAGAAAATAGTATTTTGTGTTTTATGATTATAATATATTAATTATAATACATTAGATTGCATAAATAAATATATTATTTAAAGTTTCTTATATCAAACTTCTCCTTCTGCAGTTAAAATCTGATAATTATATCTTTATAACATGTTGGGATTATGAGATTTTAAGAATAGAAGGAAAAATATGAGTAAAGATAGATTTTAATATTTACTTGTATATTGCAATGTATTAATTATAATTCATATACTGTGATGATAAAGCATAAGTATCATTTCTTATTTCTAAATAAATAAAAAAAATATGGGATAATAAGAACATAAAAAAACTAAGGAATTAATTATATAAAATAATCTAAAATATAATCAAGATATATTTAATTTTTTATATATTTAAAATTTAAAAAAATTATTAAAATATCTTCACTGTAGCTGTTGATTTTTACTGAGAAACAAATCTTGTTAGATTCAAGTTTGGAATTAGGTTTATATAAGATATGAATTCTTGACGGCTCTCGCAGCTGCCACCTTCCATTCATTTTGGCTTGGAATTGGATTTAAGTGTGTTATCACTATCAGTGACCACATAGTTGTGCAGGGGAAGAAAATTTATAATAACAAAAAAAAAAGTTAAAATAAAGTAGTCATTTATATGAAAATATAGAGAGATAGAAAGTGGCGGCTATTTATCTGACTGGCTATTTTGTTTATGCCAATGTGTGGTAGCTCAAATATATATATATATATATATATATATATATATATATATATATATATATATAAAGAGAGAGAGAAGAATAAGTCTTAAATTTAATGAAGTCTCAATTTTTTTTAAATTTTATAAACATATCTATATAATAAAATCTAATAATTAATTGATGAAATTTAACTATTAAAAAAATATTAAGTAAAATAATTTATGATAGAATCATTTTTAAAATTATTTTTTAATATATTTTATATAAAATAATTTTATTAAATTTAAGAATATTTACAATATAATAAAATTAATTTTTCAGCAAAATTATTTTTATATACAAGATTTCAAATCAAAATCTTACCCCTTTTTGAAATAAATGAAATTTTTTAGGAAACAGGAAGAATTTTTTTTTTATTTTGAGTATTTTTATTTAATTTTAAGAATTTATATGATAAAAAATAATAAACACAAATACTAAGAAGTATTCTAAAATATTAAATAATAAAATAAAATAAAAAATATTATTATATTTAAAACATAAGAATTAAATAAAATTTTATTAATAATTAAAAATATCTAATGTATAATGTGTTAAATATTTTTTAACCAATACTTTTTAAAATATGCATCCTACTAAAAGCTGGTAATGGTCAATTTAATTTTATTACATGTGTTGAAGTTTTTGTCCATCTTCGTTCATTGAACGCATTGTTTTTTCTAAGAACTCCGCTAAACCACGTGTAGCAAAGAGGTTCAAGTCTTAGGATGATTTGTCAAACACTTATTGTAATGGTTGAAAATTTGGGAATGTTAAAATTGCAACTCCAACAACTTTCTTGGAAGAGTTCAATGGTGATGACTCTGCATTAAGGTTTCAGTTTGAGCATTCGTTGAATCGAAAATTTATTACAACTCATTTTACTTTTCTTAACCTATTTACTTTCCCCATTACGAAGACGGTGAACTTATCTAACAAAGTCATGATATGGAAACTCTATAGATTTGGGTCCATTCATATTATTAATTAACATAATACATTATATTAGAAGGAGAAAATCATAATTTTTATTAAATAAAATTTCATCCACATTGATCATAGAATCTAATAGTTAATATTGAAAAAACATATTTACTTTATATAATGTAACTATATATATATAACTTAATAACATTAAAAAAAATTCAAATTGAAACATTAGGTGAAAGCAGATTAATTAATTGTAGTGGTGCTTCTTAACTTACCTTCTAATGCTCCTCATTGTGGTTTGTTGATTAGTCTGATTAATTTTTTCAACTTACAAAATAAGCAAAAGATCACTCACACTTATTGCCAACGGATATAATTATTAACTTACAATATGGGCATAGCGGAACATTATATTATCTAAAAACCTAACTAAGTAACTACATAGAAAAAAAAGAAATTAACGGTACAAAATAAATAATGGCTTCCGAACTAAACAAAGAGTATGCTTCACTCACGTTTTGTTAATTAGATAAAATAAATAATATTTTTTAAATGATATTTTACTAGTTTTTAAAATTTTAAATTAAATAATTATATAAAATAATTTTTTTTATTTTATATTTGATAATCTTTTATTTATTATAAAATTTTATTTTTTTAATCATTATTTGATGTTAAATTATTTAGTTTAGTTATTAAATATTTTATTTATGAAAAAATATTTAATTTTATTAATAATAAAATATTTAATTTTTATTAATAAAATTTTAAAATAAAATAAAATTATTTTTTATAAAAATGTAATTTAAAATATATTTGTAAATTAAAAAAATTAAATTAAATTTTAAAAGATATTTATTTACAAATACATTTTTATTAAAAAATAAATTATAAATAATAAAATAAATAAATAAATAAAATCACCAAATTTTTTACTTTAAAATATATAATCATAAAAAGTAACTATAAATTTATTTATATAATATTTTAATTTAAATAATAAATAATAAAATTAATATTTAATAAAAGTTATAATATTTAATTTAAAATATAATAATAATATTTTATTTTATCATTTTATTTTATCAATTAATTTAAAAATTTTTAAATTAATTTTTACCTATTTTTCAGTTTTTAATTTTAAAAATTAACCAATTTATTTGTTAATTTTATCAAATATTAAAAAAATAATTAATATGTATGATCAAATAGTAATAATTAAATTTCAATGGAGAAATGCTTCTTATAGCAACTTTCCCTATTTATCTTTTCATTAAATGTTTAACTTATTTGTGTTTCACGATTTGATGTATAAAACTTTATTAGACCGTATAATTCACAAAGCACTTTTCTATTAAATATTTTCATAGTCTGATACAATAATATTTATTTTTCTTGCACAACCAAAATAATTTGAATAACAACTTTTTTCACATAATACATATTTTATAATAAAATGTTACTCCGTTCTATATGATCACATTTATGAAAAAACATCAAATCGATGAAGATGGAATGTCGAACAATAGTAATTCACTTAAAGTTCGTTAATCATGGTATTCTTCTTCTCAATAATAATTTAAACCATCTCACCTGGTTTATCTTATAGTTGAAAAATTAATTACAATATTTAATAATAAATTAAATATATTTTAATCAAAATATGTAATTTAAATTAATTATATAATAATCATATTTAATATTAAAATTAATTTTATTTAACGTTTTAATTAACTGAATAGTAACCGAGCTTGTGTCACAGAATGGTATTGTGGCGTGTGACAAGTTGTAGAAAGAAACTTGTCTTATTGAAAATAATTTTGTTTAATTTAAATAAGATTATTATGAATGGTTCAATTTTTCCTCCAAATATTTGACAACTATATATCGAAAACATGAACCTAAAATCTCTTATTAAACTAAATTGGTTCCTACCACATGCTTGATAATTATTAACATGTGTAAGAGTATTTATTATGAAATTAATAAATAAAATATTTTTCCAAAAATTACAATAAATTGATAATAAAAATATTACACTTTTTATAAATTTTATATTTTAAATTTTTTAATCAATATTTTCAAACAAAGATACTTCATAGTATTTTCTTATTATATATCAACGGTTTAAATTTAATTATGTTTCATCTACGCTAAACATGAAGTTAGTATAATTAATCTGTTCACACCTCATGTATTTGCATACACAAAAAATACAAAAATGTAAGGGTAAAAAAGTATAGGATTATAAAGTATCAACAAAAAAACTTTTTCCAATATGAAATGAAAACAATCTATTAGGTTATAATCAGGCAAAAGTACATTTTTAGTTATTTTAAATTTTATCTACAAATAATTTTAATTTTTTATTTTAAAATTTGGTATATTTAATCTTATATCAATTTTTTATTTAAAATATTATAATTATCATCTTTATTCAAAATATCTACAAATTAAATTATTTTTCACTTAAAATTCTTCAACTAAAATATTAAATTTCATTTAAAATAAAATAAAATTCTCAATTTTTTTCTTCAAACCCTAATCTTACATATTGTAAGATTTTTCAATTTTGTAAATTTAAACTTTTAAATTATTTTCATATAAGCTTTAAATATTTGGATAAAATTAAGAAATTAAAAATTTTCAATTTAAAATTAATAAAAATCAAAATTGTTCAAAAAATTTTAAAACCAAAATTACATATAAATCAAATTAAAAAAATACTAAAAATATAATTAATCCTTACAATTATATAAGTAAACATTTTCAGAAGCAATCGCTTGGCCATGGTGAGAACTCAAAATTTATTTATTTTCTTTAGAAATTGTGGTGCATCTGTAATCTTTGACATATACACATATCTTTTTACTTATAAATTACGTTTGGATAATATACACATTTTTTATTTGTAGCTGGTAGGTACGAGAATAAAAGAATCAACGATGGTTCTTTGTATTTTCGTGTGCATTATAATAGTAGTAGCACCCCCATTGGTACAGCACAAAAATCCTTGCCATCAACCCTCTCAAGTCAACATCTACTGCTACACTGCGCTTTTTGAACTAAACAGTAGCTTTTGGATTCCGAATCCAGCAATTCAACAAGACGTTCTTTTGGGCTACCAACAGTTTCGGTTTTGGAATACAATCCTGGTTGGAAAATTATGAGTGTACAAATAAGACGTATTGGAACGGAAGAAAGAGATATAAATATGATGTAATGGAATGAGAAAAATAAAAAAATAAAAAATATTAAAATAAAAATATCATTGATATATATTTATATATATATATATATCTATATATAGGATTATACTAGATATATGGTTTTTCTGGTTAATAATTATTGACATTTGATTTGACAAGCCTTTCTACAATTGGGGAGGGAGTAAATAACTGAATGAAGATATATAGGGAGACATATAACAGAGAGAGATATAGACAAGTCCAACAAGAAGAAGCTTATTTTCTTTTTGTTCCCTTCTGATCATAGAACAACACAGTACAGTGCAGGGTAGTTGTGCTAATTATGAAATTTTGATCTATATGATAAGTTGTGGCCTGCAAAACCAGAAAAAATGGTGCCAGACAACATGAAAAAGCAACTTGCTTTGGCTGTGAGAAGCATCCAGTGGAGCTATGCAATCTTCTGGACTGATTCAACTACCCAACCCGGGTACCAACTGTTCCATTCATATCACCTACCTCTTTTCTATTCTATTCTGAATTCTTTGACTTTGTGTTTTCCCCTTCTTGAATATTCAGAAAGTTTGATTCACCAATGTCTTTTCAGGATGCATCTTTTGTCAGTGTAGTTTTTTTGTTTATGTTGACACAAGAGAATAAATCAACAATTCTCTAAGTTCTAACTTCTAGGGTAACCATATTTTTCTCATCTCTGGCAAATAGTTAACTAGATAATTAATTGAAATTCTGAATCCACAGCTAGATTTTATGGTAGTACTGCTTATAATTTTGTTGATAAGGAACCATTATGTTCATATCATATTTATTTTGCAGAGTGTTGAGTTGGGGGGAAGGGTATTACAATGGAGACATTAAGACTAGGAAAACAAGTCAAGGTATAGAGCTTAGTTCTGACCAAATTGGGTTGCAGAGGAGTGAGCAATTGCGAGAGCTTTTCAAGTCCCTCAAAACTGCAGAAACCAATCCACAAACAAAAAGGCCTTCAGCTACACTGTCTCCTGAAGATCTTACAGATGCAGAATGGTATTACTTGGTTTGCATGTCCTTTGTATTCAACATTGGCCAAGGGTAAATAAATCTCCTCTCATTTTACTCCTTCAAGTTTTGGATCACAAGATTGTCTTTCCAAAAGGGGGTGTTGTGTGATCTTAGACTAACTGTTAGTCTTAGTTGTTCTCAAATCTATGTATGCTCACAGGTTACCCGGAAGAACTCTAGCAAGTGCCCGACCAATTTGGCTGAACAATGCTCATTCCATGGATTGTAAAGTTTTTGGTCGCTCTCTGCTGGCAAAGGTTGGATTCTGTTCTTGACTTGAATTGTTCTTTCTTCTGCATTTGGTTAAAATGACAGTCTAAAATATGCCTTTTTTGATTGTTTTTTGTTCCATAAACGCACTTGTGACAATTGTCTTCTCTCATGTTCAGAGTGCATCCATTCAGGTACCATTCTGACTTTTCTTTACTTAATTGTCTTTGTTTTACAAATTCTAATAGTTATTGTTAACAGTTAGCTAAGTGTTATCAAATATGATGTAAAGAAATTGTCTTCCTTATGAAGCCACTCTATGGTGTTTGATCTTGGCACTGCTGCAACAATATGCATCCTAAATTTGTTCATTCTGCAGTGGTAGCTTATTATCCTAATCAAGGCTAGACTCTTTAACATAATCTTGTGGATCTGTTCCATGCATGTAAATTTCTTCAACACAGGGGACCTAGATTCCAAATCTAAGACTAGGGTAGGGTGACCTGCAAAATCTAACCAGTGCACTGTGTAATTTGTTTCCTTGATCTCAACTTTCAGACAGTGGTGTGCTTTCCGTTTATGGAAGGGGCTATTGAGCTAGGTTCAACAGATCAGGTAAGTTTTCCCCTTGATTTTAATGGTAATATTGCTGTTCTGTTATTCCCCCCTCATAACTCTGTTTATGTGAAGGTCTCAGAAGATCTCAGTCTCATTCAACGGATCAAAACTTCTTTCTTGAACACTCTGAATGTCAATGTTCCTAACAAGTCAGGAGCTACATTGAAATCAAGAAATGAGGAAGATCTTGCTCGTGCAGCATTTGATCATAATACTTACAATGTTGAATCAATTCCAGAAGATGGATATGACATAATCAACACAACCTCTCCTGATGGTAGTTCAAATGCATTACAGGCCAATCAACCACCAGATGAAGCATTAATGGTTGAAAGACTAACAAGTGGCGCCTCTCAAGTCCAGAGCTGGCAAGTTATGGATGATGAATTGAGCAACTGTGTCCATAACTCCATGAATTCCAGTGACTGTATATCACAAACTTTTGCCAGCCCTGAGAAGATTGCTTCTGCTCCCAAGTGTGATAAGCCATCTGGCCCTTGTGCCCGGGATCTTCAGAAGTACAACAACAACAACAACAACACAAAAATGACCTTAGTGGATCCTCGAAGTGATGATTGGCATTATCAGAGAGTCCTTTCTGCCCTTATAAAAGGCTCTGACCAGTTGCTCTTGGGGACACATTTTCAAAAATTTCATCAGGAATCAAGCTTTGTCAGTTGGAAGAAAGGAAGGCCAATGGATTGCCAATGGCCAAGAGCAGGAACCTCACAGAACTTGTTGAAGAAGGTATTGTTTGAAGTTCCTCGGATGCACTTGGATGGGCTACTTGAGTCTCAAGAAGAGAATGACTATAAAGAGGGAATGAGACTAGATGCTGATGAAATTGGCATGAACCATGTTTTATCAGAGAGAAGGAGAAGAGCAAAACTAAATGAAAGGTTTTTAACCCTTAGGTCAATGGTCCCTTCAATTAGTAAGGTAATATATATATTTTGTAGTCTTGACATTTGTGTGCTTGATTGTCACTGCTCAAGTTAATCAAATGCATCATTCCTGCAGGATGACAAAGTTTCAATACTAGATGATGTCATTGAATATCTTAAAAAGTTAGAGAAAAGGATAAAAGAGTTGGAAGCTCATAGGGTGGTAACAGATATAGAGGCAGGAACTAAAAGATCACCTCAAGATATGGTGGAGAGGACTTCTGATCATTATTTTAACAAAACAAATAATGCCAAGAAAGCAGTGGTAAAAAAGAGGAAAGCTTGTAGTATAGATGAGACAGGAAGAGAGATTAATTCAGATGCTTTAAAAGGCAGTTCTACTAATGATGTTATTGTCTTTACAAGTGATAATGAAATTGTGATAGAAATGAAGTGCGCTTCAAGATCAGGAAGATTGATAGAAATTATGGAAGCAGTTAACAGTCTCAATATAGATTTGAACTCAGTTCAGTCAACAGAAACTGATGGGAATCTTTATCTGACCATTAAATCTGTGGTGAGAATTTGGATATGCCTTTTTGGTTTTATACTTCTATGCTTTCAGCAGAACATGACCAACTAGTGATGTTCTAAATTTTACCCTCACTAAGGGCGTCCATATTTGTTTCATTCCTAGAATGATAGTTTCTAAAATGCCTAAATACCCTACTGCTCTTTATCTAAACTTGTTTATCCTTTTATTTGCAGTTCACAGGACCAACTATAGCAACAGCAAAAAGGATCAAACAAACACTCCAAAAAGTGGCTTCCAAGTGTTGAGTTTTTGTCTTTCCCTAAAAAATCATGGGAATGTTCTATTTAGTTCTTGCCACTGCCGTGTGACAGAGAGTTCATTAGATTGATGGGGTTGCAGGTGCACTTCTTAGAGATTCTTTACATGGAAGGAAAATATAGTCTCTCACTCTTCTGGCTGTACCATAATTCTTGGTGATGTACATGGACTTCTAAGCTCTTGTAAATGGATACATAGGCTTAGTTGACTAGATTTTGTGTAATGCTACTAGCTCCTACACCCTAACTCAGCTTGACCAATGATTAAATATTGATAGCTATAAGTACATTCTTAATTATGGAAGTCTTCAGAGCTGCACATGCTATTGAAATGAACCCACCTAAATGATTTTCCTCGAGTATTATACTAAAATGAACAACCATTTTGACCATGAATCTATAACTCTCAATTTGTTTACGGATTTCTCCATCACAAGAATCAATAATCCATGTGATTCAAGAAATCTATACAGATATCATATCGGAGAGTAAATGGAATCTACAGATGCTCAGTATGTATCCTACTAAAATGACTAGAAGCAAGACAGAGGGTGGAATTACTGACACAATAATGATATTTTAACCAGTAATAATCTTCTAATTTTATTTTTTTCACATTTAAAAATTATCTTTTTATCTTTTTCTTTTTTTATCAATTTCTTTCCTCAAGTTGTATACACCTTATTTAATATGAAACATTAGTTTTAACCGTCTTCCTTCCGCTTCTCATTACATCCAATGTCATAATCTTTCCTATCAAAAGTGTAAAAAGAAAATGCCAAAAATATTTGTAGAGGATGATAAAATAATGGGAGGGTGGATTCAAGGGATAGACTACCTCTACTCTCTTTTCTTTATAATAAAATACTGCAACCGGTGCATCATAATGGTAACAGTTATATTACTGTGACAATAGCTTGACTCAGTTCATAATATTGCCATCAGCTATTATATTCATTCCCAAACAACACTTAGTCTTGGTCAAATTATGTTTACAATATTATAATATTTTTTCTGCTTTTTATATTCAGACATCCAAGCACTACATTGCTGGATTTTGACTAATCCATGCTTAGAACAGATTATAAAATGGGAGGCGAGGGAGCCGGTTTGATTTATTTTGATAATCTTCTATTTAATTTGTTCCAAGGTTATTTGGTTTAAAATTCAGTATAATTAATTTTAATAAAACTAATTTTAAACTGCTGAAATATTTTGCATAAATTAATCTAAATTTTATATATTTTTTATTAGAAAGTGTAAGAAGTGATTTTCCAACACTAAAATAAACAACCAGAGTTGAATTTGATGTCAAGAGACAGTGGCTGCTCAAATTTATTTAATATACTTTCAATAATAATGATAGTGCTGTTTTGGTGTGATATGAGTGAACGAATGCAAAGCTCTACAATATTGTTGGGACCATTCAATAGTGCATTCAACAATGGGAGTAAAATGAAAAATGAGCACATCATAATAGCTACATTCAACTTCATACATTGGTCTTTAGGCATCTAACTTTTTGGTTGCTTTTATGTATACTACTGCAGCTTGTTGACTGTTGACGCTTAAGTGAATGCATGTTTTAATGTTGACAGCTGAAATGCTGTTAAGACCAGACTAAAAACAAGTTATTTAATGAAATTCAAGAATTATATAAAAAAATGCATGCCTCATGTTTACACTACTTAAGAATCATAATAATTTTCATCAAATTCTAATTCGAACCTCATCTTTTTATTGTATTTTTTTTTATTCAGTATATCGACAGACTTTATTTAAGATATTTATATAATATTTATAAAAAAAATTAAATAACTTTTAAATCTCTCACTTTTTATATTTTTTTAAATTATTTTAGTTCATATTTCTTGTTTTTATTTTCTGTTTTTTGTTTTTAGTTCTTGTATTTTTTTCATTTTTGTTTTTAATTTCTTATTATTTTATAGTACAAGGAATAAAAATAAAAATTTTAAAAATGAAAGAAAATGAGAATTAAAAGCAAGAAACGATATTAAAACCAAAAAAGATACAAAAGTAAATAAATAAAAATTTATTTAAAACTATTAAAAGACTAAAATATTAATTTTATATTAATATATTTTTATTTTTTGCTATAATAAATGTTCTATTAAATAAATTTTATTTTTATTTTCTTTAAAAATTGTACTACCAAGTAGTCTCAAAACTCTTGGATGTTGACGAATGAGGAAATGAGTGGGTGCATGTGTTTCTCCTTTGAGACGATGGACATTCATAATTCAAAGTTTGAAAACAAAATGAATTCCATTTATTATTACTTTATTAGAGTTCAGGCCGCCAATCCGGAATTGAGGTACAAAACAAACTGATCCACACATATCATATTTTATCTATGAAAAAATAGAGGTTTGCCCAATTGACTCGGGTAAATTTAAAAAGTAAAATAAGAAATTATCTAGAAAAAATTACAACATGAATGAAAAAAGATATTTTACTTGTAAAATCAAATTTATTTTTTAGGAAAAAAAAATTGCTTGGGAAGTTAACTTCTTTCATTGCAACTATTTCTGATTTAAACAACAGTTTTCCTAAAAATATATCTATAATTTAGATAAAAAATTATTATTTAAAAATTTACAGAAGTAATGATGTCATTAAATATTTTAAAATTTTAAATTAAATTTATTAATAATATATATATTTTTGAAACAATCCATTTCTATTTATTATATTAATATTCTGGTTTTTAAATATTTTTAGGAACTATTCTCGTCATTATTTTTTTATATTTTTATCCGACATTAGATATTTATTCTTTATTTATATTTTTATTCTATTCAAATACTAATTTAATTTAAATATTAAATATTAATATATTATAAAGATTAAAAATATCTCTTTGATAAAATAAACATTAAAGTTACTGTAATTTCGATTTATATTAATTTAAATTATGTTTTTAAATTTGATATATCAAATTAGTCAAAAGTTGGTATTATTATTTTTCAATTTCATTTAAAATTTTAAGAGTTTTTCCTTTAATTTTTTATTAATATAGTTAATATTTATTATTAATAATAAAAATTTACCATTCTACTTTATTTTAATTTATAATTTAATTTTAATTTTAAAATATTTGTATAATACACAAATAATATGTTAGTTTTTTTTTTACCCACTATTATTTCAAAAAATATTGGTTAGAAAATTAACAAATGAATTTTTTATACAGTATTGAATATATTGATAACATTTAATATTATATCTTCTAATAAAAATTATTTTTAATTTTTTAATCTATGTCACAAAGGAATGATGAGCAAGATGTTTAAATCTTTTTAAAAGTATAAGTATATTTAACTAAATTACAATAAATTTTATTTTTGATATATTATGAATATAAATATTTTTACACTGTTAAACAATTAGAAAATATAATGAATATAACTTTTAAAATAATTATTATGAACTTTATTTTTTAATTATGTGGAAATAATTAACTTAATGACTCAGTATATTTCAATTAAATTTGTATAGATATTCTCATTATATTGGATTTTTTTGAGTAAATAATTTATTTAAATATTTATCATATAAAAGCCTGTGCTATAAGAACTTAAATTTAATAAAGTTATTATGCATATTTAAAAGCACACAAGTGTTTGGATATACTCTTTGTGTATAAGCAATGATAAGAAGTCATGATTTTTAAAAATCATAAAATTGAAGCAAATAATGATTAAAATACAAAATAAAAAATTATATATTTGATAAAATTTAATTTTCAAATTTAAATATCTATGTATAATAATTAGTATTTATAAAATTATTATTAAAATTATACATCTATGTGTAATAAAATTATTATTAAAAATATACGTTAGTTCACATATTTATATTTTTTTAAATTCAAATCATAATTAACTTTTAACATATAAATATCATAAACCATGATTGGAGAAAAATTACTAGCTAAAATTAGCATCCACGTTCAAACTTCTCATACACGATCAATGTTGTTATCCTTTGCATTTTTTTTTCAAAAAAAAAAAAAAAACCTTTGACTAAAGGTATGTGTTACTTCTCTTTTTTTATCATTTACATCCTCAATATTATATTTCCTCAATTATAGGTGTGGTATATGATATCTTTAGAAAATCATCTTATTTCAGACTAAATTTTAATCTCTTTAAAATTTTCAGACTCTTCCTAAACATTCCTAAAATAAAAGAATTTTAATTCAATAAATATTAAAATAAATAAATAAAATAATATATAACAAGAATTAGACATATAAATTACCTTAATCTTAACTTTCATTACTCTTAAGTAGCTTGAGTATTTTGTTTAATTTGTCCTCATCCAATACTTTTTTTTTTAAATTTTCAAGAAGTTTAGCCTACAACTTCCAAATTGTTTTTTTGGAAAGGTTTCATTTATATTTTATTTATTTTGTTGATGGGATAACCAAATTTTTAATTAAAAATCTTAATTAAATTTGCTCATCCTTCTTTATTAAAGGAATCACTTGACCTATTTCTAATCTATTATCATTCAATGCATATCTTCACAAATGTATCATAATTTTTCATTATAATCAGTTTTAAATATTTTTTTACTACTAATATTATTATTTTTTTAAATTTGCTCTTGGTTTGATGTCATTCTAGGAACTATTCTAAACAAATATTCCGTGAGAGACAGGTTTAAATAAACAATACTTGTACATATGACTTTAGATTAATAAAAATAAAAATAAAAGATAGTGTGATGTCCACACTCGTTCTCACTAGGATTCCATTCAATCATTGTTATGTTTTAATTGCAATTGTCCTCATCATTGCTTCAATGACACTAGTTAAGGAGGAGGATTCAAGAGATTTGTCAGGATGGGTAATACTTATCCTTTATCCAATAGTAATTGTATGATTTGGATAATTTTGTTAAATCCTAATTCAACCTTAAACTTAAAAATATTTGAAGATATTTTGGTCTAATTAAAATTGCGTCTAAGTAGGATAAATCCAATTTACCCTAAATGTACGTTAAACAAAATCATAAAATCATGCAAACCATCCTAATTCATTTAAAGAATCAAATGATTATTATCTTTAATTTAAACGAATTCTTCAAAACTACCTCCAATATGTTGATTTTATGTAGCAAAGGTTCAATACTTTACCTGCAGCATGTTCATGATAAAAAAAAAAACAATGCTACTTTTAACACAAATATATGCAAAAAGTCTAAATATATGTAATACAACATGTCATGGAAAATATAAATATATGTCTGCAAGCTGGGTTGGGTAACTCAAAGGTTTGTCCAAGCCGTCCTTAACCTAAACTAATTCTTCAAATATATATATATATATATATATATATATATATATATATATATATATATATATATATATATATATATATATATTTATTTATTTATTTATTTTTTTAAATTTACTAGATAGATAGGGTTAGACCTAATTTAAAAACACTCAACTTAAAATAAAACCGGTTGATAAGATGAGCTAAGTCGTAATCAGTAAACACCTTTAGTTAATGATACAAAAGAAAAATGTTTTTTTATTAAAAACATTTATTATCATACATATAAAATTTATTTAACGTAATTTATTTAAGTAATTAAAATATATAATATATTTAATATTCCTTTGCTAATGTTGTTAAAAAAAATGGTTAACAAAATCATTTTAGTATGATTTTTTTACTTACATAAATATATGATAAGATGTTAAAAATAAAAATATATATTGAAAAAGAGTTGATTTATTATATAAAAATACATAAAGTCCATCCAATGCATCTTTTTTTAGTAATTTTTATTTTTTATTTATAATTAGTTTACTTTTTAATTATTATTTTATAACTTTAGGATAATATGTAGTATTTTTATTATATCCTTATTCTTCACAGATATTAATTAATAAGATAAGTACATTAATGAAAATTAAAAACATAATAAACATTTATATCGTAATTTAAATATAAATAAAGATCTTGATTTTTTAAAATTTGTATAAAATAATTTTAAATGACAGTTAAAAAAATAGAATAAATAATTCAAAATGCAATTGAAGTATGTAATGCTTTCAAGTTTTGTGCCCACAAACATACAATATAACCGTTGGCTTTAATGAAATAGTCAAGAAATAAAAAAAATGTATGCTGTTAAAAAAGAAATCAAACTTTTTTTATTAAAAAATAACATTTTTTTGCCAATATATTATTTCTAATAATTTTTTTTACGTTTGACTCCCACCTTCCCATATGATTTGTCTCTCGAGGTAATACACACTTTTGAAGAAAAATTATTAAATACACAAGTTTATCATAATAAAATGACTTTGTGACTAAAATATCTTTATTAAAAGAATTGGAATTTTGTTATTAATCTATTTAATCATTTAGATGAGATATTAATAAATGTAGGTGTTATTGGGAAAATAATACTTTCATGATTTTCTAAATCATACATATAAACATTTAGAGACAAACTACAATGCTCAGAGAGAAATATAATACTATGGGGACTATTTTTGTATTTCTTTTATTTGTCTATTTTTGAAAATACTTTTTTATTTTTTATCTGTCTATTCATATAAAAAAAAACACAAATTGAAGAATAAAATTATTATTTTTGAAAAAATTATTATTTAATCTTTTATAAATTTTACATCTATCTCTTTTCTTTTATAATTATTTTCCTTATTAATTATTAGGTAGATATAATTAAAATATATATAGTTAATGTTTTTTTGGATATATATGTATATCCACATTTATACATATATGAACAATTTTTTCTCTATTTAGACACTTAAAAAAATTGGATGAAAATCGAACAAAAATTAAGAAATATAATTAATATTTTTATTTATAGTAAAATTATTTTCAACTTCATAATATGATCTCAATTATTATTTTTTCTCATTTATTATAAGCAAATAAAATATTTTCAAAAAAATGGGCAAAGATAAATGTATAATTAAAAAAAGTACTTAATTTTTTTAGCTTATAAATAAATAAAAATATAATTTTCATTTAAAATGGACAAATACAAAAATAAGATGAATATTTTTTTAATAATTATCTAAAAATATTAGTCAGAATAATTTGAGTTTTCCTTTTGGTATTTTAGCAAAATTGAGTATGATAAAGCCTTTCACTTATCATACTAAATTTATTATCTTTTAGAGTATAGTTGTCTGGCATTTATCAATAAGAAAAATCAGTTTTAACAAGTGTCGCTTCACAGTGTATGAAGCATTTTGCATAAAAGAAACCCCAGACCAGACTCTCAATGCAGACTGCACCAAGAGGAGGGGGGAATAAGGTTACGGACTTCATGAAAGGGAATTGAAAGATCTAATTTTGATTGACTAGACAAGGCATCTGATGCAAAATAACATACTTTCATTTTACATAATGCACTTAAGAATCTAGGCAATTGATTTTTCAATAAAGGAACAAAACTCATTTGATATAATCGAATATGTATGTAGGCTTAAGCTATTGTGTTGCGATACCGTGGGCATTGCCTAGGTGCTTGCCAGATCGAATGTACACATACTCAATTTTGGCTGACTAGCCAAGATAAACGATGCAAAAAAACATACTTTCATTTTACCTAATGCACCAATGCAAATAGGCATGTTACATCCGACAAGAATTTAGTAATAAAGCGATGCCTAGTGATCTTTCAATCTTTCTGGAACAAAACTCATTTGATATTAATTGATTCATGAGGGGAAAAAAATCATTACAATATAAAAATTCAGGTTATGTTCCTCTCAACTCTAGCTATTTCAATCTCAAGAATTATATCAATCCCATTAGAAATTCCCACTCCGATAATTCCCCATCCCTTCGAGCCATAGGCAGCCGGGAAGAAGACAAGAGAATCAAACAAGTTAATAGCCAGCACCTTGCGGATATACAACATTATAGTACCTCACTACTTTTGCAAAGTCAACCATTAAATATGATATCATTCCCATTCAATTGTTGATGGTGGCTTTGACGTAATATCTTGCACAACGCGGTTTACTCCACGGACACCGTTACAGATCTTTCGTGCAACATCATCAAGGAATTTGTGCTCAAAGTAGTACCTGAAAATGATTGCAGAAAATAGTTACTATAAGGTGTTTGAAAAGATGATAAGCAGCAATACTTAATGATCTACGGATTAATAGGGACCATTCGCCGAATAATTTAAAAGTTGCATCACAAGTAAAACACCAATGCCCTGAAACGGACAAATTTGTTGAACGAGGATAATGCCCCTGGTACTTAATTAAGATCATGATACAACTTAATGAGATGAAAAGGTGACGCCACTTTCTCTGAAATATTTCAAATTTTGTATGTATTTAAGTGTTGCTTAAAGTCTAAAGCAGGTGGAAAAGTTCTTATGCTCGCACCAGTATGGACAAATTCCCCTGTTATCAAATATATATGCAACAGCAACAATATCGAAAGCAGAATATCTTGTCATATAATGGGAACCGCATCACATGCTTACCAAACTTTATTTGTTCCATTCAGTAGTTTACTAGAAGCATGTTTGACCTATTATTGGTAATTTGCTACAATTAAAAGAAAAGGAAAACAAAATAAGGTTATGCAGCAGTAGTATAGCATAACCATATCTGTTTTTCACAAGCATATTCTGCAAATGGATCAAATTCAGCAGTAATGAGAAGAAAAATTATCCAGCAACATAGCCAACCGTACTAGAGTTGAAATCTTACCAGTCTGCAGTCATTCCGTCTTGACTTGTAACAGCTCTGAGAGCTACAACATGGGAGTGTGTTCTTTGATCACCTTGAACTCCAACAGATCGAACAGGCAAGAAAACTGCAAAGGCTTGCCATATTGAATCATAAAGTCCAGCATCCTTGATTGATTGAATGAAGATCTCATCAACCTGGAAAAATAATTTTCAGACTCACAATAAAGGGAAATCAATATTGCAAGCATACATAAGCTCAAAATATCCATGTACCTGTCGGAGAATATCCAAGGCATTTCCTTCAGTTACATCACCCAGAACTCTCACTGCAAGACCAGGCCCTGGGAATGGGTGACGTTTCAGAAAGCCCTCAGGAACATCCAAGATCCTCCCTAGCTGACGAACCTGCACAAAAGGGAATGATAATAACAAAAAAAAAAAATCATTGCATAACATAAACACAGATAAACTGAGAATCCAAGAACAAGCAAACAGATCAAAAGTAAAACCTCATCCTTGAATAATAGTTTAAGTGGCTCAATAAGTTTCAATTTCATGTCCTTTGGAAGACCTCCAACATTATGATGGCTCTTGATGGTATGGGAATGGGTTCTCCCACTTCCAGGTGGTGGGCAAGATTCAATCACATCCGGATACAATGTTCCTTGAACCAGGAAAGAAGGTTTCTTCCCTAGTTTCTCCTCAAGCTCCTGAGCAAAAGCATCAAAGATGCAGATAAACTCTTTCCCAATAATTTTCCTCTTTATCTCAGGATCAGTCACACCCTTCAGCTTTGTGAGAAACTGATTTGAAGCATCAACACACACCACTGGCAAACGAAGATCTTTCTCAAAGGTCTCCATCACGCGCTCCCTCTCCTTATACCTAAGCAAGCCATTGTCAACAAAGACACAATGAAGCCTATCTCCAATAGCTTTATGCACAAGAGTAGCAGCGACAGTGGAATCCACACCACCAGACAAGGCACAAATTACATGTTCATCACCCCCCACCGTATCTCTGATCGCTTTAATTTCTTCCTCCATCACATCCTCCATCTTCCACCCTGCTTCCACCCGACAGACATCAAAAAGAAAATGCCGCAACGTCTCCATTCCTTCCGGCGTATGCGTTACCTACACAAACAACCAGAGTCAACAACCTTCACTTCAGTTTTCCATACAATAAAACAGTGAAACTTCACTTTAGTGATAACATCATTCATATTAATCATTTTCATTACCATTAAAAAATTATTTACTCTGAAAATTTGATTATTAACATTAAAATATTAAATAAAAGTGTTTTTACTCTGAAAATTTGATTAAATTACGATGGTACCTCAGGGTGATACTGGAGGCCGTAGAACTTGGAGGAGGGGTTTTCGATGGCGGCGATGGCGCCTTGGTCGCTGCGTGCGACAACGTGGAAGTCAGAGGGAAGCGTGACGGCTTCGTCGCCGTGGCTCATCCAAACGACTTGTCGTTTACCGATTTGGTCGGAGGAGTAGAGTGCGGAGGGTTTTTCGACGACGATTTCCATACGGCCGTACTCTTGCTTGTGGCCGACGTGGACTTCGCCGCCGAGGCGCTGGACGAGGAGTTGGAGGCCGTAGCAGATGCCGAGGACGGAGACGTTATTGGATTGGGCCCAGGCGAGGAAGCCGTCGGGGAAGGAAGGAGAATCCGGTGTGTGGACGGAGTGAGGACCGCCGGAGAGAATGACGACGGAGGGATTGAGGGCGGTGATGGCGGAGAGGGAGGCTGTGCCGGAGATGCATAGGGAGAAAACGGAGAGGCTTCGGATTCGGCGAGTGATGAGGTGAGTATACTGGGAACCGTAATCGAGGATGAGAACGAGATCTGATTTCACGTTTTTGGGATCCATTTGGTGGTGAATGGTGATGGATGGTGTGAACTCCTAGGGTTTATGCTGTTGCTGCTGCCAGGGTTTATGCTATGCAATGCAACCGAGGCTGAAAATAGAACTAGTTGCAGAAGTAGTAATATTTTTTGAATAAATCATAAAGGCTTCAGTTAATTACTAATTACTGCAATTAATTATGATTTGGCGGGAATCCTTCCATCTTTTTACGTGCTTTTTCCACCTTCCAATCTAATTCTCTCAATTTGCCAAGTTGTTTGATCTTGACTACACTAACTACGTATAAATGCGTGCTCAATGTATTGGATAAAAAAATAAAAAACAAAAAGTTTTAGTATTATAAAGACGTCTATTATATTAAATTAAAACTATGAATAAACAATTAAATTTTTATTTTTTAATTAAAAAGACTTAATATTTAGGCTGACACAATAGTTTTAAATATAATTTTTTATTAAAAATATTTTTGATTTCATAAATTTGTTTTTATTATGTTGCTGCTACAATATCATGAGTTGAATATTACAGTAAATTGCTACAAAAAAAACAATTTAATTACGTTGGAATAAAATATATTTGATTTCATCATTGTCAATGCCAGTATACATTTAATAATAACTAGTAACTTTTTTTAAGGAAACTAATAATTTTTTCATACATTGTATAAATATATTTAAATTTAGATACATTTTGAAAATAAAAATAAAAATATTATTATTATTAAATAAAAGTGAAAGTACATCATTTTTTAAGGAAGAAAAAAATATGTAATGAAAGCACCTATTTCCATTATCACTTCGTATCTCCTTAAGAACCGCCTCTGGTCTTCAAATTTGGTTGCTGCAATCACCAAAAGGTAGGAATATGTTAAAAGCCCTAATTTTCTTATCTTTTTCCTCTCAATCAATCTATACCTCTGTTAACACGATTTTAAACTTTTTTTTTAATTTTTAAAATATGTTACTGAGTATCTTATGAAAACCTCTCTGCATACATGTTAATATGAGCCAAAAGATTATGCTTGTAGTTTATTTTTTTTATTCTCTTATAAGCATGGTTTTTTAAGAGATTGATATCATCATATTATAATTGTTCTTACATTTGAATCGTGTACATTTATATTTGAAAAAATATTTACATTTTCCTTTAAGTAATGTATGCCATATATTCTATTTTTATCATTGGTGTTTTATAATCAGGTTATGTGATGCTAAAATTTTAATTCTGTTGAAATCTATTACTAGTATATAGGAATATCTATTCCGATTCATTCTATTTTTTAAATTTTATAATAGTTAAATCGTTACAAATAATTAATGAAATCCAAACAAATAAATGTTAGTGACCGTTAAAACTGTTATAAATTTTTTATAAAATTAGAATAGATCGAGATGAACGTATTCTATACATGAATAATGATATTTTCCTTTTTTATATTCTTTTACATTAATTATTAATAATTATTCTATATTTCTAATTAGTAATAATTATTCTATATTTCTCTGAAATGTAGATCGAAAGTTGAAGGGAGATATGTTAATACAAATTTCTATTATTATTATTTCAGCTGAATCACATGAATACATCATATTTAAATATTTTTATTTTTATTTTTATTTTCCTTATATGTTTTACATTCCCCATAATGAGAGTACATTATCAAATGTTTTAATCAACTAAACAAATGACAGGCAATGTTTTTATAAATCAAATCAAGACAAAAATTTTCTTAGTTTCAAAACAAGAGATTAAAATCATTCTGCTAAGCTATATATGGTTATAGAAGTTTTATTAAGAGGAGACATCCAAAAAGATTGAGCTCGATCGACGTTGTGTTTTAATGCACAATTGATCGTAAAAAATAGAGAAAAAAATATCAAAAATTTAAAATAATATATTCTCAAGGACAAAAAAGATTAGAGTAACTTCAGAGACAACTAATTAAATTTCTTAACCAGTTTGATTTATATATATAGATAAAATAATTTTATTTTTAAATATAAATATACCTATATAAATATTAAGTTGATTAAAGGGAAAGTTTTAAGAAAAATTAAGCATTTTTCATATTTTATGCGGAGATTTTATTTCACACTTTTAATGTTAGACTTTCATATCCCTTGACCGAAATTCATCCTTAAAGTGATCTATGTTTGAGTTAATATTAGAATTTAACATTATTTTTTCTCTAATTCTAAATTGTATCATAAAGCTGATTGAAGATGTTTGGAGAATTTGATAAAGACGAAGATGGAGACGTTATTTCTAGTGCTGGAGAAATGGATGAAGAAGAGGACTACCAAATTTATTTAATTTAAGAAAAAAAAATCTATCAATTTATTTATTTATCTATATGTATATAGGAAATAGTGCATTGAAGCTGTCTTTCAAGGCAAATCTATATATTAGTATACTTGTCTAATTATTTTGTATAGAGTTGTTAGCTTTAGACAAAAAATTGTTACTTGTACTTATGGTATACATGCTTGAAGAATAGTTGTATTAGTGACACGATTTAGGATAAAGTGTGTTGTATGATATAGTATTAAATTTGTTTTATTCAATTAAATAAACTGAATTAAAATGCAAAAATATCGAGTTTTGAAATATTTTAAAAATTAGAATAAATTAAGATTTTTTTGAAAAATGATAAAGTTATAAAAAAAATTTATTACGACTTATTAGAAGAATTAATATTATTAATAATAATTTTATAATTTCTTTTATCGTAATACTAATAATTAAAATTAACTCATAAAAAATAAACTTTAAAAATAAATATTATTAATTCTATGAAAGATTTAAAATATAAAAAATACATTAAATTTATTCTTAAATTTATATGCACATAATTAAAAATAAATAATATAAGTATATAAACTATTTTATCTTAACTTTGTATTTGAACCAATATAATTATTTTTTTTTCAATTTTTATAAGATATTGAAATATTTATTTTATATGTTTTTTTATTAATTTTAATTATTAATTTTTTTAAAATTTTATTCATTGTCAAATAATTTTTTTAAATAATTACTTATATTTAATATGATATTAACATTTAGATTATAAATTTTTTTAAAAGACCATATTTATTTTTAAAAAATATATAAATATCTATAATATGAATATGTATATTTTATAATTTAAAAGTTGTCTTTTCATTTTGTTTATATTATAATTTTATCATTATTTGTTATGGTTAATTTTTTAATTAATTTATTGATAGAGATGAAAATGGATGAAATTAAGTTAAATTTTAAATGTTTTAATTTAAATAAAATTTTTAATATTTAATTAATATATTATTATTATGTTAATAAAATATATTAAAATAAATATTATATAAATATAATATATTAATATATATATATATATAATATAAAGATAAATAAGTTTTTTAATAAATTAAAGAGATTTTTTAAAATTTAAATTTAATTTTTTTGTGTAAAAATATTTTTTAATATATCTAAATCTATTTATTTATTAAATAAATTAAACTAAATTAAATTTTAAATAAATTAAATTATAATTTTTTATTGGATAATCTTATTTACTTATATCTCTCTTCATTAATTACTATAATCTATATGATATTTTAATGTATAGATTTTTTTTTATAAAAAAGTTTATTACCAGAAATAAAGATATAAGTGTGTATGTTAAAAATTTTAAAAATTATAAAAACACAGGGAGGAATAAAATAAAAAAATGAAACTGAAGAAATTTTTATCCAATATTCTAATATTATATCAATTTATGCCATACATATTTACTAAAAGTGTTATACTCATTATATAATAATTGATTTATTCAAATTTAGTTTAGAAACTTAAATAATATTTTTAACTTAATAATACCTTTATACGTTTTAAAATTTTATTTTCAAGAAAAAGCTTAACTATACGAAAATTTAACGTTGATTGTAGAGTGAATAAGTCAACTTAGTAATATATAAGAAGAAGAAGAAATTTACCGGATAAAAAATAGGACGTCATATGCATGCAACATGTAATTAAAGAATTTAATTAGAATGTATTGATAATATAGTTTTTTTTATAAACTATCGTTCATTTATATAATATTATATAATTATCAAATATTAAATTTTATAATGATTGCTTCAAAAATTATATTTATCAATTTTTATTAATTAATAACAAATTTTACTAAATAATATATTAAAATTAAATTCATAATTAAATATGCATCACAAAATACATGCAATGTTCTCAGTTTCTTTTCTTTTATCATATGACTTATTAAATCTCATATTTTTTTCCATTTCTTTTTTTTTTATTATGTATATTATTTATTTCTGTAGTACAAATATAGCTTTTCCAAATATGTTACTCAGTTGTCAAACCGAACGAGTCATCAACTCAGGACAGGAATCAATCGTGTCACTTGATAGTAAAATGACTTCAGTTACCTATATTGTAATAAATCCGAGAAAATAAAATAATCTCTATTTGCATTTTTTTTTAATATACAGTCTATTCCTTATTTTATGACATATTTTGTGAGCTTTTATATTAAGTTAAATTAATATTTTTATCTCTATCTGATCAATTATTTAATAAAAATATTTTAATTGTGTTTATTTTTCGTTATCATTTACATTTCTTCAATTAATATCTAACATAATTAAATATATCATGATCATTATTAAAATAATATTTTAAATTAATCAAACTAATATTTAAATTTTTTAAATTAGAAGATTTAAACGTCTATCTTTTATATTTAAATTTATACTTTTTATTATCAATAAAATATTTTTATTAGTTGAACCAATATTCTCTTTCACACACATTTATTACATTTCACTTGCATCATAAGCGAGATTCTAGCCAATGTATTATTAGAGAAGTCCAAAAGCATCAATGACTGACAGATTTATTTGTTTTATAGCTGGAGAATCAAATTTTTATTTATTTTTATATAAAATATATGTTTTAATAAAAATTTATGATTTAGATTAATTGATATATATATAATAAATATTTAATAATTTAAAATTAATTTTATTAAAATCAACTTTATTTAACATTAACAAAACAAATTGAAAATCAATCCCGTGCTCTTGAATTAGAATTCATAATATATATATATATATATATATATATATGTATATATATTGCACTATTGAAATGACGAAGGTTCCAATAAAATATTCCCATCATAATACTGAAATACATAAGAAAAATGATGGCATCAAATATATAATCTTTGGATTGCATATTAAAAAATTCCAAAACAAATAGAATACAATGAGTGTTCATATTGTATGTATAAAATGATGTCGCACATATGCAAGTGTGATTTACTATTACTGATATGCTTCAGGAAGCATATTACTTGGTGACCAAATTTATGATTTATTCAAAAAATGGTTGCTCGATAATCCCACCAAAGTGCTGTGTTATCCCCAAAGTATGTAGACATAGGTTGGTTGCAATGTGTTATGTCTCTGATATCCATCTCAGATGTGATTTCCAATACCAGTTTTTCAAGAACATCTTCCTCCACCTCAATTGCAATATCTTCTGTATAAACTTGGACATTTAGCCATGATCCATGTCTAGCTAAGTCCTTTTCAACAAGTTGTTCTAACTTCAGTGGTGATGGATGAGGGTGAAAATACAAGTTAACGAGTTCTGTAATCTCTTTAACCAGAAGTTTCTTTACAACATATGCTTGGGCATTGGAATTTTTTGAGGAAACATGAAGTGGGAAAGCACGGTTCTGGTGAACATTCATGAAAGCTTCGATGATACAGTCAAGTAAGATTGTACTGCTAGAAAGTTGACCAGTTAGTTCCTTCAGTTCATCAAAGGTGGATGGATCCAGCAATTGGTCAGATGATACTTTCATACTAAGTTCATCCCATTTCATGCTGAAAGTTTGCAGAATTTCCCTTGTATAGTCTAAGATGTCCTCGGATAAGGTTAAATTGTTCATTGGATCTGAAGAGGATCTTATATTGTCTGCAAAATGCTTCTCTTCAAACTTATTATCATGCATTACTTGTACTGGTGACTCATCTGCATAAGTTCTAAAGACATTAGATTGAATAGGAAAAAACAAACTTGATTATCTCCAAGTTTAAAGCCATACCTGGTTTAAAGGTGGTTATTGGTGAGTTGGTAACATCATCCCCAATAAATTTCTCAACAACAGATTCAGTATTGGGATGGTCAACTTTGTTTCCCATGTTTACATTATATTCTGTTCTTTGATAGGATGAAGGGCTTGATGAAGCAATTTCTGGTGAAAAAGACAAATCCTGGATCTCTGGATACAGATCCTGATCAACTCCAAATTTCATTATTTGCATCAGGGATAAAAAAGACAAAAAGAGAGGAATATTTTTTATGGAAGAGGGGTGTATTTTAGAGGGTGAAGGGTGAAAAATGAGAAGTTATATTGTGAATTGGAAAATTAATTGTTGATATTGTAATAAAATGCATGAACATATATAACTAAAGAATAAATACTGATGTACATGTAGAAGTAGGTTGAATGATATAGGAAAAGAGATAGATAAGAAAAAAAACGAAAAAGCTATGCAATGTGACAGGAAGAGAAAGATAAAAAAGATGAGATATGTTGGGATGAAAATAATGTTGAGATGTATGATTATCATAAATGAATAACTAGCTATAAAGTTGTAACAAACTACTAGTCTACTGCAATGATTTTTACAATTGACAATTATAACTCTACACTTTACCATGTAAAGTGCTTCTCGCTTTTAAGGTAGCCGAATCCATAATTGATAAATGTGAAAAATAAATCTGTGTCACTTCAGAGTTCAGGGTAAATGTCAAAAACTATTTACCAGAAAAGATCCACTTCCTCGGGTTGTATGACTTGTGTCGATGTTCTGAGTAGGGCCGTCCTTGTATCTGCCATCTGATTCAGAAAGCATATCCAAATATTCTCATGTATATTGTAACAAGATTTTGTAAGATTCTTAGACAATGCTAAAGAATTGATGGATTACATAGATTATATGCGACACAAAGATTTATTGTATATAGCATACCTCTAGGAATATCATAATGTACATGTAGATTGTTGCCAGGAAAACTATTTCCAATGCCAACATCTTCATCAAAAGGTTGCAACTTATCAGTAGGAATTTTAACAATGGCCACTGGTGGATCCATGATCTTTGGTCCCAAAGAATTATAGGAACCATTTTCCTCTTTCTGAAGCCTCAACCTGGTTCTGAGGGCCATTTGATCGTTATTGTAATATCTCATCCCCGCAGAGATGGAACTATGGTCACAGTACCTATGTAAGCCTGACAAGGACAAAAAGTCAGGAAGAGGAATTGATCTCCCTAGAGAGTTTGTGCACTGTTTACATTCCTCAATTCCACTGTTTAACATTTGAGATGGATCTTGCCTACCTTCAACATGTATGTTCAATATGTTTTGCTCAAAAGGAGCAGCTGAAGTGTTATATGTGTTCTTACCGCAACTTTCACAAAATGAAGCAGCTTCCTGTCCCATACATAATTCAGAATCCTTCAAATCAACATATGAATTCAACTTTTTTCCAGTATTGGTATGGGAATTAATTGGTGAATTTCTTTCAGCAATTTCCAATTCTTTTGCTTTTTTACCATCTTCCAAGCCCTGGGAACTGCAGGGAGATTTACATGACATTCCATCATCTGTCATCCACTGCTTTGCTTGTCTCCTTACTCTCATGACATGCCTCAATTTTCTCTTTATACGACCAAAGGGAAAATGTGAAGGCCTAATATATCGTGCATCAGAACTGAAGCTATTAGGAGAATGGGACTGAGGACAGCCAAAGCTTGTTTCACCAAAATTTTTCACATTAACAGTGCCAGGCTTCAAAACTACTATTCTGTTTGAGGACTGAGGGTTACAACTTGACCTCAAATCATATCCATCAGAGGACTTAAAAGGTTTTACACATTGTGTAGCATTACTTTGTGGAGATTTATTCAATCCAGTCATCCTTTTTTTCCTTGCCTGATATGGTTCTTTCACTTGAGAACTCTGTAAGTCATGAATCTGTTTTACTAACAGAGAGTTTGGATCTTGCAGAAGTTTTATGAAAAGTTCCTTGTTTGAATATAAAATCTGCAATGCATCCAAGAATTGATTAGGCTGACAGCCTGCCCTGTCTTTGCCTTGGGAAACTTCATTGATAGATCTCTGATCCACAGTCATCTTTGTTACTTCATTTCTCCAATCTGCTACCTGATCATTCTCCACGCAACTGATACTTCTACAACTATAATCTCTTATTCGCCCGGAACTTACCTGTAATCAGAACTCTTCCATCAGTTCTACTAAACTATCCTTTGTAATAGGATGAGAGGAGTGAGTGGATGACACCATTTTTATTGCATCTTGCCAACAATACGTTGCGATTTTAAAGCTTAATTAAAACTGCTAGATTTGATATGAATGAATTATTTTTCATGGAACTAGTCACTAGATCCTCAAAAATAAAGCATTGTGATTTTTGAGACCAAGCCTGAAGGTGATGATTTTATTAAATATATATTTAGGATGGAGTAGAGATATATGGATCGGCTTCGGTGTTGATTCTCTTCTGATCAAGGTCAGTAGTTCAGTACAAAATATTATTTTTCAGGTCTTTATGATTTAAAATGCTACTTTATTAAAGAAAAGAAAAAGATTTTTTTCACTTCCCAAAATCCTACACTCATGTATTTGTATGTAGGAAGAATTGAGAGAAAAAAAAAATAAGGGTAGTAAAAGAAAAAATCGGTTTGTCAAAACAAAATAAAATGGCTTATACTTATGTCAAGGAAGATGCTTTCCTCTCCGTACGTCAGTGGGATGCTTAAAACTTCCTTGACGTTAAAATTGAAATAACACGAACACTTCACTAGTGATGAGATATATAACTGGCGACAGTATCTCGACCAACTTAAGCGATGTATAACTTAGATATTACGGCAATCACTTTGATGAGGGACGAGGGAAGATATGTTGTGGCCGTGTAAAGAGGGTAAGAATATCATGCATGCCATGATAAATTTCATAATGCAGAATCTTAAAAGCAAAGGGTCCTGTTATAACATCAACCTTAGAGATGGAAGTGTGTGATCATAACTTACACCAATTTGAAGGTGTTTCTCATCAACCGCGTTAGGCACATCTGAGCTACTTTCGGAGTTTCCATTTCCTGCAGCTTGGAAAAATTATTCAGAAGTTTCAAATTATAGAGGGCCCAAATTGACTACATATAATTTCCTAACCTTCAGAAAATAAAAAATTGATTTAATGTGCAACAGGAGTAAGTAAAAATATGGTTAATGGCAGCATAAGTTTCTGGCTGAAAATTCTTTATTTTAAAATTGTAGCCGATATACTTAGAGTTTTACTAAATGCAATATGCTTCCAACACTAAGAAACTCGCAACCTTTCTGAATGAAAAATCTATATTACCCAGTTTTTCTAAGCTAAAAAAATTGAACTCTTACCATTAGCACGTGCACTGGAATGCTTCTTATTGGAAACCAATCTTTTGTCAGAATGACCATGAAAATTAAAGATTCTAAACATTCGCCACGTGCAGCCTGTCTCGTACTTTTGGTTAACCAAAGGAGGAGATCTTCTCGCCATGATAAAGAGGAAAGCTATTATCTGTGATTTCTATTTTAATGGGAAAATCACAAAAGTCTGTGCAAGCACAGAAATAAGAAAATGTTAATCCCTGTACATGAGAAATAAATAAGTAACAATGTTCAGCTTAAGAATGCCATCCAAACAATAACTAGAAATATCAGAATCTAACGGTACTAATTTATAATCAGTTTCAAACCCCACAAAAAGGTTTCATTATTGACCACTGAGAAGGAAAAAAAAAAAAATATATATATGAAAATGATTAAAACTTAAAAAGAGTTAATTTTTACAATTGATAAGCAACTATACCTATATATTGATCTATAACCAATTGACAATTTGACATATCCGCCCAACCACCGAGCAAAAGAGAAATAAAAGAATTAAAAAGATTCCACCTTGTCTGCAAAACACAAACACGTGAAGACCAAAGTTACTTTCTGTATACCTAATGTGACTAAACTCTGATTTGAGACCCAACGGTGAATGCAATCATTAAGTCCTATAGTCCTTTTAATTGACATGTAATCACATTTACCAACACACCAACCAGCTGAAAGGGAGAGTTACATATATGTAAAGCTTTGTGTGTGTGTGCTTCATGCAGTGTAAAGCTGAATCCTCTTCAATTCATAATATAGCATGCTTCTAAGTCTAACAATGGAGACTTTTAGTATATAATAGAGTGAGGATACCTGTATTATATCGCTCAAGTTGAAATCCTGGTGCAGCTTAAAGGCCTAAACAAGTGCATGATGATGAGGTAGATCTAGAATAGGAGAGGCTGAATGTGAAAATGCGAAACAAAGACACAGGAACACGGGGAATGTGTCTATGTAATAGTCAATGCGATTCGGATTTGGACATATAATAATATGAAAGTGACGAGTAAAGTGTAAAATAAAGAGTGGTTGAGAAAAGCTTTCAGCTGAAGGGAACTTGGCTTGTTTTGCTTTCTCTTATCTTTCTCTACTTGTCCATCACTTCCGTGCAAATGCAAATGCAATTGCAAATCCAAATCCACATCCTTTCCCTGTCCAGTCAGTGTATACTATTTTGAGTTATGTTCTGACCCACTATTTATTGAATCCAGCTCTTTGTCGCCTCGAAATGTACCAAACGGCGTCGTTTTTAAGGAATCTTCCATCTTCGTATAACTTGTCGTTGAGTGAGGGATTTTGCTGGACAAGACGTCTTCCTTTCACTCATGTTGTGCAGGGAACAGCCCCTGGCCCTTGCACCTTGTTTTGCTCAATTTGGCTACCAATTTGAACCCTTCATGTTCATGGCTGCCCCATACATAAACTGGTCCCGCACTCATTTATTACTTTAACTGTAATATGAATTACATTTTTTATGCAATAAATAGCTGCAAATAACATGGTTAGTTGGTTACTCTCACTTTAATTTAGTTGCAACAACATCACTATTCTGTTATCCTTGCCTGTCATGGGATTCCATATTTTGCCTATTGTGACTGCACAACTGACAACTGCATTTTTTCCCTTGTTTAATCAATTCCTCAAATTCTCTTTCGTTTTTTTTTAAGAGGCTCTTTCGGAATTAATAACATGAACAGTTATGAAGTATGTCCAAGTCTGTCGGTCATAAGTGCACCTCATTTTTTTTTTATTTTGAATTGGAAATATTATACATCGTACAATTTTTCCAATTGCGTTGCATGCGATTGCTTATACATATCTGAGGTTTAATTTGAATTGATTTTAAAGTAAAATGTCATCTGATTTAATTATAAAAAATAGTAGTTTCGTTTAAATTAGTTTTAAAATAATATTAAATTTAAATTATTTTAATTTCTTGTAGTATGAATTAGAATGGTTGTTTTGATTTTTACTTTTTTAAAGGAAAGATATTTTATTTCTTTAAGCAAGCAAATGATATTTTATATTATCTCCAAATATGTGGATTAAGTGATTAACTATGATAGGTTGATTGAGCTAATTAAAAGTTTTAAATATGTACTTATGTAAAAAATTTAGAAAAGATTTGTTGTCCGTAATAATTCTACTTGATTTGACCTATTTTATCTCTTGTGAAAGATATTTGTGATCTATATAACAAAATGGTATTTCATTGGCTAAAACAAAGAGATATTTATTTGTATAAAATATTAATAGAGATTGTTCGGGATATCATATACTGATAGAGTATTTTAGTTAATACTGACATTATATAATATTAGTTTTACAATTTAATTGAAATATATTGATAGTATAAAAAAGTTTATATTGCTATTCAATAATGGATTATCATATAATTAAAAATAGTTAAGTTTTATAATAATTATTTAAAAATTCATATTTAAGATGATTTTTAATTAATTGGAACCGTATAAATTTTTATACTAATAGTGTATTAAAGTTAATCTATTTAAACATAAAATAAGAAAATTAATATACGTTTAGATATTTTGTATACAATTCAGTTTAGTTTAAACATGAAAATAAAAAAGTATTAAATGACATAAAATAATGCAATTTTTTTAGTTTATTAAATTTTTAAAAAAATAATGATTTGAAATAATTTAGATTTTGTGTTTTTTGGTTGGCGGACTTGGATTTGGTTTTGAACACTGTTCCCATGGGTACACCATATGACACAGATCAATGTGACAGAAGGATCCATACAAATAGAAAGAAGTACAAACAACGATTATGGGCTGAGCCCAGAGCAAAGAAGACAAGGAATCCACAATTATGAGTATATGAGCGTCATTATTGGGCTGGAGATGAGGCAAAGACACAATGAATCGGTTAATCTGTTATTTTGGTAGATACACGGAACAAAAGTCTAAAACCCAAACCCCTGAACTCGGCTGAGCTGACGCAGTCTTCTTTGATGGCGTTATCATTTGTTTCTCTTCCATACTTGCTTTCTCTCACTACTACATCCAATTCCATCAGTGTAAAGCTCCAACACTTTGGTAAACCTTCCACTTCTACTCCAAAACCAAAACCACCTTTCTTTCGTTCCCTATGCTATCCATTCGTTCACGTTCGGGCTCCCAGGGCCATTGGGCCTGATGGCAAGTTCTACCCAAGCCCCGGCGATGACGACCCGCCGGAGGCAGAGGAGGACTCCTCTCACGGCTTCTCCACATTCCAGCAAATCCACCGCCAAGCGGAACGCGCGCGCCAACTCGAAGAAGAAGATTTCAAGAAAAACCAATCCACTTACCTCGCCGCCATCGCAGACGTCCAAGACGCCCCTGACGACGCTCACCTCGACACCTCCGAGGACGATTTGTTCGGCGAAATCGACAAAGCCATCGCTCTCAAGCGCAAAGAGTTCGTTCGCCAGGGTCTTCTCGAACCCAATCCAAGGAAAGAAGAAGTTCCCGTCGTCACCGAGGACGTCCTTCAACCCGAGGAGGTCGTCGATTTGGAGGAGATTGAACGGCTTCAGGGACTCACCGTTGTCTCCGATGGCGAATTCGACGCCGAAGGAAACGGAAATCGAGGTTCGTCGTCTTTGAAAACCGAATCTCCGTTTGAATTCGATTTTGATAGTTACGGAAAAAGTAAGACTAGGATTGTGGAAGCAAGGTTTAGGATGAGTTTGGCGGAGCTTTTAGATGAGAGTAAGGTGGTGCCTGTGTCTGTGTACGGTGATTTGGATGTTGAAATCACTGGGATTCAGCACGATTCGAGGATTGTAACTTCGGGTGATTTGTTTGTGTGCTGTGTTGAGGGGAATTTGGTTTTGTCCGAGGCTGATAAGAGAGGTGCAGTTGCTGTTGTGGCCAGTAAAGAGATTGACATTGAGGATACTTTGGGCTGCAAGGCTTTGGTTATTGTGGAAGACACCAATGCCGTTCTTCCTGCGCTGGCTGCTTCATTTTACAGACGTCCTTCCAACAATATGGCTGTTATTGGGATAACTGGGACTTATGGTAAAACGACCACCACCTATTTGATCAAAAGTATGTATGAAGCCATGGGCCTTCGCACTGGGATGTTTAACTCGGTTGCTTCTTATATTCATGGGGATAATAAATTGGACTTGCCAAACTTGGCCCCGGATGCTGTTTTGGTTCAGAATTTGATGGCCAAAATGCTTCACAATGGAACTGAAACGGTGGTAATGGAGGCGTCTTCTGATGTGTTGGGTCAGGGAAAGTACGATGAGGTTGATTTTGATATTGCGGTTTTCACCAATTTGAGTCAGGAGGGTGATAGGGATGCGCAGGCTAAACTTTTCTCGAGAATGGAGGATCCCGAGCGGCACAGGAAGGTTGTTAACATTGATGATCCCAATGCGCCATTTTTCATGTTGCAGGGGAAGCCGGAAGTTCCTGTTGTGACGTTTGCGTTGGAGAATAAGAATGCGGATGTTCATCCCTTGAAGTTTGAACTCTCCCTGTTTGAGACACAGGTGTTGGTCAATACACCCACGGGAATACTAGAAATTTCATCAGGTTTGCTTGGAAAGCATAATATTTACAACATTCTTGCTGCAGTGGCTATTGGCATTGCTGTTGGGGCACCTTTAGAAGACATTGTTAGAGGGATTGAAGAGGTTGATGCAGTTCCTGGTAGGTGTGAGTTGATTGATGAGGAACAAGCATTTGGGGTAATAGTGGACTATGCTAGTACTCCTGATGCATTGTCTAGATTGCTTGATTCTGTAAGGGAGCTTGGACCTCGCAGGATTATAACTGGTATGTTTGTGTTTCTCTTAATTGCCATGAAAGATTTCCTTTTTAATTTTATCTTGGACATGAAGAAATTTAAAATAAAGCTTTTTCTGTTAAAATATTTACGTGTCTGAAGTTTGAACAGTTACATTATTTGATCTAAATATACTTTCCTTATCGTGCATGTCAATTTCTTTTTTCATTTTGAAGTCATCGGTTGCTGTGGGGAGGGTGACAGGGGGAAGAGACCTGTGATGACTAAGATAGCAACAGATAAAAGTGAAGTGACCATGCTGACATCTGACAATCCCAAGAGTGAAGATCCATGTATGTATATTAACCATAGAATATAGGCAAAATTATGAATGTTTTTACATGCTTTAACTAGCCGATCAACAGCTTCTGAATCCTAATGTTTAACATGCTTTAACTTTTTGTCCAGTGGACATATTGGACGATATGTTAGCCGGGGTAGGATGGACAATGCAGGACTACCTGAAATATGGAGAGAATGACTACTACCCACCTCTTCCAAATGGTCACAGGCTTTTTCTCCATGACATTAGGAGGGTGGCTGTGCGAGCTGCAGTTGCAATGGGAGAGGAGGGTGATGTAGTTGTAAGTTATCGAAGCTCCTTTCTTACTTTCTACATTTCACCTTCTAATATAGAAGAGAGCAAAGCTGTGATAATGCAGAAGTCACTTAATTGAAAGCATTTTGATACTTGATACTGCAAAAGGGATATGAAGTTTTTGATTCTCTGAAAAGTTTGAAGAATAATATTAAGATATCAAAGTGATATTGCAACAAAGAAGATTTTTCTACAGAGGTTGCAAAGGAAGCAAACAAGGAACAACTATATCCTAATATATTGATTAAGAGAAAATTTGAAAGAAGCTTAAATTTAAACACAAATACACGATGAAGAAACATATAATAACTATTTGGTTATTTGCCATGATCAATCTTATTGCATGTGGACAATACAAGAAAGGAATTAGAAGATAATATAATTGTATGCGAGAAGATATTAGTATAGCACATGTTGAGGAGAAAATGACAAAAAATCAGCTAAAATGGTTTTGATATGCACAAAGAAGGCCATTGGAGATACCAATGAGGGGAGTTGATAGCAGTTTTCTAGTTCTGTGAACAGAGGTAGAGGGAGACCAAGAAGAACTTTGGAAGAAATTATTAATAGACCTTATGGTAAATAATATTTTAGATCATTTGGTTTTTGACTGAACCCAATGATATAACTGACCTCATCTGGTGAGATAAGGCATATATTGTTGTTTGCATGGGGGCGAACTTTCCACTAACATTCAGTTTCATGTATGGCATTTTAGTGATCCAATGAAGTCACAACATACAATTCCCACACAAATGTGGGAGTTCTGCTTTGTCTCATTTTGGTAGCCTTGCTTTAATTGAAGCTTTAACTAATCCCCCCACCAATTGTACTTGTGATTGATGCAACACCTTCCTTATAAACTAATTTTGCTTTATGAATTGTATTTATTGGAGTTGAGAAAACTTTATGTTTACTGTGTACTAGATAATGTCTTCTATCTAAGCTTTTAGATTGACCGTACTGAAAGCATTACAAATGGAGTTTAATAACTTGTATCCTCTTTTAGATTGATTGTGGGTTGTGATTTTTATATGCATCGTGCAGGTGGTTGCTGGCAAAGGTCATGAAACATATCAGATAGAAGGGGATAAGACGGAATTCTTTGATGACCGAGAAGAGTGCCGAGAGGCATTGCAGTATGTTGATGAGCTTCACCAAGCTGGAATAGATACAAGTGAATTTCCGTGGCGGTAATGCCAAATGTTTACCTCTTCAGTTTCTTTTTATAACTTGGCAAGGCTGATTACTGGCATTGTTGGTCTGAGACCGCTCCTGGAACAAAACAAATACAAGAAAAAACAAAAAGCATCGAAGAATAAGAAAAAAAGAAAAAATCACGTTTTTTGTGTTTAATTTCGTTTCTGTCTCCTGTTTTCGCAGGTTACCAGAGAGTCATTGATACTAAAGAGCTGTTGTGATTAGTAATGGCTACTGCGTTACTTGTTCGCTGAAGTACTAATCGAGCAAGTTAAAAGAAAAGGGGCTTTGCCTGATCGAAGGGCTCTCTTCTTTTGGAGCAGCTTGGAAGCAACCAGGAAAAATTGCCCCCTCAGTTTGAGCGGCAATAGCCCCCCTCAGATTCCAGCCGAAAATTGCAAGGTCGGCATAGTACGGTTTTATCCAACTTTTTATTTTTGTGTGTACAAATGTAATCATATTCTTTTCTTTTTTTTCTTTCTTTTTCCAGGCCTCCATTCTCCTTTCCATTGTAATTCTACGTCCTCTAACTAAATTATTGAAGAGTGATGCAATAGTCAGCTTCCTCTTGTATAACAAATTCAAGTCTTTATTCGTAGATTAGAATAAATTTCTACACGCACTTTTTCTTCATACATAGCCACATGTCTGCATTAGTTTTGAGTTTCTATATCAAATTAATGTTTTTTCTCTTCAATTAATTTTTAAAATTTTTTAATTAATACATCAATTTAAACATAATAGAATATTTGTAAACTATTGTTAAAATCGTTTTTATTAATTAAATTAATTAAAGATTTTTTTAAAGTTTATAAATGTGTATTTTATAATCTAATTTAAATTTTTTATCAATCAAATAATTTCTTATTAATTAAAACATTCTTCTTTTATATTTTTATTTATTTTTCATATATCATTTGTAACTATAAACATTCGTAAAATACAGTTAATACTTGTTAATACATAAACAAAATTCCTGAAATGAACTTGCAAACCAAGCGGAATATCCAACATAGTGATGGGAAGTTCCACTCGGAGCAGGAGTTGCAGCACCAAAACAAGGGAACAGCTTCTTTGCACCCCGCATATCAACAGTATTTCCCACCTTCCATTTAAAAATACTTTTTTACCCTTATTCCTAAAGTTTATTTCCGGAACACACCTATTGTTTCTGGAAATAAAATTTTGAAGGCAAAATAAATATATACTTTCAACAATGTATGTCCAAAAAGTTATTAATACATTCCAAAATAAATTTTAAAAATTTATTTTCGGAATTTACATTTTAAATTCTGAAAAATATTTTCAGAATTTAATGTTTGAATTCTGAAAATAAATTTTTGAAATTTATTTCCATAAATACAATTTTAATTTTTTAAAAATATATTAATAACATTCTAAAAATAAATTTTTTAAATTAAAAATTTGAATTCCGGAAATAAATTTTCCAAATGAGACATACTAGTAATAGGGATATTTTTGATATAAAGTTTCTTAAAAAAAGAAGAAGAGAAATGTGAATAGGAAAATTAAGAAAATAATAAAATGCCAAAAGCAAGGCCCCCGAAACGATTGTGAAAACAATTAAAGTTGTATTATTAAATAATTGATTTCTAAAAATATCCTTTCTTCAATAGCAGCATATCCCTATCTTTTCTCTAGAAATAGTAACAACTATTTTGTGTAATTATTTTTCCCTATTTAAAATTTTTTAAAATAAAATAAGTTACCAAATAGAAAAAGAAATCAAATTTTTAGTCTTTTATTTTACATCCAATTTTGATTTTAGTTCCTACCTCGCTTTATTATGATTTTGATCTCTTACTGTACAATTGGATTCTTTACTTTGTCTATTTACTCACATTTTCACTTTTTATAGGATTATTTAGTTTATAAGAGTGTCAATTTGTAAATTTTAATTTCAAAATATTTTAACTTTTATTCTTATATTATTTATATTTTTATAAAAAAATTTAAATATAACTAGGTTTATATCAAATTATAGATATCGAATGAGCTCTTATGTATATAAACATTCATATGCTTTCAGAAATGATATTCTCAACACTACAAAATATTAGTTATTTAGATATATTTTATTTTTAAAATTTTATGAAGGTTAAAATTATCATAAATATTTTATAATTTTATAAAAATATTTATAACAATTTTAATTGTAATTGTTATAAATTTAAAAATAAAATATATCTAAATGTTTGACAATATGGTATGAATATTATTTTTTTTTTAAGTTTAATACAAGTTAATTTATTTCATTCTGTATCATATGAAAATCACTTACCTTGTGAACTTAGCAATTAGTTTTAGGGTGACCAAATGTTCACATTACCTTGTGAACTTAGTAATTAGTTGATTAGTGAGACCAAATATTTTGAATTGAAATTCAATGCATTTCAGAAAATTTCTTTTGAAAATAAAAAACTTGGAAAGATGAAAGAGCGAAAGAATTTTGGGTTCTTAAAATAGCATTTTTCAAGTCCCACTGTATATTTAAGTATTTATAGAATCGCGCTGTTCTTTAATACTTTGATTGATGGGAGAAATAGAAAAGGAAAATAAAAATAAATAAAAAGATTTTTTGCTTTATTTGTATATAAAAATAAAAGAGAATGAATAAAATTTTGCGGATCTAATAAGAAAAAAAAATCTTACATTTTTTGTTTTTAATTTTAAATTGTTAAAATTATTATATATTTATATAAATATAAAAAATATAATTATATGTTAATAAAAAATATAATAAATAAATAAATTTAAATTAAATTTTATACTCCTAATATATATTTTTATTAGTTTAAATAATATAAATCCAAATATATTTTTTTTCTATTTTTTCCATTAATCAAACAAAAGTATAAATCCAAATTATTTTTTAAAATTTTTCTATTCATGCAATTGGTTGATGGAAAAGTTTGTCCGATGAATGTACTAATGGCTGGAAAACAAGAACCTTTGGAGGTGGATACTTCTTGTGGATAATGATTGCTTATGGCTTTGATGAGACTTAACTTTGTACTTTACCTTGATTAAATGATAAAATAATTAATTGATTAGTTCTGTTTTTTTTATCCTAATTTTGGTAGGTCTTCTAATTAAGTAGCACTGCTGTACGCTGTTCCATTCATTCTTACTTTGGTTTTTTTATTTTTTATTTTTTATTTTTCTTTTGGGTTAAAAAGAATAGACATTGTCATGTATATTTTTTTTTAAATGATTGTTTAAAGAATAGGATTATAATTATTATATATTTGAATTTTATTTTTATTTTTTTGTCTTTTTCTATTATATTATATTTTACATATTTTTTATTTTTTATCCGATTTCATTTATTTTTTATGCACAACAACAATTTAAAAAAAAAAATAAAGGTAATATTTCACCTTGTTAGAATTTATAGATTGAGTACTGTCATCTTATGTATCGTAACATTATTGATTTTTAATATCTGGTTTTAAAACTGTTTTTCAGTATTTAAAATATGATAAATTTGTATTAAAAATAGAGTATTTAGTATATTAAAGTATAAAAATATAACATTTCTAATAAAAAAATATTATTTTTAAATATATAAAATCAATCTTATAAATTTTGATTATAATTTTTCTAAAACTAGATCAGGAGAGCAAGGTCCTATCTATCTACTTAGTTATCCAAGTTAAGGTTGTAACACATGGTTTCCCATAAACTTTGCTAAATGCGAATACATACGATCACTTGGATCACTATCATCTGGTAGGGAAGGTGTTACAACAATTTACATGTGATAAATGCTTTAATATTATTTATTTTTAAATAACATTTTACCGTATATAATTCGTTTGATGACTTGTCTCATATTTTTATTTATATTTCATTCAACAAAATTTTTATTTTTATATATTTATAATTTTACACGATATATCGAACACGTTCTATTAACTTGACAAACAAAATACTTTAATCCTTGCAAGTTGTGCTAAACCTTATATTTACATATTAAGATCAATATGTTAACAAATATTAATGCACGTGGAAGAGACGTGATTATGATAATCAACTTAAACCTTAGTTGAAGCCTTGAAGGCCATGCGTAAACAGGTATTGTTGAGAAAGTCGAATAGAGAGGGTAAGAGGATGGAGCAATTATTTTTTGAGTCAAATTTTATTTTAGTTTTTAAATTATAAGTATTTTTTTCTTTAATCTTAATTTTATCTGTATTTTAATATTTTATTTTACAATATGGTATATTTTAATTTCCAATATAAAACTAATAAAATTAAAATAAATATTTTAAAAAAAATTAAAGTAAATATTTTTAAAATTTAAAAAATAAATATATAATACTTACAACTTTGGTTTAATTATACTTGTGATCCTTAATTCAATTTATATGCAATTTTTATCTCCAAATTTTTTTAGCAATTTTGCTCCTTATATTTTCAAAATTTAATAAATTTAGTCTATCATTAATTCTTTTTACCTTCGCTTTAAAATTTTCATTTTTTTTCTCAAATATTTAACAAATTAGAATAACTAAATTATTTTATACTTAAAACTCATCAACCAAAATATTAAATTTGACTCAAAATAAAAAATGATTTTTATTCTTGAAAACTTAATCTCAAATTCTATAAAAGTATTCAACTTTTATTCAATTTAAACAAAACTTCCTTTCTAAATATTTAAAATTATTTCATGTGTCAATACTATTACAAAATCCTTCAAAATACTGGATAAAATTAATGATTTAAAAATTTTAATTTAAAGAAAATTAAGAAGGGATAAATTTTGTTCAAATTTAAAGTAAAATAATAAAAATTATCAAAAATTTGAGAAAGTAAAATTACACATAAATTAAATTAAAAAATATAAAAGTGAAATTATATATATATATATATGAAAAATTAACTTATTTTTTATGAGAAAATTTAATATAAATTATTTTATTTAATATTTTTTTAGAAATTGAATTTCTTCTATCTAACTATTAAATTTACAATTTTATTATATAAATTATATTTAAAATTTTTATAAAATTTAATATTTTATTAAATAAATTTAAAATAATATATATTAAAATAAATATATTATTTATTTTTAAAAAATCAATATATTAAAGCATCAAATATTTTTTAAATTTTGTGAAAAATTTATAAACATAATTTATATAATAAAATTTATAACTTTAATAGTTAATTGATAAAATTCAATAATTAAAAAAGATTAAATTAAATAAATCATGATAAATATATATATATATACTAGGAACATTAATTTTAAATTTTTTATTTTATTTTATTTTTAATTGTTTTAATCTTTCATTTTATTAAAGTTATTGATTTTGGTTTATGTGTTTTAAAATTATTTATACTTTTGGTTTTTTAAAAATATCCATGTTAACAATTTGATTCATCAATTTGTTTATTTATTCTTAGTCAAACATTCTAAGAGACTATTTCATTTTTAAAAATATCAAATTATACATTTAATTCCTTAATATGCTAACTTTAGTTTATATATTATTTACACTTTTATAAAAAAAAAATTTATCAAAATATAATAAAGTTAATAATAAAATGTACATAAAAACATTGTGTAGAATTAAAATGCATTAGATATATTTGTTAGAGATTAAAGTGTATATTTACTCAAAAAATCATCAATTAATATTTTTTAATAATATAAATGAGAATCAGCAACTTTTATCAAATGAAAGATAAAATTATAAAAAAAAGTATAAATTAAAAACTTATTTAAATCTATGTAAAATACTTAAAAAGCGTTCTAACCATATATTACTTGGTATTTCATACATCAAATTATCGTTTTTTAATAATAACTAATCACATTAATTTGATTTTTGATATACTAAAGTATGCTATTTAAATGATTAATTAGATGACAACAATATGATATTAAGGAACTAACCTAATCAATGTCACAACATTAAACATGATGATGGACAACTTCAGAAATTAAAAGAGGGGTTGGGAATAAACTTACATATATAATTATTTTTTTAGTATGTAAAAAGGTATTTTTAAATAATTATTGAAAACTAGTTTTTTTTAAATATTATTTAAATAAATATAATTTTTACATTTAACATATTTAAAGAATATAATTATTAATTATGTTAGTCTTATTAGTTTATATAGATATATTACTAAATTATATAATTATATTTTCACATTAAAAAATATATGCATGTGTAATATTTGAGTTTTTATAAGAAGTTAAAAAATAATTTTTCATTTAAAATATGTTAGAATATATTATAATTCATGATAAAAGTGTATGAATAATAAATTTTTAATAAAAAATTATTTTTAATTTCTTAATAAATAATTTAAAAATATTAATGATCATTTTATATATTTTTGGAGAATAAGGCTGAAACCATCCCTATTGCCTTGGACCCGTCTCTGAAATCTGATGATAATGATATAAAAATAATGTTATTACTTATTTAAATCTATGTTTAGAGAAAACACAATAAACATGTAAACATAATAAGAAAAAAACTAGGTTGGAGACTTGAAGCCACCAGCCCCTTCCCGAAGGAACCATACCACAAGAAATAATATGGCAAAAGTTTGGCTTTGCTGGTTGGATATGTTAATCCCTTCATCAATTGAAGAATCAAGTGGTGGTGGTGTTGAGGGCAGAGCTTCAGAGTTGTTATTTTATTTATATATTCTATATTAATTAAACGAAATTCTTGAGTTATAAGATTATCATTTGTCGGAGAAATTTTGTTTTAATGAAAATACAATGTAACAGTATACCGTTTTTGTCTATTAATAAGATAATATGAAATTATTATTTATTTTATTCATGTTCTAAAATTAATTATTTTATATTTTAATTCATATTCTGGAATATTATATTTTATAGATTTTTTTTACATTGTTAGATTGGATATCTTGTGAAAGTTTTCGTTAAAAATAATTTAATATTAAAATTAATTTTTTACACTTAATTATACTATAATCATTTTTAATGAAAATTTTATTATACAACAGCAACTAATATTTTGATGTATAATAAAAACAATAAAATTTAAATTGAACTCTTTAAATCTTTCATTATTATGAACAATAATAATATATTATCAGCGTATTTAAACATATTATAAAATGTTGCTTTTAAGTAATTTTATTCATATGTATAAGTAATTAAGCCGAAAATTAATGATTATTGTTATAAAAATTATAACTTATTTCATTGTAGAAAGCCTAAGGTTGATATTTACACTATGGTGGTAGGGTGGTTAAAAAATTATTCATTTTTGACAGGAAGGTATGTAGACTAGAAAGTTTTAATTTTTTATAACGTTTTTTAATATGATTTTTTAAACTTGGATCACAATTAATTAAAGACCAAATTTTTATACTACTTAATTATACAATAAGATATTATAAAATATATAAAAATACATAAATAATTTTCTATTATTAACATAATCTTGATCCACATGTACACGCAGCTCCAACAGGGCATCCTTTGAGTATTAGCTGTCATGCACAACATAAAAAGCTTGCCCTGACTCTGCTTTCCATATAAATATGTATGATAATAAAGACACCGATGATTAGGCCCACTATAATAAAATTTGGTGGAATATTTGAGACACAGCTAAAACTAGAGCATACAACAGCCCCACAACATTTATTATTCATCACTCTTCATGTTCGTGAAATAATACAAATGTAAGATCAAAGACAAGAATCCCTAAAATCATTCAAAATCTTGAAAATAAATATATGCAATTGTAGATTATGAGTTATGAAGCAAACTACACTCCCCTCTAATACTATACTATAAATTGTTTTAAGTGTTTACTCTTCTGACATGTTTGAATTATGGTTTGAAAATTACAGTTAGATCCAATAAAAAGTATTTTAATTATTTTATCTGTACAGAAATCATAATGTGAGGCTCAAAATCATGTTACAGAATAATTGAACGATGATTTGTAGACATTATTTATAAATAAAACTCAATTTGTGTTGTCGAAACCAAGGTTTGGGGGTTCTCCAACTGCAAAAGGAAAGCTTGTTGACGTGACAATTAACCGAGGCGTGTTCAATCAAGAATAATGTAATGCTATTTTTTTATTACAGGGATGATCCTAATCCACAAAGGTTACTAAAAGTAAAGTTTAATTAATGGAAGAATGACGGGTAAAGGGCCCCAATTAGATATAGTGTAACCGCAACAGAAACGTGAATTGTTGCAACTTCAAACTATAGTTTGATTATGAAGGACCACAGAACTGAAAACAAAACTTGTTGCCTATGTCCATGTGCTAGGTAAAAAGCTGTCACTTTCCCAACGGTCATTTATTCTAGTCCATTCGATTTGTTTCTTAGTCCTGTGGCTGTGATTTTCCTACCGTTAATCTGATTATGACCTTTTTGGAGTCAAGAAAGATGAAATTGAAGAGGATATATATACCATTCACATTTCACGCTTACTACTAACCGGGGACAACCACTTTTGGTACAATTTCAAATACTTAATAATTTAATGCCCCATGTCATGTAACATGTAATTAATTAATTGTTGATCATCAAATAAATATAACAATGCCCAGAGAATGCAAAAATAGTTTTTTAGTGACAGACTCATTCACATATATGTAAATTATTCGGTAGAGCATGTCGCTAATAACTACGTAATGAAAAGAATCATAAAAAGGACAGAAGATTAGAGAAGATGACATGCTACAGTGTGCGGCGGATAACAAGACAAAGGAACCACAGTTTAATTTCCACAAAAAATTAGTTCCCTTTTTAATCATACATACCATCATTGAACACCTTAACCCACATCTTATTAATTTTTTAATACTGAAAGTACTATAATAATCAATATCAAAGCATAAGAGCATACAGTACAGTAGAAGTTTGCTAAAAACAAAAAAACAGCCACACTTGACTTAACTTTTTTATTTCCAGCAAAATATAATATAATTATTAGCAAAAGGACAGCAATAATAGAGTTGCTCGGTATTTTTCAGTTTCATCTTTGCACTATATAATGAGACTATCTCTCATTCCAAAGTTTACTACATTTGTAAGAGTTGATAAGGTAGTAAAAGAGGAGCAAAAGTGTGTGACATTTTGTGTTAGTTGTTTGAGAGTTAAGGATGGAGAAAGAGGAAGATGTTAAGGTTGGAGCAAACAAATTCTCAGAAAGGCAACCATTGGGAACAGCTGCACAGAGTGACAAGGACTACAAAGAGCCACCAGCAGCTCCTTTATTTGAGCCTGGTGAGTTAAAGTCATGGTCCTTCTACAGAGCTGGAATTGCTGAGTTTGTGGCCACTTTCTTGTTCCTCTACATCACCATTTTGACTGTTATGGGTGTCAACAATTCATCCTCCAAGTGTTCTTCTGTTGGCATTCAAGGCATTGCTTGGGCTTTTGGTGGCATGATATTTGCCCTTGTCTACTGCACTGCTGGAATATCAGGTATATTATTATGTTATATATAACTTTCAATTTTCATAATATTTTTTAATACCCTAAGTAACATAGATGTGTGTGTTGGTTGTAACAGGAGGACACATAAACCCAGCTGTGACCTTTGGTCTATTTTTGGCTAGGAAGCTGTCCTTGACAAGGGCAGTGTTTTACATTGTGATGCAGTGTCTTGGAGCTATATGTGGTGCTGGTGTGGTTAAGGGCTTTGAGGGTAATGCTCGGTATGAGTTGTTCAAAGGTGGAGCCAATTTTGTGAACCCTGGATACACCAAAGGTGATGGCCTTGGAGCTGAGATTGTTGGTACCTTCATTCTTGTCTACACCGTTTTCTCTGCCACTGATGCTAAGAGAAACGCTAGAGACTCTCATGTTCCTGTATGTCTTCTTCTTCTTTCCATTAATTTGCCATTTCCTCATGTTTACCAAAAATATGAGTTTCTCTAATAAATTCACCTATATCTATGAATTATGGTGTGAGAAATATAACAAAAAAATTGTGTACTTGTTTTAATGTTTCTGGTAAATGGATATTCCAATTAATTAATCAATGTGGTGAATTTATGATATAACATGATTGTAGATTTTGGCTCCTCTTCCCATTGGATTTGCTGTGTTTTTGGTCCATTTGGCCACCATTCCCATCACTGGAACCGGCATTAACCCAGCTAGAAGTCTTGGAGCTGCCATCATCTTCAACAGGGACCTTGCATGGGATGACCATGTATTTTCTTAATCTTCACTTTCAATTTTGTTGTATTTCCATTACCCTTGCTACAAAAATAAATAATAATACAATTTTTAATTTTAATGTTTTGCAGTGGATTTTCTGGGTTGGACCTTTTGTTGGAGCTGCCCTTGCTGCTTTATATCACCAGATAGTCATCCGAGCCATTCCTTTCAAGACAAGGGCTTAAAAAGCCTATGCCTCTTATCTTCTTCCCTAATTACTTCTATTATTATTAATTAATTATTATGTATCTGCTGTTTTCTTCATTTCTACATTTATGTCCATCTTTTTTTTTGTTGTTATTCCTTCGTATGGATGTAAATTAATTATCACATAATTACTTCCTAGATTGTATTTTTGTGACACTTTGAATGCAGTATTTTTTCACGCTATACATAGTTATCACAATCAGGAATGTGCTCATCATCCACTGGTTGGGGTGGTATCTCAAATGCGCACTATTAAAATAGAAATAGAAATGCATGAAATTAAAATAGAAATAATAAATTATTTAAAAAGTGTGGGGGATGAAATATTATTTAAAACGGCAAGCATGGGGATGGTATGTCAGGAGAAGAAAGATGGTATGATGTGGGCACAAACCAACGAAACAAAATAAAATTTTCTTTGAAATTTGGGGTCATTATTGCATTGGTCCAACTTTGATGATTGGTTTATGTTGAATACTAATATTTTAAAAATTGCAAGATTATTATTTATTAGTTCTTTATTCATTGGTCCACCAATTCTATTATTGAATACTATAATTTCATTGAAGGTGCAATATCATTATGTATCCAAGGTTGAAAGAAGAGCATGCTAATGTTCCAAAAGTCCTATACAGGGATGTTGAACTTGAGTGGCACATATTCATTACTTTAGAAGAGGCAATTAGGTGTTTAATGTTCGAAAGCAGCATTTTAACAAAAATAAAGATGAAAAGATTTTGAGAGACTCGTCTTGCATGATTAGAATTTTTAAATGCATAAAAGAGAGTGGGTAGTAACATCGTTTTCTAACATCTCAGCAAACAAAAGAACTAAGTTCAATCTCAGCAAACAAAAACAAAAGCCACGTTAGAATTAATGAGCAAACAAGTTGATCGAAGAGTAAACCTTCGTTATATGCAATTAGATCAAAAGAATTATTTTCATGGTAAAAGATCGATAAAGATGGCATATGAAGTGATCGAAAACTTATTTTGTAGTTTTTTATTGGACGTAATCATTTTTTAGTCAAGAAAGATTATTATCAACAGTTAAGAATTTCTTTTATTGTTTAATATAACTTTTATTTTTATTCAAAATTTTAACTTAAAAGAACTAGTTAAGCTGAATTTATTTTATCATTTGAGTCGTACGTTTAATTATATTTTTATTTAATAATTATATATAAATTAACAATAATTATTTTTGAAATAATAACTATATATTTAAATAATATTTTATGTCAATACATCTTATTTTTCTTTATCTTAGTTAAAGTATAACGATATGCTATATCCATTAATGACTTCTAAATTTATACGCACAAGCTTAAACAACAAATATTTGAAAACAGAGATAGTAGTAGCATTGTGATAAAAGTTGATAGAAATACAAACTGAATACAAAATAAAAACCTTAGAGTAACAAAATAAATGAAGAGAGAGAGAGAAAAAAAACTAAAAACTTATATTAAGGTTAAAAAACTAAATACTACTTCCTACATTTTTTATCTATTCAGCAGAGAAAAAGTATACGTATTATAAAATATAAATAATATTATTAATTTTTAAAAAATATTATTTATTTTTTACAAGTTTTTTATTTTTTCTTATTTATTATAATTTTAATATCTCTTTCATTTATTATTAAAAATATATTTAAAAAATTAGTTTGAATATCTAGATGGATTTTTCTCTATCCACATGGGTAAAAAAGGAACAAGGGAGTAATTTTCAAAAGAAAAGGCCAAAAAATGTATCAAACAATAATCTTAAAATCAAAATCAGATGGTGAAAACTACGATGTACGTTAGAAACTATGGCCTATGGGTATGAAAGATTAATACAAATTTAAAAATGTTTTTAACTTTTTACAGAAACTCAGCTTGATTTTGAGTTTTGACTTGTTTGGTGTGCAAAGGAAAAATGTGGTTTCTTGGTTGGAAAGGGCCATCAGGGTTCTCTGCCTCTTCCACAGCCGAACAAGTCACTGAAGGGATTGATGGAACCGGTCTCACCGCCATCGTCACAGGTTCTTCCTTATCCCTCCTTCTCTTTTCTTTTCTTTTCTTTTTTCCGATAAAAAATTCTAGAATTCGTTTTTTGGGTGCTAACAAAATTGGGTGTGTATGTTTTTGACTTTTCCACTTGAAGCAAGTTAAGATTTTTAAAGGGTATCTGTCCAAGAACATGATCATCTACTCACTACTTGGAACCATTTTGTGGGATGAAATGAAAGCTTGACAATTTTATTTTCCGTAGTTTGTTTTATTTTTAATGATTCATCGTTATGGCTTATTCGATGGTGACATGATTTTTTATTAGAGATTTTGTACTGAAAATAGCCTCAGAAGGCGCAGGACTTGTGATCTCCTATGGAAATGATATATAACATAACATAACATAGCATGCCATGCTACAACACTACACAATTGTTTTTCTTCCTTTCATTCCAATGGTGAGCAATTTTGCTGAATTATTGAACTAATAAGATTCATGTAACCTGTTATTTAATTTAGATGGAGGTCTTAACTTTGCTATGCTTTATTGAATTCAGTACTTATATAGTCCATTTTCAGGAGCATCAAGTGGTCTTGGTCTGGAGACCACCCGGGTTCTTGCACTGCGGGGTGTCCATGTTGTTATGGCAGTGAGGAATGTGGAGAGTGGTATGAATGTCAAAGATACAATACTTAAGGAAATTCCCACGGCTAAAATTGATGTTATGGAGTTAGATCTTAACTCTATGGTATCAGTAAGAAAATTTGCAGCAGATTTTAATTCATCTGGTCTTCCACTCAATATCCTAATGTAAGAACTTTTATCTCTAGTTGCTTTAGATCTCTTCTATTGTACTGTTTGTCTGTGTCTCCAAGTGGTTGAATGTCACCAATTGATGTCTTCTGATTATACTCTTCTCTTGCTGGAAAGATGGTTGTCAATTTTACTACTTTCTTGTTTGACATGGTGCTTGATAAACTGTTCTAGTAGCATTTCCCGTACCTTCACACTCTGCACTCTAGTTGGGATATTGCACGAAAAGAAACTCCTATCTGTTTTATGTGTAGATTGCTCATTTGAAAGTTAAAACAAATAATATTGTTTCTTTCCTTTGAAGTAACAATGCAGGGGTGATGGCAGCTCCATTCACGCTTTCCCAAGACAATATTGAATTACAATTTGCAACCAATCATTTAGGTATTAGATAATACATATTTTCCTCACATAATCAGTGAGATTTCTCTAACCTCATGTTTCTGCAACATGTCTCTCATATTGATATATAGCTGAAATTATTATTCTCTGATGATACAAAAAAATAATTTGAATATTAATATTTAGTATTATTTTGTAGGTCATTTTCTCTTGACAAACCTTTTATTGGAAACTATGAAAAAAACTGTACGGGAATGCAACCGGGAAGGGAGGATAGTAATTCTATCATCGGAGGCACACAGATTTGCATATGGTGAAGGGATTCGTTTTGATAAGATCAATGATGAATCAGGGTAATGGTCTGGTTGAAATGATAAATCAATGATAATCCTTTTCTTTATTTGGTACCAAACTCTTGCTTTAAAAATTGATAATAAATGTTTACAGATACAACAGTTATTTTGCTTATGGACAATCAAAGCTTGCTAATATTTTGCATGCAAATGAACTTGCAAGGCGTCTAAAGGTATTATATTCTCAAAAAGTCATCTCTAATTAATGGAAATTCATGTTATTCCACTTAATTTACTACAATATTTACCATGTATGCAAATAGTTTGCTTCAGTAATGGATTTTTCCATCCCTCTGGTCTTTTGACTAAGTAATGAAGTTATTGGTTGAGTTTGATGTAGAATCCTTGCATATTCTTTTGTTTGACAGGAAGAAGGAGTAGAAATAACTGTTAACTCCCTTCATCCTGGATCAATTATTACAAATATTCTGCGATATCATGGTTATGTTAATGGTTAGTATCTATAGCATTGAATTAAGCATATAAGAGTGTTCCTTGAAGTACCATTACTTTTTGAAATAGGTCTGATGGCCAGTTCAACAGAGGTTAGTCATTATAGTTATCATTGATTGATTGACATAATCCATATCAATATGCTTGTCATATGAAGAGAAACAAAGCGGAGTTGTAGTAGCTGGTGGTTCTTAAACATAATTTTTTTTTTTGCATAATCGTTTGAATTTATTATATTCATCTATATACTACTTGGTTTGTGCAGCCATTGCTAATATGGTGGGCAAGTACTTCCTGAAAAATGTACAACAGGTATTTTGTCAGTCACATAAATATCTACCGGCATTGTGATGGTTGCATGGCATGGCACGGCACGGCATGCCTCCTGCTGCTGATATGCTGATAATACACTAAATGTTAGATTAGATTTTTAGTAATTAAATTGTTGTGGTATGTGTACAGGGAGCTGCTACTCAATGTTACGTGGCATTGCATCCACAAGTCAAGGGAATATCTGGTGAATACTTTATGGATAGCAATAAGGCAAACCCAACCTCCCTGGCTAAAGATTCAGAGCTGGCAAAAAACCTATGGGAATTCAGCTTAAGCTTGACTAATCCAAAATAGCTTAGAGGTTTGTTTGACTGGACTGAACTGGAGCAAACTTCATACGTGCAAAAATAATTGTATTGAAAAACCAAGTTACAGAGAAGTAGAAATTTCTAGTGGTGTAAGCTTTAGTAATTACGACTCAGACTACACACTGTTTCAAGACCTTTATTGTTGAAAATCAAGCACTATATTCGATCCATCGCCGTTCTCGATTGCATTGATATTGAAATCATTTCTTAGAAGTATATGCGCTTGGGATTTCGGGAATCGTGTGCATGTAATTAATCATACAAAGTATATTACCACATGCGGCCACGTCTTTTTAATTGTGAATATTATGCACTTGGCAAGTCGTGACTAGTAGCCGCCGCGCTTTAACCTGAGTTTACCAAATTGAATTGTTTTGTTAACAATCAAGAGTGGATGTAATTTTGAAATTCTTAGATCAAAATTATGCTTCTTGAAAGTGTAGTCTGCAAAATTTTCAGTGGTTCAGCCCACAAATGCTGTTAAATTCAGACGTTACAGATAACAATTTAAGTTGAACGACTGCGACAGTTACTGGAGGAAAATCTTGATCAATCTTGATCAAATCAACTATAATTGCGCTTCTACCATATTTACAGTGGACATTTGTTTCTATACGCTTTGGTGCCGGCACCATTTTCAGCTAGGATGATAGATCACCAAAAAAACGACAGCAGTAAGGTTGGTAATGTACAATTCCTTAAACTGCAAATAATGTTTTACGCATGGATGAGACTGAAAGTTGCATCTACATGGGCAACGAAGATTCAAAATCTTTTACCTCTGAGACCGTCTCCGCAACAAAACAGACATTTTGCTAAGTATCCAAATGTAGCCCATGTTCCAAGATTATCCTTCTACACTTTTCGAATATGCCAACCTTCAAAATTTCAAAGGTAATTCATATACCTAGTATAACCCACTGACATGCAAATCACAAACCATTAAGGCGAGCAAGCTTTGGGGCATCGGGCTTAAGATCCAGGGATGCATTTAGCCGTACATAATCCCTCAACAGCTGCTGTGACACACGATCAGTCAAGTATGACTTTCCATCACGAAATTCTCTTCGGTCTCCCTGGACAACCCTCCCAGTATGGCTTGGATGAGTATCATTATCATATGAAACTATATCCCTGTAAGCATGTGTAATTTGCGAGTTTCTCCAATAGTGCTCATGCTTTGAACCGTGATAAGCAGTACTTCCACTGGAATACAAACCATTTTGAGACTTTTGGACCATACCCACGGCTTCATATGAGAATATTGGTTGCTTTATCTGATGAAATGGAATTGCGCCACAACCGCCAGTGGTTGGTGGTGTCGACGAGCCAGATGTAGTGTGAGGGCTAGATATTGAAGAGGGAGACATCTTTCCACTTGTATGCGATGATTTAGAAGGTAAAAGTAAGCTCCCAGAGGGAGAAACGGGACAAGATTTGTTCCTTGGTGTATGTGCATCACTGAAAACAAAGGGCCCAAAAAAATTTAGTAATTTCGCTTTGATATCAAAGTACATTGAATAAAATATAAATAAAAATGGCATTGGACAATTTGACCAATTTTTTCCACACACCATGATAACATCAACGTATTCATCTATCACCTTCCTAGTTATCAAACATTGAAGCTTATATGTTAAAGTTGTGCAGGTTCCTAGCTGTTAAATATTCACATGTACAAATATTCATATGCCCAAGTTTACTGTTTTTCTTATTGTGATTTTTCTTATGCTGAAGAGTGTGCATTTGAGAGAGAGAGAGACCTTGATCCAGAACCAATTTTCAAGCTTCTAGGTGGATAGATACGAGCCACTTCTGAGTCCAAGCATAAATTATGTTTTGCAGGTCCAATGGCCTGAAAGAAATTCAAAGCGATGAATAGTGAACCCATACACTCTTTCTAGGGCTTCTTGTCACTTAAACAACATAGATATGCACAGCCTCAAAAAAAATGCAGCGGTGCAAAGGATGATAATATGAACAAATACAATGACATACCAGAGATCTCACTGCACTTATAACAGCAGATGGTGCTTCTGAAGGATCAGCAGTTAAAATGGTTCTTTCCAGCACAGCATTTTTAACAAATGGATGCTCTAGAAGTTGGGCAGCTGAGGGACGATTTAGAGGATTCCTTTGCAAACAAAGCCTGACAAAATCTTTTCCGTCTTCCGATAGATGATCTGGAATTGCAGGAAGTTCCTTGCTGTTCCCAATTTTAAACATAGCAGCAACCTTGAAGAATGTCATGTAAAACAGAAGAAACAGGTTAAGCAATCAATGTTTCTAGAGTCTAGATAAGCATGTGTTCCAAGTCTCCAAATAGGATTCATATAGTTGTGTCAGAATAGATTTCACATACAGTAATATTCAAAATGCTTTTAGTCTGTCTATAAATTCATTTACCCCTTCATACTGGCCCCAAGGAGGTTTAGTTGTCGCCATCTCCAAAACAGTGCATCCAAGACTCCATATATCAACCGCAAGATTACAACCATTTGAATTTTTTATAACCTATGTAATTGAGGCAGTGACACAATGAGAATACTACCATAAAACATCAGTGACAAAAAGTGTTAAATGGACACAAAATCATCCTGAGTCCTGACCTCAGGTGCCATCCAATAAGGACTTCCTTTGAAAGAAAATGGACAAGACTGTCCGCTTATCTGCAAATTAGTCAATATAGGCAATATTAAAACTCACAGCAGAGATGGCATAGCAGGTTGGCCCAATTTGTCAAAAAGCTGGCCAGGACAGATTGGTTCTTTTTTTGGAATGGGTTGGGAAAGTCGGCCCATCCCATTTCATGATGGACTTGGGTGGTTGGTGGGCCAACTCACCTAAATAATTAAAAATAGAAAAATACATAAAAATAAAATAATAAACAGAAAATAATTTTTTTGAAATAATGAATGAGATAAGGGGTGAGTGACGGTGTGAATGGGAAGTAGGAATTGAAATGAAGAATAATGGAAATCAAGTTTAGATTGAGGTTTTTGGAGACCTAGAATTAAGAACTTGAAAAAAAAAAACACAAAGGAAAATAATCTGATGGGTCAACCCAAACCATCACAAGTCGTGATTATATGGGGCTGAAAGATTAATATATGTAACCCATCTCACCAAACATGGTGGGCTAAGTAGGTTGACCTGATCGGTCAAACTTTCTGTGCTTATATTCAACTCAAATCAGATTATCCAATATTATAAAAGTTGCACAGTATACACATTAAAACATATAAACGCTCTTACATGTTTTGCCATTCCAAAATCTGCCAATTTTATCCGCCCATTAGGGTCCACCAATATATTTGCTCCTTTAATGTCCCTGATCAGAATCTAGTGATCAGACCAGGAGAAATTGTTTCACAAATCACAACATAATTAGAAATACAGATGCCAGCCGAAACATATGTTATAAGACTTTCATCTGATATGTATCAAACTCACCTGTGAACAGTGTTCTTAGCATGTAAATATGCAAGTCCTGACAGAATTTGCCGAGTATAATTGCGAATAGCAATTTCACCTAACTGGCCATATTCTTGAACCAGTTTATAGATTGACCCACCAGAGACATACTCCAAGTATATATAAAGTTTGTCATCTACCTGTTAGGTATAAAAAAATTCATAAGTAGTTAATACAATCTCAACTTGACAATGATAGTCAATAGTTTGACAGTATCTGAAGTATTAAATTTCATCTCCCAAAATAAGATCGTGAGACAGAAAATAAAGAATCGGTATATTATATGCTGCAGTTGCAGTTACAAAGAAATTTAATTATACATTTCTCAAGATGTACAGGCAATGACAATAACTGATTTGTGTACAGTAACATATTTTAAAGTCCTGATTTGAGTAAGCAGATTCAAAAGGTGAAATTATTTACTGAACGAAGATGGTAATTCAATAAATACCGTCTCAGATCCATAATACTGAACAATATTTGGGTGCTGCAACTGACTTAGCAGTGTAATTTCCTGCAAATGCCATGACATATATGAGAATATACATCATTATATTTATATATGTAGTATTTAATTTCCAAGATTATCCTTAGTTTTTAGTTGTTTAAAAGAAAAGGTAAGGGCAATCAGGGGAAGTAAAAGAAGTTTTTTTCTTGCTTTCTAAATGAGACATATAATTTGGACTTTTGTAACAAACAGTGAGAGTGTGAGACGTGTAAAATGGAATGAAGTGTATTTCACCTAATCTACACAAGCAAGCTTACTTGGCAAAGTTGCTGTGCACTTTCCCTTGATTTAGCATCATCTGAAAAGAGGGTTACCTCCTTCATAGCACACATCTCTCCACTTTCTCTATAGATCAGAAGTTGAACTAAGTCAAGATAAAAAAGTTGAAAGAACTTAATGCAGTACAAAGCATCTAAATAACCCCCGCCCCACCACAAAGCACAAATAACAATAAATAACAAAGTTGAATCAGGACCAATGTTGACATCAAAAGATAAAGGTTAGGTGAAGTAAAATGCGGACATCTCATATTCAGATTCAATCTTCTTGGTTAAGAATTCAAAAATCATGCATACAGAAATCCTAAAGTCTATAACACTGATCATAGGTCCAACAGCAGAATATATATAAATGTGTCTGGCACCCACTTGAGCAAATTTTACTCCTGTAGTATCTACACCATTATAGTTATCACCTTAAATTTTACAGTTTTCTCTAGTTCTTATTTTTAAAAAAAGTAAATTGAGGGGAAAATTGACCATACATGCCAGATGTCACAATTTATAGTGAAGGAATATACTACAGGAGGACCAAGAATTTTCCACACACTTGATACTGACCTGTTAAAACCAATATATACATGGCCAAATGTTCCCCTTCCAAGCAACTGCCCTTTTTTCCAGCGTGAAACTGAGTTTGTTGGATTTTCTGCTCTAGCAGGACTACGAGGGGCTGTAGGAGTTGTGGACACAGAATAGGTTGGAGAAAATGGGCAAGATTTAGTGACTGTTATTGGAGGAAGTGGTAGCTGGTAAGTTTGTTGTTTCACATCATTGGGATGTCTTATAGGCGATTCTGCTGCAGCACCTCCATCTTGTGGATACAGAGGGGTGGCAGTACCACTCTGTATCCTGGAACTGGGACCAGAGCTTGTCATTCTGGGACTAGGAATTGGAGAACACTCAGGGCTGCACCTGTTCTGTGGTAAAAACATCTGTCCCAATAGATCCCCACCAACCGAATTATGACCTGAACCCAGAGTAGGACAGTGCCCAGAAGCTATATCTGAATAAGGTTTCCGTGATCCAGAGTTCAACATTTGCTCAGGACCAAATGCTCTCATTGGACTTCTAGAAGGACTTGATATTGAACTACCAGGAGCACTGTGCAAACCACCACGGTGAGCTATTTGCGAATTTTGCAGACATAAAGGAACCCTTGATGTTGTAGATAAAGTCTTATTATTGCAAAATTGAGGAGCAGGTTTTGAGGATGCTCTTGAGTTTCTCTGGATAGTAATGAGTGATTGGTTCTTGTGCACCACACTATAGGAGCATAGAAATAAATTAGCTATGGAAGGAACAAAAAGAAAGGTAAATGCATGGAGAGTATTTTAAAAAATGTATCCAGAAGGAAATAAAACCCACCTGAAAGAACAATTAATGGTAGCTCTCTTTCCATTTTCAGAGTCAGATGCCAGATGACTAACAAGATGCGAATCAAATGAGTCGCCACTATCAACCGAGCCGTCACTAGAAATAGATGCAGTGGCTATATCTCCCTCTGCATCTGTACAATCTTCCTTGTTAGACACGTGACCAGGTTTTGGAAGGGGAAAATATAAAGATGGCGTGGAGCCTATGCCTCTTTCCACTTTTGATGATGAGATAAATCCAGATTTTGTATCACCAGCAGCAGGAAGGTGTGAGCCTGGTAATGGGAGTGGTTCTGGAAAACTTTGACAGCGAGACACATGTGTAGAGGGCGATGGTGATTGTGAAGATGGGAAAGATCTAGATCCCTTCCCAGAGATAGCTTGAATATGACATCTCCCTAATCTTCCTGATTTATCATTGCACTTCTCTTCAGAAGCATTCTTTAATTTCCGCTGTATAGTATCAATAATACTTTCCTTGTTTGCCTTCCTCTTCACCTCTTCTGACGAAGAGCTTCCCCACCATGATGGCATGTCTTGGGAAAAGCTTGCCAAACAGCACGTGCGCGCACACACCACACCAGCACGTGCGCACACGCATGCGCGTGCAAGGACAGAGCAGGAATTATGTGCAAATTACAGGTGTAAAATCACATTTAACATTGTGGGTTACAACAAAGTCTGTAACATAAATGTTAGTAAAATAACAAATTCTACCAATGGCATCATCTAATTTCCACCAAAGAGCACTACTTCGTTCTTATATATCATAGATGAGGGATGTGCCAGACCATAATAACCTGTAGACAGATGGTCCAATGTTAGTTTGTTCTCTTCAAAAATAAACATTTAATAAACAAATCATCCACATGAAAAGATTTGTGTATAAGTAACTGAGATAAGATAATGCATTATCTATGTTGAAAATTTAGATTTTGATCTATGTTGTAGCATATGGCACTTATTGGAAGCCATGGCTGGAACTTGTTCTATAAAGACAGCTACTCATTGCATATCCAGAACATCAAAAGAGTGAACCCTAGGTAAAGAAGTGAAGCAGATAATTTAGGAACTGAGTTTATTATTAGGCAAAGTGCACATAGGCATAATTTGCACCCTAACATGGCAGAAGCACGTCTAAAGTTGGACAGAAGAGAACTAGGCATTTTACACAAACCAAAATTTAATAAACATTTGTCAAATTCTCCCTGCTTCTTCCTTCCTTGGTCATTAACTCGAAAAAGTATAACTAAACAAAAAATCGTCTCTTTCTCGAGAACAAACTTGCCAGCACCCCAAAAAAATTCTAGTTCTTCAATCCGTTTTCTCTCTTCAGTTTTGTTTTTATGCAATGCCGCTCTGAAAATGCAGCATAACTGGCAGACAACATCGCATAAGATGATAAAATCAGCAAATGAAGCATAAAGAACCAAGGGCAGAGCCGTAGAGACGTTCAACTCAGATCTAACTGTTTAACTAACTCTCTGCAACTAATATGGTAACATAAACGAAGAGATTCATGAAGACATTTACTCCAAATCACTCACGCCAGGAATGCTAATTAACAGCAACTACGTAACACAACAGCCTATGAAAATGCAAATACACAAGCTCCGATTCCTATACACAAATCAATTACCGGAACTTAACAAGTTCACATTCCGGAAAGAAACATGCAAATGATCAATGATAATGATAGGTCTCAGAAATATACAAAGTGTTCAAACCAGTTCGAGAAATTAAACCAGAAAAGCCACGCCGCAACCCTACATTTACTCACTGTGTGTTTCTTCGGCACCAAAACATCGACACTGGTCTGATGATAAGAACCTCAAGATATCCGTTCGTCCCAGACACACTGACAAGAAGCTAAAAAAACACAGTAAAAAAATGGAAATCGGAATAAGAAGAAGAAGAAATAAGAAAGAAATCAGAGGATTGGCAATGCACTCACTTCCTTCTATTCTGGTGATTGTTTAAGCGTTAACTGTAGCGAGAAATTGATTAAATAATTAATAACTTTTAATTAAAAGATTAAAAATTATTCAGTGCGACGCATGAATTGTGGGAACGATGTCGTAGGAGGAATCTGACCGTTAAATTGATCATAGAAGCGTGATGTATCTCGCAAGATGTGTAACAGGTCATGCCATCGATTGGTTAGTGCCTAGCTGATTAGGTGCGAGCATGGCTTTGTAGTTGAACCTTAAACAGGGGAGTTGATCTTATCTTTTGCGTTTAACGGCAACTTATTCAATAATCAATTATATTCCATTACTATCACGATGATTTACCCAGTTTAGAGATTTTCTTTTTTCAATTTCTTTTCCCGTTTTGGTAATTAAATTAGAAAATGCCCAACCATATTTTTAATTTTATTTTAAGTTTTTGTAAATATTTTGTGATTTAATCAACTTCTTCTTTATATTTATATTTAATTTTTATATTTTTATAATTAGTAAAATTTAATTTATAAGATTTGTCGCTATTAAAATTTTAAACAATTTTAATTTTTAAAAATATCCATATATACAATTTAATTTCTGAATTTCTTTACATTTTATTTTTTAAAAGATTCTATTTAATTTAAAAATATCAATATATATATATACACTCATATCTGAATATGTTAATTCTATTTATATTTTGTTTATATTTTTATAAAAATTAAAATATAATTAAATTAATATGAAATTGCATATATTAAAAATTAAAAGTATATACTATGTAACTTTGAGGAATTAAATAGTATATTCATTTAAATAAAGTATCATTTAACAATAAAATTAAAAACAAAATCAATAATATTTATAAAATAAGAAACTAGAACTATAAAATATAATTGAAAATAAAAATAAAAATAAAATAAGAAACTAAAAATTTTATTAAGTCATGTGTTTAAATAAAATTACAGAAAATTATATAATATATTGTATGTGACATAATAGCTAGTTTAATGCGTTGTTGTTTTTTATTTTCTCGCATAGAAAATAGATTTTTATAAAAATAAAAGTCACCTTTTAAAATTTTATCATATACATCTGAATTTTGTAGTTATTAATTTTGTTATCGATTGAGTTTTAAGCCAAACATGCGATTGATAATATATAGTAAGTTAATTGTTTTTAAATCTTTAATTAATTTCACGTTATACGAATATAATAAAATATATTGATGCTATTGATGATAAATAATTTTTCCTAATTTTATGCCACTAAATATATTCCTACTATTGAATAAGGTAATATTTTTTAAAATAATTCTTTATTATTTTCTATTTATAAATGTTTAATATAACTTTTTATCATATGCAGGGATAAGATTATTTAACACAAGGTATCATAGCAAACTCACTCAAAATAATTTATTTCAAAATGGGAAATATAATAATACTATCATTAAAATAAGTAATATTATTTTAATTATCGTATATACCAAAATTTATAAATTTTAACAATATTAAATTCTCATTGTAATAAAAAATATTTACTTATATTTTAAATATATATATATATATATATAAACGTTAAATATAACAGTATAATAAAAATATTAGTGAATTTTAAAATTATATAAAAACTTATTAATTTGTTTAACTTTTGTAAGAACTTTCAATTTAATGATTAAATTAGTAAAAATTTAATGATTAATTTTTAAGTAATTATTATAAAATAATAATTTTTAATAGTATATTAGTTTATAATTAAATGACAATATAAAAAACTTTTATATTATTGATACATTTTAATTAAACTTTAACAAAAAATTATCATTACAAATTATGTCACGTATGTAAATATCAGTTTTCTTTATATACCCACGCTAAAGTTTTTTCATTTTTTTTAACTATATGGCAATAGCTTCTATACTTCATGTGAGTTAGCAATCCTCACACAATTTCGAAGATATAAGTGTTGTTCACATTGGCAATTCACAATAGTAAATATAGGCTTAAAAAAATTATAATCTCCCATTTTATAATTTATTTTAAATTGTAGTCCTTAACATTTTTTATAATTTTTTTTATACTTGTTTTATAAAAATTGTTATTTTAAATTTTAATATAATTTTTTTAATTCAAACGATAAGGTTCTTTAAATAAATATATAATCTAACTTTAGAATGTTTCGCCTTGCATATTTTTAATTCTAAAAAAATCAGTATATATAATTTCATTTTGAAAATGTTAATTTAGTTGCATTTTTTTATTAGAAAAATATTAAAAAATAAAAATATATAAATAAATTTTAATTATTTACTAATTAAATAGAATCTCAAACAAAATAAACTAAATACTAACATCTTTGGATATTAGATATTTATATTAGAGAAATTAGATTAATTAATAAAGATTAAAACAGAACAAATCAAGGTAAATTTGAAATGTTCAAGAAAGTTTATAAGTTTAAATTTAAACTTATTGTTTATTAAAAACATGTTCAAGAAAGTTTATAGTTTAAATTTGAACTTATTGTTTATTAAAAACCTTTTTTTTTAATCTGTTTCATTCAATACTTAAATTTATAATCTATTTAAAAATCTACAACATAAAAAGTAATAAATAAATCATATATATAAATGATTAAAAAATTATAAATTTAATATATTATAATAAATATAATATACATATATTTATTTCATATATTACATATTCATGTTTATATAATATATTATATAAATATCATTTTATATATAAACATATTCTAAATTAGATAGTTAAATTTTGTATATTTTTATTTGGCAGCTTGTATCATTTCCACCTCTTCAAGTTAACATAACCTTTCAATTCGACTATCTAAATCTTCTTCTATTTAAATTTACAATCTTTTGAGTTATGAACCTAATAAGTTGATATTTTGTTGGACAGTTAAATATATATTAAAAATAAATAAATATCATCTTATAAATTAAAACGTCGAACAAATTGCTTGTAAGAATCTGAATGTTGTGTAATTTTTAGGATTTAATATCTTTGTTCTATAATAAATAGGAAATAAAATTAATAATTTAAAAAATTTAACAATATTGAAAAATTTTAAGTATATAGAGTATATAAAAATAGAAAAAGAAATTTCTTTTATATAAAGATGAGATTTTCCAAAAAAAATTAATTTACCTATAAATATAATAAATATCGTTTAAATTTTTTAATTAAATTAACTTAAATTTAAACAAAATTTTAAATGAACAATTAAAATTAATAATTAATTTGATTCAATATAAATAATAATAAAAAAATATTACAAACTATATAATTTAAAATTTAATTAGTAAAATTTAAATGCATAATCAAAATTAATTATATTTTAAATAATAATTTATTTTAAATTTTAAAACATTTAATTTTTTACAACAAAATATCCTACATAGGAGAAAAAAAATATAATTTTTTTTCATATTTTATCATTAAGAACTTTCATATAAAAAAATACACAATTATTCATTATAAGCTATAATTATTTTATAAATAAAATTGTAAATTCCTACTTATAAATTTTGATATATAACTCTTCAAATTTTAAATATATATATATATATAATACACAATTATCAAAGTTCTGAATAATTATATTATTATATTATAAAATTTATATTTTTTTAATTGTTTATAAAAAATTATTTAATATTAAAATTAAATGAATAAAATTTCAACACATTTCTCTTTTCCAACTTCTCTTAAAATTTTTATCAATATTTTGTCAATTATTGTTTTCAATCTAAAAGTATGATCCAAATACATATAGTTAGGTGTACAGTCAACTGACTCGTTTAAATCCAATCTGTATTGGCTCGTTATAAATGGATTCAACAGGATTTGTTAAAATAAACGAATCAGAAAAAGTAGTGGCTTACGTTCGATTCACCGTAGATTAGGATGTCAACTCGTTTAAGCGATTTAATTATTAAAATATATTAAATCTGTTAAAAAGTATTTATTTAAATAAAAACATTATTAAAAACATTATTAAAAAAATAATAGTCTACGAACTGCTTATTAAATTGTGCCCCAACTCCCTTAATCTATGCGCTAAATGAGTTGGGTTGAAATTTTTCACATTTAAATGTATCACTGCTTTTATTAGTTGATAACCCATAGATTTGCAAACAATCTGCATATTTTGGTCTATATACCAGTTCTACAAATGTGACAAACCATTTTTTCGATGACAAGTGAAATAAAAAAAATTAAATTAAATTAAAAAAATAGTTATTTAAATTATTTAGATAAGTAAAAACTATTAAAAAATAAATTAATAATATAAATCAATTTTTATTATTTAAAAATTTAAAAGATTTTAATTTTTTTATTATATTATTTTTAATATTTTTAAAAAAAATTATTTAACAATTAAAATACCTAAACACAAAAAAAGAAAAATTTTCTGTTCTATTTGGAGAATTAAATTTCAAGAAAATCCCAACAAATATTTTCTACCTTTTTATTTTTATGTGTATTTAAATGCTAAAAAATACTTTTAATTTTCCTATTTCATTCATTCTTTTTATGCAAACAAATAAAATATAAAGATATTTAAGAATCAAACATGTTCATTTGGAACTGTATAATTGAATAAAAAAAATTAAAACATTTTAAATTAAACTATATTAAAATAAATTACATCTAATTATATATGTACTCTAATTTAATATTTTATTTTTTACAATAAAATTAACATTAAAATATTAAAATTATTTTTTAATTATATTATTTTATTTAATATAAATATTCTTATTTTTTTGCTATAAATTATGAATAATCTTTATTATATATTGCATTTATAATTTTAGATATAATTCTTTACACTAATTTGACTTTATTTTTGTTTCTTTTATTTAAAATTTAAAATAACCATATTAATTTAGTTTAATTTTCACAGTATATTTTAACCAACTTAAATTAAACTAAATTACAAATACTTTTATAATCAATTTCAATGATTTCTGCGTATAAAACCAAATCAAATCAAACCATGGCCATGATCACTTTACTATACAAGAAACGTGTTTAAAAAAACATCGAAGTTCCTGAAACTAAGCTCATAAAGTTTTTATGAAAAGAAAAAACGAGGTTTGGATCCAAAAAGGTACGACTATGCAGCTTCCTTCTGTGTGCACAACGCAACGAAGAATGTATATCATCTCAAAATCTCCTTTTTATCCGAGGGAAGAAACGAAAAATTTGAAATCTTTCTCTTTGAAGAATCCATAACATGCCTTTTTATTATTATTTTGGATCCGGATGCTAAAATGTAATATATATTTTTTGGGTTGAGACATGCAATTAGAATTTGTAAAATAGCTTATCCAATATTTGGATGGAGAAGTTTAGTATTTTGAAAACTGTAAAATTAATATTGCATGTTTATTAAAAAAAAGTCAAATATAAATAATAATCTACAAAAAGTTGAGTAGAAAATTTTAAAAATTTCTTAAAACAGGTTTAAAATTTGTTCTATTTGATGTAAAGATTAAAATTATCCAATTTAAATTCTGTTGTATTTTTTATTTTTTCATCCAAATATATAATTAATAATTTAAAATTAATTTACCCAAACGTAATTTTAAACAAAAACTGGGCCATTAATTTAAATTTGTAGATTTTTTTCCCCTTATGCAATTTGGCTGCTAATTTTTATTATAAATACAACATCCTATTATAATAAGAGTTATAACTTTTTATCATTCCAAAATTATTCATGTTTATTTAATATTTTTATCTTTTATTTTTATTGCATCGCATTATTTATTATAATTTTTTCTCCGTAAGTTATCTTTACATTTCTCAAGATGCATACATTTAAAATTGTCCGCCAGCCATTTTCCTTGTAATAATTACTTGATTAGGATTTGTCATTCAGCCAAATACGAAGGCAAAATCGATTCGGAAGTTTGCTTAAACAAGTAAATGACCTCAAATTGAGGGGACTAAATTTTGCATGGAAAATGACTTAACATCGTATGTATATAATGTCAAATTATCATCCCCAATTTCCAAAATCACATCCAAGTCGTCATCATCCATTAAAGTATTTCATTCTGAATCATTGAATCAGATACAATGTCATCCCAAGTATCTCAGAGATCCTGTTCCCTAATTAACCAATAACTTAACTTTACGATATTTCTATAGCTTTTAGCCTCACTTTCTTGACGCTAACCACTTTGTTATGGTATGTTTTATTTCTGCTTTCCATGGTAAATTTTGAACTGCCACTTCTATTCATATGAAAGAAATTTGTTTCATTTTTTTTTGTTTATTTAAATTTAAGACAATATTAATGATTACTTTTTTACTTACATTATTCTAACCTTATAGAAAAATAAACAAAATTACATTAGTAAGTTTATCAAATATTTTTTATAAAATAATTGAATTTTCTAGTTTATATTTTTTTATTTTTTGCTTTGGACCGATAAATATAAACGAGAATAGTACTAAACATATCCACAAACTAGGCAATGTCCTGGGTTTAATTATTTCTTCATAATATTTGGTTTAACCAATGTAAGCTTCTGGAGAATCGCTGTTAATAGGACCACATCCAAATCACAAGCCCTTAACAATTAACTCCATAGTAGATTCCATTAACGAATATATATATATATATATATATATATATATATATATATATATATATATATATATATATATATATAATAAGAGTAATAAAATTTGAACTTTTGATAAGGGATGTAGGAAGTGAGATAACAGATTGATACCCGATCACCTTTAAAATTTTTTATTTTAATAATATTATATAAAAATATTGTTTAAAAAATGTTTACAATGTTTTTTACAAATAAGCAAGAACTAAAAAAATAAAAGAAATAAATCTTAATAAGATAGATGATATCATGTAGATAGAAAAAATAAATTGTAGAAAATGTTACAATATTTTAAATAAAATAATATATCTTCAAGAAATTGGTTTATAAAAAAAATTATAATTTTTTTCATAAATTTATTTATTTATAAAAAATTATATAGATATCAAAGCTGCTAATAAGGATTAAATCAACTTTAAATAACTGATAGATATCTATTTTTGTTGTAGTTGGCTACTGCTTATCAAATTTGTTTCATACATTTTGCATGTATTAGTTATAAATTTTTTATGTATACATCTTTTCTTTTGCTCTTATCCAATGTTCCATCTACTAAACCAATTAAAAATATAATTTTTTATATCAATAATAAAAATTTTATTTTAAATGGAAATTTGTATATTGATAAAAATATATTTATTACACTATTTTTTTTTTCATCTTTTAGCCAATACACGAAAGGAGTCGTAATTAAATAAAGGTGTATGGCATATACCATTAGAGTATCACTGTATAACAATTAACAAACAGATGTGTGAGACAGGATGATACTGCATCCAGAGGGGGAAATACGAAGAGGATCCAGTGTATATTTTGGATGAGGCAGGATGCAGCACTCATAAAAATTTAGATAAAAGCATGTATAGATCGTTGAAATGATTATTTTGATTTTATTTCTTGTTGTACAATTTTTATTTTTATTTTAAATAAAAAGTTATTTATCGTTGAATTTAAAATATATATGAATATAAAATAATTTTTGTATGTAAATGAATTATTATTCAATAATGATATATAAATAAACAGTCCAACATGAGGATCTGATCGGCTTTTTTGTTTTTATTTTTCCCTGAGGAATTATATTTCACGTAAAATTACATGCACAATTAAAAAAATGAATATATATGAGAAAAAAAATTTGGGAAAGAAGAAAATAAAATGAAAATTAGATGAAAAGAATGTTAAATAAATGCAACTAATGTACATTTCTGCTTTGTACCAAATTTAAGTCCAGATCTCATGTGCAACCTTATCACTGTGTAATTTTCACTGTTGAAAAGTAGTACATGTAAATCCACTTAAAAGAAATTTAGCAGTTGGGATGTGATTTATGTGATGATGACAAAAACCATGGTAGGTTTAGCTATGCAAGTACCCAAGAGACCCAAATAACAACACTATGTAGCAGTCACCAAATAGATGCCGTAGTGGTTAATGAGGGCTCCCATCATGATAAATTACACCATAAACTATCCATTCTATATGGTTTTCAGCGGCGCTGCATAACTTTTAATTTAATTTCTACAAAATATATAGTATGCTTCATATCACATCACATAAAATGAGAAATTTAAGAGTAAAAGTAAAGTTTATCTATACAAAAACTAAAATAAATGACACATCATCATTCTATATCAAGTAATTATATAAAATTTTATACCACATAATTATTGTCTTTATTTAAATGGATGATGTATCTGTTTTAATTTACTAAACTTTTGCAGAATTTCATCACACGTCCATAATATCAAAATCACTTTTAAGTTGTTGCCTTGCTGGTAATCTTTTCCAGCACCTGCCTGAGATCCCTTGGGTGCACATTCACCATCAGCCCGTACTTCATGAACAGCGTGAGCGACATCTTCTGCTCCACGCGGTGTCCCGGGGCGACGGAGAGGCGGTGGCGAAGCAGCACCGCGGCGGCGATTGACTTCATCTGCAGGTACGCCAAGTCCTTCCCCAAGCAAATTCTTGGTCCCGCATTGAACGCAACGAACTTGTAAGAGTCCTGCACCTGAATCTTATCGCCCTCCGCGGAGAGCCACCGCTCCGGCTTGAACTCAAGGCAATCCTCTCCCCAAATGAACTTCATCCTCCCGACAGAGTAAATCGAATACGTCACTGCGGAACCCGCCGGAACGAAAGTCCCGTTCGGCAAAACGTCATCGTTCACGACGTGCTTGGAGTCCTCCGGCACCGACGGGTAAAGCCTCAGCGTCTCCGATAAGGCCGCCTTGAGGTACACCAAGCGATCAACCTCTTCAAACACCAGAGGCTCCTCCAGCCACTTGGAAACGTCTCCGCCACGTGTCTCCATCAGGACGGTGCAGAGCTCAATCAGGATGTTTTCCTCCACGCGCGGGTTCTTGGTGCAGAGCCAGAAGAACCAACTCAGCGCCACCGATGACGTGTCTCGTCCAGCGAGGATGAAGTTAAGTGCCACGTGTTGAAGGAACTCGTCCGAGTAGGATTCCTTTTTCTTCATGAAGCGTGATAATAGGTCATCATGCAGGGTCCCACTGCCAGTCTGTAATTCAAGTTTGCGCTTGTCGATGATATTGGAGAGGTATTGGTCGATGTGTTTTAGGCTTCGGCTCATGCTCACTTCCATCCCAAGTCGGAGCCATTTCTTTAACTTCCATATCATCTCAGGGAGAATGAAGCGTTGTAAGGTGGCTTCAGTGGCGCGGTCAAAGGACATAGCAAAAGCGTTCTCTGGAAGCCCCACGGCTAGTGTTTGTGGGTCTTGACCGAAAGCCAAGCCGCATATGTTGTCAAACGTGAGCCGAAGCAAGAGGTCTTGAAGATCCACCGGCTTGTTTTCGTCCTGAGCTGCGGCTAAGATTGGGCAGAACCTGTATTTTATGGCTCGGCTCACCCAACGCGCCATGGCTTGGCGCAGTGTGCGCGTGGTGAATTCCAGAGCGGCAGTCTTACGCTGGAACAGCCACGTGTCTCCATCTGAGTTGAAGATGCCATCGCCGAGCAAGTCGTGGAACGTGCTCTGCCACGTGGGTCCTTTTGGGTAGTTGTCGAAGCGGAGCTTGAGGATGTGCTCGAGGTTCTTGGGGTCGCACGTGACCGTCACGAGACACTGCTTTCTGGCGAGGAAGGGGAGGGCGCAGATGCAGGTTTGGTACGTGCCGCCACACGCGCGGAGATTATCTGCGATCCAGTCGTGCATGCGGTTGGCGTGTTGGATGAGGCCAGGGAGGCTACCCAATAGAGGCCAGACACGTGGACCTTTGAGCGGGCGAGTGACGAAGGAGAACCATATTAAATAGGCCACTATTGCAGATAGGATCATTAAAGCCGTTGATGCATCCATGTGACCGAGGGGGCCCAAGTCCAAAACTACCGCTTTATTGGTTACACCTTCCAACACCGGAAAACTAACTCCTCTTCTCACCCTCTATCACCGGAGAGGCTGCTATTATCATTAGCAAGGAAAAAAATTGAATGTATGAGTTGAATGTACGTAGCAGGTTTAATAATCGGAAAAAAGGTTAATTAAAAAGGTAAAAATAAACCCTAAGCAAATAATGAAGCGAGTATAATTAAAAAAAAGGGTGGATAATATTGTGAATCTGTGGTGTTGAAAGAGATGGGATCTGTTGCATGCAAACAATGCGAGAGTAAAAAATGTGTGTGGAAAGGGGTTGTTGAAGGAAGGATAATGAATCAGAAAATGGTAGAAGAGGAGGCAGGCAAGAGAAGAAGTAAAAATAATAGAATGAATATTAAGAGATGAGGCACGTACTATGAGAGAGAGGAGTAGGCGAGCAGCTTGGGAGATGGGTGTTGTATGTGGTGTGAGGGTGTGGGAAAGGAAAGCGAGAAAAAAAGTGTTTTATAGTAGTGAAGCTGAAAGGGGACAATAAATAAGAGGAGCAGAGATGCTAGGTGGTGTTAAAGATTTCAATGGTTTAAGTTTCATTTTCTTCCTTCCTTAGTAGACTTGGGTATTCTGCTTCTGAATCCACCCTCATTAATGCCCACAGATGTCGTTGGGTATATTATAGCAAAATATAGCACGTCATCGTTACAAATAATACATGTTATACCATTTCTTAATTCTAAATCCACCCTCTTTAACGTGAAGTGTCTCCATTCCAAAATAATAAATGCTAATATTTTATTATTCATTTTGTTAATCTTAATTTTTTAAATTATTTTTCAGCCTCGGATAATAATCTAATTTTATTATTATATCTAAAATATAAATAACTTTAAATTTGCTTCAAATGATATGGTTTATTTATTTATTTTATTAAACAATAAGCATAACTCACATAATTAAACGAATTTAAATGAACTTTATTTAATAAAAAGATTTAAATATTTTATTTAATATATTAATTCTAAACTTTGAAATTTTATTTCTATTAAATATTATCTCCGTTTGTACTTATCTTTTTAGAGGGAAGGGATAATTTTCTTCCTATTTATCTGTTTATATAAAAGCTTTAAATAATAATATTAATTGCTATTCTGAACTAGTATTCTTCCACCTGTATACAAATTAATGGAAAAAGAGAGAAAATAAAAGAAATGGTATAATTAAGCAGATGATAGATACGAAAATTACTAAATGATTAAACCACAATAATTAATTTTTTAATATGTATAATTTTTGGTACACAGATAAATAGAAACGAAGGTAATATTTTCAGTACTGCAAACTTAATACGAAAAGTAGTTATCATCATACCAATAATGCTGGACACAGTTGACAAATAACTAAGTTTGTGATCGGATTAGGGGTAAAAAGGGTATTATTTTAAAATTTGATTTTTTATTATAATTAATTATATTAAATTTTTTTATTTAAATATATTAGATACAAAATTATTTTAAAATAATATATTTTATTTTAATTATATAAAAAATTACTTTTATGTAGTCAATTTTAAAAAATAAATATGATATTATTTGTATTAGATAGTTGTGTATTAGAAATAATTAATAATTGAGCATAAAATGAAAAAATAAAACTTAACTAAAATATAAGCCGATAGTTTTTATTGAAAAAATTTGACATTTTATTTATTCTAAATAAGTTATTTTTTACAAAATAAATAATAAAAATTACAATTTAATTTTCTAAAAGAAGTCAAACAAAAGTAAAAGCCTATTTTTCAGTTTTTTTCGAATAATCACCATTTTTTCCAAACATTAACTATTTTTCCTAATTATGTTGTTTGAATTCGATTATTATTTATATGTATAGACTTATTTTTTGGAAAAATTAAACTCTCACATGTTTATTCCATCGGTACAAATACCTTAAATTAAAAACATTATTATTTAAGGATCATATTAATCAGTATTTTAAAAAAATTGATTGAAAAATTAAAAAGTAAAAATATATTGATATTATTTTTAATTAAATTTTTTTGGTTTTAATTGCTTGACCATTTTTTATTAATCTAATAATAATAGTTGGACAAAATGGAAAATCGCCATCAAGCACTTCCGCCCACATAATAACATTTAGGTTCAAATAAATTGTTCGTGTTTATACCAAAAAAATGTATAAATTATCAAAATTTCTTAAAGGAGAATTCTCACCCACTAGCCATGGAAAGTGCTGCTTCGCCTTTAATTCAAGCATTCAATGAAGGAAATACGAGTGAATAAGATTAGTTGAGAAAATTATCACGAGTTTGTGATAACAGGTGTGGAAGATTGTGCTGGGTGCCATTGTGCTAGGTGAGAAGACTATAATTCAACCATTCAACGGTTAAACGCAGTTGAAAGAAAAATTATTGTTGCAACAGGTAAAATAAGAGGACAAAAAAAAAAGAACTTGAAAAAAACATTATGTAAAATATAATATAATAAAAAATATATACAAAAATAAAATATATTTAAATAAAGATAGTTAAAATATATAATAATCAAAATTGGTAATTGAACAGGCGTGTGTTGCCAGCTAGCTAGTAAACCTATCCAGTATTTGACGCTAATAACGTGTCGAATAAATAAGCCTCTCGTATAAAAAGATTTTATATAATTTATATAGAAATCAAATGGGTGAATTTTAACTCCATTTATGGAAAAGATAATAAAATTTTTATAATAAAATCATGCGAAAAGGCTTTGGTTGCTTGCTGACTTTGTGCTCTCATGTGATTCTGTTGAAATTAGGAGCCGACAGCAACATTTATTTGCTACACAAAGCACATCCGTTTTGACGGTATGGTATCTCTGGGTAACTCTAAAGTATTTTGATATTGAAAACTCTATTTTTCATTTTTTTTTTCTATCACATTATTTATTATATTATCTTTACATCATTTTTCTCTTACCTTTCGAGATTTGTATACGACAAAGAATGCAAGTTTTTAAACTCTAAATTTAGTGAAGTTAATAAATAGCATGACTCAATATATTCACAAAAAGGAAAGGCATAATTTTTTTAATACAAATTTATTGTTTATTAATTTTTATTGTGTACTCTTAAACATATATATTAAATAATATATTTTTTTTATAAAAACGGGTTAATGATGCTAAGTCCATGTTAGAGTTTGGATGTGTCAATTGATTTGTTTAAATTTTAAGTTAATGGCCTTATTGAGTTGATAGTAAAACAATTATTAATGTAGGCTTATTTTTACCATCTTGTGATAGGAGATTGCTAGCTAGGTATATTTTATTTATTTAAAGTTTAATTTAATTTGATTTGTTTAATAAATATTTTTTTTTAAAATAAATAAATAAAATATAAACTTATAAAAATTTATTTAATTTATTTAAAAATTTATTTATTTATATATATTTATATTTATTATATTTATTTTAATATGTTAAATTTATGTAATATTAATTTATTTACATAATTTTTAAAAAATTATTTTTTTACTTTTAAATAATTTGTATGTAATATATTATATTTATGTAATATTATATTTATAAATTATTTATACTGTGTTCAATAATAATATATAATAAATGAAAACAAGAGCCTTATGCCCTTCTAGACGAGTGGGAACTCGAATTCGGTCAAAAAGTTAAATTTTTAGATATATTATTTATTATAAAAAATTTTAATTTATCATTCTTTACAAATTTAAATTTAGATGGTTACCAATATTTTTTAAAAAGTTATTTTAATTAACTTTTACGTATTTCAGCTACTATTTAAAATATTTTTCCTTTCAGCTACAAATTTAAATTATCTATACTGTGTTCAATAATAATATATAATAAATGAAAACAAGAGCCTTATGCCCGTCTAGACGAGTGGGAATTCGAATTCGGTCAAAAAGTTAAATTTTTAGATATATTATTTATTATAAAAAAATTTAATTTATCATTCTTTACAAATTTAAATTTAGATGGTTACTAATATTTTTTAAAAAGTTACTTTAATTAACTTTTACGTATTTCAGCTACTATTTAAAATATTTTTCCTTTCATTATTATTTTTAATATATTTTTATAATATGATATTTTATTTATTTATTTATTTTTATAAATTTAATATTATTTTATTTTTTATAATAATATTTATTAATTTTGATTTATTTATTTATATATTATCATAAAATTTATATTTTGAATTATTATTTTCATGTATATTATTTATTTTAATTATTATATTATTTATTTTGTTTTATTAAAAATATTAAACAATTTGATAAAAAAAAATTTAAATAAATATTTAAAATTTATTTATGCAAAATTAAAAATTAATTTAATTAAATTTTAATATATTTGTTGTTAAAAAATATATAAACATTATGTTTTAATCTATTATTTAACTATATATTTTTTATTTTATATTTATCAGTGAATTTAATATCCAATTTTATTAAATATTTTTAATTCAATTAGTAATTGATTAATTTTTAACTTTTATTTAATTTTTTAAGTTTTAATTTTTAACTTAGTTTTGCTGTACTTAATTGCACCTTAGTCAATTTTCTACTATTTTACCATGAATATGTGGTTATTTTATATCATGCTCATTTTAATATAATCATACATCTATTTATCATTCTCATTTATTTTTCCTTTAATTTAAATCTATACATTTACTACATAGAAGATATATAGTTGATCATATACTAATTTAATAATTTTTTTATTTAAATTTAATATGTAATTTGTAGCCACAAATAATTCCGTACAGCTTTTTTTGGGTACGTACTTTAATCACTTAGTCTGCATTATGTACCTAACATAGATAATTATCCATATTTTTGTCTTGATCCGGGATATTTAAACTTAAAAGCGCATGTGGTATAACACGTGATTAATAATACATACATTTAATAAGAAAACTGTTTTATATAAAAGAGATGAAATTTTTTTAGTTATATAACTATATGTACACGAAAAATTAAAAGTTATTCAAAATGTATTATACTTTTACATTTTAATTTAATTATTTATAATAAATTTAATGATTAATATTTATCTTTTTCATATTGGTATAAAATTAATCCACTCTCTTAATACAATCGGATGTATTGTTTGTTTATGGAGGCAGAAAAGCCAAACCTTAAGCCACACGCATTCAGCATGCATGCATGATGAATGAAAGAGTTCCAATAGAGTGTCAAGTGTTTCGTATGCTCTCCAAATCACCAAATGCGTTTTGATAATTTTTACATCTAGATTGTTAATTATCGTCAATACCCTCTGAGAATCGTTACCTCTTTCTAAAAAAAGCTTTCTGTTTGGATTTGATTGGTAAGTTGTTTGTCTTTACGTGCTCCGGTTGATAGGAGTAAATGGGATTCTTTCTTTTTGTTATGATGCACTTCAAAGGAACACCGTATGAATAAAAGGTCAGGGAACATTATCTCGTCTCAAATAAGCGGAACTAAACCAATCTTAGTTATGATAACGTTACCCCAATGTTGCATCATCATATTTGATTATTGTCATTATTATTACTTTTATTTTTATTATTATCATTTTTACCACTTTTCTGTGATGATTTTTATAAATTAAATGTTTTTTATTTTATCTTACACGTATTATTTTTTCTTTTATGTTACCCTTTAGTTTATTCATCTTTATTTACTAATGAATGAATATTCTATTAGTTAAATAATATTTGATATTTTTTTATTAATAATCTTTTTTCTGGAAATAGTAAATATTTATAATATGAATAAATATTTGTTTCTATTTTATTAATCACTCATCACTCATCTTCGTTGATTCGTTGTCGTGTGAAAAAAGTAAAGGTTTTTCATTCGCATCCAGGCCTGTGTTATGTGGCAATAAGTATACTTTTATTATCAGTAATTTATTTTAAAATTTAGTTTGTTAATTTTTTTAAGTTCATCTTTTAATATTATTCAAATAATATTACTTTATTCACAAGTCATGAAATGATATTATTTTATTAAGTTGACACACAAACCATTAATAACCCTGTTGAGAGGCAGAGTATCAAAAACAAATCATAACTACTTTTTACATAGATTATAATCAATTTTAAAAGGATGAAAGTGATATTTTCAAAATTTAAATATAAATTTATCATATTGATTCTAAAAAAATATATAAAAATAACTTTTTACATGAATTAGAACCCTACTTGCGAAGGTTACTCGATCTCCTCCTTTCCCCGGTCCCCTCTGCATTTGTTGTGGCTGTTGTCATCGTCACGTTGATGAAGCGCACTCCGGTTTAGGATGCAGCATTGAAGTGAGGAACCTTTATTGACTCAGATTTAAAGAGGATCACGTGCGGTGGAGATTGGTTCAATTGGCACATGTGGCTCTAACGGAACCATTTTGTAAGGAGGAGGAGGAGGATGAAGAGAACAAAAGAGGGGAAATTAAGCTGCTTCATGTTCTTGCAGATCCTCATGAAAAAGATTTTAGTGAATGGAAACGACGTCGCATAGATGGATTCGTCTCTGGTTTCAACCAAATCGGAGCCGTGACCGTACAACATAACGCCCAAGACAGTGAGACACCATTCCCCCCCTCTCTCTCCTTCTCTAAGGTACTCTCACCAAACTCGGCCCTAACATTTTCCATTTATATTTATTTATTGGTTTTTTCTTGCAGACCTCAAAATTTTGAGGTCACTAAGTGTTTGAGCGAGTGAGTGTGATCTCATTGATGAATTAAATATTAGTTTGATTATTTATTTCCTGGTGTCGTAGATATGATTTACAATTCTATGGAGGAAGAGATGGCCAGATTCTCAATGGTGGTCAAACAGTGAGTAGTGTTGTTTATGTTATCAGTCACATTCTAAGCTCTGAGACTGTCTTGCTTCAATTTGTTCTGACTTTGACATGCTATTTGCTAGATTTAGACTAAAAAACTGTCTTTGTGCACAGAGTGGTGGTTATTACAATTAGAATGTCTGGGATGGGGTTGAGATTTGATGGGATAGTGATTGAAATAAAATTTAACCTGTGGCTGTTAAGAAAGCCCATTACAGTTTTTTATTCTCAACTTTTAATCTTGTCGTGATAATATATATATACTGATAGTAATCGTATTCATGTCTTGAAGAGGAATATTTTGAGCAAGTGGGTCAATATGTCAAAGGAGGATTAAAATAACTTAATCCTCCTTTATTTATATATATATATATATATATATATATATATATTAATGAATTATAAGCTCATTTTGTTAATGTATACTTTTAAAAATTTCATCTTAAGTTAATTAATTGGATTAACTGGTAGCCAGTTCCATCCAAAATCTTATGCACATTTATATATTTTTTTAAAATATAAGGTCAACGTCACATGTAACTTATACATAAATTTTGATGCTCAATTTATATTTTTAAAATAAAGTTGGGTCATTATTAACTAATTTTATTTATATAAGTTTGATTTAAATATTATTTATAATTAATTTAATTTTATTATGAGTTATTCAATTAATCTTATTTTGTAGGTATACCTCGTTAAATCTCTATAATATTTTAGGTCCTTTGTTACTGTACTTGTACTTTGATCCAAATTATATGTGTTTCAGTTTTGTTTTTTAAGCTTTTGAAGGCATTGGATATCCTCCGCCAAACGATTTATAGATTATTTGAAGAAGCAACTCTTATAATGAGACTGAATTACCATCTGTTATAAATCTATCGTAGTGTGCTTGTCGAAATTGGGGTGTTTTTAAAATGTATTTTTAAAAATAATAATGGTTAAAACGGTCATGATTTTTTATTTATTAAATTAGTTATTTTTAATTAATATAATAATATAGATTTTTCATCGATTAAGTCTACAATCCACATAATAGATAATTTTTATATTATTTTAATAATTAATTTTAAAAAATATTAAAATTTATATTACTTTTAAACAAATTTAACAATTAATGTAAAAAAAATTTTAACCAAATTAAAAAATATTTTATACAATAATCAATAGTTAATAGACAAATTTTTCCAAAGTTAATAATAAATTTTAAATAAAAATAATTAAACATAAAATAAAAATAAAAAATTAGAAATATGTACAAATAATTATTTTTACTATGATGTTGATTGCGTGGTATTTATAAACCAAATATAATTTGAAATTTTTATCTTTCTAAACCTATTAATAATTTTTTAATTATTAAATAAAACATTTCTTCCTAATGTCCCCAGAATATTATATAAATTGAATTTTAAATATTAAATTAAAATATATAATTTTATAAATATGGCATTCAAAAGCTAGCAGCATATATTTAGCTTTTCTTTGTTACAAGCATTTATTCAGTTTTAAGTTTTAATAAAAAAATTAAAAAAAAGTACGTTAACTAGTTTTCGGCTGTAGTGAAATGCCAAATGCATATAAGTATTCACTTAACAGATTTTAAGCTTTGTTGTATATTCATTTAATTATTTTTAATACGATTTATGTGTATTTAATGATTCGCAACAAAAAATTGTATAATAAATTTTATTAAAATTTTTAAAATTTAATATATTGATAATTTAAATAATATATTTTAATAAAAGTTAATTATTTATTACGTATGTTTTAAGTACTCGATAAAAAAAAAAACTGTTTTTAAATCTCTATGTTTTCCATATCTTTGAAGAGAAGGTGACTTTTTTCTCCTCTAAAAAAACAAATGAGAGTGCACAACCAAAGTCAGAGAAGAATCTTCCCCATGAATAGGAATGAATACAATATCTTCCAACGACTTGTAAGAGTCCTTTGATGTCGTCTCATTATACTCTCTTTTAAAATAATTCCAAGTGTTTTTCTCTCTCTGACAAGAGCATGCTAAATTTTTTGTTCCCCGTCGTTGTCTTATTTATAAGATGGAAAGATGATAACTTGATTATTACTTACTATAACATGGATAATTTTGGACGGCTGAATCTGAATCAACATATATACTTCCTTGGAACTAGATAATAAGTTTGGTTATCAAAAAATTAAGCTAATTAATATTTTAAATTGTTAAAAAACATATTTCATATTTTACAAGATAAAAATTATAATAATTAGTTAAATAATAATAATTTATACCTAAATATTATGGATGAATTTTTATTTATTTTAATTTTTAAATAATACATAGACATTATGTATCAATTAAAAAAAATCTTAGTTCAACCTTATTTTTAACATCATTCTTACTCGATTTTAATACATTCAGATCCATTCTTGATTGATTATCCAATCCACTAACTTTTTTATTATCTAAAGTAACAACCTAATCAATTTTCAATTCAACAAATCGAATAAGCTGATCCAGTCCAATTTTCACACCAATGCTTATAAGTGACAATTAACATAACTATACAAGAGGCCAGGGAAAGGCAAGACAAATAGACTTAGTCTCCATTTGTGTGACAGATTTACGAGCAAAGTTCGCAACCTCTGAAGCATCGATGTAAATTTTTTTAAAAAAAATCTTCATAAAAATATTTAAATTTTTAATATTAATTTATTTAATATTTTAGAACACCATTAAATTTATATATTTAAACAAACTCTTAAATAAGTGAGATAATTTCTTTTACAAATCTAAATCCAGTTTGTTAATATAATTTTTTAAAATAAATTTAAATTTATCTATTTATTAAATAAGTTAAATTAAATTAACCCTATTAAACAGTGTGACTAATTTCTATCTCTAAATTTATCTTTAAAAAAAATTCAATCTCTTTCTAAAAAAAAAACTGCTTAACTTTAAATTTGAAAATGAGATAATCTCTACAAAAAAATTTCATATTCAGAAAGAAACTACCATGTCTAATAGAAAAAAAAATGTGCACTGATTAAAGAAAAAATATTAAAAAAATTAATTAGCATACTTCAATCATAATCTTTAATAAAAGCTTTTTTATTGACTCATATCCGTATGCTATAATTAATAGTATAAAATTAACGTAAGAGGATAACTTTCATGTCAGTGACGTCTCATATGCTCTTTGTATTTGTATTGTAATTCAATATGTCTTGTTCGCTTATAAAAAAATGTATAAACTTAACCATTAATAATTTTTCAAATAAAATATATTATTAATCAGTATTTTAAAGGTATTATTTAAAAAATAAAATAATATTAAATATTTAATAATTACGTATTTATAATATTATTTCATAAAAAATTATTTTAACTTTTTAATAATATTTTTAAGATACCGGCAAGTTTTTTTTTTATAAAAAAAATTAATTCAGTTTTGTCAAAAGTCGATGAAATATTAAATATTCAACAGTGGCTGCCGATAAAATGGTTACCACTAGCTAGACATTGAATGCTTTGTGTCTGCTTGAGAGCGAAAATCACCGGATTTAGTAGTAAAATCCATAGATACGTACAATTGAGATTATTCTAATACCTTATCGATGATGAAACCTTGAAAGATAGGAATCGTGATCCTATCCCCATTTCCAAATTTGTAAGGATTTTAATATTTTAAAATTTTGAAATATTTATAAATTTAAATATTTTATTTTAAAAATATTTTATTTGAATAAAAAATTTAATTTTATATTTAAAATTATTTATTCATATGATAGATTTTAAATTATAAAATTTTAGAATTTTTATTTAAATTAAATATATATATATATATTTATTATAAGTAAAATTTTATTTTTGAATATGTATGAATTCTTTTTAGTTTTGTTTCTATTTTTTTATTTATCAAAAAATTTATATATTTAACTAATTTTATCTAAATATCGTGTAATATATTTAAATAATATAATAATTTAAATTATACAAAATAAAAAATAATCAAATATAATTAAATAATTTAATTAGGATTAATATATTGGAAGATGAAAAAAAATGAGATAAAATAATAAGAGAAAAATAAAATAAAAACAGAGACAAAACAAATCGATAGTTCACGAGAATGAATTCGAAAAATATTGAGAAGATTTAAATTCTACTTATTTAAAAAAAATTAATTTTTTTTATTTAATTTATTAAAATATTTTTTAAAAAATAATAAAATCCAATTTTTCTTTAAAAAATATAAACAAAATATTTTAATATTTTAAAATTTTTAAAATTATTTTTTTAAAAGAATTATTCAAATACAAAGTTAAAGACCCTACTTCAAGTCTATAACAAAGAAAAAATGCTTAACTTTAAAATCGTAAATGTTATAATTCCTAAAAAATAAATTAATATTAAAAAAAATATCATGTCCAATAAAATAAAAAATATATTAAAAATCTTATTAACATACTTCTATAATAAATTTTAATCTATTCTTAACATAATTTTTAATAAATTTTGTATCTATTAAATATGTTTGGATAAGATCAATTCTATTTGATAAAATAACCTATTTTAGTAATTATTAACTTTTTTTAATGATTATTAATATTTTTTAAAATTTATTTTGAATATTTTTTATATTTTAAACATTTAACTAAAATATTTTATTCATTTTTATCTTTAGTATATTTTTATTATCTAATCTTTTTATTTGTTTACTTTTTAAAGTTTAATATTATTTAAATTTTTTATAATAATATTATTAATTTTAATAGATTTATTTTTATATTATCGTAAAATATCATATTTTAAATTATTTTTAATATGTACTATTTATTTAAATTATTATATTATTTATTTTATTTTATCAAAAATATTAATCCGTTTGATAAAAAGTTAAAATTATAAATAATTTTCTTTAAAAAAGTTTATTTAAAATTTATTGATGTAAAAATACAAATATTTTTTTTTATATCAATAAATCATCAATAAAAATATTATTAAAAAATATAACATATTTATTATATTTTAATTTATTATTTAACTATATTTTTTATTTTTTATTTTTATAATTATGAACTGGTTTAACTGTTAATTTTACTAAATATTTTTTATTTAATCAATAATTTTTTAATTTTTTATTAATTTGTTAAGTTTTAATTTTTAATTTTTAGATTTCAACTAATTTACTAAATATATCTATTGACTAATATTTTTATGTTGTAATTAACAATAGAAGAATAATGTAAAAGAGTAATATTAATAATATAAAAATGTATAAACTTAACTATTAATAGTTTTTAAATAAAAATATTAAAAATTATAATAATTATATATTTATAATATTATTTTATAAAAAAATATTTAAATTTTGAACTAATATTTTTAAGATACTATTAAGTATTTGTTAAAAATAAAAAAACTGAATTGAGTTTTGTGAAAAGTCACTGAAATAATTAAATATAGAACAGCGGCTGCCGATAAAATGGTTAGCCCTAGGTGGACATTGAATGCTTTGTGTCTAATTGAGAGTGAAAATCACCGAATTTAGTAGTAATGAATTATTTGTGCTCATTGCATGATTAGTGATAGAGCATTGATTGGAAGGCGATAATACTGGTGTTTAGCTTCTTATGGATCCAGAACCCTGGCCCAGCGTTGAACCTATGTTAGTGGCCGGTGGAGGCCTTTACAATAGCCTCATAATCAGTTTTACATTATCTTCTCCAACAACAATTGCTATTTGATATTTCCATGTCTCTCTAATTACTCCTCAAACCTAAGCTGTTCCACTTTTCACAACCGTTTCAGTTATTTACAATTTATTGTTTGCTGCCTAAAGTCCACGACATTTGACAACTATAGAATAAAGAACATTCATGTTGCGTTATTTCACTTTTTCTCAATTCTCAACAACTTTTTATTTATGCCATCAAAAAATACATTAGTCGGTACCCTGATACAAAAATTACTGAAGGTCCATATGGTTGATGCTTTGCTGACCCAAAAACGAGCTTCATATATAAAAATTATAGACAAAGGGGAAGCAAAAATAAAGGGCACATGCTTTGTTGCATAGTTACATAACATCCCAAAGGACCCTACCTGCACATGATACGGCATTTGTTCTATAAATATCAAACAAGCATAAAAAAGGTAATTAATCTAATTTCAGATTGATGCATACTTTCTATAGCACACAGATATACGATATCTATTCTAAGTAGCATAACAAACATTTTTTTCTTTTTTTGTTAAATCGTTTCCTTAATTATGCACCCAAAAAATCCAAATTACATTAAAAAAAAGTTCGTCCATGTATTTATGAAGATTACTTATAAATTGTATTAAAAGTGGGTCAAATGTATACGGCTGCGTTTTAAAATATATCATCATGAGTTAACCCAATTCTAACGTAGATAATTTACCTTTCACCAGACCGATAAAATGAATCAGTCAAATTGTGAATTAGTTGGCCTAGACTTCATGTAACTACAATTGATTTTTATTTTTTTTTATGTAATTGATATTTTGGAGTCTCTTATGATGAATTTCTATGTTGACTTTTGACCACTTGAGCTTCGACATTATCACAATCTTCTTATTTTGCGTTTTTATTTTGTTTTATTATTATTTAATTTCTATATTATTATTATTATTATTAGATTTTGGTCGCTAAAATTTTAAATATTTTGATTTTTAATTTCCATTGTCTGCAATATGCCAAAATACATGTCCATTAAAGTGCAACCATTTAGAGCAAAGTCTAGTATACAACAGGGGCAAAACCTCTGCAGAATAAGATTTTAGGAACAAAAATCAAAATAAAATAAAATTATAAAAATCTAAATATGTAAAATGTAAAGAACTAAAAATTATTTTTTAAAATATAAAATTAAGAATGTATTAGTAAAATATTTCAGTTAAGTAAAATTAAAATTATTAGTTGAAAAGTTGTTAAAATATTTTAGATTTATTTGATTAAATAGCATAGTTAAGTACCTACTAACGTATTTATAATAGTTACCAGCATTTTTATTTAAATTTATTTAAAATAAATTTTATATTTTCTACATTCTAATTAAAATATTTTTTTATTTTTATCTTTAATATATTTTATAGTATAATTTTTTATTTCTCTATTTATTTTTATAAGTTTAGTATTATTTGATTCTTTCATAATAATATTACTAATTTTGATATATTTACTTTTTTATGTTATAACAAATTATATTTTAAATTATTAATTTAATATATACCACATATTTTAGTTATTATATTTTTTATTTTATTAAATAAATGTTAAATATTTTAAATTGTGATTTGAAATTTACTTATGTAAATTTAAAAATAAATATTTTATTTTCAAAAAATAAAAATTTATTAATTAGTTTTAATATATTTTTATTAAAAATATATATCATATTTATCAAATTTTAATCTATTATTTAACTATATTTTTGTTTCCTATTTTATATTTATTAATTAATAATTTATTACCTTTTAGCTTTGATTTAACTTTTAAGCTTTCAAATTTTTTCTTTCAATTTTTAGCCACCTATTACCCTAACATATCTAAAACTCAAATTGAGATTAATTATAAGAATAAAAAATATATCTAAAACCTTATTATTACTTGGTGGGGTCAGGGGGTGAAAAATGTCATAAACACTTCTTTGATCCACGCTTCCTAACTGACCAGACCTAGCTGTGACTGGGTTTTCATTTGCTTTAGATTGAGACTAAGGCCATTAGGGGCAACCTTGTCTTCACCCATCCTTTGGTGTTCGATTCGTGGCACCAACATTGTGCACTCTTGCTCATCAATCACTATTTCCTCAACTAAAAATTGCTAGAGATTCAACTTTTGCCAGAATTTGTTTGGCAGAAATAATATGCCATGTTTGTTTACTATTTAAAGCCTGAGTAATCCATACCATTTTATTCTCTTCTGAAACTTGTCTTTATCCTCCCTTAACACTCCCTTGTTTAAATCAAAATTTTGAAAAACTTGATCAGACATTGAAATATTAAATACTAAAAATTGTTAATAATATAAATTTAGAAATTAAACTAGAATAAATCTAGAGAACGAGTCTAAAATAACCTGGGTTGAAGCACGTTAAACGCAGTCCTCATAGAAAAAACGTTTCCACGTATAAAATGATAATTTTATACTCTATTTTTCCGAGATACATCAATCCATTGGATTAATTAAGCGCAGTGAAATATTTTCCAAACTAATGAACATCAATGCTCTTTAAAATTTTAAACTCAAATATAAAATAATAATGAAAGTAGTGGTGGATAATTTTCAAAGAAAAGCATCAATTTTACTTACTTCCAAAAAACACTTCCATAGCAACAAAATAGGATAGATAATTATTATAAAATTAATTATATTCTAATAATTATCAGATAAAATATTTTACTATAAATTTAAAATTTAAAAAGTACTGAATACAGTATTTTCAGTATAAGAAACCTTTTGGGTTTGAGCGTTACGGCTAGCGCACCTCCACTTGAGAAAATATTGAAACTTGATTATCCACTTGGGGGTACTACAGTAGGACTAAAAAGAAACCCATTCCAGGTGCACCAAATCTAAAACTGGAATCATTGTTGGCAAAGATTTCTTAATTAAATTTATACGTGAAAAGGGAGTTTACCCATTGAAGTAAAACAATCATGTCTTAACTAAAAGGAAGTAATTATGAAAATACATTGAGGTAGTGAAATTGGAAATAAGAAAAAGAATGATGTAAAAGAAAAGAAAAGAAATGAGGTGATCAGGCTCAAGCACATGTTTTTCAAGTTTGTGTGTGTAAGAATATAAAAAAGGCTAATCAACGAGATTTAGCATGCATGGAGGAAGGGCATCAGCCCTTAATGGGTCTCCTTTTACATAGCCTGCTTTAAACACTTTCAGAACAATTTTTTTTTGTTATGTATAAACATCACAAGGGAATAATTATTTGTCCTAGATAAGAAAGTTATAAGCAATCAAATATCTTCCCAATACTAGAGCCGCTGAAAATTAGTCCTGAACAGTGAACTCAACCTTGAAATAAATTAGACATCAAACGCTATAATTTTAACCTATAAAGGGACATATACTGCATCGCAACATTCAACGTTAGCAACAATTAAGGAAAAATGGCAGATTTGTAATTAGAAGAAGAAAAAACATTATATTTAACTTAAGCCATCACAAATGTAACATTCAGCAACAAAAAAATATATATTTGGAAATAACAACTCTATTTGACTCAAATACAACCTTGTAACCTTGCTGGATTAGGACTAACAGGGAATGACTTATTAAATTTTTCGTGAACATGATATTCTCCATTTTAATTAAAGGAAATCTACTTAAAAAATAAGGAAATCATTTTCTCTCTAAGATTGTTAGTAAGTATAAATTAAAAAATAAATTAGAAATAATTACAGACAAAATTAATTATAAATGAAAAATAATAATTAATAAGCCCAAAATATAAAATAAATTTAGATAATGGGTTTAGAGTAGCCTGGATTGGACTGCCAAGGAATGACTTATTAAATTTTTCCTAATATATTGTAAACATGATACTCTCCATTTTGATTAAAAGAAATGGTACTTAATTAGTAAGGAAATCATTTTCTCTCTAAGATTGTTAGACTTATAAATTAAAATTTAAAGTAAAAATAATTGCAGAAAAAATTAATTATACAATGAAACAAATGAGTAAAATAAATTTAGAGAGTGAGTTTAGAGTAGCGTAGGTTGAAGCATGTTAAACACTTTTAAAAGAGAAAATGGTCCCCAATACACAGATGATAGAATAATAAATTTATGCCCTCCTTTCCCAAGATATCTCAACACTTTGTACCAGCTGAGTGTAGCAAAAGATCTCCGAACCAATAAACATCAATTCTCTTTAAAATTCTAAACTCAAATAGAAAATAATTATAAAGGTAGTGTGGGCAATTTAAAGAGGAAGATTAAAAATGTGTTTCAAAAGGTATTTTAATTAATTAAAATTTAAATTATTAGTTGAAATTTTTTTTGAAACGTTTTAATTTAATTTGGTAAAATAACTTATTTTAGTAACTATTAATATTTTTAGATAGTTATTACTATTTTTAAAAAATCTATTTCTAATAATTTTTATATTTTTTATTGCTGAAATATTTTGTTATTTTATCTTTAATATATTTTTATAATTTAATATTTTATTTTTATAAAATTAATATTATTTGATTTTTTATAATAATATTCCTAAATTTAATAGATTTATTTTTATATTATTATAAAATATTATATTTTAAATTATTATTTTAATATATACTATTTATTTTAATTATTATATTACTTATTTTATTTTATTAAAAAATATTAAACTGTTTGATAAAAAATTTAAATTATAAAAATAATTACTTTAAAAAGTTTTCATTTAACATTTATTTATGTAAAAATTAAAAATAATTTTTTTATTTAAAAATTAAATTTTTATTTAATTAAATTTTAATATATATTTTTATTAAAAAATATATATTATACTTATCATATTTTAATTTATTTTTTAACTATATCTTTATTTATTATTTTCTTATGAGCTTTTAACTTTTCATTTAATTTTTCACTTTTAATTTTTATTTTTTAGTTAGTTTATCTTCTAATTTTATCAAACACATCCTAAATTTTTACATCACAAGCACAATTCAATTTCATCTTTAATTTTATAAAATTATCATTTTAATTTCTAATTTTACAACACATTTATTTTAGCTTTTTGTGATACAAAATAATAAAAAAAAGTTACAAAAGGACTAAAATAAAATAATTTTTAAAAATTTAAAACTTAAGTAAAAATTTTATAAAATAAAAAATTGAAACAACTTAGCAATTTATATTTTATCCAATAGCTCCACTGTCCCATACTTTGTGCAAGTTAAAAAAGACAATCACTAGAAAGCAGGAAACAAAACTTTAACCATCCCGAACGTGCATTTGCCATAAAAAAAAAGTACTAGAAATTTCATGCTAATTTATTGTCTAACAACCATGTTTAAAAGGATAACACCAAAAGATAGGTAACTCACACATAACAACAAATAGGATAGATAATTACCAGAAAATATATTACTTTAAATTTGAAATTACTAATTTTTTTTAACAATCCTCGCATAATTTAAAATTTAAAGTATATATAAAATCAGAAATTATATCATAATAATTTTAATTTAATATTTGAAAGAGTATTTAAATTTATTTTTATTATTTCATATTTTTTCTCTGGCAAATTTATTTTTTGTTTTCAAAATTTCAATATAACAAAGGAAAAAAGGGAAACCAATCAAAGTCCAAAGGTGTACCAAAAAAGATCAAAGTACAATGGGCCTACGCGAAGCCCACATGATATGTTGGCAGTTGCCACCGCGCCTTTCGCAGCATCACGCAGTAATCGTACATTATAGGAAACCCAACAAATTTGGAGCAAACACCGGACACGGGCTTTCCGCAAGCAACCTCTATTCTCAGGCATAAATGATTGAGTCATATATCATCATGTTTATCTACATGTCTATACATGAAATTGGACTATACATGAAATTGGACAAGAATAAGCCGTCTGATTCTCTTCTTGTATCTCAGCCGTCCAATTAATGTAGACACATGGAGAATATGATTAATATATGACTCAATTATTTCTAATTTTCAAAAGAAAAACCAATAAATATATCCTTTGGAGAGTGGCCTGTTTATTGTTACTCTTTTTACTTTATTTTATATTTACTTCAACTCTTTCATTAAAATTTAATTAGGAATTTTTTAAAAATAAACATCAAATTAATTAACCTTATGTGCTTGGATGAAAAATTTTAGAATGTTAATAATTTCTAAATAAAAACTAGTAGTCATAGAAAGAAGAATGAAGTATAAGAAGAATTATTAACAATAATATAAAAAAAATTTAAAATCTTTTTTAAACAAGTGTGATTTGAAATTATTTCTATTTAATATAAAAATTACTCAAAAAAAATTTATAATAATTTAAAAACTTATTTTCTTATCATCTAAGTACATAAAATTTAGTTATTTTAAATTTTTATATTTAAAAATAATAAAAGAAAGTGAGGTAACTAGGATAACAGTAGACATTCTCATGATTTTGATACTTCATAAGTGAAGCTTTTAATGTCTGTTTGTTTTCACGTGTCAATAGGGAAATACAATTCATTAATTTCACATTTCCACGTTATTTCAACTTTTCTTTTAATTTTTAATTAGGAAAGTTTTAAAAAAATAAATATAAGGTTAAGTAAAAGGAAATGGCAATAGAAAATGAAGAATAACAATAAACACACGCATGATGTTGATACTTGACAACTGGAGCTTTTAATGTTGGTTTGTTTTTACATTTGAACAACAGATTGATACAAAAAGTTTGGCTTCACCTAACCTATATCAGAGCGCTAAACAAATTAGGCACTTAAAAGATTTGAAATGGAAGTTTGATTGGTGGACTGAATCTACAATGCGCCCATCAAACTCCAAAGCCGTCGATTTTTTTTTTTATGTAACATATATAATTTAGGTGCGTATTGGACACATACTTAATGTCTCTTAGTTTAGAAAAAGACTAAAAAAATTGCGAAGTTGAGAAGCTTAAAGAATAAAAAATGTACACGGCAGTGTTGATTTACAGCATGTTTCAAAGTTGGGTAGAAGAACTCTGCCATACCTCAACACATTGATGATCCTTCCTAGTCAAGAACATCCTACTCCCTCCAAAGGCCAAATTAGTAATTTTAGCACCACCCATATCCCTCACCCTCCCCATTAAGTTTTTCTTGAAAATCCTGTCCTCCAAACAGTGAGAAGGGTATCTCAATCCCATAACAACCTCTGACCACAACTCCACGTCACCACCTTTGGTACAAAACACTTGACTTCCATTCGTTTCAATCTTGCAACCAAACCCTTCTCTTTTCCCATTCATCACTTTCCTTCTATCACCAAGACACGCCCACGCGCTCTCAACGCTCAAATTCCGCAGGTCCACATAGAACGCCTCACCCGAATTCACACCAACCTTGAAAATAACCGACAACCCATCAGAAACCGCCACGTCAGCAAAACAATCCACCTTCTCCGTCATTTCCCAAACCACTTCACCGGAACGAACGTCCCACAACCTTATGTTACCGGAAACACCCGAAGGACCACTGTGAGACCCAGAAGCCATCAACAAGTTGTAACCTTCAACCCACTGCAACTTCGTCGCCGGAATCGCCGAATCAATGTTGGCGCCGAAGATCTCGTTGTGACCGATTTCCGTCACGGGGCTCAGCGTGTGCAAATCGTAGACCAATATGGAATTCGAGTTTCTCCGGCAAGACTCGAAGCTAACGAACATCTGCTCCGGCGAGGAACCGATGGCTTGGACGGTGGAACCGGATTTGGTCACGTTCTCCCAATCTAGGGTTTCCTTTACATGCCCCTTTTCCAAATCGAGAATCTGGAGACCTGAAAAGTCGTTAGCGCCGGCGGCTGCAAGTGCCGGCGAGAGAGCCAAGAGGGAATCAACAGCGGTGAAATGGGTGAGTATGGTGGATTTGCGGCGTAGAGACCAGTCGAAGGAGGTGATTTTGCTGCCGTGTGCGACGTGGAGGGAACCGTAAGGGGTGGTGGAGAGGGTGGAGGGGGAGTCTCGTCCGTTCAAGGGTAAAAGGAGTGATTTTTGGAGGTTGAAGGGTTCCAATTGAGAAGGGTTGGAAAGTGAATTGATTAGAAGAGTTTCGATGCCGTAGAATTGGGATTCTAAGATGAGGTCTTGGAGATCGAAGTTTTTGGCTTTTGAGGGAAGGTTACCAGTTCTGAGGAGAGAGAGGAGGAGAGAGAATATTTCCGGGTCTCTATCTACAAAGGGTATACAGAGTGGAGACGATGTTTCTGCGATTCTTGAGAAGAAGGTTTTCGGACCTGCCGAGGTTAGCGTTTGTTTCGTGGTCTGGAACACTTGGCCACCAACATCCATGGATACTATGTTGGAATCAATTTTGGGTTGGTGTTGGGGGAAACCAGAGCCTGCAAAAGGCGGCATCTTTTTTTTTTTTTTTTAAAATTTTCTGCTTCTTCTCTTTCTCTTTTGTCTTTTTAAAGTAGCGAAGCGAGTTGTGGATGAATGGATGCAAAAGAAGGTTGGTGAGGGAATTGGGGGGTGTTGTTGAAACAAAGAGAGAGAAGTGCGGGTATTATATATATGGTTTGTATGACAGGAGATAAAGATAGGGTCGTTTGTTTTGCCATGAGTGTAGGATCTGCGAGTCTAGAAGGTCCAATCCAAAAAAGTCCCATTTTTGGTCAACCAAAAGTTGGTCCTGCCTTCTAGTACTTCATCATCGCCAACGTGTTTTTCTTTCTTTTCGTAAATAAATAAAATGTTTTATTAGCCGGCCGAGATGGACCCTTCGTTTTTCATTTGAGTTCAAATGCACGAAGCTGCTCCCTCTTTGCGTTTGTCAGCTCTGTTTTTTGTTTGGTCAATCTTTGAGAACTGATTAAAATAATAATAATAACATGTCACACCAATGCGGGGAGTATCTTTCTTTTGTCCTTGTGCAATGTCGCATGTGCTTCTTTTCTTTTCAACATTGTATCGGTTGAGTCAAATTTGGTGCCCAAGTATTCGCATTTATTCATATATTCATTTGCTCTTTCATAAAATAGTCTCCATTAATCAAATTTACTAGAAGGGATTAATATGATCTGTATTTGTGACATTAAGTTCACTTTTTAAATATACTATCTTTAGTAATCAATATATTAAATCTATCGTTAATTCTTATTTTTAATTTAGTGTTATTATAAATGAAATCAAGAAAAGTTGTTATGAGACTATTCAATAGAGAGAGAGGGTAGAGATAGATTTGATTAATTAATTATTCAAGATTTTTTTTCCATTTTTTGCCTTATTTAATAAAAAGAGGATATTCACAATGCAATTTGATTTTATTTTAAAGGAAAAAATCATTCCAACTAATTATAAAGAAGTACTTAGAATTTTGTTTGGTTTAGTTGAAATATATTATAAGAATCAAATTAAAAAATTTTCACAATTCATAACCAATAATAAGAAAGTTTATAATAAATAAAATAATAGGTGTTTAAAATAAACATAAGAACTCAATTATTCTAATATTATTTTTATTTTAAAATGTAATATCAAATTAAAATATATGCATAATTATACGTAATTCAATTCACTTAAATTTTACATAGAAAAACTACAGATTCAAAATGAATTATAAAATAATGCAGTTTTAAAATTTTCAATTATTTTAATTTTTTATTCGGTTATACAATTTAAAACAGGTTAATTCAATTTCTAAACACCTCTAAAAACAATATTGAATTTATTTTATTTTTTAAAATATGAAATATATTTAATTCTTACTTATTAAATTTAATCCACTAACTATAAAATACACGTTTAAAGATAATCTATAAATAATTTATACTCAGAAGACCGAATGATACGAACTCGTGGCGCAGAGATTAAAAAGTATATATATATTATCAAACTAATTAATAATATTCCCTAATGTTATATAACTATTAGATGTTTACATTTTTACTTGAATGTATATAACCAAAGATTTGTTACTACTTCCAATTAAAAAAAGTAAAAGATAAATTTAAATATAATATTTAATATTGGTACGACTGTTCAATGTAGGATTGACTATTGAAAGAATGTTTGATAAATTTAAATACAAAAATGTAATGGTCAAGCGTTCATATAAAAATGGAAACATTCACAAAAGTTTCAAATGGGAAAAAGTACGTAATGATTCCACACCATTTATCTGGACTCTGGATAGTGGAGTTGCACTGGACCACAAGTCATGGTAATGACGCTCAGGTTGGCTTCGAATGTTTTGGGCCTTTTCCAGTCCCTCGCAGGGCACCATAACATAAAAAAAAAATTGAGTTTCTACTATGGACCAAAACCCATTTTTCTTTTTCAACCATTAAAATAAAGGTATTGGTTTTTTATACTTCCTTTATTTTTTTGGTAAATTTTGTTTTCACATTTACCCTTCTACAAATGTATAAAACTTCTTGAAGTATAAAATAAACATTTGAAAATATATTTCCAGAAATGTAAAAAAATAACTTTCAAAAGTTGCATTATTTTACATAAATACTTCAAAAATTTAACTTCCAAAAGTTTAATTCCAGTGGACCGTCTCTCAAAAAAAAAAAAGTTGGAGGGTGCAAAACACTTTAGATAAAAAAGGGAAGCACAAAATAACACCTTTAAAATAGAAAGGCTAGTTCTACATCTTATTGTGTAAAGCTAGCTTAACTTATATTTATCTCTAATTTCATCTAGCATTAATTTCATTCACTTTTGTCTTTTAAAAAAGTAACTTTTGTGGGATTTTAAATGGATAAAAAAAGTAAGCTAATAATATTGCTCAAGTGATGATAAGTTATAAATAAGAATAGTTTAAATAAAATTCTGAATTTAAATAACTTTTATTATTGTATAAAAAAATTAAACTCAGAAAAATTATTTATTTAAGGATATTTTTTTATTTTAAAACACAGATTTAAATGTGGGAATCCGTCTCCTAATTATTAGTTGGATCTATCAATTCAATATTGAATTATGATAAATTTGAACATTCATAGAAAATTTACCAATTACTAAAACAGAATCTAAAAATATTAGGAATCTTGCCAACCTTTGATGAAGGTGTTAAGAGTATTTTAAAAATTCAATATTTTGAAAGAGAACAAGTTTCATATCAAAAAGAGTCATCCTTAAAAATGATATAAATCAAAGTCCACTTAAAATATCATTGGTAAAATATTTCAGTTGAAAGTTAAAATTATTAATTAAAAAATTTGTTTAGATATTTTAACTTTATTTGATAAGATAATTTATTTTAGTAGATATTAATATTTTTTAAAAATTTATTTTAAATAACATTTATATTTTTTAGCTCATAATTAAAATAGTTTATTTTTCCATTTTTAATTTTAACATATTTTTATAAATTTAACATTGATTCTTTTACATTAGTATTATTAATTTTGATAGATTTATTTTTATATTATTATAAAATATTATATTTTAATTTATTATTTTAATTATTATATTATTTATTTTATTAAAAATTAAAATGATTAAAATAATAATTTTTTTAAAAATTATATATATAAAATTAAAAAAAAATATTCTTATTTTTAAAAAATAAAATTTTATTTAAAAAATATATTATACTTTTCATATTTTTATCTATCATTTAACCATATTTTTATTAATTATTTTATATTAAATACTTAATTCAATTGATAGTTTATACACTTTTAATTTTTCAACTTTCAAAATAACCATGATCTATAGCTATTTATTATAATCGCCATCATTATGCAATTACAACATACATGATATATAAAAATGTACATCTATTTCTAACCGAAGCGAGGCAACAAGTACAACATATATATTATGCAAACTGGCTAATTTTTGTTTCGGGGCCATTGAGTTCAAAAAAGAACCCCATCATTGTGTTAGACTTCCCAATCTTAATTTACTAAATGATTCAATTTAGCAAGTGTGCTGTTGGATTCTGCCAAGCAGCATGGCACAAAATTAAAAACCAATGCCAAATTGTAGCAAAGTTGATGAACAAGAAGCCACTATGTGAGTCCTTATTGGTTGGTTAGCTGAGACCAGGTTGAATCATTGGGAAAAAGGACCAATCCTTAGAGGCCCCTCCCTCCCTCCCTGCTACTTTCTGATTAGCCCACCAATCAGCAACTATATTGGGTGCATAAGATTCTCCTCCATCTGCTTTATCAAAATTGAATTCTTTAGCAGAAGAAAGAGTTAAGGACTGATCCTTCTCATGAACTGTTGACTCATTATCATCTACACCATCCAAAGTAGTTTGCTTCTGTGCATCACTGTGAGTTTCAGCAACTACTTGTTTGTCATCATACACAGTTTCTCTTGAATTTTCTTCTCTGTCTGCTGTTGCTGCATCATTTTTCAATTTTGACAGGACTTTAGTCCATGCTGATGCTGCTGGCTTGTTTTCCTCAGATTTCAGTACTTTTCGGGCAGATAATTCAAATGACACCCTATGATTCAAGCTAATCTCACTCAAGCGATTATTGCTTGGATGAGGGGACATTTTGATCTCAGAAACCCAGTGATTTGAAAGAAAACCAGCTTGAGTTGTGGTGGACCTTGCAGCATCTGGGGTCAAAGACCCAGAACCTTGATTTGACTTCTGGTTTTCATAAACACACAGTTTATCCAAGTTAAGAAGTTTGGTAGGGTCTGCTCTTTGGAAATCAAGGATATGGGAGCCTCCGGTGGTGAATTCGGTGTCAGGGAGTGGAGATGAGGTGCCAGAAGCTGAGATGGCAGATCTTGGAGATATGAGTTGACCAACCGGGCTTCCAGGATGAAACTGATAAGATTGGAAGTCATAGTGAGATATTTGGAACCTCTGAAAGGTCTCACCATTCCTGTTGTTGGGGTCAAGTAGTTGAGCAAATGGCACCTCAGGCGAAGAAGGTGTTGTCAGGTGGACAGACTCCGGAGGAGGGGTGAAAGGAGCAGTTGACGAAGCTGAGAAAACTGGCGGCGAAACTAATTGAGTTTCGTGTGCATAAGGGCCAATTGCAAAGATTGAGGCAGGGCCAGGAGAGTACATGCTGGCAGACACACACGTGTGAGATACTATACCAACCGGTGACTGTGCAGTTGATGGAGGTTCTGATTGAAAGAAAGATGCAGGAGATGATGGAGGTGCAACAAAGGGAAGTGTTATAGTAGGTGCTTGAGTTGAACTAACAGCTGCAGCAGGATCTGCTCCATTGGAGGTTGTTTCTGGAACAAGGACAGCATGCCCAATTCGCTTTCGGTTTTTTTGATATCCAAAGCACCCTGATATCTTCAACCAACTTCCCCATTTTTTCTTCTGCAAGCAAAAGTAGCTTATACTTACTTAGATTTCAGTTATAAAAAACATTATAAGTGTTCCGTTGATGCATCCAGAAGTACCAATTACTAATAGTTGTATACAAAATGAAATATAACTCAAACCTTAATTTTAATATTGATAGACACCTGATTGGATACGAAAAAAATAAACAGTGATTACTCCTTGTTCTAGAAACCCCCTTCTTGCAAGGGTTTCTCATTGCTAGCAAATTGTAAAATGTAAGAAATTAATTAATTGCCATACATGGCAGGAATCAGCACAAACACTATCACTTCCTTGGAAATAGATCCACACAGGTATGAAGAGTCGGATCCAATCTTCCACTTGATAGTTACCCTATTTAAGTTTAGGTATTCATTAATCTGATTGTCAAAAAGCAAGAATTTGATAACCAAAAGCAATAAAAAAAACCCTACTGAATTGAAATTTCCTTTGTTAATTTCAGTAAACAGTGATTATAATGCCAATTGCTTTCCACCTAGCAAAGACTCTGCCTCCACAGAGAAGACTTGCATAATTAAAAAATGAAAATAAAAAATCAATTCACATTTTATACCGAGTAACTCACCAAGAAAACGACTGATATCAACCAAAAGGAAAAACATTGCGAGAACTAAGTAATAAGTTCCAACTTTACACGCTATGTTATTACCGAAGCCAAAGACTAAGCACAGGAAAATCCTAACATTGTTTAATTAATTTTTTTTTTTCACGAACTTGCTATCTTTTGAAAACGGAAAGTTTGCTACTTTATTCATTCGTGTACAAAGGGAAAGCAAAAAAAGAAAACGAAAAGATCTCTTCTTTTGGGTAAAGAGATCAATTTTATAATAAACTGAAATTGAACCCAACATAAACCTGAGCAAGAAAAAAGAAACGGAAAGAACAAATAAAATAAAAAATATATATATATATATATATATATATATATATATATATATATATAATTTATAATTTTATTTCCAAAAATGGTGTGAAAATAAGGGTGTTAACATGATTATTATACCTGGGTAGGAGGTTGAGAAACGCGATTCTGGGATGAGGCTATGGCAAAAGCTGCAGCGTTTATAGTGTCCAAAGTGTTGCTAACAGCCCTGCCATCATTCCCATTAGTTCCTCTCATCTCTGTGCTGTGAGTTTCTTTCACCGATCAAAAATTTGAAAGTTGAAACCCAAAAGGGATAAGAAGAAGAAGAAGGAGGAGATTATTAGCATAAAGAAGAGGGAAATATTGTTGGAAAAGATTGCAGAGGAAGGAATTGAGTTGAGAAGGTTTGAGTTAGGTGGTGGAGAATGAAAGTGGGAAAATCAAATCTTGAGTTTGTGTTGTGTTGTGTTGTGTTGTGCTCTGCCGTGTAGTTGTGTCGTGTATGAGTACAACGCTGTTTTGAGTTGAGGTCAAACACGGCAATGACTTCCTCCTCATGTGATTAACGAAGACTCGGTTAGGCCTTCCTTCCTTTTTATATTTATGCTTTAATCTAATTATCCTATGAATATGATGTTACTAATCTCTCCCATTTACCCAACTACCCTTCAATTATTTTTAATATTAATAAAATATGATAAGTAAATAAATGAGTTAGTTGTTGGAAAGAGAGAGAGAGGAGTGGTTTGTTTACGTTAGCAGCAGCGCACGTGTGCACAGCCATTTCTGGAGGGCTTTCGTGCGCAGCACCATCCCACTGATCACCCCTTTTGGTCCCACCGCCATCTATATCCCATTCTTTCTTTCTTTCTTTCTTCCCTTTTACCAGCCACCACTTTCTAATAACTTGCACGAATGGTCAATCCTTTACTCATCCTTCCCTTTTCTTAATCTTCATTTTTTTTTAATTTATTATCATCTAATGGGATAATATTAATATTTCTTTCTCCCTCAATTTCATGCCCAAAAGATCATCATGCTCCCAAACTCAATAAACTCTTTTATTCTCTTCTTTATCTTCATCCACCTTTTCTGAATCATCATTAAATTCCTCTTTATTTCATATGTGAAATCGGAAATACTCTATGACACTGATTTCTCTTATTTCTTTTCGGTTTTATTAATCTTAACTGTTAGGTCTCATGTTTAGCATTTTTAATTAAAAATTAGAATTTTGTATTTTTATGTTATAAGTATTTACTATTTTTTAATACTTCAAATTAACTCTAAAAATTGAGATAATATACTTATTTTTTAATGATTATTATTTTAAGTCTTAATGTGCACCCTTTGGAGCTGCATTAGCAAAATTTTCTTCTTCGTATTTTAGTTATCTGCTAGGTTGAATTTTTCCTTTGTGGTTGAACTAACATGCTTGGAAAAATCAAGCATCAAACCACTCTCTGGTTCTGGAATCCGGCCAAATATGCAAATATATTATAAATCCAACAAAATGGGTCATTTCTAGAATTCTAATCCTTTCAGGCCAATTTAATGAGGCTATGAGTCATGAGTCATGACCCTGACTTGTATTTCTATTACCAATTTTTCTTACTTGCAGGAAATAGAAGCGCAACAGAGACATCCTGGGGTTTTTTTCCTTAATTGCTTTATTTTCAATTTTGAGTATTCAGCATAAAATTTTGACAAAATTTTTTATATCAAAGAGTGAGATAAAAAAACAAAGAAAAAAGAAGAAAAAGTGTGAAATAAAATAATTGATGTGATGAAAAGAGAAACAAGAACATATTATAAAAAATGGTGAAAAATTAATATCAAAACAGTATTATTCTTCAAACTTTCATCTTGTGCATCGGCAACAGTTTGAGATAGGGAAAAAAATTAAACAGGAAACAAAAACTACAAGCAGGGAATATAAATGGATATCCTTTTTTGGGAGCTCAATTCAAGAAACAAGCATGATTCATGAACAATGAATGTTTACCTAAACTCTGTAGAAGATAATCATAGCCTTAAATGGGTTAAATACAAAATCCCCACCTACCAAGCTATGTGAATCTAGAGTTGATAAAATTACATCAAGCATTAGAATTGTTTGAGAAACGGTGGGCTCAGTAGGTTTGTGACCAAATGACACAGCTATAACCTGTGATTATTGTTGTGTTTGGCCTCACAAAGCAATCATCAGTTTTCTAATTATTACTCCATGTCTACATGCACTTCACTTGGAGATATACATTTTCACTACTTAATAAATAGATAGGACAATCTCTGGGAATTTAGTATAGTATTAATTATATTCTCTTCAAAATCTGTCTTTATCTTCTCATTTTGAGGGGAAAAATATATTTATCTTCAAATTCATAATACCGTAGGTTACCATTTCCGTGTTTTACGAGCACTCAAATTTTGTACTCACACTTCAATTAAACAAATATTATTTGATATCCAAATCATCAAATAAAGTTATTAGACAGTTTGACACAATCATGAGATCAAGATGTTAGATAATAACAGTAACAAATTATTATGGTTTTCAATTTTTATATGACAAGGGATTTGTAATTATAAAATTAAAAGAATATAAATGTAATATTATTTTATTTCAAATTTAATATATTAAATAATATAGGGGGATTAGTAATAAAGTATCCATGCCTACTACACTCACTCCCGTAAATTTTTGCGACTACATACTTATATTTAGACTCAAATTTATTCAATGAATAATTTCCTTCCTTCTCAAAGATTTTTCGTTTACAAATATCCACAAGATTTTAGTCTACTTATCATCCTTACTGCTTATTGTCTCCAAAAAATATTGTTAAAATTGTTATGAAAATCAGCAGTCAAAGGATTAATTTAATATTATAAAATAACTTTGTTTTTTCTGCAGCTTAACGGGTGTTTTCAAATATTTGTTCTTTCGATTGTTAAAAAAGTAAATTAATCTTCACTTTAAAAATGAACTTTTTTTTTATCAATAAAGGTTCATTGAAGCTTTAAATTTATTTCCGTACTTCTTTTGAAAAAACAGAGTATACTATATTGATTCATAAATATAAAATACTCAAAGAATTAAAAATCTATACTTTTTAAAACATTATTGCATTTGACATAAAGGAAAGCAATGAACTATTTGAAGGTGAAATTTATTTCGGTTCTTTATTCTTAAAATAGGATCGAGTACTATGTTTCTCTTTCAAATTGTAAATTAAGCAATAAAAATTACAAAATACTACAAATTTATCATTTTTACGAATTTATAACATGTGAATAAAGGAAATAGGAAGTAGACTCCTTGAAAATTAATTCAGTGGCAGTTTTACAGGTTTAAAAATCTAAATCAAATACACAAAATTTTGGTTATACCATGTGAAAACAATTAACTACATTTTTTTTTATATGACAAATTTTTTTCAATTTTTATTTTTTATTTTTTTATTTTCATTTCTTTATATTTTTTTACATACATATTAAATTTTACATATATATTTTTTTATCATTTTTTCTCTTCAAAATAAACTTCTTGATTAACTGAAGAAAATCTGACTCTATTCTATGAATGGATGTACAAGAGTTTTTCTTTATAAAAAAAAAACAAAAAGCATTATCAAAATTATTTTGCTATACTTGTCTTCATATTCTTATTATGGGTAATTATTTTTTCTTATATTTTGATTGTAAGACAAGACTTTTGATAGGAAGAAAATTGGGAAGCTATAATGTAGGGTAGTGATGAGGTGATATACTATAAAACATGGAGATTGGCATTTTGTAAAGGAATTAAGCAAAAGAAATTGTTTTACCCTCTTTCGTTCAAATTTGGCAAAGATGCGTTTTGCTAGTTGTAGCTATAATATAAGGAAGAAAGGTTGTAATGAGTGGGGTAGGAATAATAATAAAAGTAATAGATTCTTTTCCCTTTTGCTTGTATCCTAGGGCAACCGAAATAACAATTAAACTGAAGACTTTTGAGGCGATAATTAATCTAATTAATCTAGGTTTAGATAGCAATCTTGTTAGATAACTGGGGACACCTTTTTCATCATTGGACAGGTAGTAGTAAGCGTCACCAGTGAAATATCAAATTTATCATGCCATTCTCATTCTCCTACTTTATTTCCTTTACGACCCTACCCTTTTTGTTTGACTTCTGTGAACACAAACAAACCCTTACAAATATGATTTTCGGGCCTTCATACAACCATAAATTTAGAACTTCAATATATATATGATTGTCCATTTGTTTAGCTAACCGAATTTTTCATTGCTACTTTAAAGTAACAATAGTCTTGAATTTGAAGAAATTAATAATACAATTAAAAGCCGAAAAAATAGCCTGAAAATTTAATATATTCTTAATAAGATTAAAAAGCTGGAAAAGAGAGTTTGGAAATTTAAATTATGCCTACTTATAGAAAGAAGTGGAGAATAATTAGTGATTATTCAGTATAATTATTGCAGAACAAAATTCTTGAAAGAAATATTTTGAGTGAGGCTCGACCTTCTGCTCTAAAAGTAAAGGTAGCAATTAACACCCTAACTGGTGCTGTAGATAGAATAACATAAACAATGTTTTATAAAAAAAAAGAAGAAGAAGAAGAATAACATAACCATATATAATTCGGCATTGCTCGTTAAAATCAACACGTCAAGATTAAATTTTTAATTAAAAATCAAATAAACCCTCTGTAAATAATTTAAATTATCTTGGAGAGAGAAAGAAGGGGACGAAGAAAAAGGAAGATAAACATAAAATGAAGGTCGCAGGTAGGTGGGTTTGGCTGTGAAAGACACTAGTCCAGCCGTCCTTTATTCAATAGCAATAATTATACATGACATGCCACTATAATACATTACATAGAATTATAAAAAATTATATTATATTATATTTTTATTATATTAATTATCTTATTTTATATTTCTATATTTTTAATACAATAAATTGTACAACCTAACTATACAAATATAATTTCTTTGTGAAAAATAACAACCTCCAACATGATTTTGGTTATGGATCAATTAACGTTGCAATATTGGATAATAAATATATTGAACTAGATCACACAGGGAACAAAGGAGAATTGAAAAAAAAAAAAAAATGACAGAAGGGAGAAAATTTTGAGCAAATCGCCAAATGAATTAGTTTACAAAACAAATAGGTTACTAGAAATTTTACAATACTCCTATGACGTATTAAAGTAAATGGTGTGAATAAATATTTTTTAAAGAAATTGAATGTTATTTTATAATCTTTAAGATATTTCAAAACAGCTCCTGAACTTCATAAATTCAAAAACAATAATGTTAATATATATTTTGTTAAATTTGTCTACAATCAATCTGGTATCATTTTTCGCCCAAAACCATCTCATATATTATTTGTATTACCTTTTTCCATTATACTTGCATATTTAATAGCAGTATATGTTTAAATTTACCGTAACGAACGATGATAGACTTATGCCATTTTCTTCCATCTTATAACATGAAATAGTATATACGCTGTTACCTTTTATTCAATTTTTTTTCTTAATTTATTCTTTTTATATATTATTTTTCTTAAATTTTTAATTGCTTTGTGATTTACAGGTTTTGTTTGACCAAAATAATATTATAGCTAAAAGTATTTATCTAAAATTCGAATGCATGTTTATAGAACTTCTGTCCTATCTCACAACTTTGAATGACGTTTTTCACATACCATATATATGTCATATCCGTATCATTAAAGTAAAAAATAGGGTAAATTTATAATTATAGATGAAAATTTTGATATGTGTCATCCTCTCATAAATATTTTTAATTCAACAGCATGGTAAATGTGCTTTTAAATATTTAAAAATATTAAAATAATCATCACATTTTAGCATGTGTTTCATGCAATTTTTTTTACGATGGAGAAATTTTAAGTAAATATATTATAATAAATTTTTAGATACGAGCATATATATTACTTAAATTTTACTATTATAGGTAGATTAGTCTACTTAACAATTTCTTGTTAAGTAATGATGACGTATGAAATATACATATTTTTAATTTTAATTTTTCAATTAAAGTTGTAATTAAATATGACTTGTTTTTAAAAAAATTAAGTGTGTAAGATTACGATATAATTAACTAAATAATTTACTTAAAAATATGAACACACAACTTTCAAGTAAAAATTTTAATTTCTTATCATTAAATTAATTATAATGACTTTAAATATAGACATTTTGAAATATAAATAATGAAGAATTATTAAGTTCAATCTAATATTACAAAATAAAGATGATAAAAAAAATCTATAACGTAATCTCATACAAGATTAAAAATAATAATTTTAGTAAATAATATTTTATTTAAATTAGATTTTTTTTTCATAATCAATATTTAATTTCAACATTTTTAATATTATAATAAATTATTCCTATAAGCTTCTGCCAATTAAAATTTTAAAAAATATGAATATAATTTTTTTAATTATAAATTTAAATAATCACAACAAAATTATTTTAAATTTTTAATATTTTTATTATAAAATTTAGTTATATAAAATTTCACCATTTTAAAATTAATAAGATAGAATATGATGATTTGTATATCTAAGTTTTAAATTTGAGTAATCACAACAAATAATATTATTTTTTTATTATTAAAAAAATCTAGCATAAATAATGAATGATTATCATATTAATTTAATTATACTAAAATTATCTTATTAATAGTTAATAATATTTTGTTTTTTCAAATATAACATATTCATATTTAATATACAACCAAATAAATAGGATATAATTTAAATTTATATATAAATTTAAATATATAAAATAAATTAAATAATTTTTATAATATAATAATTTTTATTTTATTTTATTATTATTAACATTTCATAATTTATAACAAATAAAATATAAAATTTATGAATCAATTTTTAAGATAATGTTATTACATGATAAATGATATAATAATAAATTTTTAATTTTTTTAATTAAATAATAACATAATAAAAAATAATTCATGTATAATTTTTTAAAATAAATAAAAGATAATAAATATTATTTATTTATTTATATTTTTTATATAAATATTTTTAAAAATTACTCGATGAAATTTCATAATATTTTATTTTTACAATAAAATAAAATATGATAATTATACTCACATACATAATTTTTTTAAAAACTTACATATTATATAATTAAAGATATATTTTTAAAATTTTTTTCATTATTAATATTAAACAAAATAAAATATACATAGTACCTAAACAGTTTGAATTTATGTATATAAAAGATAATTAATTTATTAAATTATTATTATTTTTAAATTAACCTTTAATTTAATAAAATTGATAAAAATTTGATAACATCTTTAAGATTGAAATATGTGAATTCACGCGTAAGCTGCGTAATCCTACAGAATTTAAGAATTCTTTCTGTAACAAATAGAGATAATAAAATAAAAAAAAACTAACAATATTAATGATTTTCAAATATTATATAAAGAAAAAGATCGAATTCTTTATATAGATATAGAATTTTTTTGAAAACTGAATTGATCGATAATTAAAATTAATTATACATTAAAAATATTTAATTAAATAGTTTAAATCTAATTTAAATTAAAAATTTAAATCATAATTAATTAGATATAATATATATTTTATATTTAAAAAAATTTAATATAGATAATCACATTTAAAATAATAAATCAAAATTAAAATGATAATAAATTAATTAATTAAAAATTTCGATAATAAACATATTTTTAATTTGATTATAAAGATAATAAATTTTAATTTTAATCTAATAAATTAATGATCAAAAATTAATTATCATGATTTAAAATAAAAATTAATAAATAATAAATTTATTTAAAAAATTAAAATAATAATTAAATTTAATATTTAAATATTTTAAAATACTTAATTTTATGATAAGAAGTTAACGAGACAAGTCATTAGGTGACCCACATGATGGTGAAACACACTTTCTGGTATATTATTGAGATAAGATATTAGATCCTCTTGTGATAAATGGGATTTGATCATTAATCTTACTCTTTGCTAATAATTTTGTTAAAATAATATATTTTATAACTTTTTTTAAATAACATTTTTAGTCATTTTTTTAAAAATAATTGCTGCCACATTCACATTCATTATGTTTGGATATATAAATTTTAAATGAAAAGTTTTGGATGATAAAAATTTTCTTATCTTTAATTGGATTGAGTAAAAGTAATAAATGATTGAAATTTTTTTATGGAACCCATTTAAAAAAAATACCTAAAATGGTGAGAATTTTTTTATAATATTTATATAATAAAAAATATTTTTTATTAATTTGATTTTTATTAAACTAAAATTTTTATAACTATTTTTAAAAAAATATAATTTAGTATTTCATTTTTTTCTTATTTAAATAAGTAATAAAAATCTCTGAATTTCTTTCCATTTAAATAACATTTTTTTTATTTTTTTATTTTATTTCATTTCATTTTTTTTCTTCTTATTTTATCTCTCATCTAATCTAAACAAAAATTGTAAAAGAATGTAATAAGTACTCTTTTTATTTTATCTCAAACAATAAATGTAACAATAGAATTGATACATGAATATGGTTGGAAGTTGATATTTTTCTATCATTTGCTAGAAAACCTTTAGATAGTTCATGTTAGAGTTATTTTATATATATATATATATATATATATATATATATATATATATAAAAGATTGACTTATTATATGAATAATTTATATTAAATTTATTTAGTTTAATATTTTTTAATTTGTTAAATTTTATTAATTTAACTGTTAAATTATAAAATTTTAGTATATAAATTAATTTTATAAATTTTAAAAGAGATTTAATATTTTTTAAATAATTTTCTTAATTTAACGTATGAAGAGATATTTTATATATTAAATTAAAATTATTTAATAAATTATCAATTTTATTTTAAATTTTATAAACTTAATGTATACAACAAAAATTATTTATTGAGGATTAAATTAATAAAATTTAACTAATTAAAAAAATTATTAATTGAAACAATTCTAGCTTAAACTTTTCTTAAAATAAGTTGATATCTAACCCTAAATCTTTTTTTTTTCTTATTAGTATATCATAAGTTAAAATCAATGGGAAGTAGAAATACTGTTACCGAATTTAAACATGAGTTTTTAAATTTTTTTTCTTATAGTATATCATAAGTTAAAATCGATTGGCTGAAGAAATACTTTTACCGAATTTAAGCACGAGCTTAAAAAGTATCCTAACGCCTTAAATGCCTGAAAAAATAAACTAAAGTTGGATACTGTGCTCTTAGATCAAAAGTGAAGCACCAATATCTAATAATCAAATGATAAACATGACTCTTTTTAAATTAGATTTATTTTTTTATAATAATAATAATAAAAAATTTAAATTTAAAATTTTATATAAATTATTGCAACTTTTTTAAATAAATTTAAAATTTAACTTTAAATACGAATGAAAAATATTATTTACTCCTTCGAATAAGTTTTTTCGAATCAACTAGATTGATGAAAATTTTATATAAATTATTACCACATAAAATTTTATATAAATTATTACCACATATAGCATTTAGAAATTCATCCGTTCCATATAGCATATAGGGCCATTTTGGCGTAAGGTAAAAGAATTGAGAAATACAAAACTAGGCCTCAATCATGAAACGTTTTTTATTGAGCTACCCTCACCAAACTTCCATCAATTAAATACATTATCAAGCATCACATCACACTGATCGTAGTTGACGTTCTGAGAGATTATGAGTACAGAAGAAAAGAATTGTGAAAACACTAGTAATTTACTGTAAAGAGAGAACGCTACTTACAATTAAATTCCACAGTATTCACAACTAAGTTCAACATTAAAATTCATTAACAGTCATTCAACAAATCTAAATACTTCGCTGAAAGAAATAAATACTGTGAAAATAACAGGAAGGATATTAGCTGCCACAGCAAAGTTAAAACATTATTCTACACTTTTGGTCGATCTACTAAACCTGAAGAGTAGTCAAATTAAAAACACCTACTGATAACTCTATGAGCGCGTTTATTTTTTCATTTTGAAAACTGCTTCCTATCGAATTTATAAACTTTCACTAATTAATTTATAGGATATAAATTTAATCAATTTAACCATTAAATAATAGAATATAATCTTCATGATAAATGCATATAAAAGTTTATGTAATATAAATATTTATGGATATATTATTTAATAATAAATATCTATTTTATTTTTAAACACCATATTATACACTAAATAAAAATAAAAATAAAATATTATTTGATATTTAATTTATATAAATTTTGATAAATTTAATCTACTTTTTAAGTATCTTTAATTTAACCATTAAATTATCTAAATGTACACATAATAAAAAATTTATTAAATATAAATCTGCCAATTAATCATATTCCATATATATGTTTGATAAGAATCAATTTTTGAAAAATTTTTTAATTAGTAACGTAAAAATTAAAGTGAATTAGGTTAAAAAAAATTTACAAACACCCACTTTTAATTATTTATTACTTGTAATTTTGTAACAATCTTAATTATTATACATCTTAACAATATTTTTATCCTAATACATCTTAATTTTTTATATTTCTTTTTCTACTTTGATATATATATATATATATATATATATATATTCTTTGTAGTACCTTTTTTCTAGTCCTACTCTGCCGCCCACCACACAGCACCATTGTCTCCCATCTGTGCTGCTGATTCTGCGTTCGGGTGGGGTGCTTGCAAACTCTTCTTCCCCAGCTCTTCTGCAGCACCCACACCATAAGATTGTCACTGGCAAAAGTTTCACTTTTGCGCTGCCAATCAAGTGAGGACAATCACGTTTTTCTTCCGTTTGTTTTTAAAATAAGTTCGCGAACACTAAATAGTTTTGAAAAAAGGAAAAAAGAAAACACAAGCAGTCCAAACACACCCATTTCCATAATAAATTATCAGTGCAATTAAAAAAAAGGGTATAACGCACAATCACTTCATGTTATCGAGATAAACTTGTCCACTTTTTATTGCAAAATATGATACGCATCCTGGGAAAATCGGTACAGAAATCACCCACAGGTATATGATACCATTAACACTTTCAAGCAGCTAAGCTTTTCGAAGCAATCTCAAACACATTCTCCGATAGTCCATTATCAGACATGATCTTCTCGAGCTGGGCCTGCAAAACACCCACAGCTTTTTCAGCAAAGCTGAACCCAAAAACCACATTTTGCAACTCATAATCCAAGAAAATGAGATCTAATGTGGCAAAATAATGAACAAATGCTAACTAATGCCCTTAAGAAATAAAAAAAAAATATTAAAAATATTTTTAATACACTCCCGCAGTCCCACCATGATTTTCAAATTATCCAAACATGATTCCTAACCATTGTTTGGCAGGACCCAAATAAGAATCAATCTATATTACCTTTGCCAGATTTTGTCTGTCTTCATCATAACGCCTCCATCTTGAGAAGGCTGACACCATTCTTGAGGCAACCTACATTTCTCAAAACCAGAAAAATGTCATACACAAATGCATACAAATGCACGAATCTATAATTGAAAAATCGCTAATGTGACAAGACCTGAGGATTAAGCTTGTCAAGTTGCAGCACAATTTCTCCCAAAAACTTGTAGCCTGACCCATCCTTTGCATGAAAGTTCACCGGAGACCCACAGAAACCTCCAATGAGAGAATACACTTTGTTGGGATTCCGCAGGTCAAATGCTGGGTGGTTTAATAGTTTCCGCACATTCTCAACATTACCAGGAGTGTCAGACATTGCTTGAAGAGCAAACCATTTGTTCACCACCTGGAAAGGAAGGGAAAATATAAAATAGTATAATCCACACGATTCCACTGCAGGATAGCATTATGTCGTAGGTAGGAAGAAGCACTTCTAAACTAAAACTCAACAGATGCACATGTTTAGGTGAGACAAACATGAGATTGAATAGCAGTCAGCCAGGCCATAACAGAAGATTTTGCAAAGCTAGAGGTGTCATAAAGAAGGACACTCGTCACATATAATGTGTCAAGTGAAGGAAGCAATGTTCCCTTCATAGAAAATGTTGAGAAATTGTAACACAAGTGCATCTTAAAGTTTAATCTAGCCTCATCATCAACATAGGCCATTACAGTTTTATAACATAGGAGATATTGTCAAAGAAAGGAAGAAAACATATCCAAGAGTCAAAAAGGAAAGAGATTTAATGCCAGAGTAACTCAGAGATTGAGATTACCAAGAAATCATGCTGCCACTTGCCATAAAAGTCAGCAAGAACATCATCACGGGTTTTACCAGGGTTCTGGGCTATGGCAGCCAAAGCTGCAAACTGCTCAGTCATATTTGTAGCAGTTTTATACTCATCAAGTGCAAGATTGATGAACTCTTGATCCCCAAGGCTCACAAGATAAGCTATCAAACAAATAAGACAGAGATGAGCTCGCTACCACTGCATGCAAATTTATCTTATATGTAGCAAAAGATATACCAAGAGCAATATTCTTCAGAGCACGCCTGGCCAAGTTCAGGTGATTGAAGACATATTCTTCTGAGCTACGATTATTTTCTACCTGAATAAGGAAACCAATTATATTCATTATTGAGTCAAATCATACAAGGAAGAAGAAAATATATTAGATTTAATAATTCCAGGCAGCTTCAGACAAGAGGGCATACTGTGCTCAGCAACTCTGATCTAAGTTCATTTGCAAGCTGCTTCCTGATGAAAGTCCGAACAGCATGAACAGCATCAGGATCTGCAATTTCCATCATGTCCATTATCTCTCCCTCGCCAGGCAGAGTTATTGCCTTTGCCACAAATTCCTAGAAGACAAAAGAGCATAAAGTCCTATCAATACAATCATTTGATAAAACCACCCTCAAGAAAAGATTGGAAAAAAACAGTAAATATAATGAATAATCTTGAGGAAAAATGGTCCTAAGCATACTTTGTCCAGACTTGGGTCCCGTAGTATTTGTTTGAACCCATCAACAAAATTGTGATTCAGAACCAATGGTTTGTTATGTTGGAAATCATCTACTAAATTGAGCATCAACTTCCGGGCCAAAATTTGTCCAGCCTCCCAACTAAATCATTTTATAAGTCAGTAAATAAATCCACTAAGCTATCAAATCAAGAAGAACAAATTGCAACTTCGAAGAAGACAAACCGGTTGAATTCATCAGAATCATTAGCTAGTAGGAAAAACAGGTCACTGTCGGTGAGATCAGATTCCAGACGGATAGGAGCACTGTATCCCCTTAACAAAGATGGGACAGGCCTCTCAAATATATCAGTGAAAACAAACTCTTCCTCTTTCTGCAGTGGATACAAACAAACTTATCAATTATTCATATGAATAAGGAAAACCCAACCATGTTCTGCATCTTATTATATTTCAACAAATACCTACCACTATTGGAATCTATGCCAAGCAATATTTCATAGATAAAAGGTTTCCATCTATTATTAAGTTACATTATTCAGAGCAGAATGGAGGGACGTTTAAACATGATTTTAAAATTTTAGACAACCTTTTTCTCCCACCAAAATTAATGAGACAATTGATAACTTTACTATGTAATAATCAAATATTTTCATAATTTTAGATGGACCCAAAAAAACATTAGTAGTAGAGAAAGGGCAGGAGACAAACATTTTGTCAATTTGAAAGAATGGATAATGAGAATTCTACAATTTGGTATTGCAAAGGAGAAGCCTGCCAGATGAGCTTGTTCATTTGAGGAGCAAGAATGTGAGAGTTCAGAGTGAATAACTGATTTGACTCATTTTTTGGGATAATTTTTGTTAGTTCAAAAATCATTCAATAACCTAGTGATAAAGGCAAATTTTGAAAATCTTTGGGGACAAAAATGATAAACCAATAATATAGCAGTAGAAAATTTTGAAATTTGGTAGGTCCATCAATGACTACATAGCAGAAAGTATTTATGTTGATGGAAACCATAACCTTCATCCCCATATACATTCCCATCCTAAAAGAGCTTTCAGGGTGGGAATGATTTCCTAGGTAGCAACGGAGCAAAATACTAGTCAGCATTGCAATCTTTTTAAGATTTCAGATCTGGACAGAATAGACCCAGATATTTGAATTTCAAATATCACCATATAATAGAAAGGCATCAAATTAAGAATAACTTCCCCAACCCTGAAGAAGTTCAAAATCCAGGTCTAAACTAACAGGGCCATGCAGGCAATTGACCAATTAATTCAGAGTCAAACAGTACTTCCTTTCCCTTGAAGAGGAAGAGGAAGGGTAGAAATTGCAGTCATAGATTATCCACCTGCTAAGGTGTATCTATCAAAAAACCTGCTTGACAGGTATAACTAATTTAAGAGAACAGCTAAAAAGCATGAGTTAGAAATGCATATAAATGAAAGGTTCTAGACAACCTTGGTCACTCTAAGTACTGTAGTGCTGACTGATTGATCATTGCTTGAAACAGATTGCTGAGTCCCATTATGATTAACAGTCGAAAGAGGAATGTCCTTGCCAGTGGAATCGAGCAAACCCACTGCAACAGGAATAAACATGGGTTCCTTAACCGATTGCCCTGGAGTTGGCGGTATCTGTTGACTGCAAAAATGTCCCCATAGAACATATTAATAAAGACAAGCAGCCAAAACAAAATTATGTGCATTTAAATCACCCAATTAAAATGAAGAAATGAAAAGTTGAAGCTTGTATACCTAATCTTTAAAGAAAAAGTATGTGCTTCTGGATTATAAGAAGTATTTACTTTGACAACTGGGGTTCCAGCTTGAGAATACCTGCACATTAGCTGATATGTTAGAATAAGAATAAGAAAGCAGGGGGGGGGGATTCAAACTAAAAATACCAACCATAGTAAGAAATTAGCAAAATCTGCTTCATTTGCATCTCGCATGGCAGCAAAAAAATCTTCACATGTTACAGCCTGCCCATCATGTCTCTTAAAATAAAGGTCCATGCCCTGAAATGAAGGGAGTTTGTATGAGTTGAATTATAAATTTAACAGTATCACACTGCACGTAACAGTATTGGCATAGGCATTGGATAAACATTCTTACTTTTCGGAACCCTTGACTTCCCAGTAAGGTTTTGTACATTCTAACAACTTCAGCCCCCTGAAGCATAGGATCATAAGAACAAATTGCCAAAGACAAATGAACATGGGAGGAATTGAAAATTATGGTGGTAAATGCCAAACCTTTTCATAGACCTGCAGAAAAGAAAGATATTATTATAAACAATTCAATATCTTAATAAGAAAAAAAATGGAACCAAATGGAGGTTAAACATCACAACCGAAAAATGTGAAACATACCGTAACTGTATTTTGACATTGATGATAGTGCACATCAGAAATTAATCCATGGAACGTTGCCAAAATGATAGATAAGTCAGCGATAAGAAAACTACGATTTATTGCATAACAGAGTAAAATTTCAAATATGATATTGACTCAATTAAAGGCCCTAAAAATAAAGCTTGCCTGTGTAGAAGTTGTCCATCTGTCAAGGAGGAAAAAAATATAAATACAAATTCAGAAGCACATAGTTTAAGAGTGGGAAATTAGCTCTGAAGACAAACAATCAGAAGAAATGATTTCCATATCCAAACCTTGATGTAAGAATGTGGTCGCACTGGATGGGCCATGGGACCGGCATCCTGGAAAATCAGTACAGAAGTATCAGAATACAAACTGAAATCATGACAATTCTACCATTAAGAGAATAGTAAAAATAGATAAAATTATAATAATCATGACAGCAACAGTGGCAATAACATCAGAACAAACAGGCCATCACTGTAGAACTTGCACATAATAATCAAAAACAGAATAAGGAAAAGAAAATAACCTGTGGAAACTGGTAATTTCTAAGTTTTGAAACATCAGCAATCCGCTTTACAGTACGACTTCCCATGTCAGATGAAAATTCCTGCCAATAATTAATGTGATTCATGCATTTAAAAACTCAATAGAAGATAAGTATTGCAAAATCTCAATTGGAGCATAGAAATAGAGGTAAAGAGGGTGTGCCTGATCACGGAAAACAGTGAGACCTTCCTTCAGGCTAAGTTGGAACCAATCGCGGCATGTCACTCTGAAATTATTAAATCAAATGCTTAATTTAAGTTTTAAAATGCCCAGGGCAACGGAAAGATATTAATGCACTGCAAAAACTCAGTTTATGATATTGAAATAAAAATCCAGAAGTGAAATAGATAAGATAGGAAAAGGTTTTAGAGCATGATATGAATGGAAATAAGATCATAAAAAATCTTTAGTTTGAAAGGATAATCTATGGTATGTAACACCACCTGTTGCCAGTCCAATTGTGGAAGTACTGCAAAATACACAAGAAATGAGCTCCAGTGACAGTCAAGTAAATCCAAAGAAATTCAGTTTTAGAAGAGTGTTAATGACTCTTCAACATCCTAATATATGATAGTCACAAACCTCATGGCCAATGACACCCAATATTGCAGCATAATCTGCATCAGTAGCAGTTTCTGGAGAAGCCAATACAAGTTTGGAATTGAAAATCTGGAAAGAAAAGGAAATAATAAATGTCAAACGTGGAAACAGCTAACTAATAGACCAGCTGACAAGGAGACCTACATTCAAGCTCTTGTTCTCCATGGCTCCCCTGTCCAATACAAAACAAGTACACCGTATTACTTTTCTGCTATAATCCATTCATGTTATCTCATCATCTCATCTTCATAATATACAAAGGCAAAATATTTGCAGTCTCTCATGATTGAAGTCTCTAAAAAAAGGTAGATGGAAATTACATGTTAAAATCAGGAACAGCAACAACATTGAAGAGATCCAGGTCATATTCAAGTCCAAAAACCTGTTTAGAAAGCATATGGCAAGATGGAAAAATTCTTCATAATCCAAAACAATATATATTGCAATCATAGAAATCCATCAGATAAAATGAAAATAAATTTATATAAGGACTGACATCTTCATCCCACTTCATAGCTGCTTTCAGAGAATACATAGCATGTGCAGTCTTAGGTACGTCATCAGCAGGTGTCCAGATCCTAAGGGACACCTTCCGCCCTGAACGGGTAACAAATGTGTCATCTCTGCTCTGCAATTGCCCAGCAACCAAGGCAAACAGATAACTAGGTTTCTTGAAGGGGTCCTCCCAAACAGCATAATGCCTGCCATCCTGCAGGAAAGCATAAATAACATCCATGAACAGTATGGTAACCATCTAGATAGTTTTCCTCACATTGCATTTCAAGAAAATATTACCTCCAAGTCACCTTGTTCAGCTAGGTTTCCATTAGACAATAACACTGGATACAATGATTTATCTGCCTCAATGCGAACTGTATATTTTGCCATTATATCAGGTCGATCCTGTTGGGTGATAAGATCCATTAATTTGACGTGAAACTTTATTGTTATAAATATATAGATCAGCTTAGCATATTAATTGCTCAAAGATGTCAACCTGATAAAATGTAATTTTACGGAAGCCTTCAGCCTCACATTGAGTACAGAAATTCCCAGATGATTTGTAAAGTCCCTACAGGAAATCAAATTCATAGTAAAAACAACCTACACCTCGAACACCAAATTAAGTGACAGCAGCAGAAAATTAGCAATATACACAAGGAAGAAACAAACTCAACAATGAAGGAAAATTTCATTCACCTCTAATGATGTGTTCTTCTGTGGGTAAATCTCTGTAACAATTTCAAGATCATATTTACCACTAGGAGGTGATTGGATTGTGAGATGGCGTGCATCCAAATGATAATCCCCCTCCTATAGATGACCATAATAGAATGTGTTAAAATAATGTTACACAACCATCTACCCACCAACCACAAATCATGGCTAGACAACACCCAAGGTATTGACTAGGAAACACAAATATTACATCCATGATATAAAACATAATAAAATCAGCTGTCTGAATCAGTGGTTATGTTCACAAAGTGACCATCACAGTGAATACCCAACTCAAAAAAAGTATATATACCTTCAAAGCCTTGCCATTAATCTGAATGGAAACTAAAGATAAGTCTCGTCCATCTAAAACTAGTGGGGGAGAAGGACCTGTAGCACAAAATAGAACAATTAAAAGTGCAAGAAAAATACATATGAAGAGTGATAGATTACTTAGAGCATATATTTCTGCTGATCAAACAAGTTACAAGATCAAGAAAGGATCCATAATGGTCCACCTTCATTGCGAGGAAACACAGCAATTTTAGATCTAACAATCGTCTTCTCCTCTCCCAAGGAAAATTTCAGATCCACCTGTAATAGTTCCATGCAACACATGAAGAGAAGAAAAATAAAATTTAAAATTAGCAAATGTTAATGAAACAATCTTAAAACTCCTGTAAACTTACGGTATCAAAGTAGTAATCTGGCATTTTGTAATCCTTTAAGAATATTTCTCTTGGTGTGTCCATTTTAGATTCTTCAACTTGCTTTGGTAAACCGTCTGTGGCAACTGAACAAATTAGCCTCCTACTCACTTGCTTAACCCTCTGGAACAGAATACAAGAATATACACGATAAGGTAATCAAACAAGCAGACTGTACATAACCAAGGGGATCTGAAAGAGTCCATAGACATACAGGAAAGTACAACTTTGTTAAACATGCAAACAGGAAAGAACGAAATTCCAACATAAACTAAACTAACTTACAGGTAGAGAAGAATAAAAGGGGCGACACCTCTTTGGGAAACTGACCTGCAAAAGCCATATCAATTCATCATTATGTTCAGAAGACATCATTAAATCATAAAATTATATTTAAAAACAAAAAATCATCTTCATGGTGTATAGAGGTGAAGAAAACCAAAAAGAAACCTCTGATGCAAGAAAATGCCTGAATCTGATGCTCCTTGTTGTTTTCTGAAAATAGTTAATGCTACAATTGACCTGGAGCTGCAAAGAAGATAATAATCATCAGTTCACAGAGGAGCAAGCAATTTGTAAAGATTAAGTACCACGACAACATCCAGCCAGCTGTTTTCAACTGAAAATTTTAAATAAAATAAATTAAAAATAGTGCCAGAATCCATGAGTTTTAAGAAGATGAGAAAGTTCTCAACATCACATCTGAGTTTTAGGAAAGTGGTTTAAAAAGGTCAACATGCCATCCAGAAATAAAAATGGTAGGAGAAATGATAAAGTCATCGACTGTAGGAAATAAACATTAAACAAGGCACAAACAAAAACCAGTTCATGTAACATTCCCAGTAAAGAAACATCAGGAACAAGACATGATCTTCTATGGCGAAAGTTTAGTTTTTCTTAAGCTTTCTGTTATTCCTGAAACAAGCATTACACGAGGAAGCAGAGACATAGAAATCAGGACAAAAACAAAGTGAAGAAATGGTGTGGACAATCACAGGAGCAGGGGAGATCAAACCCAGTAGAGAGTTCCTCGAAAAAGCCAACGTCTTCGATGGCATAACCAGTCGCGCCATTTCTCGCGCACCCCTAATTAAGAGATAAGGATTTCCACAAAAACAAAAGAACGCAGAAAGAAACCTTTAAACCCTAGATCACCGTGAATACTCCTTCTTATAAGCGGATGGGGATAAGTAAGGGTAATTTCGAATTATGGACATGAAAATTCACAAATTAAAAAAATGAAATTGATGGAAAAGGATAGGATAGACTTGATGCAATAATATAAATAAAAAATAAAAAAAATAAAATCTGTGATCAATTGAAGAAATGAGGCTTGAGCTTCATCTCACCTGGTTCTGCTATGCAGCGCAGGGAAAGGCGAGAGAGACAAGATGGAACAAGAATAAATAGATGCTCTGCTCCCGGAAGATATTTATATTTATTTAGAAGTTTAAGTGTAAAAAAGTTATAAATAGAATAAACTCCATGATATCATAATAAGTATTAAGGATACTGAAAGTATTGATTTCCTTTATAATGTTAATAATATGGCTTCATTTTTGTTACTTAACGGTTTTTGTAATATATACAGAGGGAGAAATAATAAATTTAAGTTTATGTATGTTAATATATTAGTATCATATTCATTTGATGGGCTGATTATTTATATGCTACTGTGATTAAATTAAGAGTTTTTATCGAAAATTAATTTTTATTATTAAATTAATAGTTTTTTCTTAAAAAGAATAAATTTTAATGATTTCTACAAATTGTTGCTCTCTTATAACTTAATTACTGTTAAAATAATATAGGAATTTAATTAGTTTTATAGCAATATTATCACATTTTTTATGTATTATATGAATATATTTAAAGTTAAATAAAATACTATATTATTAATAATAATAAATATTATTTTGTGGTAATATATTAAAAAGGATAAAACATACATTAAAAATAAATTATTCAAATCATAATATATTATCTTTATTAATTTAATCTAAAAAATTTTATATTTAAAAATTAAATTAAAACAAAATTTTATTAAGATGCAACAATGTTTATTAAAAATAATGATATTTTTATTTTTTATACTATGTCAATATTTAAAATTTAAATTAAATTAGTATTTAGAAAATAAAAAATTAAATATTAATATAGGAAAAGGCTTAATGAAGATAGGATTCGTTCCAGAAACTACTCTTGTTAACAAACAAAAAAAAACTTTAATTTAATATATAGAGGTAAAATATGAGGTTGCCTTTTATCTCATAGATTGGCATCACAATTAAAAAAATTAAAATGATATTTTCTATAAAAAAAAAATGGAAACTTTTAGAATATTAAAATGATATTTAAAAAAAACAGAAAACTTTTATGTCTATTTAGTTTAGTTATAAATAATATTACATGGCTCTTTAATAATATATTTTTATTTGATTTCTGGTTATATGCTCGTGTCATACTCTTTTCAGATCTCTTTTATTTTTATATTTTTCCTATTTTTAAGGAATAATATTTTGTATTAATTTATTATTATAATAAACTAAATTTTAAACTAATAAATATATTTAAAATGATTTAAGTTAATTTTAACCGTGGACTTTTATCTTAAATCATGCAATATAATGTAAAAATGATTTTTATACTACATCAAACCCGTCATTTATGTGTATGGGTGCGTTTGACATTTTTTATTTTTTGGATCCTGCATTAATAAATACTAAAAACAATGTTTTTGTCGCCCTAAAAGAGCAGATGTTTTTTGGTTGTGTTTTGTTTTATTGGTGTAGTTTTTTATGTTTCTTTGTTTTGGTTTGGTTTTTTTTTTTTTGTACCGAGATTAAAAGGCGTTGGTAGTAGTCACAATGGACTTGAGTTTGGCGTCCAGGTTATTTTTGTTTTGGGTCAGAGTTGTGTCACAAGTTGTACTGATGGACCAATCTTGAGTTTACGATAAGCCCAAATTGAATAGTGTGCAAATGATCCATTTAAGGAACAATGCGTAATGGCCCAATATTCCTCTGCTTTTTACCATGCTGACTCTCAATTTAAAGCATCAAGGAAGTGACCGACCCAAAAAAACATCAAAAGGAAGTGCGTGATTCGATTTTTTTTCCTTATCTAAATTATAGATATCGTCCAATAAAAATATTTGTATTCGATTAAAATTATTATAAATAATTTAAAATTAAAATTTTTAATATAATTATATATTTCAAATTTAAACTTAAACTTTTTTATTAAATTAATCAATTATTCATCATTTGATTCGCGTATTTAGTGATAAAATATATAAATGGCAGAGAATTATAAATTATATTTTTTAACATAGATTGTATCTGAAGTAATATTTATCGTTTTAAGTCTTGTTAATAAAATGATAAAAAATTATATTTTTATTTTTATAAATATAACAAATTTTTTAATTCCCGTAAACAACTATATTTTCACCCATGACATTTCTAAACTTTTATTTCTATTCTTGTTAAATATTTATTGATTTGGTTAAGAAATGTTTAATTAAAAAACCCACACAAGCAACTAATCTAGAAGAAATGTTAAAATGATATTTTATATAATTTACATTGGTTGTATAAAAATTTTAATATATTTATATATAATAAAATTTAGTTAGACATATATTAACAAATTAGCAAATATTTAACAACAAATTTAAAAAAAAAATCAATTATAAAAGCTGAGATTGTTTGCTATGAAATTTTAAAACAAAACTCATCGTAGTAAAAAACAATAATTATTTTCCTAAAATAGATTGAAACAAACATACACACTCAAACAAGCATATATCTGATTTTCTCTTGGAAATTTGTTTAACAAAGGTACTTAGGGTTGGCCAATATAGATCAGGATCTTATCCAGTTTCTAAGAAACTAATATATTCAAATTTTAACATATTTTATTATGAAAAAAAAAAATGTTCCCTTTCGAGTGTATTTTAGTTGTGGAGCTTCTTACAGTTACATTTGATTGTTTACTTTGACCGCTTTTTATTGAGAAAATCATGATTATAACTAAAAAGATAAGAGAAGAAAGGTGTTCTAGGACAGCATTACTGTTACCCTTTACTTTAATCTCTTGACGAAAATAACTTTTAGACTATCAAAAACTTTACTGCATGAGTTTAGCAATAAGTTGCGCTTGAAATCATCTGTTTTCTCATCTGCTAATGTTTGTTCGGTTCTAAATTGTCTAATTTCTTTATATCCTTAGCACAAAATTATGTAGCTTGAAAATATATTACAAAAAAATATCATTTACTAAAATACAAAAATTGACATAGTTGTTGTGATAATATTTATTAATATATTTTTTGTAAAAAAAATTGTTGATATGATTTTTGAAATAGAAGAACATAAATAATTATGTAACAAGAAAAAAATAAACCAGAAACATGCATATCTAGAAGCATCGATAATTATGAAGGACACAATTTTTTAACAATTTTGAGAAAATATTATTTTGATAAATTATCTTAGTTTTTAATGTAATTTCTCTTCATTTGAGAAGACAGTTTTTTCATGTAGGTCTCACTGTATTTATTTATAATAAATTCTTTTTGAGTTTTAAAACTTTTTACTTTTAAACTGAGATAGTATCTCTATATCTTCAAATTTGTACGACGAAGAAAAATATGACTATTTTTTCTCTGTTATTGTTCCATTTTCTTTTCCCTCAAAAGTTATAAACACGAATTATAAAAAATATTAATTTAATACAAATATTTTGTTTCTGAAATTAATTTAAAAATATGAATATTTAATCTGTATTTTCAAATAACATTTAAAATTGTTCAAAATATCGAGAGGTAATTAATTCAAGTGATATAAATTTAATTCTTCTTAAATAAGGTATTGGATTCAGACCTTATATATTAAAAATATTAAAAATTTAATTAAATCATAATATGAATGTTATTTATTTGCATAATATTATTTTCTACAAAAGATATGTAAATCAAGATTACAATCAAAATTTTTTTTTTATTTAAATTATAAACTAATTTTACTTTGAACAGTTAATAAATATAAATATACTAATATGTTTGCGTATATAAAGAATTTATTAATTCAATATTTAAAATCAAATTTATTTTTTATAAAAATAAGATAATTACATCATTTGGAAAAAATACAATCATACTTATTGCATAATCAATTACTATTTATTTTGGTACTGTAAAACTAAATCTCCTGTTTTTTTTTTTTTTATAAAAAGTACATTTTCCAATAATAAATTTGTTATTAAATTAATTTAAACATATAAATCAATAACATTTAATAGTTTTTTTTTTACCTAAATCAATTTTACTTAGTTTAAAACCAATCCTATCCTTAATTTTCATCGTCTAGAAACATTTGAATATATTACTATTTTGATCCTTAAAGATTTTATATTATTATTTTAAAATAAGATTATTTGTTGTTTATGAAAAATTAAAAGATTTATTATATCAAATTATAAATGCGTAACAAATACTTTATTTTTTCAATAAAAACTTATTATTTTTAAATACTTAAAACTGTCTTCAATGATTGAAATTAACAAAATATTAATCATTATTTTCGAAAAAAATAAAATCTTGATTAAATTTTCATATTTTAAAAATAAAAAAAATGTAAGTTCCATTATTTTTAGAAAACTAATATAACTGGTTTTAAATATCTGAAAGATTAAAATAACAGTTTACATAACAATGCTTAGTGTTATATAATATTTTTTAATATAAATCCAATAAATAACATAATAAAAAATTGGGTTAAATATATTTTTAATTCCTCTAAAATATTCAAATTTTGGTTTTGATTCCTTAAATTTAAAACATTTGGTTTAGGTCCTTCATTTTTTAAAATACATTGATTATAGTCCCTATATTAACTTAAGTTATATTAAACTAAAATTTAAATATTTTAAAGGGACTAAAAACTTATTTAATCCTTTATTTTATTATATGAAAAAATATATGAAAGATTGCAATACAACTAATTTAGAATACTAACATAATTTAGTATTAATTTGTTTTTATTATTTTTAAAGCTAATTTATATTTAAATTGATTATAAACTTTAATAATTCAGTTTAATTTTGACTAATTTAAATTTATAATAAAGCTTAAAATTTTTTATATATTAAATTTAATATCTAATAATATACTTTTATGAATTCTCTTGATTTATTTAACATTTAATTTAACATAAAATAATTGGAAATTATTAGAATTTAGAAAATATGTAATGTTTTTATATAAAAAATTATTCCCACTAATTAAAATTTATGATGTACATAATTTAATATTAAAAATTTTAAAAACCTAAAATTAATTATACAATAATGTTAAAATATTTAAATTTTATCTCATATAATTAAGATTATAGTGTTAATTTTAAATTGAAAATAATAGAATAAATTTTTGTTACTAAAATAATAAAAGAGTTATTCTAAAATTGATATCATTTAAAATTTATAAATAATTATTTAGATAATAATAATTATTAAAAAAACAATTTATAAATTATAATTTTAGAAGATTCTTAAAAATAAATATATCAAAATATGGAATGTTTTTATTATATTAATTATATTTTGACAACATTAATTATAAATATGATACTTAATTTAAATATATTAAACAGTATAATATATGGAATGTCTTGATTATAATTCTCAAATTATGATTAATATATTTTGATTTAATATAACTTAAGTTAATATAAGACTATAATCAATGTATTTTAAAAAATAAAAAACATAAACCAAAGATTTTAAATATAAGGGATCAAAACCAAAATTTAAATATTTTAAAGGTACTGAAAACATATTTAACCCTAAAAAATTCTATATAATTTTTTTTATTAAAAATTGAATAATCATTTGCACTACTAATATTAAATGTTATAACGTTTTATAAAACTTACTATCTCCTTTAATCCTTTTATAAAAAACACATAACGAATCAATAAAAATAACTAAAGATAATTGAAACAATTAATATTCTTCATCTGTTCCCGTTGTTTAAGGTTATTTTGCATAATTAAGAAAACTAATTAATGTTCATGTTTACATTAAGCTTATCATGTATGTAACATTATGGTTCTATATCTCTTATTAATTAATTTGTCTCGTAATTAATAATTTTTTATCAAAGGAGTTAAATAAATATAATAATAAATATTTTTTTAAATTATAAAAATTTAAAATAATTTTTTTAAATGATGACAGATAAAATAGAAAAAAGGACGTATGTTATAAATTTTAATTTATTTTAAAAATTGAAAATATTCCAAATTTAAATTGCTAACATAGGAAGAAAAAAATATTTTATTGACGTAAATCTTATCATAAACTAAAAATATAGAATAAATTTAATAGTTAATATACTGCAAAATAAAAAAGCTTTTATTAAAATATTAATACATAATTTTTTATAAAAATATTTATTAATTTTGTATTATGTATGTGAATAGATGATGAACAAATGCAATTTACTTATATTTGTAAAAATTATTTTGTAAACTATTCACTGTTTTATTATATAACAATTGAAGACTAATAATAACTTTATTTTTATGATTATTAAAAAATTGTCATGTCATTATTTTTATCATCATAATTTTAATTTTTATTATAAATTTTATTTTATATTTTTGACAATTGAATTTTTTTCTGGTCATATTAAATTTTAACAGTAAATTATACTAAGATTTTCTATAAATATTACGTGACCTTACAATTTCAATCTTCTATATTCCTTTTATATTGTTGTTCAAAATTCAAATATGTGTAAGTTGAGTACATGTTATTATATTAACGGAAATGACTGTTGTTTAAGATTTAAATATGTGTAAGTTGAGCGCATGTCATTGTATTAGCAAAAATGATTGTTATGCATAGTAACAGTACATTATATATAACGTATCATCATTTTATTTGCAGTTATATACAATTTTTTCAATATATTTTTTTAAAAATTCATGATCATATAAATTTATAGATGTAGATCATTGTTTATGCGTAAAAGTATCAGAAATTTTTTATTAATTTTGGAAGGCAGAATGAAATAAGATTACACTGAATTTGCCAAACTTTTACTTTCATAATAATCTTTCCACGATGCAATGTTTTTTTTTTTCAACAATATATTCTTGAAACATTGATACAATACAACCTTAATTTTGTTGGTGGTGATCAGATTCTGTGGGTTGCCAATGGAGCAAATTTTCATTCTCGCATTCTGTTTATAATTTCATGCCTATTAGAATGGACATTATTACTTGAATAGAGCGCACATTGCTAAAGAATATTTATGGTTTAGGATAAGTATTCACCAATTATGAGTTACGTGGTTAAATGGACTTTAAATATTGTACAATATAGCTACAGTCTTATGCAAGTATTTTATATGAACCGGTTTTGAATTTATGTGTCCACAATATAGGGAGTCATGAATAAGTCACAATACAGTGTTCACTTGAGCCCAAAAATTGCAAGGCGTTTCTTTTAAGGGACACGTATGAGACCTTTCGGCTTTTGATTTCTTTATTCAAACCGCACAAGCTCCGGGACTCCTTCCTAAATTACGGGTCTGCTTTTTAAATAACATGTATGATCATTTATTATAGTTAAATATGTAAACAAGATTTACATTTAAGCATAATAAACAAACGATAACTTATTTTGATTGAATATTATAATGTATAACAAAATTTAAAAATATGTAAAATCAGTTATAGTATATATTTTTAAATTTAAATAATTAAAAATTGAATATAAAAAAGTTGACAAGTTTTAACTAAAAAAGTAATCTAATAATTTTTAATCTTGAGATTTTTTTTATAATATGAGTATTGAAAAGAAAATTGCAGTTCTTTATCCAACTTCACACATATGTTATTCCTAACATTTAGGATATAGCTTTTGATTGTGAAATTTTTAATTTTTTATTTAAATATCAAATACTCAAAAGTAATGAATCTAGATTATAGATGAACTAACTCTAGGATTATAATTTGATGTATTTGAAACCGGATTATAATTTATATATATATATTCAGGATTGGCCACTAATTTCCTATAGTCATTGGTAATTTAATTATGAGTAGATTGATGAATGTAATGTAATGAGTGTGAGGATCTGGACAAAATAATAATAATAATGGAAGAGTGTAGACGGGGTGCCCCCTAAAATCCAACAGTTTCCAGGTAGGTTCCTGCTCACGTACCGTTGTGGCACCCAACACCTATAACCAAATACACAGTCCTACTTATCTACCAAATATATATTATTACAATCTTGTAGCTCTCATAATCCCTACACCTATTTACTTCAATTTTACTTGTAGTTCAATTAACAACTGTCAACTGCCACCTAATATCTCATGGCTTTTATTTTCATATTATATATATGTTTCATTTATTAAAAAAATGAACTGTCTCAATACCTAGTTATAGTACCCGTTTTGCACGCGGATTTCTTTCGAAAACAAATTTTAAAATATCTTTCACAATTGAAAAGATTAAAAAAAATCTAAAACCGTAATTACTTTATAGGGTCAATTATATTATTCTTTTATAATTATATTAATTAAGAATAAAAATAAGGATTAAATAAACACATCAACGATAAACAAATAATTCATTTTAATGTAGAGAAGTTAAGGGTTTGAATTTTAAACGTCTATAATATTATAATTATTATATGTTATAATAATATTTTACCAAATTTTATTAATTTTATGATAATATATTGGAATTTTTTATATATTCTATTATTAAAAATACATGACTGTGATATTACACATAGAATTTTATTATAATAATAAAATTCAGAGATGATGATAAAATATTGTCAAAAATAATAAAACCTAATAAAGTCAATCATACTAGTGTGACATAAAAATAAAATTTACAAAAATCACATTTAAAAAATCTTAAAATTGTTAATATATAATAATAGTTCCATAATGTTATCATAAAACAATAATAGTATTTTAATATTATCATAATGATACATAGCTATGAAGTAATATAACAAAAAACTAAAAGAAAATCTCTTTAATATATAATAACTATTATTTTTATTTATTTTGCATATAAAATAACAATAGATTTTTTAATAATAAATACTTTAATATATAATAATAATAATAATAATAATAATAATAATAAATATCCTACCTAATTCAAATATTTGTAAATGTCATACAACAAATATAACTATAATATTCACACACATATATATAATTTTATTATTGGATATATGAATAAAAAATTTACTAAATTATAAGATGTTATATCATGAATCGATCAAGAAAGTAAAATAAAAATAGTAAAAGGATAACATTAAGAAAACTATAATTGAAATAAAATAATATTGTAAATAAGGGGGGTAAAATAATGTTATTATATTATAAAATCATAAATGCCTATATGAAGACAATAAAGACGCATGGTAATAAATAATGATAACGACGGTGACAAATATTTAAAACATAAAAATATAAAATAATCGTAACATAAATTTGCAAAGATATAAATTAAAAATGATACAAAAATATCGATAAAACAGGTTGAAATGTTATTATAGAAAACAGAAAAATAATTAAATGAAAGTATAAAATTACAATATAGGAAACTAACAAAAGAGATGTGTATATATATATATATATATATATACAAAAATGAATATTATAAAATTAAGAGATGCCATTCATCTTTTGTTACAAAATAAAAAATGAAAATATTATACTGCTAGAAAGAAAAATACTACTAAAGGAATTAAATAAAAACAATAAATAATAATAAAATAATATGTTGAAGTAAAACTATAAATAATGTTATTATATTAAATCAAATAATGAATAATGAATAAATAATATAAATAATAAAATGAAGACAATATAAAATATTGTGTAGATGATTATTAAATAATTTATCTGCAAAATAATATTACAATAGAAAGTTCATGAATATATCATAATATTATTTATTTGTAATATGTCATAATGAAATATTATACAATAAAAAATCATATTTATTTAATAATAAAATTATTATCATATACAAACATATACGTGACGATAATAAAATACAAGTTATGGCTCTCGCATTTGAAATCGATTTTATCAAATAAAAATGAAAAAATCCTCATAAAGTCAATTTTACTTACTATAAAATTAAGTTTTTTACGTTGCAAAAATTACCTCAGTAAACATGTGCCAAAATGAATTCTCCTACCACTAGGCGGTGTTTAATCTATTAACGGATAGAGTTTTTTTTTTTTTCACGAAAAAGGTAATACTATTTATATATTTTTAATTATTTGTGTTCAGGAAAGAGATAAAAGGAAAGGGAAAAAATTATGAAATAGGATAAAATAAATTTATAAACTTGTTATACAAAACTATAATACATATATAACATTATTCTAACTAATATGTCGCTCGTAGTCAGGGGACCAATATGCTGAAATACTTATGATGGTGACCATCTTTGGGAGGACCAGCTTCAAATAAAAAAAAAAATCTTTTATAGCAAAGGTAACCTATTTATATAATTGTCATGGTCATGAATATTTGAAATTATAAAACACTAGAAGTTTGCATAGATTGTAAAGAACTTTAATTTTAATAATAAATGCAACTGTAGTTTAAAAATTACAATAACTATGTGTGATTAATTCAAGTCAACTTTTAAATTATTAATTAAAAAATGCAGAGTTACTTCAGAAATTAAAATAAAAAATATCTATTGTTTTTTAAAATGCTTTACTTTACCTTTTTTCTAGCTTTTAATTCTTTTTAGATTACATGAAATAAAATGAGGTAGGAGGGAAATAATTTAATTTTTAAATTTGTAAAATTTAACTTTAAATAAAATTAAAATAACTTTACTAACTTGTTTTTATTAGTTTAAATAACATCTTATTCTAAAGTTTACTTAATGTCAGCATAATTATTGACCTAGTTTTAATTAAGCATGGTATCATGGAGGCACTCACAATGAGATTTATTAAGGAGTATAGGTGTCGGTACCTTGGTGATGAGGTGCGTTGCATGGAGCACTCCACAGTTCCAAAATTCACTTGGCAAGTTGGATTAGAAAACTCAGTGCTTATTTCTTGATCAGTTAGATTCACATGAAATCAAGTTTCATCAATTTCAAAGTAAATTATATGATTTAATTTTATTTTGATTTATTCAAATTAATTTCAGCAAATCCAACCAAAAAAACATAGTCTTAATTTCAAACATTTAAAGAAGTTTTGCACTTAAAAGTGTGTATTTTTTTTTATTTACCTTTTCAGCAAGACCACTCATAAATATCTTGTATTATCATCAAGATCATTGAAAAAAAACTGTGTCTATATGCTGGAAGTGCTAAATAAGATAATAATTAATATAAAATATAATATAAAAGCTAATATTAAATGAAAATAATTAAATAAAAAATAAGAGTAAAAAAACTTTAAATAACATATAATATAAACTAATAAAATATCAATTTAATAAATATTTATATATTTTTAAAATTAATTTATAAGCTAATAAAAATTTACAAATTAAATAAAAAACACACACACACTGGTAAATGGCGTTAAATGAAATTGAATCGAACTTATGAGTTTTTTAGAATTTAATAAAGATTTTAATTTTTCATTTTATATTTAATTTTAGTTTAGTTTTCTATTTTTATAAATTTAATTTTTTATTTGTAAAAATTATTAATTTTATTTTTTATTGTTAAAATTTTTAATTTAAACGATGAAATTGTTTGAATAAATATATAATTTAATCCTTCAAATTTATATCTGTTGTGTTTTTACTCTAAAAATGGTTAAAATGTCATAATTTGATATATATATATATATATATTAATTCTATCATATTTTAATTTTTTCTTATAAAAACATAAACAAAATATTAATAAAGTTAGAACAGTTAAATAATAAAATTATATAAATTTTAAAAATTAAAAAATATAAATATATTTAGAGATCAAATTATATATTTATATTTTTAGAAACTAAAATATAAAAAATGTTAACAGTTTAAATCAAAGTTAATAATTTTTTTAAAAATAAAAGTAACAACAACTAAAATTAAAATTAAATAAAAATAAAAAAATTGATTGAACCTATTTTAAAACTAATTTGTTTTGATTTAACCGATGAAGATGGTTTGGTTATTTATATTTTGGGTAGAGTGGAGAACATGGTTTGGTTTTAAAAAACAGGAATATTATCTGAACCGGTTGGGCCCATTAATGATGAATTGGTGCCCTTGCCCTCTGGCCTAAAGATTGTGGGGACATAGTTTTCGATCGTTATCGATTTGGACTCCACTCAAATTCAAACTATTTTTGTCTCTTTATCATTCTATCATAGTAGAATGTGTCTAAATCTGGGCCGTTGATGGGACAACGTATTATTAATGATAACAGATCGGGGCCGTAAAACGTATCCGGTGTCACTCACATGGGGGCATATGTTCCCCATCTATTTAAAATACCGTTTTGGACTGACGTTGAAATGCCCCAACGTATTTTGCTGTAAGTCAATCCAACTGTCCTTTTCTGCTCCTGCTTATGGGATGCCCACTTTTTTAATTAGAAAAACCATAAACGCCCCTAGGTACATTAATCACCTCGTTATTAATTGATTATAAATTCTGATTATTCATCATGAATATATAGAAAAAGATCATTAATATTTTAATATAAATAATAATTATTTAATAAAAATATAATTAATCAATTAACTGTATAGAGGATATTGAAAGAAATAATTAATTGTCCACCAACCAAAGTATGGTATACATACGAATGAATAGTACGGTTCTTTTTGAATTTTAATTATATATAAAATAAAATTAATCAATAAATAATATCAACGATTATTAAATTTACGATGAATTCAATATTAATAAATATATAATTCTATAGTTAATATTTAGTTATATTAAAAATGAATTATATATTAAAATAAAATAAATAGATATAAATTTTTAAAACAAGATAAATTGATTCCCAATTATGTTAAATGAATTCCTTACTTTCTTAATCAGTTCATCTTGATGCTAACTATATTTTAAAAAAGAAAATAATATTAAATATATAAATTAAATACTCATGAATATTTAATCCATCTAAATTTCTATACAAATAATCAATATATAATATAATTTAATGATTAAATTTATATTTTATAAAAAAATACTAAATAAAATAAATATCAAACACTTGATTTTAATGAAAAAAATTTCTTCAATATCTTTTCAAGTGAAGGTCAACTAACATAATATTCATTCAGTAAATGATACTTCATAACTTTTTACAAAAATATTACTTATTTTTTAAATTATTTATTATTTGTTATTGTTTTTATGTAATGATTATATATATATATATATATATATATATATATATATATATATATATATATATATAAGTTTAGACAATGTTGACGTTAATAAGTATATATTTTCAAATGAAAATGGACATGTGTTTTAAATTGCATGTTTTACGATAAAATAAAATTATAAAATAAAAGTATTAATTAATTTTAAAATTGAAAAAAATTATAAGTTGATATGTTTTAAAGTGATTTTTCACATAATAATTAAATTGATAAAGTTAAATATTTATAAAAATTATTAAATATAATTTTATAAAATATTTTCCATAAATATTATATATATATATATATATCACATTTTAAGTTATTATTATCATTATTTGTTTAATCTCTATAAATATCTTGATATTTGATCATTATCTCTAAATTTTTTTATTTTGATTTGTCAAAAGTGGATGAATTTGATCTAATATTGTTAAATGATATTTGTTAAACAAGACTTTTTTTTAATTATTTATATAAAAATAATAATTAAGTCACGAAAACTAAAAAAAATTAAATTTATCATCAGTTTATATATTTTTAAAATTTATCCTTAATATTAATAAGATATATTTTTAAATATTTTTCAGCTAAAAGAATGTTGTATGTTCACAATAATTTTTTTCACTTAAGTTATAAAACACAATTAATACAACAACCAATATACGCGTTGGATCTTATAAGAAATAAAAATACACTTAATTTTTATTCTTATAAAAAACTGAAAGTAATATATTGAAATTTTATTTTGCCTCAATAATTTTTTTTTTGTTTGATGTATGTTTTAAATTTTTTTAAAAATGACGGAATTTAGTATTTATTAAAGACTTCTGTTGAATTTAAATTGACGAACAACAAACTAACCTAACAGTATGATACATATTCCAACATCATTATCAAAATACATTTTTAATTACTATAAATATCTCCAAAATTGGATTCCATCCTTAAAATATATATATTTTAGCTGGTTAATTTCTTATCTTCGATGAACTATTTTAACTGTAAATGTTAAATGATTTTTACTAATTATTATCAACATTACCATTGTTACAGATCCTATCCACTGTCTTTTTACTGTGACTTTATTTTTAGAATGTCAAAGTATGTGTATATATAGATACTCGTAAATATATTTGTATGTTCATAAAATTGATGAAAATAAATATTATACTATCTATTCCATAAGTATTCGCATATTTGAAAAAGTTTTTCTAAATATTATTTTATGATTATAATTTTTTTTTATATTATTTTATGATAATATTAGTAATATATTATTCTATAATGATAATATATAATACTAATTTATACTGTAAAATATTAATATAAAATAATATGATATAGTATTTTCTTTTAATAATTTTTTAAGTTTTAAATATTTTTAAATATTCATTTCTTTATAAATATTTATTAATTTTAATAAATATAAATACGAATAATATACTATCAATCCTCACTCTAGTCCCATTAACTGTCCTTTATTCTTAATTCTGACATATAATTATCTATTTTTTTCTTCCTTTTCATTCGCATTTTCCCCTTGATGCTCGTTCATTTTCTCTCTTCTTTAATAAGCTTACCTTTTATGATTCCACCACCTTCATCTATCACTCTCGATATTCCCACAGCACATCCTCAAACAATTCCCATTATCATCATCATCATCCAAATACCAGCATTTTCACATTCACCCACAAATGCATTTGTTCGCTTCATTGGAAAGGCCAAGATCAGAAGGCAACACATAAATAAAGTGACGTTATCGGTAAAAATTGTTGGATGGTATTGGAGGAAATCAATGATTCCGATGAGAATGAAAAGGTGATTTGAATCAAAAAACACCTCAGTGTTGGTAGCTTCAACATTTTATTTTAACATAAAGAAAGTTCTCAGAGATTATTGGAATCAATCGTTCGAGTATTGCTGATCAAAATAATTGGTTCCTAAACAATGAAGAAGGCGGTGGCGGTGATAAGCTTTATTATTTTATTTTATTTTAATTTTGGAATTTAAGCAGTCTTGAAAAAACCTAATTTAAAGATCAAGTTACTTCTCTGCAAGTGATTAAACCTAATTAGTTTTAAAAGATGCTAAACGGAGAAAAATTAAAAAACTGTTGCGATGAAATGAATTTTTTTAACAAAATATTTCTTTCTAATATATGTGTATATATAAGTTGCCTCTCCAAAACTGACCTGACCGAGTAAGGTTGTATATTCTCCTTTCAGTGAAATATTTTTCTCAAAATAAAAATCCAGTTTTAAATTTGGTTAAATACACATATACGATTTTTTTTTCATGTCTACTTGATCGATCGAGTCCTTTTTGCCACTATAACTTATTTTTGTTCGATTTTTTTGAATCACTTTAGTTACGAAAGTATATAAAAATAACTTAACAGCATTTAGAATATTAAATGATAAATTTTTTTGAATGAAGTGTTTAAAGAACTTTTATACAATTATACATGATAAACAAAATAAAATTTTATAAATATTTATCCGATTCAATTTTGATAGAGAAAAATTTATTTAATTAAGTTTAAAAAGAATCTAATTATGAATTTAAATTTGACCTGTAAAGATAATATTTATGTTTAAAATTTATTTTAATAACTATAATAATAATTAAATAATAATATTAATTTTTTATTTTATTAAAAATATATTTTAATTTTTATACTATTTAAAGTAAAATATATTTAATATATGTATAAGTGAATATTATCTAAAAGAATTTACAAAATATAATATAAATTTTCTACAATTTATTCAAGTTAGAACTAAACTTCAATTTTTTATTCCTACCTCATTTAAACTTATACTCATTTCAATCTATTCCATTGCCATATTTATATATAATGTTGAGAGGTTGATTTTTTTTGGAGAAATATATCCTTGAAAATGTGTTGAAGATAAAATAATAATAATGCATAACCGTGTTTGTAGTTTTTGTCTCTACAAATGCAATTTATTTATGTTTATAAAATTTATTTAATATTAATAAAAAATAATATTATCATATTATTTTATTATGTAATTAGTAAAAATTTGTAATAATTTTATTTCTACAATTCTTAAAAAATTATTAATATACAATTATACCGTTATTTATAATCATTAAATTTTATTTCATCATTATAAATTTAATTTGACTGTTGTGATATTGATATTTAATCATTGATTAAATTAATTTTTTTATAAATATCATATAATTTATAATTAAAATATACAACTTAAATTTTTATTCTCTAACTCTTTTCTTCACGCTATAATTATATAGAATTTCAGTATATATAAATTCTAAATATAAAATTCTTTATATACCGTTATGTTAACTTTAAAAAAAATCTAAAATCAAATATAATAAAAATCGGTTAAATTCTTACTTTCCCTATTACATTTTCTTCCTCTTTTTCCAATTGCGAAGACAAAGGATACATGTGATTACTTTGAAGGACCAAGAATATCTTAATTCACAGCACAAGTTTTTTTTCTCTATATTGTTCGGTGACCATTGTCAAATGCAAATGATATTTTATAGTATTTATTAAAATATATTGTATATTATATGATATATATTTTATATTAAAAATAAAAATATTATAATACTATAATATTTTAATTTTATTTGATAAAGTAATTTATTTAATAATTATTAACATTTTTAAAAGTTATTTAAAATAATTTTTAAAAATTTCAAATCCTAATTTAAATGTGTTTTTATTCTTAATGTATTTTATAATTTATTTATTTATTTTACAAATTAAATATTATTTGATTATTTGATTATATTATTATTAATTTTGACACATTTATTTTGTATGTTATGACGAAATATTATATTTTAAATTATTATTTTAATATATATAATTTATTTTAATTATTTTATTTTTAAAATAGAACATTAGTTTTTTATAAAAAAAATTAGAAAATATATTAAAAATTATTATTTAAAATTAATTTATTTAACAATTTAACAAATATTTTAATTTGTATCTAATTAAATATTAATATACTTTTATTAAAAGAATATATCATACGTGACAAGTTTTAGTCTAACAATTAATTATATATTTATCAATTTAATAATTAATTTTAACAAATATTTATAAATTAATATCTAATTTGTAATTTTTTAACTTTTTAACTAATTTTTAGAATTTTTAATCTTAAATTAACTTTTTAATTTTCCAATTTTCAACTAATTTATATTAATTTTCTAAATAGATTAAACGAAAAGAAATCAAAATAAAAAATATTAATTAAAATAATAATAATTTTTTTAGATGGAAATGATAAAGATGATGGAAAAAAATAAAAATATAAAAATATAAAAATTATTTATTTAGTGTAATTTATTTTATGTGAAAATGGATTTATGCATCTCACAAAAAATTAACTTTCTTCTAAAAGAGAAAGTGAGGAAGAATTTTTTTTATTTTAAATATTAATTTCTTGATTTAATTTTTTAAATATATATATATATATATTGTTTAAATTTAAAATTTATAAAAAAAAATTCATACTATTAATATATTTTTTATTTTTTATATCCATTTAAACAAATAATTTTTTTAAAAAAATTTGTTCTCCTTCCATTTTTATTCATTCAAACAACTTATATTCTGCTCTTATTTTTATTTTTTATTTTTTTTCTTTTTATATCTCTTATTTTCTTTTACTTTTACTTTTTATTTTTATTATTTTTATTTTTTCATTTTTCTTACTTTATTTTTTAGTTCTTCCACAATTCAAATAAAACAAAAAAATAAAGTATAAATTTTAATTAAAAAACAGTTATTTTTTATCTTTTTTATAATTAAAAATAATTATTTATTTTGTTTTATTATATTTTTAAAATTAAACATAAAACTATAAAATTTATATTGTTATGTTCTTTTATTTTAAGCAAATTAAAAATATTTAAAATATAAAAAAATACATTTAATTTCCATAGCAAATATTTTCTTCTTTTATATGAAATTTTTTTATGAGAATAACATAAAATTGATATAATAAAAATAAATAAAATATATTATTAGCTTTATTTGACTTATATATATATTAAATCGAAAAATTCTAAAAAAAATATTATTTAAATCAGTTAAAATTATTATAATTGATATTTTTTATTAAATTTTATTAAAATCTTTAATTAATCTATCAATTTATCATTATATTTTTTTTTATAATTATGAAAAAATAAAGTTCAAATCCCGTATTAAACTACTTTAATTTTTAACTTTTTAGATCAATTTTAATAATTTAATTTATAATTGAGTTTGATTGTAAATATTTTAATATTTCATGTAAAATTCTTTGACTTCAACGTATTTAAGTTTTTTTTTGGCTCATTAATTATTTTCCGTACACAAATTAACTCCATTATAAAATTTGTTCCCTTTCCTCTCGTTGTGGGAATATGATTATATGTCCCTTTTTTGTCATGACGTACCCAAACCATACGGGTGTGCTCGTCTTTCTTATTAGGGGTAAGTCTTAGAACATAATTGTTTTATATTTATAAAATTAATATTCATTTTTAATATAAAATATATAATTTTAAATATATGATTTTGATTGATTTATATACGTTTTTTAAAAATAGTTAACAGATCAAAACTTAATTTTACCAAACTTTAATCTAAACAGACATTTTTTTACATTTAAATGGCATTTGAATCATTCTCCAAACAATGAAGAAAAAAACTAAAATAAAAAACAAGGAAAATGCTAGCAATCCGAATCTAAACATGGCATAAGAAAAAGAATTAATAATCTATTAAACATGTGCATCAACTAACACGAAATTTTGTACAATGAGTTCCTTTTAATCAACTTATTGAATATGTGCATAAACTTATTAATAAAATTGAAAGATTTGGTTATTACATCATCATTTGTAAAAAAATTATGTTTACATCAATTTTAAATTTAATTTTTTAATTAATTATTAAATTAATTGTATTTAAGTTTGAAATTTTATGTTTTTAATATATATATATATATATAAAGAAAGGAAGGATAAAATTATTTCAAAAATAATTTTATATAGAATTATTTTGTTAATAACTTTTATAAATAATTAAATTTCATCAATTCAATTATTAAATTAATAAATTAGATTATATATATTATTTTTTTTTAATTTTTTAAAAAAATAAAAAAGATTTAATATTTTAAAAAATAAATTTAAATTAACAGATAATATAATTTTGATAATATCTATTAACTTGAATTTATTTAAGAAAATATTAAATTATTTTTAAATTTTTTAAAATTTTATAAGATAATTTATATAATATAATTTATTAATTTAATAATTAAATTAATAAAATATAATTGTTTATAAAAATTATGAAATAAGATAATTTTAGGTATAATTATTTACTGAATAACTTGATCTTTTTTCTTATATATATATATATATTATTTTAAAATATATTTTTTAAAAGAAAAAATGATTTTTTATTTTAAATTAAAATTATATATTATTTATAATGATAAAAAATAACTAGTACATTAAATTTATATTATTTTATCATTTAATATATTTTATTTTTAAAATATAACATTAAAATATATTTATTTAACATATAAAATTTATCCTTCTCTTATTTTTTTTTTAAAACTTCTAATCGTATAGAAAAAATAAATTCATGTTTCTTGAAAATTAAAATAATGATATTTTAAGTATTATACAACAAGTTATATATGATTAAAAAATTTGATTTATTTGTTTTATAATTAATTTTTTTTATATTTTTCAATAAAAATATATATTATAATAAAAACATACAATTTAAATTAATTTATATACATATGTTAATCCTATTTAACGGTTCATTTTCTCAACTTCAAATCTTTTTAGGTCAAGGGACAACTTCATTTATCTCATATATCTTTCTTTCCCTTTGGAGACGGTGCCATTGCAAGATAGTGTTACTCTAAAAATTTCACAGGAAACAAACATAGATGTGTCATTACTAAAGTGTAGTGTTCTTATGAGCAATTTAACAGCTACACAAGAGTGAGAAATAAATCATAAAGAGATGGCAATGAAGATAACCGATTCCTTCCTTAGAAGTTAGAACCTCAACACACACGTCACTCGCTATGTGACACACACAGAGCAAAGTACAAAACACCACGTTTTGCTCTGGACTATCTTAATCAAATCAAAACTAACTTTAAAAGCACCCACAGAAAAAACATACATAAAAAAAACAAGGCCAAGAACTTTAACAATGTGAATCCAAATGCCGAAATCATAGTGGCTATCTGCAAGACTTATTAACAGTTGTATAAATGGGTGTGGAGCCTACTGCGATTCCACCACCATACCCAAGTCAGATCCATTGCTTCCTTCTTCTTCTCCCATTTCTGAACCTTGCAGGCATAATAAAAACGATACCGTAGCCAAAGATTTTCAGAAGTCAAACCACTGCCACAGAACCTACAGAGAAACATAATAACACTCTTCTATACTTATCAAAAAACTGCTTTAGTTTCTGCACCCACCAAGACTTGTTGACAAAGGTTGGCGCTTTTGCCTTCATTTTCAATAAGTTTTTCCCCTTTTCTTCTCTTTCTCAAATGGGTGTCTGAGTCTGACACCATTGTTTCTCACTTCACTCTTTGTCAAGAACTTAGCTACATTTTTTTCTTGGTGTTTATTGTAATGATGTGTTTCTTAATTTTCGTAAGTGGTTTGCTTGAGCTGAGTTTGTTCTTGTCACTGTTACAGTGCTTAGAAATTTGAATGCTTGGATCGTGTTGACCCTGAGATTGGTTGGTTGGAAGTAAGATAGTGAATGTACGGCATGGTGTTTCAGTTTCTCGGCCTAGTAAGTGTTCAGATCTGAACCACAATACTCTAGTTTCGTCAATAAAGAATTTTGTTAATTGTGGATAGTTTTTCTTCTCAATGATGCCTCATTCCTTGCTTTTGAATTTGGTTGGTGAATTATTTAATCATGAGTTCTGAGTTTTTAAGCGAGTTGAAATTGTGCATTTCTGATTTTTGGAGTCTTTCTGTACATAACAACAGTAAATATCCCAAATTGATGCTACGTTTCTTTGTGAGTTCAATTTCAAAATCTTTTTGCAAAGTAAATATTCTTTTTAGGTTGACCTCTTGCTTCCCACCAATGGTAATTACTGTTTATGATTTGACATTTCTTTTTTTCTATTTGGGAAATTTTGAGATCTATAGAAGTATAACTTAGATGATGGAGGCACTGTTAACTTTTTCTTAATTTCTCTCCCTCCACTTTCTTGCTTTCCTTTTTCCCCATCAACAAAACCTAGTGTAGAAGACTTTTACTTTGTCTGGCTTTCCCCCCACATCTTCTTTTACTGTGTTCTTTTATATTAGTTATTTTAAGTACCATAAACATACTATCATATGTAAAGCATTTAATTTTCTGCCATGTTGGATGATTGGAAATTTGGAATATATCTTGTGACTCATGAACTCATTATCTCAGCTTCAGAGAACCTTTTCCCATAAGATTTGGGTGCATGGGATATGATATCTTCCATAACTGGGAAAACATACCATATGCAACTGCAAGGATGGATATTCAAGAAGAAAGTTCCACATTTGGACCCTTGACAGCAATGAGTTCCAGGAACATGTCATCATCATCTTCAGCTTTTTTTTCAGCCAACCAATCACCCTTCTTTTCTCCAAGATCATCTTCATGTCATTTATCAGAATCTTTGAGACCTGATGCTCCAAGTGACAGAATTCATCTAGATGCTGCTCCCCCCAGCACCAGTTCAGGGATTTCAAAACCAAAGTCTCTAGTAAATGTTGGATGTACCTTATCTGAGGTGGCTGCATCTCAAGCTGGATGTAATGCAGGTGATTTGCAGAACCTTGATCGAATATCTTCCTCAGTTGGCATCTCTAGTAGCACTATATCTGGTTACTGCCATCATTATGATGATGGTTATTCTGGACAGAAAGAAAAGCGAAGTAAAAAAGGAAGAAGCCAAAGAACATCATCAACACCAGGTTCTAGATCACTTTCTTCTTACAGACTGAAGAGTTGTGATGTCTTTATAGGATTACATGGTCGTAAACCTCCTCTACTAAGATTTGCCAATTGGCTGTGCGCTGAGTTAGAAATTCAAGGAATAAGTTGCTTTGTCTCAGACAGGGCAGGATGCAGGAGCTCTTGCAAGCTTGCCATTGCTGAGAAAGCTATGGATGTTGCTTCTTTTGGGATAGTAATTATAACAAGGAAGTCGTTCAAGAACCCTTACACCATTGAGGAACTGCAATTTTTCTCTGGCAAAAAGAACTTGGTCCCAATATACTTTGATTTGAGTCCAGCAGATTGTCTTGTGAGGGATATAATTGAAAAGAGGGGTGAATTGTGGGAAAAGCATGGAGGGGAACTTTGGCTTTTGTATGGAGGGTTGGAACAGGAGTGGAAAGATGCTGTTTATGGCCTCTCTCGGGTGGAAGAATGGAAGTTGGAAGCTCATGATGGAAACTGGAGAGATTGCATACTGAGGGCTGTCACATTATTGGCAATGAAGTTAGGTCGAAGAAGTGTAGTTGAGCACTTGACGAAATGGAGGGAGAAAGTAAAAGAGGAGGAGTTACCTTTTGCCCGTAATGAGAACTTTATTGGTAGAAAGAAAGAGCTTTCTCAACTGGAATTTATGCTTTTTGGTGATGTTACTGGAGATTCAAAGCAAGACTATATTGAGCTTAAGACCAGACCCAAGCGAAGGCATTTGACTATTGGTAAGGGCAAGAGTGATGTGCTAGATGAAAGACATATGGGAAATGGAAGCAAGGAGGAAAAAGCACCAGTTCTATGGAAGGAATCAGAAAAAGAAATTGAAATGCAAAGTACTGAATTTTCTCAGAGGCACTACCGTTCAAGGCTCAAACGTAGTGGAAAGTATACAAGGAGGAAAAGAGGAACGAAAATTTTGTATGGGAAAGGGATTGCTTGTGTATCTGGAGATTCAGGAATTGGAAAAACTGAACTTATTCTTGAGTTTGCTTATAGATTTCACCAGAGATACAAGATGGTTTTATGGATAGGAGGGGAGAGCAGGCATATAAGGCAAAATTATCTAAATCTCAGGTCTTTCATTGAAGTTGATGTGAGTTCTGAGAGTAGTTTGGAGAAAACCAGGATAAAAGGATTTGAAGAGCAGGAAGAAGCTGCTATTTGTAGAGTTCGTAAAGAGCTGATGAGAAACATTCCATATCTTGTTATCATTGATAACTTGGAAAGCGAAAAGGATTGGTGGGATCACAAACTTGTGATGGATCTTCTCCCTCGTTTTGGTGGAGAGACTCATGTAATTATATCAACATGCCTTCCTCGTGTCATGAACTTGGAACCTCTTAAACTTTCATACTTATCTGGAGTTGAAGCAATGTCTCTAATGCTAGGAAGTGGCAAGGAGTATCCAGTTGCTGAAATTGATGCTCTGAGAACTATTGAGGAGAAGCTAGGAAGGTTAACTTTGGGCCTTGCCATTGTCAGTGGAATTTTATCCGAGTTACCTATAACTCCAAGCAGGCTCTTAGATACCATAAACAGAATGCCCTTGAAGGACATGTCATGGATTGGAAAAGAAGCTCACTCATTCAGACAGAACACTTTCCTCCTGCAACTCTTGGACGTTTGTTTCTCAATATTTGATCATGCAGATGGCCCGAGGAGCTTGGCAACCAGAATGGTACTGGTAAGTGGGTGGTTTGCACCTTGTGCAATTCCAGTTTCTTTATTGGCACTTGCTGCTCAGAAGATACCAGAAAAGCAAAAGGGAACTTGTTTCTGGAGAAAATTACTGCAATCCTTGACATGTGGATTTGCATCCTCACACACCAAAAAATCAGAATTAGAAGCATCTTCCCTGCTGCTAAGATTTAATATTGCAAGGAGTAGCACTAAGCAAGGATATATCCAATTCCATAAACTCATCAAACTATATGCTCGGAAAAGAGAAGTTACCGGATCTGCACAAGCAATGGTTCAAGCTGTCATCAGTCAAGGTTCAATATCTGAAAATATGGAGCATTTATGGGCTGCATGTTTTCTGGTATTCGCATTTGGTCATAATCCTGCAGCGGTTGAGCTCGAGGTTTCTGAGCTTTTATATCTTGTGAAAAAAGTGGTTCTGCCTCTTGCAATTCACACTTTCATTACGTACTCCAGATGCAGTGCTGCTGTAGAACTTCTGCACCTTTGCACCAATGCCTTGGAAGCTGCAGACCAAGCATTTGTTACTCCAGTTGACAAGTGGTTGGACAAATCACTTTGCTGGAGATCCATTCAGACTAATGCTCAATTGAATCCTTGCCTTTGGCAAGAGTTGGCTTTGTGTAGAGCCACTGTACTTGAGACCAGGGGGAAGCTAATGCTAAGAGGTGCACAATTTGACATAGGGGATGATCTTATCAGGAAGGCTGTTTTTATCAGGACTTCAATTTGTGGTGAGGATCATCCAGATACTGTATCTGCTCGTGAAACACTGAGCAAACTCACTAGACTAATTGCAAATGTTCAAATTCGTGCTACGGCTTAGATTTTGCATCTTGTAAGGAAACTCTAGAATTTACACTGAAGATTTTTATAATGAAAGTAGTTCTGTATACTGTTTCATGGAACATTCTACAGCAGTTTTTAGAAGGCTAATACGAGATACCATTCTATTTAAAAAAGCATTCCTTCTCCTCTTCTCCTGCTTATCTTCGTATGTTTAGGAGCTATAAGAATGATGCCACCATATTTGTGGCTACCGTATGCGCTTGGCTTCATATTTTTTATGCCTTTTACTGATGATAGTTCTAATGACATCTTTGCTGTATGATATATCTTGGGTTCCCTAGGACTACAAGTAGTTGGGCCCTGGTATTTGATTTAATTCCTTTTAATTTCGTAATCTCTACAACTTAAAAATTAAATAACAAAATATTGACTTTTTATCCGTAAAACAAGATTACGGATGATAGATCGTCCTGTCTGTGTTTGCATTGTTGCATCCAAGAAATGTTATTATTCTTCATTATCTGTTCCGATTCCATACATAATTAAAAAAGTCAAAAATTTACCATTGCCCCCACGCAGGATCGAACTACGGACCTTCAGTTTACAAGACTGACGCTCTACCACTGAGCTATAGGGGCAAGTTGTGAACTTACATAAAAAAAAGTAAAATATAAATGTATGTACCTTTTAGCTTTCTTCTATAGGTTCATGTGTTTGGAATTGGAATGGAAATTTTATCGAAATTAAGTTAAATGACATTTAAATGTCAAATGAACAACTCCTTACAAGAATGCCTGATGAATTTTGAGGGGACCTGACGAGAGGAGGAAGAGGGTTTCCGTGGGAAGGGAGAGAATTAGCTGTTAGGAGTAAGAAGAAGATGAGAGAGCATATTGGAGGGATACTAATGAAGAAGCTGCATGAGAGAGCATATTGGAGATTGGTGATAAAGGTCAAAGGAGAAAGGACCAGTATGGAGCAGAATAAAGATTTCATATTGCAGGAATATCAAGAGAACATTGTTATTAATCAATTTAGGGCTATTTCCTTGTGTAATGCTTGTTATAAGATTATCGCTAAGATTGTTGTTCATAGACTCAAATCGGTAATTTCCACAATCATCTTTCCCTCCCAGACGGGTTTCATTCCTAACAGAAGCAATCAAGAAAACATTGTCATTGCGCAACAGATGGTTCATAGAATGAAACGCATTAGGGGTCCTAAAGATCTTTTTTTTTTTTTTTTTTTTTTTTTTGAAAAAAGAAAAGTGGGCGGAAGCAAATTATTATCTTGTGTGAGTACTTACATTATGTGGAATGGTGAATTCGTCAGGGTGACCCCATGTCTCCCTAGATTTTTGTTCTAGCCGTAGAGAAACTTTCACATTTAATTTTTCCAGTTGGTGATGAAGGCCTTTGGCCTTTCAAAGCAGGAAGAAAATGGTCCTAAGATTTCTCGTTTGATGTTTGCAGATGATCTTCTCCTTTTTGGGAAAGCTTGTGAGGATCAAACGATGAGCATTATGCAAGTTTCAGATACTTTGATCCGGTGTTCGATTCATTTTACTCTAATATCCATATAATCTTACAACTGATAACAACTAATTAAAAATTAGTTAAATGTGATAATAAGAAATAATTTAAACTGTTTTCTTTATATATTTTTTAATTCTTTATTTAATCCAAAACTCGTTTAGATGAATAAAGATCAAATGTCAAGTTTCAAACATCTACATATGACATTTATCTATTGTTATATTATTATTATTATTATTATTATCTTACATTATAATTATTTTATGTTAAATTAAAATTATTTAATTTTTAATATTTTTTCTTGATTCATTATCTAATATTAAAAATAATTTTGTTAAGTGTTAATTATTATTATTATTATTATTTTGAATGTGATTCAATTATGATTAAATAAATAAATTATAAATTAATGTATTTATTAGTTTAATGAATAATTCAATCTTTAAAATTAAATTATATATATTTTAAATAAATTCTTGAATCTTAGTTGTCTGTGGTTTAGATTTGATTTCCTTCTAATAAAGCGTGCCCATCATTTATTTTAATATTATAAATTTTATTTATAATTATATGATATTATCTTTATTCTAAAATTAGTGTGTTTTTTTTTATTTATAATTATATGATATTATCTTTATTCTAAAATTAGTGTATTATTTATATGTGATTATATTTAATAAATATTTTATATTCTGAATACGATGGAGAAAAGTTTTCTAACCTTTTATTTAAATGAAAAATTTTAACATTTCAAGATATTTAAAATATTTAGAAATTTAAATATTTTATTTGAATAAAGAAATTTTAATTTATTATATTTAAAATTTTTTATTTGAATGATAGAATTTAAATTTATTAAATTTTAAATTTTTTATTTAAATTAAATAATTTAATTTTTATTATACAAAATTTTACATTTAAATATTTATAAATTTATCTTAATTTTTTTCTTATTTTTTTGTTTATAATAAAATTTAAATATGCAAATATTTTTATTATATAACATATTTAATCAGAATAATAGCCCAACAAATATACATAATTAAAATAATAAAAATATACAATTATGTTATTTGATATTAAAAATATTATGTTTAGATATGAGAAAAAATATGAAAGAATAAAATAAATAAATAAATTAAGTAACATAAATATAAAATAATGAAAGAAAGAAACATGAAAAATTTTTAAATTTTATCTATTTTAAAAAAAATTATTATTTTTTTATTTTAATTAGTTAAAATACCTTTTAAAAATTCCTTCAATTTAAAATTTCTTTCAAAATAACAGACAAACAATATATTTTAATTGATAAAATTTTAATTTTTTTTAAAAATTACTTTTTCTCCTTAAAGTACCTCATTCAAACGCAATGTAAAATAAAATTGAATCAAACATTCAAACCAAAAAAATTGTCTCGAGTAAAAACATTTTTAAGATAATTTCACTTTAAATATTTTTTTTCTTTCTAAACACAATACTGTAGAATGAATATCCTTTACAGACATGATATAACCAAATACTAGAATGAAAATTACACTCAATTCAACTTTGTTACAACTTGTAAACTCAGTTCTTCCAAAAAATAAAATAAAATAAATTCCATTGTTTTAAAATTTTCGGACACATGCGCCTTCTGCAATTTTCGACCAATCTGCCCTCTAGGAAGGAACATTTTCCTTCACCCCTTGATTTTCCAATCGTTGCAAACCGCAAAAATTTAGAAAGAAAGTCGTACACATAAGTTTGATTTCTCATAGAACCAACAAAAAGAAAAGGGCCATCATACAAGTTCATCCTGGTGATAGTGCTCAAAGTTTAATTAAAACTTAAAATAAATGCATTCATAAGCAAAACCAGCCTGAACCTTCCGAGATTTAACCATCTAGTCACAAAAATAAACATCTGAAACATTTAAATTATAAATCAATTTACACAACCACCATGGAATAGAAAGATAGAAAGGTGAGAAATTTTCCTTCAACCTTCAGAATTGTCTCTCTTCCAATTCCAGGACCCAATATCAAATCATATTATATCATATACAAGCAAGACTAAATAAAGAAGACAGGCATTGCATGCAAAAATCTAAGGATCAGGTTTGCCGGCAATGGCCTCATCACTAGAGGCGTAATCATCTTCACTCAGCTCATCATCACTAGAACTTTCCTCCTGACATGCTCCAACATCTTCTGGCTTGGCATATTTTTCACAATATTCTGTTCATTGGCTCAAAGGAAAAAAATTAATATAGATTAAAAACAAGTGCATTGAATAGAACAATAGATTGAGATATGGCTGATATTAGACTGATATATTTCTCCCTTCAGTCTTTAACGAGTGTTTGATCAGCTTATTTTGAATAAATAATCATTATAATGTTTTGAAAAATAAATGATTATTTTTCAAAAATCCTGAGTCATTGGTCTTACTTGATGCTGGGTTCTAGAATCAAATACTGCAATATCTAGGTTTCTGTGACCATGATTTACAATACAGAAATACATGTCTAAATGTGTTAAGTATTACATTTTCTTCAGTCATCAAACCATGCAAAGAAGAATGATATTCATACTGATATACCAATGGCAAATACCAAATTAGAAGCTGTAAATTTGAATGAATGACAAATCAAAAACAAGGCCAATGAAATTGTGTTGTTGGTAACTTGGTATCTTTCAAGCAACACTTCTGAAGCATAGGATGTCTTTCAATTAGCTAATGGTATATATTCCAAGACATTATGTTAGCATTATGGAACTTGAATCCCTCATTGGAAATACGGTATTCTACAGTTAAGTTTATAAAGCCTTGAGCTCCTAAACTATAACAACTAGCTTTTGTGGTATGGTTCTCCCAAGTTCTTACAAATGGTATTAGAGCTTTCTACCACGTCTCTTAGCTACATTTGAGCAGCACAGGTGGTGATGCTGCAGTGTTTGCTCAGGACTAGTCAATGGGCGTCAGTGCGGCAGAGCATGGTAAAATGTTAGAATCCAGTTGTAAGGTGGTGATGCTGCAGTGTTTGCTCAGGACTAGTCAATGGGCGTCAGTGCGGCAGAGCATGGTAAAATGTTAGAATCCAGTTGTAAGGTATGGAACTTGAATACCACATTTGAGATTTATGAAGCCTTAGGCTCTCCAACTACAACAGTTAACTTTCGTGGTATGATTCTTCAATAAGGTTCTTATCACGCTATTTTGCCAGATATTAACCATGCAGGCTTCCAAAAAACAAGATGCTCATTGTCTATGTAAATTGGAACTCTTTCTGATGTTGATTTAAGATTCAAATGAAGCTCGGGCAAAATAGAAGTTGCATTGATCAGAAACTCAGAAATAAGCTCTAAACTGGAAATTACTTGCTTTGATCAGAAACTCAACCTAGAAATTTGTGTTCATATGTTAATTACTTTGTACTAGCCCAGTTATCAACAAAATATTCAACATTATAGCATGAAAAGTAACACAAGGTACATGTCACCATTTGAGTGTTGGAATTTAGAAACTCTTCTTTTGACACCCAGTTTATACTGATGGGTATTAGAGTGGAATTGATCAATGCCTAAGGGAATATGAAGCAAACGGGGAATCCAATTTGCTATTTATCCAAAAAAGAGTTAAGCAAGAAAGTCTCAAGGCACATTTGGTTAAACAGCTTAAATAAGCACTTATTCAATAAGCTTTTATCAAATAATAGCTTATTCATAAGCTTCTTCTTTCATCAAATGATAACTTCATAAACTTAATTGTGAAGCTTATTGAAATAAGCTAAAATAAGCTTATAGGAAGGTAATATGCCACTTCCATAGAGCCCACATAAGCTCTTCCAAATGCCCCCTGTATTTGTATATTAAGATGCTAGCTAGGGTTTCTACACTATCAGTTAATTGCAAACTGAAAAGTCAACTTATGCCAGTATCTATAAATTGTAAGCTGGTATAGAGATCATGAAATTGAAAATTCCAAATTCCCTAGTAGCAACCCAAAAAGACTGACTGCAACTGGTGCCAAAGCTCCCAACAAAACCTCAACCCAAAAAGCTTCTAACTGCAAAATGAACAGGTCTGGATGCTAACATGCATATTGGCAACTAAGAACATAAAACATCCGAAATCTGTTGGCTTCAGGAGTGATTTCAGCCAGGGGATCCTTCATGAAAAGAAAAGTGAATCTTTATCTAAGATCATCTTTTGTTTATTATCTGGGAAGCGTAGGGAGCTGTACTAGATATTGAATACAAATCATTTGCACAAACTTGAACCTTCCAAGCTTTTTATCAACCAATTGATGATATCCCACTCCAATTGAAATTTGATGAAAAATGACTGTAGTTATAGCCAACAATAATGAAGAATCCTCTTACTGTTAAGATAGATTACTTAAATAAATAAGAAGCATTCTAGTTTTATATTGTGGAAACTTGATAAGGATCACTACCTTTGACTCTTTGTTCATATGTAGCACAATCGCGCATCATCAAGGCAGCAGCATCACCATTTAATGGATCTGATGCATTGGGGTACAGAAGAAGTTGAGGAAGGAACACTTCGAACACATTAACAAGGTCTGAATAGAAATAAGAGAAATGAATTACCAAATTTAAGGTAGTGGCACTAACAATCAAGCGAGGATGAATCAAATGCATAGCTAGTATTGTATAACAAAATTCTTGAATAAACATTGCTTACCAAACATGGGACTCCAAGTTTGGTTAATAACATCTAAGCAAACAGAACCAGACCTAAAAATCAGAGAAAACCATATTAATGAGTAATTTAGCAATGAGTTTGTCCAACGGCCAGTGGAGTTTTCATGTATGACAATGGTGCATTGGTGCTTCTTAAATATGATATAAACATAAACAATGAAACTATGGTTGCATAGAACAACTTACATCTCATCAACATTAGGATGGTAAATTTTGTTGACAAAGCCAATTGATGGGGACTTATAAGGATAAGCATCGGGTAGCTCCACTCTTATCTTCCATACACCACCTTGATAAAGACCTGCACATGATTCCCATTTCCCATAAAAGTAGATGAGGAAAGGAGAAAAAGAAAACAGCCCAGTTCAGCTCCCTTTAACCAGGCACAGATCCTAATGCAATTCATCCTCGTTGAGGAAAAGATGCAAACAACTAAACAGCAATCTTTAAGTACAAGATCAAAGTGGACAAGCTTAATTTAGAGGTCAGCAGCAGCTGTTGACTGCTGATCCAAACACCTAATACCCCACATTGAATTCAAAAACATATAGTCTACATGTAAAGGAAGAAATTTCAATAGAGACAAAGAAAAAGTTGCACCAAAAAGAACAACACTATACCAATCATCTGACAAGGAAGAAAAAAGAAAATTAAAAATAAAAAAAAAAACAAAATGACACAAAGGGGTGCAAAAATTTACTGTCTTTAGGTCCATGGAATTCCACAAAGAACTCTTGCATGCCATCGTTGATCATCTCCACCTTGTAATCACTCATCATCCTGATTCATATCAATCCAACACGCCCCAAATGGAAAAAGATAAAAAATTTAGACAACAGAACGCTTTTTGAAATCGAAAAAACCAAGACCAATTCCGAAAAGATTACAGACAGCTTCATCAAGTCCATGTCTCGGCGTTTGCTTGGAGAAGACATTGTTTCTGTGTGTTTGTCCTTTGTTCTTTGTATGCGTATGTGTGCTGCTGGCTTACACAGAAACTGTGTGAGAGAATAATAGAATAAGATATATTATATACAGAAGAGAAGAGAGAGTGAGACGCTTACTTCATAGTCCACAAACCCAACCCGGTTCAGACCTCAGTCTCAATGCGAAATTTTGTGACTTTCTTTAACTGCGCAGTTAATTTTTGATTTACTTGGAATAAAATCTAACTTTGAATTATAAACATTTTCTTTCAACCAAAATGTTAACACTCTACTTAGGATAAAAAATTATCATATATAACTTTTAAACATTTTATTAAAATATACTATTATTATGTATTTATTTATTATTATCTAATTAAAAATGATTTTTAAAATGATTATTTAAAAAAATTATAATTTTGCATTGAATCTTGTTAAATTATGTTAGAAATTAAAAGTGATTTTTTTAATGAAAAATTATATTGAAATGTATTAAAAATTTATGCTAAATATTTTTCTTTTTAATTAATTGATGGTGTAACATTAAATTATTAATAATATATCAAGATTAATTAATAGTAGATTTTGGATTTGAATACTAGATATGCAACTTATTAAAAATTTTAAAAAAGAGCTATATCATTTATAATTATCATATCTAATTTAAACAAAATTACCTTTAATGAAATGTATAAGTAATCTATAAAAAAAAGAATTATCTTTAATTTTAATACATTTCAAGATGTGTTAATTCTTTAATTGATGTCATTAAGATTTTGATTAACAAAATTGTATTTTAAAATATTTGGTATATATTGATCATCTTCACATTATTGAAAAGGAAAAGTAATATTTTCTTATTTTTTATTGTTCTTTATATTATATCTTTTAATTAATTTTAAAAATTTAAAATAATATTTTTTATTATATTTTTTTATAAAAATATTATTTAATATGATAAATAAATTAAGTGATGATATAATAAAAAATGATATAATTATTTTAAAATAAATTAAATTATTAAATAAGTTTTTTAATTTGTATGAAGTAACATTAAACGACAAATAAAAAAATAAAGTATTTGATTTTTTAATATAAATATTGCATGATAAAAATTTATATATAGTAAGTTTTTATTAAAATTTAAAATTTTAATATATTAATAATATTAAATACTATAGTTTTTTACAAAGTTTTATTATTTATTTTTAATAAAAAGTTTGTTACTTTCTTCTATTTTGAATGAAAGGTATAGAGATGGCAACGAGAATATTTTATACATATCCTTCGCATACGCTTATAAGTTTGGTGATACCCTTTAATTTGTCCTTTCCATTAGCTATACTTTATTATGTGCATGAATGACAACATTCTTGTACTTGGGCGGGTTTTAAAATCTTTTATAAGATTCATCATTTTTATTTTCACACATTATTTAAATTAAGACTGATCAGTTTTTTTCTTCATTTCAACATAAAGAGCATAATTAATAATATAATAAAAAAATTTACTTGAAATATTTATAATTTCTAAAAATTAATATATTAATTAATATTATTACATACAATTTGATAAGAAGGGTTTTATCAAAAGATTGAAAGGAATAAAAAATCCTAGAAAACAGTTTGTGTATTAGATAAGTATATTTAAATTTAAAAAATTTATAAATAAAAATAGTAATTTTATATTATCAATAAAAATATTTATTATATTAAATATTAATAAATCAAATAGATAAAACTCTTAAATTTATTAAAAATATATAAGTAAATTATTAAATTTAAATATTTTATTTTTATTGATGTAATATATTAAAATTTAATATAAATTAAAATGAACTAAAATAGTAATAATATTAAAATATATGTTATCTAAAAATAACATATATTTTTTAATTTGATACATATATTAATTTTTTTAAAAATTTAAATTAAATAATTATAAATAAATGAACTAAATAATTAATATAAAAAATTATATAATTTAATGATGATAAAAATTACATAAAAAATATTTTTACTTAAAAGTAAAACTCAAATTTATAATATAAAAAAGATTAAATTATTGTATGCCCAAATCAACATAAGGTTAATCTCGTTCTTTTTCAAATCAACAAAGATTACACCTGAAACAATAAACAATAATGTGATAGACCAACTAGAATGAAATGGTATATTAAATCGAATTTGGACCATCCGATAATAATACTTTATATAACTGTTGAAGTGTGATGCTTCTTATTTAGGTGTGATTTTGGAAATTTACATTGTAGAAATACATTATAATAATGATAATAATACAATCTCAATGAAAGTAAACTAAATTGCACACCGTGAAAACTTGATGTTTATCTTTCACCTATAAAAAATAATGAAATGTTGGAACTTAATTCGTTTATTTAACTATGTTACATTTAGAAGTTAAGTTTGCTTTAGTTAAAAATTTCATAACTTAATTCGTTTATTTAAATATGCTAAATTTAGAAGTTAAGTTTTCTTTAGTTAAAAATCTCATAACTAATTTTTTTTTCATTATGTTGTTTATGATTTATTTTATCAAAATTTTCTCTTTGGGTAGTTTTTTATTAAATTATTTAATAAATACTTTTATCTATAAAGTAACTAAAATAAAATATACTTTTATATTCATAAAATAAATTAAGATAAGAAAATGAAATGTTCAATTACAACAACGGTGGTTTTCTTTAAAAAATATTCTTAAAAATTAAATTTTTTAAAATATTATATATATATATATATATATATATATATATATTGTGTGTATTTACAATGAATTATATCATAAATTATATCATCAATAGTTTTACATAAAATAAATTTTTATTTATCTAATTATTAGATTTAATTATATATCCGTCAAGTTTTATCAAAATTAAATGATTATAAATATATAAAATTATTCTTACTTAAACATATTTTAAAAAGATATATTACATTAATTTTAAAATAGTTGAATGAGATAGATTAATCTTAAATTTTATAAGTATAAAATATACAATAAGAATATTTAACTTAAGAATTAATTTTAAGATTAAATTATATAATAAAAATATATTAAATGATATAATATTTAGGATACCTTATATCTGTAAAAGCTGATTATTTTCCTATATAACATTTCAAAAAGAATATTTTAGGAAGTTACATTCAAAGGTTTACTTTAAAAAATATAAGTTATAAGTTACTAATGTAATAAATACTAATATATATCTATTTATTTAAATATTTTAACAAGCTAAACTATTGGTGCATTGCAAAAAAATTAAAATTATAATTGGTTAATATATTTATTTTAAAATAAATCCATGGATATATATTGATTTAATATATATATATATATAATTTTATTATAAATAGTCAAGATTAAAATATAAAGCTGTATAGATATATTTTTTTAAAAACTTACATAATTTTTAAAAATATTATCTGTTAAGATTTTTAAATTTATCATTTTTATATTAAAAATAACTTTTTTATGATTTATCCATACATCTCTTATATATAGAACATGCATATAAGAAGAATGACATTTTTTTTTCCGTATAAGTATAGTAAAAATAAATTTATAATGTATAATTATATATAGATGATTAAAATTATTTTTTAAAATTATATAAATTTTTAAAAAAGTTGTGTAATTTTTTAAAAATATATTTGTTATATTTTTATCTTTATCCTTTATAATAAACTTCCAAAGAAAGAAGATGATAAATGAACAAATTAAATGAACTTCGGAAGGGAGAGAGAGAAAATACAATAAATTAATAAATTTAAATGAACATTTAATAAATTATTTGAATAACTTATGAATAATTCAACTCATTGAATTGACCATGCCAAAGCTTGAGACTAAAATGAGGAATCGGTTTATTATTTTTACATTAAAATTCATGTTACAGTATATATAAAAATAAAATAATAATAGAACCACACAACACAAAAAATTAACATTGTTTAGATAGGTAATCTTTCTTAAAAAATGAAGTAATTTCTTATTTTTTTTTAAAAAAAATAGATACATAAAATCTTAAATACAATAGTTATAAACGCAATTTGCTAAAATCATTTAATTTTTTCTAATCCATAACCTAATAAACCAGTAAAAAAGGTACAGACTCTAGTCCTTCACTTTTAATATGGACTTTTCAACTTTTTTTAATTTTTTTTTGTCACAAATGTGAAAAAAATATCACAAATATGCAAAGTAAAATATATCGATATATGTAACATTTTCATTTGTATACAAGAATATTAATTTTTTTTTCTTTTTACCTTCATATTGAGCTGCAAAATATTGAATCAGGTAATGATTCAATTTGGATAATAACTTAAAATTTAAAATTTAAGGTATATAAACAATTTAAAATTCATATCTAAACCAATCATTTAGACCTACAACAATAAAGATAAGTTAAATGATAATTTGGTTTGATTTTTAATTTTTTTTAAAACATAACAATAAAGATAAGTTAATAAAAATAGAAAAATAATAAATTTAAAATTATAATTAACTAAATATAAACGAATAATAATATTTATACTTAATATGTTTCAATATAAATTTTAAATAAATACAAAATACCTTATGTAAAAAATAAATAAAATATATATAACAAATAATAATAAAAAAATCAATATATAAATTTAAGACTTATAATCATAATTTGATAAGCTTCGTTTTAATAGATTGATAAAATAAAATGTACAATACAAAATAGAATAAAATAAATTAAAAAATATTTTAAATAATAAGTATCAACTTAAAAAATAACAATTTAATAATATAAAATTAGAAATATACAAAATTATATATTATTTAATTTGATTTGATTTTTTAAAAAAAGAATTACAAATTAAATCAAATCTTAAAAAAATATAAATTAAATTTTTTTTTCTAATTTTTTAATTTTCAGTTTTGTTTAATTTATTTATATACTTTAAATTGAATTGGTTCCATTCGTAAACCTTAATTCATATTATTTATATTACTTTAAAAACGATTTTAATTTTAAAAATATCGTAGACTTTTATTCTTCTGAAAAAGTCTCCATCGTGCAAAACCTGTAAATTGTGAAAAACCTCTAATTAGAACTATCAAAATGAGTCATGGTCTTAGGGCTATCCTTTTAACCTTATATTTTGTGGTTTATTTAGAAGTAGGTCTTTTTTAAGCCTTAACCTATATGACCCTTAATTTAAAGGGCTTAGTTAGGGCTGGTCCTAGGGCCAGCTCTAACTTTTTTTTTCTTCTATTTTATAATTTATTTTAAAATATAATTTTTAAATCTAAATCTATATAACCTTTAAACCCTAAACTCTAAACCTTAAATTTCCTTATTTATTTTAATTTTTCATTACTACTTTATTTTAAGAGAGGAAAAAAAACTAGAAAGAAAAAAACAATTTATAGAAAAAATAAAAATATTTGAAGAAGAAAAAAAATGAAGCTCATAGGTAACCAAGCTATTTTGACCTTAGCCCACATGAGTTGAAATTGAGTTTGAGTGAAATTGACAACTCTACCAACAGAAACACTTCTTATTAGAGTAATAAAAAAAACAATTCCAAACTCAAGCGATTTTTAGTTAAAAATTTCATAGAATAGAAAATATAATTATATAAATTTATAAAGTTAAACAAACTTTACCTAAGTTTACTAATATAGCAGAACTTGTTGTTAAAGAAAACTCAAGTGAGTGACCATCTATATTAGATATAACATCTTGGTTTGAGAAAATTGTTAAAGATGAATTAATCTTATAACATTGGTCATTGTTCCCGTGTGACAAACTTGTTTTGATTCTTCACATATAATTATGTGAGTAATGTTCTTTTAAGATTGTAAATTGTTTGAACTTGTATATTGCTAGGGATGGAATTAGGCCGAGCCGAGCTAGACTTTATGTGTTCAAACTTGACCTGTTTAAAAATTTTGAGGCCTGAGCCTCTTACCTGTTAAAGACTTTTTCTTTTCTGTCAAGGTTTGACTTGATTTAAAGCCTACAAGGCTTGCAAGTCTGTTTAAAAGCCTACATTACAAAAAGATCAATAAATAAACTTAAAACTTATATAAATAAATAATTAAAAAAGTTTGCAAACTTAAAGCCTACAAGATAAAAAGGTCATTAAATAAGCTTAAAACATATATATATATATATAATATTAATATTATGTAAATAAAATATAAAATAAATATTATATAAATATAATATATTAAAGTAAATATAAATAGGTCCCTAAATAAGTTAAATAAGTTTTTTTATAAACCTAAGTCTGACTTGTTTATCTAAAAAGACTTTTTAACAAGTCTGAGCCTATCTATTTATTAAACGAGCCATGCCGTAGGTTCTTGTCGGACGGCTTTGTTCACTTCCATCCCTATATATTGTTTATCATTTGTAATTCTTCGGAGTTTACTTTTCCTAAAATTTTCTAAACATATAACTTATAATAGTATATACTATGATTAAGTTACATATTTTATCTATTTTATACAAAAATAATAAAGATTATATGAATTTAATTTATATATAACAAGCTGGTTCATGAACCAAACTAGTAGAGTTATACATAGTCCAGGTTCAGCTGATTTAGTTAACAAGTTTAATTTTTAGCTCAAGTTTAGCTTATTTGGTTTATGAACTAAGTTCAAAGAATTAATTATTGAATCAATTTTTGAACTAATTTTGAGTTGGTTTGGTCTATTGTCATCCCTAGTTAGAATCATCTTCAAAAGTACAAACGTTCATAATTTCATCTGGTAACCTTTTTATTTTTGAACCAAAATTTGCAGTTAACAGTTTAAGATAATAATAATTTTTTATGTAAGGGCTAGCCCATAGGCTAACCCTAGCCCACTTGACCATAAGGGCTTTTTGGCCCTAAGGACTTTTTAAGCCCTAACCCATAGGACTAGGGCTAAGTAGGGTAGGGCTGACCCATTTGACGACTCTACCCGTAATGATGTCACATTTAACTACTGTAAAATTCATATGCTTTAAGTGGAATAAACACAAATGACTTGCATTCATATCTCTTCCTATTAATGTTGGAGAGCCACTACTACAATAAAAAAGCCACTAGTACAATAAAAAAAACTTCATTCCTTTCAACGAATCTTTATTTCCTTGCATGTTAGTATGTATAAGTGATGGTAATGAAGTAGGTTAATTCTTATGATCATGACATAGATAAAAGTTTCATGGATGATTATGATTTTACAAGCATCAAATATGATATTTGATATATCATTTTGAATAGTTAAATAATTCTACTATCATTTAACCTGATATGGTAATAATCATTACAAAATATTAATGACAGATTGAAGAAAAAATTAAATTAACTAACATTTGGACATAAATATATCTGATCATACAATTTTGAGAACTAATATGAGATATTATTTTCTTTCAATTTAATCCTTTAATTTTTTTATATTTTTTTATAAATATTTTTAACATTTCATTGACTTTGTTAATAAAATCTTTATTATTAATTAAAAAAAAATTTAAAATGTCATTTTCAATATTAATGGACTAAATTGAAACTTAAAATTTTAAACTAAAACTTAAAGAAGAAATATAAAGTTTAGGATTTATTTGTTTTCTGTTTTGAAAAAAAAATATTTGTTTATTTTTTAAATAAAAAAATATAAACTTGTTTAATAATATATTTTTTTAAAAGAGCGAATTATCACTTTAATCTCTTACTTTGTTAACACGTTTTAATCTAGTCCTTGATTTAAAAAAATTAAGCAGTTAGTCCCTAATATTTCATTCTGTATTTCACGTTAGTTTTTGGGATCATAATCTATTGACCGGTGGACTGATGTATAACATTAAATGTCAACATGGATAGTTAGGTCAACATTAAACGTCGTCGTATTGTATCCACACTAATAAGATATTGCTTTTAAACGTTGTTGTCTCTAATGGTGTGAGTATGAGATTTTAGAAAGCATCCATTTGCATTTGTCGAACCCTATGCTTTTCAATTGATTTGTAATATGTAAATCTTAAATTCTACCATTGAATTGATTTGTAATCAATGTTAGAGATGAATGATAGAAGGTTCGTACAAAGTATGGAGTTAAGAATGTCACATGCAACAGAAAACAACAAAGACATAGTAAAATACCACTGTAGATATCGAGCTATGATAAGGGTTTTAAGGTTTGAAAAGAATCCTGAAAAGTTGTACTATGCATGCCCAAAAATAAAGGTAAGAGTTGATTCGTCTTAGGTTACATTTGTATGTTTTGAAGAGTTTATTTAATACTTGAAATGACATGTTTAGGTGAATGAATATCGTGGATTTTTCATGTGCCTTAATGATACTGTTGGAGGAGACAATGAAGTTATATTAGTGAAGTTAGAAGACTAAATGTGATAATGATGATAAGGGTGAGGTTGATGGTTTTTTTGGTTGCATTTTTCATGAGATTCATTTTGAATAACTTAGTTAGGATGAATGAGGGAATTAAGTAAATGTAATGTCAATTCTGTTTCAAAAAATACAACCGTTTATTAATATGTGAAGTATAAATGAAGAATGATATATCTTTATTGAATAGGTTATTTATGTTTAATGTTTTGTGCAAAATTTATCAGCAGTGATCTAAATACAAGAAGCAAAGTCACATTAATCAAAATCTACTTGAAATTTCTTAAATATATAATGCTATAATCTGTCACTTTGTGATGAAAATGCATATAGTTGGTGAAATAATCACAAAGTAGTCATAGTTGTAAACAAAATAAAAACTAATACATGTTCAACAAGAATAAAACTAATACATTATAAAAGGCTTATAAGTGGCCTATAGAAGTATAAAAGTTAAATTCTAAATTAAGATCTTCGATCCCTTAAAGTATGTGTTGACATAAACTTAGTAGCTTTTTTGGATTCATCAATTTGTGGATGTGGATAATTTGGAGGTGGGCTGCCTTGTCGAGGTTGAGAAGTTTTCTTTGGAACCTATGTAGTCTTTGATGCAGATGATGACCCAACCTTCCTAATTTTCAACTTTGGCCTGAATAGGTTGGTGGGAGATAAATTTTCTGTAGCTGCACAAGCTAGCCCAACTGCATCACCACTTGTTTCCAATGTGTCAGAAATATTTAACCCAACACCATCACTTGACCAATCAATAGCAGCTTCACCTAGCCCAGTAAAAAAAACTTCAACTAGTCCAACAACAAAAACTTCAGCTAGCCAGCAATAGAAATCTTAGCTGGCCTAGCAGCAAATACCTCACCTGACCCACTAGGAGGAACTTCACCCGATCCAGTAGCAGCAACTTTAGATATCACAGTAGTAGGAAGTTGTTCTGACCCACCAACAACATCTTGCATCTGTTTTAACCTTTGCTTCTTGGTTATAGGACATGTTTGCTTATTATGATTTTGTTCACAACAAACACTGCATATAAAGTCTTTTAATTTCCTCTTCAGTTTATGTGAGCTGACAATTTTTTTGTTGGCATCCTTTCTCCTTTGCTTTTTAGGTCTTCTGGGTCTTTTTTTAATGGTTGGTGTAACAACTGGTGTTTGATTTGTGTGGTCCCAATACTTTTGTCCAGGCAAAGCCTCAATGTGGTTTGCATAAGGAGCTTGATATGAGGTCATTATGAGCCATGTGTGACAATAGTCTTTAGGTCTCTCATTTTTATATGATATAACAACTATGACATTCCTAAGAAAATTCAGTTTAAGATTTCGATTAAGAATATTCATTGGCTGTAACATTCATTAATAAAGGTAAGGTAATTAACCTGTTAGCTCCCATAATCGACATGCACAAGTTTGGATTCCTATATTAGCAACAATCCTATGTGGCCAACAATGGACTTCAAACTTGTATCCATCATCATCTCCTACATTATTAACCAATGATGTAAGAATGACATAAAAAAAACAAATTATAACAGATGGACTAATAATATTTGACCATGTAGCTATCCATTTATTTGAGTCTTTATTCAGTTTTTCCAACTTGCATGGTTGAATTGGTGGTAAGTGCCCAATGTGTCTGGACAATTTCAACTTATTTGTGGTGATAGTGTTGAAGATCATCATCCTAATTTCCTCCAACATTGAAATTATAAGCTTCTCTCTAGTTGTTAGGATTTTTGCATTAAAGACTTCACAATTATTATTACAAATATTGTCAACTTTTGGCCACGGTGAAAAGTATGCTTTGGTCCAATTTTTAAACACCCTCTCACAAGTAAGTTCATCATCAAAAGTTTTAATTTGAAAACAATGCATGACATTATTGTAACTATAGAAAATCTCCTACCTGGAGTTTTTCTCATAACACTTTGTCATTGCTTATACCTTATCATTTTTTACCCATGATACTTGTCTACCCAGTTGGATTATATAATCCTTCACAGTTTTCTTGAAAGATTCAATAGTTGAAAATTTCATTCCAAGTTCCAGCTGAATATGACCAAATGTTGAGTCCTCATTCCATTGTGGGTTTATCTTCCTATCTCCTTCATCATTTGAATTAATTGGAGTTTTCATTTCTTCCCATCTACATGAGTAGTCTTCATCACTATCATTAGATTTGATTTTAGGCACAATGTCATTAGATACTTCATCCACCAAACACTTAAAATCTTCATCACTATCATCATAAATTTCATCATTGCAAGGAACTTCAATCTCATCAACCTTTTCTTTTCCTTTCCTTTCGTGTTGTCGGACTTTTTAGGAGGACTCTAACTAGTTGTTTTCTTTTTCTCACTCTTTTCAGCTTTAACTGTTTGCTTTACTTCTTATGTTTTCAACTATTTTTTTAAAAATAATTTTTTTTCTTTTCTACACTTTTTTCTTTCTCTCTTACTTCCTTAGCAGGATTTCTTATTCTTCTTATAAGAATTTTTTTTCTTTTTCAATACTTTTTCCTTGGTTCCTTACTCCCTTAGTAGGAGTTTTTTGTTTCTCAACTTTTTTGTTTCTGTCCCTTACTATTTGACTAGGTCTTTCACCTTCTTCTGCTGCAACTTTCTTTCTCTGCCCCTAGTCATGTAAGTTCTCTTCTCCTTCATAATAACACCATTATCAACCCCAACACCTTTGCCAATAGCTTCAACACCAACACTTTCAACTGTTTCAACATACACCCTTCTAACTAGCTTCAACATGGTCACCATCCTCACCTGTTTCAACCTACACACCCCTTTAACTGTTTTACCTTCCACCCCTTCACCAACAATAATAATACACTCAATTTCACTATTTATAAATGCACCATGTTCACCATATGTAGGATTAATATTAGGAAAACCCTCTCCACCCTCAACCTCCTGCCTAGCCCCCTCACTAGTTTCAAATTCCCCACCTTTAACTTCCTTAGCAATTTTTAACAAAACTTGTGTTCACAACATCATTCACTGAATACTCAAGGTAGATATCCATTTTCCATCAATTTATTTTTGATATATGTACCATATGTAACAAATCAACATCAAGTTCTAAAATCTTAAGACCATTATCAAAACTCAAACTAGGATCCAACCAATAAACATTTTACACATTATGGTAACCTAGTGAAATACCAAATTTCTTAAAACTGAACACATCAAAAGTATCATCATCACAGTTTTCCCAAACTTCCACATTACCCCATTTATACTTCACTCATCCATCTCCCTCAACAAAGTTTCCGCCATGATGAATAAATAAAGTTAAGTATTGCACAAAAATAAATAAACTTTAAAATGAAGGATCACTATAATAAATGCATTTTAAAACCGTACCAACCAGGGAATAGGGACTCAGGGGTTACATGCATTTTAAAACTCGTACCAATCAAGGACTCAGGGATCGCATGCATTTTAATATGAGTAACAATCATGACTCAGATTCAAGGACTAAGGGACCACCAACATTTTAAAAATTTAGCACACAAATTGGAACCACATGTAAATCAATCTTAGACACTAAACAAATGTTCTCATTCAACAATGTTGGAATAAAAAATTATTCCAAAAAATCCTAACCAACACAAATCCCATAATAATGGTCACAAAACAACAGAAATTTCATGGTTGAAGTTAAAGAAAATACCTATTCTATTTCGACTTCAATATCAACAATAACAACTATCGATACCTAAATAGAAAATGTTTTCTTTCTCCTTTTCTTCAACTGATATAAGCATGCAATCGTCAATCCCAAAATATATTTTTCCTGCAACTAATTATTAAACATTTTAATCTACATGTGTGATAATACGATGACGTTTAATGTCGACTTGACTGTCCATATTAGCATTTAACGTTACACATCAACATGCTGTCAACAAAATATGATCCCAAGGACTAACGTGAAACACTGAATGAAATGTTAGGGACTAACAATTTAATTTTTTTAAGTTGAAAACTAGATTGAAATGTGTTTATAAAGTGAAGGATTAAAGTGACAATTTATTTATTTATTTATTTTATTTATTAGAGACAGAAATTGAAATTGAAAGGAAAAATAAATTTAGAAACTAAATTGTGGTTGAAGGATGAAAAATAACATTGTCAAACTGTGAATATTGTCAAACTGTGAATATTATCGGTTGCAAGATCAGGATGTCAAGATTGTCAAAGTGAACTTAAAAAGATTATTATAAAAGAGGCTTATTAAACATTTTTTATTTGCAAAATTGATAAATTGATGTAAAAAATATTTTAAAAAATCAAAAGGTTGATAAAAAAATAAACGAGTCCTATTTTTTTTCTTTACTTTTCACACAATTTTCTTCCTGCTTTTCCACCTCAAATACTAAATTTAAATTTAGATTTTATGTAAATTAGTTTAATTAATAATTTGATATTATTAGATTAATTCTATTATCTTGTATTTAAATAGAATATTTTAATATTTTAAAAGGTTTGAAATTCTTAAAAATGTAAATATTTTCATTTTAAAAATAGTATTTTTAGATAAAATAATTTAATTTTTAATATTTAAATATTTTTATAGGTTTTTAATTTTTTTTCTTACTTTTTTTAAAAAAAAAATAATTCAGACATACAAATATTTTTATTATAAAATATATTTAAATAAAATAATAATCCAACAAATTTTAAAAAGTTAAAAGGATAAAAAAATAACAATGAGAGATCAATAAAAAATAACAAGAAAATAACAAGAAGATAGAGTAATAAAAAAAAAACATAAAAAAAATGTTGTTTACAAGAACATAGGTTGAGAAACTTTGAAATAAAAGTGTTATGTATGAAAATAGGTTGAAAAATTTTAAATTTTATCTATTTTGTAGAAAATTTAATTTATCTAATCTGAATTTTAAAATATTTTTTTAAAATCTGTAGAATTTAAAATTATATGAAAAAAATATTTTTAATACTTAGGATTTTAAATTTTTTAAAAAATTATTTTTTTTTTAAAATAATTTATTCAAATACAAGGTTAGTTGTTTTTAAAAAAAAATTAAAATAAATACTCAATTATTATAAAAAAATAAATAAAGAAACTACAATCAGCAAGAAACATGAACAATGAGATAATAGAAAAGAAAATACGATGCTAATAAATCAAACACAACCCATGTTCTTGTGTGGAATTTTTGACCGCAACGACGATACTTTAAATTATAAATCCATGGATAGTGTCATTTGTACAGTATATACTTCTTTGAAGGTGGTACCCAAAATTACGAAACAGGTATTGGAGATGCAAGACACCGATTGCTGGTGATTGTTCCTGATGTGTTGGGCATGATGGAGGTGCGTCTAATGTCCTAGCTACCACTGCGTAAACATCAGGGTTTCTTCTTCACTTAAACATTCAGTACAATTAGCGTCAGGTCTCTATTCTGCAGAGTTGTAGACACGTGTACAAGGAAGAACATTTTTATCATACAGAAGAGAACCTAACCGGCATTGATTCTTACAAGAAAAAAAGAGTATTTGAAATTAGGGATGGGCATGGAACCCACGGCCGACCGACGTGGATAACAGTTGGAAAAGGTTTAAACAAACGGGTTAAAAGATAAAATGATGAATCGTTAACGATTGAAGAAGGTTTCTGTGATCATTATTTGTTGAAAACCGAATTTCATCGACCTTTAATTTTATATTCTTTTCATCGGAATCTATAATTTTTTTATCGGATTTTCTTGTTTTCTCCTTTTAAAATTTTTAAATTTATTCTTTTTTTTCAGAATCCTAATCTATGTTATTGTTTTTTTTTTTCATAACCGCATATTTTTGGAGCTCCTTCCCGTCACATTTTATGACCTTTATCATTTTTTCATTTTTTTTAACTGTCGTTGACCATCGGATAAAACCCACTCCAACTTTACCCGCACGCACCTGACAAACGTGGCAATAGATGAAGATTTTCCAACTCAAACCTGTTCGAAACCGTCCCACTACCATCCCTACTTAAATACCATTTTGACCATACGATGCAAAAATATATGTTTGGTTTGTCATTTACCTAAAATGAGTTGTGAATTATTAAATATTACAAAATAAATCATTCATTATTTTACATCATTTAATATATAATAACCTTCCATATTTATTATAATTAAAACCTAAATTTAAATTACATCATTTAATATATAATAACCTTCCATATTTATTATAATTAAAACCTAAACTTAAATTCACTAACTGAAATGTATTCAAATTGTTCATTAGATGTTGTTTGTCAATGTTTTGTTTATGTATTTATATACGAAGATTTGGACCAAGTAGATGAGCAAATATATTTGAATTTTTTTGATAAAATATTTCAATTGTATTTATTTTTATCTTTCTTATTACTACTTCTTAAAATGGAGGTAAATATTAGGTATCATCATTGATAAATTAATAGCTTTAGAATTAACTTTTAAAAAATTTTAAAAATGTACAAAATATAATAAGTTAAATTATTTACTACAACTAAATTTATCTATATGAACTAACTAAAATAATTAGTGATACCTTATGTATATGAACTAACTAAAATCACATTATTTACTACAAATAAATTTATGTATAAAAATAAAAAAAAATATGTATAAATCAACTCACTAATATATTGAATCAAATTTTTTTGTTAATTTTCATAACGATAACTTGTAAATGATCTCACTATTAATAAAATCAATTTTATTATATATCTCTAACACTTACATTTACAACTATTGACTTAAAAATATTTATTATACATTTGACATAATCATCATTAATATAAAATTTATTATATTACATTTATTCATAAAAAACTAAAAATCTTCCAATAAATTTAGGAATGCAATTATTTGAACCTAGCTTAAATTGTAAATGAATTTTTGGTTTCAATTTATTTAAGCTTATATTTTTTTAATTCAATTTTTTTTTGATATCCTTAAAAAGTAACTTTATTCGTTGTTTCAAATATTTTATCTGAATAATAAATTAGAAAAATAATTTTACTCATTTTAAAATCATAAAATTTTTTCAAATAAAAAAAATTCTCTTCATAAAATATTATTTATGCATAAAAATTCAATAAAATATCTAAAGTTTAACAAAATTAAACTTATAAATAAAAAATTTCTTTTAAATAAAAGAACAAAATTCTCCAAAATTAAAAAAAATCGCAACAAATTTGATCTACGTAAAAGAAGAAGTTAAATGGTAACTTTTAATATAAAATTTATATTATTATTTTGACTTTTCATGCTACCAAACATGAAAAATGCATGAATCAAAACACAAAAAATTGCACCAATAAGGTGCAGCGCAACAACAGGACACTATATTTATATATGATAGTGTCCGTCATATGCACCAATATGTTTGGCATCCGTCATATTTAATTTTTTTTTTCCGCTCAATGTTACGTATGATTGATTAGGAAAATATAATTTTGGCGCTTCATGCAGAATTACCTATGCCTTATGATGATTGAGCGCAAAGGGACACCTCTTCCATCATGTCACACATGGTGGCTCTGCACTTCCATCGGGTGCAACACATTGGTGCTGCACTTCTATACGCAACATCTGTTACGCAATTGTGGGATGTGTAACTGACACTACCCAGAAATTTATAATTCAAAGTATCCCATCGCAGTCAAAAAGTTCTCCGGTGTGTTGCTCTTCATAAGAAAAATATAAAATAAATTAGAACTATCCTCTAAATATGTATGATAGTATTTTTAGTTTTTAAAATTATTTTGCATAATACATTTTAGAAGGAAGTGGAAGACATTAAATGAGGTAAAAAGATTACATAGTATAAAAAGATTAATAGAAAAACTAACAAATTTAAAGATATTTTCATTTTTTTGTTTTAAAAATTAAAAAAAGATATTTTTAAAATTTTCATTCATCAAACAAATTTATTGATATTTTTATTTATTTTAAAAAACAGTTTTTAAAAATAAGAGTCCTCTCCTCTTTTTTATGGATTCCAAGTAAATTAAACAAAACAATTTACATTCACCCACGCTTCAAAGAAAAAGTTGTTCAGTTTCAAAGTCAAAAACATGCCCCTGATAAAATTTATAAATTTAATTTACAAAATACAGGTTAGAAACAAAAGGGAAAGTTTTAGCTTGGGCTAAATGACTAGTTTTACAGCACTAGTAGTGCAGCCTCCAAGAAACACCAGTTAAACTGCTATCTCAACCAACAAATATAACCATCTCCAACAAAATTAATAGCAGCCTGTGCAAGATTTTCATTATGGGTAGACAAGACTCAAGAACACGTCCATATTTGTTTCCCAGCTCCAACATATTAACCACACCCCAGAGCGGTTCTTTTCTCTCTATCTACCCCCCTATGTTATACCAAAAATTTCTAATATAGGTAATGCATTCAATTTATCATGAAGAAAGTATTATAGAAGTCCTACCCAGAATAATTTTTTCTCAACCCCAAAATGGCTCAGGTCCAATTATCAAATTTACACTCCAATTTTGTCTACTCCAAATCAGTGCACTGCTTGTTCTCTGAACACTCCAGGAAATTACTACATGGACCCTTGATAGCTTCCATCCCAAAACCATCACTAAAGGATCCAAATTCTACTTCATCATCATCACTATCAACGTTCTTTGGAGTCACCCGATTCTGATAGCTTCTTAGTTGAATAAGAAATACATTGAAGTAGTAGCTCACCAAATTTTTTCTTGTCTTCTTTGGGAAGTATTTGGATGGCTTGTTCAAAAAAGACTTATTCTGGGAGGGAATATTTGACCTCATGATATCCTTAAATTTCTTTTCTTCTTCAGTTGTCCATTGAAGGGAAACTTCCTCACCCATACGATCAAATCCCCAATGGTAAAATACAGAACCCAATTCAAGCTTCAATTTCATCCTATTTTCTGCAATATGAAATCTAACACACTCAACTGAACCTTGAAATTCACAGCCACACTTCTCATGTCTTCCTCTCTCAAGAAGACCAGTTTCAGCAGCAGGTTTTGAGTCTTGTTTCAAAGGCCACACTTGGGTGCCTAACCATTTAGAGTCACTCTCAGAAACTACACCAGTCCATTCCGGGACTTCTGCTTGAAAATGACGACCAATAGAAACTTGCTTTTCAGGAGCATCATCCCCTGATGGATCAGTCATTATGTTTGCACTCAGCGAATCTAGTGTCGCAGTTTCTTTCTCCAGAGGACATTTTTCTGCCTCTGTGGGTGAACATGCCAATCTATTTCCATTGGGGGAACAAGGATTGCAGCAAGAGCACAACCGAGATTTTACAGAGGTAGGCAGCCTTTCACTACATCTCAATTTTGCTGTAGCAAGGTGACCAAGGGCAACAGGATCCTCATACATGGCAGGATGCATCTTCAGTTTCTGCAAAACATACACTTCCAGAAAATTCAATGGATTTTTTCCACATAACACTAAGTTAAATAAATTTAATCTTAAGATCTTGTCTTCTAGCAGTAGCATTTAATACTATTTCAATATCTTAGCAATAACAATTACAGCGATTCCTTGAAGAATTTATGATCAAGGTTTGTGAGCAATTATAAGGACTAAATACAGTTTTCCATTGTGCATTTCAAAATTATCAATCACCGCTCTTGTATCCACAAAAATGGCAAAACTAACAAATAAAAGCTTATAATGGCATACAAAGAAAGAATTACAGCAACCACCACCAAGCTTGTCCCACTTGGTGGGGTCAATTACATGGATTAAATAACACTATAATGTTCCATTCTAAATATGTTTACAGACAAACGAGTGACCTCTAAGTCTTTCTTAATAGTTTCACTAAGTTTTTCATAGTCTCACTCTGCCTATAGCAATTGGGCTGCTCTCCATGTGATCTATTTTCCTTACTAGGGCCTCTATAGGTCTATTTTACACATGACCAAACCACCTAAGGCAAGTTTCTAAAGACAAACTTTTTTACCATAGGAGCTACCTTGACTTTTCCCTTTACTTCTCCGTCATTTTGTATGATGGACCCAAGATACTTAACATGTGATTTTTTGGTGAAGTACATTCTCCATGTTTTATCTCCAAGCCATGGTTGTTGCATCTCTTGCTAAACTTATATTCCATACTGATGCGGCCCAATGACCCAAGATAACTAAGGTGTATGTTAAGAAAGGGAAGAGGGATGATGCATAGATCAAATACAAGAGAGAGTGAATAACTAACTGCGTAGCTGGTAGTGTGCATGTGGCAAGCATGATGTAATTAGGGAGGCCAAATAAATCGGGAAGGAGGGGTTTAAGTGGTAGGCTGAAATTTGTTGGAACTTTTGGGATTTGGGAGAGAACTAGGCCACTTGAAAGTTTAGTGCTGCTCATTTCATTTTCTTCCTTTTTCCACTCTGTATTCACTGCTACATGAGATCTGGACCTCCTTGGTCAGGCCAAATACTAATAATGCAGTTACTTCTTTACATAGTTTGCCTTATTTTTTTGGTACCTAATATTGGTATAAGAGCTCTTGATTCTCTAGGAGTTGTATGGTTTATGGGCAAGACTTTATCCTATTGAGCCCGAAGCAAATCAATATATGAGAGGGAATTGATGGTGATTGTGCTAGCTTTTAAAAAATGGAGGCACTGCATGTTAGGAAGACACTTGGTAGTGCATACAGAACAGAAGAGTGTCAGATTCTTGCCTGAGCAAAGAATTATGAGTGAGGGACAATAAAAATGAATCTCTAAGCTTTTTGGGGTTCAATTTTGAGATCAAATACAAACCAGAATTGGAGAACAAGGCAGCTTATAGCCCTCTTAGCTGTGCAATGCTATGAGTGGGAAGATTTGGAGGACGAAATACAAGCTGATGATAAATTAAGGAGGATAGTACAGGATCTCATAAGTGATCCTAACTCACATGAAGGGTTCAAATTGTTTAAAGGTTGAGCTACAAAGGAAAGATTGGTGATTCCTAAGACATCTCCCAAAATTCCCTTATTTCTTATGCTTTGTTTGGATGAGGAGAATCATCGAGGAAGGATTAAGGAAGGATGAACTTGGAGAGGAAGACCGGTTTTCCATGCGTTTGGTTTACTATGTTGTTAGTGGATGGAAAGATTAACTTTCTATGGGTCCCATAATTTTATGATCCTCCCTCCTTGGCCGTGAACAAGAGAGGAAAGACAATGTTGCAGTGTAGTGTTGTCTTCTAGTTGCAACATTCACCTCTTATTTCTTTTTTTTTCTTCCACAACTTGCTCCTTATTAACATAACAGGAGATTATAATATTACAATTTTAAAAATAATTATTTTAAAAGTTAAATTTTAAGAATAAATATTATATTCATAAAAAAAATTTAAGTTAAATTTTATTTTTTAAAATTTATATAAAATAAAATTTATACTATTAATATATTTTTTTCTCCTCTCTTTTTCACCTATCCAAACAAGATAAGAAAAGTTTTTCCTTCCCTTTCTCCCTTATTTCTACCCATCCAAACAATTCATTTTTCCTTCTTATTTTCACTCCTTTTCTTTTCTTTCTCTTTCCCCCATCATCCAAAAAAGCATTAGGAAATTTCATGATTTAGCATTGGAAGGACATTCAGGTTACTCTAGAACCTCTAACCTTGTATTTTGGTGAAGAATTTTACAATTCTAGATATTGTTAAATAAAAAATGAATGATCATTAAAAAAAGTGAAGTATGAGAAAAATAATGAATAAGAATCTAAAAAGAACCAAGCATAATAGAGGATTTTTGAAATTATCTATAAATAGGTATCATTTGAACTTTCTATTTAACATAAAAACTATTCAAATAAAAGGTCTACAGTATTTTTAAAACTCTTTTCTTTATCATCCAAATATATATAATCTAGAAACTTAAAATTACTCTATCCAAACATTAGGTAAGAAAATTTCTGGACTTGTGTATTGAGAAGGTATGAAAGGGAAGGTCCAACAATATGTGCAAGAATGTGTGAAGTGTGCCAAAGGAACAAGTATCAAGTTTTGAATCTTGTTGGTCTATTACAGCAGCTGTCTATCCCCTCACAGGTATGGTTGGACATATCAGTGGACTTTTTTGGGAGCTTGCCTAAAGCTATAGGGCAGGACACAATATTAGCGTTGGAAATAGGTTGACTAAGTATGCTCATTTCATTGCTGTATCTCATCCTTTTACTGCCAAAGATATAGCTGATTTTTTTTAAGGGAAGTAGTACAGTTGCATGGATTTCCTTCATCCATTGTTTCTGACAGGGATAAGAGTTTTTATAAGTTCATTTTGGGCAGAACGTTTTAAACTAGCGAAGCTGAGATTTCGTTCTACTTACCATCCACAACCGATGGTCAAACAGAAATGGTGACCAGGTGTTTAGAGACCTATTTGCAATGCTTAACAGGTTTGAAGTCCAAGCAATGGCCCAAATGGTGGAGGTGGGCAGAATTCTGGTACAACACTAATTACCATGCTGCCACAAAAATGAGCCCCTCAAGGCCTTGTATGGAAGAGATCAAGGTAGTCAAAATCGTAATCTAAATTGTAAAATCGTAAGATCTTACGATCTTGCACCCAGTTTCCATGTTGAATCATGGGTAAAATAAAAAATTGTTGGGATCGGGTAGAATCGCACCTCTAGCCCATGAAATAAGTGGGATTAGGGATGGAAGTGAACAAGGCCGTCCGACAGGGGCCTACGGCTCGGCTCGTTTAAAGTCTGGAAGTGAACAGACTCAGGCTTGTTAAAAAGCCTTTTTAGATAAACAAGTCAGGCCTAAACTTATAAAAAACCTATTTAACATATTCAGGAGTCCATTTATATTTATATATTTTATATTTATATTTATTTTAATATATTATATTTATATAATATTTATTTTATATTTTATTTACATAATATTAATATATATATATATATATATGTTTTAGGCCTATTTAATAGCCTTTTTATCTTGTAGGCTTTAAGTTTGTAAGTCTTTTTAATCAATTATTTATATAGGCTTTAAGTTTATTTATTGATTTTTTTAGTAATGTAGGCTTTTAAACAAGCTTATAGGCCTGGTAGGCCTTGTAGGCTTTAAATCAGGTTAGGTCTTGACAGAAAAAAAAAAAAAAAACCTTTAACAGATAAAAGGCCCAGACTTAGGCCTCAAAATTTTTAAACAGGTCAGGCTTAAACACTCAAAGCCTAGCTCAGCTCGGCCTACTTCCATCCCTAGGTGGGATTGTGCGATCCTGTGATTCAATGGGTTTGCCCAAAACCCACCCGACCCATTACTCGACCCAATTTCTAAAAAAACCCTAAATAACCAAAAGATGGGCAGCTTCTCAGTTCTCTCCTCGCGCCTTATTCCGCATCTGTTTTTGCAATTTTCCATTGCTACCGCCATTGCTCCAAATTGCTCCAAGAGGATGATTTATTTAACTATCATGATATTTTAGGAAATTAGAAATCTCTATTATTTTGTATTTAAATTGTTATTTGAGACAAATGGTAGCTTTAAGGATATTATCTCTATGAATGTATGTTTAATTAAGTGTTTCTATGATTTAAATATTTATATGTTATTTTACATATACTTATATAAATTTTATATACATATATAGAAAATTATATTTTAGGTAGGATCTTACGATCCTAGATTTTACAATCTTACATCCCCTTTCTGATCTTAGGTAAAATCTCAATTTTGACTACCTTGGAAGGGATCCTCCAGCGGCGATTAGGGGAGACAAGATGTGCAACAAACTTCAGTGCAAGAGGTTAGTAGAATGACAGCTGAAAGAAATGAGATGTTGAAGGAATTAAAGGAGCAGCTCAAGAAGTCCCAGAATTGCATGAAACAACAAGCTGGTAAGCATTGCAGAAAGATAGATTATGAAGTGGGAGAAAGAGTGTTGTTGAAGATTTAATCCTACAAATTAAAGAGCTTAGCTAAAAGAGTGAACCAGAAGTTAAGTCATAGGTTCTATGGACCCTATGAAATTTTGGAGAAAATTAGTCCAGTAGCTTGCAAGCTGAAACTACTTGAAGACAGCATGCTGCACCCGATTTCCATGTATCATTGTTAGAAAAATCAGTGCTTGCTGAGAGTGTTGGTCAACCTTTACCTCCTTTCATGACAGAGAATTGGGAGCTTAAGGTTCAACCACACAAAGTGTTAGTTATCATGAAGAATGAGCAGGGGAGCATAGAAGGATTGATCAAATAGAAACATTTGCCCACTTGTGAAAACTCTTGGGAATTAATATCTGAGGTTCAAGAGCAGTTCCCTAAATTCCACCTTGAGGGCAAGGTGGGACTATAGGAGGAAGAGATGATGCAGCCCAACAGCCCAAAATAACTAAGGTGTATGTTAGGAAAGGGAAGAGGGATGATGCATAGAATCAAATACAAGAGAGAGAAGTAAATAACTAACTGCATCTGGCAATGTGCATGTGGGAAGCATGATGTAATTAGGGAGGGAAAATATATTTGGGAAAGAGGGGTTTAAGAGGTAGGCTGGAATTAGTTGGAACTTTTGGGAGTTGGGAGATACCTAGGCCACTCAAAAGCTAAGTTTACTAAACTGTTGACTCTAACTCTACTAATTTGACCATTTGATAAAAACTACCAGAGTAACAATAGCTCACAACCTGTCTATATACTAAACTAAATAACCCACAAACAAACTAAAAGCTGCATTATACATGAAATGAAATAAATTTGAAGGCTGCAACCTAACATCCAATAACCCAAAGCATGGTACCAGTAGGCAAGAAATATTGACACAGCAAGTTCAAAAAAAGAGTTATAATCAGTGCAGCAAGTTCACAAAAGTAAAATAGCCACAGATGAAAAGGCAAACAAACTATTGAAAATTAGACACGGGCCTAACTCAACCCCAAAAACTAGCTCATATAGGGTGAGGGATGCCCTTAGATTATATATGCATGGTTGGTCTTCCCTTTATTCAATGTGGGACTTGTAATACACCACCTCACACCCAGGAATGGACAACTGGACATTTGGGCATGAGATTTGCAGGACTAGACATCTGCAAGTGGCCCATTAACAGACTAGGGTGCGCTCTGATACCATGTTGAGAATTAGAGATAGACCTAACTCAACCCCAAAGCTAGCTCATAGGGTGAAGGATGCCCTTATACTATATATGCATGGTTGGTCTTCCCTTTATTCAATGTGGGACTTGTAATATGGTGCAAGACAAGAAGTTCAACAAATAGACAATCTACATCAAGGATAAATTATAAATTTGGGAATCTTCTTTAAATTTTGTAATTTATTAAGAAAATAATCTTTTTAATATTATGTAAATTCCAAGAGAGTGTGCATGTTTGTGAAGTTAAACAGATTGACAAAGAATATAGGCTTACGTATTTGTACACGATTAAGTAAATAGGTCAGCGGCAATCCAATTTAGAGCTACAAGGTTAGGTTCAGCTTGGATCCAATTCCAACCCATTTATTATTTGTATGGAAACCCCAGATCCTGCAGTACAGATTTGATTGAAAGTTTTCAGGGGCAGACATACATAGTCCATCGTGGGGGCAACTGCCCCCTTTGATTTTTTTAACTTTGTTAATAATATATGAATTATTTGTACAAATTGCCATCAGTATTTGTTAATATTACATTAAATGTTTCTCAATTACTACAGTGTTTTCCCCAAACTTTTTGGTAAGGTGATCAAAATTGCACAGATTACTTACGTTTGCTGCTAGTGTTAGGTAATTTATGAAATTGACTTCTGCACCTCAAATCTAGGTTCTTATTGCACAAGGTTCACATCTTTGAAAGGTTTGAATATTGTTAGATGTATGTGGCCTTACCGCTATAAGAATAAAGGCCATTGCAAAATGCAATGACTTGAACCCATGACCACCCAGATCACAAGGCAGCATGCTTACCGTTATCCTAAAGCTTACTCTATTTGGTACAAATTCTAAAGCATTTAAAGTGCTTGATGGAAACTTCATAATGCGAATAATCATTTTCTTACTACTTGATAAAAGCAGGAAAAATTTGATCTTTCTGAATGTGACCATGATATCTTTCTCACTATAAAGACCCAAGATTAGAACCGTAAACGTGGGCCCGGTCATTTTTCCAATCTAGGCCAATCCCATCCAATTTAGGTATAACCATAAAAGCCTTTGTTGACTTCTAGCAGTGTGCAAGCTATGATTTTGGATTGTATGTAGTTAATATAGGAAAGAAACTAATGGATTGAGATCATATGCTTATTAACTAGGCATAATTAAGCAGTGTAACGCTTAACAACATAAAATAAATCGATAACTACCCATTCGATGAAACATACCAATTTGCTTCAGCATATGAAATGACATGCAAAAATCCAATGACTAAAATAATTATGTGCATTGAAGTTATACCTGTAAAGAAGATGGTCCACTGTTTGGTTCCACATGTCGTCTCAGCAACAGACCCTCTCTTACCTTCAGTACCTGACCGAAAAAGTCCAGGCCTTTATACTCCTTCCACTTTGATGGTTTCGGTATTGGTTGAGCTAAAGGTTCAACAGGATGCTTAGCAATATTTTTCATCCAGTTTAGCATGCCAGATGATGCTTCCCGCTTGCGTTTGCGAGAGTTAAATTCCTTCTCAGCACCTTTCTTACCCAAGGTAGCAGGATCGTCAGCAACATCATTACAGGATTTTTCATCATCATCACCATCAACATGTTGAACATCCTTACATTTATTATTTTGATTTTTGGTGTCTAATAAACTAGTATCATTCTTGTGGTTAATCAAATCAATGTACTTCCTAATATTCTCTGATTCTAACTTTACAAGTTCATCATCATCTTTTTCCTTTAGATTTGGACATAACAGGTCCCTAAACTCTTCCTCTAGATCTAATGGCAATGACTTAAAATCCCAATCACACCCCTGATTCCCTTTTTTAAAATTCTTCTCTTTAAAAGCATTCCTGAGCCATATCTCAAAATCATTCAAATACTTATCATAAACTAGTTTCACTGAAGCCAAAACTTTAAAGTTCAAGCCCAGTTCCTTGGTCACATTACCCCATAATCCTTTTTTCGACACCTCAGAGTATCCACCTCTTTCCTTCACAAGGGAGAACAGTTTGTACAAATCTAGCAATTGACCGTTGCCGAGCAAAACCGGCACAGGCCGAACAACGCCTTTAGAACAACTGTCCTTCAGGTAAAGCGGGAAAAGCTGGTAGAACACGCATTTTTGTTTAACTTTGTCATCGTCAGCAGCATTATCAACATGTTCTTTTCCAACGCAACAACCATTACCATGAAATGCACCAACAGTTTCAACTCCAAGGCAATCCAAGGAAGAACCATTTGAGAAAGTTGACCATGCTGCCATGACCTTCGAGCCCTACTTCGATGTTTGATAATTTTCCGGTTAAAAATCAAGGGGGTTAAAAAGAAAACCTAACTTGCCATTTTCTAAGTGTTGATCACACAAACACAAAACAAAATTAACAAGGGGACCAGCTTACCAAGCGAGAACAATTACAGATGTTGGTGATAGAGTGAATTGAATGCATTGAATTGGCAAAAGGTGTAAAGGGGGTGTGTGACTATTTCACGGTTGCGTTGGCAGATTTACCTCATGATCATCATGGCCTTTGTTACTGAGGCATCACAGAATCGTAGGAGGAGAGAGAAGATCGAGGTTGAAACTTGGAACCTGAGGGTGTTAAGCACTGATCAGTGGCAGAAACTGGAGCCAGATTTGAATGCTGCAAATGATTTACATGGGAGAAGGGGAGAGAAGCCTCAAAACTATGAGAAATACAACTATGAAGGAGTGACTAAGGTGAAAATTATCGGAATAAAAGCCCCTCCTCTTCTCTAGGGACTATATTTCTCTTACCTTTTCTTTGTGCTTCTCCTAGAAATAGGCATTTGATAACAAAGATCAAGATTGGTATTGTTTAATGATAATGTATCTCATCAGGCATATTAAATATATGGACCAAGGGATATCAAATATATGGGTTAAGTCCAATTAGGCCCGGCCCATTAAGATTATTCTAAGATGCGAGTTGCTTTTTTCACTTTCATTTTTACTTTTCACACCCCTTTTATTTTTTATAAAATTAAATAATAAAATTGTCCTTTATTTTTATTATTCGAACTAAATTTAATAAGTTTCCGGAAATAATTTTCCGGAATGAATTAAACTTTCGAAAATGCTTTTCCAGAATAGATTTATTAAACTTCCGGAAATACTTATCTGGAGAGTAATTAAATTCATTTTGAAAAAGATCTTCTGGATACACATTTCCGGAAATGTATTTATTGCATTACGGAAATATGTTTCCGGAACATCAGAAAATTTATTCATTGCGTTACGGTTATTACATTACGGAAACGTGTTTCCGGAACATCCGAAAATTTATTCATTGCGTTACGGAAACGTATTTTCGGAACATATATTCACACTTCTTTCACGCAACATTTCAAAAATTCATATTTTCATTCCGGATACACCTTTCCGGATATAATGAATACTGTACAATTTACCTTCCGGATACATGTTTCCGGAAAGAAGTTCAAATCTCCCGGATTTACATTTCCGGAAACTAAATTTATAGGGATAATTTTGTCTTTTTACACGAAAGGGGTGCGAAAAGCAATTTGAGGGGTGCAAAAAGCAACTCCCTTATAAAATTAGTAATAAAATGTTGATTATCACAATTTAAATTAAGTAATTATTAAATAATAAATTTGTTTTAAAAATTAAATTTAACATTTAGAGTTTTTTAAAATATTCAATTTTTATAACAACCCTCGTATATTTTTAAAAATTTATAAAGTTCCTTTAGTGTAATGTATTATAAAATTTTTTTTTTACAAGATCTACATTACAATTGTAAATACATCAAACCTAATATTTTTTATACCATGAACTACATCATAAATAGATAATATCTTTTATACCATGAACTACATTATAAATAGATAAATTTAACTTGGTATTACGGTGAAACACATATTTTATAAATAAAAAACACTTTAGTATAAGTTAGAGGTTTACTTATTACATTATTCCTTCGTACTAGTTTTGTGCGAACAAACCATAGGCATGTCTGATAATTCATAAGTGCTACAAGTTTGTATCCTAGTCTCATATGAATAACCTTGTTACACACTTATATAATTGACTTCATCAAGTGGATCTTACATTTTATAAATCACATGTAATATATATAGTAGTTATTAAAAATATTAAGTTTAATTTTTTGTTCAATGAAGTATAACATTTCTCACACCATATGAAAATATTAATAGTATTAGAAGACCCAACAATAGTTTTTATTACTTATATGAACATTTTCCATAGAATTTCTAATCTCAAATGTTAGGTTTCCACTACTTTTATTTGATTTTATCTAAAGTTTCAATTTCCTAGATGTATTATTCACTAAATTTTTGTTTCGTAAAAAATATGATTAAATTAAAATTTTATATCACATTAATAAAAATTTATAATTATTTATTAATTATTCATAAAATTTTGATGTATATATATAAATCTTGATTAATATTTATTTATTTTTTATTATTGCTGCTTAGTAATTATAATAATTACAATGTATTTATATAAAATATTTACTAAGAAATTTTTTAATATTCCTTTTTAAATTTCATTCCAAGTAAATAATAATAATTTAATCTTTATAATATGTTTTATTATTTATTTAAAAAATATAAATCACGATATCTCTTTTAAAATTAAAATAAATATGTTTACGATTTATTTTTGTACGAATAAAATTTATTTATTATTATTATATTATTTTAATATAATAAAAAACTCATTAATATCATATTTTCTGATATATTTTAAATATTTAATCAATATCACATAAAATTTAAATATAATATACATGGTACACAAGAAATTTAAATTCCCACATATAAAGATAATTAATTAATTTAATTATTTTTAAAATTAAAAAAACTCATGTAGCAAGAGGATTAGTCACATATAGTGATAAAAGATAAATAATTAAATCATAATCTTACAAAAACATCTATAATCCTAATGCAAAAAAATTATAATAACAAAATCGTATATTAGCCGAAGTTGATAATAGAGAGTCATAAAGTAGTAAATCTTTTGCCTGATATTGTAGGAGGAGTCCGGAAGAAAAAATGAGTGTATGTGTTGTTGGAATAGTTGGTTGAAATAGTTGGTGATTGTGATAACACTGTTTAAAGGATTTGTACGCCTATGACGTGATTCACCATGTACAACAATCTTTTTTGAATGATTCAAGAAACAGAATTAATACAAATTTTCTATATTTCAATCCAACATGGCTAGAAATTAAAATTGCAACGGTCAAAAATTAAATCCATAACAATAAGAAATAAAGTCGTATAGTTTTTTAATGGTCAAAATTTGAAATCATAATAAACCTTTAACCGATAAATAAATAATTAATTCATAAATTAAATATGAAATAATTAGTAATAAATTCTAAATATCTTAAAATTATAATGATAATTATTTAAATTAATTTGAATATTTAAATTTAAATTAATAATATTAATTATCATATTTAAGACATTTTTTAAATACCCATTTTTTTTACAACAATCTTCCACATATTTCAAAAGGTTTTAAAAAATATAATAAATTAAAAGAAAGATTGTGATGGGGTAATACAAATGTAAATACATCAAATCTATTGTCTTTTAAACTATAAACCATACCCGTGACAAATAAGCTCAACTGATAATGTTTTTGTGAAACAAAGTTTCAATGAACCAAAAATACCTAGGTGTAGGCTAGAGTCTCATGTGTCACATTATACGCTACAATTCTTTCTGTTTTTGTTGCTTTTGCGCGTGTTTAGTTAATTCATGAGTGTTTTAGAAATTGCACATCAATCTCATACAAGTGATCTCATTTGACTCTTGAATAGTTAACTTCACCAAGTATATTATGCATTTCATACACCACTCATAAGAGATATGATAGTCGTTAAAATGTTTAAACTTAATCTCTCGTTTAGGGATGGAAATAAACAAGGTTGTCTGACAGGAGTGTACGACTCGACTCATTTAAACCTAACTTGACTCGACTTGTTTAATAAATAGATAAACTCAGACCTGTTAAACTTTTTTTAAAAATAAACAAATCAAACTTAAACTTATAAAAAAACCTATTTAATTTATTCAGGGACCTATTTATCTTTATGTATTATATATTTATTATATTTATTTTAATATATTATATTTGTTAAATTTATTTTAATATATTTTATTTACATAATATATATATATATATGTGATTTTTAGGCTTATTTGATAATCTTTTTATCTTATAAGTTTTAAGTTTGCAAGCTTTGTTAATCAATCATTTGCATACACTAAAAAAAAATTATTTTTAATTAGATTTATTTTATATTTTATTGGAGGTTAAAACTTTTGCTATATTAACTATCCACACTTATTCAAACCATTGAAGAATTGTGTGGAGCAAATGAATTTTCAACAATTTTAAATAAATTTGAATAAATATTATCAAAATCTTTGACATTTATTTACAGTTTTTTTATAACCTTTGCTAAATTTTATAGTGTTTTCAACAATTTAAACCTTTGTTAATTACTTACAGTTTATGTAAAACTCCTACTATTTATTTTATATTTTTTAAAAATAAATATATCATAATTATTATTTTAAAATTAATATAAAAATCATTAAACTAAAGTATAATGTATTAAATAGATAGTGGGACTTACCTCCTTACTACATTGTTAAAAAATATTATTATAATTATCTACATTGCATATATTTGATTTTTTTAATATAGCTTCGATCTCTATGAGCAAGTGTGTCCAAACCCACAGAAAAATTAATAATTAATAAATAGTCAAAAAAACAAATTTAACAATATATAGTTTATTACAAATAATCTTTTAGCATAAAGTTCCTAAAGCTCATTACATATTACAAATAATCTTTTAGTATAAGCTTCTAACTTCTGTAAAAATGCATCTATTTTATACTAAAGGATACAACTCAGTTCTGTATCAAGAATTTCCCACCTTTTGGTATTATTATCAATTAAGAAATGGATAATTTTATTATAAATTTATAATTAAATGATGAAAGAGCACATATGCTACAAAGAATATGTATGATCAAAAGGAATAAAGATTAACTATGAATATAAATTTATGTTCATGCTCAACAGCTTTGGTTTAATGTGCAAATATTGTATGTCAAGAATATATTTGCTAGCTAGCTACCAAAACAAATTAATAAACAATGGTTTGTTAGGAGTATTTTATATAATTGGCTTGGCCTTATAAAAAAATTTCTTTACTTTGAAACTAACAATCAACTACTTAAACTCAAAGAAAATACTTATACATATTGAATCTTTGTACATACATAGAGGATTTCCTACAGTATTATAGATGAAGCGAAAGTTATCATGTTTAATGAAACATTGCATCTAATTAGAAGTCCAATCTATATAAATGATTTATTTCTCTTTAAAGTTATTGCTTATGTTATCAAGTTTTTTTTAATTATTTTATCAAACAACTTGTAGTCCACAATCCTATTTATAATTCGTGAGGAAATTAGGAAGTGCTAAAGAAAAATTATAATTGAAAATACATTTAAGAATGAAAACCATACAACAACTTAAAATTCAGAAAATCAATCAATAACCCAAATGCATAAGAAGCCCAATCATAAAATAATTGCTTGAAATTAAAGAAAAATTTCATAAAATATCTGAAAATTAGAAAAAGAAAAAAACTCTGTTAACCTTACAAAAAAGAAAACAAGATGAAAATGAAATCTTTGCTTTGAAGATGAAAACGAGAACTTTCTAGATGAAAAATAGAAATCGAACATAAACTTATTTTAAGAATGATGATATTGATTATTTTGTAGATTTTTTTTAGAAATTTTTAAAGAAGAGAACAAGATACTTAGGAGTATTTCACAGGAAATGGGAACTACTGGAACATCCCACCGGAACACGTGGGAGATAGCAAACAAGGAGAGATAAAAAAAAATAAATATATATAATATAAAGAAACTGTTGTTAAAACTGCAAATAACCTTAAATATTTAACGTGAGTTTCATAAACCAGATCAGTCAAGCCTTGACAGACAAAAAAAAGTAACAAGTAATAGACATAGACTCATGCCTTACAGACTTAAACACTCAAAGTCTATTTCAGTTTGACCTATTTTGATCCCTACTCTGCTTTGACCTACTTCCATCCATGTAAACCTTCTTTACGGGCTCTTCAATCATAAATATTGAGTTTTCGTTATTATTGATTTTATTTTAGTTAAAATCTCATTCTCCTTAATATCATTCAGTAAGTTTTTACTTGTAAGAAATATAGTGAAATTAATAATAATTTTGTTCACATGATTACATCATTAGTTATTTCACAATTTTTTTTTTACGTATATATTCATATCTCGAGTTATACTTGTAAATGACTTTTCACGTTTGCTTCTTAACAAACACAATGTATACATATAAGAAATATAAATTTCACTCATATAAAATGTTTAGTAAAAATTTCTTAATTATGATCTTCAAACTCTTTCTCAAATAACTAATAATAACTTGGTCGGTATAATATACTTTATTATATACTTGTATAATCCAAATAACGATATCTCTTTTAAGATTAAAATAAATCTAATTTTAATTTATTCTCATATAAATCAATTTTTATCATCATTATATTATTTTAATATAATGGAAAGTCTTGTCATACCATAATTAATGGAATCTTTTGAATATTTTAAACATGACAGGTATAATAAAATATTTTGCAACAAGATCAACATATTTTTAATAATAATTACTTTTTTAATAATTTGAACATACTCAATTAAATCACTTATATAATTTATTTTATTAAGTATTAAGATCATAAAAATTATCAATAATATAATTTTAAGAAATTCAAACTTCTCAAAAAAATTTCACCAAATTAAAATTTTGTGATATTTTTATATTTATCATTTTCCATAAGATCCAGAATTACTTGCTACATCTCTCTCAAAATTTGGCATGAATAAAATTTAGTTTATATAAAATCTTAAAGATCACAAATTATGTAAATTTAGAATTTATCTTTGCTACATAAAGCATAAATCACATCAAGTAATAATTATATTAACTAAGAACTATCTTTTATCACCATATTGCATATATGATTTTATTCATGTTAGAGAATTTTGAAGATTGTTGGAGAAGTTTGACGATGTCTCGTAGGCTGTGACGTGTGATTACACTGCCCTTGATGATTTATCCGTCCATGGCGTTATTTTCCAGAATACAACAGCCCCTTCTGAAATATTCAGGAACATAACTAGTAAGAAATTTCACATTTGTTTAACTCGATAGAAATAATGATGTATATAGAAGATTTGTAGGGTAACCAATATGACTAGAAATTGAATTCCAGTCAGAAATTAAATTCAAAATGGCAAAAAATACAGTCGTAACAAATTTTCAACTGTCAACTTTTAAAATATAATAACCATTAATGGATAATTAAAACAATTGATTCATAATTTAAATTTAAAATAATCTAAATATCTTAAAATTATAATGATAATTATTTAAATTAATTTGAATATTTAAAAATTAAATTAATAATATAAATTTGAATATTTAAAACTATTTTGAAATACACAATTTTTACATTAATCCCCCACTATTTCAAAAAAGTTTAAAAATAAAATAAATTATATTGGGTTACCACAAGTGTAAATGCATTAGATCCTGGTTGATCCTAGAGATTGTACCCCAATCTCATACAAGTGGCCCCACTTGACACAAGTGTAAATGCATTAGATCCTGGTTGATTCATGAGTGTTCTAGAGATTGTACCTCAATCTCATACAAGTAGCCCCACTTGACACTCATATAGGTGACTTCACCAAATGTATTCTACATTTTATACACCATCCATAAGAGATATGATAGTCATTAAACACTTTAGACTTAACCTCTTGTTCAATGCAACCTAACACTTTTCACATCATAGGAACAAAGAATAAGTAGTGCTAGAAAGATCGACAATAATTTGTTATTATTCATATGAACCTTTTTCGTAGGATCTCCAACCACAAAGGTTGAAGTTGATTTTATTTTGGCTAAAACTTTATTCCCTATGATGTCATTCACTAAATTTTTTGCTTTGCAAGAAATAAAGTCAAATTCATTTTGACTTTACGTTAACTATGATCACTAATTATTTAGTGATCATTCACATTGTGACATATACGATCATATCTCGATTTATCAATTAATTTTTATTATTGTTCCTTGGCAATCATAAAACATAATAATTTTTTTAATATTTAAAAAGAATTTTTCTTAATACACATTCTCCCAAATCAAAATAATGATTTGATCTCTATAATATATTTTATTATATATTTGGATAATTCAAATCATGATATATTATTTAAGATTAAAATAAATCAAATTTTGATTTATTCTCGTACAAATTAATGTTATCATCAATACGTTACTTTAATGTTATCATCAATACGTTACTTTAATACAGTGTAAAACCATTTCATACCATAATTAATGACATCTCTTGAATATTAAAAAAAAAAAAGATATACATGTTCTTACAAAAGAAAAATAAAATCTAATGGTAAATAAAATATTACAAAATCCTTGAATTTGTTGGAGAAGTTTGATGATGTCTAGTAGGCTGAGACATGTGATTACACTACCCTCAAAGATTTGTCCGCACATGACGTTATCTTCTAGAATATAACAACTTTTCTGAAATATTCAAGAATAGAACTAGCAAGAAATTTATGTTTAACCCGGTAGAAACAGTGGTATATATATATATATATAAGATTTTTAGGGTAACCAATATGACTAGAAATTAAATTCCAGTCAAAAATTAAATTCAAAATGGCAAAAAATAAAGTCATAATAATTTCTCAACGATCAACTTTTAGAACATAATAACCATTAATGGATAATTAAAACAATTGATTCATAATTTAAATTTAAAATAATCTAAATATCTTAAAATTATAATGATAATTATTTAAATTAATTTAAATATTTAAAAATTTAATTAATAATATTAATTTGAATATTTAAAACTATTTTGAAATACACAATTTTTACACCAATTCAAACTTGCAACAGAATATAATTTATACTTTATAAGAATAACATGTCAAAACACTCAAATATTTTATCATACATGAGGATGTCTTAATGATATCAAAATTATTTTAATGATCATGATAAAAAAATTTCAAATTTAAAATATTCATATCTAACATCATAATCAAATAATAATTATGTTAAATATTTCAAAAAATTGCATCATAATCATTCATTACGAACTCTATTTTACATATAACTATTTTTTTTTAAAAAAAATTATGCAATCCTTCAAAGTTTGATATGATAATATATTACATATCAATAAAAAATGATTAACTTAAAATTTGTTCAATATTCATCTTACATTTATATTTATTATACAAATTCATATCAAAGTATTCATAATAATTGAAAATTTATCTCCTTAGTTTTAATTTTCTTTTTCTTAAAGAAAGGTTAGAGAAGTGTATAAAATTATAAATAATTGATTACGCAAATACCAACTAATAAAAAGGATTAGTTTACTATATTGTCACCATAACTCAACACTTTCCACAAGAGAAACCACAAATTCTCATACATCACTAGAACTAGAAGTAGTATTAAGAAAATTAAAGGAAAACATACCTCCTATATTCACATGAGTATTAATCATATATCTTAGTGATATGATGTAAATTTAAAATAATTGATAATAAATTCTAAATATCTTAAAATTATAATAATAATTATTTAAATTAATTTAAATATTTAAACTTAAATTAATAATATTATATTATATTTAAAACATGTTTAAAATATCTAATTTTTTTTACAACATGTGGTGTGCATACTTGTCTCTTACATATATTTCTTCTAAATAATTACCTTCTTTTTATAGATGATCAACCTCTAAGTGACAAAGTTCTTCTAACGACAATAAAATCTCTTTTAAATCATTTATTTATCTTTAAGGATCTTTTATTTATATTTATTTTTAAAAATCTTTTTTTTATATGTACTAATATTTTTAATAATTTTTTTAATTTAAAATTTATCACTTAATTTCCAAAAAAAATTTATCTATACTTTATCTTAAGAATCTTCCTTTGTATCTATCCAACGTATCTATCCAATTAATGATTTTCTCTCATTTAAAAGCACACATACATCTCCTTAGGCTCAACGGGATGATTGACAATTAAAAAATATATATATATCTAACTGTGTATATACTTTATCTTTAATATTTTTTATTTTTTGAATTTAAATATTTGTTATCTCTAAAAATGCATTCTTAAATTTAAATATTTTATCGTTATGAATGAATATATTTTATATCACATTTTCTACTATACTTCATATTTTTTTATTTAAATTTAAATTTTTTATTTTACACCACAGCTTAATAAAAAATTAGAAATATTAATTTAAATAAAAAATAATTTAAGACTTTTTATGATATAAAAAATAATTATAATTTTTAAATAAATCAGCAAAATAATAATATATCAATAAACTGACAAAAAAACTCGTCATTGAATAAAACATCAAAACTTATTTGAAGATAGTACACAAAACATTAGGAGGACCGGAGGAGATAAACAGAAAAGCACCCAAAAAAGTTTTCAAATTCAAAGATAACCGCCACCTTAGTTAATTCACAAGAGAACCCTATACCATAGTCCATAAAATTCTCAACCATTTGCAAACATAAATACATAGAGATTACAAGGCCTTGTTTCTCAAAGAAATCCCTTCTTAACACAACTATCGAATAAAATAAAAATGAAGCACAGGCATATCCAAATAGGTTGCTGAAAAAAAGATAACAACCAACAAAACAAAAATCTATACTCACATTTAGTTCCACACGGAAGAAAAGACATTTGTTTTAGTTCTTTATCATTAAAACAACATTTATTTTAGTATTTAATATTTAAAAAGAATAATAAAGAAAATAATAGTGAATGATATTTTATAAAATTAAAGATAAAAGTAAAAAATTTGAAGTTAAGAATTAAAATATTAAATTATCACAATTTCAAAGACTAAAGTAGAATTTGCTTGTTAGCACGATCGTTTAGTTCTTTATCATCAAACATTGTACTTGACATTTGCAAAAGAATTGTAAAAAAAATAAAAATAAAAGTGAATGATATTTTATAAAATTAAGAATAAAGTGAGAAATTTAAAGTTAATAATTGAAATGACAAATGCTCGCAATTTCAAGGATTAAAGTGTGGTTTGTTAGTCATTATAGTTTTTTTATAAGATACTTTTAAATAATTTATAAAAACCAATAAAATAGTTAAAGTTGGTTAGTTTTTTTTTAAATTTCAAAAATAATTATAACTTGCCAATTTTATCTTCATTTAATATCATCCATTTTAATTCCATCATCAACATTTATCTTTATTAGCTTTGATTTAAGTTTCCAACAACTTTAATTATTATGGACAACTAAGGAAAAAATAATTAATGCTTCATAGAAATGGTAAAGAACATTATAGAAAGGTTCATTAAAACGTTCCACAAAATAAGTTATAACACATATATCCTTAAAGGATCGGGGTCACAAGTAGGCAAGGGTTTGAGTTTATTCTTCCTTATCTCCACTCTTCTCTCTAAAGTCCCCTTTTATTTTTTATAATCTTATATTTTTTAGTAAATCATTTATTAAATATTACATAATAATAAATAAAAATGAACGTTAAGAAAATGAGATATTTAAAAGTCAAGTTATATTTCATGCTAGCAGTACAGAAGATTTTAATTGAATTTTATATTTTAATTTGAGGTACCTCTAAATTGATTCTTATTATTTTTAAAGCATATCACATTAATATTTGAATTTGAAAAAAATCTCAAACTATTTTTTGTATGAATCGTTAGTTTTTTCAATTTTAATTTTGTAGTCATATTAATATTTTTTTTAGGATTAATATAATAAAAATTTTAAAAACTAATTTTGTATGACTTAAAGATGATGAAGACTAATTTATAGGTTTTCTTATTATAATTTAATTACTATCAGAATAAATTGGATCGAGTTTACAACAAACACCCGTATCCCCAAATTTCCCATGTCCTGCCATTTTTATATCAAGGGACCATTGCTTTAAAGTTAGATTAAATATTAAACTAGTGAAGAATTTTCAGATTTTATAGGTTTAACATTCACATATTATTTTAAAAGAAATTATAATTCATAACATTTATTTGTTCATCAATGTAAAAATAATAAAATTATTATTCAAACAGAATGATGACATAAATAAATAATAATAATTCCTAATTGAAAGAGTAAAACAATAAGTGGTAGTGGCAATAAAACTTGCTTTACTGTTTCAGTTTTCATTGGAACATGAATCTTCTAACAACATTGATCACGTCCAAATTTTTTTTATTTATCTAAATAAAGAAAAAATTAGTTTACATTTTATCCTTTAGTGTAAAAAAAAAATTTCTAGCAAATTTTACATTGATTAACTAATATTATATATTAAAGACTTATTCTTTTTTTTTTGTCAAGGTTTATTTTGATTTAAAGCTTACAAGGTGTCTATTTAAAAGCCTACATTTCAAAAAATTAATAAATAGACTTAAAATATATATAAATAGTTGATTAAAAAAGCTAAAAATTTAAAATTTATAAAATAAAAAGGTCATTTAATAGGTCTAATATATATATATATATATATATATTATGTAAATAAAGTATAAAATAAATATTATATAAATACAATATATTAAAATAAATATAAATAGGTCTCTGAATAAGTTAAATATTTTTTTAGAAGCCTAGATTTAATTTGTTTATCTAAAAAGATTTTTTAATAAACCTAAGTTTATCTATTTATTAAATAAACCGAACCAAATTAAAGTTTAAACGAACAAGTTGTAGATTCGTATCGGACAACCTTGGTCTTATACACTTCCATCACTTTTAACAGATATAAAAAAATATATTGACATTTATAGTATTTACAAATATTTTTTACATTATTAATAATTAACTAATATTAAAATTTTTTTATTTCGGTTAAACTTTTAACTAATATAGAAAGTAACTTCACTTACCACATTATATAAAAAGGGCATTTGTAACGTCTTTTTCTTCTCTCATCCTCCAATCCTCCATCCTCTTTCTCTGTGGTGGAATAGCTCTGGCCTTACAAGGATGATCAAAGGTGGTATAACGGTGAATGGTGACCTTTGTTAGACAATTTTGCACATTATTCTGCTTTAAATAATAGCTTATGGTCCTCTCACCTACTAACCCAATGCCTCTCTCTTTCTTTTTCATTGAACCCAAAACCCTCCTTTACTCTATTTTAGCTTCTCACCAAACCTTTCTCATACTTTGCCTCAACCACTAACCTCAAATCCTCTTCCATCTCTGTGCGCCCTAACTTTAACCAAATCAATTCCATTAAACTAATGGAGATGCCAGTGCACCAGAGTTACTTTGACCACAAGAGAATCGACGAGGATAAATTAGTCCACGGCTTAGGTTTCCACCCCCAAGGTTGTAGGTTTTGATGTTGCCAGAGTTGATTTCACTAAGGATTTCAAGAGCATTCACATGGCATATTTCAGTTTTGGAAAAAACCATTTCAATATATTGAGGTTTGGACATTTACGAAAGTTGAATTCGTTTCTTAAGTTAAAAAATAAAATAAAATTTGTTTCGTGCTTCTACTATGTATTCTTCTATGAACAACCTAGTTGTTCTGTATATAGACAATTGTTGTCATGTATATTGAATAAATGAAATCATCTTTCATGTGTTTAGTATTGTTTATTTTTGAAAAATAACTTTTTTTTTTTTTTAAATTTTGAAGTTGAAAAAAGGTAATTGTCACTTTAAAATAATTTGAATCAAATACATATTTAATCTGTAATATTATGTTGTGTTGTATAATTTTGTTTTTATTTGTCTTGTTGATTGAAGATTAGCAGACCATGAAAGGACGCAAAGTTCCTCAAGTTCATCATATGGTAAGCTATCAAAAGTCAATAGCCCATTTAATAAAGTTTCATATGATATTCTCATGTTGTTTTGAGGCAGGAAATTAGTAAAAAGGGAAAGGGGAGGGAAGGAAACAAAGAGAAAAAATAATTTTTTTCTATTTTTCATGTTTTGTGGGAGAGGGAAACTTTTTTTCTGCAGGATCCACATAATTTTAATCTCAAAAAATATTTTAAAATTTTATATAAAATAAAATTTATACTATTAATATATTTCTTTTCCTTCTTTTATCCATTCATCCAAACGAAAAAAAAAAATTTTCTCTTTTATTTCTATTCATCCAACTCACTCTTCCTTCTTAATTATATTCTCTTTCTTTCCTTCTTATTTACTATGTCATCCAAACAGAACATTAGTATATGTGGAGTATATATGTGAAAAATTGGTTCATATATAAATTTATAGGAAGTTAAAGTCTTCATAGTTGATTTCAACCAAACAACAAATGCAGTGTTTTTTATTTAAATTAAAGTAAGTTATAAATGGTTAATAACTATTTTAGTTGATGATACTATGATATCTATACAATATTGCAGACATGATGAAAGTAAAACACTTTTTTACTTAATTTACTATTACAATGCAAAGACGGGTGGTATTGAATTTTTAGTTCAATATTTAAATTGAATTTGATGTCATCTTAGCTTGTTTAACATGCTGAGAGTCAACATCTAAAAAAGATTTTGCTTTCATTACTGTAGGCATATTTAGAGCATGCCAAACTTTAGAATCCAGAAATGGCATACTTGAGATAATTGTATGAGATTTGTTTCTTAATAATTTTGTTCTTCTAGGTTTAATGCTCTTCTAGCATATAAATGGATAATGTAACGTTTCATTTTTAATTTTTAAGTTTATAAGATTTATTGTAATTTTGAAAGTATAATTTTTAAATTAATGTTATGCTTTTTTTAATTTATTTATAGAATTATTTTTATATTAATCAATGATATATTAAATAAAAATATTTTAAAATTAGATTTAGGTTTACATTTTTTATATATAATTAAAAATAATGACAATTAAATCAACTAAAATAATTTTTATATATCAAATCAGTTATATTTTAACCGATGTAAAAAATTATATTTTTTACATTAATTAAAATTATAATCAATATAAAAAATAATTTTTACATTAATTCAACAAACAAGGTATAAAATTATCAAAATTTACAAAATTATCAAAATTTATATCATCCATATCTATACTAATTTAATAATTAATATAAAATATATATATTTTTATTAATTTTTACAGATTACAACCTTCTTCCCTGGTGCTCATATTCAGATTCAAAATTGTGTCATCCACTTTCATCTCATGATTCCAAATAATATTCTTACTATCATCGGAATATCAATTAAAAACATCTCATTTTTTTTAATCAATCAAAATTTTTCATTTTAATCAAAATAAAAATAAGATAAATTTTTGTTAATGTAAACTTATTTTTTATCATATCTATTAAATAATATATATATATATATATATATATATATATATATATATAATCATATCTAATTACAGATCATCAATAATTTTGTCTTTAGATTTTATTTTAGATAAAAAAATTTATATATCTTGACACAATTTAATTATCTTTAAAGCCAGCCTTTTTTTTTTTAATTCTTAGTTAATTCCCCAAGCCCAATTAGTATAAGGGGACTTAACAGAGGTAATATGTTATTTTATTTTTATTAGATGTAAATCTTCTACTTTTTCTTTAAATCACACACTTTCATTTTTTTTTTTTTTACTAAATTTAAATCTTCTACTTTTTTTTAAACTACACACTTTCATATATTTTTTTTATATCTTTTATTTTGTTTTACAACGTGTAAATTCTAACAAAATGATATCTAACACTACAAAATTTTTAAAAGAAAAAATTATTGCTAAAATAGCGATAATTTTTTCTGTTTCAAAAATTACATTGTTAATCTACATCAAAACTTTTTTATTGTTAATTTTTTAGTTACTGTAAAAAAATATTATCTCAGAAATTATCTAATTTATTGAGATAAAAATAGATTTAGTTATAATAGATTTTGAATATTTAAGTTTATATTTAAATTTTTTTAATCGTAAACTTGAATTTAGATCTATTACATATCATATGCTTTTTTATTCTCAAGATATGACCTATATAAGGTTTATCAAACGTACAAATTTGTTTAAAAGTTTATAGTATAAAAAAATTAATTAATAAATTTAAATTTTATATATCTAAATAATTAAAAAATATAATAATTTAATATGTTAAAATAAATACAATATATATATATATCTTATATATTATATTATATAAATATAATAAATAAATATAAATATATTTTATATTATATTTTATATATCATATATCATATATCTTATATCTAATATATTATATATTATAATATATACATTAAAATAAAATATAAAATTATAATATATTCATATATTTAACCAGATCTTTAAATAAATTAAATACATTTTTTTACAAACTTAAACTTGATTTTTTTTATTTAAAAAGATTTTTTTTAAAATATAAACCTATTTTTTTTATTAAATAGAAAATGTTGAAATAGACTTTTAAATATATCATACCACAAGTTATTCTTCAATCTCCTGAATGACAAATCAGAACTAGTGTTGTGGATTTATTGTATATAAAAAATTTTACTATAGAAATTATTTTAACAATCTTTAAATGATTGAATCCTGAATCATCATGAAAAAGTATTGTATGAAAATATTTAAAATAAATATAAAAAGAAAAAACTAAAAATAGAAAATTTAAAAACAAAACAATGTGACAAAAATTTAATTATGGAAAGACAAGATATTTTGGTTTTTCTTATAACTTTATTCAATTTCACATCGATTCTCTTACGAATGATTTGAGTTCTAACCACCCGTTATCACTCTATTAATCCTCCAATGATACTTCTTTCTTTACGTTACTACTCCAATGATAGACATATAAATAAGGAGAATATAATAAACATTCTGATTTGTTAAATTAATAACCAGTTAGAAATTCAATTTATCTTATACTTCTGTTAAATAAGCAATGGTACGATTGACGATCATCTATCTTCAAATTAATTCTCATTAATTATAAAAATATAAAGACATAATCATTCGTAAAAAAAGAAAAGACTTCAATTAGTTAGATTATAAGTTTTATAAAAGTCTAGTGGTTTAAGAACTATTTACACGTAGACAAAGAAGATAAACAAAGTTATACTAATCTAATAAAACAATTCATAATCCTAATTATAAAAAAAAATGATAAAATTGTAGTATCTACAAAATTGGCAACAAAATGTTGCAACTCGCAATATGAAAGAAATTCTGCCTCCAAAGTTTTACTTGAAGATACTGAAAAAATTGTATCAACTATATAGATATCTTGAACCGTGATACTCACAGTACTATCTTGGTTGTTGTTACAGTGTTTTATAACAATTGTTGCATCCGGAAATGAAAAATGGTACGATATGATGCACTACCTAGCACACGAAACATTCCATCTGAATAGCTCATCACATTTCATCCGAGTAGCTCATCACATTGATAACAGTCTCTTCATAAAGACAGCGTTGATGACTTAGGGGCCACACAAACATGCATGATGGCGTGGATGAATAATTAATAAAATAACATGGACTACATATACATTAATTATGATTAATAAACGAGTGTTGTCCGAATTTTCTATATAAAATATTCACTATTTCTGTTTTTTATATTACTACGGTCATTCGTAGTTTTTATTGATCTTGTTCCCTATTTTTTAGCTAGTCCAATTTTATTTGGCTGGCAAGAATCTCAGCCTTTTTTAGGTGAATGATACGAAATTATTTTACACATTTTAGATACAGATTACCTTTCTACTCACTCACTTTATGATGACCAAGGTTAATATATGAGATATCTTTAAGGAGTTTATTTTGCAGCTACTACAAGCAGCATATTACTAAATAAACTTATATATATATATATATATATATATATATATATATATATATATATATATATATAATCCAACCCAAGAAAGGAACAACCCTGTTAAAAGTCTTGTAATGCTACTTTGTATATTTTGAATAGCTATACTTGTATATACTTATCACTTAATGTGTTTATGCTTATAGAGACGTGTTTCCAACACTTATTATATGTCAATGGTTTAACATTCATGATTAAGCTTTTTTTAATTAAAAAATTAGGATCTTAATTTCCAGGTTAGTGAATATAAATAACAAAATCAAGAACCTAGCTAAGATTAGTGTTTTGAGACCCACAATAAATTTATAATATTTATCCTGATATTTTAATTTTCTATAAAAAGAATTAAAAGTCCAACGATTTTTTTCCTATTAGGGCATGACATTATCCCTATATTTAATAGAATATTTAGCCATAACTATAAATAAATCCTAGTAAGTTAGCAATAGAACTAGCAAATATCATGTCAGTTTGGGGAATTTCAAGCTATAACTTTCCAATAGACCTATTCAAGTAATTAGACTTGACTAAGAGAAATATTTTAATCACTCTTTTAAAAAATCGTTCTTATAAGTCATCGAAATTGGGTTAAGGTTATAGTTTTTTAGTGTTTTTTAAGGTGAAAATAATAATTTTACCATTTTTATAAATATTTTTAAAATAAATTAAAAGATGACAATGTTCTATATTTATTAATACAAATAAAATAAAAAATCTCATAAAATCAATGAACCCTCTAGATTAAGCTATCTTTTATAAAGTTCGAAGTAACTTCCATTTTGAAGTATTCTGGCACATGTTACATCATTAAGTACAAGAGAAAACACAATAATTTTATTAAACAGGTTCTTTAAACATATAAGCTACAGGGTTGTTTTCATTTTTAATTTTAAAAATTTTAAAAATTAAATTTTAGGTTTAATTTTTTATTTTAAATTTTAAAAATTTAAATTATTGTAAAAACAAATAAATCATTTTATTCTATTATTTTATTATTAATTCAAAAAATTGATAAATAAAAAATTAAATTTTATTAAAATAATAATAATAATATTATTATAATAGTTGTGATAATGATGATAATTGTAAGATAATTATAGTATTAAAAAATTATATAATTATATAAATTTTTATTTTATATGTTATTTGGTAATTATTATATACAATAAATAAATTTATATGTTATTATTATAATATGTAAAATAATATATATAGATATTATAATATTATATTATAAAATTATAAATTTAATATAATAATATTATTTATTTTATTATTAATATATAAAATTTAAATAAATAAAAAATAAAAAATATTATTATTATGTTAATAATGATAATTATAATATAAAGAATATTATATAATTATATAATTTTTTATATATTATTTAATAATTAATATATAGGGTAAATAATTTTATATTTTATTATAATAATATTTTTAATATTTATTGTAAATAAAATAATATATATAATATTATATTATAAAAATTTATAAAATATAAAATTATATTATAATACTATAAATTAAATATAATTTTTATATATATATATAAACAACATTATTCGCTTTATTATGTATTTATAAAAAATTGAAAAAAAATTAACAAATAATTATTTTTTAAATAATAAAGAAAAATTTTAAAAATAACAAAAATTATATTATTACTATTATTAAAATAATGATAGTAAGAATAAAAATGATTATGATTTTAATGATGATGATAAAGATAATAATTTGTAGACGATAATGGTGACGTAAGTAATAGTTTGGTGGCAGTGGTAGTAAGATGGTGTAATTTGGTAGAGTTAAAAATAAAAAATTTTAAAATTAAAAACAACAACTAAGAAACTTTTTTTAAGATTAAATTAAAAATATATTAAAAATTTAAAATCATTTTTGTGAAACAAATTCTGTTTTTAAAATTGATTTAAAAATAAAAAATTAAAAACTCGTAATCCTCCTAAACGAAACCTAAGTTGTCATTATAATTAAAATGGTAAGAAAATTTTAAAAAAAATTTAACTTAATAAAAAATAATATTTTTAAAAATATAAAAAAATTTATTAAATTAATTTTTGTAAAGGACTAAATCAATGATAAAAAGAATAAATGGTTAAATATATTTTTTATCCTTCTAAAATTTTAAAATTTTAAAATTTTAAAGTTCCTCATTTCTTGAAATTATTGGTTTTAATCCTTCAATATTTAAAATAGATTGTTTTTAATTTTTCATCTTGATATGTTAAATATCGATATATATTATGTGTCAAATATAAATTATTGTAGAAATTAAAAATAATTTATTTAAAAAAATTAAAACTAAATATTTTAAAAATGAAGGACTAAAATAATAATTTTTAGAGGGATGAAAACATTATTTAATCTAAAAATATTTTCATAACAAAAACTTTGTAAAACTAACGAAATAGTAATTCAAATATTTGAAGGATTAATTTGGTAACATGGGCTATTTATGATATTTTCATCTTTGGAAAAAAATATAGATTCTATCTTGTATCAATTATAATATATTAAATTTTTAAAATACTTCATATATCTAAATATGATGAAATATTTTTAAGATGTTTGAGATCATTATTTTTTTAATTTGGATCAAATCAAGTATGATCATTGTTGGAAGAAAAGATATTTTTAAAACTTTTAATTAGTCATAGAAATGGGATGAATTTTATGTTTAGGGATGAATTTTATGTTCCTCATCTCAACCTTATTTTTATCTTGTTTATATTGAGTTGAAAAATTAAATTTTATTCTTATTTTTTATTGAGATTGTAAAATTCTATTCCACATATGTTTTTATTTTTAATATTTTAATTTTAATTATTTAATTTTTTTTAGATTATTATATTTTTAAATTATATATTTTATTATTCTTTTAACCTAATTAATTTTATAAAATATTTTTATAATTTAATATATTAAAAATAAAAATAGAACATGTATCATTAGTATGATACGTGCTTCATTTTAAAAAATCAAATTTTATCTATATCCATTTATCTATTTATTTAATTCAATTTTTTCTATCAAATTTAGAACATGCACAATATATATTCATAAATACAATTTATTTATCAATTGTCAGGTCTATTTTTAATGAATCCCCATTATCAATGTCTCAAAACCTTTGACAAGATATATTATTGGTGATTATTTGGATCAATCTACTCTACATAGGTTGATAATCAAACGAGTTGGTCCATTTATGTTCGATATCTAAACAAATCTATATTTAATAAGTAAATAATAATAAAAAATATATATAAAAAAAATTAAATTTTATCAATTGAATCTAACCATGAAATTATATAATATTATCTAAATAATTATAAATACTTCTTTTAAATCATCTAGATATTTATAAATTTACAAATTAATAACAAAAATTTAATTACATTTTAAATATCATACGTTAAAATAAATAAGAAGATAAAATATTAATTAATTTTAAAATTATATAAAATTATATAAATTTAATCTACTTTACTGGTTCTTTAATGTAATACTTAGGTTAATAAATTTTAGTATGTTATAAAATGATTATAAAAGTCATTCATTTTAATGCCTAGCATTCATTTTGTCCCATAATAGTGTATATAATGTTTCCATAAGTGGTTGAAGCTATTTGCAGAGAAGTATCCTTACATTCTTGTGTCATTACTGTAAAACTTTCAAATCAAATGAAAATATATAAATATTTTTTTAATATTCGAAATATTTTTTATTAAGAATAAGTTGTGATTTAAAAAGAAAACATTAATGTATCATCAAGCTTAATATAAGTTTTGTTATTTCATCGGTTGAATTTTTTTCTACTTGAAATGTGAAGTTTTATATTAAATCAACCTGAAAAAAAAAAGTTAACTAGTAAATTAATTCTCCATTTTATACATGTATTGTAAATTTATCACTCACTTTTAAAATAATACCAATTAATTTTTTTATTTTTAAAAACATTATAAATTAGTTCATTCACTTGTTTAAAATAATGTAGATTAATTTTTCTACGGATGATATCAAGGAGGAAGAAATTTTTTTTAAGTAAAGCATTCATTTGTAAAAAGTAAATAATTCAACAACTAAAATGTTAGTAAATTCTAAAAAAATTATCAAATGATGCAATATTGCAACACACCTGCGGGTATTTAGCTATTAATGCTTATTGGTTATGATATGAACCAACTTATCCACACAAGGTGAAGGCTTTTAGCCAGCCGATTCTCCTACATGAACAAAAACGGTATAATAAATTATCATTAATCCGCCTGTTTCTTTTGGAAAGAAACATATCAGGTTGGAGAGTAGGATGCAGTCATGCCAAGAAAACCCATAAACGAAAACATACCAAAGACGGCTATGGAATAAGCAAAGAGCTATGAATTTTCTTCAACCAAACACAGTACCACTATTCCATCCTATCGCATTACATCCAATTCTATCTACATAACCATATAAATTAGATACAAAAGGTTTATATACCAAAAATATATATAAAAGATGATGAAAGCAGTACAACAAAAGTGAGAGCTTCCTATTATTCTTTGACAGTCAAATAATCCACTACTACAGAAGAACGAAAAATAATATCGACTGCTGTGTTTACGGATATAGTATTCACATATCACTTTAACTTTCTAATTGCAAAACTATGAAAAGAGGACATTCTACTTTCCTTTAATTTCCTGTAACCAACACAAGGGACTCTGCATAAAAAATGGAATAAACCCTCAGGAAGCAAAGACGACAAAACAATCAAAATACAGCCATATGCTCCGGTTGCTACAAGCTACAATATTAAACTAATGATTTTGCAATCTCACTTCTCAAACAATACAGAGTATGTTTGAGCTCCTGCGTTGATTGTATTATTCAATGGGAGGGTTGAAAACCAAATCCTGCATCAAAGAAGTATCATATTCGTAAGGGAATCTTTACAAAAATCTCAAGATAGATGGGAAATTGGAAGTGACTAGGAGAAACCTGATCACACACAGGGCAAGTTTCACTTCTTTCCATCCATTCCAGAATGCATGCAAGGTGAAAATGATGGTCACATTTTGTGGCAAGTTTGGGATTCTCTGCATCATAATCTGCTAGGATATAAAGAAATACATCCATCAACTGATCTTTTTAACCAAAAACAGGATAACTGTCGCATAATAAATGGCTTAATTAATATCATCATCACAGAAACTAAATAAAGAACTGTGACAACATCACCTTCTAAACAAATTGGACATGAATCCTCCTCTTCTACTAAATTTATAGGTTCTCCCAATTTTGGAAGTTCAATTTCAGAATCCTTTGCTGAATCTAGTTCTAGATCCGTCTGAACTTTGCTCTCTGATTCCTTCAGCTCTTCATTGTCTCCAGTAATTGGTTCTTGAATTGGATTTGAATTTGTTGAATTCAAGGATGTATTATTCTTGTCACAATGAATTTCTTGAGCCGCAGTTGGAGTTTGAGTGGCGTCAAATGTAACATTGAAAGGGATAGGAGGAGGAGGAGGTCTATAAGTATCAGGACTTGAAGTATCTAGATTAGTGTCAACCAAGAGCCTCCCAGAGAAAGCAGAAGCAGCACCCTGGTGAGATGATAGAGGCACATGCTCTTCTGATGCTCTTGGGTACTGCTGAGAGAATGCATCAAATGAAGCAATGTTATAACAGATAGGTTACACAATCAGAGAGAATAAACAGAAGGAAAGCAATTACAAACTCATATATACCAGAAGCAGTATCAAAATCTCATTGAACAAGACATAAAAAGCTCCACGTTATATGTTGTAGTTATTTACACCAAGAACAAAATATCAATTTTGGTCCTCTAAAAAATTAGGTGTTAATGGGTTGGTCCTCCATTTTTAAATACTTCAAGGTAGTCTTTCAATGTTATGTCATTAAATTACTCCTCAAAGTGACATCAATTTATGGCATTCAGTTAATGTTTCTAGTAAATGGAGCATCATAAACTCATCTACTTCACTTATTATCCGTTTCTTTTCTCACAGGGACATATTACAGACTTCATTGAGAATACACTTAAACCTTCCCTCAGTAGGTAGCAAACCGAGTTACAAGCATCTTCACTAATAAACACAAGCTATTTCTTCACCTACGTTTCCGGGTTTGTTGAAGAGAAAGCAATGAATATTAATTATTCGAAAGTTTTCTAACCTAACCAAAGCAATGAAATCGATGCATGTGCCGCAACAATTAAATGAAAATGCTTCTGAAAAAAATGAAGTTAGCCAAAAACAAAAAAGAAAATAATAAAAGCACGAAATTGAATATGAAAAGGATACTGACATAATAGTAGTCAGGTGGAGCGCTCAATACAGTCTCCTGAGAAGAACAACAGCAGCAGCAACCGCCCATCACGCCTTATCTCCAGCACCCAAAGCTCACTATTGCCACGGGGTGCATCTTTTTACCTTCATCAGTATATATATACATGCACAACCCCTTCAGATAATTAATTAATTAATATAAGAGCATGTTTTTTCACTTAAGCCACATACACACTCGCACAAGAGAGAGAAGAATTTAGTTATTGCAAATTCACGATCGTGCGTGCGTGAAATTACTCCACCTCACGAAGAGAGAGTAATAATACCTAACTTTCCCAAATACAATCCAATTCATCAGACCAATTATCAATTTGACAATAAAGAAAACACTATACATGGTGCAGGAAAAGCGAGACCACAAGCAAAACAATTAGAATAAGCCACGATTAGTTCGAGACTAAGAAAGAGAGATTAAGAGCAAAGCATAACAGATAAATCTTATGCCGAATTTCAACGAATTCAATTCAAAACAATGATCAAGCATAAAAAGAGGAAGAAAAAAGCGATAAATTGGATACAAAAAAAAAACAGTATTGAACAGTTGAGCTGAAAAGCAAGGGAAAGGAGAGGATATAAGTGAGCAACTGATGACTCAGAAATCAGCGGAAGAAAGGATTGGCGATGGAGTTTTGTACCTTGAGATTGAGGATTGAAAAATCTAAATTCAACAACAGGAGAAGAAGAAGAAGAAGAAACTGCGTTGGTAGTTGCTTTCGTTGGTATTTTGACGTGATGATGTGTTGGTGTGTGTGCGAGCGGAGGGCAGGGCAGGTTTACGTGTACGAGAAAAAACTTCACGGAAAAGTTGAAAAGGAAAATTGTTGATGCAATCAAATAGTTTAAATGGGGTGAAAAGAACAAAAATAGAAAGATAAAAATAAAAAAATTATGATGTTAAATATGATATGATAAGATAAAAAGATATAAAAAGTACATAAAATTTAATAAGTCGGAAATACTGTTTAGACTAATAATAATATAATTCAATTTAAAATTTCCCGACTTATCCCTTCATTCACTTTCATCATTCTTTCTTACATCTCAACCGTTCATTTCCTCTGCTTTTATATTGATCAACGCTTCAGGCCCAACTCTATTTTCTTTCCTCACAGGATCCAGGGTTCTTGAATTACTAATATAATGACGAAGATGATAAAATAAATAAATAAATGGATAATATTATCATTCTAACATTAATTTGCGCCTACTATTACATTTAAAAGGAATAATATAAGAGAGTTGAGGATTGTTTTATAGTATTTTTTATAATACTAATTTTACAGAAAGAAAAGCTACTTGCAAGAGTCAAGTTCGATACCTTTATCGTTAGTGGTGTGATCCTTCTATCAGAAATGGCATTGCATTTATTTGCAATAGGGGTTGTCCTTTGTGCGCAAGTTTGTCGTTTCCAAACAAGGTGTTTGCTACTTTGCTGAATCAGACTTGAGGTTGCAAGCAGTAAACTGAAATTCTCTTCATAAAAATGGTTAACGATCCTATCTTTAGTCGTTTTAGATTGCCAATATCCGGTATTTTCTTTCGTCTTTTGTCCCTTGGCCATTTAATATAATAAATGAACATAAACTTGATCACTTTTGTCTCTCCAAAAACTTGTTCATTAATTTAATATTTACAATTCAGCGTCAATTGTGGGCGAATATATTTTCAGGTGTTAACTATGGGCGAATTGTTTTCAGGTGTTAACTAACGAATTGATTATTTTCTTTGCGTAATCCAGATCAATTTTTAGGCTGGTGGATCAAGCGATTGGGCCCTCCAATTTACCTTTTTTTATATGTAATTACATTAATAATATATTAATAGCACACGTAACTTTTATATAAAATCATTGCTTATTACATCATGTCATGTTAGCATCCGCGTTTGGATTGAATTGAGATTTTCTTGGATTTTGTTTAAATTATATTACTGCAGAGAATCTTTCATTTTTAACTAAATTAATTTATTGAAAACAATAATTTTAGAAGTCAATTTCTTGATAAATTTTATAAATATGTTTAATTATTAATAACCTTTTAAAAATAGTATATTTTCAATAAATTATTTCGAAAGAGGTTTAATATTTAACATTTAACGAATAGAATAAAATTATTCTAAATGATCTTGTTACTGTATTTTAGTTAGATAAAAAATAAAATGATTGATTAACTTTTTAAAAATTATTTTAATTTTATTTATCATGATAGTTATTTTGAAAATTACTAGCCCTATTTTTTAGCGTGATTCTCACTAGCGTTTAAAATTGCGATTATTATTGAAAGTTTCATTTTATTATTATTTTTTATAATTTATTATTTTAGTTATTTATTAAATATTTTATTTAAATTATTTATTAAAAAATATCTAATTTTTGTTGATAAAAATTTTAAAGATGAAATAAATATTTTTATAAAAACATTATTTAAAATTAAAAATAAATATTTTAATTTTAAAAAAATATGTATTTAAAAATATAATTTTTATTAAAACAACCATAATTAATAAAATAAATAAATAAATAAAATCATTAGACTCTTTCTTATAATATATAATTATTAAAATAATTATAAACTTATTATATAATATTTTTAATAGAAATATATATAAAAATAATATTAAATTAAAAATACTATATTTATTTTTAATATAATAATTTAATTTAAATAATAAAATTATAATTAATAAAAAATTATAATACTTAAACTTTAGAGCAACAATCATATTTTTATTTATTATTTTATTTTTATTATTTAATTTTATTAAATATTCTTTATTTTAATTTATAAACTTTTTATCTTTCAATTAATTTTTTAATTTTTATCTATCCTTTTATCTTTTAATTTATTTTTCATCTTTCACCTAATTTATCTAAGTTTCATTAAACACACCTAAAATTAATAATAATATAATTTTGAATTATATAATAATGATTATAATAATTTAATTAGAAATTTAAAAACATAATTTATAATATTTTTTTTAATATTATAAAATATAAGTTAGGATATGTGTATTTATCATTAAATTCGGATCGATATGATTTTTAAAAAATAAAAAAATATAATTTTTTTAATAGATAAAATGTTCTATTTTAATATTATAAAATATAAGTTAGGATATGTATATTTATCATTAAATTCGGATTGATATGATTTTTTTAATAGACAAAATGTCCTTAATATGATGAGTGGATGAGAACGAATATATTTATTCAATGCGAAAATAATAAATGAGATTATTGGATGAGTTTAAGGCCTAACTCACTATAAGCCACCCATTCTAAATACCTGTAATATATATATATATATATATATATATATATATATATATATATATATATATATATATATATATATATATATATATATATATATATATATATATATATATATATATATTGCATACATACTTTAAATAATTTATTAATTTCAATTTATAAAATAATATTATTATTATAATAGAACATTATTTTATTTAAATAACATTAGTCAAATATTAAAGATGCATAAAAATTAAAAAATTAATTATAATCAAAATATCTATCAACCAAAAAATAAAAAAAGATATTAATATTAAAAATATATTCATCAAAGATATAAATTATATATAGTAAATATTTATATTTTATAAAATAATATATATAATATAATTTATTAATTTTATAATTAGATTTATAAATTTAATTATTTATAAAAATTATTAAACGAAATAATTTTAAAAAAAATATTCGAGTAACTTAAATTTAATCACACATATATGAAATATATAATTTTAAATAATATTAACATCTAAATCGTTAGTTGATGAATCTATTAATGTTGATAAAATATTTAATTTGAATATGAAACATTTTTCTCCAAATAAACAAATATTTTAAATGGTACAATTCATCAAATATTCAACATAAAATACCTGATTATAATTTTAATAACATCAAAGTGAAAGGCATGTTACATATAAATCTAAGTGTTTATTATAATTCAATAATAAATAATAAAAATAATTATAATTCATATTAAATTAATAACCATTCTACAATATTTGATATTTTAATAATTTAAAATTTATTAAACATGTGAATACATTAATTTAAATAAATTTAATATTAATTAAATAACACAAACATCCAAATTAAATAAAGAATATCTTAAATTAATAAAATTGTAAAATAATAACAATAAACAAATTCTTATCATTATTAATCCAAATAAAATCTAAATTCAACAATAAAAAAAAACTTAATATAAATATTAACTTTAAAAGACTTGTAAGTTTGTTTCTTTTCAAAATATGAAATATTGATTAAAAAAATAACTAAATCACACATTAAATGTGCAATACCACCTTAATGTTCACTTAAGATATCTTACTAAAAAATTCAAAGAAAAAATGAAAATAACAATGTGATAAAATGTGGATAAACATATATCTCAATAATAATAATAATAATAATAATAATAATAATAATAATAATAAGCCAATAAATATGTTACTTTAATATAAAAATAAACATAATATATATATATATCAATATTAAATTGATAAGCAATGCTGGTTAACAATTTGTTAATTTCAAACAAATTCAAAGATGATTAGTTTATAAACAATGTTAAAAATATAAGATGTGACCTGGAGAATAAGATAATGAAAAATTAAATTGATATAGTAATATCATGCATCTACGAGTGATATATAAAAAATCCATTTTTCTTGACTTTTGTCTTCTGTTCATTATAATTTAAATTTTACAATTTACAATAAATTATATCAATTATTATGTTTTTAAATAAATGCATTGATGTAGGCATGATTAGCATACCCATCTACTATAAGGGAATTTTTTAATTTAAATAATCTTATAACTAAAAATGAAAAAGTAAAATTTTTATTATTAATAGTAAATATAATATTAAAAATTGAAAGGATAAAATTTGTAAGAATGAGAATGAAAATAAAAAGAAAAATTATTAAAATTATAATACATAATATTTATTTATATAATATATTAAAATTTAAATTTAAAAATTAAAATAAAATTTATTAATATTGAAATAATATTAAAATTTGATTTATTTAAAAATAAAAATATCTTTAGTCATGTTATAAAATATTAATATCTAAAATTTAATTTAAATTATTATTGAAAGAGAAAAAATATTTAATAAAAATGAACATAGCTTTATTCTACTATAATTTAAATTTAATATATAAAAATAAATAAATTAGAATCAAATGATATATTTTTAATTTAAAAAAATAAAAAATCAAATAACTTTTTTAAAAATAAATTTTATTAATCTAATTGTTAAATTAAAAATATACATATAATAGATTAAGTCCATAAAATTTTATATAATTTAAAAATTAATTAATATTTTATTATCCTAATTTATTTTGAACTGACGCATTGCTTGAAATACAAATCAATAATTTCTATTAGATTAAACATCTACAAAAGTTTAAGGTGTATATTTTTTACATATATAACCCTTACAACAGTAACACATAAATGGATGAATTGATAATTTTTTTAATAAAAAATTTAAAGTTATTATTTACTAAATTTAACATCTAATATTATTTAATCACAATAAAAGATTAATATATCTCGATACTGATTTCGTATTTATTATTTTACTATTACATGCATTTATATGTTTACTTATTATCTGGCCAATGACAGTTTCATTAAGTGCATTTGCATTAATGGTTATTTAAATGTTTATTAATTTGACATTTTAATGAAAAAGTAATTCATACACGTTAGTCTTTATATTTTATAAGAAGGATTAATTAATTATTTTTACATCATTCCAAATATATGGAGATGTTAAAACAGATTGATTTAACTAAATTTATTTATTTTAATTTAATTTGATCATGCCAATTTAGCCTAAACTTACGAAAGTCTTGAAAAATGTTTTTTTTTTTAAATAAAAATTTAAACATCACTTCAAAATTTTAAATTGAATTTGATTTTTTTTCATTCGTTCGGAGTAGCCTAATAAACAGATAATCTATTTTACCAACTCTATAGGTCAGTAATTATAAAAGAATTGTTTTTAACACATATATGCTTTATTATTTATACATCCTAAGTTTTTTTGTTATTTATTTATTTCAAAAACATTCTTATTTAATTTGTTCATTTTATTTTTGCACAGCTTAAATCACACATCCTAAATCCAAATTAAATTTATAATACAGAGTATATATTTTAATATCCTTTTATATGTTTTTATTTTTCTATAGAAATTTTTTAAATTTTTTTATGTAAATTAAAGTGAAAGACTTAGTTATAGAATTTCAACATTTTTTTATTATTTTTTTACATTTTTATTTTTATCATTTAATTTTACATTTTAATAGAAATAACTATTTGTATTGAGAAAAATACAGATAGGAACGGGGACAAATAAATTAAATTAACTTAACATTTAGAAAAATACAATCAACAGATAATAAAATAAAAATAAGAAGACAAACATGATGTGCGTCGCAAGAAAAAAGAATTTTAACTGTTTGGTATTTTTATTATTCAAACTTTTAATATTTTTTATATATATTTTTTTCGAAGAAAAATTATCTGAAACCATTTTGTTTAAATGTTGAAACAAACACTAGTTTCTTTTTGGCTCATTAATACCAATCCTTGCATGGTGATTGTTTTTTTAACACATCTCATTTTTTGTTCTTTTTAAATATTTTTATTTAAATCTTTATTTTCTTTGCGCATTCTATATCACATATCTTAGTTTTAAATTAAATTTTTATTTAAAATAATTATCTTTCCACATATTTTGATATTTCTTTATAAATTCTATAGAAATTTCTCTAAGTCAAGATGTAGATTTTTTATATTGAAGATGTCGTTAATGTGAAAGTCAGTTGATAATTAAATACGCATATTTGTGAATTTTTAGTTGACCTAATAATTCATATAAGATATAATTTAATATGTAGATAAACATTTTCATAATTTTTTTGTGTAATATATTTATTATAAATAACATGTTATAAATTCAAAACTGTATTTAGTATGTAAACATAATTATTTTTCGTATAAATTTAAAAGGTTAATATTTAAGAGGCAAAATAAATATATATACACATTTAAATATAATATTAAATGTTAGGAGAGAATTATTTTAAAATAAAAAATTAATTTGAATAGAGTTAGTAAAAAATAATTAATTTGAGTTTATATATATAAACATATTTTTGATTTATAGAAATTTGTATTAAAAATTATAAAGAGATATAAAAATATATTGAGAGGGAGATAATTTGTTTTAATTAAAATTTAGTTTAAATATAAGATGCCTGATATAAAAAAAATAATGAAAAAATAAAAATATTTTTAAGGTAAAAAGGTAAAAAAATAATAAAAAATTATATGTGAATAGAGGTGTTATAAAAAGCAATCTTCTTGAAGCATTGAAGCACGGACAACACATGAATGTAAGTTTTGGGCTTGCCCATACTGTTGTTGGAACATTTGCACGCCACCAGTCTAACTCCTTGTTCAAGCAACAGTTTAGAACTAAGACCAAAAAAGACAACTAGTTAGAACTCTAGACTATATTTTGGCTTTTATTTTTTACACTCCTTTTTTTAAAAAATATTTTAAAAATTATTCTTCTATAAATATGTAAAATATACTTTTAAAATTTAATTTTTAAAATATAAAAATATATTTTTGAAATTTAAATTTTAGAAGTATGATATAAAATAATACTTCTAAAATTTAAATTATAAAAATATAAAAATACACCCTAAAATTTAAATTCTGAAAAATAAATTTAAGAATATTTTTTTTTTAAAAATGTAATTAAAAAGAAAAAGAGAGGTGCTAAAGGTAAAAGCCCTTTTTTTTTTTTCAAGAACTCCTGTAATAAATAAACAACAAGAATCAAGAATGAAGATTTTGGGCCGGCCCGTATTGTTTGGGAGCTTTTGCACGCCGACCTGCACCACCTTCTCCCTCGCAGTTATTAGCAGCAATGGATGTATAAATAAGCAGATTCGGTTACGCTTTTATTTCTTGTTCTCAGATTCCTGATTGCCATTTTCCACAGTGCCTCAGAAAGAAAGAAAGAAAATTAGAAATAAACAAGAATTTCATACCCTAACATAATTCATTGGATTCATGGGATACGGTACTTCAACATTCATCCTTAATTTCTAATCCATCTATCGAATCAAATATATGCAATAATTATGCTCTTTCAATTCCATATTCTCAGGTGAAAAGGGAAGGCCCTTCAAAAAGCTCAAAGGCTCATCCAAATTTGTTAGTTCAACTCTGATCTCCCTCTTTCTTTCTTTCTTGGTTAACTTTCGCGTTCTCACACTGTTTGTAGCAGGAAGATAGCCGAAAAGGAATCGTCGATGATGATGATGTATATGGCGGCGAAGATGCATACAACGATGATGACGGTAATGTTCATTTTCAATCTATTTTTATTTCTATTTCATTTCAGGATTTAAAGATTTAACCTCTCCGTATAATTAGGAGTATTGTTTTTTGGGATTGTTATTTGTGTCGAGCGCGGTTATATTGAATTGAGGGTTATTCGCGTGAAACAGAAGGCAAAACCAAGGATTTTAGCAAATTGGAGCTGAAACAGGATCACTCCAATCGACCCCTGTGGGCTTGTGGCAATGGCCGCATATTCCTCGAGACATTCTCTCCTCTGTACAAGCAAGCTTACGATTTTCTTATTGCCATCGCCGAGCCTGTTTGCAGGTAGATAACATTAATATGGGAAGAGAAAATCCGGTGCGATGGCATGCCAAATTGTAAGAATGGTACTTATGTGTTTGATATATGTTATGATTATTGATAGGCCGGAGTCTATGCACGAGTACAACCTTACTCCACATTCACTGTATGCTGCGGTTTCGGTTGGTCTGGAAACAGAAACAATCATAGCTGTTTTGAACAAGTTATCCAAGACCAAGCTTCCCAAGGAGATGATTAAATTTATCCATGATTCTACTGCAAATTATGGCAAAGTGAAACTTGTGCTCAAGAAGAATCGCTATTTTGTTGAATCCCCATTCCCGGAGGTATATAAATTATGCTCTCACTTTCCCCACATCTTGTGTTCCTTTGGTAAGATCTCACACGGTTCATAACAAATTTGACAGGTTTTGAAGACATTGCTCAGGGATGAAACGATATCTCGAGCCAGGCTTATTTCCGAGGTTTGTGATTGCATTCTTTTTGTTGTGTGACCATATTTGACTTGTTTGGAGGAGTGGCTTAGGTTGATCTTTCTGTTTAATGTCTTTTTCATGTCCAGATAAATATAATTGGATTTTTCCATGTAGGCCTCGGTGATGGGCACAGAAGTATTTATGTCCTTAGTGCATGATCTTTAAATTATTCTTGGGCGATTTGTGCTTTCCCTGTAACTACAATTCTAGTTTTTCATGTCAGTGGATATTTGTGGGGCATGTTTGGATTGACATCCTTTATTGCTGTCTTGTTTCTATTTTGATAATGCCAGCGCATACACTGGACATTCTTTTAAATGATGCCATGTTATATTGAAATGCCTCTAAAAATTTACAGCTTTGGCCGTGAATTGCTTTTACTTGCCTTACCATATTGTATTATGCCGTGCTGTGTGCATTCCTATTGCTAACATCCCATATACTAGTAAAATTCAGAATCCTTCTTACTATTTTTTTTTTCAGAGTGCAAATGGAGATGGGTTTACAATCAGCAAAGCAGCAGGTGAAATTGAAGGCACTCATGATGAGTTGCTAAATGAAGCTGAAGTGGCAGCAGCTGCAGAAGAGAAAGAAGCCCATGCATTTGAAGTTGATCCTTCTCAGGTAATTTAGATGTGTGTGTTTTGGAAAAAATTGCAGTATTTTTTTACTCCCTTGTCCGTGAGGCATAATATATTTGTTTGCAATTTTATGCTAAGAAGAGAAACACTTCTAGATAGTATGTACCCTTCATGTTGGACCAATGTCAGACCCATATTTATGTTAGACATTGCACGGGCACTTGGAATACTTTTACCTGCTTTTTATAATGTTTTTTACTTTATTTTTTAAACTTCCATGTAACTGCAAATTAGAATACCATAATTATTACTAAACTTTAGAACTTTAGTATGTTTACAATGACTCATGCTCCTTTTTAAAACATAAATCCTCTTGTGATTTAGGAATTTTATGTTAATTTTAGATTAATTTTATATGTTGTTTTATAATTGTATCATTTCCTATGATTTCTTTTGCCAACAAAGGGTAGTTCCGTTGTAAGAATTGAATTAGTGATCCATTAAGTCACTGGTTTAAATCTTACTGCTGATGTAAGAACTTAGTTGGTGGAGGATATGTAAGTATTTTTGTAAGTACTTTTGAGTTTTGAGTCTTAAGGCTGGGGAATCATTGGAATCTAACTTGAACTGTTTTGCAACAAAAAATATCCTATGATTTTTAGCTTTTCATTTCTATATTGGATTATATTTATGTCATGTCTTATCTGTGCTACCTAGATTTTACTTCAGATTACCAAGTTATGGACCACAAAATCTAATCAATGTCATAAAAAATGATGCTGGATTAGGTCATTTATGTCTGAGAAAAACAAAATGGATGAGTTAATTGTATTAAATTTAAGAAAAGAAAAAATTGAATGTATACATTTATCAGAATTAGAACTAGCTAAATCCTTTTTAATGTTACATTTTTACTTCTCTATTATGCATCTCTGTTGTCTGGTGTGCTTTTAATTGCCATGGTGATAACTGATAAGTGAAAATACTTATCACTGTCAGGGGAGCATAGGTTGTGTTGTAGAATTCACCAATTTTCAAAATAATGTAATGCCAAAATGTTCCATGTGTTTCACTACAAGAAACTTCTATGAATTAAAATTTTGTTTGGGGCACATTGAACTAGAGCTATTTCAAAGAGTAGACTAGAATGTTATCAGAAATCAGAATAGAGTAATTTGAATTGTGTTGTATTGGACTGTTCTATTTTAATTTCTTTCTGACTTATATACAGGTTGAAAATGTAAAGCAACGTTGCTTGCCAAATGCATTAAATTATCCCATGTTGGAGGAGTATGACTTCAGAAATGATACTGTGAGTAATGCATTAAATTATGCTCATGGAGTTTGGATTTGGCTCCTCTAAAATGAGTTAATTTGTAAAGTGAGAAAGTAAAGGATACATTCATCATTGATTTAAAGTTAATTATGCTTACAAGATACTTTAATTGAAATCAAAAAGTGCACGCACTTTTACCTTTTCATTTTATAGATGCTCACTTTAAAGGAACTAAATCCATGAAGTTTAGACTTTATCTGCGACTCATGCAGTATAACTCTTTTAATCCTGCAGGTGAACCCAGACCTTGACATGGAACTAAAGCCTCAAGCACAACCACGACCATATCAAGAGAAGAGCCTGAGTAAAATGTTTGGAAATGGTAAGGCTGACATCATTTACAAAGACATGTATCACAGGCAGCTCTCTTTTGCCATGTTAAATTTAGAGCATCCATCAACAGTTATTTAAATGAATTTAGTTTACTTCTTGAATTGTTTGATTTGAGAACTAAAACACACTGTTCCAGTTCTGCATATTTTAAGACTAATTTTCAGCCTCATTGTTAAACTATGTAGTACTGTGAAAGAAAATTTTAGTTTTCCTAAAAGAAATATACGGATTTCAGAACATGTTTTAGAAATAGGTAACATTTGGATCTATCAATGATTCAATAGTCTTTTATTATTTTTTTTCCTTGGAAGCCACTAGGAATGGGTTGGTTGTCATTATAGGTAGGTCTTATATTTAAACTTCCGTGCATCACTATACTAAAAAAATCCTGTTTTTTTAATAACTTTGGAAAGTGTTGTATTAGCAATTGGTACCATAGTTTATATTTAAAAAATCATGTTAGAGATGGTTCGATTAGCATAATTTATCTCTAGTGTTGTTAAACTCTAAGCCTTTCTTAATGACTTCGGCCACATTGATGTCAGCACCATGTAACTGCTCATTAAAACATATATTACTTTGAGTGCAATTTTGTTGTCTACCACCTCAGGTAGAGCAAGATCTGGTATAATAGTTCTACCCTGCGGTGCTGGAAAGTCTCTAGTTGGTGTTTCTGCAGCTTGTCGGATAAAAAAGAGCTGCCTTTGTTTAGCAACAAATGCTGTTTCTGTAGATCAGTGGGCTTTTCAGTTTAAACTATGGTCAACTATCCGAGAAGAACAGATATGTCGTTTCACATCTGATAGCAAAGAGAGATTTCGTGGTAATGCTGGAGTTGTTGTGACAACATATAATATGGTTGCTTTTGGTGGTAAACGGTCTGAAGAATCTGAGAAGATAATTGAAGAAATAAGAAACAGAGAATGGGGATTGCTCCTCATGGATGAGGTAGTCATGCATGAAATTTATGGTTATATACTCCTTGTATGGAATCTTAAGGTTGTTCCTTATACATAATATCTTGGCATGATATACAGGTGCATGTGGTTCCAGCTCATATGTTTCGGAAAGTCATTAGTCTCACTAAATCTCACTGTAAACTTGGACTCACGGGTATGCCATTTTGCATTGGTTTAATTTCATCCTGGCTATGACTTCAACCTTTTCTGCTTGGAGTGAGGTATTGATTTGTTGAAATTGCAGCCACACTTGTCAGAGAGGATGAAAGGATTACTGATCTGAACTTCCTGATTGGTCCCAAGCTGTATGAGGCAAATTGGTTGGATCTAGTAAAAGGTGGATTTATTGCAAATGTACAGTGTGCTGAAGTATGGTGTCCAATGACAAAAGAGTTTTTTGCCGAGTATCTGAAAAAAGAGAACTCCAAGAAGAGGCAGGTAAGGCTTCTTGGAGCACTGTATATCTTAATAATTTTACATTGTGATTATGAAATCCCGTTTTTTGCTAAAAATTTTGGTCATTATTTTCCACAATCGATTGCATACTCTGTAAAGGTTGTTTTGATTAGTCTTGGATTGAAAAATCTTTCAATGAAAATCTTTTAACTAGTCAAAATTAATTCCTGGTTTACTTGCTTGAATTCACTCATCTTAATGATGTTCTTTACATGTGCAGGCACTTTATGTGATGAATCCAAACAAATTCAGAGCATGTGAGTTTCTCATAAATTACCATGAAAGGGCACGTGGTGATAAAATTATAGTCTTTGCTGATAATCTGTTTGCCCTCACTGAGTATGCCATGAAACTCCGCAAGCCAATGATATATGGTGCTACAAGGTGCTGTGGACATATATTGACTTTTTTTTAAACTATGATTTAGTTACTGCTACTTTGAGCTTTATATTTCTGATATGTCTCGTGTGCAGCCATGTTGAGAGGACAAAAATTTTACAAGCATTCAAAACTAGCAAAGATGTAAATACTATTTTTCTTTCAAAGGTATCTGTTCCTGTTCTTTCTTGTTTTATTTTGAGGCTTATTTGCTTTACTTTTCTTGTATATTTCAAAGAACATTTGGTGCTGCATCTTGATGTTCATGTATGTGAAAATTTGAATACATACATCTTAATGAGTTTTGTTGGGTGAGCTGCTGTTTTGTATTATGTTGAACTAGTATGTTTTATAGCTGTCTGCCTCCATGCTTCTTGAGTTCCTGTTGATATTATAGATATTATGGGCTATTCCCTGTTAATATCCTAAATTCTAATAAAGAATGTGACAGTTGATAATCAAATCTTAGCATTCTTTCTTATTTTCAGGTGGGTGACAACTCAATTGATATTCCTGAAGCAAATGTGATAATTCAGATTTCTTCACATGCCGGCTCAAGGCGACAAGAAGCCCAACGTCTGGGTCGTATTCTTAGGGCAAAGGTCAGTTTTTTTTTCCTGTACGTATTCATATTTGAGTATCTTGAGGGAGTACTACTATGTCATTGTTGTCTATGACTATCGTACCCACCCTACAAATTGAAATCTAAACTTCAAATGCTGATTGTATTTTAACGTTCTCTGTCAGTATTGTATTGTTCCAATGAGTTGGCTGACATATTCAAATTATTGAATTAAATTGCAGGGAAAGCTTCAGGATAGGATGGCAGGTGGCAAGGAGGAGTATAATGCATTTTTTTATTCCCTTGTGTCAACTGATACCCAGGTATACATTTATTTTATGTCAAGTTGTATATTGTTTATTCATCAGAACATGCTGACTTGTGCAAAATAAAACTTGAACAATCATCCATGGTACTTATGCTGTAATGCACACTTCACGGTGCTTGTGCTTGTGCTTGCAGGAGATGTATTACTCAACTAAGAGGCAGCAATTTTTAATTGATCAGGGTTACAGTTTTAAGGTATTTTTTGTTTGGAATTTTAGGTTCACTTCATGTTGCATTTCTGGTTATTTTTCCTTGAGACACACATGGATTTTGACATTTTTTTATACGGTGTTTGGTATTCAAAATCATTTTTTATTTCTAGGAATTATATTTTCCAGAAATTGTATCTTTTTAGAAATTATAATTGCTGGGAAGGTTATAAATGTTTGGTATGTTTAAAAGATTCCTGAAAATGTTATTAAGAGTGTTATTAAAGCTTTTCCACCTTTATAGAAATCTTTAATTCTTATCCTTTCCTATGGGAATGTTTAACTGGGAAACATGGTTAAAAAAACATTCACATATCAAACATAGAAAACTAACATTCTTGAGTTAAGGTTCCTGGGAAATCTAAAACAATCCCTCTACCAAACACTCCCTTGTATTTTGAAGAAATTGTGATTTGCTGGATGGTGTGATTTGTAGTCTTACTTGTCTTACGTAGAGTAAGACATTGGAGTGAGCTGAACTTTCTTTTGATAATGTATCTGTTTTCCAGCAAAAACAAATTCAACTAGTTGCTGCTTTGGTTCGATGCTCTTGGGCTACTTCAATATTATGTCCTTGAAATACCGTAAAACAAGTTGTGAAGTGCTGAAGCACTATTGGATGGTTCTAAGCTTTCTTTGCTATAACCTGGTTGCTTGTTTGTTCACATTAAGTACTCCAGAAAGATGTTAGGTGAGAAGGAAGGAAAAGAATGAAACTAGCTAATATTTTTGTACTGAACCCGAATCTAAATACATTGTCGCTCACTTTCCTTTCTTCTCTTTTTGAATCTCTGACTAAACAGTGTAGTAACCAAGGTATAATTGCCTGAATTTTTTGAACCGAATAGTTTAGAGAAGCTGTTATAACAGTAATCCCATCACCAAGCTTAATAGTGCTTTCCTGTCAAAATCTCAATCTTTATATGCTTTTACTTTTTATGATACTTGACAGGTAATTACAAGCTTACCTCCATCTGATGAAGGATCTCGTTTGAGCTATTATCATCTTGAGGATCAATTGGCACTTCTTGGAAAGGTTTCCATCTATATTCCCTTTTGACTTAGAATTGAATTGTTGATTGGGAAATACTAACATACATCTATCAGGTGTTGAATGCTGGTGATGATGCAGTTGGATTAGAGCAACTAGAAGAAGATACAGATGAAATAGCTCTTCACAGTGCCCGTCGTCAAGCATCCATGAGTGCAATGTCAGGTGCGAAAGGGATGGTATATATGGAGTACAGGTGCGTTATCCTTTTTTTTTCCTTGATACAATATAATACGCTGTGTGCTAATTTTTATCAAGCTGTTGAATTACCTTTTTAAGAACCTTGAGGTCATGGCTGCTTTCTTCACTGTGCAGTACTGGGAAGCTCAAAGGCCAAGGACAGATCAAGAGCAAGCCGAAAGATCCATCAAAAAGACACTTCTTATTTAAAAGACGATATGGCGCAACCTAAATGGCGCACCTCATCTGCGAAGCCCAGCTAGGGCTTCTTTGTGATGTACTTTACGACAGTGATTAAGGGTGGTTGCGTTTTCCTTTTTTTTTTTTTAAAAAAAAGTTGTCTACATACATAAATAAATCATTAGATGCTTCGAAAAGCCAGCAATTCCCATGCCTTTTTGGGCCTTCCCCCCTCCCCAACTCTGTTATTCTAACGCTTGTTGCTGACTTGCTGTACTTAGAACCTTTAAACATCTATCAATTATGATCCTCTAAAACCAAGTAACTCACCAAGCCTTGGTACACGGGTAGAACACTTTGTAGAGAGGATCTCTCTACTTAAATGCAATATAAGTTACAGTATCACATTAACTTACGGATAATCCGAATCTGAAATGTCTTTTGAGTGTATACGATGGATGATTGTGTACATCGATATTTGGTGTTATTTTTGTCCTATATCTTTGTTTTTCAGAGTTTGGACAAGATGGGTAGTCAGAGAAATAATTAAGAGAGTAAATATATAATTTGATTTATGGCAGTGATATCTGTTCATTTTCGGTCCTCAATAGTGTGAAAGTATAATTTTGTCAATTTATTTGCAAAATTCATCTTTATGTCAACGATTGATGAAGTGTAATAGATTTATTGATGTCAACCATTAATTGTTATGCAATTAGATAATTTGGTTTTTGAAAGAGTCATTTGTGTAAATTTGGTCTTTGAAAATGTGTACAAAATTAGTACCTAATGAATCGATTTTATTTACACTTTATCATTCATCTATAATGCTTATTACGTCTAACAAAATTATAATAGAAACGGTATAATTGTCATTTTAACATTTTTATGTAATTTTAACATTAACTTGTGATAATATTGTTGATTTTATGTTGCATATAAAATAAATTCACAAAAATTGCGTTTTTTTGTTGTAATGAAGAAGGCCGAAATGTCAAATAAAATAAGAATATTATGCAAGAACAATATAGCAGACGCATTTTACTTGAGAAAGTAGATAATTTAGTCTATTAAAGTAAAATTTTGTCTTTGGCTCTTAAAAATATAGATGCGTATAATTTTGTCATAAATTTTAGTATGCACAAATACTTCTCAGGTTATTCTTAAAACCCATACTAGTAACAAAGGGATATATGCTTTAAACTTGATATAAACAAGCAGCAGTGGATGCTAATTGCTAGCTTTAGTTTATGATTAATTGAGTTGTGATGTTGATGGATATGCTTTAAAGGCAATGAGTGGGCGTAGAGGAGTGTTCATTGTCAAGTATGGAGATCATAGGCTGTTAATTTAGAAATTTAGGATCAACCGGTATAGTTATGGGAATCCAATCAACTTGGTCTGTTGTTTAGGAATTTTTTTTTTTTTGCCGAAATTATGGATTAAGCGTGACTTCAATTTAGTTATTTTTCATGATAAAGGAAAGTGCCGTATTTCATCTATGCTTATCCATAGTTAGATCATTCCTTTTCTTTAGGAGAAAAATTGAGAAATTAAGTTTCTCAATGTTTAAGGAAAGGAAACCATGTTATATAAATTGATTGGCTAGTTTTTTTATTAGTTTGATCTAGATCTGTATTTACTGAACACCTAACATATAAGCTATGATAGTTTTTTTATTTAAGATTTGTTCGATATATCATACTTGCAGAATATTATAGTTTGCTTTGTTATTCTACTTGTTGCAAAAAAAAACAAAAAAAAAAAACGATAAATTTCTTTCATATACAATATAAGATCAACGATCAAACGCTGGCATTAAAATGACCTAGTACTGATAATTGTATAATTTTGTTATACTTTAATAATAATCATAAATGGAAGGATGGAAATGTTAAGAAATTCACTTATTTAAGAACGTATTTATATATATCTAGATATTTTTAAAGATCAAATTATCTCATTAATGTACCACTTAATAGTATACGTGTATAATTTATTTGTCATATTAATATTTGTTACACTTTATTAATAGTTGTTGATGAAAGGACAAAATTTTAAACAAATTGATATGTTTAAAATTAAAATCATATACAATAATACTTTTTAATTTAAACGAGAAATCACTTTCAAGGATCAAATTTTATATTTACTCTAATCAAAATGGTTAATAGACCAATCAAACATATAAAACTATTTAGAAGGCATATAGAAGTATAGTACCCATGAATAAAGTATGAGAGGGAAATTATTATAATGGTGAAATTTGTTGATTTTTATCCTAACTAATGATTAAAATTTATCATTTTGGTAAATAGCTTCTTTTGTCATATTAGGAGTTAAATTGTTAACAAAAAATTAACTATGTATTTAATTTAAAACACTATATTAATTTTATTTTTATAGGCTAATTTTTCAAAGATTAAAACACAATAAAAATCACAATTAAAAAATTAAATAAAGAATTTTCAATTTTTTTATTTCCTCTTTGTTTTATTTTTTAACAAAATTTTTTGTTTGAAAAATTATTAAAAAACTAATAAGTAAATAAGATTTAAAATAAATAAATAATTGAGAGTTCTTTTTAGTCAATAATTTAAGTCCAATTGAGTGGAAGAATTTTTTTAAAGAATATAGTTTAATAAATAATTAGGATGAAATTAGTATTAAGAGCCTATCTACAGAAATACTAAATTTTAAAGCTTAATTTATAAGAAGTTAAAATTTAGGATGTTTATGTATAAAAAATTAATAAATACAAAATTAAAATATCTATTTATAAAAAAAATAAAATTAATACTCTTTTTTCAAATAAAAAAATAGACATTTGACAAGAATCAGACGCACTATTGATGTAACAATTATCCTCAAAAATTTTCTTGTACTATCCAATATTTTCCTTTTGTAATATAAAATATTTGGGAAGCAGGAGAATTTCTCATCATGCATTTTCATTTTCATTGAGTTTTTTTCTTTTTTTTTTCTTTTATTTGTCTTTACTTAACTTTTTTACTAGAAAAATGATGTAATTTGATTATTGATAATGCTTTAACCTTGATTGAGTTATTTTATAAATATTTTTATTTTAAGCATCAATTATTATACTTAATATTTTGAATACTTATCATTATTCGAATATTGTGTTGTTTGATTTGACTAATTTATGAAATTTGGCTATCAACAAAAAAAAAATCAGGATTAAAATAATTAAGTGAAGAATATTCCAAAAGATGCCTTGTCTATGAAATGTCTGGATTCAAAATTAAGGAAAATTAGACTATTAATATTTTTGTCTTATTAGTGTTTGTTTAAATTTCAAAAAGAAAGCCGTAAGAAAAAAATTAAAATAAAAAGTGAAAACTAAAATAAGAAATCATTCATTTGTTATTTGAAATTATTTAATCTTTCAAAAGCAATTTAAATTAGTAGGTTAGCATTCGACAAGATATATATAGTTCCAGAAACTGATTTTTATACTTCAATCGCGATTTGGTACAGTTACAATAACATCAACACTGCTCGTGTAAATTAAAGAATCCTCATGTTACTGGTAAATGAAGTTGGAACCTGAAGCAATAATCAGACATGTAACCCCGCAAGAAATTTGGAGCGAAAACCAGAATACTAATACACGGGTTACAGTATGAATTTGAGGATATAGTAAGTTAATTGTGGCGTGTTTGTTTTGCATTTTTCTGTTGCATACCAATTGATGGTGGTGTTGAATTGAAAAAATGGTGGGGGTGCACAGGCCGCAGTGAAACATCACTAATTGTGTCACCATCAATTATTTGGTGAGAATGCACGTTTTTGTGGATACTTTAGAGTTTAGACGTTGGTGAAGGAATCTCGTGTGCTTGCGAGTTACCAAGACCTAGGGAGATCTAGCCTTTGACTACTTTTTTTGGGACATTCTCTTTGCTTTAACCTTTGCCTTTTGCATAATGTTGTTGGCTACTTCAATATGAATCCCATTCCAAACAAAAGAATTCATTACATGCCTAGATAGAGAAAGAAATTTGGGATGCCAACCTTCCTAAACATTAGGTGAAATTAAAGGTGTAACTAAGTCATATTAGTTCAAGTTTAGGAAAAAATAAGTTCAAACTAATTAAATTTTTTGTTTGATTTGATTTGGTTTGGTTGGAATTTTTTTTTACAACTTAAATCAAATTAATCTTATTATTGAGTTGGTTTGAATCGAGCAATTAGGTCTCAATATTATTCATTTTAAAAAGTAGAAAGATGGAAAAATCTAAAAATTAGAATAAATAAAAAAAAATTAAAAGTTTTGAAACTGAAAAAAATTGATGTGAAAATATATATTTTTTAATTTAGTTCATGAAATCAGTATACTAAAATAAATTAAAAAATATTTACTTAAAATGTTTTTTACCCATCAATCAGATATCCGGATCATTGAAATTTTCTATTTATTCAAAACAATTACCCATATTTTTAGTTTAGTTTGAGTTGATTTTATTGGATAGATTCATACTCACTAATTGAAACATTTTTCTTTTCTAACCTGCTCATCACTCATCATTGACTAAATTACCTCATCAAGCCTTCGAGGATTATGTGACACAGTTACCATGACTGTTACGAAAACACTCACACAAGAGAGAAAAAAAATTGGGAAGGGGTGGGGGAAGCAAAGTAAAAATTTGTCACCACAAGGCCAAATTTCTATCAGGAGAAGAAAAAGCAAACATGTGAAGAAATTTTGTAAAAGAAAAAAATCAACCAAAAATCAGTACTTTATGATCAAGCAATTTAATACGAGGTGTAAGATACTGTGTAATCTCACACCAGCTTAACGTGTTACAAAATTGCATACATCGTAGAAATTAGACATTAAGTTTTTTATTTAAGGTTATTATATTTTGATTGAATTTATTTTAAATTTTTATTTTTTCTATAATTTTTATAGTTTTCTTATTTTCAGTTAAAATTCTGAAGATTTTGAATTATTTTGGACAATATTTAAAAATAAGCTATATATAAATGGCAAGTTAAAGATGAATAAAGACAAATTATAAAAGTATGTGTGGACTTTTGTTTAAATAAAAGTAAAATACAATAAATAAAATATAAGTTCATGGAAGGAGCACTAATTTAAGTTCAAAGATGAAAGTTAGAAATTATATCCTACTATAATTAGGATTGAATTATCGATCAAAAATTTAGATAATTTATATGATATTTTAGATTTAAATTTTATTATTTTTATTACTGTATATAAAAAATAAATTATAAATTAAAGTCTTTTGTTTGAACTTAAAAAATAAAAAATATATAGAAATAATTTATGTTGTAAATTTTATAAAAAAAAACATAAGAATATTATGAAGGATGAGTGGATGCACAAAATAATATGGGATTGGGAATGCACGTTTAAGGGAGAAAAAGTTGAAATAATATACTACTGTAGAAAAAATGATAGAAATATGCCTTGAATAGGTTGGACACATATAAATAATACTTATAATTAAGGAAATAGATCAAATGAAGGGTAATCTACTATGAGTCAGAGATAGACTTTTAGAGGATGAAAAAAGGTGTTATGAAACACATTTGTAAAGCCACACAAATTGCCATATGTCTGTATTTAAGTGGTTAAACAATAAAATAAAGAATTAAAAGAAACTCAAGGATTTTATGAAATCAAGGTTGGTATTGGTTATAAGTTTTTTTTATCACTTTTTCTCTACTTTTCATCAGTGCTATAGTATTTTTTTAAAATTATAAACTAAATCAATATAAAATATTATTTAAATCAATTGCCTATAAAATGGCTCATGGTAAAACATTGAGTGCATTCAACAAAGTCAGAAATAGTGTTTTAAATTAATTATGAATTTATTTAACTAGCTTAACTGTTAGTTTGATTCAAATAAACCTATTTAGTAAATATAATTTTCAAAAGAACTTGTAACATTTTAAGTTAGTATTAACATTTTTTAAAATTTATTTCAATTAGTATTTGAGTTTTTTTTACATGATGAAAATAATAGAATTTAAATTTGGAATCTTAGATAAACAATTTCAATCCCTTACCACTACATCAATTTTAGATTGATTTTAATGGCCAAGTAGTATTCAGGTTTAAAAAATTATAATTTAATATTTTAAAAAAAAATTTATTATCTCATCATAATTTTTATTACAAATTCTTAATTATGAGATGTCATATGATATATTATTATTATTATTATTATTATTATTATTATTATTATTATTATTATTACTGTTGTTGTTGTTATTATTATTATTATTATTATTATTATTATTATTATTATTATTATTATTATTATTATTATGAAATGATACTTTCCAAATTATTCAGTTAATATTATATTTTTTTATGTTATATTTTATTAAGGATTATAATGAATACTGAATTATTTTATTATTTATTACAAATTTTAAATAAAATTTAATTTTTATTGACATAAATTCAATATTACAAGAAAAGGTGGTTTTTTAAAAATTATATTATTTCAAATTTTATTCTAAATTGAGAAATATTTTTTTAATTAATAATAAGAATAAAATTAAAAAATAGTATCCTAACTTTTAAGATGGCAAATTATTTGAAATAAATTAAAAATTAAAAATAATTATTTTAAAAAAATATAATTTATAAATTTTGATATACTTATATAATTAAATGAATATATGTTTATTTTATTTTAGATTAATCAATTAATTTTATCAAATATTTCAATTATCTAATTTATTAGCTATTGGTTTTTAGCTACTAATTTTAAACTTCCAGCTATCCTATTTATTAATTTTAATAATTATATGTATTATAAATTATTTGATGGTCCAACTAGTTTTTTTAATTAAAAAAATTATTATTGTTATATTTCCACATCGTCCAAGTACAATCAAAATTAAAAATATATTTGATAATATATTTTAACTAATTAAAACCTAAATTAACTATTTAAAAAATTGTTAAAAAATTATTTTTAATTATTTATATTTTTTAAAATTTTATTTAAGTAATATTTAAACTTTTGAATTTCTATCTAAAGTATTTTTTTATTTTCAAAATAATTGTATAATTAATTTTATATTTTATTTTTCTATTTATTATTATAAGTTTAATATTTTTTATTATTTCATAATAATATTACTAATTTATTGTAAATACTAGATGATATATTTATTTTTTATACTATTTATAGAATAATAATTTTTTATTTTTCAAAATTTATCAATTATAATGTATTTTTATAAAAAAAACATACATTATATTTATCAAATTCTACTCCTTCTATTTCAAAATAATATAGTTGTTTAAGGTTATAACACAAGAATTGAGAAGTATACTTATTTTTTTAATAAAATTTGTCATATGTAATAACTCTTATATCTCATAAGTATATTTTTCTTTTGTCTTAATATTTTACTTTAATTTTCCTCTTTTCTTAATAATTATTTATGGATGTAATTGAATTTTTTTATTAAAATTATAAAAAAAATAAAATTTATTAAAATAACTATTATTATGAATCGGATGGAGTAGTTTATTAATTAATTATATTTTTGTTATTTTATATTTGTTAGATAGTTTAACTATTAATTTTATCAAATATTTAAATTTTATTTATTAATTTATCAAAATTTAACTAATTTTTAATTTTTAACTTTTAATTTTTATCTTTTATTTTCCAATTAAATTTTCATTTTTTTAGTTAATTTATTCAGTAGTTTTGTAAAGAAAAAAAAAACCTTATTATTCTTCTATTTTATGTAAATACCAATTTTCTTCCATCGTAGATTAGGTAGGAAAATGAATATATGCGGTAGCATATATACTTTTTATGGTCACGGCCTCGTGAACTTGGCTTTTAGTTCATATCAGAGAGGTTTTGTAGCACTAATGGCTTACCCCAACAAATTGCGCACTTTTACTTGTCATTTCCCTGAAGTTTGGCCTTAGAACTGAACATTGTCCTTTTGGGATAGGAGGAGTCTGGGACAGTGTTACCGCAAAATTCTTTTATGACCATCTCGCTGGATTCTCCACTTAAGCTAAGTAAAAGGGTTCTCTGAGTTTTTTTTGTTTTTCCAGTCTTACCCCAGACAAAAGTTCCATCGTCAATAACATGGGCCCTTTCTTTGTCTGCCAGATCACATATATATTACTATAAAACTTCGCATGTCCACTAAGGTGTCATTCGTGTGCATAGCAAAACAATTACACTGCCCAATTTTTTTTCTTTTTTTTCCAATCAAATCGTTAAAAAATATTCCAAAGGGCATGGATCGATCAACGGAACCTTCGATGTACCAATCAGGAGACATTTATTGAACTAAACAAAAGGTCAGGTCCAGTAGACAACTTTCCCAAGCATCATTTTCTCTTATAAGATATCATCATCTCCAGGAATAAAATTCTTTAAGGGTCACTTCGAATTCTAATAGGGATACGCTAAGGGAACAAGGGGCTAATCATCTAATTATAATCTATAGCATTGCAATGATAGGATGTTGAAGTATTTTTCATATCCATTTTTTCTCTGTAGTGCTGGTCAAAAGTGGGTGTTTGGAATCATTTGGATGCATAATTTAAATTTTTTAAGCATATTTTTTCTTACTGCTCTGCCCATTAAGGGCATTGTCTCCCTCCATCTTCTATCACTTTCTTATCATAATAGGAAGCTAGTTTGTTTATGATTAATAAACTGTGAGGTATTATGGAACCGCATCCAAAAGGCCACTAGGATAGCTGTGGATTGAGGAGATGCGGTCTTTGAGTCTTTTTTTAATGTCTTATATTAGATTCTCTTTGTTTCCTTTGGTTCATGTTTTCTACATTTTGATTGATTGAATTTTTAATCAATTACAATCAAGGTTGCCAGTTTGAGGATGGAAATAAGTTTTTTTTTCCTGGCATTAATTTTATTTGTTTAGAAAAGAAAAATGTTAAATAGTATAAACAAAATCATGAGTTTTTTTTTTGTTGTTGTTGATGTTGTTTAGTTTAACCTCTTCAATAAAAACACCTGGCAGTTCATGCCATTTTTCTGATGAATGACTTCATAACATATAGTATTGTGATTTAGAAAATCTCCATATCTTTTCCTCTAAAGGATCTGATGATCATTTTATGAAAATGGTAAAGAAAGTTGCAAAGCTTGATGAATGTTGAGTTACCAGAATGTATAGTTTTGAAAAGAAATAAGTAAGCTTTACAATCAGGAGCATCTCTTTTGTTCTGGCACTAATAAGTAAATGAATGCCATTCTTTGGGAAGAGAATATATCAAAGCAGCCTCTGCATCTACTCACTGTGTTGTTCTGTCTTCATGATGTTCTTCTTTTCCAATTTTCAATATAAAGTGCTACTGTAACGGCATCTGGTACATATAGGAGCATTCTTCTATTTTTCACAAACATATTGTGTCTATGTTTTTGAGTATTGCTGCCAAAATGGCAGCTTAACACATGTTACACACTTTATGCCAGCCTTTGACAGTATATGGCATATAAATCGTAGCAAAATAATTCAGGCATTTTTTAGTTGGCAATCAATTTGTAGCTTTATGCCCTGAAGAGCAAAAGTGTGCTAATTCTTTGAACCTTTTTTGAAATTCAAAGCAAAAGAAATAGAAGACAAAGTGACACCTTTATTATATCTTTCAATTCAATAATTAATTAAAATTCTGCTGATTAAAAAAAATGAAATCTAGCTTTATTAGAGAGAAAAAAAAATTAAAAGAACAGGTAGGATTATCTTTGATTTGATATACTATCATTTCCTTTCACCGGTGGTTTACTTAGATTTCAAAATATGAACACTTTCGAGCGGATTGTTAGATTATTAATCAAGTGACATTATAGACCAACAAAATTGGAAAAGTTGTGTTTGAAAATTGAAACTAATCATAAGTAGCCCACTCCTTCTAAAGCGGTTTTTTCATTCTGACTTCCTATGTAAGGAGGAAAATTTTATCAGAATTGCGCTTTGTTAGAAAGAGATATAACATGTGAATTTGAGCACAATCTGAAGGACATTTGTCCTCCACTCTACACTTGAGTTTGTTGTGTACTAACTCATCATTTTGAGCTAAGATTTGACAGCACTAAAGTACGAAAACATAAACTACATATCGACAACCTTTTATCCTTGGAATTTGTTTGACTAATGTTTAATTGGAAGATAGAAAGTTCACTTCACAAAATTGAGAAGTTGAATTATGGAAACAATACTATATTTGTTACCTCACGATGATCAAAAAAGAATAATAACTTTCCTTTTTATATATATATTTGATTTGATGCTTCTTTTGTTTCTTTGCTCAACCAAGGAACCAAGCTTTTACTTGTTCTTGTTGCTTCATATGTGTTTAGCAGTCAAATTGTAGACTTGGATGCCAAGCTTGATGCTTTCTCTTGATCTCTTTTCAGCCAATTGCTACGCCGTCCAATATTTGTTGTTGGGTTCTACACATTCAATTTCAAATGTATCAATAAGTGAAAAGTTTAAATATATTTTTAATTTAGTAGTTGTAATTATAATTAAATTTAATTTAATTTTAATTATTAAAAATTATTTATTTTTGTAAAATTTAAAAATAATATTTACTGTTACTTCATATGTATCTAGCTCTTATAATTTTTAATTTAATAATGTTTTGAGGTAGTATATGTAATGTAATACATTTATATGTATCACACATTATTAGAAAATGAAAATAAATTTTGTTTTAAAAAATTAAATTTTATAAAAATCAAAATTATTAATTTTCAAAATAAATTTAATTTAATTGTATTTATAAAAATAAAATTATATTTTATTGTGGTCCAAAATTTTTCTAAAAAATAAAATAAAATAAAATTAAAATTGATCAACTAGTTTATTTATATATCTATAATAATAATAATAATAATATAATGTAATTTTAACTTTTTTATATAAAAAATAAAAGCAACAACTAAGATTTAACAAAGGAGAAAAAGATAAATTTGTAAGAAACAGTGAATTCATAATAGCAGCATCTAAGCTATTGAATAATACGTATCCGATTCAATTTAGATAATTTTAAATTTAACTAAAATATTCAAATAAAAATTTCCTTCTCTTAGTGTATGAGAAATAAAAACATTTCACATTCTATTCAACAAATTTTGAATTTACTTGATGATAGTACTATATTTATAAAATAAAGTAATTTTAATAAAATATATTATCACAATCTAAATTATCTATATTTTTTAATATTATTTATATATATTTTTTATGTATGCGTACTAGTATACTTGTTTTATTAATCATGTGTATATCTGAACAAATAATCTTCTAATAAATATATATGATCATTTAATCTACATTAATTTTACAATTTCAGAATATAAATAATTTAAGATATTATGACTATGATGATAAGATAGTTACATACAACATATATTATTCTATCTAAACTAAAAACTATAACGATCTATTTCTATTCTTTGAATTGATACTTCTGCATCATAATTGTTGTCCCTAATTATAATAAGAATTTTTTATATACTTTTTATATCAATGATCACATTAACGTCGAAAGGGAGTGATTCATGTTGCAGGCTCAAGGAGTCATGATCACGCATACAAAATATAATAGTAAGATACTTCGTTTAAGTAAAAGTAAGAATAGAAGTAATGCATTAAATTATAATTTAATATAAAGAGTTCTTTAACTTTTTCAACGAATTATTAGAAAACAATCCTCCTATGCAATGTATGAACGAAATTATTCTATTTTCTCCTCCACAGGTTACTATGACAGACTCAAGAACAAGTTGAGATTATTGCATCGTATACCGCAATAATCTTCACTAGTTTAAAGTTGACTATTCTTACAATATGTAAATGCATGTATACCCAAACATTTTCGTAGCTTTATCAAAATAATAAAGATAGTCTAATTTCAAATCACAGTGTGCCCTTGACAACACTAAAATCATCATCATTCTCATTTTACAACATTCTGAAATTGTTCGATTAGTAATGATAATCTTCAAGATTTCATCAAGGCGAATAAATCCAACCAAAGCAATCTCGACTACAAGAATCAACACCAGACCATTGGGAGGTTCAAATCCAGCTCACGTATCCCCTAAGCTCGATAGTTCTCACTATCATAAACTTTGGTCTACGTCTACGTGAACAGACTCTTAGATTTCTCAGTTTCCTTTCATATCAGAGTTTTATGCAAATAATGCATGTCAATTAATTATTCTAATTCCTATCTCTAACACACTTGAAAGTCTTGCCTTCCTCGTAAGGATTAGGACCTCATAATCCTCAATCAATTATTTTATTGCTCAACTCTATACATATATATTTTTTACATTTAATTATATACTTTTTACTAGCTTAAATGAGATTCCCAACCCTAATATAATTTTATATAAATTTAGGTCAATAATTTTATATAAATTAACTACTAATATAATCTTCTCTAATAATGTTATATTTTATCTCATTATACTAAAGTTTAAATATAATGGTTTATATATATATATATATATATATATTTATATATATATATATATATATAAATCTAATTAAATATTAACTATATTTTTTTATATAACATAAAAATATATTTGAGGGAAAAGTAATACCTATAATAGGATATTAGATTTTAAACATTTTTATAAAATAATAGATAACTTTCTTCTTTCATCAAACTTATTGATTGGATACTCTCTTATATTTATTATGTAAAAATATATTTATATGACTTAAATTTATTAAATAGGATCTTATTTTAAAACCTTTCTCTATAGTTACATGTGTAAATATTATAACCCCTATAATTTATATTAATTTATATAAGGATATATAATTTTATAATTTCTACAGAATTTATTAACATAATTTATAAATAAATATGTATATATTTTTTATATCTAAAATTTTTATATTACACTCCCATTTAAAATTGATTAATTTAATCCCTAACTAATCTAACCACCAATTTATAATTATATAATATTTTATCTATATTCAAATTTAAATATAATCACAGATAAATTTTAAATTATCACATAATTGGTAAAATCTTATTATAGGGTAAGAACTTTAAAACTACTCCTATAAACAAATAAATTTCATCTATAATTAAATCTAAATATAATTAAATCTAATCTCTAAATTTATCACATAATTAATAAATTTCATTTCAAAGTAAAAGATTCTAGAACTATACTTTATTTAAATCTCTTCTCTTTATCTAAAATTTAAAAATTGATATAATTTTTTTTAATTTTTCCTATGAATCCTCACCTCCACTGCAGCTTTGAAATTCAAGTTTCACGATCTTGAATTCTTCCTTCAGAGTTGAATCTAACCACGCTAATTACAATTCTCCTTTTAATTTTTAAAATTTATCTCCTGCAATTTACCTTTCAATTGTTTTTCCCCTTTGTTTATAATGTAGTGTGTGAGTGGCGGGAACAGGTGACAATGTGCATGTTGTCACCGCGAATGCCGTTTAATGTTTTTTTTATATTACATATATGATTTTCAAACAATTAAATCCACTTTCATTTAAAATTAAAACTAATATAAAAAAATAACGTTACTTATAATTATTAATTACATTATATATTTTTCATAAATTATTATCTCAAATATTGAAATCCCACAAATTAATCTCATCAATTATTATAAATAGTAAACATGGAGGTAGAAGAGTCACAAAATACTTCATTATTTAACCTTTTAAAAAATAAAAATAAACTATTACAATTACTAGTTCTAAAATAAAAACCATCTTTTAATAATAATTAAAAAATAAAAATTAGGTATTGTAAAAAATAAAATAACTAAATATATGCATATAACTTGATTAATTAATGATTATAAGAGAGTAAAAAAGTTTTATTTTTAAAAATTAATAAAAACCATATGCAGTTATGTTGATTTCTCAAATCATAACTTTCAAAGTAGTATTTTAAAATAAAATATTTAACCAAATATATCTAGTAATTTATATTTTATCAAATAATTGATTGACTAATTTATAAATTACTTATCTTACCGAACTTTATTACACAGACAATCTTGGAAAACTAGATATATGCAGTAATTGAAGTGGATGGAAAAGAAAACATCTATCATTATAAGCAAACTTTTTTACCGGCATTTTGCCAACAATTTGAATAGGATATATAAAGAATAATATTTATTTTTTTTTCTTATATTTTATTATTAAAATCTTTAATCAAATGACGATGTTGTAATTTTTTAAAACTTCATAGGACATATTTATTACAGGTTATTTATTTAATATTGAAAGGAATATCAGGTTGTTTGATTAGAAATTTAATGATAAAGATCTTAAACTTATCTAAATTTTGTTCAACTAAAAATATTAGTGACCTTAAACACATTCTTTATTAGAAACTAGAATTTATTAATATTTAAAACTTACGAGTAAGTCCTATTAAATAGAAAAGAAAGTTCACACCATCCCATGAATTTTAGTAAATTTCAGCTGAGCAATATAAAACATGTACTAAAAGTAATGTGTTGAACCTGTTTGTTACTATTTTATTAAAAATATTTTTATATTTCTATTCAATAAATTTTTAATGAAAAATTACACTTTTAATTTTGTAAACTAAGTCTCAATAACTAATGTAAATAAAATCTTTTTTCTAATGAAGAAAAAGTCATGAAAAAAAAAGAATTTTAGAAATCTAAATGAAAAAGCTTCTCCTTTTGAAGAGATGAAGTTTTTTAAAAAAAAATTAGGAAAAATACTACATGAAGGGAATGGTTTGTCATCAAGGTAAACTAAGCTGACAATTTTGGAATAAGAGTTTTGTAAAAAGGGGATGATTTTTCATTTTAAAATTAAAAATTATATATTATCTGTGAAAATAAATAATATATAAATTTTATGTTACTTATTATTTTATTCTTTATTTTAAAAATTATTTATTTATCTAATTTTTTCTCTAAAGATTTCTCCTTTTTTTCTATTTATTGGGCTTTGTTTTAATTTTGACAAAATTTATTTTAATCAAATTTAAAAATAATTTATAAAGATAAAGTAAAATTTAATAGGATAGAGATTGGATGTCATATTTTAATTCCTACTTTTTTTAAAAAAATCCACACCTAAATAGAGATTAGAATGGCAAAATCGATTATGACTCTTCTCGTTGGCACACCTAAAATCTAAATAATAGCTATCCAGAAAATATGCCTTGCATTGATAATCTTTGCTTTGGTGACCCTTAGATATCAATTATAAAAGGAATACAATTTATAAATTAGGTTGAGTCAGTTTGATAACAAATAATTGAATTTAGTTGAAATACATATTAGCCAAAAAAAATTAACTCAATTTAAACGTTAAACTTAAATTGGAATAGATTGGATCATTGGTTTTTACATAAATGTATGCTTAATTTTGTTTATGTCTTGTCAATATAAAATTAAAAAATATTATATAATTAAATTAAAGAAAACATAGCTATTAAATAATTTCGTTTTTTATATAATTAAATTTTTTATTAAATTATACCAATGATTTAAGAGGGTTGTTAGAATTTATATTAAATTTTTTGAAGTAAAAAATATATAAAAACTTTTAAAAATAAATTTTATATACATACTTTATATATATATATATATATATATATATATATATATTCAAATTATCAAAAAAGCTTCACTTACCATAAAAATAAGTGAAATAAATTTTAGATATTTAATTTATTTTATTATTTTGTTTAGAATATAAATTTAATTATTAAATCATGTAATATCATCTTGGTTATTATTTATGCTAGTGAACATGATAACCAAATCTAAACTTATAAATATTTACCCAATATAACTTGATTTTAACAAGAAAATTTTGCTTTAACCAAATCTAAAAAGTTTAAATTTAAATCCAATTTACAGAAGTAGTTATTTAACCCATCCTAAACATCTTTTAATTACTAAAATAATAGTTAAATAATGATACTAAAATTTTTATATTTTTCTTAAAATATAATTTTGTTATTAATTTTTATATATTTAAATTAAAATATATTTAATATATAATTTATTCAAAATATTATGCATATATGAATATAATCTATAAAAAATATTTTTTTGAAAATATATATATATATATATATATATTATTTATTAGTTCAATAAGATCAATGTTAAATTTAATTTTTTATACCTAAATATAAATTTATCATAATTTTTTGCAAAATGATTTTGTAAGAAAGGAAAAGTCTGTTCAACCTATTGTATTGTTATATCTATATGTTAAAGTTTAAATAAATTAAATATTTATAGGTATGTAAATTTTATAATTGATATTTATTTATATTTAAAAATATATTAAATAATTATTTTTAATAAAGTATCAAATAATATTTAAATTGTATAACTCTTTATTAATTTAAGTTTTTTAATAACTTTTTTAATTTAAAAAGTTGAATTTATAAAAGTTAATATTTATAAAAAAATAAGTGGAGTAATTAGATAAAATCACTTATTTTCAGAATAAGTATATTGCTTCTTATTTATAAATATTTAAAAAAAATTAAAAAGTAGATAAATATAAATAAAATAAAAGTCGCGCGTTTGGGCAACTGCATTATAGCGTATTTAATTTTCAAAGGACACATTTCAATACCCAATTCAATGATGATTAAATTACACCTTTTTTTTATCCTATTAGTTGGATCTAGTTGATCAGGTTCAAGAATCAAAGTGGACTAACAAGGTTTAGAAGCTCAATAATGAACTTGGCAGAATTGGTAATTTTAGGAGTCCCGATGTCCTCCTTTAATTTCGTGCTGTCTTTCGAAATAAATATCCATCATTTTCTTGTTCTTTAAAACGAAAGAGAGCACTCTGACACCTTTATTTAATAAGCTAAAGATGGTAAGTGTAGTTGATTTTCAGTTGACAGCAATTAGTTAAGGAAACATAAACAATCATATCAAAACATAAGAGGCTTAAAATTTATTTTTGTTAAATATTTAAATAATAAATGATATTAAATCTATTTTATTTTTTAATGATTATTATGTTAGATTTTATTATTAAAATTGTGACATGTAGTTAGCTAGATATATAATTTAATGAACTTAGAATTGGGGGGGAATCAATAACTACTTGGGGAGTTGCAGCCGACTCGTTTTCAGAAGATTGCGTTAGACTATGTTCAAAATTGTGAATAATTTATCCTTGATTGTATATATAAGTTAATTTAATATCAACTGACTTAAAGATATTAAAAAAATAAATTTGACCATGTAACTCTTTATTCCTTTATACCAGTATAAATACATCAGCTGAATGTTGCATAAATATGTGCAAGCGGTAGCACAATGATTTGAGGGTGAAGCTTTACTTCTTTGCCGGTGACCTACAATTCTTATTCGATTCTCTTCTCTTTGTAGGACGTAAAATAAATAGTATACTCTCGTATAAAATCAATTATCCCATGTTAAACTTTTAAATCTATTTATTTTTATAATTATAAATGAATCAGGACTGTGTCCAGAAATTTCAAGCTCGTAATCAAAATTATTAAAGAATCAAATGTAATATATAAATTATTATTTTTTTAAATTCTGAACTGTGAAATCATTTAGCATAATTACATAATTAATTAATTTTAAAAATTTATTCCCAATGGACAATATACGTATAACGGTTACAGTTGAAATACTTTTTTCAAAATTAAAACAGCTATCTTATCCGAGAATAAAAATATTATAAGTAAGGTAAATAAAAATATATAATATTTTAAATTATTTTAATATCTATTGGTGTTTTTATAATTTTCGTTAACATTTAATATCTTTATTTTTGAAAATAAACTAAGATTAAAAGAACGCAAAGATAAGGAAAAAAGAAGAAAAAATAAACTAAGAGCAAAGAAATTTTAAAAAAACTAAAAAAGTTTTATTTGATAAATAATTAATATAAAAATGATCAATTAATAGTAATGTGTAATATTATTCTTAAATATATATAAAATTTTTAAAATTGAATCAGTCAAGATACTTAATTGAAGATTCAATGATTTAAATGTAATTAAATTAATATTAATTAAATTTATTTTTAAAATATAATATATTATATTAAAAATATAATATATATATATAATATTAAAATATATTAGTATTATAATTTTATATAATTAAAAATTTAAAAGATATATATTTTAATTTTTTAAAAAATTAAATTATACATATAACGTAAAATAAAATATTTTTAAAACATATATATATTAAACTAATATTATTTTATATATAAATCAAATTTTTTATTATTTCTATTTAGTTTACTATCGGTATTTATTATAATTTTTTGTTAAATAAATTTACTATTTTAATTAATAAAAAACGATTTTAAATTCAACTAATCAATTGAGTCTAATTTTCATAATTATAGTTATAAAGATTCTTCAATATATCATGTAAAAAATAAAGTTGTGAAACATAATAGAGCCAAAATTTGGTAAAATTGAGATTAAAATAATTGTCTTGCTAAATTTGCGGCTCTCTTCTAAATTTTAATAAGATTATTCCTATATTTTTTATTTTATAAAAAGAATTTGAATACAAATTTTATACATGTAAAATTTAATATGAAAAAAACTACTCCATTTCATGTTTAAAGTTCTACAATTTTTTACCAACATTAATATCATCTTCTTCTTTTCACTACTGTGTATTCAGGATTATTAAAAACATTATAAAGCTTTGTTGAGTGAGATAATAGTATGTGAAAGGAGTAAATCTCATGCTTAGAATTTAACAAATAGTTAAAATTAAGTTTAATTAAAATTATTTTGACTATAAGATTAACATGGTTCACGTCCCTTATATTTAGTCAAATACATAATTAGTATTCCGAATGATTTTATTCTTCGCCTCAAAGAAGGTTGAATGTATGAAAGCATAATTACGCCTTTGCTCAAAAACATGTCATGATTAAATGAAATATTATATATATACACACACATACACTAATCAATTGATAAATCATAACTGGAAAAAATAATAAAAAATAGGGTGCAACTACAACTAAACTAATTGGGGCACCCTCGTCCAACAACCCAATTTCATGTTTGACCGTAGGAACATTTCAGATTCCACATACAGGGACTTATTGATATATTTTATTTAAAAAGAAAAAAAGAAATTCTTCTCCATTTCAGGTGGCTTGCAAAAGGCTTTTCCTTGATCAAGTGCTAAACTTTCCCTAATTAATAAAGACTCTTACGGAAAATTATGCTTCTTCAACGTTCAAAAACTCAAAAGCCACAGTACTGAAACTGGCTAGCTCCATAACCTTTTACATATTGTTCTGCTCCCACTGTTGCATCGTCTAGCTCTTCATGCAACCGCAATTCTTCAATCTGAACGAGAGCCAAACACAAATTATCAACACCCCTTCAACTAATTAATCAACAATGCGCTCCCTAATGTCATTGTAACACTAGTTAATTAAATATCGTAAAATAACTAACTAATAGTTAATTGTTTGTTAAAATTTGAGAAAAAAACAATTAATATTTACCCAGAAATCGGCTTCGTTTTCATCTCGGATAGAAGACGGAGCCTTGGGAATCTCGCTGGCCTCGTCGTTTCGGGCAAATCTGCCACGTATGCGTGGTCGATTGTCGGCTAGTGTCTTTCGGCATGCATACTGGCACCACATACATAAAAACAACAACGCACACACATTCAGACCATTTTTTCCCCCTTCCATTAAATCTCCTAATCAAACATATATATATACTGGAAAATAGTTTTATGCAGTTATTTCAGGTGTTGCGACATTATTGAACTCCAATATAAAACCTTTTGTGTGCGTAAAAATAAGTTGACACTATTTGCATAAAAGTTAATACTAGCCATTTCAGCTTATTTTTTATTTTGATTTGGTCCGTTATTTTTTTATCTTTTATTTCTTTATTTGATTTCAATTTAGTTTTATTTATCAATTATGGTGATCAATTGATCATAATTGAAAAAATTATATTTCTCGGAGGTGAAAAACTGTCATAATAAAAAGTTAAAAACCAAAAGAAAATAAGTAAAAGGATTAAAGCAAAAGAAAAACAAACTACTGTAAAATTAGAGTATGTAACTATTAATTTTATCCTGTGCATAAAATGAATACATCATTGGACCAAGTGGTGGGGGTCTACTACTCCAAATGACAGTGTGTATAAAAATAAGTTGACACTATTTGCATAAAAGTTAATACTAGCCATTTCAGCTTATTTTTTATTTTGATTTGGTCCGTTATTTTTTTATCTTTTATTTCTTTATTTGATTTCAATTTAGTTTTATTTATCAATTATGGTGATCAATTGATCATAATTGAAAAAATTATATTTCTCGGAGGTGAAAAACTGTCATAATAAAAAGTTAAAAACCAAAAGAAAATAAGTAAAAGGATTAAAGCAAAAGAAAAACAAACTACTGTAAAATTAGAGTATGTAACTATTAATTTTATCCTGTGCATAAAATGAATACATCATTGGACCAAGTGGTGGGGGTCTACTACTCCAATTTCATACCTCAATTATTATTAGTACAAAAGAAACAGTGCAGTGATGTTTTTACTTTTTAGCTTACCTTAATGGTCTTGTTGAAGTTCCTCTGGGTTCTCTTGGCTCTGTATTTAGAAATTCTTTCTTTTCTCTCTTCAGCACTGTAACGCCCTACTTTAAAGTTCGATTCCTCCAACAACGGCGCTTCCGTTGGAGACATATGATTTCCATTCATGTTCTGATCAATAAATAAAATAATCTTCAAGAAAACAAAATTGAAAAAGAAAAGAATGAACTACATGTACATGTTAGGAAACCAGTATTTATTTAAAATAAAATTAAAGCAAAAAACAGTAAATTAAAATGTTATTTATTTATTAATTAATTAATTAATTAATTATACCTGCAAATCTCCTGTGCTGCAAACTCTCCTCATTTGTCCACCGAAGACAATGTCTTCAGGGGAGCTCAATTCATGGGTTTGAAATTTAGGGGAATCGACAAGAGTATCAGCGTGAGGTTGTGAAACAAAACCGGGTTTGCCTTCAAAAGAGTTACTGCTGAAGCTCCTCTGCATGTACTTGGAAACACTTTCAGCACCACTGTAACTGTGAGGAAGGAATTGCTGACCGTACATATAATCAACACCTATTTGGCATTCCTCACTTTTCACTTCATCAAAACATGAGAAACTTGAAAACTCATTTGCTAGATTTTGGCCGTTTGAAACACGGTTAGCATGATGATACAGACTGAGGCTTTCCAAGTGTGCACTCGGAGGAGAGAATGAGAAAAAAGAAGGAGAAAATTGGTCAACAGAAGGAAGAGTGTTTGAATTCTCTTGTGCTACATCAGTAGGAGAATTTGTGAAGACAGGAAAAGGATCGGATAGAAACGAAAGGTCTCCAACTCCATCAGAAGAAACCAGGTCTGAGCTTGAATGTGTGTTCAAAGTTGTGCCAAAACCGTATAGATCAGAAGACATAGAAACAAAATTCATGCTACAATTGAACCCCTGAATCCGCTGAAACAGCACGAACAAAGTGTTTGTGCCTTGTTGGAACAAGAAAAAAATAATAATAACGAATTTTAGTTTTGTAAGGTTTTTTGGTTGGTGACGGGTGCTATTTTGTCTATGTAAATTGTCACTGAATGATGAAATGGAAGGGCTGGTGACCCCTTGAAGAAGAAGACAAAGCGAAATTGTTCCTTTGTGTGTCTCTCTCTCCTTAATGACTTTGTCCAATACCACAGGTTGAGACTTGATACCAGTCCTTCCCTGCTTCAATTCTTGCCTATTTATAAACAATTAATCCTTGCAAATCTTCCATTTTCTCCCTCTTCCTTTCAATATTCTTCAAGCTCGCCCCGTGGGCCCCTTTTAAATTATACCCTCCCGTCCAAATTGCCTTGACTTTATTCGGTACGGTAGAGTAAATTAAGTCTCATATCTCACAACTTACATGTCCTTTTTAGTTTAAATAAATATAAGTTAAGGACTAAACACCAGGATACTGTTATATTGACCATATAACTATGAACAATGAGATGAAAAACTATAATTAAAAGTTTTTTCATTATTTAAATTATTTTTTATAATAGAATTCCATTCCATATGGACGAAAAAGAAACAAAACACATTGATGGACTGGAATAAAATGTACTTCATTAATTTGTATTTTACTTTATTTTAAATATTCTGAATAATAAAAAAAACGTGATCTCATATTATTTTATTTTATCCATTTTCATAAACTTAAATATTATTTTGGTGATTATTTATCATCTTTGTGGAAGAAAGAAAACATGATAAAAAAGAAATTCCAAAATAGATAACATAACCACTGTTAATATTACACCCAAATAATCATATCTTGCTAAACAATTTTCAGATTAATTTTTTTATTAAACCACGTGTATCTTTTATTAATAGAAATTTAACTCGAGTTTTTAACGAAATATTATTTAAGACTTACAAACAGGGATATTCCCTTCTATATAAATGTGAAACTTTTAATGTTGTCAATTCCTCTTTAACATGTCTGTCCTGTATAAGTTTTCAAGCCCCCCCGCCACCCCCTAATTTCCTTTTATCATTTTTTTTCGTCATGGATTTAAAACAATAAGGGCCACCAACGCCCAAACTAGAACCCAACCAAAGGGGCTACCAGCCCAAAGGACACGAGTAGCCTAGGAGAAAGACCATTATACCCCCGATTTATTTTTCTCATCCTCTCTTCTTTTCTTTTTTAATCTACCCTTCTTTCCCTATCATCTCTCATTTAGAGCTGGGTAATTTTAATATTTATATTATTTAAATTAAAATTATTATAATAAAAACAAATTTAATATTCTTTAATTTATTTTTGTTTATATATTTTATTAAAAATAACATATAAATAAATTTATAATTATTTTGATGATTATATATTATAAAACAAATTGATAATTATTTATTTATTTATTTATTATTTATAATATATTTTTAAATAAAAATTAATAAATAAATAATTTAAATTCTAGAATTGAAGTTACAAAAACTGGTCCTGCTATTTAAATTATGAAACATTAAACGAAAATAAAAAATTATTTTCAATAAAGTTTTTTCCTACAATTAATAATTAATGTTTATGCTTTAAAAATAACTAAAACTGGTGTTGTATTTATATATAATATTAATGATTAAAAATAAGAAAATAAAATAAGTTGGGATCATTGAAAAAATAAAAAATATATAACTTATATATATAACAAAATTACTTTGATAATTTTACAGGAAAGAGGTACAATCAGCAAAAAGCAAAAATGGATGTAAATAACAATTTCCGGATTTTGATTATACGTCGAGAGAGACTTCATCGGCTTGTTTGAGGCCCAAATTCAACATTATGCCCAAGTCCAACTACACCTTCCTACCAGCCTATCAATTCTTTTTAATCAACAATGACTTTCTACTACCTGACAAATTTGGGTTTATTTTGGGTGATTCCTTTTATTCCTTGGTACAAATGCCGGTTTCTCGAAGATTAGTAGTGTAATATTTTGTTTTTTTTTTGTTGGGCTTATGCCCTTACTTTAAAAAATTATTTTAATTTTCTGTGCATGGTTTAATAATCCATTTTTATGTTAAAAAAAGTTTAAATATAGAATATAAGTAATACCTACAAATGAATAACAGGTAGTGTAAATATAACCTAATCCATTATTATCAAAGCAAATTTCATATGAAACATCACACAAAAGTGAGAAAAAATTCATGCAAATAAATGAACAAATAGACAAAAAAAACTTAAAAATATTTTAAATGGGCTGTAAAAGTAACGCAAACGGGCGAAAAAAATGGGTAGAAAAAACATGAAAAAAGGTTTTGTATGTGGGTGGATAGAAACCATGCAGATGGGAGAAAAAACTAGTAGAAAAAACATTCAAAACAATCACGGAAATAATGAAAAAAAAAGTTAGAAAGAGCCATCAAAAGAGTAAAAAAAACTTATGGAAAAAATTATTCAAATGGATGAGAAAATGGTTTTTGTGATAAAATTCAAATGTTTTAATAAAATATTTTATATAAATAATAATAGTAATGTTTAAATATTTTATAAAATTTACAATATTAAATAATTTACTATTATTATAGTTATTATATATTTCATATAATTTTGTTATAATATAATAGATTATAACAATATAATATTTTATATATGCTATTATAATGCAAGTGTTCAAAAATTATATATAATTTTTTTATCATTTCCAAAAGTAATAATATAAATTCATGAATATTTGAAGTAAATGAAGATATAATTAATCTATAATAAACAATAGGTCATGTATTAAAACATACAAATTGACCATATAAAAATAATAAAATTAATTTTCAAAACAAAACCTAACAAAAAGAAAGAGAAAATTAATAAATTAAATCATTTTAAAAATATTATATTCTTATAATTAAAAAAAAACTATTTGAATTAATTATTGTTTATAAACAGATAAACGTTTTTAATGTATTCTCATCTCTTATTACCATTTGCAATTTTTTTCACAGCTAGTTAATTTTTATAATTTTTGACTAACTATCAAATTCCAAGTATATTTAAAAAAAGAATTACGTCTACATTATTATAATTATGATGATAAAATTTATATAATTTTTTTTATTTATAAATTTTTTTTATTTTTAAATTATTAGATGTAAAACTTAAATAAATAATATCTCATTACATTATCCTTGATAACATGTTTAGTTGCTTAAAAAATTAAATTTTTAATAATTAAAAAAATATAATAATAATTTATATACAATAATTTTTATTATAAATTAAACAATTTAATATATTAATAATGTTAAATGATATTTTTTAATAATTTTTTATTTTTATTATATAAACTAAAATATACGTAAAAAAACTAATAATAAAAACATATAAACAACCAACTTTGACTCAACTTTCAAAATTGTTTACCTACACTGTCCATTTATTAGTCGCAAGACAAACAAGATTGAAGCAACTTTATTAAATTTGATTTTGTAACGGTTCTTATTCATCTTCTTATTATATCATATAATTTTAAATATATTTGTAGTTATTTAAACAAAATTATATATATTTTTCATGACTTTTTTAAAATTTTATTTTAATTTGTATTATTAATTGAGTTTGAACTTAAATATTTCTTAGTTGGCTATTAAATATTTAACTAAATATTAATATATTAAAAATTATTATACAAACAGTTGATATAGATGAGATATTAATATGAATTTTTATATAATTTAATAATAAAAACTATAATTATATTATTATGTGAGATTTGTAATATATATATATTAAATTAATTTTTATTATACAATAAAATAATGAAATTTATACTTATAAATTTATATAAACTATCTTCAATTTTTTTTATTAAACTAATCATAATAATTTCTTCATAAGATATAATTTAATTGAACATGTATCACCTAAATCAATGAATACATACAATTAAATTAATAATAATAATTTAAAATAATTAAAAAAAATAAAAAAATAAAAATAAAAAATCTATTTATAAGGATTAAAAATAAAATTTAATATATTCCTATAAATTTAAAATGTATTTAAACGTGTTATGCCTATTTATTTATTATTATTATTATTTCTAAATTATAAAAATTTATGGTCAGGAAGTCAAAAACCTTTCATTGTTACGAATGATGAGATAGCTCCTAGAACCTTTCTTTGTTTTAAAGGGTCAGCTAGCAGCCAACCAATGAATTGATAGGACAATTGGAAGTTCCAATGTTCAACGCGCAAACCCCAAAACCACGCTGAATCTTACTCTTCTTTGATCCAAAGATCAAACAAGATTTAGTCCCCCTTATCGTAAATATCTATATCATTTCCTTATTTCTGAAAGGAGCGGATCTAGAGTTTCCCTTACTGTGCCGAAGAAGTAGAAACAAGTAGTCATGGCGTCGCAAGAGCATATCGAAAAGATGCAAGCCCGGCAGAATTTCCGGAATCTCTGGCACACCGATCTCATGAGAACAATTCAGGCTGATACTCCCTGTAAGCACGCGCTCACTCTCACTCTCCTCCACCTGCATTGAATTTTTCGTGACTATGTTATGCTGACATCCTTTATGAAACTGAATTGTGCGCAGATTGTTGCTTCGCGCTGTGGTGGTACGTGATCTGGAACTTTATCTTTACTGTAGGACTGTTTCGTCACTTCTGGCTCTATAGATCTAGTGATTGTTCTTTCGGCTCTGTAGTTTTTTTTTTCACTTGTACGAGGAATCGAATATTTGAATTTTCGTTTTCCGCTGTTTCTCGTTTACGAGCTATAGATCTAGGGTTTACGTTGACTTGCATTGACTAACGAAATAACCTGATACTACTTAAAGGAATTTTCGCACTCTGTTTGAATTGAGCGGTGTTATTATTTGTTTATAGGTGTTTTTAAGATATGTAGATCTGAGAACGAAAAGGTGAAAAACATTCACGGTGCCGATTTGTAGGACAAAGACAAACTATGCTTATTGCGGGTGGTTTAAGATTGTACTGAACTGATAAGGAGTTGGTAAATGTGAAAGAGAAATTCTATTTATGTATAATATTTTTACTACATTTTATTTAATTAAGCTATAGATTGGAAGAAAATAGAAAAAAGTGTAAGATAAGATAGATGATGTAAGGGAGAGAGATAGGCAGAAAAATTTGGTTGTGAGAAAATGTTGTCAAAATATGGTGTTAGAATACTATGACACTAATGACTATAGGGGGTTTCTATCTTTAGCCACAGTACCTTGGAGTGTAGATGTTGAGTGTTGAAGGAATGTGGTCTCTGTGTCAGTATCATTCCCTAAGTGAAGGATCTGTTTCACTGCTCAAGTGTTCCTCATAAGGCCAAACCTCATGGGGAGGCTTTTGTAATTGTGAGAATTCATTAATTTTAACACCGTTCTGGCTAAAACAAAAATATGGTTATAACAGCTTAAGGCCGCATTCATCGAAGTGACGAGGGAAATGCTCGGTATTATTTTGAAGGACAAATACTGAGATCTTTATTTTGGCTGTGAATTATTGGGAAGTAGTAAATATTCATAGGGAAACTATCATGCTCTGTTATTTCAAGGACCTGCTGTGGCTGTCGCTCGAAACATAATTATCTCCGATGCTCTTTCAGTTGGAGCACAATTTAATTGACCTGCATTGTAAGGCACAATTTAATTAATTTTCTGTATTGTTAATCTAATTTTCCATTATCTCATTATAGTGCACCATGCGTGTCATACCTGCTTCGCAAGCGAGCTCTTTATGATGATATGTCAAGGTAATTGACACAGTTTCTGCTTTGATGCGCTCCCGAAATGACTTACATTGTTCTGTTTGTGTAATATATCTGTTTTATTTGTTCCAGATACACATGTTGTGCTGGTTACATGCCCTGCAGTGGTAGGTGTGGAGAAAGTAAATGTCCTGAATTTTGCCTTTGCACCGAGGTATAGAAATGTGTACTTGTTTTCTTTCCTTTTTTATATGCTTGATATTACTACATGTCATTATGGATTTTCAGCGGTATGTCATTTATCCCTATCAATCAATTTCAACTGTGATGTCTTAGCCACTGCATGATCTTAGCGCATGTCTATACTGTGATACTGGGGAAAATAATAGTTGAAGACTTGAAACATGTCTGTGGTAGGAATTAGTGGAAAAAGAAAATGCAAATGCAGGATTTTATGGTATGTCTAATAAATCGTTTCCAACATTTGAGATTAAGCCTGTTTACTGCTGTTATTATCTTGTATATGGATAATGAATGTGAGATATTGTAAAAGCGGTTGATTCTTAACAGTGAAGGGTGAAAACTAAAAAGGATGGGTTAAAATGTTTAGTCATAGAAACAGAATCTTTTGATCTCTCCATGAATGCAGTGACCATTGTTTTCAAAACTAGCTTAGAGTGGCTGGTCCGACCCATTCAATTATGAATCAGTGCCTCCTCAGCTGTCTTGTATAGTGACCGATTTGGTTTTAAAAACATTGGTGGTGACAGTAGGCAGTAGACAGATTTTAGATGCATGCCTAGTGGCAAATTAAGTAGTTGAAGATTTAATGTTAAATTAGTTTGTAGGTGCCGACAGTAATTGGGAATTTTCATTTGAACTGTTATAAGTTTCTAACTGTAGGACGGATTTGAGGAACCACTAAATTTTTTTAAATTATAGACCCAATCGTTTTGTAAATTGGGCTATATTTCAAAATTTTCTAATTGGACCCCTACTCTTGCGGTTAGTATTCAATTAGGAATTTTTGGAACTCTAGGAATTCAATTTCAAGCTTTTAGAATAATATAGAGGTCTAATTGAAAATCGCTTAACAGTAGCAGAGCATATATTAAAATAAGGAAACTCAAGGTTTTAAGCTAGATTTTGAGAAAGTTTATGATCTATTCAAAGTGAGGGTCTCTGAACAAGGCTTTAGATAGAAATGCCATTTATTGTTCAAAATGGGGTATATGAACCCAGTGGTGTCTTTTCTCCAGTTTGTCATTGTTAATTAATGATGAACCAAAGTTTTTGTTTCATGGTCAGAAGAGGACTTATAAGGTGGATGTACTAAGTAAGTTGTTGATTGCATTTATTAAGCCATCATTTATATTTAAGCATTTTTTTTTTAATTTTAGGTTGTTGAGTTGTCACAGAATCAAAAAATTGAAAATATACTGATACCAGAGTTAAAGCAAAAAGGGCTGCTTTATTTAAATGTTGAATGTTAGAAAATAGTATTTGAACTATTATTTATAAATTGTTACAATTAAATAAAGACCATGCGGGATTCTTTCGGAGCTTGTTTCTCGAATTTTCTTTGGTTATTTCAGATAACATTGATAAATTTTTTGTTACACGTATTTGTTTCAGGTTTTCCTCTGCTTTGGCAATTCAGTGGCCTCAACTCGCTTTCTATTGCAAGATGAATTTAACATTCAAACTACGCAATGTGATAATTGCATTATTGTACTCTCTCTTCCCCTTACTCAAATTCACAGACTGATACACGTGGAAGTACTTTTTCTCCGATGATATTTCTGTTTATTTTATGTATTTCTTTTGTTTAGGGTTTCATGTTTTGCCTCCAACAAATTGCATGCATATTCTCTATTGTTGCGATGATTGTGGGAAGTGACGAAATTCAAGAGGCTTCTCAGTTACTCTCGTGTTTGGCCGACTTCGTGTACTGCACGTAAGGCTTCCTCTTCTCTCTCAAGTATCATCAATCAATCAATTGTGCACTTTATAATGGAAGACGTTTGCACTAAATTTATTTTTCTTTTTATTTGTAGGGTGTGTGCTTGCATGCAGGTAAGTTTGTTAATTATTACTCCCATAAGGTTTAATCATTATGTCGTGTGCATGATAATTATAACAAAACAATTTTTATTTGCAGACTCAGCACAAGATTGAGATGGACAAGCGTGATGGGAAGTTTGGACCCCAACCGGTAATGGCAGTGCCTCCTCCTCAGCAGATGTCACGCATTGATCAGCCAGTTCCTCCTTCAGTTGGGTATGCAGCACAACCAGCATATGGACAGCCCTATGGTTATCCTCCACCCGCTCAACCACCTTCTCAAGGCTATCCTCCGCCAGGATACCCCCCTGCTGGCTATCCTCCACCAGGATATCCCCCTTCTGGCTACTCTAGGTGATTAATTTAGCATGCTTTGTGTCGGTCTACAGAGCCAATTGATTGTTTCAGTGATAGGTGTTTTCTTCAAGTTCGCACAATCGCCGCTTGGTCAAGCATTCATTCGTGTGGGGTAAAATGCTATGGTTTGTTTGATTAATAATTTTGCATTTGCCCCACAAGTTTTGATTTTTGACTTGAGAGCATAATTCCTACCGTGTTGTCCATTCTGATACTTCGACTTCTATTTGTATATTGGTCTCATCGGTGTTTATATATACTTCTCTCGTTTCGTTTGTTAGGTGCACTGATTGGTGTAATGTACTGTTCTAAATATTGAAAAAAATTCTGATTATCTTCTATTTTAATAGTATTTTTATTTTAATATATTTTATTTTTCTATCTTTTTTATTATATCATATTTTATTCTATATTTTGATTTTGACTTTTTTTCTTGCTGTCTATACTTTCTTTTTACAACATTGCATCTATTTTTAAATATTAGTGTAATGAAAATCTGTTGGATAGTATGATGATAAGTGGGGTCTTGATTTATGGAGATATCTAAAAGAACTTGTATACGATTTTTTCTGATTTTGTAACTAGATATTTATTATTTTATTTTAACAATATAACTCATTAGGATTGTTGTAATGGTAAGAGATTGAGATTAAAATTGTTTATATAAAATTTTGAATTCCAATCTCATTTTTTTATTGTAAAAAAAAAAGGACTTATCAAAGTTATTTATAATTTTAACATGCTTGTAATTTTATAATTTATTTTCAAAAGCTTAAAGAAACTTGTAAAAATAAGTTTATGCAGAATAAACCAACTTATGCGGAATAACCCTTCTATTATCGAGTTTGAATGCCATGTTCCTTTCAAGAAAAGGGTTCGAACTTCGAAGAGCTCTTCTAAACAGAGAGCGGTAAATGAAACCTCATTTTTTAATCTCTTTTTGTAAGGGTTGACCCAACTTTGAAGTGGGTGAAGTGGGAAAAGAATAGTTTATAAAAGAAGAAAACGTCACAAGTTGTAGTTCTTCCTTATTTATAGCCGTAACGTCGCTCTTCAGAGAAAAAGAAGAGGCCTCTTTACGGGGGTCCTTCTTTCCTTTTTTGTCGGGAGAAGAGGTTCCTACTTCCTTTCTTCTTCAAATCTTATCCTTTTATTATTATTTTCTTCTTTGTTACTTCTCTCTCTTGCAATGCAACACGTTGGAGTTGCAACTCACCGTTGGAGCTACTTTTTATGTGATCTTTTATTCCTAGTCCAATTAGCCACCATTACTCCTTTGTTGGGATATGAGGATTTAAGCTTTTAATAGCTAATTCAAAACGTGAAAGAAAAAGAACAGGATGTAAAGTCTTACTTATTTTGTAACTTTTTCAAGATTCTTTTGTAAGGAAGTGTTATGATTTGGTTTTAGTTTTGCTTTTATTGTGTTTGCCTAGTTTTTAGGAATAGTAAATTTTGTTAGATTTGAGCATTTGTGTTTTAATTGTTTTAGATTTATCTCTTGTACATTGTTATACTGATCTTATGATTTAACCTCCTTTATTGTTATGTACCGCTGTACTTTTTTATGGATTATCCTTGGAGCCAAAAAAATCTCTAAAAAATATTTATATGCACCAATAATATTTAAAAAATTACTCGATAAATAACATTAATACATTAAAAATAATTAAATATTTTTTAAAAATCTTTATCCTATTATATGATATTGATAATTTTGACTATTTAGAATTTCTTTTATCCTTAAAATTAATTTTTAAATTAAAAATTTATAAAATATCAAAATTTTTAACATATAATTGCTAACTCTGAAATAATTTGCTTTAGATTTAAGTAAATATTTAATCTATTTACTTTTTTTTTTTGAACAACTAAGCTACTTCCAACATGATCTATCTTTTTAGATAAGAAAATTAAAATTTCAACGAAATTCTTACATTTTAAAAAGAGGTAGGTTGTTAATACCTTACATCTTCTCTTCATTTTAATTTTTTTACTAATTTTTAAATTTAATTACTCATAAATTGCTAATTTTATTATTATTATTATTATTATTATTATTATTATTATTATTATTATAAGCTGACTTTAGCAGTTTAGGTTTTTGTGCGTATCTTTTCTTTTTCCATGTCTTTTTGTTTGTTGCTTCTAAAAGTGTCCCTTTTCATTGTGTTTGATCATTGCTAAAGGAAATTAAAATGTTAAGCTTGTTAAATTGTGTGGTTATGGAACCCTAAAATGTTAAGATAAGTTTTTAATTATAATTAATACAAACATAAAATTGTTAATGGTAAGGGTAAGATAGAAAAAAATAGAATTATAACTCTTACTAAATCATTTACTTCCTAAATAATGGAACAATTTCGTTTTGGTTCCATTATAAACTATCTAAATATTATAATGTTAACTTTAGCCTATTCCATTTAACTCATTCTTAGACATTAAAACAAAGCCTTATATCAATTTTTATACAGCAGTAGAAATGGCATACAACGACCAATGTATGGTTGTCTGTGATTTCTATCTGTGCTTCACATCTGTGTTACGGGGATAGGAAGTCTCTGCATATGTACGGATGCTTTGTGCAGCCCCGATAGTATTTTCTACATCCTCCTATAGGTTAATTAAATATTTTTTTAGTATTATCACCAATATGTGTGTTTGTGTTCAATTCTTTTATGCTTAATTCATAAGTAAATTTTTACTTTATATATATTATCTGAACTTGATAAGCTACTTGCAACATTGCAAAACCACCATGTATAATCATCTCCCATTTTAGACTAAGGTTTAGAGATCAAGGAGTAAATGAAGTGTTTAACTATTTTTATTCTGGCCTCTTAAGTGCTATGAAACAATCATTAGTACACTCCAAAGCTAGACAGAAGCTATTAAATAATATGATTTTTTTCCTATCTAAAACCTTAATACATCATTAATTATTTTTATTATAGCCAGACCCTGTTACATGTAGACCTTTTTTTATGTTTTATTTTGAATATTATATATACTGATGGGTTGAAGTATTCTTTATACCTTCTTTTAATGAATTTTTTATCTTATTAAAAAATTTGTATAGCCTTGCAAAATTTCATGAAAGGAAATGATACAGGTGCTGTTAATGTTGAGTTAGAATATGATGCTTATGTACATGAAACTAGGCTGAATGTGTTACATGGGAGGAATTGTATTAAGAAAATTTTAGGCAAATAGAGCGATTAAGAAACAATAATAATACCATATGCTTAGGTTTGTTTAAAATTATTTTCATGTTTGTATTGTTATAAAGAGCGATTATATTGCCAAGTATTGATGTATGGTAGTTAAATTTTTAGACAACTTCACTTATTTGCCATTTTTATATACTAGAGACTTATCCATTAAAATAGTGTATGGTGTATTTTTTTTTTCTTCAAATCATAGTTACATACTTACATGGTATAAGTTATCTCATTTTTCAAATTTTTTTAGTTTATATTTTAATTTTTTATTTTATTTTTAATCATCGTTAACCTTTAGTTATTTTTATTTTTAATATGAAATTTGATTCTTTAGCTTGCCATGATATTCGTTATGTTAATTTTTAATGATAATTTAGTTTTTAAAATTTGTTGAGTTTTAAAAATTATGACATGGATAGTAAAGATGTATTTAAAAGCCTTAACTTATACAGGTGCTTTTTAAAGTACACTTTCAAACAACAACACCTATCATTATCTAATACTTGCTCTCAATGTCATCTGATAGAATAATCGATCATGCATTGCCTTTGTGACTGTCATTTAGCTCGAAGAGTACGAAATGTTTAGATCTAACATTTACTAACGAGTTCTTATAGAAAAATGGCTTCTCCACTTAGTGTCAGTTAGACATTCAAATCTATCACACAAAGTTAACATCTATCATCTGGAACATATGGTGTGACCATAATAGTCATTGTATCCAAGGCAACATCCAGCCCATATACTCAATATTGACAAACATTCGGATAATGATCGAAGATTTAAACAAGCTCCAAACGATGAATAACAACAACATACCACACAACACCAAACTCATCTCATGACTACCTCAACTTGAAGGAATGACCATCACGAATGCTGACGGAAGTACAATCAATAATCCAGGACATGCAAGGTTTGGAACCATTATCAGAAACCCTCATGGTTCTTGGATCTCAGGAGCGTACGGATATATTGGCATCTCTAATAATACTCATACAAATCTAGTTGCAATCTATCAGGGCTTAAAACTTGCTTGAAACCTTTGTTACATAAACGTGATATGCTTCTTAGACTCCCTAGAAATGATGCAATTCATTCCACAAATACTCCAACCTTATCAAGTCTATCAGAAAGCAATTGAATCGTCCTTGACTATCATCATTAAGTTATGCATTTCGTGAAGTCAACGCATATGCGGACTTGTTAGCTAAACAAGGGTTACATCAAGCATAAGGACTAGTTATCCTCCATAAAACTCCAAGTGTTCTTTCAACAATTGTCTTAGCTGATAATTTAGGTTTTTTTTTTTTTACTTGTCTTTAACTTTCTTTCCTATTTTTCTGTACACAAAAGAAAAGTACGCTTTTAAATGTAAATAATTTTTTAAACATATAGTCTAATGATATACTTTTTTATAAGATAAACAATTTTTAAATAAATATTCAATTAAAATCGTTTATTTAAACGTAATGTTAGTTTTTAACCAAACAAACATAAAATGTAAGTTTGAAAGTTATTTTGCTCATGGAAGGTAATGTTTTAATGCAGAAGTGTAGTTAATGCGAAATTTATTTTGTGGCTGTTGTTTACAGAATTTTGTATACTTATATCAAACGTGTCTTTAAACTGATAATTAAAAAATAATTTTTTAAGGTATAAAATTTATTAAAATAACTTTTGTCTCTTTTAATAAATTATTTTTCATATAGTACTTCGAAAAATTTTATTTAAACATTAACAATATTTCTGTATACAAGTAATGTTAATTATATAATATAAAATTAATGTCTTTTCTGGATGAAATGTTTTTGCCAGAAATAGTTACATCAAACATGTATTCTTTAATAGTCCTCAATTATATTAAAATATTATATAATTTAATAATTTAATATTAATTATTATAATATATTTAAGGGTTAAAATTTATTTATCTTACTCTTACTATGAAAAATTCTTATTTAATACATTCTTTACTCATATATTATTTTAATTTTATTTTTCATAGAACAATAAAAAATTTATATTATAATATAAAAAAATAATATTATATTATTCATAAATAATGAATATAAAATTATTAAAATATTAATATTTGATTATTATTTATACAAAAAATTTATTATATATTTTTATAATTAATTTAATATTATTATTTATTGACATAAATTCTATATATAATTTTATTATTATTATTATTTACACAAATTTAAAGCACGTATTGTGAAGTTGTTTTGTCAAGAGTATACATTTTTTCTTACTTTTGTATACAACTAAATTTATTAAATTATTGTAACTTGACTTCTGTTAGTATGTTTCGAATGATATTCAATAAAAAATTGATTAAAATTTATAACATTTAATATTATAAATGTAATAGATGAGAATATTTATCACCAAATTTTAGTCAACTTAATATTATTTTTTCTATCAGTATATTTTTGTTATCGATATTTTTTATTTCGAATTTACCAAAATTTTGTTGTAATCTTATTTCAAAAGTGATATTTTTAAAAGTAAATTTTGGGAAACATATTTAATTTTTTTTACATGGTATACCCTCTTGCATACATCGGTAAAATACATTGGACAGTATCAGTATTATAATAAATTCTTACGTTTCACCATTTAAATTTAGAGTGTGTTTGATTTAAAATAAAATAAAGTTAATTTTAAAAATATTAAATATTTTTAAAAAATATATATCAATTAATTTAAATTATATATTTTTATTAAAATATATTTTATTATAAAATTTAATAATTAACTTTTCAACTATAAAATAAAAAAATATCTTTAAAATACAATAAATATATATATATAATAAATTAATTTATTGAAGTTTATTATTATTATTATATAGTCCTTAACTCTTATGATTCAGAATTAAAGGCAGAAAGAATGCGGTAATGGGGAGAACATTTTGTGGGCATTGAATTGAACGCAATAACCGCGGAGTGCCAACGAGTTATAGCTTACAAAAAATTAATCTTTTATTTTAGGAAAAAAAAAATGAGGACGAGAGATTTTTTAATTTTTATTATTTTAAATTATTAAAATTTTGATATATCTTTAAAAAAATATATAATACAAAAATTAAAATTTTTAAATTTATATAAAATAAAATTTATATTACTAATATATATATATATATTTTCTTTCTTCATACAAATAAAACAAAAATTATTTTATTTTTCATTCATCTAAACAATTTATTCTTTCTATTTTTATTTTTATTCATTTTTTTCCTTCTCTCTTTTTACATCCTACCTCCCCAATCCAAACAAAACATCAAAGTTCAAACTTCAAACCAGCCGCAGAGGGCCGGTGCCATGGACATCGTCTCTTCGCTAATTCACCTAATCATACGTACTAATTTAATTCAATAATTATTATTTTATTTGTACCCTCAAACGTTGAAGGTTGAACGATTTCCATTTCCGTCGTTTGCCGGTTTCCTCTTCATCAATATTTTATCTCCTCCCAATTTTCCATTGCCTCCCCAAGATTGAACACCTTTCGTTGACCATGCTCCTATCTTCTACTTATTACTTAATTGAATGAAATAATAATAATAATAGAAATTATTCTTATAATTGTTATTCACCGAAATCTATTAAATTATACTATAAACACGTCTGCAGATGTGTTATATTTAACAGATTAGACTTAAGCGAGAAATTAATCATGAGATGAGCTTTCTAGATTTTGGAATTTGTGTCCAACATATTATTTCTCAATGAATTTACTCGTTAGTTTTGCGCATTGCATCTATTATTCTCTACAACATTCCCTACTACTAATAAAAGAACTGCTGAATATTCTTTATGTTTAAATTTTTGGCCCAAAAATTCAGATATAATTTGCTGGTTATGTATGTTAATATTATATTTTTGTTTGGTCAGGGCATGTTAATATGTTAATACAGATATGGAATTACAAGTTGTTCTGGAGCATTAAGGTCCAAGGGCCCAATTAAAGAACAATATGGGCCGTATTATGCCCATGGATCACAACTGCTCCGATTACTTCAACCCGGTCCTAATCTATTAATTGCGGATGCATACCTGCCTCGCACCGCATTCTCAAAGGGCCTTATACTGAAATTTTATTCGGCATTCATGGAGTAAAACATGTGACATGTAAGGTCATTTTTTTCAAAATAAAAAACTGTTAAATTGAAAAACGATAATGGCAAGAAAAATACATATTACAAGAATGTAGAAAATTTTGTAGGAGGTCGCTTCTTCCCTTCTTCCCTAGTCCATCTTCCACACTGTTCACAATCTCCATTACCATCGGCACTCCCCCGTCTATATAATGAAGTCATGGAAAGTAAACACTTTTCCCGCAATTCACAGCGTAGTGAGCGTGCAACATATCAAAAGTTTTATTGGTGTTTGTTAATGTACTATTTCTTAAAAGGAGTATTTGGGTAAGTACATTGTCCTGCCTAGGTGATTTTGTTAAAATCAATATATTACTATTAACTATTTTTTAATTTTTACTATCCATATATAATTGTATGATATAGGTTTATATATTAAACTTTAAAGCTAGTGTAAAGTATTAAAAATTTATAGATTTTTATTAAAAATAAATGCTCCCTTTCTTTTTATTATTTTTATTTATTTGATGTTTATAATGATGTAAAAAAATTAAGAAAAATAATTAATATCCTAGTTTAAAAAAAAATGTATTACTAAAATTTCTATTATGCCCTTTTACCCTATCAATTATTCAATATATTGTTAAAATAAATACATAATAATTGTGAAAAGATAAAATCAGAATAAAAGCACTAATTCTTCCATAACATTATAAAATGGAAATAAAAAGTAAACAAATTAAAAATGTTAAAATATCCAACATACAAAAAATTTAAAATACCTTATATAAAATATAAAGGATAATAATATTTTTTAACAAAAAATTATTATTTTCAAATATTTAAAATTAACCTTTATCTTGTTTCATTAAAAAAAAAAATGTGTTTGGAATAAATTTTGGGCGAGGATAGCAAAATGGCATCCTTTACAAAATTGTGCACACTGCATAGTAATAAAGGTAAAAGCTTAGAATGGAAAGAATTGGAAGGAAATAAAACATTGATCCGGCGGCAAGTAATTGATAAAGGGCGAAAAAGGTTGCGTGGGCGGGTCCCAACTCTTCAATTTTTGTTCGTTTTCTGGTCTATCATAATCATGTTAAAGCATTAATTACTTGAAGTTGCACCAACGTCAGTTACGCTTTTTCTCATTTTCCCACGGAGCCACCCTACCATTCCCATTCTCCTACGTTACCCTCAACCACAAACCTTATAACAAAACAAAACAAAACACCCTTCCTGTCTTTTTATGACTCATAATTTGTCCACTCTCACCCAATCTTAAACAAACAACATTCATTAGTAATAACACTCTTTCAACTTCCCATTTAATAACACCAATGATTATCATCTGAACAAACGATTGCTTGCAAATCCCGAATGGAATGATAAATACTGTAACTGTTCAAATCGAATAATGCCCCGCTGCATTCCCATTCATTTACTTTATTGGCTATTCATATGGAATCGGTGAATGCTTCATAACCAAATTAAACCTAAAGGTCTAAAACCGAAATTAATGAGCAGCTCATAAGATGAACCAGATCCCAACTCTACAAAATTAATCTAAAAATAAAATCGATATACAACTAAAGTCTCAACGTTAATTTCATGAGCTCAGTATTATATACACAGATTAAAAAAAAAGAGAGAGAGAAAGAAAAAGGCAGCTAAAGGGAACAACATCCCCTTCCGAAAACAAGTAAATGAAGCAGTTATTAAGAATAGGAGGAAGGAAGCTACAAAGCAGGAAGATGGGAGTGAAATTCAGGGATTCCAGAAGCAGCCCAAAGAATCTCATTAAAGACACCTTGCATATCTTCGGGTATAAAGTGCGTTCGGCATAGGGGGCACGTTCTCTGATCGTACCCCATCCAACGGTCCAAACACCCTCGGTGGAAGATGTGACGACAATTCGCTAACCGTCTGATCTCATCGTTTTCCTCGAACTCACTCAAACACACGGCGCAGCTCTCGGGTGGGTCCACCAGCTCCCGGAACTTTACCACCGGAAGAATTTCCCGGATCAGGAGCGCCGACACGGATTCGAATTCGGGCATTCGGGTGGAGCGTTCGGGCCAGGCAATGTCGGGCTCGAGGAAATCTTGGAGGCCCATGAAACGGAGGATGGAGGAAATGAGTTTTCTGATGAGGCCCAAGAGGGAAAGGATGTGAAGAAGGAGTTTTGGGAAGAGGAGCTCCGTGTACCCCACTGGGAAACCCATGAGAATAGAAAAGGGGGGGGGGGGGAAATTAAGGAAGAGATAGAGAGAGTGAAGAAAACAAGCGGAAGCTGCGTTATATAGAAGAAGTCAACAAGAGTTTGATGTTGAAAATGAAACGGGAAGAATGGAGATCTAACTGCACCCTCCTGGAATTGGAAATAGGAGAGTTTGAGTATGAAATTAATTAAATTACCAAGAAAGGAAAAGACTCTGGATTCTTCTTTATTAGTTATTGCTATCACCTTTACCTCCTCATCATCTCTTTCTTTTTTATTTTATTTATGGCCTCTCACCTTTTCCCCTATCACTCATCTATTTTATGCTTTTGCACTGCTCCTTAGTACCACAATTTTTTAAACGTATCAAGCACGAATCAACGTGCCTAAAAACAAGTTTAAAATGAAAATAAAGGACAAGGACGGAAATCAGCCCGTGTATCCAGTATTTTCATCGCAATTTAGGATTTTAATTGGACAAGATAAAGTCGCTATTCTTTTTACAGTACAAGTAACAATCTCAAATTTTGTACCAACTATCTAAATCTTCCTGTTAGACCAATTCTCGGGACATATAATAAATTCATTATCGATTCATCATAATAAAATAATTTTATATTGTTTTTTTTAAGAAAAATTATTTTATTTCATTGTTGAAAAAATGTTTATATTTTATTAAAATTAGATTAATTACCTTTTAGACTCTTTTTATTAAAAATTTCTTTTCTCTACTTCTTTATATTTCAACTGCTTATATATTCAGAATAACAACTTTTAGTCTCTCTCAAATTAATTGCTGATATTTTTTTTGGTTAAAAGTTTTTCTCATTTTTTCGTGGCTTATAATTTCCAATGATTTTTAAATATATTTATATAGTAAATTGGATTTTACTCTTTTGAAGAGGATTACCCTTAATTTAGTATCTATCAGATAATCATCTGTATAATTTTTTTAAAGGCGAATTTTCTTCAACTAATTCTTTATATTTTTATTAAAATTTAATTAGAATGCATTGATAGTGTAAATTTTTTTAAACTGCATGTCATCTAATTATAGATTTTTATATTATAAAATTTATCAATTTTTATAATAATTAATTTTCATGTTTAAAGTGATTTTCAATTGGTTAATAATATATTAATTTTTATACTACAAATGTATTAAAATTATACTTTTTTTTATTATCTTCAATGTTTTTATTTTTAATTGGGGAAAGGATTAACTTACATGATAGAAACTTTTTATATAATTTTATATTAATCCAAAATTTTATATATATAATTTACATGATAGAAAATTTTGATTTTATGGTTAAATTTATGATTATTGATGATATAAATATAAATTGATCCTTCCTTTTAAATTTGTATTTTTAAATTTTGATTAAATTTATAAATACTAATACGATAGATGTGATTATAAAATATTTTTCTAGGTTTGAATTAAGTATTTTTTTTTAAATGTAATTTAGTTAACACAAATCTGATCTTTTACTTTTATATTACTAATCAATTTTATGTAACTAGATAATTCAACACAGACCCAAAATATAGTTAAGACATGCAAAAGTTAAAGAATTAGTGAGGTAACTGGACTCAAGCGATAGTGACTATAAAACTGACGACTAGCGCAGTGACCGCTTTCAAGTTTCAATAATATCAAGAAAACGCAGATAAGTATATTGATGAATGATGATGATGGGAAGATTTTCTTCAGAAAACCTTGGAGGCACTTGACTCATTCCCTATGCATTGTTTCAACAGTACGCATGCGTGAAAAGGGAAGCACTTGAAGTTTAGCTGGTAAAACAATAGGGAAATCGATAAAGCAAGCTCATGTATTATGTGAGCTATAATTATTCATAAAACTTCCAATTGAATTAGGCAAGGCTTTTCCGTCTTGTATTATGAGCATTTACTATTGACTGGAACATGTCAACACCTTCTTCTACTGAAAGCAACCGCTTACATTGTTTCTTTGGTCACTTTGATAATTAGAAGTATTTACAATATTATATTAAAAAGTTTTACATTAATTAAAAGGAAAGTCGGTCATAAACATATAATATAAAGTAAATTTTATTATTTAAACTAAGGTTGAGTTGAATTAAAAATTTTATTTTATAAACTAAATTTTAAATAAATCTTCATATGTAAGATTATGGTGTAATGATAGAAATTTTATTAATTAACAAAATTTTATCTTATATTACGATTTATATATTTATTCAATATTTTTTATTTATTGTGTGTATTATTATTTTAAAAAAAAATATTATCAAATTTATTTATCTATTTAATATATTTTGTTAATTTTATGTTCTAATTTTATTTTTTTATTTTTATTAGAAAAAGTTTTATTATCCATCCTATGATGCTAGACACCTCTTTCCATATCATTCATGTGAGGTGTTTAGTAAATTACTAGTTGAATGAAACATTCAAACTAAAAAAAAATGTTTGTTGAATATCATATACTAAATATAAATAAATGAATAATATTATATTTATATAATATCTAAACTTCATTTTCGTTAGAGTTAAATATGAATTCTTTACTTTTATCTTAATCTTACACCTTTTAAGATTATAAGATTAAACTCCTATGAAAAAAAATTAAGTTGTATATCGATTAAAGAACTTAAAAAAATAATTTACCTTTTTTATTTTATATATATTTTTTTATAACACTTTTTTTTTGTTTGGAAAACTATAAATGCTAGTTTTTTATGGAATAAATATTAGCTACAAATTTGATAAATATTAATCATATCACATTCATGTAGAACATTGATTCATGTAGATCTTAAAAATATTAATTTTTTTAATATTTTATATTTTTTATTATATTATACAATCTATCATATTTAGTTTTTTTTTTTCATTTTTATCCTTTTTAAATATTATTTTCTCTTTTCTGATAATTTTTTTACCAATTTATATATATTAACATAATTTATTAAATATTAATTAATATTTTAATTTTTAAAATAAATTCTTGTAATAATTTAAAGTTATTAAATTTATAAAGGATATATAAATAAAAAAACTAAAAAATTAAAATTCTATAAAAAGTTTTATATTAAAATTATATTAAAAAAGTGTTGTAAGAAAAGGAAGAGAAAGTATTATACTCCAAAGAATATCTACCTAACATTATTCATTCCTATATATAAAAGTGGTTCCACCAATCTTCCTCGCTGAAGCCCACTAAAGAAGCTGGACACAGCACCGATGACACACCAACAAACTCAAGATGGTGGCTTTCATTAACAAATCACCATTCACGGAGTTGCTGTCCCGTTTTAATTAGCGTGCATTATTGAAATGCTACTTCAAATTCTATTTCTATAAAAAGGAGAAAAATTGTTTATATTTATTTATTTATGTAAAATTTAAGATAACATTGGCTTTTTATTATAATTATTTTAATTTATATATTGTTTTAAAAATTTAAGGTGTATGATTGTTATATTTTTAATTGTATAAAAATTACTCTTTCTATTTAATTTTTTATATCACTTAATATTAATGTATATAATTTTTAAAAAATTATTGATTTAGTTTATTATTATAATAAAATAAATCAACTTCATCAAATTGTTTACATTAGTACTAATCAACTATTCATATTTTTTATTTTTAAATAATACAAAATATATTTAATGATTAATTCGTAAAAACAATTCATAAAAAATGTTTTTATAAAAATTTAAATAATTAATATACTTTTTATGTAAAATTTTGACAAATAATTTGAGACAATCGATGCTTAACCGATATATAAAGTAAGACATAAGAGGTTTATAACAATTTTAGTACAAATAAATGTATTAATGATGTTTTTTAATATATGTGAAACAGTTATAAATGTCAAATAAAATAAAAATTATTAATTATTAATTTATATATAATTTAATAAAATAAAATAAATAAATACAAATAAAAAATATTAAATAATAATGAATTTTATTAACTTAAGTATTTTTAAAATAAATAAATAAAATATATTTGGAGTATCCTAATTTCTTATCATGTTTCAAGAATTTATTTGTTTGTTTCAATTGGAAACAATGGGTTGAAATGCAATAGACTGAAATAATTAGAGAGAAATAGAAAACATTATAATTTTTTTAGTTTAGAATTAGAGTTATTTTTTATTATTCTCTCTTTGTAGTTTTTTAAATTCCATGTTTTATGGTGTTTTGATGTTTAAAAATAAGATTAAAAACATTAATGAATGGTAAATATTTGAGGTAGATAAATTATTACAATTTTATTTATAAAAGGATCTGTTTGAAAAAGGTAACATTTATAAAACAGTTTAATAACATTAGAATTTAAAGTTGCTATTTGAAAATTTATAAGCTATAAACATCAATTAAAATAAATTAAAGTTAAGAATGTTTAATTGTAAAAGAAATAAAGTTTAAGAATTAAATTAAATTTTAAGATACCTATTTACAAAGAAAATAAAATTTAAGAAAGATAAATACTATTTTTCTAAAATAAAGCAATGTTTAATAATTTTTTTATATTGTATTTCCTTAATCAGCCGGCACCGTATGGTATTTGCTCAAGTGAATTACAATTTAGAAAAAAAATAAATTTCATCTTATGTATATTTAAATATAAAAAATTAATTTTCAATAAAAAAATTGTTATATAAAAACATAAAAATATCATTTATAATTTAATCTAAAGGGTAGTTATTACTTTTCTCGGTCTTTTTTATAAGATAAGACAAATTATAGTTTTGATAAAGTATTTTTTTTTATTTACCTTTAATAAAGTGTAGATGGGTTTTCGGAACTAGCAAGTAAATGTTGGTGATGTGATTAAAATTAATAATATTAAATAAAATAGTTTTAAATTTATCTATTTTTTATGATTAAATATTTTTATATTTTTAAGATAATAATAAATATATTTTATTTACTGTTTTCTTTATAAAATAATATAATTGTGTTAATTTTGAAAAATCGGTATGAGATTTTAAATTTATTTTTGTTTAGAATAAAATTTGTTTATTTTATATTAATCATGTCATTTTAAAATTATAAAAGATAGATATACATTTTTAAAAAATTTATAAAAATTATCAAAAATATCTTGAAAGGAATTTAAAAATTATGTTATAAAAAATTTAAAAAATAATTTTGATGATTAAAGTTAAAGGTAAAACTGAGGTTAAAAAATAATTTATTTAATTAAACAAGTTAGTTTGCACTTGCGAGATGGGGAAGCATGCGGATGGAGCGTTGTATTAACCCAACGAATTCAATAGCATCCAATAATTGAAGGTAGATAAGCTAGGACGGACTTAGGCTAGGAAGGGTCCCATGAGCTGAGTCTGGTTTCCATATGCGTTAAAGCATGTTTCAAAATGGGAAATAGTGTTGAAATTGAGGCACCAAAAACATGGATGATGGGGACACCAATTATGAGTAAAAGCTGTAAAACCCGTGAAACCAGCAATACCGTTAGCGGTTCGGGCGCGGCACTTGCGTCAACAAGCTTCTCATCTGATCAAAATCTATTCATTCATAATATTTAATAACCATTTAGTAAATATTTGTTTATATTATTAGTTTATTAAATTATATATGTTGTAATAAAATTATTATATGATTCTAATTTTTAAATATATTAAAAATTATTTTTTAAATTGTAAAATTATTTTATTTTAATAAAAAATATATCAATTTTTAATGTGTATTTAATAAAAAATTAGTAAGTAATAAATTTTATTATAAATTACAGTTTTAATATTATTAATTTTATCAGTTTATGTGATTTTTAATAGTTTAATTAAGTTTTTATTCTATCACCTCATACTCAATTTTAGTTCTAATTTTTATTATTTTTTATGGTTTTAATTCATCATTTTATTAGAATTGTGGATCTTTAATTCTCAATTTTTATTAATTTTTTTTAATTTATAAAAGTTTTGATATGTACTATATGTGGTCTCTCATTATGTTTACTCTTTTTTTATTCATGTTTTGACCGATTAATTGATTTCATAAAATAAATTATATAATTTGACTTCAAATTTAATGAGTTAATTTTATTCATATTTTTATAAAAAAAATCAAAGTAGAATTAAGTTAACATATATAAAAATTCAATATTGTATACACAATTTCTATTTGGTAACTAAAAGTACAAAAAATATAGCTTTTATTCACTAAACTATATATATACTCAAACATCGGGTTACTCGTCACTCTAAAATTAAAATTAAAAAATAAATATAAAAATAGGAATTAAAATTTCTATTAAACCTTTTCAATAAAAAAAATTATATATAAATTTTTATTATGCATCTTTAATATACATTAAAAAAGCTAACATATATGCTTAAATAAAAATATATAATTTTAATTAATTTAAAAATATTTTTAAAACAAAATATCATATGTATATATATTATTTAAAATAAAGAAAATAATTTTAAATTATCACACTGTAAATAATGTTTGTCTGAAGCTAAAATTTGTAATAAAAATATAGTAATGCTGCGCGTCTAGAAATATGCATGTAAGTTTATTTATTGTCTAGCATTCTATGACAATTGAAGCGCTTTTTAGTTATTTTCACACGATAACAGTTTTACACAATCTTTAAGCTTCGATCATTGTAAGGGAAAATAGGTGATGCATGATCTAATAATGTGACGAATAGTTTAGTTTTAGTTATTTGCTTATCTAGTAAGATGCATATTCTTTTTTTCAGCAATTCTTATATTATAAATTTATTTATTTTTTTAACCATGAAAATATGTATATTTAGCTTTGCTATTCTGTAACGGTTTTTCCATATTTTAAATTTTATTTTTAATCTTGTTTACTTATATTTAAGATTAATGTTTTTCAAGTTTTTAAAATTTTCTCTCTCTAAACTTAAGTTACTTGTATTCTTTATTTTGTTTATTAAACTAATCATACATATTTTTCTCGTAATTTTATTTTTTTATTTATATTTTATAAAAAATATTTAAAAATAATACCCCAACATGAAATAATTTATAAAAGAAATGGTGCAAGAGAGAGCAGAGCAAGGAATCAAATTCTTATTTTTAAGTTGATCCCAGAGCCTTCGGGTCTTCCGGACACCAATGTCACTGCACACCCCATCATGACCCATTAATATGTTTGTTTTCATTCAGTGGTTTTGCAACCAAAAAGGATGAAAGAGGAGGAGATAATACATGTTAACGAGTACTGCGTTATGAAGCCCACTATTCTTATTGTTATTAATAATAATAATAATAATAATAATAATAATTATTATTATTATTAAAATATAAAAAAAATAAATATATTATTTAATTTTATCACTCTTTAATATTATTTTTGTTATAAATTAAAAATCACATGGTTTGTTTTCATTCCAAGAGGTAGACGAGTACAAGTCATGGTTATAAAGCCAACAATTATTACTATTAAAAAATAAAAATATTATCTTATTTTATCATTTTTAATATTAATTTTTTTATAAATTAAAAATCACATTTAAAAATATGATAATATAATATAATATGTTTATTATATCCCACCACTTAAATAAATATTATTAAAAAAATTATCCTATCGTGACTTCCAAATAAGTTTTAAAAATCAATAATAAGGACTTAATAAATTTAATTTAGTTATTTTTTTCAACTTAAACCTGAATAATATGGATCAAATTTAAAATAAACAATAAACAATAAAAAATTAAATATTATTCATGTCTAATATATCAATATTTGGTCAATTGTTAATGCAAATGCACTAATACGTATCCTCTGTTCAGAAAATCTCCCTCAAATCAACACGACGCTGCCATTTAAAACAGTGTTTATAAATCGTATTGCGAAGTTATACAGGTCTACGGGGGTCGTGATTTTTCACACCCAACAATACATTTCATCCTCTTCACATCCTCCTTTATTTTTCTAATTTTTTTTTTCCGTTGACGCCTATATTTTGCACATTCTTCTTATGGATATAACAACTAAAATAGAAGTCAAAGAATAACCTTTACTAGTATGTAGGATATTGGATGCTAAATGTTGTAAATTTTGAATATCAACTAATTTGATGTCGGAAGGAATTGAAATGTTCACATCCATAAAAGAGTCAATTTAAAAAATTGAAATCAAGAGCATGCAATTCTTGACGGTGTTTTTGTTATTTCATCAACTAATTTATTGTTTGTTTGGTTGTACTCCTATGTGATTTCACATTAGTATAGTTGTTAGCAGAGAAAGAATGTAAAGGTAGGATGTATGAAGCAACAAGATGGCCGCAGGAGAAATGCCTCATGGCCGAAATTTTTTTGAACCAGGACAAAAAGAATGGGGCATTCACCAAAAAAAAGGACGGTTCAACGATTATGCTAGGAAATCAATTGAAACGACATTTGCAATTTTTTTTAAAAAAAAAGTCATAACCATTTAATAAAATTTTGAAATGTGTAAAACCAATTTTTAAAAGATGCAGACTGCAATACAAATAGGCACTATAATCTGCATTTTGTTATGTCACCATCCACCAGGCACATGGTATCTGATGTGGCCAAAACACCTATGAGTCCACTCCCAGTGTTCTATAAATACTAAACTCTTCACAGTCATCTTCATATTTTTCTTTTAATTTTCTAATGAAAATTTTGTTGCTATATATTATTTTGATTCCGCCTTCAATATGTACTAAGAATTTGAAGAAATTAGTAGCAAAGTAATTAAATCAGGAATGTTAATTGGGATCAAATTAAAAGGATCCCCTTCCCCGTTGCATAAAGAAAAGGTAAAATTCCTTTATCAGGTCATGTCCTCTGGCATTTGAAGGATAAGATTAAAAGATCATTAGGCGAGCTAAATCCTAGCATGATGACTTGGCTTTAGGACCTAAATAAGCAATGTTTAGTCCTCTACCTCCCACTTGTGTTATTTTTTTTACTTTGTAAGTTGATTCTCACCCCTGATGAGTGCTAGGTCAATTTGGCCATTCATAATTTAAAAAGCCTTGTCGCTATTGGTTCCAAAACCTTTAATCTAATTAACAGAAGTTGCCTGCCATTAAGTTAGAAGTAAAACTTAAAACCCGAGCCCATCGGTGTCTTACAATATGGTTGTCAGAGACTGTCTGTGCCTCATGACAATTGACAAATGCAAAAATCAAAAGAAAAATATAATAGATAAATAAATAAAATAAAAGCTTTACGAGACAATGATCAACAAGTTGCACGGAGTACATATGTAAAATTGGTTGTACGCATCCCTTTAGCTTTCCCAGAAATCCTCTTAAAATTGACACATGTGAGAGCACGTTGATGATTGGTGATGCAGACAGAAACGGTTTACAAGTTTATGATCAAGAACACAATATTTTTTTTTTTAAAAAGGCCATATATTTGCACTTTCTTCTTTCTCGGTGAGTCCTTATTTTCTCCTGTTAGGAGATTGTAACACTAATCATTGTTCCATGATCTATTAGCTCATAGCGCTTTATTTCACTGCAATCGGAGCCGTCATAAGAAGCAATTAATTAACGCCAATAATATGGTTCCCGATCTAATGGAATATAACCACCTAACCTAAAAAGGTCCCTTCCTATATGTTATAGTTATATATGGTACTAATATACATACCGTGTCTCTTTCTTTCTCTTTAACGACATGCACAAAGCACCATAGAAAATTAGGAATAAATAAAAGCAAGAAACCTGAAGTACTGACATTCGCATGGCTACACAGAAAGAGGAGGCAGAGCTAGAAATTAAGAATAGCAAGCTATGTTACCTTTCTACAGTATGTGCAAACATTTTCAATTGGCTTAAGTGAAGACATGATCTGTATTGTACCATATAAAAATTTAAAAAAAAAAACGATAATAATGAATGTGTTTGTTTTACTAATATCTACAGCATTGGGACAGGGTAGGTAGAAAAAGTGGCATGTAGAAATTGAAAGAGGCTGTTTGCCTGTTTGTTTGTGGCTTTGATTCTTTTTAACAGAATATGTGCTTGTACCGTACGCGTTGTAGAATCCCGGCTCTGAATCACTTTTCATTAAGTGGAATATTACGGTGGCCACACGTTACGTTTTGTTTGTGATACTGATTACTGAACCCGTGAAAGTTAAGTGGAATCTTTTTACAGAGCTTGATGTGGATGATTTGGAAGGAAGAAATAGAGAAAAATAAATGAAAAGTATAAGAAATAGAATGGAAAAAAATTAAAAATAAATTATTTGGATCAATGATAAAAATAAAAAAATCTATTATTTGAATAAATAAAAAAGAAAATAATTATTACTAATATAAATTTTAAAAATTTAAATTTTTATTGATATTTTTAAATATAATATTTATTTTAAAAAATTAATAATTTTAATAATTTTTTAAAATTACCCCTCCATTTTGATCTTGTTCGAAAAAATTTGTCTAACTTAACCGAAATTAACTTAATTTTTTATATAAAATAAATGAAAGTCAATAAAAATAAAATAAAATAAAATAAAATCTATACAACTGTAAAAAAATAAATTTTTCCTCGTGATCTCTCTCTATCCAAGCACTACGTAAGAGTATACTAATTACCGTTGATACCATTTTAAGATGAATAGAATTAATTTAAATTATTTTTAAAAAAAATTAAAAAAATATATCAGATAATTTAAATAACATATTTTTATTAAAATATATTTTATATTAAATATAAAAATTAATTCTTTAACAATAAAACATATGCAAGCCCTTAATCAATCCAATGAATGTTAATTCTCCATCCCGTCTCATGTTATAATATATAGGGTTCTTTGATGATTTAATATATAGATTCACAACTATATTTTAAAAGGCATCTTATCACAATAATATCTTGTGAAACTAATATTTTTAAAATATATCATCTTAAAATACGAATAATAAGATATGAAAAAGGTAGTATTTTTTTAGTTAATATAAACTGATCTCTTTCCAACAGCTATAGACACACTGCCTTCGCTTACCCTTGTCAAATTATAAAAAGAAAATATTAACATAAATTCTATGAGCAGATTTGTACGCTTTTAATAAGAAAGTTTATATAGCATGATAAATATTTTTTTCTCAATTAAAAATCTCACTTTTAATTAAAATGTTCAAAATTAATTTTAAGGATGATATTAACAAAATTATTAATAAATTATTTTAAATCTAATAATTATGTAATGAATAATTTGTATTTATGGTATTTTTTCTTTTGTTTAATTCTGCTTTGTTTTTGTATTAATTTTATATTTTATGATGGATATATCTTAATGGATAGTTTAATTAAAAATAAATAGTATTAATTCTGTATATAATTAGTAATGGATAATGTAATTAGAAGATATAGTTATCTATCATTAATAACTATATCTCCTAATTATATTATCTATCATTAATTATATATAAAATTAATATTATTTATATTTAATTAAATTATTTGTTAAAAATATGCTTTTGAAATATTATGGCATCTTTTTTATGTGTTTCAAAAAAAAAAAATACCGAACGAAAAAGTAAAGAAATGAACTTAACATAGTTGTATACATAGCAAGATACTCTGTATAATGGAGAAGTCCAGAGAAAAAGACAATCATTGTATGCATGAGATCCAATCAAGAGAAACAAAAAATAAAAATAAAAAATAAAGAGAATTTTTAAAATTTATAAAATGTAGACTTTGAAATTTGTTTACATTAATGGTTGTTTTTGACTTTTCATTTCAAGGAGAAAACAATGATAGCTGTAGTATTGAGAGCAATTTGAACAGATTTTCCATCCATGAATAACAACAAAATAATTTCTAATCTGCATGCTTCAGAAACTGAAATGAAGTCAGCTGGTAGAAAATATAGGCTTCTTTTAATCTCAACCAAATAGTCAACAAATTAGTGTTTAAAAATAGGTAAAATTAATTTTAAAACATATACATAAATAAATCTAAGTCATATATGTTTTTTTAAAATATATATTGTATATTAAAAAATCTAAAAATTTATTTCCCATTATTGACACAAACAAACTTTTAATATAGGAAAAAATGGTAGGCCCTCCATCCACTCCTTTTGACATGGGAGAAAACATTATTAAATTTTCTTATATCTTTATAATTCAAATTTTACACTAAATAATGATTGATATGTACTTTTCTTAAATATTCAACAACTTCTATTGAGAATGTGTACAGATTTTTTAAAAAAAAATCCCTATTATTATTTGTTTCGAGGAGTTGATCATAAGAATATATTGAATATAAATAAGTTTTGACTTTTTATATATTTATTAATAATGTATTGAAGAAGAGATTCTGAACAGAAAAAGAATAAAGTAATAATAATGATATTTAAGAATAATATTGTTGTTCCGTGATGAATACAATGGAACAGGTCTCTGTTTCTCTGTAAGTGTGACATTCCAGTTAATTGCTGTTCTTCTGGCCATCTTATTTTATAGTCGAATACTTTACAATATTAAAACACCGTAAGCATTTGCATTTTGTTTTATTTTTGCATAAAAAGAGAGGTCTAAGTAGGAATATGGTCTAAAAAGTAAACTTCAATGCGTTATGAAATTAGATAAAAAAAATATAAATAAATGGTACTGTTTATATATATAAAAAATTATTACTGATTTTTAGACTGAATTATCTAAAGGCTGCACCATCCCATGTTTAGAAATACGTATTCTTCACTAGCTTTACTATGAAATTAGGTACTGTGTATAACCCTAAACAGATCGATACAACTAAAATAACCTACATGATTCCACAGCTACTTACTCCGTTTTTCTTTTTCTTTTTTTACATTTAAAATTATGCACAAAACTGGAAAAAAATATGACTGGTATGTTAATTTTTAAAATAACATTTGATTAATTAATTTTTATTATATCCATTATTTCATTAAAGATAACATTAAAAAAATACTAATTACTTATTGATCCTATAAAATTAAAATAGTAAAGTATTAAACATAAAAAAAAAACAGAAAATGTATGTGCAACTCAATTATTTACCATACTAACATGTTGATATAAAATCTAGGACTATAATTAATTTAGATATATATCCCAATAATATTTAATAGTTAAAAAATAGTTTTATCAAATTTTAATATTAAATCATCCTATCCACTATCATTGATTGTCTTTTGAAAGTTTTGTTTTCGGGTCCAAGTTATGTTTTGAAAGTGAAACTTTTCTTTCTACCCATTCTTACTTGGGCTTATTTTGTCGTTCATACCAATGGATGGGCCCGAATTACGTTAAGAAAAGTATACCAAACTCATTTGCAGCCATAAACCGGATAACTTTGGCTGTGGACTTTAATTGTTTGCATTCCTTTGGGTCGATTCTTTTCCCTCTTTAAAAAAAAATGTTTTCAATTATTATAACTTATAAGCATGCGCTAAAGCAGTAAATAAAATTTGGTGAGCTTTCTTCAATATAAGAGGTAAATAAATGCAACATTGTTTGGGTCGCCTGCTAGTATGGAAATGAAAAGTTATCATGCTACTGTCAATTATTGTAATTATGTGACTACTGACAAATTTAGAACAAGACATCAGGGCGAACATAACATCATAATATTGTCAAGTATGTGTATAACTGCGTGCTTCAGCAATTGTTCCCTTTCTTTTCATTAAGAGACAATACAAGATATGGATTGGTACTCGTGTTAATGCTGTCTTCCCCATTTAGACTATTCTCATTGAGAAAAAATAAAAACAATAATAAAAATTCCTTTTCCTCTGGCGGATAAGGCAGTGCTGGAGTGGTATTATTGCATGTCATACCTTATCAAATGCTTGATAGGAAGTAATTTTGATTCATGATCCCTTTCTTTCTCCTCCAATCCTGCTAAAAAAATAAAAGATAATTTAAATGAAAATTTCAAATCAAATAATAATCTATTTTTTTTTCTAGTATTGAATAGTTTTGGGTTGGAAAACTTAATGATGATAACACCAGAAACTTGATATAAATTTTACTCTAAAAAAATTAAAATTTGCTCTTGTTTTCTGAAAATAACACTTTTTTTTTAAAAAAAATTAATCCTTCTTATATTTTTTTCGTTTTAATCCCTCAACCCCTTATTAAGGTATGAAAGCATAATTTGTAATCTGTAAGGATCAAAAATGGAAAAAGATAAACAGGGACAAAATAAAAGTAAAAGTCAAAATTTCAGAGGATAAAAATATATTTAAGAAGAAAAAAAAAGACTGTCCATCTTCATCTAGGGTTAAAATTTAAAAGCAGAGTTAGAAGAACGGCAGAGTGAAAAAAAAGCCCTATATCATGAAACCTTTTGGGTGAGTTTCCAATGTATAAATACGGAGAGAGAGAGAGAGATGATGATGAAAATTGAATTATTGGGCCAGAAATTTACTTATGTGGGCCAGAGCCCATTTTCACTAATTTGAAATTTGAATGAGATAAACAGAAAAACAAAAAAAGGCCATGTCCTGGTACCCAGAAAGGGACCCAATTTTGCTGATAATAGTTTGTTCCGGAAAAATTGAACTGTAATTTTTGCGGGTTGCTTATCTGAGGAGAAAAAAAAGAATAGGAGAAGGGGATTTGTACATTTGGATGCAGAGTATGAACACCCATCATACTATGATTAAGCAACGAGATGCCAAAACGGACAACAAAGTAAAATTAAATGTCTATGCAGAACAACAGCACAGCTGCTACAGTGAGAGCGAGAGAACCACATTAAGGGTGTAATTGGATAAATAGTTTAATTAAATATTCAATTAATAATCTCTTATTAAATTCTTGAATTTCACCACAAATTTCGTTGAAAGTAAACTAAAAATATATATATTTTTACAAACCTCCAATGTAAATGTTTATGGTGAAAATTTATTTAAGTGGAATTGAATTGTTCGTTGTTACCACTGAAAATTGTGGCTCTTCAAACTTTATGACAATCTAGCGAAAATGTGTTTTGTTGAGTTGTGAAAAAAGTGTAGAAAATTTAATAAAAAAAAAAACAAACGCAAAAGATAATTAAATGAATAGCAAACCAAACGCATTCAAACAATAAAGTAAATTACAAAAAAAACATTTGGGTATGGCAGGACCTCAGTATAACCTTAATCTCTCTTTTTAAGTGTAGAATTTCATTTATTTTTCATAAATGTTGACCTCATTTGTAGCAAAATAAATAATACTTGTAAATTAAAAGATAATTAAAATAATAACATTATGAGTTTATCTGTAATAGTTGCAAGTTTTTTTTTTTCAAATATAAAATTTAAACAAGGCACTATTCAACTAAAATGAAGATGAATTAATTTTTAATATAGTTTTAAACTATTTCTACCTTATTTATTTTTTAAAAGTACATGTTTATTAGTTTTAAATTTACATTAAGATAGCTTTAACCTCAATCTTTAAATTAAACGTTTAAAATAAAAAATATTATTTCTTAAACTACAATCCGTAGCCTCTTGAACAATTAGGCCTCAATTTAAGTTTTGATTTACCTTTTCCAGTTAATTGAAATATCAATATAACTTGTTAAGTTGTAAATTTCGCACCAAGATGGTCATAGATAAACACAATTTAATGGCTTAAGTAAAATGATGCAATTTTTATGTACTTTTCTCTCATCCATATTTTTTACATTTTTGGATGATATGTACTCAACTAATTTGGACACTCGATATTTAAAAAAGAAAATTAGACACTCCAGATTAAATACTACCAGTATGCTACATGACAAAAATAGTATAATCTATCACCTAAAGGCGCTAGTAGTTAACTTGCACAAACCAAATGAATTGTTCGTGCTCCTTGTTGCAAATCCTTCGTCAAGATCAAACATATATAGAAGCTTCACATTAACCTGTTTCCATCATCACTAATTGAGTTTCCAACCATAATTTTTATCACCACCACAAGCTCTGACAATGGACCCAACAATCTTATTCCCCATCGCCAAAAGTCATTATTGGAAAATGTTTCATACCGTTGAACCTGTGATCCACGGACCACGACTCCAACCTAGTCATTACAGTAACCATCGTCCCATAATCCACATATGACCATTTGGAGCTCCATAGTTTTTATATTAAATAAGAAGATCATAGGAAATCTCCATTTTCATAGAAATAAATTTGTTAAATTTAGGTCAACAATTTAAGATATCAGGAAGAAAATAAGAAAAAAGAATATTATTCTCATTGTTAATACGAACATAAATTTAGGAAGGAAATCTTTTTACATGAATCTGGATAAAAATATTTTTCCTTCCTTTGTCTATGAAATTGGGGGAATTTTTTTTTAAAGAATATTAAATGAGTAATTTTTTAAGTTTATATTGAATAATTTTTTATTAAAAAAACAATTTTACATTAATAAAAATAACTTTTAAATTTGTATTAATTTTTTAATTTTCTGTTCATTATTTTCTTCACTTATCTAAAATTATATTATTTATTTTCTTTCTATTTTTATCAATGAAATAATATATATTTTTCATTCTACTTTTCTTCCATTTCAATCCTTCATAATTTTTTCTTCTTATCTCTCATTAATGAATCCACACATACCATAAATGTAAGCTAATATAAATACAATTTATTATTTGAAAATAATTCAAATCACATGTGCTATTGTATATAATTATTTTATTTATCTATACACACATCTCAAAATAAAATGAAAACAATTTTTATTATCTCACTTTAATGTTTACAATTTTTTTTCCATATAATTATTGTCACATGCATTGATCTGTTAGGCTGAAATAAGGAATGGAATATAGGTTGTAGATTCTAAAGCTACCACCATCAAAACTGTTTATGGCAAATGTAAGCTAGTGTAGTAATGAATTTAGGTAATATTTTCAGTTTGGGACAAAACACGTGTTTTAAGATGGCAAGAGAGGGCAATTTGTTTTATCAAGCCTAACTTAATAATGGTATCTTCAGGAACAAGAATAGACTTAATTTAGTTGATAATTAACTTTCCTGACGACACCCTACTATTTTAGGACTTGTTGTGTTTCGAGCTTCCAGAAATTAAAGTAAAACGATTAAAATTTTTCAAAAACTAAAACTAATACTTAGGGTCAGGTTTAGAGTGTTTTTAATTTTGAAGTACTTAGTGTTTAAGGTGATTTCAAAACTTAACCATCCTAAACAGGGCCAAGGGACCTGGTGTTAGTTTTATGTGCCTCTGCGTAATGTGATTCGAACGAAAAATTTCAAGACTAAATTAATAGTTTACCTTTAAGTTTTTATAAGAAAAGGTTTAAATCATTTAGTCATAAAGATTTGATAGAAGATATTAAAAAATTAATTATTCTGTAAGCTTGCATTATTAATTAAAAATAGATAAATAATTATAATAATTATATATCTAACCATCTTTCAAGTGCGTTATTATTTGAACCAAAACATCAACGTTATTGTGATGCGGGAGATGATTCTGTCTCACTGCAGCCCCAACTATCATTCAAACGTGCCTTGAAAACTAGAGAAAAATGACACAAATAATCTGCGGAATTAAAATGATAGTATGTGATGATGAAAAACAATAATATTTTTTGTTTTCCTTTTACGAAAAGAAAAGCTGACCATAAAAAAACAAAGTTATTAGCTCTTAGCCAACTATGGACACCATGAGCATAAAGTAATACACAAGTAAATGTGAAAATTTGTATAATTTTGGTGAACTAAGTGAATGGTAAAGAGTAACCGTACAGTGCCTGGCGTAAAGGCTAACGGTACAAGTGATGCCACATTGCTATTATCAAAACCAGCATCCCAAGAGTATTGAAAAGAACCTTATGGCATGATGACATATCACATATATACCCAATTTCTAGATTGTGCACATCTACTATTAATATATCTATATTTTTTTTAATGTTTGTTGTGCATGTGATTTCACTTCATAGTTCATACTGGTGTAATAGGAAGGCGAAGCAACCAAGCGATAAAAACACACAAAAGTCGATATCTTCAAACTTGAATTGATTCGTGATTCCTGAACAAAAACCCCCAAAAAACTGAAAGCATCCTGGAGTTTGGATAAAAAGGAAAATTATTTTAGGGATTTATTTCTCTTTCAGCAATTAATGTTTGTCTTGGCTGTTTCCATGTCTTTTTTATCCAACTGACACCTCATACACCTCGTTTCCACCGCCATTTATTAATCCCAGCGTCTCTCACACACACATACACATACACACACTCTCGCTGGCGCTAAAGGACAAGAACAACAACCACAAAACATTTGATGGCAGCGACAACTACAACAACTTTCCTCAAAGTTCAAAACCAGCCCACCAAGCCCAAACGACGCAAGTATCGGGAAACTACCATCTCAGCTTCTGCCTCTCCAAACGACACTCGTTCCTCTTCTGCTTCCGCCCCTTTATGCCCCACCCGAAACACCCAACCCGAACCCGACATTGCATTGCCCGATTCTCCCTCTACCTACAGGATTCGCTTCTCCCCGGGGCGGTTTTCCCCGATCATGGACTTCACCCACTCTTCCCCGATTGCAACCGCCAACGGCCATTCGGGTCAGGACCCGTTTCCTTCGAGCTTCTCCAAGTTCAACTCCGCACTCACTGCAGGGCTCCTGAACCCAATGTCGCCACCACCCGACAAGACCCGATCGAGCCCAACCCTCTTTGAAATGATGGCTAGCGAACCTGATATCCATCAGAGACCCACCGCTCAGATCCCACCCAACAACAACGTTGCGGCATCTTCAGTGCAGAAACCCCAAATTCAAGTGCTGGATCGCCAAACCCTAATGATGCAACGTATATCGGAGTTGTTAGGGTCTCGCAGCCCTGGGAACCAGTTCAACGACGCCGTTTCGAGTGATATCAAGCTCACACTCAGTTCCAAGGATGGAATTACCGTCTCTATGAATGTGCATCGCCAAATCCTCGTTGCTCATAGCAGGTTCTTCGCGGTCAAGCTTTCCGATCGGTGGACCAAGCAGCAGCAGCAGCGCTCGCCGTTGCCGTACGAGGTTGAAATCGCCGATTGCGATGATGTTGAGGTTTATATCGAGGCCTTGAGGTTGATGTATTGTAAGGATCTTAGGAAGAAGCTGATGAGGGAGGATGTCTCCAGAGTTCTGGGTATCTTAAAGGTAATGCTTTTTCTTTGGGGTTTCTTTATTTTTGTTGTTTATGGTTCTGTTTTATTGGCTGCTGGTGGATAATATATAATATAAACTGTTGGGTTAGGTTGAGACTATAGCAAAGTTTGAATTTGGGGTGTTAACTATTTATGGACACTTATAGGGTACAAATTCGGGTGTTCAGGTTCTTAGTTATTACCTTACTTGCTTCGTTGTGTGACGGTTAATGCCCTTCTTTTTTAGTCATGTGCTTGTTTGAATTTGCTTGCTTCGAGGTTTTACGAGGCTGAACAGGTTGCCGGTTTTGTTTGGGTTCTTAGGTTTCTGCTGCAATTGGATTTGATGCCGGTGTTTTATCTTGTTTGGAGTACTTGGAAGCGGCCCCATGGGCAGAGGATGAAGAAGAGAAGGTGGCCTCCCTCCTGTCCGAGCTTCGCCTTGAAACTGTTGGAGCCGGGGAAGTTTTGAAGAGAGTTTCGACCGATTTTGCCAACGGAAATGAAGAGGGGAATGATAATGAGGAAGTACTTCTTAAACTAATCCGTGTGGTTCTTGAAGGCAAAGATGAGAAGGCTAGGCGTGAGATGAAAGGGTTGGTGTCGAAGATGCTTCGTGAGAATTCATCTCAGAATGATCTTCGGAAGGAGTCATTATACTTGGCATGTGATGATTGCCTGCAGTTACTTCAGGACCACTTTTTGCGGGCTGCAGCCTCGGACCTGCAGGATGTGAGTCAAATTGCACGACAGGCAGATAATTTGCATTGGATATTGGATATTTTAATTGACAGACAGATTGCCGAGGATTTCCTGAAAACATGGGCATCTCAATCGGAATTAGCCGAAGCTCATCCAAAAGTGCCGGCAGTCCACCGGTTTGAGGTTAGCAGAGTTACGGCTAGGTTGTTTGTTGGGATTGGGAAAGGACAATTATTGGCTTCTAAAGATGTCAGGTGTTTACTTCTAAAAACATGGCTGGTGCCCTTCTATGATGACTTTGGTTGGATGAGGAGGGCATCCAAGGGCCTTGATAGGCACCTAATTGAGGATGGCCTCAGTAACACAATTCTCACTCTGCCACTCTCCTGGCAACAGGAAATTTTGCTTGCTTGGTTTAACCGTTTCTTGAATTCCGGTGAAGATTGTCCAAATATTCAAAGAGGGTTTGAAGTTTGGTGGAGAAGAGCTTTCTGGAAGAGGAATGGAGAGCAAGAACGGACTAGACCATTGCGAATTACAACTACATCAGTTGACAACCCTTGAACACATACTGTTCCAGTGTGGAGGAATTGGCAGCAAATTATTGGGTGTGTCACCTTTTAACCTTCTCATGATCATCTCTGTGTGATTCCTCTACAATTATCATTATTTTAATGTTTTGTCAAACCATGGTAGCTGACCTGCAAAGTCTATTGTGTGAAATGTGTTTGTTAGACTTGGTGTCTTCATACTTTGCCTGGAAGAAGATAACACTGTTTATTTTCACATCCTATTTTGTTGGAAATATAACCAGAGAGAAATTAGCCTATTAGTTTGACTGGGTATTTGGAACCATTTTCCTTTTCGCACTTCATATCTGTTGTATGATTTACACCTAGGTTGGTCTTAATTTGGCTCTCTCTCATAGTTGAATGTTGGCATTCTCAAACTGGCAACTGATAGAAGTGGTTATGAGATACCTAGGACAAAATCAATCTGTTGTCTTATTAATGAGACTGCCCCATATTGTTCACATCCCATGTAGTGGCTGGATATCTTTAGCTTCATTTGTGTAATTTTGTAGGTTCTCAATATTTCTTATATAAATTTTGACTTGTCAGAGTTCAATGTTAAATCAAATTCATTCAGTTGGGAAAGCACTAAATTTTCTCGTATACGTGGTTGCAAGTGGTTGTTGCATCTGTATAATCATTTCTATTTTATGATACGCCAAGATGCTGTATAGATATTTTGAACTTGTTAGTGACTCTTAAGGCAAGCCACCTATCTTTTGTGGGCCACTCAAATGATTTTAGATGTTTAGTTTCTGCTCTTTGTAATGCATCGGCTTCAAAATTCTTAATTAAAGTATGGGATTTTGTTGGAGTGGAAGTTTATGAACTTGCCAGCCAATAGTTGTCATTCCTTTGGCTATACGGTTCCCTTGTATTTGTCACGATGCTGCATTATTCTCTTAAGCAGGTAAACCATACCTTTGTTGTCCGAGTTACATTGGCCTGTCTTTATACTCATTATCATATTTGGGCTTTTGATTGGCATATTCATGAATAATTAAGCACAGATTTGTCAGGCATGCTAGATAAATTTATTCCGAAGAACATGCATGTTTTCTTTACAAAAAAATATTTTGGTTGCTCACGAACTTGCACCTCTTTTAGCAACATACATTTTCCAGGAAAATAATTGAATCTTAGTGTTTATCTTTGTAGTTTCATTGACGAAATATAAGTTTCTGGCCGTTTGATGTAAATTCCTGGTCAAGAAGAGTTCAAGGTTGTTGAATACTGCAAAGGTATGGTTGGCCTTCAATTATCCAAGTTCCTAAGATGAGCTAAATTGATCAAGTTCAGCAGCTCATGGCATGTTAAGTTGATCAATTGAGTTCTTGAAAGGTTCATCATGAGGCTAATTTCTTTTATGGTAGAAGCATTGAATAGCTTTGGATGCAAGGCAGATGGTGATGACGAGGATGAATATACTTATATCTTTCTTGCAAATTAGTCTATGTTGATTATTGAATTGGATTGAATATATTCAATCTGTTATGTTATATAGGAATAACTTGGATGGAGGTTAAGCATCGGGAATATAATGTTTCTTTATTGATGATTGAGGATTCTGTTCCTATTCCTTGCTTTTCAACTCAAGTTTGAGATCCGAAACTCCACCATTCTTGGGTTTTGTATCTTGCATAGATAAGTAAAGGACTTGTAGGACATTTTGTATCCTACTTTATTTTTTAAACCATGATCATTGGCCATATAAATAAACCACGCCACAGGCAATATAATCACCCATACTTTTCACCAAAAAAGAAACTTTCTAATCAATCAAGGAGATGAAGTAAAAAGAACCACTTTTGAATACTTGAAGTTTCCATCAATTCTAGTCAAATAATGACCAACAAACATGTTTGTTTGATGCCGACATGATAATTAAACTGACAGCGCAACACATAGGTTTATGCTTCTCACTAATGGGAAGTGAAACATGCCAATGTCAGAACAGTCTTGTTGACAATCTTGCAAACTGTTGCCTGAAAAGAAAAAGGAGGAGGCAATATTATCATGTTGCATGTTAAGTAAATAAGAAAGCTTAACATGAGACTTAACAATATTGTCCCCTTTCTTAACTCTTCAACTACAGTACATAACTTGAAAATAACAAAAAAAGAAAAAATGACATTATCCTTATTTTCCATGGAAAGCCTAATATAATTCTTACTACATGTTTGATTATATATTAATTTTTAAAAACAATTATTTTTTCATAAAAAGTTCTCTTGAAAATTTGATGAAGGCTTTCACAAATAAATTAACCCAAGCACTAATTTAAAACCAAGTGTAACAGAAATAAAATAAAATCAAAGTTTCTCTTACTCAATAAAACAGTCTTTTTTTAGTAGAAATCCACTGGTGAATATAATGATAACAAATATATATGTAATCTATGCCTTTTATTCCACCAAATCCAGGTGAATAATTCACACCTCACTCTGAGGTTAGCACATCTCTAACCTTCTTCATGGTTACCTGCTTATTCTTTCAAATTGCTCATCATGACTGTTTGTTGAACACCTACAAACAGTAACGATGACAGAAGGAAAGACTGAAAGACTAAAACTGAATAATCAATTAGGAAAAAAACTAAAATTAAAATAAAAAAATTGATAAGTATCATTTTTTAAATCTGTTTTAAAAAATATTTTTTTTTGACTTTTTAAAACTAAAACAGACCTTTTATTTTTTGTTTTCAATTTTTACTATTCATATTCTTTTATATATATTTTATCTATTTTTTCATTTATTACTTTTAACTTTATTCTATGAAATAAAATTTAAAAAAATAAAAACTGAATCCAACACCTCTTAAAACTATCTTAATAGGATCAAATCAATTCATCATCATTCGATTTATATCTTATGATCTGTAAATTTTTGTATATATGTTCCATTTTTATTTTTTTCACTTTCAGTAACCCGGAAACTAACAATGTTTCTAAGCCTTCCTTGTGTCCACAAGTGCGAAGGAACGTGGGCCCTGAAGTAATTTGCAAATTATATCAGACTTGCATGATTTATTTTAGGATTATATGTATAACTATTTGAGGACATGCAAAACAAGTTACTATAGTTAATAATAGATTGAATAAGTTATTTAAATGCTTTTAAATGAAAAAATAATTTTTCATTTCATTATTTAAAAAATAATATTACTATCATAAAAAACAGTTTCATTTCATATTATGTAACTATAAAAAGATAAACAAATACAAAATATCTGATTTACATTGATGCTCCTTTTTGGGTTACCTACGGACTTGGAGAGTTGGTGAATATATTAAACCGGGTTCATATTTCTCCAAGATCCATTTAGTTAAAGATCATCATGATCCAAGTTATAACAAATTTTTCCTATTTTGTTATCCTTCACTATATAATTGATAAAAAAGGGTTAATAAGTTAATAAAAATTAATGTTTAGCTGAAATTTATTAAATTATTTTATTAAATTAAAAGTGTTTTGAAAAACACAATGTTTAAATTACATATACAGAATAATATACATCCAAACTAAATGGATAACTTTTGTGAAAAGATAAAGGCTACAATTGTGTTGAAAGAATGGAAGGAAAGTTAGATTTCAAGCCAATTAGGTCGAAACTCTTGGTGCATGTTGTAGCTAACTCAGTTTACATCATAAACACAGTTTCAACACATGTTCCAAACTAGAAACCCCTTTGAATTGCTATGTGTTTGCTTCCACGCTCGAAGACTAATCTAAACTTGATAGCCATAGATCTGAACTTGATTTTAGAGCCACAAAACACACGATTTTTAAAATATGGAATGAAAGATTTTATTCTTCTTGATTAGAAAATTAGAGAAACCTCTATTTCAAAAGATGAACATTTTCATGAACATATATTTTCTTTTTATGGTGTTTAGTAGAGTATTGATAAGTCAGCTAATAATATTTCTTAATTGAATTTTTTGTTGTAAAAAATATATTAATTCAAACACATTCTTGAAAATTAGAAAAAATTGACTGTGTGTTTAATTAATATGCTTTGAGTGAAGCAACTACAATAAGTGAAATTTACTATTATTTTAGTCTTACTTTATTTAATTTTTATAAATTTATCTTTATTTTTTAATATAATATAAATTAATATTTTATTTTAAAAATTAAGTAATTAGTCTTTTAATTTATTTAAAATAACATAAATTAATCATTATACAAATGAGATAATGATAAAAGTTAAAAATTAAAATAAAAAAACTAATTTATAAAAATAAATAAATTAAAGATTAAAATAGTTTATTAAAAAAACAATAAAAGTCAAAAGCTGGTGGAGTTGTTCTGTTTTACTCCTTAACGACATTTCGTTTTCATTTTTAATTATTTTTTGTTTTTTTACCTAACATAATAATATCATAATATGAAAAAGAGATATTTTCTCAAGCAGCCGTCTAATTAACTAGAAAAATTAATTTTTATGTTGAAATTTCAAGCAGAAAAATAAGAAAAAGAAAAGGAAGCATGTGAATTAAAATAAAGGGTAGCTTTCATTAAACTTGTCTTCTGCAGAAAACTTTTCATATAATCTTCCAGTAACAAAGCCAAAGAAAAGGAGAAAAAAATATTCAACTTAGAACTCATGTACAAGTTAAAGAAATATTTGTTAAAATATTGATAGATACATGCACTATGTGTGCACGTAACCTTTGTGGAATTAAAAATAAATAAATGAACAATTAGCTTGTCAATGACAAAACGGATTAACTAGTTAAAATGAATTAAATAAATGCTAAGAGATGATGAATATATGTCATATATGGACCCTCATAAGAGTGAAGACAAGAAGACAGGAACAAATGAATAATTAGCTCGTCAAAGAAAAATAGATTAATGAGCTAAAATGAATAAAATACAGTTCTTGATTTTCACCTTAACATTGTAAAATATTATGATTTATTAATTATTTAATATTAAATTAAATTTTATTGAAATACAATTTTTAATAAAATTTAATTATTAGCATAAATAATATGAGTTGAAAATAGCAGTAAAGTATATATCATATAATTTTATTATTATAAATATTAATATTATTATTTAGTATATTAAGATTTCATTCTCTTATTCTATTTTTGATATTAGTTTTCATCTTTACAATTTTTATTATAATTTTAATTTATCATTTTATAAAAAAAAATTTCTTTTAGTATCTATCATTAAAAATATTTATATTTAAAATTTTTAAAAATGTCAATGTATATAATTTATTCTAAAATTTATTTATTAATATTTTAATATTTCAAAAAACTATTTACTTTTAAAAAAATAGTTTATATATTTTAAATTTTAGATGTGTGATTTTTGTATATTTTTGTGATAAAATATATATTATTAAAATAATACTAAATACACATGACATTTTTTAAAATTAAAAATACACATAAGATATAATTTTCAGAAACTAAACTGTATATTTAATCAAATTTTATTGTTTAATAATAAAAATTAAAACTAACAGTTTTGTAAAATAAAAAATTAAAACTATAAAAAATAATAAAGATTAAAATAAAAAATAAATATAAATTAAAAAATTAAAAAATTTGTTAAACTGAATTTTAGAATAGGTAAAATTTTAAATTTAAATTTTATATAAAAATTTATACCAAAAACGCTAATTTTACCATGGTGATAAGATTTGATCGATCTTAACAAAGAATAAATGCATGTTTGGCCAAAATTAAGTTTTTGCAGGCTCTAATCTTGTTTGTGAAAAAAGACTGATGTTTTGTGCAAATGGAAAATACGTTTACAGACACGACATCACACAAAAAAATCTTGCTTTTTAATTATTTGTTTGTTTATAGGCACGACATCACACAAAAAATCTTGTTTTTTAATGATTTGCGGTTAAATCCAGTCTCATATTCTTTGTTTATCATATCTTTAATATTTGAAATCTTTCATAATTTTATTACCAAAATGTTAATAATATGTTTGGGTTTTTCTTATTATTGTTATTCAATGTGAAACTGTAACCATAAAATTTTGATATTTTCTTAAAAAAATCACTATAAATTTTTTTTATTAGTAATAATAACTAACATAAAAAAAATTACATTAACTAATATTTAAGTTAACTAAACAACACAGAACTAATTTATCTTTCTGATCCAACGATCAAAACTAACCTAAAAAAAAGTTATAAAAATATTTTTTATAATCAAGTAAGTGATATATTCAGTTATTATTTCAATTTATAATTATATATTATAAAATTAATAATTTAATATATGTACTAACGATGTTTATAAGGATATATGCGCTTTATTGTAGTATTTTTATCTGCAAATAAAAGTCGAAGCAAGAACTAATAAATAAATAATAATAAAATATATTTTAAAAAATATAATAAATATATTAAAAAATATAATTAAATTAATTTAAATTTTAAAATAAAATTAAATAAAAATAAAAATATATTTATCAAAAATAATAATATAATAAATGGTTTTTAAATTGAATAAATAAATAATATATGGTTTACATTATTATACGCATGCATATTTCGTCCATTTTAATTTAATTGGTTTAAATTCGTATGCTTAAAAATATGTTTTGTTTTTTATTTATCTATTTTATATTTTAATATATAAAGATTAAAAAATACCATTTATCAAACAATGTAAAATTTATTTTCTTTTAAAATATTACAAATATTATATAAGTTAATAATAATTTAGTAAAATAAAACTATATAAAAGTACATTCTAATCCCAAAATAATTTTTATATAGAATGCTAATATAATTTAAATTTTAAATATAACAACTAAATGCAACTTTAGTAAATTATTATTATTTTTTCAATTAAAATTTTATACTTACAATTATAAATACAAGAATACCCTGTTGAGTACTTAAAAAAATCTTTTAAATTTATTTTTTTCCTTTTTGTTACATACATTTTTAAACAAAATAAATTAGGTGCACTAAATTTTAATTAAATACTTAATAATTAAAAATTTAAACATAATAATAGTGACAACAACAAAAACTTTAAAATTAAATTTTAAATATTCAAATTTTGAAAACTGCTAACTTCACAAGAGTTCTAAAATTTTGTCGTTTAACATTATTTACTTGTTATTGTTTAACAGTAAAAATTAAACTATTTAAAGAATTCATATCATGCATCCAAAATGAAGTGTACCAATGCATTGAATAAAAAAATATCATAAAAAGGAAACTTTCAAGCAGTGTCATTCCATTTTTCTGCACTTTATGTTTTTTATTTTTATATAATAATAATAATAAAATTAAAATTAAAATTTTATATAAACTATCTCAATTTTTTATCATTAAATCAACTTTAATATTTTAATTTATATTTTGATTTTGATTTCAAATATAAAGAAAATGTGTTTTTTACACAGATTTTAGAGACATCATATACCTATTTTTATTTTTATTTTTTAAATTTAAAGAAACTGTGTCTCTTACAACTTTTAGATACAGAATAAACGTAATCCTCATCTACAAGTATATTTGTTCGGATATAGAAGTATTAAAGAATTAGAAAAGTTATTGCTACATAGGAATCCACAAAATTAAGTACTGATTTGATATATTTTAATTTTATTTAAGTAAGTATTCACTTAATTAGAAATATTTTATTAAAATTTTTAAAATAAAATAAAAATTGTATATGATATTTTAAAATATAATGTAAACATATATTCCCTTGAATTTCAAAAGATAACATCGTCTTAGTTTATTATTATGATATTAATAGTTGAATTTTTTAATTAATTTAAAATTAATTTTATTTAATTTTTTTATTAAAAATCTTTAAAAATAAATATATATTTCATAAGATTGAAAAGTGACCCTCATCGCACCATCCTATCATTTTTCACGTACCTTATTTATAATCAAAATAATAACCGATTACTAATAAATGTCAAACTGAGTAAAAGGATTTCCAGTCTTTTAAATATATCATTACAAAATTTATGTGTATTGAAACTACTTTTAAAAAAGTGAATATATTAAAATTTTAGAAAAGTAGGAGTTTTGTGGTTTGATTAATTAGATCTTAAAATTAAAGCATTTACTAAATCATGATTGAGAAATTTTATGATTTAAATATAGATGTAATTATACAATGATTAATAGAACATTAAAATTTTTTATATTTTATATGATGTCGGGTTTAATTGGTCATGAAAGAGAGTAATATTTGGAAAAACTAATAAATCCCAATGGGACAACTGCCTGGTAGCCAACCAACAGCACTTAACAGTGCTATAGAAATATTATATTTAATAAGTTTTGGTAAGATATAAATTTAATTATAAAATAATATGATCATGTAAATTAAAATTTAGAAACATTCAAAATTTTAAGATATTTAGTTTTATATATAACATTTATTTAAATTTTAAGTAGTATATTTTATATTAAATTGATCTTATTTAATAAAATATTAAATAATTTTAAATTTTATAAACTTAACTTACATACTAAAAATTTTAAATTTAACATTTAAAACTTATTTAATTCACATCCTAAAAGAATTAACAAGTATAGTATGAACTATTATCTTAAAATAAATTATTTTTTCCTATAGACAGTTTGTGAATCATGTCACACTATCATGATAAATATATATATATATATATATATATATATATATATATATATATAATTTTAAAGTAGATAAGTATTTAAAACAAAATAAAATATATGAAATATTTATTAATATTTTATATTATATAAATCTAATTTATTATATAAAAATACTAAAATTTAAATATTAAATTGATAAAATCTAGTTTAATAAAAAGTTATTAAAAATACTATTTTATCAAATTTGGTAACTAATATCATTTTATTATCAATTTTTATATATATATATATATATATTTTAAAAGTTAGATTAATCAACGTTAATCATATGTAAATAATTAAAATTAAATAAAAATTCATTTAAGATGTAATGAAAACTTTCTAACTATTATTATTATTATAATGAATTAAAATAGAGGCATTTTGAATAAATTATGAAAGATAAGTTCATGATGTTTAACTCTAATCTATTTTTTAGAAGAAACTGATTTTCTTTTTGTTTGTTTTTTATTTATTTTAAATTATTAAAGTTATAAAATATTTTTAAAAAATAGATATTATATTAATATATATATATATATAGAAAAAATCAATTTTTTTTATTTTAATAAATTAAAATTTATATTACTAATATTTTTTCTGATAAAAAAAATTATTTATTTATTTTCTCCTATTTCTATTTATTTCAATAACTTATTTTTTATCTTTTTATTTCTTTCTCTTCTATTTATTTTCTTCCTATTTGCCAAGGCATAAAACTACTACAACCACAAACTATTTTAAATATATACTATCAACATACTTGATTATTTGCAACATTTGAAGAAATGGTTAATCAAGACAGCTTGTTAATTTCTTTTGTTGGTAGTTGTGAATTGCAAAGATTATTTGATGATAAAAAACAAAATGTTGATGAAAAAATTTGAAATATTAAATAACCGTATTACCTTTCATATATTAATAACACAGTATATATATATATATATATATATATATATCATACTATCATTTCAGCACAAAATATTTTTTAATTTTATTTTTTCCATAAAGAAGCTGAAGGCACTTGAGTCGTGATTTGCATGTACTAGCAAGTGGTAAATGCACATAAATAAATTAATGAAGAAAACAGGTATATATATTTGATGCATGAAGAGGGTATATATAGTAATAATATATATGGAGCCAAACCGTGGTTGGACTAATTCTGGCCATGACCGAGGCACAGTAATTAACTAGAGAGGTAAAATCATACGACTCAATTCATGTTCTTGACATTGGGCATAGTGCCGAAACTTGGAGGTTCTTGGTGATTTTATTATGGAGACAAGAGAATGTTATTAATATTATTGTCTATATTAATGATGGAAACAGCATATATAGTTTGGGGGTGTTGGTTTCCTAAAGGACTCTCCATTTCATGTCTCAATCTGAGACACGGTGGATTCTCTAATTAATAAAAGCTGCATGATTTTCTCTTTGGCGCTTGCATTGCATGCCTTCCCTACTTCAGCATTATAGCAGTAACCCTAGCTAGTGCATGTAGGAATAGGATGGTCCTAAGAAGTAGCCACAAATACACTATTATGTACGAATATAACAAGTTATTTTTGTATGCATAAAGAAGTATGAAGAATGGACCACCCTATAGTGTAGATAGCCTGATAATGGCATATAGTTACAAGTTTCAAACCTGTTCAAAAATGTGGCTGAAATCATCTCTCCCAGTTAAACAGTTTCCTACTCGCGCACAATCCCCCGCCATTTGTGGACTACCCTAACCCAATCTTCACCCCTCTTTTTCCTATAGCTACGTTTTTCTTCGTCCTTGAAATTTGTATGACTTCCATTGCCTTTTTTATTTTTTTTATTAAAAATTATTGTAAAAAGATGGTGTCTAACCTGTATTTGGATAAAATAATTTAAAATTATTAAAATTTTTATTTAAATAATTTTCATATTAAATAGACAAATATTAAATGATTTTTAAAAATTTATAAAATTATCTATTATTTTTTTCTTAAGTTATTATTTATAAATCCTTTTATATATTTTTTTTATAATTGCTTATTTTTATTTAAAAATTTCTAAAATTCTAAATTTTCTCATCCACAGAATAAAGATAATGTTTCTTAGAATTTGAATTCTTTCCGGCTAAAATTTGTACTCTTGATTCTGAATCCAATGATCTGAAAATTCTTAAAATTTTGACTATAATCGAACTTGGACTATGAGATAAGATTTGACCTATGAACTTTGTTAGATCGTTAAATATAAAATTAACGGCTCAAATATTGGACCGAGAGAGATTTAGGAAGTGTTTGATTAAGTTTGAGGTTTTTAATTTTTTAAAATTATTTTATAATTTTTTAAAATTATTTTTGAAATAAAAGTGAAAGGAAATAAGTGAAAAAAAGAGAGTAATAAATAAAAAATTTAAATAACATAAGAATAAAAATATAATAAATTTGTTTAGTTTTTAATTTTAAAAGTGTAAAAAAATTATTAAAAAAATTTAAAAATTTCACTAAACAAAAAAAAATATTTAAAAAAAAAAAACACAAACAATCCATTAAATATAGAAAATATAAAATCAAGTCCTCCCTTTAGGTACTCTATTGCTGGGTATGGTGTCTTACAATATTATAAAAAAATGTTCGCCCCTAATACTAATATACACCTTTTTAAGGAAAAAAAAAAGTTCCTTATTATTATTCTTAACCGTAGAAAAATTATAAAATAAGAATATTCTAAAATTGATCTAGTATTATAGCATAGTTGGCATATGTAGATACAAATGTTCCATTTTAAAATAGCAGCGGCTTTGAAATTTTATTTTTTAATTAATTATTTATTACATCGAGAAATATAATTAACTTATATTTTTTCAAAAATTTATTTTTTATTAATTAAAATAATAAATTAAAGGTAATATGACGAAAAATTAATTATATTTCCATTAAAAAACAATAGTGATTTCAAAGTCTTAAATGATAGTTATCTTATGAATAAATATAGTTTTTTTCCACCTAAATAATATTTTTAATTGCTGAAATATTATATTGTCAAAATTTTGAAATGTTAAATATATTATCTATTTTTTTAATATTACATTTGTAAGTATTGAGAACAAACTATTCAGGGATAAATAACGTTGCTCTTATCAGTCACGTTCCTTTAAAGCATTGATTAAAAAATAACATTCTATTTTGTTAAACATTTTAATTTACTTAAAATTAAATATTAACTAATTTTTTTATTAATATAACAAGTATGTTGTTATAATATTTTTATTTCTGTTCCTTAACTGACATTTCTTAGTATTATTTTAAGATTTTAACACTTAATGCTTTAGAATCATTTCTTAAACATAAAAATTAAATAGAATACAAATTGTAATATTTGATATATTTAAAACTTAATTTTTTACAAGACAATTTTTATTTTTAAAAAAAATCAGGAAAACACTCATTGACATTCTTTTATAATGTTAATAAATAATTTATATTTCTCAAAATGTTATCTTTAATAACTATTTTAATTTTTGAATAATATGTTAAATAATTAATTTTTAAAAATATTAATTATATCATATATTTTTAAAAGTTAAAAAAATAGGAAATACAAGCCAATCATAATGAAATTACACATAATAATCAATAAGTATAGTTAAAATTACTACCTCTGGCTTTAAAATAGTAGTTCTTTAAAACTACAACATAAATATTAAAAAGCAAGACTAATAATTTTATTTTTATTAAATTTTTATATTATTTGTCCTTATATTTCCTATATCTCACAATGGTATTTTTTTTTAACTTTAACTTCCTCTTTATTCATTAATTATTTAATTAAGGATAAAATTGAAAAAAATTTATTAGAATTATTAAATAAAAAATAAATTGAAAAAAATTGCTAAAGTATTTATTATTTTTTATTTATTTAGTTTCTTTTTATTTATTAATGTTCTTTAATTGTCATTTTAAAAAAATAAGATAATATTTATTATTTTTTTCTATTATATCATTACTTTTTATAATAATATTAATTGATGATAGAAATAATTTGAAATATTACAAATATATAAATATATATAATAACTTTAATATAAATAAAAATATTAATTAATTTTCTCGAATTGTACGAAATAATCTTACATGACGAATAAAAATGAAAGTGTATATAATTGATTTTAATTATATTACCAAAATTTGTTTTAATAATTTAAAATTAGATTCTCAGCTACTACATTTACCTGGAACATTTAGGAGAAACAAAAATTAAGGAGGTATGATTTGAGATGCTTTGTGTTTTTGGTTTTTAAAAAGTATTTTATAAAAATATTTTTTCAAAAAGAAAGTGAAAAGGAACAAGTAAAAAAATATAAAATAGTATGTTAAAGAATATAAGAAACAAAAATTAAAAAAAAAGAAAAAATTAATTATTTTAATTTTTAATTTTAAGAATTGAAAATAGATATTATTGTTTATAACAATTTTCAAAATTTTCTTATCAAATAATTTTTTACTTTTTAAATTTTCAAAAACAGAAAATAAACAAATCATAAATATTTTATCAAAATTGTAAATTATCTTATAATAAAGACTATGAAAATATTTTTGATATGTTATTAAAAAAATTTAAACTTAGTCATTAAAAATAATTTAAAATAGTATGTTTTTTTTTAAATAAGAATGCACTATGTTTTTTTATTTTTAATAAAAAATTCCAACATTTTTCTTATAAAAAATAGGAAAAATTGTATGTCGAAAACGTGGTTAAGTATGTGCACTGTAGAGGCAAGATCTGGTTGTTGCCTTGTTGGTGTTGTTACTTGGGAACTAGTAGGATATGGGATATTCATGAAATTCGATAATATGAATTAAATTAAATCAAATCAATTAAACCGATCACTCTATTTTGTTTGATATGTAAGGTTTTTTTAAGAATTAAAAAATATAATTACTATTTCAAATTTATAAATTATATTTTTTCTTTTATATTAATTAAGTTACTTTAAAAGGTATATTATTAATGATAAACAACATTGCAGAAAAAATATTTAATGTATAAATATATTCTAACTACAATTTTAAAAAATAAAAAATATTATAAAAAAGATCATATAAACTAAGATAAAAAAAAATACTAAATTAGTTTTTTTTTTGCAAGATAGAGTTTAATATCAAGCAAACTGATGGAATTAATTTTCTATCAGTGATGTTCATTTGTTAAAATTTTTTAAAACCAAAATAACTCAAATCAAATCCATATATAGTTTAAATTTAGAGCTAAATTTATTTTTATAATAAATTTACATATTTTGTGATAATTTTTTAAAAATTTATAATTATTCTGCTCAATAAATCATACTAATTAATTTAGTTTAAATTTAATGAATTTGGTTAAAATATAGATTAAATAGAAGGAAATTATTAATTGTTTTGCTTCTAAAACTAAATGGATGTGTGCATTGGTTGATCTTGACTAGGATGCATGCGCAGAGTGCGTAGTGCAGAGAGCCGAAAACGAGCATCAGATTCAGAGAGAAAACATAGAAATTGAGAAGTAAGAAATAGAGAATGGTAAGTAAGAGGGAAGTGACGTCATGGTTGGGAGAATAGAAATTTGGCAAGCGGCGGAGAAAGCTGCCCCTCACACAGAGAGGACCACTTTCTTTTTAACAGAAAAATTTAAAGCTGTGGTGCGTTGGCCACCTTCTTCTCTTCTTCCTCCACTCTCTTCTCAAGCGCGTACCCGCCTCTCATCTCTCATTTCATTTCCCTCGCTGCTGTTCACAGGACATACTTATTTTTCTCTCATCTCATCTAATTTTTTTTATACAATTATTTTTTAAATTTTAAATTCATTTTCCTATACAACTGGGTTAATTCAATTTCTGTATATATATCAATATTAATATTTTATATATTCAAATTTTAAAATATAATATTAAAAGTACATATTTTTAAAATAATATTAGACATTCAAAATAATTTAAATGATATGAAATATAACTTAACCATGTATGTAAAATACACCAATTTAATTTCCAAAACATAAAATGGTAAAAGTTAATTTTGTACTCCAATAAATACAAGTTTTCAACATCACAACTTCCAATAAAAGTGTATTTAAATAAAACAACTGAATTAATTGTTTATTTATTATGCTCTTTCATTATAAAAATATCATTTTATTAATATTTTAATTTAAATTATATTATATTAGTATGAATTTTTAACAAAAATTATAATATTAATATGAATATATAAATTTATACTATTAATATATGTATTTATAATATATTAAATATTAATATTATGTAAATTAAAATTTTATAATCTAAAAATGATTATAAATTTTATAAAATAAAACATAATAATTTGTAAATATTATATAAGATTTAAAATTGTAAATTTATAAAAAGTTATAAAATGTTAATCTATTTTCATAAAATTTTTGCAATCTCTTTCAAATGATCATAAATAAAAGTTCAGTCATCCATTATAATTTCATAATATGAATATTTTTTAAATTATAAAATTTATTTTAACGGTTAGATTTATTAAATTTATATCTTATAATAAATATATATATATATAATAATAATAAAAGCAGGTTTAGTATGAATTAGTTTATTGTATAATTTTGTAGGTTAAAATATAATAAATTAAGTATTAAATAAAATTATATTAATATTATAATTATGTACACTAAATGTAAAAATAAATAAAAAATTATAAATATTATTTATTTATATTTTAAGATATCTATTAATTAAATATTAAATTAATGTTATTTGATAAAGTATTAAATATATTTTTAAAAATTTTATAATCATTATCTATATAATAAGAATTTGGAACATGAACTTAGTGAAAAGGATCAAATCACGTGGAAGACAATTTGGTTTGAAATCATTAGATCTACTTGGCTACATAGAAACTATGTTAAATTCAGACATTTATTTTTATGTACAAACTATTTTGGATATAATGTAGATTAATTGATGAGCATAGGTCAAGAATCATGGGTAGGAATTTATTTCCTCTTTTAGATTGGATATAGTAATAAGCAATATATCCTACCTGTGTAATTAAAAATACGGACATTTGTATATGAATTTGGGTATCTTGTACCTGTTTAATACCATTTGTTTTGGTTGATAAAAAAAGTACTCAATCGAATAACTTATATTATAATTATATAATTTAATAATTATTTATAATATATAAATTTAATAAATAAATCTTTGAATGATATAATATTAATACAGTGATTTAGCTTATCAATTTTTTAAAAATTTAAATTTTGAGGTATAATGTTTTAGTCAGTATTTATTATATTTTAAATAATATATTATATGTTAAATTAATATTATTTTATAATTTATTAAATAAATTTTAAAATTTATAATATTTTATAAATTTAATCTATATAGTAAAATTTTTAATTAAAAAATAAGTTTTGTTAAACTTACATCATACAAAAATATAAAATAAATTTATTTATGAATTACTGTAAAAATAAGTAATTATTTTCTGTTATATTATATTATGTTACATTATACTCGAGTAAATCGTGTGTTTGCTTTGCCGTGGAATTCCCAGATTCCAGATTTCTTCACTGAAATGTCTCTCAACTCGTGCTAATATATATTTGGCATCAATTTAAACAACATTATTATTTTTTCAATAACAGATATTTTTTAGTAAAAATAAATTTATACAAATTGGATAAAATAATTATGAGCCATAGTTTTTGAAGTATATAATATAATTACATATTTAAAATTTAATTTCAAAACTAAATCCCTTATTGGTCTTAAAATAAAGCTGAATTTAACTTTAATAATTTGATTTATTATTTTAAACATAAAACTAACATTTTTTTTTGTGTGGTAAGAAAAAAATTATATATTTTGTGTCTATCGCTAAAAGCTTCGTTCAAATTTAATATTTATATCAATGTTTTAATAAGTTTTTAATAAATAAAATTAATATGATTTGGCAAAATATAAGATCGAGTCTCATTATTATTTAAATAAATTTATTATGTCAAAATTTCTATTAAATGGCATAAATTAACTTACTCAAACTTATTTTTTTGATGAAATTAAAATTATTTGAAATTAATTTTGTAAATTTTATTCAAATATTGCATTTTTTTATACATATTGTTGAAATGGAAAAATTATACAAGGAAGAAAACTTTTTTATCAACATAAAAATAAAGAACAAATTGGTCTGGTGAAAAAAATAAATTGTTGGAGATGTTTTTAATTAGTTTTAAAAATTAAATTGTTTATTAAATTAATTAAGATATTAATCTAAGATTTAATAATTCAATTCTGATTGAATCATAAGTAGAATAACATAATTCAATATTTAATAAAAAATATTTATTTTATATAACATAAGAAAAATATATAATAATGTAATATTATATTTTTATGAATAAAAATAAAATTTAAATACAATTTTAAATATTTAAATTCAAATTATACGTATAAATTAAATTAAATATAATTTTATTTTTATAAAAATTAATTAAAACAATATCATTTTATATAGTGGAGGCTTTTACAGGTTATGGATTAATTCCAATTTATCATATCTGTATTTATTCACTACACTTTTTAAGCTGACCAATTTTATAATTGAAATAATATAAAAGAATAACCAGTTGCTGATCCAACTGGTTTCAAAACCATGGTTCTAATTGTAAAAGACGAAATGCAAACTTAGACGTCCACCAATAATAATCGCTTACAGATAAGCCAACCTCTATAAATATTAAATGGATATACTCTTCATTCATTGATTCACATATGATCCTTATAATGCGTAAGACAACCTCTTCACTTTAATTGTGCTTTAAACATATATATTTCTTCGAATTGCCTTGTGTTAGATAAAGGAGTAATTTCGTGGGAAAATACCAACATACACTGCAAATGGGAATTGGTAATAATAATGTTCACTAAACTTTTTATGCAATTAAGAAACGAAACGCTTTTCGTATCTGAATAATCATGATTGATTAATAATTGTTAAGGACCATTAATTGGCATTTATACTTAGTACTCCTGCTTGAGAAAGCAAATGGCAAATGCGCGTGGAGAGGCATATTTAGATGATGAATAAATACAAATAAAGGACGCGGTCCCTCCCATGCAAAATAGAGAGAGAGAGAGAGAGAAGAAGAAGATGATGGGTGGAGTACTTTAATACACCAATTAATAACAATTAGATCGCCAAAGTTAGGACCACCTCATCTCAATATCTCCTCTACTCGCCCTTAGCCCTAAGTTTAGGAACATTTTTAATAAGTCTTTTCTCATATTTTTAATTTCTTTACAAAACATTTTATTATTTTGTAAATTAAATATTAAGTAAAAAGTAAAATTATTATCATAAAAATATAAAAAATAATATTTTGTTTGTTCAATAATTAAAAAATTATAATATAAAAATAAAAAGATTATGATGACTTCAAATTATTCTTTGCGAGTTATATAAACCCAAGTGTACCTACTTTTTCTCTTTTCATCCTCTATATTAGTATTGAATTATTATTATTATTATTTTTGGCATTAATATGTAAGGTGAGTGTTTAAATACTCGTCATTGCTTGATATGTAGCAAATTTAAAAAAAGTATAATAAATTGAATAATCGTCAAGTATTTGATAATTTACCTATATCCTCTGTCTTATATAGTACATAGTAGAGCAACTTCACTCTATCTATCTGTGTGTGTTAACATAGAACAGGAGAATAACTCTGTTAACTTGTGGTTCAGGAAGACAACAGATGAGGACCCACCAACTCAAACTGAACCCTCCTCACTGAAACCCATCTGAAAAAGCCTGTAAAAGACTTTACTTAGGAAAGACTTCCATCTCGGGATTCGTTCCCTATAAAGATTTCCCTATTCCCCTCCCAATTTTTAAATTTTTTAACCATGCAAATTTAGATTGCAAGGGAATAAAATGAAGTATATGTTATGTTATTTATATAACATGCTTTAACCCATATTTAATTATATGAAATGTAATAACAATATTGAATGAAAGTAAAATTTCTCAAAAAATAATTCAAGGTCATTTGGTTCCTACCCAGGGAGACTAAAATTACAAATCTACAATTTGAAAGATGATTACATAACTGTTTTGGTTTTGGGTACCAAAAATAGAATTTATGAACGGTAATGCTATTCGTAAAATGGATAATTTTAAATCTTTTTATTTTCATAAATTCTAAGTTTTAAGAAAAAAATATTAAATAGTCTTTAAGATAATAAATTTGTACATTTTTATTTAATATTTTCTTTACAAAATAAGATATAACAAGATTCTTGCAAAATCTATCTTGGCACATACTGCATGAATGAGTGGATGTCGAGAGGGAGAGAGAGAGAGAGTAAAAATGATTATGACCAAAAATTACTGAGGTTTGTAAAAAATTTATCTGAATCTATTATAGCGAAAAGAAAGATGTTATTTGTAATAAAATTAATTATACACAAATTTTTAAAAATAAAAATATAATTATGATGCAATGGAAAAAGTAAAAAAAAAAGTGAAAAGGAAGATGTTATTTGTAATAAAATTAATTATACACAAATTTTTAAAAATAAAAATATAATTATGATGAAATGGAAAAGGTAAAAAAAAAATTGAAAAGAAAAATGTTATTTGTAATAAAATTAATTATACACAAATTTTTAAAAATAAAATATAATTATGATGCAATGGAAAATCAAAAAATAAAATAAAATTGGATGAATTGTTTGTATGATTATTTTGTATGTATAACAAATGATCTCTTTGAAAAATCATGATTTAGTAAATCATGCGGCGGCTTGTAGTTTATAAACCAGGCAAAGGACAATCGTTACTTTATGTTGTTGTTGGTCCATCTAAAGTATACTTTTCGCAGAAGGTTAGTTTTTTATTAAAAATATTAATTTTTTTACAATTTAATTTATATGCATTATCATTTAAAAAATTCGTTATATAATTTAATATTATTAATAACATAAATTATTGAATAATATAACGATGCATAAATAAACAATAAAATAAAATTTTTTATAGTCATTAAAAATATAATAATTTTTTTGAAATCAATTTAAGATAGATATTTTTTAATATTATTAATTTTTGGTGATTGTAAGAGTTTTTTAATACTTGGGATGAAATAATTGAGGATATTTGGTTTATTTATTTTTTCTCTTTAGACGAAGACTATTTTGGTTGTATTTATATATGTTGCTGCATTGACCCACTTCTCTTTTCTCTAGAGAGAGAAAGAGAAGAAGAAGGAGGGAGGCATATATGAATGATGATCATAGCATGAAGGTCATCATCACCCCTATCTGATCTTCTACTTGTGAGGAGGTATATCTCTTCTCTCTTCCTAGGTTGCTTTTCATGGTACCCTCATGTTGCCTTATTAACACCATAACACTGAGTAAAACCACCTCCCATTTCCCCTCTATTTTTTCCTCATCATCAATCCTCAACATCACCACCACCACCACTTTCATATATCCAATACCCACCTACCTCACCCTTCATCTTTCATTAAGGTAACATCTTCCACTCTTTCAACAACTTCATTTAGAAACAAGCAAAACCATACTCATATAAAGTCACACACGCACACATACAAATCCTTCAATTTTCTTCGTTTTTCAACTTAAGAAACCGAAACAGAAAGCAGTGTTATTGGGAACACAGATTAAGAAGAAGTGAAGCAACAATTGAGGTTCCATGGCTCAACAAGTATGTGAAGAGAAATCAAGGGACATGGCTTCATCAACAGGGTTCTGCTATACCGATGTGTCATCTTCTCAACCCCATCTGATGAATAATCAAATCCAAGGCTTTGTGAGCGATCCAGAGATGTTCAACCTCACCACAGGCATGGAGATGATAGGGTTTTCCAAACATCTTCAACAACAGAGTGAAAGCAACAACAACGGTATGGTTTGGAGAAGTTTCTTTGGCAAACCGGGTCAACACGTTGGTCCATCCTCTTCCAAAACGATGAACGAGTCCTCAACCAATTTTTATAACCAGCAAGAGTATAATAAACAAGATTTCACATCAGGGATTTCTGAGACCAGTAGTGAGAATTTAATCTCTGCCCCGTGGCAAGACAACAGCAACAGATTAATAGTTGATGACTCTTCTTTGAGGTGTGTGTTTCCTTGTGAAGGTAACCAAAGGCCAAGTCAAGGCCTTTCACTCTCTCTTAGTTCAACCAATCCTTCAACTATTGGCTTGCAATCTTTTGAGCTAAGACATCAGCAGCAGCACCATCCTGATTTTGTTTCTCCAGCTTCTAGTTTTGGAAAATCAGCCAATGCTCAACCACAGCAAATGTTGCAAGATGGGTTTTTGAGTACTAATAAAGGTGCGAATATTTATCAGGGACATTTCTTAATCAAGAATTCTAAGTTCCTTGTACCTGCACAGGACCTTCTCAACGAGTTTTGTTGTCTTGGGACAAAGGGAAATGATATTATATCAAAGCAGCAAAAGTACTCTCAGAAGAACAAGCAGTGGGAAGAGGATAACGGTGGTGGTGGTTCCTCAAAGAACCAATATTCTCTTAGCTCTCTTGAGTTGGTGGAATTGCAGAAGAGAAAAACAAGGCTGCTTTCCATGCTGGAAGAGGTATATATGTTTATTTGTTTGGCTTCATTTAAGAGTTTAATTTCCCAAGTGTTGTACTTGGCAAAGGCAAATATCTTTTGTGCTATTGTTCCACATAATATGGAAAAAGTGTGAGTAAAAACTATGCCTTTACTTCAAGTGAATTACCCGTCACAATCCAAGGTTCTTAACTTTTCGTTGGTGTGGCTTGTGGTAGATGGGTTTGGGGTCTTTAATTTCCATTTTGATTCTTGAACTAATTAAGCAGCGAGTGAGGGTCTTTTCATCAATGCCCACCACCTCATGACAATTGACCCTTTTTATTTATCCTTACAACCCAAACCTCTAATGTTTTTCTGCCTTTTACCTTTTCTTAGCAACTTGGTTTTCATTTGCTTTAAAAATCTTGCATATACATAGATAGAGAGAGACTCATTAAATTCTTTGGTGGCCGTAACTTTCATAAGTGAAATAAATTTAAAAAATATTACTTTCCTTTTCACTTTTGTGTACCCTTTTTGTTCTCAAGGTTGATAGAAGATACAAGCACTATTGTAATCAAATGAAGGCTGTGGTCTCCTCCTTTGAAGCAGTGGCGGGTAATGGAGCCGCCACAGTTTACTCAGCTTTGGCTTTGAAAGCCATGTCTAAACATTTTAGGTGTTTGAAGGATGGGATTTTGGATCAGATTCAAGCCACAAGGAAAGCCATGGGAGAGAAAGACCCTGTTGCACCAGGCACAACAAGGGGTGAAACACCAAGACTTAGAATCATTGACCAAACATTGAGACAACAAAGAGCCTTTCAGCAAATTAACATGATGGAAACCCATCCTTGGAGACCCCAACGTGGCCTTCCCGAACGATCCGTTTCCGTTCTTCGGGCTTGGCTTTTCGAGCACTTTCTTCATCCGTAATTCTTCTCCATCCTCTTGTTATTTTTTCTACCTGTCATCAACTTCTAATACAAGTAAACTACAAATTAGATTTTGCCAAAGAATCAATGTTCTCTCCATATCAAAACATGAGAACAACCATGGTAGCGTAAGTTTCTTATGTGTAGAATCTCAATCATTTATGCTTGAAAAAACCATGCCTATACACATTTTGGTAGTTTCTGTGCATCACCATTCAGATTCCTTCCTTTGTTATTTTGTCACATTATTTTCAATGTTCCTTTTTCTTTTGGACATTTACAATCTTTTCATTTGCTTCCTTCTCTCAACAACTATACTATTTTTTGCCGATTTAATTAATTGTTCGCTGTAGGGCCCCTTTCTCCATCGCAGTTATCTCTAATCATTAATTAATTAGTAATTCCTACGTACGTGCCATTGAAGGTCATATATATATATATATATTCTTAATTAATTTTTGGGTGAAAACTTTTGCAGGTACCCAAGCGATGTTGATAAACATATTCTAGCCCGCCAAACTGGTCTCTCAAGAAGTCAGGCACGTGGATATATATTATATAATTCCTTCATTCAACTTTTTTTTTAATTAAAATTTTGTATCAATTAATTTGTATAATTAACGATATTTCAATACTCACACGACTCTCTCATATGTATAAAATTCAGTCACTCAAAATTTCACTTTAATATTACTGCAATTAAACAAATTGTTGTTATTATATGCACGCAACTTGAAAGTTGAAAATTAATCCCGTTTGATGACACGTCTCAAATTTGGAAGCAGGTTTCAAATTGGTTTATTAACGCAAGGGTGAGGCTATGGAAACCAATGGTGGAGGAAATGTACTTGGAAGAAGAAAAGGATCAAAACAACAACAACATTGAAAATGACACTGGGGAGGAGGATGAAAACCCATGTCGTTCAACACGACGTGAGGATCGAAAGGGAACGCAGGTTTCACTCCTTGGAATTGAGTCGGAGTGCGCGTCGTCCATCATTAACAACTCAGATCATAAAAACGACACAAAGAGCAATAAAACCATCCAAAACGAGCAGGAGATGAATCCGACGGACACATTTGGATCGGTGGAACTTGACTTTTCATCTTACGCAACAAACGATCACAATGGGAATCAGAGTTTCCATGGTGGCAGCGGTGGAGTGTCGTTGACGCTAGGGTTACAACAGCACGGTGAAAGCGGGGTGAGCTTAGCATTCCCTGCAGCAACACAGAGCTCGTTGTTCTACCAAAGGGACCAGATTGAAGAGTGTCAACCAGTTCAGTACTCTCTTTTGGATGGTGAAGGACAAAATATGCCATACAGGAATCTCATGGGGACACAGTTGCTTCATGACTTGGTATGATACAATGAAATTAAATCATATTCAACTCTTCAATTAATGATGAATCATGGAGTACGTGGATTTAGATTTGTCACATAACTACTTGGCTATTGGCATAACCATTTAACACGGTCATGAGTGAAGCCGGTGAAATTATTAATTAAAGTAGAAAGATTAGATTTATATTTTAATTATAGCTTAATTAGTACATAGATATTAATGCTTATATATATATATATATATATATATATATATATATATATATATATATATATATATATATATATATATATATATATATATATATATATATATAGAGAGAGAGAGAGAGAGAAATTTAAGCTACACTTAGTTAGATAATCTATACTTTCAACATATGTATCATTATATTGCCTACTCTATTTTGGAATTTGAATCATCAGCTGATTGATGCCAGATTATGTATACAGATTTTTTTTGGTTCTTGTTATTCTTAATTTTCTAAAATTATTATTATTTTTTGTTTTCAGCAGAAAGTATATATATCTTCTTTTTGTAAATTAAGATAGATAATATGTTGTTGATGGGGTTCCCATTCATGACTTAGCAAAGGTTCAAGTGGAAAATAAAATTCTTTTTGTAGGATTGAAGATATTTGTGGTTTATTGAGGGAATATTGTAAAAAGGACAATAAATAATTTCGCTGTACAGTTTTGGTTGGATGCTAAGAAGAAAAATTAGAAAAAATATCGAGGATAATTTGGTGGTTGTGGTCCCTTATTCACTTCATGAGGACAACCTCTTGCACCAATTAGAATTGGTTGCTTTATGATATATCTATTTTATGGTTGGTTCACCGGTGCCCCTACTTTTTTGCCATTAAAAAGATATCTTTTCAATTAGTGTTGGAGGCATTAGGGTTTTAAGATGAGATGCATCTTGCATGCTCTTTAATGAACGCAACTTGTGTTAAAAGGTTGATGAACGGAATCACTCGCACGAGAGATCCGTAAGTATAAACAGCCCTTTGTTGTCGCATGTGTATGTAGATCGATCCATATTCTACACTTTTGCATTTATTTATCCAAATTATTCTATCATATGCCATAACTTGCTTGTGTATATTTGATCTCTTTCTTAATAAGGTAAAATTCCTTAATTTTTAAGGTTAAGCGATTAGAATATTAAAAGTAATATCATTTTTTTTAAAAAAAAATTCTAAGCACCTAGAATATAAAAATAATTTTCTTGGGATTAATCATAATTTTAATTCTTTTAAAATTAAAAAATTTGATTTTGATTTATAATTAAATTTTATACAATTAATTATTAAATGAACTGAAAAAAAACCAGATTTTGATTTTTTAAAAGGCCTACTTGTTTTGAAACAAAAGAAAAGTCTATAATTTTAGAATACAGGGAGTAATAGGAAAACGATAATATTTTTGGGAAGAAAAACATAAACTTTATCAAATATAATTAGCAGATCTTATAATTAATCGAGGTATATTTTATTAAATAAAAAGAGTAAATTAATCTCTGATTTTTTAAATGTAACCCATGCTTAAATTATACCTCCTCCCCATCTTATTTTAAAATATACATCATCCTCCGTTTTTTAAAAATAAATATAAATTATATTCTAATTATTTTAATATAAATAAATTTCTTAAAAATAATAAATAATTATATATTTTAAAAATATTTTATTTTTTATTACAATTACCTATGTCAGCAAAATCAAATTTTGAACATCATGTTATTAATTTTAATATTTTAGAAGATATAATAAAATCTTAAATACCTATATAATTAAATTTTTTTACAATATAAAAAGTGATAATATTTGATTCTATAACTTTTATTATATCAATTCTAATAACTTATATATGATTAATTTAAATTTGTTTAAATTAATTTATTTATCTTCTTAAGATCATAAAATTAACGGTGGACATTTAAAGCAAACAGTTAATCATGTTAAGAATCACTTTAATGATGATATTTTAAGAAAAAACAAATATACATTAAAATAGATTTAACATAATATATATTTATCTCTTAAAAATATTGTATATTTTAAAATAAAAATGGAAGTCATTTTTTAAAGAAGAAAAGTATACTTAAATCTGATAAAAACTATATCTTTCTTTGTTTAACATTTTATTACTTAATAAAAAGTTATTCAAATTCTTTGTTCTCCTCGATATCAGCAAGGAGTCTAAAAATGTTGGAAAACATTCGAGCCTCAACCGTTATTGATGATGAATTTGCCCTTGTTGGTGTCAACTTTTCCACCAAGAATTTGAACATCGAACCAATATTAAAATTATTCAAAATCTGATGCCTATAAAAGGATTCCTTGATTGACACCTACATTAATGTATGCAAAATAGCACAAAACTGCACTTTTATAAAATTATCAAAATAAGTAATGAGATAAATAATAATTTATTTATTTATAAAAATATAATTTTCGACACAAAATCTTAATAATCTTATTACCTGATTAGTCTAATTTATTTAGAAATTTTAAAATTTTATAAACTGAATTAGCAGAGTTTGTTGGCATCCATATTGAGGCCTCTCCACCTAACTGCTTCCGTCGGCAACAATTCTGATGAGAAGCCACACAAAATATGCAACACCAATTTCTTCCTTTGGTTCCCTCACTACTTGCTTCACATGTTCGTTACCGTCACACTCACACTTACGCATACCAAACTTCTACCTCTTTGCTCAAGCCACTATCATCTGGAGCTTGCTCAAGTATCCTATCAACACTAAACCATGTTACGCCCATTCATAGAACCATACAGGATTGGGAGAGGAAGAATGGTAATCATTAGAAATTTCTAAGGTACAAGACAGAAATTAAATATTTATGTATAAAAACTAATAACTTCATGGAAATCACGCTACCTGAATTATCTCCACACTTAGGTCTTACAATCGATAATTTTAAAGGAGCAACTAGTAATAATAATATAAAAGTAAGACAATGCTCAAGTATGGTTACGTATTAAGGTAATCAAAATATATAGTTAAGGAGTTGAAGATATATAAAAACTATGACTCATGAAGCATGAATGAATATGTCAGTCTCACCTACCGTTCCCTTTCTTTCTTTATTTTGTTGCCAAAATGTTTGATGCTTTGTATGTTATTTTATTTTATTGGGGGTAGGCCATGATAATGTAGTATTTTCTATCAGGAACCTTCTTTTGATTTTATGAAGCATCCAAGTGACGATGCATTTTTATCACCTTCCAGAAAACGGGAAAGCTAGACAGCTTCGCCAGTAATAAATTGTGATGTATATTTACCAATTACCATATATATGCACAAGGAAACACGTGCTTGACTTACCATATTAATCAATAAAGATAATATAAGTAGTTGTATTACTTGGCTCATGAAACCAAGCATGTGTACGAATACCTGTCCGGGCCTCGAAAATGAGATAAAGCAGCGAGATTAGTCCTTCAGTTAAGAATAGTAATTGGGTATATATGTAAAACTTTCATGGTATAACAATTTTAGCATTCAAACTTATAACATCACAAATAAAGCTCCTCCTGTCATCTTTAAGTTCATTTATATCAATCATTGCTAATTGTTATTGTCATAGTTGATGATTTCATCCACGTCCAACAATTAATTTACCTTTATATATATATATAATATAATAATATTAGATATTATATTTTTATATTTATACTAATTTAATAATTTTATATAAAATATAAAATTTATCAACTCAATTAGTTTTAAATTTTTTATTATGTAAATTATATATACAAAATTTTATAAAAAAATTAATAGATACTTTATTTTATTATTTTATTTTAATAATTTATATATTATTTAGATATATAAAAATATTAATAGTTGAATAATATATTTATAAATTTTTAAATTTATTAAAATTTGATATTTATAATTATAAAAATATTATAATATTATTTATTGTTAAATTAATAAATTTTATATTTTATATAAAATTATTAAATTGATATAAATATTAAAATTTAACATTTAATATAATCTTGATTATATATATACATAAAGAGAAAGTCAACACTTCAAACCCTTAATACAAGAAGACACATTCAATTCATTTAGTAAACAATAATTTTTTTATGTATTAATAAGAATAAATACACCATTAAAATTAAAGATAAAAAATTGTAAAATCAAATTTATTTTTGTTAATAGAACATATTATAAAAAAAGCATAAAATTATTATTATTTATATATTAAATATAAAGATAAATAGATAAATATAAACATGATTAAATTTAAACTTCAACTTCGATGAAATTCATTATATAATTCGATCAATAGATTCTCCTTTAAATATTATGAACCATTCTTTTGATGTACTAATAATTAATTTGTTCAATAAGCAGTCTATATGAATGAGTTGAATTTAGATTTTTTTTTGGTTCTTTTAAGTTTAAATGATTTTTAATATAATGGATTTGCATACAAATTTTTGGGGCCACTGCTTCCACATAAAATATATGCTTTATATATTACGTATGTATTATCCCTCATAGATGTATATTGGTAATATTTGTACGACTTAAAATTTTTGGATTTGTCGGTGATAACTTCTATTGCTAAAGTGTTTTATTTTGTAAAAGAAAAAAAAATTAAAATATCTTACCATTAATTTAGAAATTGCCAAGTGTATGGTTAGTTCATCAAGCACACATACCATCATGTTTTGTATTATAGCGAGAAAACCAAAATTGAGTTTTTGAATAGTTGGTAGGAGAACCTAAAGACCCGCAAGAAGTAATAATTATGAATATAAAAAATATACTATAATATGTATTATTATTAATTATTAATAAATATATTTGTGAATAATAAAAATATTTTTTATTTTTAAATTAATTTTATTTATATATTTAATTAAAATTAAAATTCCTAAAATTTCACAATTCGCGCACATATATTAATTCTATTGCTATATCATAAATTAATATTCTCATAGTTCTCACACAAAAATGTTCATCTTATCTTATTAGATTTATTTAGTTTAATAATAAACTAAATTAATTTTATATATTAAAATTTAAATGTTTATAATAAATTTAAAAATGTTAAATTATTTAATCTTATATAAGAAAATAAAACTTAAAATTAAGGAAAATAATTAGTAAAATTATAACATAAATTTTTTATTAATTTATATATTAAAAGTTAAATTAAAATTAAAATTAATATCGGTTGAAATTATAGTAATTTTAAATCTAGTTGACATAAAAAATTATTATTATTATTATTTTAATTTTTTAAAATTTAAATTCAAATAATATTTGAAAAGAAAAAGTTAAAATAATTTTATATAAAAAATTACATAATTTAATAAAAAAAATTAAATATTTTTATTTGATAATAAAAAAATTAACTTTTACAAATTTAACATCAACCTTTAAAGGATGAATTTAAAAATACTAATTATTATAATTTTTTAAAATAAAAATATTAAATGTTATAATATATTATATACAACAAAAGATCTCAATGTCTCGAAGATATAAAAAAACTCTTACAATATATAATATTTTTATTAAAATTATAAATTTAATATATTAATAATATAATAATTATACATTTTATAAAAGATATTATTTATTATATATTCTTAAACATGTATTGAAAATAATATTTTAAAATATAACATGATATATTAATATAATATCAACAACCTCCGCCTTTAGCTTTTAAAATGATTAACTCATACAACTTGACCAAGTTGATTTTATAAACAACCTCATAAAATTATCCACTCCATATATGTATGATGGTGCCTGTTTAGTTTTTTAAAAAATAATAATTTTTTGTTTTTTTTAATATTTTTTATCAAATTATTTTATTAAAAATATATAATAATATTAATTTTTAAAATTTAATATAATATTTTTAAAAAAATTATTTAAAATAAAACTCTTTTGTTATATATTAATTTATTTTAAATTTATGAAATATAAATATAAAAATAATAATAATAATAAATATTTCTAAAACTTTTCTATAAAAATTTAGATTAAAACTCTTTAAAATTAATTTTAAAAAATATTATAAACATTATCAAAATAAATATTAATAATAAATAGAAACTTTTTGCATGTGTAGTTGCTGACGCACCACGTCTAGTTGGTTATTAATTTGCTAAAACTAGAAAGGTTGCGATTCTTGTTGAACCTTTTTATGATGATTAATGACTTGTGATATTTTTATATACACATGCTTTATTTTTTTCTACAGTTTATTTTTTATCTATATCTTTTTATATGGTTAAAATTATTATACATTTTTCTCTTCTATTTTTATTTCAGTCGGAGTTTGTAGAATAGAATTATTGGACTTAAGTTTCTGTTTCATAATCTATATTAATTTATATATATGTTCCTAATAATTTTTCCATTAAAATTCCACATATAATCTTCTAATTAGAAGTTCTATATAGTATTTTTCATAGTTTTTATTTTTAATAATTATTTCTTTATTTATTTTACATTTATTTCATCTATTCATTTCTTCATTCTTTATTCTATTTTAAACTTATCTTTTAATATTTCTGTAGTTAATTTTTAAATGCATTTAAATAAAAATGAAAATTTGTTTACAAAATAAAAAATATTAAATAAAGAAAATAAAAATATACATTAATATTATACTTATATAACATTTTTACTTAACTATAAATTTATTCTAATAAAATTAAATTAAAATAATATCAAAATAATTTTTTATTTTATTTATATATTTAATTGATAAGATGACATAATTTTATGAATTAAATATTTGTATTGTTATTAATTATAAAGTGATATACGCGAACTTCATTAGCAACTGATTATTTTAACAATAGTAATTAATGAATAAAATAAAAAGTATTATAAAAAATAATAATATATAAATAAAATTTTAATAATTTAAATTTTTATTCTTTCAAAAATTTATATATTATATTTTAAAAATATTTATGATATTAAATCTTTTAAATATTAAAAATATAAAATAATTCTTATTTTTGTTTGTAATTTATTAAAATGGTAATTTTAATATTATGTAATGGATTTATTTTATATCATACTATTATAATACTGAAACTGATATTAAGTATTCTTAAAAATATTAAATAAATACTTTATGTTAAAGTAACTTATTTATTATAATATAAGGTAATGCATATATATTTAATATTATTATTAATATTATAAAAAATGAAATATGTATAAATTTGTATATCGTATAGGTATAAAATTTTATATCTTAAAAAAAATCACCTTTTCTAAAATTGAATTCAGTCTCCTTGTAGAGTGTTCTTTGTTTGTGTGATCCCCAATTCCCCATTCCCCAGTAACCCCCCCTTTTTTTTTATTCAAAAGTAACAGTAGGACCAGGTTTCATGCAGCAGGGTTGGGTGATGCAGCCGAGCTTCTTAATTCAAAATGTTGTAGTGTGAGCTATTGGGCCTTAATATATACTCATGATCTAATTTGTAGTGTGAGCATGTGTCCCAGCGGGCTGAAAATTTTGGTTTAAAATGATCTAAAAAAATAAAACTTAGTTTAAATTAATTTGTTAAAGCTTTGTTTGAGAATTTGAAGGACAAAGGAGGAAAATTTTAGAAAGAGAAATGAGAGTAAATATTTTCTTAATTTGAATATTGAAAATTTTTTTAATTTGAAAGAATTCAAAAAGTAAGTTTAAGAAGTTTGAAAATTTTTAAAAATATCTCAAAATTTTCTCCAAATTTTTAAAATTATCCTAATTATCATATACCCCATAACATTTTTATTACAATATATCTTTTTTTTTTCTATCATATTACATCTCTTTTTTTTTTCTATCCTATTCTATTTATCTTCGTATATATAAAAATGTTTTTCCTTTTTAAAATATCTGAAACATGGAAAGAAAGGATTATTCAAAAGGATATGATAAATTTACCAACAGCTTACTCTATACAATTGTACAATTGGAAACAGGGACTAGAGTATCATTTATGAACTTCTTTAGTTCCTTTCAAATTTCTTGTCAATATTGCTAACATTCCTCTTCCTGTCCAGGTACAAGTAAGGGTTTTCCAACGTGGGATCTTTCTTCAATTGGACAATTTCCTTTTTAAGTTTACTTATAATCCTCAAGTCCCATCCCAATCCATCTTTAATATGATTTGGAAATGGGAAGACCCTTAAAAGATAAGGACCGTTTTATGAAAGATTGTTCACATGGTAGACTTTATGGCAAAAGTTGAAGAGTAAGAGGGTATGACATCTTTAACATGTGGCCAAAGATGTTTCTCTGCTTCTTTAACAATATCGCAATTGTGCGTTCGACACAGGGAATTGAATTGATGTGGGCATCATGATAAACATAGGAGTGTTAGTTTTGGATTGATTCTGTTACTCATTACACTCGTCGTGTATGATCACTTCTAATTCTTTTTCTTCTTCTAGTCTATTCATTTAAAACTTAAGTTTATAGATATATATTTAAAAAGAGGGGTTAAATTATTTTAAATATAATTTTATTTAAAATTATTTCGTTTAATAATTTTTATAAATAATTAAATTTTATTAATTTAACTGTTAAATTAATAAATTATATTATATAAATTATTTTTATAAAATTTTATAAAATTTTAAAAAAATTTGATATTTTATTAAATAAATTTAAATTAAAAAATATTATAAAAAATATATTATCCATTAATTTAAATTTATTTTTTAAAATATTAAATATTTTTTAAAATTTATAAAATTTTATAAAAATGATTTATATAATATAATTTATTAAATTAACGATTGAATTGATAAAATTTAATTATTTATAAAAATCATTAAATAAAATAACTTTAAATTAAATTACTTTTAGAATAATTTAACTTTTTATTTTTATAAATAGTTGATGCTGCATATAAATATTTTTATTATTTATTTATTTTATATGCATATCTTAAAATACATCTAAAATTCAAAGTGACAACTATGTGTTGTCACAAGTTTGTTTTCAAAATATATTTTCCTTATTTTACAGCCTCACTTGAATTGTTATAAGTTAATGTCATTGGGTTTGTCTACAATCTCAACTTTCTTTGTGACTTTTATGACATGTTTTTGACGGTAACTTGTGATCTTGGTCTTTGGTGAAAGCAAAATTATGTGCTCTTCTTAGGAGGTTTGACTTCAAAGAGTTGCCATTGAACTAGATTCCGATATTGTAGTTTAGTTTGCTAATTATGTTAGTCAAACCAGTTTATAAGTCTAAAAGGAATTTAAAAATAAGGTGTTTTAAATAAAAATTGTTTAATAAAATTACTTTAATTGTATTTGAAGTTAAAATTTTGCACTTCTTCAAATTTAAAATTATTTATTAAAATCTAACCTATCATATTATTTATTTTTAATTGATATTTATAAAAAATATAATGTAATGGGTCAATTGTATATCAAAAGGCCGCGTTTTATATCTATTTTTATGTAATTAAAAATTAAAATTTATTCTAGTAAGTATAATTTTTTAGGAATTTAGAGTAAGAAATGTTCTTGTCCAATACAATGACTAATTTTTTCACCACTGATAGGTTTATTTTTAGAGAGATATATGATATATAAATATATAAACAATGTATCCATTTTTTACATCTCCTCTATTATTGGTTTAAAAAAATTAAAAAAAAAGGACGTTTAGATATATCCTACACATACAAAACCTGTGCATGATGTGAATAATTTCACCCTAATTAAAAAGATTAAGAATTTATTATAGGATGATATTTTTCTCACTTAGTCATATTTTCAAGGACACTTAGTAGATGCATAGACATTCTTGTTAATACGATCCATAAAGCTCATACTTGACTCGTTTTTTCTAGAGAGGATTTAATGATATTTGTTTCCTTAAATTAATTTTTTAGCTTACAGTATCTTTAGATGATTTATCAAAAAACTTTAGAACAATCTTTTTATTGATTGAACAAGTCTACTTTATTTTTTTAACTTCAATTTTAGAAAATAATATTCTTCTTCTTCCAAAGTTATCTCAAAAAGCATATAAAGTTGATTATTTTTCAAATTCAAATCAAATAAACATGCATATACTTTTCTATCGAAAGTTATATATATATACTTATTGAGAACATGCTATCTTAAAAAGCATTTAATAAACTGTTCTACCTCGTGAGCTGTAACTGTAGACTGTAGTATAGGAAATGCAAATATATATAGTTGCAAACAAAAAAAAACTGCTAAGAAATAAGGATATATAAAGCGAAAAAGTGTATAAATCATTCTTAATTAAATTTATAATATTTTTCACATGAGATTGTAAAATATTTTTTAAATCTCTCTTAAAAATACACAGATTATTTTTTTCAATATTAGTTGAATTAAAGATGTACATTCTTTCTTGATCACATACTATCAGGAAAAAAAAATCTAACGACATTTGGGATGTACTATATTCTATACATACAAGTAAATCTAGCCCGTGGGAATAGTATAATAAATGCAATACACATTCGTAAAACAAAATAAATAGAATATAATAGTTGTAAAATGAAAAATATGTATATATTATTTTTATTAAATCATAAAAATGTCAAAATTTAATTTTTAAATTTTATTTGATATTTTTTTTTGGAAAATGAAAAAAAATTGTAATATCATTAAATTTGAATTTTGTCTTTATTATATTTTTATTCATGCAAATAAGATTTTGTAAAATAACCATTTTAGTTACATTATTTTACATGTTGTATATAAATAAATGTGATGTCATTTATTTAATATAAGAAAGATACTATAATTTCTATAATGTGTATTTTTATTTAATTATTCATAGTTAATAACATTCAATAATGTAAGATTTATGATTTATTTTTTAATTGAATTATATCTGCATATACATGTAAAATAAAATGATTTATTTTATTTAGTAACTGAGATAGCCTATAAATTATAAGTAATATATTTTAATTTAAATTAAATTTACTATAATTAAATACAAAATAAAAGTAAAATAAACAAAAAGAATTCAGATTAAATTTTAACATATAATAGAATTTTAAATAAGTTAAAAATATGTCAATATGAAAATTTTCTCTTTTTACTTTGAAATATGTTTCGTGAACAATAGGAGTTATAGATAAGAATATTTTTAATGTATATTTAAATTTAAAATACTTCTTTTTAGTTTATTTAAGTAACAAATATGCATAGAAATTTAGAGAAAATTATGAAATGTACTTATTAATTTATTTATATTATATTAATATATAGTTGATATTTTATTTTAAAACATGTCTATAAACTAATATTGTTTTAAATAAAAATAAAAAATAATATTTTTTTCATATATTTATATTTATTAAGTGTAATAATTACTTTTTGTTAAGTAATAATTTTAATATTTTATTAATATGAAAAGCTATACATCTAAAAAATATACTATAATCAATTAATATAATATTTATTTGTATTATTTAAATTTACTATATATTACATTTGATAAATAGAGCATTTCAATTCAATCCTAATAAATTTTACTTATATATAGCGATAGGTATTTGCATTTGAAGATAATATTTCATAGGTAGTTATATTAAATTATTTACACTTTTTAAACCACCAAAGTTAGTTAAATGATAAAAAATTTGAGTAATTTACGTAAAATTCTAAATCTAAAACTAATTATCTCGGTTATATGCATAAAGAGAAAAAAAAAACTAGATTTTTATTTATTTAACAAGCTAAGCTGAGGATTACTAACTTTTAAAATTAATGGTACCTAGACCTTTTCTCAATTTTTTTTAGTCTAAATCCAAACACACTTAAAACCATTTTTGGTTCTCTTTTTTCACTTTTTTTTAATTAAAATGCATAATCTATTTTAGAAATAAAAATAGATAGAGAGAAAGGAAAATATAAAGTACCGGTGGGGGCTCAAACCCTGTGCGTGAGGTGGGTTCCATAAGGGGACACCTTTTAATTCTTCAATCTTCATGATTCTTTTGGCATTTTAGTAATCATAAAGTTTGGTGGAGTGCAACTTGTTGTGCCCCATCTTCCTTTAATCGTTAGTTTAATATATAATGCTATTTGATTGCATATTGAGTACCTCAAAGTTTCCAACTGGTTGATTATATATTATATTGTGTTGATTAATCATGTGACTCAAGCAATTTTTCGGAAGACAACACACCGTGGTGTGCAAGGCAAGTAGATCTGGTAGCATATTATTTTTGTAATTTGTATTCAATGTAGTACTAAAGAATCGGATACTCATAATGAGATCAATGAGGGGAAGAAAACAAAAACAATAACATTAAGATTCATTAATTATATAAGATTTTAAACTTGTTTCTGTATTTTTTTAAAAAAGAGCAATGATAAAACCAATAAACCTTAGGACCTAGTCATGTGTGTAAAATTACAAATTAGTTGCAAGATTAGCAAGCTCATAAGAACAGCTATTTCCGTTCCGAGAAGAAAGCATAATTTTTAAGTGTGTGAAAACAATAGACTGGCACATTAAGCACGCATATAAATATTCTCTCCGGTAACAATAAATTACAAATAAAACTGCTCCCTCCACCATCTCCATCTACATTTTGTTTAAATTACAAATGTCTTTGTACATGGACCTTTCCCCAACTCTCACCCGATTTCAGTGAAGCCCAGGGAAAAATTACAAAAATTTCAGAACGTGACAGTAAGCTACCCAATAAATAAAGAAATAAGCTTTTAAGAAACTCCACTAGAAGATGCTGCTTGAGCATCCTCCTCCCAAATATAATTTAATTATCAGTGAAATAGCACCATTATGTTTCGCTTACCTCACCTTCCCTACACATACCCACATCTATCACCATGGTCCCTTTCTCCTTCGATTTCATCACTCTGCAACAGTTTCTCCTTGGAGCCTGCCAAAAACATACATCAAAACAAACCCAAATCAATTTCCCATGTCAGTAAATTTTGCAAATTTACTCAAAACCAAGTTAGTAGGCAAGTACTAAGCAGTAAGTAACCCTACAGATCCAACTCTGACATTACCAGCTAATTTTGTATGGTAGATTTTCTAATGACCCTCACGTGTTGGTGGTATAATTTAACTTAAGGAAACTCTGACAAGAACTTACTCTATCCCATAGATGTGGATCTGGCTTCTTATACACCACCACTTTGTCAAGAGAAGCGGGATTGGCCATCTTCCACCGGCATTCTGGGTGAGGGATGCGATGCCTTTCATATTCAGTCACAATCTGTTGCATTGTAGAATTGTATTTTGCCCTTGAGAAGTAATATACAAAAGGCTTCTGGCATGGATTTCGGGTAACAGGACGAGTGTTGAACGCGTATGCAGTGTAATCAGCTCGTCTATACCAATTCAAGAATGTTCTTGAAGGCATTTCCATCTCCCGCGGCGAAAACACACCGCGAAATATCTGAACAGCAAATCCCCACGAAACAGAAACGGTCCAGCTCTTTGATTTGTCATAGCAGATGGATTGCTGCATGAGCCCTGCTGAGTCAAGCTTCATTGGTATAGTAAGTCGTTGAAGGGCTTGTACCCTAGTGACATTGGGAAAGATTGGCTCAACAACATCAAGGTGATGCAGGGACACCAATGGAGTCACAGGATGAGATGCAAGAAGGCCGAACAGGTTCCCATACACATCATACTGTTTCAATAAATCAGTTTTGCAGTCAATACCATAGCTAGCAGAATAGCATGCACTTGCAAGACTACATTTCGCCTCGTTACAACATTATCATGATTTGTTCAAAAAATTGAAATAGAGGTTTCATTTATGAATGGTCAAAGCATTCAATATTTTGAAATTCTTTAAAAGTATTTCAATTAGAATTATTAATAAATAGTGATAAATGTTATTAATTTCTCAATAAGTGCCATTATATCACACATTAACAAAGCACATAAAAATTCCCTTGGAAGATTATCCGGGAAAAACCGATGACAATTTATAGCAATTGTCTCTGCTCATCAAAGTACAACCCCAATTCAGGAGGAAAATCAAAGCCCTTGTCACGTAGCCTAATTGCCTCCACAACTTTGGACCAAGCAACCACCCAAAACTCATTCTCTACGGTCAAAATCTACAGGCAACATTCCACTCGACCATTCCACACGGTGGCATGGACCGCTTCCAACAAGATTGGTAGCCAAAAAGTTAAATTTTAGAAACCAAAACGGGCAGAAGCACCATGTTTCCACAACCCAACTTCCAAACAAAATGATCAAAACAAGCCTTTGATATATAAATATATATATATAAGCTGGTAATAATTTCTAAAAAAGTATTCTAGTGCCATCAATCTTGTCCTTGTTAATTTCTTTAAGTCTTCAATCTAATGGTCCCAGTCTTAATTGTGAATTGAACCTAATTCAGCTCTCCATTTCCGTATGTAAACAATTTGTAATTAAAATTATTTAAAAAATAAAACAGTTTTATTTAATAGTATTTCTCTGAAAGTATGTCAATAGTATAGACAGATTTTTCCCACTATAATATGAGAATTTATTAGGAGATGTAAAACACCCGCAAGCCAACTCAGCAAATTAAATTCCACTATCAAGAAATTGATTGCAGGAGTCAAATTCAGGGAAGAAAGCACAAATAAAGAATTTAATGCGATACGACACCGACCCCAAAAGCACTTGGGTTTTTACTCGGGTCCAGAACACGGGCAAGTAATAACGGAAACTTTCAGATTCAGCGATGCTATTTTGGTGATGCCGAAAGTTGTTCTTTTCTTATCAGAATTAAAAATAGGAATTCGTTAGGGCCAACAAAACTCGGTCACCCACTCACTCGCTCACAAACTCAGTTATCCACTCAGTCGCTCACAAACTCGGTCAAGTCGAAGCAATGGGCTTATAATTACGAAACAGTAAAAAACTAAAATTAAGGCAAAGCAGGAAGCAGTCCCCACTGCCACCGAAACCATAACAATGCCGACAAAACAGTGGAACAAGTAAAACTAAGAAACAAACGATTATGACAAAGACAGCGACAGTAAAACAGAGTGATTGCAAATAATAATTAACATCAACAGAAAGAGAGAGAGAGAGAGAGAGAGAGAGAGAGAGAGAGAGAGAGAGAGAGAGTGAGTGAAGTACCTGGTGAAAACCGATTTCCTTAGTGAGTGGAACACCGAGTTCAGCCATACAAGCTTGCATTCTATCATCGGAGCCATAGAGTCCCGGGTAACGCTGTATGCAACGGTCCTGCATTTTGTAAAGAGCTTTGGCCAAAGGATAACTAATGGCGAATCCTCCTCCGCCATAGGCCATATTGTAAGAGAAGAATATGTTCTGCAAGTGGCTCTCCGATAAACTCCCAATATAATATAACTCATTGTGATCATACTTCCTCAGAATACGAATTAGGTTTTCCGTCACGAAAACCGTGTCGTCGTCTCCCATCACGAACCACCGCACGTCCTTCAGCCCCAGCCGGAGCGTCTCCGACACGATCCTCGAGATCCTGATCGCCGACCGGTGTCCCTGCCGGTTCGTGTACCTGAACTTCGAGGTGTCGCCGGAGATCCTCACCGGCGGGAGTCCGTCGTCGGACGCCGTCTTCACCTTCTCGTCGAGCCACACCACGCCGCGCATCTCCTTCGCTCTGTACCACAGTTTGATGTAGTTCTTCCTCTGCTCCCAGAGCTTGGCGGATGCGGCGATTCCGAACACGACGTGTCGGAGGTCGGTCCGGTGGTTGTGGTGCGTTTCCCAAGACTCTCTTCGCAGAGGGAAATTTTTGAGCGGGGAAGCGGTGGCATTGACGTTGGGGATTGTTTTGGAGAGAAAAGAAGAGGAAGAGAGGGTGTCGGTGGAGAATGGAGCATCTTTGCAGGCGCGTGAGGTTGAGATGAGTTTGAGTGTGTAAACGACGTAGGTGACGGAAACGAAGAGGATGAGCAAAACGAGAAGCTTTGGCAAGGTTCGAGACTGTGCGGCAGTTCCTGCAATGGGAGTTCCAGATGCAGGGTTTCTGATGTGTTCCCAAATTAACTTCTCCGACTCTTTCTCACCCATTTTCTCTCCCTATTATTTATTAATTATTATTGCGGTACTGGAAACAACATAAGGAGGAATGCAATTGCGGAGAGGAACAGGAACAGATAAAACCTGAATTGAAAGAGAGAATTTAGATCTTGTAGAGTTAAAACACTCACACTTGAAGAAGAGATCAATGTGGGGGCTTAAGAAGAGGGGGAAAAGAGGAATGGAATGAATTAAACCATAGGAATAAGAAAAAGAAAAAAAGAGGGAGATGAAGGAGCTTACACAGGTTGAGAGGCTCAGATAGAGATAAATAGATAATTATTTATATATATGCAGTTTTGTGGGGAAGGTTTAATTATAAAGGAGAGAGACTTGGGTTGGGTGTGTCAACCGTCAACCCTCAACCCTATGCTATATGTATGCCATTGTGGATGCCATGTATCAACGGAGATAAATAATGTTTGATGTTGGATTTTTGTAGGGCCCGCGTGGTTTTTCCTTTCAATGCACTCACTCGCTCACAACTCACAACTCACAACTCACAACTGTTCAGGCAGATCTAACTCTACAAATCTCAACCCAACTTAGCCTTCCTCTTCTTCACATCCAGCGCTTTTATCCGCGATATATAAAGTTCATTTAAGATTTTTTCTTTATCAGTTTTCTTAACTTCATCACAATTCAACATATAATAGTATTTCTTTTTTGAAAAAAGATTATTATATTTTTTATATAATAAAAATTTAATTTTAAAAAAATTGTATCATTTTTAAATATTTATTTAAAAATTAAATTAATATTTCCCTTTTTTATATATACAATTAGAATTGAGTAAAACCGATTTTATTCCTAATATTTTATTACTTTCTATAAATTTTATAATATAAAACATAGTTTGTTAATCTCGATGGAAAAAAAAAAAGTAGGTAAAGGCATAAAAAAACTTATACACATGTTAAATAAAATTCTGAATAACTAACTTTTACTGGGCATGGTTTTTTAAAGTATATTTTAATAAAAGGCAAAATCTTATATATTTTTTAAAAAATGATTATTTTATATGTAAAAAATCCGTATAAAAATAATGTTTTATATTATTAAAATATTGAATAATTATTGTTGTTTCTATATTCATTTGAATTTAAATTTTAACATAAAATTTATAACAGAAACTTATTTTTTTAATCAAGGAAACTTAAAAAATAAAGATATTTTTTAAGCTTTTATCTAATAAATTCAACTTTACAGTTGTTGGTCATTTAACCTATTTTTTTTAATATGAATGTAATATTCATTGACCTGAAAGATATTTGCCACGCAACTAATAAGTTGAAAAATAAAATAACAAAAAAAATTGTTACATTTTAAAAATTGATTGTCACATAATTAATTTTAAAAATAAAATCTATTCAACAAAATTTATTTTAAATTAATTTTTAATATATTTTTAAAATAATTTAAATTTAAATTTAAAAAATATTTTTTAATTATTATTTTTAATTTTAAAATATTTTTATTCTTAAATCTATCAAATTTCATCTTTAATATTATAATTATTATCTACATTATCTTCATATTATAACAATTATTAACATTATTATTATAATTACTGTTATAATTACATTTGTTATAATAATAATAATTTAACTTTTTGTTAAAATTTTATTTATTTAATTTATATATATTAAAAATAAAATAAATACTATTATTTAATATATAAATTATATTAATATTATAATATAATTATTTATAAGATAATATTTTTTATATAAAATATAATAATAATATATACAATTATTTATCTTTAATATTAATAATTAAATAATATATAAAATAAATATTTTTATAATTATATAATATTTTTTACATAATAACCATCGTACTACTGTCATTATAACTATCTCGGCAATAATAATAATAATAATTATTATTATTATTATTATTTAAATTATTTATTAAATTACAAATAAATAATACTATTTAATATATAACAATATTTAATTTATAGTACATAATATAATTTTATGTTATATAAATTTTTATAATACAATATATATTATTTTATATAAAATAAAATATTATAATAATAATATACAAAATTATTTATTTTATATATTTATTATAAAATATATATAAAATTATATAATTATATAATACTATTTATATTATAAATATTATTATCTTCATAATTAATATAATAATAATAATTATTATTATTATAATTTATTTTTTATTATTTAAAAAAATTAACTTTTTATTTATTAAAAAATTATATTATTTAATATATAAATTATATTAAATTTATAATATTATAATATAATTTTATACTATAAAATATTATAAAATATTATTTTTATATAAAATAAATATTAAATAATATAAAAAAATATAATAATAATATATAAAATTATTTATCTTTAACATTATTCATCGAATAATATGTAAAGTAAATTTTTTTATAACTATATAATATTTTTTATATTATAATTACTATATTATTAACGTTATCTCATAAATATTAATATTATTTTATTATTATTATTTTAACTATGATTATTATTATAATAATAAATTTTAAATTTTATAATTTTTTTAAATTTTAAATTTATATTATTCTAATATTATTTAATTTTTGAATTAATATATCTACTTATATATTTTATTATAAATTTATAATAAAATAATATAATAGAGTGATTTAATTTTTTTTATCATAATTTGTAAAAATTAAAAACTAATAAAAGGTTGATTTTTTAAAAAAATTTAAAAATTAAAATTTAAAACATATAAACATAACCTTAATTTGTTCATTATTAATATCTTAAAATATTTGAAGAATAACATTTTTTATTTGATAAAAAAATAGCTTAGAAACAATGAAGTATGAGACGATAAAAAATTAAAAGATTTTATAAGTTGGTTTAATAGATTAATAATTTTTAATCGATAATTTTTTATATTTTTTACTAGACATATAAAAATATAAAAATTTATATATCAGGCCCTCTCAAATTTCAAATATTATATTTTATACATTTGAGTCTTGCTAGGAATTTAAGAATTTGAGCCATAATATTATAATATTGAGTAGAATTTAAGGTGTCGTTTGATTTGTTTTTATTTTAATTTTTTTTAATTATTTAAAAGTGAAAAATGATAGATAAAGAAAAACAACAGAATAGTATATAAAAACAAAAATATTAGAAGATTTAAAAATAGAAAAGTAAGGATTTGTTTATTTTTTATTTTTAAAACATCTTCATATTTTTTAAATGATTTTTAGTTTTTTAAAATTAGAAAATTAAAAAATTTTTAAGATCTTTTCATTATCTATTTTCTGTTTGTTGTTATTAATGATATTTTATGTAAATTTTTTTTCATTTATTCTATCGTTTAAAAAAAATAGTTTGAAAACTATTTTATAAACTGATTTTTAAAAACTAAAAATCAAAACCAAATCAATCGCATTCTATAATAGTTTAAAATTATTTTGATTTTTTAATTTTAAAAATTAAAAGATGATGTTGTTACGATTAATTTTCAAAAGTTTCATTCATGAAATAAATTTTAAATTTTTTACTCTTATTTAAAATATTTTTTATTTTTTGATTTCAAAATTTTAAAAACATAATTTTAATTTTAAAAAATATTATAAAAATAAATCAATTATTCTAATTTATCCTTCATCATAAATATAAAATAAAAATTTATTATTAAAAATTAAAGGTTAAAAATATAATAAAATAAAAAATAAATTATTATTTATATCATTATTATTATAATTATTATTAGAATATAATAATGATAATTTAACAATGATAATTTAATAATAATAATTTAATGATGACAGTATATAATAATAATAATAATAATAATTATTATTATTATTATTATTATTATTATTGAAAATATTATCATAATGGTATCTGTTAAAATAAATTTAAATTTAAAAATAAAAATATATAGAATAAAATAAAATAAAATATAATTTTAAAATTGGTTTAAAATTATTTTAAAAATTCATTTAAAATTATCTTAATAGAACAAATTTTTAAAAATTTAATTTTAAAAATAAAAAATAAAAATCTTATAACTATCCCAAATATAACTTTAATTTTTAAAATAAAAAATATGTTTTTAAAAACAATTAAATATTGAATTTCACGTTAATATCTATTTTTAAACATAGTTTTCGATGAAATTATTTAAAAATATGTTTTTTTTAAATGTTGAATAAAAATAGTTGATTAACAAGTAGCAACTACAATAAGATAGCCGCAGCATTAAGTGACCAGATAACAAAAATAGTCATGCCAATCAATGTATATATTATAAAGGTTCCTATTTGGAAAATCATTTCGCCCGTTACGTTCTCATTTCTTAAATATTTTTATAAATTAAATTATTTTAAAAAATTTCCATTTAAACATTCATAAATAAAAACATCAATTTTTTTTCTGAAATAATAAAAAATATCAAAAAGATCACATGAAGCATCTTAAATTTATTAAACTTTTACTAAATTTATAATTTTAAACTTTCAAAATTACAGTATATCTTAATTTAACGATAAACCTCTAAATATTTGTCTAAAAATAATAATTTGATAATTATAAATAATAGAAAAATAGGTTGAGTAAATCATAGTTACTTAATGTTAAAAGTAAAACAGAGTTAACTAGGAAAAAATTTAAAAATTAAAAGTTATAAACTATCAAATTTAGATGAGAACAATACAATTAAATTAAATTTTTGTATGTATTCATTGTTTAAGAAAAAGAGTTGAATTTCATTTGGTGGATTATAAAAAATAACATTTGCAAGAATCTTTTTTGACGTATATCTAAATTAACAAATTTTCTAATACATACTTAAAGACTCTCGATAATAAATTAATAATATAACATTTAATATCATAAATATATTAAATTCTATAATTTTTAATAAAAAATTATTTTAGAAAAAATTTTATTCTATATTCTTCAACATATATTAAAAAATCATTGAACTTACAACTTTACTATTAAATATGTAGGTCAATATTAAAAACTTAAGTATTTATAATCATAATTTATGATTCAAATCAAATTAGTCATATATTCAATATACTGTTTGGATATGTACAAAGTAATAGATAAAAATAAACATAAGAGCTTCCCATCATGCGAACAAGCTCAACATCTATAGCCACCTATATATACATATTAATAGTTCAATATTAAGTGAACAAGTTCAATAACTAATATTTTATCAGTGCCGCTAAATTCTCATAATTTTTAAATCAACTATTCTTTCGATTCAAAATTTATTTAGATTAACCATATGTTAACTTCTTCTTTTTATTATTTAAAATATACTATAAATTAAGTTACTATGACCGGTCTAGCACAGAAAAAAAAATAGAATTAGAAGAATTTTACATAAAGATTCTATGTTTAAATTTCATTATTTTTTATATTATATAAAAAATATAATATAAACCATAGTTAAAAATATGAAAATTACATATATAATATAAATTTAATTCAACTTATAATATTACTCCTAAAACGTGAAACACACATAGCTAAATTTATGAGAATTTAAATTTATAAGTTATACAAAAAACATTATAATAGCTTCAAACTTTTTTGATCAAACTTCATGAAATAACATAAATAATTAAAAATAAAAATGTATGAATGAAAAACTAAAGAGATAACTGTTGATTATATTGAACTTCCGCAACCATCCAAACTTAACCTGAATCATAAAAACTTAAAATGAACTCTAAATATATAAAAAATAAAATAACTAAATGATAAACAAGAAGTACCCAAATTCATTGATAACTTCAATAGAATAAATAATTCTCTATAAAAATATCAAATGGAGAATTTAAAAGATGTATAGCAGGAGATTTATTTTTGATAAAGTTAGAGAGATGATGATGAAGAAGAAAAAAAGTTAAGGATGAGGAAATTGAGATCAAGCCTTAGTTAGGATTAGTTATTCCATCTGTTCCTTTCGGTGAACAGGAGTAGGTTGTTTTCACAAATCTGACATAAATAAAATTCAATCTCCACTCTAAGTTCAACGTGTTATGACCAATAAGGCATTTCCATAAATTTATCCAAATGAAGGAAGAATAACTTAAATATAAACAAATATAATATAAAATAGACATGATTGAGTGGAATTATAACCGGAATTGAGCATTCAAATTCTAGATTTAAGACGCGGTTATCTTTTTTGTACTTTCCACCTTTTTGTATATAATCCTTGGTAATTTAGACATGACACAAGCTTCAATCCTCAAATTTTCTTCCATTCCCCAAGGATGCCATAACGTACAGATGCTCCGAAAAATGCAAATCGAAATAAATAAATTCCAATTAATGGGGTCAAAACTACATGCTGGCTTTTGCTCCAAAAATTGCATTTGTTGATTAGAAAGCGAAAGGAAACTAATTTTACTTACAAAAAAGGAGTAAATAATAAAGGCTAACCTTATGATACAATCTTAGAATTTATTAGGGTTGGTGTAATACTAAAATATTTGGATAGTTTAGATAAGATTTAACATTTAAATGGTTAAAAAAAGTTAATACAATCCGAGTTAATTTGTTACTTCCTAGTTTTTTCTTATTTTTTTAGAAAGAAAAATATATAAATGTTAAAAAATATAATTAATGTTGTTAAATTTTTATTTTTTTATTTATTTCCTAATTTATCTTTTGTATATAAACTTCATTTTTGTCTTTATTCATTTATTACATTTGATAAATATAAAAATATATATATGAAAAAATTAATATCTTTTTAAAAAATTGAAATGGATAGATAAATAATTTTTTTTACTCTCTTTTTGGATGGATAAAAATAATCGATGGAGTACATTTTAAAGTTTTTAAGAAGATTAATTGAAAAATCAATATCAAATTGTCAATCACAAACTATTCAGATTTAACTTATGAGACTATTTGTTAAATTTTTAGTATTATAACTGGTAACTATATTTAAAATTAAAGTATTAGTTATTTCTTACAACCAATGATCTGTTTTAAAAGATCTGCGTCTAATTTATTTGATCTTACTTTATAATATAAAAATTAAAATGTTCGAATAATTTTTTAAACTTATTTGATTTTTAATTTTTTTTACTTCTATAATAAGAAAACAGCAACTTTCACATGGGCCGAATAATAACATCTACATGGGGGTTGTATTTGTTGGTTTTTACACAATAGTAGTGTAGCTGAAGTAAACATATTTTTGTTATTTCTTGTATCGGTATAATGGAGTGTGTGGACTAACTTTGCGCTTGCATTCTCCTTCATTTAATAATAATCTTATTGCTTGATTATATATATATATATAATTTGTTTTTAAATTATTATTTGATTCTTAATTTTAATTTTGAAAATTCTAAATTTTTTTAAGTACTTAAAAGTAGGAAATATACCCAAAAGCTTGCTATTTTGTATAAGTAAATTTTAATGCATATATTTAAATAAAAATAACATTAAATTTAAATTCTAAAATAAATATTTATTAAATAAAAATTTAAATAAATTATTTATCCAAATTTTTTTTTGATCATTCATGTTTCTTATTGTAGTTTGTAAAGCATTATTTAATTTAATTTTAATAAAAAACTAATAAACAAAATTTTTGGAGGCAGAGCTCCGGCACCCGGGCTAACAGGCTTTGGCCCAACATATATTTTTAGGCGAACTATGTTTTATAACTTTTTGGACTTCACTGGGCTCCTTTGTAAGCCCATTATCACTGTGCGGTTTCATTCACTTTGATACAAAGCATCTCTTCATACACACAAAAAAAAAATTCTCATTATAAATTTATAATCTTCAAAACAATTAAAACCACCACCTGAAAAAGTAGATAAGCTTAATTGCCACAACACCCCAATTGCATTGCAGGAAACTATTGGCCTATACTTTGAAATACAAATAATAAAATGGAAATTATATTTAAACAAATACAACTTTGAAATGCATATGATAATTAGCATATGCCGCTTAAAATGGTGAATATACTGTGGTTGCTCTTATGGCACTCTGATCTTGGAGTGTTAATGCTAGAAATTCTGTAAAAATTTAAGAGGGTAGGAATCAAAGTTATTCCTTTCCTATCTAAAAAAAAAGCAACTTCTTGCATAATGAAAAAATATCAATTATACACCAAGTTGTAAACGTAGGCTACACAATATAAGCATGAACTTAGTACAAAAACATTTTGTCCGTGCTCCTGTTATCTACTTTTATTGTTTCTTGGTCTTAAATTTCTGGATTCCTTTCATTTTAGTTTTGACCGTACCGGTCTAAAGCTTAAAGCCAAGCTACTTGATTTTACGAATCTCTCTGCTCTTCATTATTTTGCATATTTCCAAAATTTCAAGCCACGTTTATTCTTATTTAAATTTCTTATTAATCTAGTACTTTAAAGTTTGATTTGATTACATAATCCATTTGTATCCAGGTGGTTCTTGTTTCTGCGTTGCTATGCAGATTTCTTGGAGAAACGTCAGTTTAAAGCTTTGGCTTCATACTCTGGCTTCATTCAACCAATTTTTTTGGCCTATTTCTTCTACTCCATAATTTTTTGTTCAAGGGCTTCAATATTTAGTAGTGGAAGGAGTGACAGAGGGACAAACTGTGTCTCCCTTGTGTTTGGAATTTTTAGTACTCATTTGACTCTGAGTGACTTAAAGAAAATAAATAAAAATCTTCTTAAGCATGTATATAGTTTTAGAGATGGTACTATGAATGATGAACACATAGGAATGATTGATGAAAGTGGCATCATGATGAGCCTGTCTTGTGGAGTGTGGACCTCGGTGCTTATCATAAGCATGTATATATGCTTCTTCTGCATACCATAAGCTGGTCAAGATCTAAGCTTGTTTCTCAAATTGGAGATGGATACATATTACATTTTACTTTGTGCCCATTTACCTAACACCTCACACAAGTGCCTTTGAGCTTGAAATGTATTGTTGAAATTTAGAAGAATATCAGTAACAAATATCGAACTCTAGATTACATAGTCATAACGATTCTAATACCAACTCAAGTACTAATTATTAAACTATTGAGCAAATATATATATGAAACATTTATATTTAACACGTACACATATGAAGCATACTATCCTAGCTTAAAGTCTTTCAATAAAGACGCGGTATGATCCAATTATTCTCGAAGTTTAAACGGCCATGTAAAGACATTATTAAATTTATAACTAACAAGTAACAGCTAACACAATTTATATATACAAAACTTAATTTATTCTGATTATAAACCCTGCAAAGATGATACTTTGCAGTTTCTCGTTTATGCATGTAATTTAGCCCTTCTGTCATGGCTGTCTAGGCATTTTAACTTAAGCCAGCTGTATATTATGCGAATGATACAGAGCAAATTTTATCAAACATTCGGATATAATTTGCCAATATACATATTCGCTATGCATATGAACATTACTTGAGGATTTAATTGATCCATGATCCCGACTCATTGGATTATAAATTAAGCTGGTTTTATGACTTGGAATATATATTCTATATGTATGCACGATAGGAATGCGTTATGGCCCACTTTGATTTAAATCCTTTGTGTGAAGGATCTGAGCACATTAAGCTGAGTTCAACGCAATTTAAATTGTCCGTTACCTTCATCCTTGTTTGGCCTTCCCACTTAAACTCAAAATCAGAAAACCAGCTTATCCTATGCACCTGTTATGTTTGAAGTTAAACCATAAACCTATGCCCCATTTGATTTGTTGGCAAAATTATTAAAGTCAGGATCCATCTTCTAACAATTTTTCACAACACTTCTCTATATTTTTCTCCTTCATCACATCACTCGTTTTATTATACTATACTATACAATTTTATGTTCATTTTTTTTTTATTTCTATTTCTTTTTGTATAAAATGTTGTACAAAACTAATATAACATTTCTCCAAAATAAATTATAGTGAACCTTAAACCTTATAAAAAATAATGGTAACTATCCAAAAAAATTATAAAAATAATACTTATATTCAGTAATATACATTTAAATATATCTTATTTTTAAACTATCACATATATTTTTTTAAATTTCATAAAATATTTATGATGATAATACAATATATCTAAATGCTTGCTATTGTGCAGTGGTATGAGTATTATTTCTTAAAACCTATATAAAAAATTGTTTGGAAGCCTGAAAATTTGGACGTTGGGAAAGTAGTTTTTGTGTGAGTGAATGAACAAATATCGTCTACTCTGGGAATAAGGAAAAATGAAAAAAATTGAAATTAAAAAACAGTTTATAAATTTTAAAATAGTTTATATAATAAGAATTTTATTATATTTAAAATTATTAATATAAATATATTTAATGTAAAAATTGTAGTTACTTTTTTTATTCGAATTTTAAGTTTTGTATGGAATTAATAGAATAAGAATTTTGCTTTAACTTTAATTTTAGGTTCTTTCAGTAATAAAATTAAAATTAAAAGGCAAGCAAAGAAAAAAACAATGAAATTCGAAAAATAACACAAAACAGACAACTAAATCAAGTAATTGGAGGTTTTCCTCAATTAAGCAACTGTGACCGGGGTAACCACCTTATAATCATGCAATAAGTTAATTTTTCACCTAATTCAAATAATTCGCTCATAATTTAATATGAATTTCTACTAAATTAGCTCGTATATATCTAATTGGTACATTAGTTTATATTAATTTATTCAAACAATATATATTTTTTATATTTTACTCATCATTTAAACATAAAATAAATATAATTTAATGATACGTTAATCATTAGAAAATCTTATCGGACAGTATATTCCAACAATGTATAATTTTCCGGAGTTGAAATTGTATGATTGAAATGCTGTATCAATGGTTTTTTTTTTTTTACTAGATTAAAGTTGACGTGAGTTGGATTTTCTGAAACTTACAACACATATTTCAAGATTTGAAAAACATTTATAGAAATATTTAGATCAGTCATGAATAAAACTTTTATACCGAGAATAAAATTTGAAATCATAATATTGTAAAACACGAATCCAATCCTTCATCTATTGTGATAGAATAGGATGTGTTAACTCCGGAATATATATAAAAATTAGGTTTGGTTGGATTAAATTATAAATAACTGAAGAGGGGAGAAAGAAAGCGTGGGTGTATAATAGTAGAATTAAGTTACAAAAGAAAGATGGAAAAGTAGGTGATGTTTAGATACAATATAAAAATAACAGAATGGTTATGCATTAATTCTGAGCCCTGCTAATGAGGCTCTGTAAATAACAGAGGCTATGGAATGAAAAGCATTGGCTACTATCTTGGATTTAATCTGTCCTCTTTTCGGAAGTGACTTTGTGCTTTTGAATCTGTTCCTATTGCCAACTACTTGTGCAGCTCCAACATCACCAACAAGGCTATTCATTGTGTTAAGGGATCAAACTCAAACTCAAACTCAAACTCTGCTATGATACCTTTAGCAGGTAGCAATGTGTGTTTCAATTGTGAGGAACCTCTACGAGTTTATATAGATCCCTGGATTGTTTAATTCAGAAATTGGAACACTTGGGTAAGGCCTGTGGGCTACACTCAATTACTAGTTACTATATATGTACTATTATGATAAAGTGGTTTAAAATAATATTTATTTAAAATTGACTTTTTCAATTGATTTTCTAACTAAAATTAAGGTCATTGTGGACAACTTGTGTAGCTGATTTGATACTGGATGGATGATTATCAACATATGCAGCTTTAGATATAATACTCTTTTCAACCCCTCACATGTGAATGAAAGCGTGCAAGTGGCATTGAGGCTGACTTGTAGATCTTGGTGCTGGTTTCTGGTAATGAGATTTAGTCATTAGTTGTTTCCTGTTTCTTCTTTTTTATTTTTTTGTTATTATTATTAGGATGGGACCGAGATACGTTTCTGTTTCATAACACCAGTTGCAGTTTGGTTGGGAGTAAAGTATATAGCAACTTGTATATTATATATATATATATAGAGAGAGAGAGAGTCTAATATGGATCAATCAAGTAATCCACCTAATATATGTAGTTTATACATGTGATGAAGGTCATTTGGCTAGCGGGGAACGATCAAATTCAAAGACAGCAAACATGACCACATTGCTGAGCCTGTTGCCATACACAGTAACGGTAAATCCCCCACATTTTGCTTCTGTTTTACCTCTCTCACACCTCTTCTTATATATTTTCTTTAACTCTCATTATTATTTATTTAAACAGTATTTCCATCTTAATATATATATATTTTTAAGATATCCAACAATAATTTTCATTACATAATTAAAAAGGCTTCTGTGCATGATTGTCTTGGTCGATGTATGTATACAGATGTAGATAATGCGAGGTTGTGACTTGCCTCGTTTGTACCTAGCTAGAGATATATATGTTGGACGTTCAGAAAATTTATTTGCCAGTATTCTCAAACATGACTTTATAGATAGCCGATTCCACCACTGTGATCATTCTTATGCAATTATGCATGTCAGAAAAATTCCTTAGTTACAAACCTACTTCGATTTTAATTCATATCCAGAAAATGGAGCAAATTAATGTGATATTAAAACTAGCTCGCCCTCTGAATGAATCAGTATTTAAGATTACACTTAATTCCTCGTGAATTCGAATCTAACAAAGAATTCGTATAAATTTGTTTGAATTACCTCGATAGTTAAAACAACTTCATCTTAATTGGATTGATGAAATTTTATTTATATATAAAAAATACAAGTTCTAATATAATATTTTAATTTTATCGATCCATTACCTAAAATAAAATCATTCACTTTATAAAATAAATTAGACAAACTCAAAATCCATTTGAACCCATGAATTAAACTGAACTTATCCCTCTTTTAATTATTGCTTATTGGTTATGAAAACAATTAATAAACCGCAAACCAGGAAACCAGGTCAGCCTATATCCCTATGATCCAAAGAGTTTTGTTGTCGTTAATCCAACTCTAAAGAAACTTGAACTTTCTCTTTCTTTTTTATTGAAGCAATAATCAGATTGAGGTTGATAGTTATGATTGGTGATTGGGAGGGGGTAGAGAAACAATGTGCTAGTAGTTGCTAGTTACAAAGTAATAATTTTCTGAAATAAGTTGATTCCATTACTTTCATGAATCTTAATTCTTTATCCGTTTGCCTTTCTATGAAAACCATCAAACAAAACCAGTTTATATCCTCTTATTGTTTAATAGTCAAATTAGACCATAGACCACAGTGTTTTCTTGGCGAGCTCTAAACCCACTTCAACTATTTACTTTCATATTGGCTCACGCTGACTCGTTAAAGAATATTTAATAGTATCCTCTTTAAATATATTTAATTATTTAAATGTAAATATTAAATAGTTTTTATGTATAAATAAATAAATAGAAATAAACCATCTTCTTTATCGAAATAAACAAAATGAAATATCTGAACAGATAAAAGTAGTGTAATATTTAATTTTTTTTATTTTCTTAACTAGTATGTTAAAACTATGTTTTAACAAGTGTATATATTTTTTAAGTTATTATATAGAATAAACAATTTTATCCTATATAGATCAATAATTTTTTTTTTATAAAACATTAAATAAAAATGTATGTGATTTTCAATACATATCTGAATGTAATTGGTCTACTTAGGATGATATTATTCATTTCATAAAACAATTTATCTACCCCTTTTTCTTTATTGAATATTGGAACAAAAAGATTCATCTGATGGATACTGCTGTGCTACTACTAGCTACAAATAGTAAATTAATTAATAATTGTCTCAATTTCAATGGAGCATCAGAAAGATGTTGAGTCCAGTCATGCATATATTTTAGAAGATAAAAATTGTTTTGTCAATATGCACCGAACAATCTTTCGGAACGTGTCTCCTCATCAACTTGAATCCTAACTAATTAAGAATATCTTTCAAGTTTCAACTCATGAAACTGAACTCGTCCTTTTTTTGAATTATCCGTTAGCTTGTTTTCGTCTATTGCCTGTACCTTTGAAGGTAGCACTAAACCAGAAACCAGAAAACAAGCTCACCGTATATTATCCCTATGAATCTTAAATCATATATAGGAGCCCATAGAGTCTTGTTGGTCACCTTTAAACAATTCCACACCCTGTAACTTGTATTATTCTTGCGATTGTTGATTTAAAATTACAGCAATAAGATTGATACCAATCAATGTTCTTGCATTGGAGTAGAAAAACGATATGCTACTAGCTAGTTGCAAGTAATTAACGATTGTTGGTAATATTTAAAAAAAAAATAAGTTTCACATTATTTAAAATAGGAATATTTTTTTATATTCTTGAAAATAGTGCAGGTACATGCCTTAGACTATCAATTGTTAACTATTCAAATTTTAAAACATATGAGTATATGAAAGAAGTTGAAATTAACCAATTTAATGGACATAGATTTGGAAAAGAAAAAAAATCAGATTTGTCAATCTGCATACAACAATTTTATGTACATCTAATATTATAAATCCTTGCTTGAAATACTTGATGCCGTCATAAATATGATATAACTTCTAGAGTATTGTGAGTTGTGACAGCAATGGGATCGCTTGGGTTTTGAGAAAAAAATTCATTGAATTTTAACTTTAATTTCTTATGTTTAATTTCTACTCACGATTTTATATATGCTCACTATTTGTTGTCCAAATGATTCCTCGCGTAATTGGAACCGGAGGCTGTCAAATAAATTTTTACTTAATTCAAACTTTTAAAAAAAAATTACTCATGAATTACAAGTTATTGCGAAATTTTACTACAAGATCTGTTTTTGTATTTAATGTATAGGTCATTATACGTTTTTAACTTTATCTTCATTGATTTAAAATACTTTTATAGGAATTTCATGATAAGCGAATTAGTTATTATTGTTCGAAGCAAATATGATGATAATAAATTAAGAACTTTTCTATGCGTTGATTTATTATTATTATTATTATTATTGACTTAGAAGCTAAGTGAGTTTGAGAAAATAGTTTATTATTGTTATGAAGCTTTAAATAACCATTTTTATATTTTCTTGATTCAACCTTATTAATTAATAAATTCTGATTATTATATAGAATTTTTCATAGTGAAAACTCATTAGAATAGTACTTAATTAAAAACCCAGTTATCTTAAAAAACTATTTTTGAAAATTTCATTCTAAATCTGGTTTAACCGTATGATTGGTAAATTGTCTATCACGCTACTAGTTAAAATTATATAATTGAACAATCCCCATATAGCCCATCTTTGTGTCCTTCAACGCCTATATAAACATGACTGTTGAGCCACTTTAGCTTAATTAATTGTTTTCTTTTTTATCTACATCACATGTATATTTAGTGAAAAAACAATCCTTTGAAATGGAAACATCTATGATATGATGATTTTTTCACGTATAAAGTTTAAACATAGAATATTGTTTAAAAAGAATTAAATATATACCTTTTAAAAATTAAACCAACTTAATTAGTTGCTTTTATAACACTTGCATTGTTTTCCTATTATGGTTCTGCAATTTGATTATACTTAATTTGAGTGTTTAGGAACTGTACTATTATAATAAGAATAAGTTTAGAAAATAAGATATGAATTTGATGTATCATATGAACTCAGTTAGTACATATGATTTGTCATGTTATTATAATATGTGGTATATAATTTTGAAAGAATTTTTATAGAAGAGAACTAGTAATAATTAATCTTCAATTGCATACTTTATAAACTTATTTTTAATTTTTAAAATAATATAAATTAATTTTTTATTTTACAAATTTTATAAATTAATATCTTTATTTATTTATTTAAAATAATATAAATTAATTTCTCTATAATGATGAATTTGTAAAATAAAAAATTATATTATATTATTTAAAAATTTTAAAAAATTACTATACATGTATAAAAAAAAAATTTATTTCCTACTTAACTCTTTTCACAGCCTTATAGTTAATAGCAATAACCGTTATCTTTAATCCAGTGACGTATGTATAAATAGACATCCTATTTTTTATTTATTTCAAGTGGGTAGCCTAATATTATCAATATATTTTTTTAGTATCCCTTCAAATATGGAATTGTTGTTTTGTCCAAATATACCGGGCCCCATTTGAAACATGAGATTATATGATCATAATTGCTTATGCATGACTTGATTTGGTTTTAAAATAGAATATGATAAATAATTTTTTTTATTATTTAATATATATATATATAAAGAATAATTTTTTTAAAAGTAACTTTGTTTAAAATTATTTTATTTAATAATTTTTATATATAATTATATTTTATCAATCTAACCGTTGAATGAATAAATTATATTATATAAATTATTATTGAAAATTTTTATAAATTTTAAAAATTGTTTGATATCTTATAAAATAAATTCAAATTAACAGATAATATATTTTTTATAATATTTATTAATTTAAATTTATTTAATAAAATATTAAATATTTTTTAAATTTTATAAAATTTTGTAAAAATAATTTATATAATATAATTTATTAATTCAACTGTTAGATTGATGAAATATAATTATTTATAAAAATTATTAAGTAGATTAATTTTAAGTAAAAGTAATTTTAAAATAAGTTGATTCTTTTATTTGTTCATATTTTTTTTAATTGTAAATTTACTGAAATTATAATTATATAATTTTAAGATAAGAACAAATAAAAGTATTTATTAGTTTGGATCAATCTAACATACTCAAGAATCTAAACTAATCAAATTGATTCCAATCTTTTACATGTTTAATCCTGCCTGAATTGAGCCATTAAAACTTGATCTCCTAGATTCATGTTTTTCGACCAAACCAATCACTGTTGAACGCGCACACACATTTAATTGTTATGGAATTTGTATTTTCAATGTTATTACTTTTTATGATAAAGTTATATATTTTTTAATAATGTTCTTTTCTCTTATTTTTTAATCGGATTTTTAAATGTATATAAATTATGAATTTGATAATCCAAATCAAACTAATTTATTCTTAATTGGACTAATTAAGTTCAAATTTACTGATAAAAAAAATCAAACTAAATCAAATTAATTAGTTTTAATCGATATAAATTTTTAACTTATAAGATGTTACTTTTAGAGTTGTCTCCACTGTTTTTACAATCAAGATACCACACGTTTTGATTCTATTTATTGGTTATTAAGTTAAAAAATGTTTGACTAGGTAAGGTTAAAGGTTAGTTAATTTTTTTTACATGTAATTTATTATTTTGGCATGTTTAAAGAAAAATATATTATATTAGAGGAGGATTAAATTATTTTAAAAATATCTTTACTTAAAATTATTTTATTTAATAATTTTTATAAGTAATTAAATTTTATCTATCCAATCATTAAATTAATAAATTATATTATATAAATTATCTTTACATAATTTCAAAAAATTTTAAAAAAAATTGATACACAAAATATAAATTCAAATTAATAAATAATATACTTTTATTATATCTATTAATTTAAATTTATTTAATAAAATATTAAAAAAATTTAATTTTTTAAAAATTTTGTAAGAAAAAGTTGATTAAAAGAAAATTGATTTAATTGATAGAAGATATTTTTATAAGAAAAAGACTATAAAAAATGTCAGTTGATGGAAGATATTTTTTTTTACAATACTCAATTATCTAGGGATACTAGACGAGTGGGTTCGGAAGATTTTAATTAGGTGAGTTAAATCCTGTTGTTATTCGAAATTTTCATATTCAATTTTAATTCTGCTTACATTGAAGGTCGATTTAATCAGGTTGGAGATTATGAATTTTTGACTTGAATCATATGGGTTGCATCCAATTTGAAGAAAGTTTCATTACATGCATGAAGATGAAGGATGATATTGAAAAGATAGAGATAAGTGTATGAATGGTAAAATTTCAAAAAAATATTGAAATAGCAGATAATAGTGAAGGTGAAATTTGTTAGCAATATTTAAAAAAGAACTAACTTCTATATTATTTGAAACAAAGCTTATTGAAAACTTTATATAATATAAAATTTTTTAAATTTGTAAACAAGTAAAGAAGAATGTGATCTTACGCGTATAAAATTCCATCGAAAACAAATAAATAATAAAACAAATTAATGACATTTTTCTAAAATCAATCCAGCCCAACATTAATCATTTTTAATCAAAATTATTAACCCAATTAATCTAATTTTTTATCTGTCCGATCCATTTTTATATTTTCAACCTTCAATATACACCGTTGCGCCTGGATAGCTTTTTTTTTCCCACCACTAATATAAGTTATGGAAGTGTAAATTAATTCTTGTTCGTATATGTGTTAGTCAAAGTTGTCATATTGGGTAGTTAGAATAATGAAAATAGCCAATCAGGATTGAGAGAATACAAGACAGTGACACTCTTACAGTCCTTTTTTCATCATTTTCATGGTCCCTTGTTGGTAAAAATTTAGTGTTTGGTGGGAGATACCTGTCAGAGAAAGATCATTACAAAAAAAAAAAAAACCATTACGTTCTTGAGTGTACTTTTACTAGGTGCCATGTTCATGTCTAAACAGTAGATTTGATTCTTGAAAAACAAATTAATATTAAAGAATGTGTTGGATCTCATAAATTAAGTTGCACGACCAAACATTTTCTTTTCATAAAAGGAAGAAATTCATCAAGAGAATTTATGAAATTCCGGTTGCTTCTTCTGCCTCATAATTCCTTTTGAGTTATCAAATTTATAGATATATTCCAGTTCCATGTAAGTAGAGGAAACAATTTATGCAAACACTTACATGTTGCAATTTTCGTTTCATATCGAGAGAAATAAGAGATTATAATAAAGAAATTGCAATTATTAACATAAGGTTTATATCTAATGCCAATCATCATGGAAAATTATGTTGGGGGCATTAAAGGACGTAATATGAGCTTGTTGAGTACAATTATTTAGGGAAATCTGGTCAAAGAAGCATTCGAATGTTTGTTGGCCAAAAGGAAAGAAAGATGATGATAATCATTATACGGTTTAAGATAAAAACAAGTACCATTTCTTGTCTACTCATTCATATCCTTTCCTTAAAGATTGATTGTTAGGATTAGAAATTGCTGCCATATCAAGTAATAAGTGTTTATTTTAAGGGGTATATATTTATTTTTTTTAAAAAAAGGTTGTATAAATTTTTTTACAAAGAGAATTATGAAAAGAATTAGTCTCATTATAATATAGATTTTTTTTTTATTCGGATGAGATTATCACCAGTAAGAATCTTTATAATTTAGATCAACAAATAACCCTCCTGATATAATAATATTTGAATTTTATTTTAACCTTACAGGTTAATTATGATTTTTTTTATTAATTAACCTTATTAAAGCATAGGGATAATAAAACAGATTCGACCGAGTTTAACTTATCAATTTTGACACAGTAGATTGGGATTGTAGATCATGCCATAACCCATCCTGCTCAATCCATTCTTTATAATTTCAGTAAATGAAAGATAAAATAGTGAATTGAAAATTTTTGTAGGATAATTTTATTTATATTTAATATAATAGTTATTTTAATAATTAAATGAAATAAGTAATATTTTTAAATGTTAATATTTTTATTATAATAATTTTAATTTAAATACTATAAATATTAAAATTAATAATTAATAATTAATAAAAAATTATAATACTTAAATTTAAGTTGAATGATTATATCTTTATTAGTCATTTTATTTTTATTCACTAATTTAATAGCTAATTTTACTAAACATTTTTTACTTTAATTAGCATATTTTCAACTTTCAATTTTTAACTAACTTTTTAATTTTTATCCTATTTTTTTTAATTGTCAACTAAATTTTAAACATTCAACTAACTTATTTATTAGTTTTACCAAATATTTTTTAAATTTTATATATTTTTTACATTTATAAATTTAGGAAATATATTATATTTTTAATTTTATTTATTATCAATTAAATTAACTATAGTTGACTGTAAAATTTAAGATAATATTTGGTTGGTAAAAATATTTTTAATCTTTATATCTATTTACAAAAATATTATTTTTTTTTATTTTTTTTAATTTTTCACTAAAAATTTATAAAAATAAAAATATATAAAAAATTATTTTTTATTATTTTTGAAAAAATATTAAAAATATAAAATAAAAATAAGGTAATATTTTTTAAATAAAAATAAAAATAGAATAAAAGACAAAAACATTTTTTTTATAAACCAAACATCATATATTTTTTAAAAATTTTAAAAAAATTTCTTTATTTATTTATTTTTATTTAAACAGACCAATTTATTAATTTATTTTAAAATAGGATGTGTTGTTATTCTCATCTAATTTTTAAAATAAAGTAAATTTTTCCGATCTTGATAAATTCAGGTTGAGTTGGCTTGTTTAATCAATCCTATTAAATCATTCAAATTTTAAATTTTAGAGTCAAATATTGTAATTAGCTTATAACTATACAAAATATGTTTTAGATTAAATTATTTCAAAGATTATTTCAATAATCAACTATATAAAATAAGTTTTGTATTTTTATTTGAAAAGTAATTTTAAAATATTTATTTATTTGATTGGTTTAAAATAATAATTTTTTATAATAAACTTATAAAATATGGATATGAAATTATTTGTAATAAATAGTTTTGTGTAACATAACTTGGATTTTTCAACACAGAATATCATTCATAAGTCTAATTAATTAAATGCTTATTGTGTTTCCTAACGAGAATTTTCAAATTTGAAAATATTTCTGCAACTAGGCTTTAATTGTTAAAAGTACATAATTAAAGGATAATCAAAACCATATAAAAATTTAAATTTTAAACTTTTTATTTACTAAAAAAGATTATTATATTTGTTCACCCTTGGCTAGTCTTAACTAAACCATAGTGCTTGTCGTAATCGGAATCACGACGGGACGACGAATAAGGAAATTTTAATTAAAAAAACAGTCTCCACCAAAATTTATTAAAGAAAATTTTAGAAAAACTTAAAATTTTGATCTTTGAAATCAGTTTGGATTCGTGAGTTGTTTACGCATAGGGAAGATATTAGCATCCTATGACGTCCATAAAAAACGGTTACCTTCTAATTAATTGTGCAAAATTATAATTAACTTTTAGAAATATTTATTTCAATAAAAATTATTTTTAATGATTTATTTAAAAAGTTTTTTTTATTTTTTGTTTCATGAAATAAATGAACAAAAAATGATCTAGAAGTTTATTTGGACTTGACGGGTCCGGTTCCCGCTCTTACGTATCCTCAGGTGCGGTGAGGAAATCAAAGCTACGTAGTTCTAAAAATCAATTTCAATGCATTTTAAGTTTATGAAAAAGATTATGATGTTTTTGGATTTTTAGAAAAGTATTTTTGAGAGATTAGAGAAAATTAGTTTTGTGATTTTTATTTCTTGGAACTTTGAAAATATTAAAACTTGAATTTGAAAAAAATTGATTATTTATTTTATTTATTTATAACTTTTGAAAAGAGTAATATTTTTTTAAATTTTTTAGAAGGAATAATTTAAGAAGAAAGAAGTTTGCTCTTGCACAGAATTCAAGGTAGCAAATGGCTACTCAATAAATTCTCATGTTCCAAGTAGCATCAAAGGTGGATCGAGCACTCAATTGATCCCACTTGACCATTGCACAAACTTAAAATATATTTTTTAATTTCCCAAAAGAATGATAAGAAAACAAAAAAAATAATAAATCTAAACTAAAAACAATATTAAAAACAAAAATAAAGAAAATAAAATAATGAATAATAAATATTAAAAAGAAAGAAAGTTTAGCTGCACTTACCTGAAAAAAAGATTTTGAACCCATAAGCTTCCCTCCTTGAAACGAGGACTAGATGAGCTTACGCATTTCTGCGTACTCCCAAACTTAAACTATAACAAGGGAATAAAGTTTTATAAATGATGGGCTTACGTTTTAATGCGTACTCCCAAACACGAGCTTTGCAGCTCAGGTGTTCCCCCTTTTCTTGGGAAATGCGTCTTCTTATATAGGAGAACGAGAGACTCCTGAAGTCTGCCTTACCCGATGTGGGACTTGCAGCTCCTTATATAGTGGGACGAATGACTAAAAGAGTCTTACTCTTCCGATGTGGGACTACCAAAATGAATTTTAAACTTTTAATTCTGTCCGATATGGGACTTTGTATTTTTCTATTTCTTTTTCATTTTGTTTTTATTTTTTGATAATACTCGGACAAAATTGGGTATTCACAGTTGCCCCTCTTTACAAATTTCTTATTAAATAATATGAATAATTACATTATTCTTATTATTTTATAAGAAATTAGTAAAGAAGTGAATTAATTTTGTCTGAGTATACGTGGATCCTTAAAATGAAGACCCGTGAATTTGCTCAGGGTGCATGAACCCTTTGAATGGAGAAGGCACCCATGGAATGCAGTGAGTGCGTGGACCCTTGGAATGTAATGGGTGCGTGGACCCTTGGAATGTAGTGGGTGCGTGGACCCTTAGAATAGAGTGGGTGCGTGGACCCTTGTGATGCAATGTTGGGTGCGTGGACCCTTGAAATGCAGAGGGTGCGTGGACCCTTGTGATGCAGTGTTGGGTGCGTGGACCCTTGTGATGCAGAGGGTGCGTGGACCCTTGTGATGCAGAGGGTGCGTGGACCCTTGGAATTAAGTGTTGGGTGCGTGGACCCTTGAAATGAAATGGGAGCGTGGACCCTTGGAATGAAATGAGTGCGTGGACCCTTGAAATGCAGTCCTTGGAATGAAGTGGGTGCGTGGACCCTTGGGATGAAGTGGGTGCGTGGACCCTTGGGATAAAGTGGGTGCGTGGAGCCTTGAGATGAAGTGGGTGCGTGGACCCCTGGGATGAAATGGGTGCGTGGACCCTTGGGATGAAATAGGTGCGTGGACCCTTGGGATGAAATTGGTACGTGGACCCTCTGGGATGAAGTAGGTGTGGAACCTAGAGATACGGAGGGTGCTTGGAACCTAGAGATGAGGGGATGCTTGGAACCACCTAGAGATGAGGCGATGCTTGGATTTTATTTTATTTTATTTTTATGAAATCTAGGTTAGAGTAAGATCTCATTTAATTGTATGAATGCATACTATTTTTTTAATGTAAGAATGCATGAGAAAATTATGATGATGTAATAGTACGATGTTTAAATAATGATGCACTGATTTATAAAATTGAAAATGATTATGTAATGATGCAAAATGTCATGATATTAAGTGTATAATGCATGTTTTGGATTAGGAAAATTGATGTTTTAAAAAAGTTGGTGCAGTATATTGTTTTTGACTCTTTTTTTTTGTATTCTCTCTCTTTTTTTTGCTTTTCTTTTCATTTTTTCTTTTTCTTTTTCTTATTTTTCTTCTTCTCTTTTTTGTCTTTTTTTTTGTGTTTCTTTTTTTTTTCTATCCTTAGCCCTTATAGTTTCATGTTGAAGATTTCAAGGATGAGCAAAAAATTATAGGTCTATTTTGATTGTTCAACTTGAACAACTGTTGAATGTATGACCAAATTGCCAATGGTTGTTGGAATCTTGGTAAATTGTAAATGGCAATATTCTTGCTCTATCATGTTGTGTCAATTGAGAGCTTGTTGAGTTAACATGATTTTTAAACCATCAAAATAACCGTTATGCTTTTATTTTTAGTGGTAACACATGTTTTCTTTCGGCATATATGATTATTGAAATGCATGACAAGGTTATTGGTGAAGGGAATAGAATTATTCTATGTAAAGAAGATGAGGTCATATCTACAAAGACAAACAAGGTACAAAGAATAATGTTTAGAAGGAATGGAAGGATTTACAAAAATAGAGTGATTTTTGTATTGGGTAGAATGATATATACATAGAATAATGTTTGGAAAGAATAAGAGAATTTACAAAATAGAGTGATTTTGATTTTGTGTAGAATGATATATACATGAAGTAAATTTTGGGAGGAAGAAAAGGATTTACGGAATGGTATCATGTGTAGAGAAATTTGTAATTTGAGTCATGATTTCTAGATGAACAACGTTAGTACCACACTCTAGTAACCTTGAAGATCCATCAATAAGCTTTAGAAGGAAATAAAATTGCCCCAGTTTGAACCTTTAAGCACATCGTTCGCCTTAGTCTATAACTGCAAAGACATTTTTTGCTCCACTTTACAACCAGAGATGTCATTTTCCTCCACTTACAACTGTGAAATTCTTTTGTGATTTCCAAAGCATCATTTGCCCCAGTTTATAACTTTCAAAGCATCATTTGTCCCAGTTTATAACTTTCAAAGCATCGTTTGCCCCAGTTTTACAACTTTCAAAGCATCGTTTGCCCTAATTTACAACTTCCAAAGCATTGTTTGCCCCAGTTTGTGATTGTTCAATTGCCCCAGTTTGTAAAGTCTGACGCATTCTTTGTGTTCGTTCATCTTCTAGACCGCCTATCCAGGTTTTCAGTCTGGTGGTCACTTTATTTGACCCTAATTTTTGCCTAGATCGCTCTTTTCGAGTTTTCAATCTAGCGGGTCGCTCTAACTGTGACTGTTCAATTGCCTCAGTTTGTAAAGTCTGACGCATTCTTTATGTTCGTTCATCTTCTAGACCGCTTATCCAGGTTTTCAGCCTGTTGATCACTTTATTTGACCATAATTTTTGCCTAGATCGCTCTTTTCGAGTTTTCAATCTAGCGGGTCGCTCTAACTTTTACAAGGATTACAGTGTCATGTTTTTAATGGTCGAAATCTTGTGATTATACAAGATTGAGGTGGACTCAGGTATATATTGACATTGTAATCACTAGAGAAGTAATATCTCGAAGATTTTGACCATTAATTTTTTTAATCCTGGTTGACAACTTCTCATTGCATCATCCTATCTCATCCATGATCTATCTTTGAGAACTTTTCTATAAGGAGGATAAAAGAAACATTTTTTTTTTCTTTCTTTTCTCTTTTTTTCTTTCTTTCTTTCTCTTTTTATTTTTTTATATTTTTTTTTACAACAAATGAAATATTTATTCAAATGTTTAAAGATTAGAAAGGTTCCTCATATTCTCAATTATGGACCAATTGTCTCAGAAAGAAAATATGGTTGACACTTAATCCAAGTAAGCATTCGCTCCTCAATAGATAAGGTCTTATCAATAGCAATGCGGTATGTACCCTATCTTTTTCAAGATAATGTGTGGTTGATAATTTATTGTTGAGAACAATTTATTTTTCAATGAGTACATACCCCACACCTCCAAACAAGGATCAATCGTCTTAAGAAGGAAGTATGGTTGAGACCTATTTCAAGGGAGTATTCACTCTTCAATAGATAAGGTCTAAGTTTTAACACATTGCTAATACGACCGTGAACCTTTCTTTTCTTCAAGAAATTTTTTTTTTAAGCCAATCAAATGAAAAAAAAAATTCAACTCATTATGTTTCTTATATGTCATTTGAGTCTGATTTTAAAAGGATGAATGCATGAATGTGTAAAAAAAAATAGCATTTTTATGCAACATGACTTAATGGTGTCAAACATGGAGAAATGCATGGGATATATGTACAAATATGTAAGAAATTTTTTATTATCTTTAAAAAATGAAATATTATGCTCATATGTTTATGATTATTGTTAGACAATAATGGATATGTACAAAGAAAAATAGGATGATGAAGTACACTTCATTCATAGTATGACTATGAAGTTATATCATTTTTTTATAAATATTTTTTTTTCAAAGCTAATGAGAAGAAAAATTCGAACTATTATGCTTATTATATGCCTTTTGAATCTCACATAATTTAAGAAATGAATGAATGAGATACATGTTAAAAAATGCATGAACCCACACAAATATATTAATGCATGAAATGTATGTTGAAAGAAAGAAAAAAAATTGGCTAATGCATGTGTTATATGTAAAACAAAAATGTTTGCACTTATAAGAGCATGTGGTTTTTTATTTTCCTTGTACAAACATAATTAAAGCATAAATTTTTATTTTTTACAAAGGTATGTACATGTTATTTTTTATTTTATTTTTTTAACTGAAAAGTCAAGCTAATGCACATGATATATGTTAAAAAAATGCTTGTGACTTTTTGTTATGTAAAAGAATTATTTTTTTATTTTTTATTTAAAGATGTAGTTAATACGAAAAAAAAGTTATGAACATTTTATTTTTATTATTTTTTTAAAAGTTCAAGCTAATGCATGAGATATGTATTAAAAATGATTATAGATGTGATTTTATTTTATTTTTTATTTTTAAAAAGCATAGACATGTTATTTTTGTATTTTGTTTATCTAAATGTAAAAGAAAATGCATGGATCTATATGAACATTTTATTTCATTTTTTATTTTCCTAAAAGTCCAACTAAAGTATAAAAAATAAAAAACAAAGAAGTGTATGTATCATGTAAATTTTTTTTTATGTACAAATGTGATAAAAAAAATGCATACTCATATTACTTTTGTATTTTATTTATTTAAATGTAAAAAAATGCATGAACCTATATGAAATGTTTTTTTTTAAAAGTTCAACTAAAATAAAAACAAAAAACTAAATATAATCAACATGTGATTTTTTTTTATAAATGTGATCAAATTTTTTTTAAATGTATGAACATATTATTTTTGTATTTTATTGATCTAAATATTCAAAAATGCATGAATCTATATGAAAAAAATTTTATTTTTCTAAAAGCCCAATTAAAACAAAAAAAAAACTAAATGTATCTAACATATGATGAAAAAAATGCATGAACATGTTATTTTTATTTTTTGTTTATCTAGATGTTAAAAAAAATGCATGAAATTAAATGTACCTAAACATGTATTTTTTTTATGTATAAATGTGAAACAAAATGTATGAATATATTAATTTTGTTTTTTGTTTATCTAAATGTTCAAAAAAATTTATTTTTCTAAAAGCCTAACAAAAAAACTAAATGTACCTAACATGTGATTTTTTTGTATAAATGTGTAAGAAATTTTTTTTTAAAAAAATGCATGAATATGTTCTTTTTGTATTTTGTTTTCAAAATGTACGGAAAAAAAGCGTGAACCTACATGATTTTTTTTTAATTTTTCTAAAAGTCTAACTGAAACAAAAAACTGAATTTACCTAACATATGATTTTATTTATGTAAAAAATCTTTAAAAAATGTATGAACATGCTATTTTTGTTTTTTGTTTTTAAAAAGCTCAAGTGAAACAAAAAATTGAATGTATATAAAAATCTTTTAGAAATACAATTTTTGACATTTTAATTTTTTGTTTGTTTAGTTAATGTATGAAAAAATGTGTGGACTTATATGAGCATTTTATTATTGTTTTTTAGGCCCAACTAATGCAAAAAAAAATGATTGTGCCTATACGATTTTTTGTAAAAAAAATTTTTAAGGCATGAATATGTTATTTTTTTGGTTTATCTGTATGTCTAGTTAATGCATAAAAAAAATGCATGGATGAGCCTCTTATTATATTTTTTCTTTTTCTTTTTTTAAAGCCCAACTAATGTGTTTGAGTCTATATGGATATTTTATTCTATTTTTATTTTTTTTTCTAAAAGTCTTGCTAATACACGAGATATATGCAAAAAAAATGCTTAGACCTATGAGAACATTTTATTTTTTTTATTTTTTATGATTAAAATTCATGTTTAAATTTTGAAAAATTTAGTATTATCTTTCGATGCAAAAATGATGATAATGCCGTGATTTATTATGCTCATGTTATAATATGATTAGATGTGAATATACATGTGCAAGATAAGAACGAAACATGCTCCCCATGTGTCCTATTTTAGGTGAAAAACTCCTCATGTGTCCTATTTTAGGTGAAAAACTAAGATAGGATATTACTAATGTTCACATCCTAACTTTGGAAGGTTGCTTAGTTCTGTATACGTGCATGGTTTCATGGGTAGATCTAGACAACTCACAGATTATCAGGGCCCTCAGATTGCCCTTATCATATAGACAAGGACCCAGTTCCTAAACCAGTCATAAGTAGGAAAATTCTCTCTCAATATGACTAACTCATGATACCAATAACACTCTGAGTGGTGACTTAACAATTACCAAGTGGGCATGAAGCCCCTCAATAGCAACTATCAAGACATCTGCTAATCCTAAGCTCGCACAAGCTCGGGTATAGAGCCCAAAAGGTGTGTGAGGTAAGTGAGAGTGAATTGTACAAACCTTTAAAACTACCCAACCCCACCTGCAAGACAAACAAGCAACCAAAAATATACAGCAGTCTTCTACCATATGGTTCACAACATTGAACATATACAAACATAATGAACATGAACAAAAATAAAATAAAATAAACAATATTTACATAAAAAAAAAGAAGAGTGAAATAAATAAAACATAGTTAAAGAGAACCTGCACAATTAATTAGATTAAACTTAACTCTCGAAAATGTCCCAAGTGGAGTCGTCATCTGTCGTAACCGGAATCACGACGGGACGGTGAATAAGGAAATTTTAATTAAAAAACAGAGGAGTCACCACCAAAATTTATTAAAGAAAATTTTGGAAAAACTTGAAATTTTGATCTTTGAAACCAGTTTGGATTCGTGAGTTGTTTACGCATAGAGAAGGTATTAGCACCCTATAACGTCCGTAAAAAACGGTTACCTTCTAATTAATTGTGCAAAATTATAATTAACTTTTAGAAATATTTATTTCAATAAAAATTATTTTTAATGATTTATTTAAAAAGTTTTTTTTTTATTTTTTGTCTCATGAAATAAATGAAAAAAAAATGATCCGGAAGTTTATTTGGGCTTGACGGATCCGGTTCTCGCTCCTACGTATCCTCAGGTGCGGTGGGGAAATCAAAGATACGTAATTCTAAAAATCAATTTCAATGCATTTTAAGTTTATGAAAAAGATTACGATGTTTTTGGATTTTTAGAAAAGTATTTTTGAGATATTAGAGAAAATTAGTTTTGTGATTTTTATTTCTTGGAACTTTGAAAATATTAAATTTTGAATTTGAAAAAATTGATTATTTATTTTATTTATTTATAACTTTTGAGAAGAGTAATATTTTTTTAAATTATTTAGAAGGAATAATTTAAGAAGAAAGAAGTTTGCTCTTGCACAGAATTCAAGGTAGCAAATGACTACTAAATAAATTCTTATGTTCCAAGTAGCATCAAAGGTGGATTGATCACTCAATTGATCTCACTTGACCATTGCACAAACTTAAAATATACTTTTTAATTTTCCAAACAAAAAAAAATAATGAATCTAAACTAAAAACAATATTAAAAATAAAAATAAAGAAAATAAAATAATAAATAATAAATATTAAAAAGAAAGAAAGGTTAGTTGCACTTACCTAAAAAAGATTTTGAACCCACAAGCTTCCCTCCTTAAAACGAGGACTAGCTGGGCTTACGCATTTCTGCGTACTCCCAAACTTAAACCATTACAAGGGAACCATTACAAGGGGAATAAAGTTTTATAAATGATGGGTTTAAGTTTTAATGTGTACTCCCAAACATGAGTTTTGCAGCTCACGTGTTCCCCTTTTCTTGAAAAATACGTCTCCTTATATAGGAAAACGAGAGACTCCTTATATAGTGGGACGAATGACTAAAAGAGTCTTACAATGACTTTTAAACTTTTAATTTTGTCCGATGTGGGACTTTGTATTTTTCTATTTTTTTTTTATTTTTTTTTTATAATACTCGGACAAAATTGGGTATTCAAAGTCATCATGTATATGTTTATATCCAATAGCTTTGAATCATTACCATTAGGTTTTATCTAAAGGTTTTTAAATAGAAACATTGGGATATATAAAAACTTCAATATGCATCCAAAAGTAAGCAATGTAGGACTTGTAAGCATACATTTGTACTGACATTACGCTTACGTTTTGTGCCATTAGGAATCACATTGAAGCGACTCTCACTGCTATGTCTTTTCTTCCTCAAACATCGACTTTATTGTGTTAAACTTAAACTCATTCCAAAACTTGACTCACTCAGTTGAGATTCAAATGGAATTTTTCTGATAATAAAAATCAAATGATTTAATGCACAATGATTTGAAAGGGAACCTGAATTATAGAAAACGCAAATAAGGAGTCAAAATAAAGTAAAGTTTGAGCAAAAAGATAAAGAATTTTCAACGTGCATGATATTTGAGGAATGTCTTTTCTTTAAGGTCATCATCATTATTTGATGAGAAAAATAAATACAAAAAAGTAGTTTTAGGGTTTAAAAAATGCTAGGAAATGCACGTAATAGCCAAAATAGAAAAGATCGGAATCACAGCAGCCAAAAGACTGCCCAGAAAAAGTATTACTATTAGCTACCGGCGGTTTTTCATTATCGTCAATAAAAAACCGCTAGAAAAATCCTTTTTCGAGTGTATTTTTCATTATGTTTGCAAATTGCAAATATTTATTGTTATGAAATAAATTATCTTAAACACCATGACCATCTATAAATAAAACATCAATTTAGTCTTTGAAGATAGTATTATCAATTAATTTTTTTCTTTAAACAGAAAAAAAATAGTTCCTAATTTTAATAACTATCAATTAATTTGGTTTTAAAAATTAAAATTATTGACCAATTTGGTTCCTAAAATTACCTAATCAGTCAAATTAGTTTCTGAATTTGATAATTATTAATCAAGTTAATTTTTAATCTTATAAACCAAATTAAAACTAAATTGATTTATAATTATCAAAATTAAGGATTACATTTTCTTTTGTGATGTCAAGCAAAATTGACTCAATAATCAAAATTACTTTTTTCTCGATCATTTCAAAGACAATTGACAATTAAAATCACATTTGGAGAGTAGAGTTATAGAGGGCTACTTGAATAGCAATCACTAAACAATGTGAGTGTCCCAACTTCTTACTTTTACCACGCGTTTATGTTCAGTAAAGCTGATACACATCAATCATGGTAGCTCCCATCCTTATGTTGTTGTTTTTATTCCCTTTTATTTGATCATTTTAGAAAATAATTTACAGATTAAGAAAGTAAATATTAATATGACCTGTATTATCATTTATATTTTATTTATAAAAAATGTGTAATTTTTTTTTAAAAATTAAATAAAGATGATGATATAATTAAAAAGTTAATAATTATATATTTTTTAACTTCTAAAAGATAGATAAATATAAAACAAAATTATCTCGTAAAAGTAAATTATTAAAAAATAATAAAAATAGTACATTTTACAACTAGGCAGCAATTCATTAAAAAGTTTTGCATCAAAATTCATATCTTAGGAAGAGATCAAATGTCCTTTTACTTTTCTAGGTACCGTCATCTCATATGGAAAGATCATCATTGTTAAGCAATACTTAAGAAGAAGCTTTTCAACACAATCAAATTGTCCCAAGACCATCCCAAGTTCAGGCAGGACCTCATTGTGATTAATTTGTAATAATTTTTTATAATAATAGAAATAATAAAATTTAAACTGAAAATTTTATGTAAATTATTTTAACCATTCATTATAGATAGTCTTAATGATTTTAATTTATATTAATTTAAATAATGATGTTATTTGAACAAATTTAGAATTGCAAAATATCCCCATAACTAAGGTTGTCACGATGAACATTAATTTTTACTTTGATATTGAGATTTTCTTAAAAAGCTATAAATAATTATTCATTGGAGAACTTATAATTTTACTAACTTTATTAACATTAGACTATAGAATTAATTTATGTGATTAAAAATATTTAATGATGTTTTATATTTTTGTTATTATAATTTTTTTAAAATTTTATTTTTAATTACTTAAAATCAATGTTATAAGTTAACAAAATTTTAATTTTATATTATATACCAAAGAGTTATGCTTATTCAAGCTATCAGAATTTTCTTAATAACAGTTGAAATAGTTTAGATGGGATTTTAAAATTAAATTTTATTAGTTTATTTATATATATAAAAAAAAAACTACACTTTCCATGATTTTATAATGAATATGGGGTCCGCATGTGTGCATAGTGTTGTTTCTCATGTCTGATATCTGAAGAAATTAATGGGATATATGCGTAATTTATGGTGAGATCAAACTTTAAATTGAATCAAATCATTCCTCATCTCCCCAAACCTAAGTGGGTGAATTGTCATTATTGGTAAACCGCATAAACTTTTAAATTAGTTTTTGAAATTATACTAGTCATGCATTTTAATTTTTAATATTTTTTTTAAAAAATTAATGTTCTAACAATATAAACTGATATTATTCTAAATGACAGTAAAAAATAGAAAATATTAATTTCAAATTCTTAAAACTAATTTTAAACATCTAAAAATGATAAATTTTATTAAAAAATAAATAATTATTATATCCAAAATAAAAAAGTAATAAATAAATTTTTATAATAAAAATATTATTTTTAAATATTTAAAATCGGTTGTAAATATTAGGTTAACAAAATAAAAAAAATAAAGTTAAAACGTTTAAAATAAATAGTTTTTTAATAAATTTAATAACTAAAAAAGTTTTGAAAATAATAGAAACTAAAAATGCATATTTCATATGATTTTAAAAACAGATTTGAGGATTTATTTAAAAATAATATAAAAGGTAAACCAAATTTGCTATTGGTCACACTAATTTGGGTTCCTAATTTTTTTTTTTCAGCAGTATTGTCTGGGTTGCCCTGACAAAGACTTTTCATGTTTGGTTGACCTCTGCTTAATTATTTTTTAGCTTTATTAATTCAAAAGCTTCGTGTGGCCTACAATATCGCTGCCAACCGAACTCTAATGTCTATAGCTACCTTTTTCTTTCTCACCCCTCTTTTCAAAGGAATACAACCTCGTTAATGGTTACAACTTTCAAGTCCACAGCAACACACCATTATTTCACATTATGTACGTTTGTTTATTTATTATTATTAGTAGTAGTATTAGTAAAGGTTACAAATCACTAGGTTAGTGGCACTGATCATTATCACGGTTTAACCCCATTTAATCAATGTCTCGTAGCAACACAAACGGTGTTAGTTAGGCCCAAGCCACCTGATGTTGTTCATGAATCACCCCCAAAATGACATTATTTTCTGTACTTTTTCTATTAACGAATCATTAACTTTCGGACTACTATTTTACAATCTATTATAGCTAATTACCTGTGATCCTCGTTTACACGTGACCACCAGCAACTTTTCCTATAGTCACCTGCTAGTGAAACCGAGAATGTGTTTAAGTAACGCGGAAATAAATTATATTTATTGCAAACACGGAGTTAATTAATTAGCAAACAAAAAATGTTTTAAGTGTTAAACGTGCTTCCATTAATCTAATCTTTGTCTAATAAATATTAAAATATTACTATAGGCATAGATATTTAGGATCTATGTTAACATCTAATGTACCCATAATGATTTTCTATACCAACACATAATTGTCTAATATATGTATGACAAACTTATAATATACACTTTATTTTCTATCACACAAAAATTATATTAAGTAAATATAATATTGAATTCATGTATGATATTATGGTGAATATTATTAACAACCATGAAGCGAAATACTATTAAGGAACAATAAAGGAAAAAATCCACTTGTTATTGTAATGGATTGTGTCATTCCTCATTATAGATTGATGAGAGCAGCGAGCCACGTTGTGCCGGTCACTGTATAAGATTTCAGTCTTCTTATCATGACATTTAATACAGAAAATATAAAATGTTGGAATCAAATTAAGGCCCTCATGACATTGTAGCCAAAAAATTTAAAGTTCTCATAATCTTTGCTGACGGATGCATGATTAATCGCAGTATATGCTTGATTATTTTAAGTAAAAACTTAAGTTTAAATACTGTACAGTATAAAAAATCTACTGAAAAAATGAACTATTTCATATTATAATTAGTTTAAATTCAAATAAATTTGTTTATAAAAAATACTAATATATAGACAAGAAAAAATTGTCACCTTTGATACGGAGATAGTATTGATTGGACTTTAGTGGAATATGAACTCATAGACGGGTATGGCTTCAGATGTTTGAAGGTATGAGTATGACACTTGAGACAGATTGACGTTGATCCCGACGAAAAGAAAAATTGACACAGATTGACTGGTTCAGGGGTTTGAACTTTTATAGATAACGTAAAATCAATCTTTATAATTTATATGAATGTTAATGTACGGAGAAAAATAGGGGTAAGACGCTTTTACTTTTTATTTTTTATGTGAACAAATATGAAATTTTGTTTATAAAGAGACAAAATATTCGGATTGTAAAATTTTACAAAATAATTGTTGCGCGCTAATTTTGTATTGATTCGATTATTAATCAACAATATGTGTGTATATTAACAAATGGATTAGGAATAATATGTTGGTAATAAATTGAAAGTAAGTTAGTAATTCAATAAATTATAATTTATACCTTGGTTATGTAATAAATGAATAATTATTAATCAATGAAAAAATAAAATTTCGTTCTATATATGAAAATTTGATTATTTTAAATATATATTTTTAAATTTTATCTGATTTAATAAAGATATATAATATTTAAATACACTAAAAATAAAAATAATAAATCTAAATGATATAATTTTATATAGATAATTAAAATTAAAAATTAATGAAAAATATTTAAAATATCATATAATATTTGAACTTGAACTATTTAATAGAATATAATAATTTATGTTTATTATTCTCTTATCTGATTATAAGAAAACATTTTGATATAATACATCATCACCTGTCGTTTCTTTTCACTTGAGGTATAAATTTTGTTTCACATTTTATGGCTTGATGCTGATAATGTTGAATTAACCAAGCATATCACGCGGCAAATCCCATCCCAATAGAAATATAAGGGGAGATACATGCATGAGTCATGACCCTTGAGACAGTAAAATTGGGATATTTGAGTAGGAATGGAATGGAGTGGAGTGGTTGTATCTCCCAAGTCGCATCAAACGTGCGAGTTGGTCGTTTCGACACGTGGGTACTCACTTTAACCAACCAGATTTGGAGATACCCTTCAAATTTTATAAAAGACAATAATGACTAATTAGGTGCAGTGCGTTATCATCAACACCCAGTATTACTCTTCTATCAATTTACCTTCTTCATAGCCCCTTATATTAATTGCCATGTTACATATGGTACTTCAAACAAAACTATTAAACTGGTGTTAAAAATAATCTACATAGAGCTTACTTATGATCAAATTTATTTTAATCAAACTTATGATATAAACTATTTTGTTATAATTTATTAAATAAGTGTTTGATTAAATTAACAACCTAAATGAAGCCTAATTAAAATTAACATGAACTTTATAAATGAGTATGGTAAATGTAAAGATACCAGTTAAATAATAAAAATGAAAATTGTACGTTTATCAAAAAGTGTAAGCAGTACATTCTCCCATATTTTTTTAATCACAAATATTTATTATTGAAGCAAATTTTATGTAAATTGAGAACGTTATATATCATAACGAGGCTAATTCTTCCAAAATAAAAATGAATTCATGCACAAAATTTGTATTGGAGAAAAATTAAACGTGTTGGTGGGTTTATTTGAATAATATGTAGGGGGTTAAATTAATAAAAACTTGACACAGATTGTTCAGTGAAGGAAAGAAGAAGGGTGGGAGTGTATATAAATCTAGGGTTACCCCTGTTGGTGTTTGCCTCTAATAATCGAATAATCTTGAAAGGTAGGAACGATGAATAGAGGGGAGAGAAGTGGCGGTGGACAAAGCTCCTTAAAATATCTGTTTGGATCAGAAGAGAGACAGAATGAAGCTCCGCCACCAAAGACGGTTCCAATTTCATTGCCACCTTATGGCATTGACATCGATAACCACAAATCCCCTGCTCCTTCTCCTTCTCCTTCTACTATCCAAGTTATTCAGCCATCTCATGGTCAACACTTGGGAAACATTCTAACCGTAAGCTTCTTTATTTATTAATTACATTATATTCATTTCTTTCAACTTAATTTCATCACTTGTTAACAAATTAATGGTTCAGAATCGTCCATCGACCAAAGTCAAATCTGCACCTGGTGGGGAATCATCGCTTGGATATTTGTTCGGAGATAAGTGATATTTTCATTTTTATCTTCAATTCCCTCACTGTGGTGCCTCTGCGACGAGTATCAATAATCAAGTACTCTTTTACATATACTGCATGTGGATGTGTTTTTACGATGGATTGTTGGTTTTATTGAATAGAAAAGACAAAATGTGTCAAATAAGGGATGATGTGTTTCCAGTGTGTTGAATAGCAAGGGAATATATATCAGGTCATGGGAATTAAAATACTGTTAAGTTGATTGGGTGTGTGCTTTCTATGGTACGTAGTTTATCAATGAAATCAAATGTGAAGAATGTAACTATTATTTTAGCTGTATTTCAACATATATTAAATAAGCGATTTCCTTTTCAGTTTTGTGTTGCTTCATCTTTCTCACAATCCTTGTTAATTTAAATTCTGCAGGCATGGAACTTTTTTTAATTCATTGTATCCATCGTGTTAATTAAAACTTAAAAGCCAGTAAAAAAAAACATGCATTATCTACACTTAATTAAAACAAGTTTCTCATTTGAATATTTTGCTGCCTGAGGTTTTGCGAAGTATGTTTCTGCTGTTGATTCGCAATTCATTGCATATTGGTTTCGATAATTTATCTTTAATAACGATCTGAGTGTTACTCTTTGTTTGTCGAGACATTTAGTTAATTAACCAATGACTAAATTTTCATTTTTATTACATGCTGATCTATTTATGATTTACTCTTGTTTATTACGAGCTTACGAACTAGATATCTGGGATGCTTTCCGTTTGATTCTTCAATTCCTTCCCTTCCCTTCTCATCGTTTTTTATTCCAGAAAGTAAAAACATTGGGCACACACACTTCCTTGCTCTCTATTGTGATAATATGTGATCTGCTTGTTTAATAATGGATTTGTTCGGTAATCTTTGTATTAATGAAAATTTATCAGATGATAGTTAATTAGTTGGAAAATAAAGTCTTTGTTGTCCTTTCGATGCAACCACACTTAAGCTAGCTTCTCCAGAATCATGTTCCTATAAGTTTCTTCACTTTTTTTATTCTCCTTTTAATTCATAAGGTTATTTTACGAGTTAATTAATTACTCTTCCAATTTAAATAATTAAACCATCTGAGTTATTAGAATTGGGTGCTGGTAAAAGGTTAAAGATTAAAATAGTTTTATGTAAAGATCCTACAATTTAAATCTTGTTATTTTTTATATTGTGAAAAAAAAACAATTAAATCAATTTACATATAGTTTAAATAAAATAAATTTAAACCGTTTATTATCTCCGAGAAATAAAAGCAACAAACAGTTTCTTTCTTTAGAATAATCCGAGGATGAAAATTTGCATCTGCACTAACATATACTACATATTTAGTATACTTTTTCTACCAGATATTTTATTATTATTATTATTAACTAATTGCATTATTCATGTCAAATATTGTATATGCATTTTTGCATATACTTATACTTTCACCACTATATAGCATGTGTAATATGTGATATTCAATGTATCTTGAAAATTATTATTAGAAATGAGTTGAGTTCAATCTAACTCAACTTGATCACTATAAAAATTTGTTATATACTAACAAATTAATAGATTAATTTTGTTGATATAATTTTTAAAATAAAAAATTAAAATATTATTAGTATAAATATTATAAATTTATATTAATAATATAATATATTATACTAAAAATAATTTTATTCTTTATAAAATATTATAATATGTATAATTAATTCATTAAGAATCAGTAGAGAAATATATTAGTTTTTATTATGGACTTCTTTTAATGTCTATATTAATAGTTTAATTTTAATAATTATACTAACAAAGATTATTTTAACATTTAACAATTTTTGTTTGTTAATAAATGATAATTTCTTAATGCACTCAATAAAAATTGAACAATTTAAAGTTGACTCAAATTTAATATAAACCAATGTTTTTAGTTCAAATTTAACTCAATTTAAATTTCAGAATTACTTTGTTTAACTCACAAAGTCAAATTACTTATATAAAATAAAAATAAAAATATCATAATTTACATAAATATAATCACACATTTATATTTTTAAATAATTATTTTATTCACAAATGTGATTGAGTTCATTATACAGCTCTTTAACAGAAAGCCATGTAGATAGAAACGTGCAGAATTAGTAGAAATAGAACTTGGATCCTAAAGATGAGGGAGAAAAAGCCTTGCCGGTTATAAATTATTGCATAATCTATATATAATAACCTTATATTAATGATTCCAGCCATTTTTTTTATGTAATACATAATTCAGTTTTTGAATTTACAAAAAAGAATTAATAAAACTCAATTGTATATAAAAATTGATATGAGATTACAAATATGTGGTGGTTTTATTTTAAAAAAATATATTATTTATAGAAAAAAAACATTACGATTATTTTCCTTGATGTGTCTTTTAATATTAATTAATAATTAATATAAAATATTGTGAATTTTAATTAATAATATCATTATATTAATATTGAATGCATTAAAAGTAAATATTTTTTCCACATCAACAGAATTATCTATCGTCTTACTAATAATATAGACCCGTAATATTATATTAATAATTTAATTTCTACCAATAAAACTATACTAAGAGAAATTAATTTAACATTACGTCATTAAAGTAGATTTGTTTCTTATAGAATAGTGTGCTTGAATCAGTCGTTTAGGAAAATGTCACACACGTGTGGTTCCATCCTTAAGGAAACCCAGCTAGCTGTCTTGGTAAGCGAGTGTATTTGCAGTGAATAAATTGACTCTAATAGTTGATAAAAAAAAAAACTCAATATAAAAAAAAATATTAACTGTCATCAAACATGTAGATAAGGTTTATCTAATTTAAACAGAGGTTTTGAATTTGAGTTTTATCGGCTATTATGTTATATGAAAATTTTTATCATCTAATACTTTTATCTAATTTAAACCGGATTACTCGTATTAAATACATTTTTTTTATTATATATATAAATGGGTACACTAGTTAGGCTTTATACGCATGCCATCATTTTGTCAAGTTTCGATCGGACTCTTTCTGGGCTAGCTAGAGTTAAGAATAGGTATGAGCATCATATTTGTACCGATAAAATTTGATTTTTTGAAAGCGGAAAATATGATGGGATTGGATATAGGATCTTCATATCTATTTTGTTTTCGTTTTTGAATTCATTTATTTTTTAAATTATTACAATGTTTTTATTATTTTAAAATATTATTTAATATTAATAAAATTATAATAGTAATAAATTATATAAATTTTAAAAATATATAATAACTAAATAAATTATAAAAAATTAAAATAAAAATATAAAAAATTATAGAAATGAATGTGAGATGAATTTAGATAGAAATCGAAGTTAATATTTTGTCCAACAAAAATGGAAGCAGGAAGCATGGACACGGAAACGGGAAACGTGAAACTCATCCTGCTGTGATGTTCAGTTAAAAATTTAATATTGAAAATAATAGAATCAATTCTAGAATTGGTTTAATGCTTGACGTAATAATTGGTCGGTTGAATTTGAAAAATGACATAAAATTTAATTGAAAATTAAAGTTATTAAATAAATAAGTTTGTCCTAAATTATATATAATTTATTTTATTTTATATTTATAAATTAAATTTATAAATTTTATTATATTTTTATATAAAATAAATAAAATGTGTAACAAAATTATAATATTATTATTATAAAAAATTATATGTTTAAACAATTTTTTAATTTTAAAATTAATAATAAAATATAATTTTAAAATATATGACATATAAATTAATTATTTGATTTATTGATTATTAATAATTATTTATTTTATACAGATTATAATTATATTTGTATTATTCAATTAGATCAATTATTTTGTTAAAAAAATTAATAAATTGTAGATTTTAAATGTTTAGAATCTAAATTATTATTTTTTATTTATGTAAATTAAGTTAACTATTCAACTAAGCGTAGGGATGGAAGTAGACCGAGTTGAATTAGACTTTAAGTGTTTAAATATGGTCTGTTTAAAAATTTTGAAGCCTGAGTTTGAGCATGTTATTGTTAAAAGCTTTTTGTTTTTTTTTTATTAAGGTCTGACCTGATTTAAAGCATACAAAGTCTGTTTAAAAGTCTACATTACAAAAAAAATTAATAAATAAATTTAAAATTATATAAATAATTAATTAAAATAGTTTGCAAACTTAAAGTTTACAAAATAAAAAGATCATTAAATAGGTCTAAAACATATATATTAATATTATGTAAATAAAATATAATATATTAAAATAAATATAAATATATAATATATAAATATAAATAGGCTACTATATAGGTTAGATAAACATTTTTATAAGCCTAAGTCTATCTTATTTACCTAAAAAGATTTTTTAATAAATTTGAGCTTATCTATTTATGAAACAAGCTGAATTTAACTAGATTTTAAATGAATCGGCCGCGTACCGCTGCCGAACTTGTTCATCCCAACTAAGCGAATGAAACCATTGTAAGCGTGAATCAAATTAAGTCAAATTAAAGAAAAATTATATCTATTCAAATCAAATTTTAAATCTAACAAATTCTTATTGAGTTGAATCTAAGCTGAACCCAATTTGATTTAACTTTGAGTCATTTCCAACTCTGGATTATAGGAATGTTTTTCGTGACGATCCATTTACAGTTGTCAGGTTTCTCACTTTAGGCGTATGCTTCTCGGCTTTACCTTCTTTAGTTTCAGTTTTTTGGTCGATTTTTTTTTTCTTTTTTTTATCAATGGTACTATATTTTGAAAGGCCGAAGCCCAAAAAAGGCTACAGCAGGATTCCTTTCGGCTCCAACTTTTTAGATCTCTTTTTCTACTTTTGGGACCCTCTTTGTTTTTTTAAATTATTATTCTAAAATTATCCTTACCCTCATGTTCTTTGTTTATCGCTGTCTGCAATTATTTATAAGCTTTTAAAATTAATTTTTTAACATACCTTTTCTCGTAAAATTATGAAATGTAAAATAAATATGATAGATTCGTCGTTTCAAGAAGGGAGGTACAAAAAGTAAAAAAGCAATTCCCTTGATTTTTGGTTCTTTACAATTTACATAAGGATACGGTTATTTGGGCCTGGAGGCTTTCCCGTAATAATTCAGATGGTAATTGTTGGCATTATGTAGTATTTGATCCACCCAAAGTGTAACGAATGATAGGGATATATCATAGATTAGTTGATCCCCTCTTCTGGACAAAAAGAAAAGAATAGTCCATATAAGAATCGACTTCAAACAAATTTAGTCTCTCATAGAACGCTAATCACATTATAGATCTAAAAAAAATTAAAAATTTAAAGAAAAGTGTCATATTAAAAAAAACATATACCTGTATATTTCAATTGGGCCAGGCCCTATACCACTTTTTATGAAACAAAATCCAAGAAAGAAGAGAAAATGGAAGAAAAATAAAGACTAAACGAGGAAGAAGAACTAAGAAAGAAAAAAAAAAAGGAAATTCGGAAGGGGCGAAGGTGTTGTACACAAATGTTGTCCTCTTTCTGTTTTCTTTATATGATCATTATTTTCTTTTTTCCATTTAAATGAAATGGTACGTCACACTAAAAGTTCACAAACTAATTATCCTACACTTTTAGTCTTTTGTTTGGATAGAGTGACTTGGAAGGAAGAGAATTAAAAGAACAGAAAATGAACAAAAGTATTAATTTGTGGAGCGGGGTGAGAGTTTTTTTTTTGTTTTCACTTTAGATAATACATTATATACTATGAAAATATTAAAAAATATAAATACATTTTTATTAAGAAAATATTATAATAAAATTTTTTATAGTTATTCTAAATATTTTTATATAATTCATGTTTTTTCACTTCCTTTTTTACTGAATTGAATAAGTAATTTTTTTACTTTTTTATTTTTATTCGTCTAAACCATACACTTTTTTATTCTATTTTTTATCCTTCTATTTTTTTTATTTCTTTTCTCTTTGTTTTATCTTTCATTCAAACAAAATCTTAGACATATTTTATACATAAATTCTAATATAACATGTAGAATTTATGTAAAAAAAATCTAAAAGCCCAAAAAAAAGAAGAGATTAGAAAAAATAAAGGCCCAGCAAAAATAAGGAGGTGAGTCAAAAAAAAGTCTAGTAAATGAAAATACCCCTATGGCCACTAAAACTTAAGAAAAGAAGCACACGTCCAAAAATAAAAAAATCAAAGCAAGACCTCCAACCTCGGAGACCTAAAGGGTAAAGTCAGTTACACTTGGGGAGAAAATAATGAAAAACATATCTCACATTAATGGTCAGAAATAAATAAAGCTATATAACAAGAAAGCCACAAATCCAAAGTATGAGAACATTTTTGACAAAACAAACTACTCAAATTGAAAATTCACTAAACTTAATGCTAGTCCTACAATCTTAGACTTGACTTGAACATTAATTCTATTAAGTATGCTTGCTAAGAGGGGAGGGGTTCACTCCTTGTAATCTCATCTCCTCCTCTTGTTCTTCCCAGTTTTAAGTCATTATTCATATAAAATTTCTTTTGAGGGTATGTTTGGTAAATTAATAAATAAATTATTTGAAAGTTAAAATATTAATTGTAAATTGAAAAATAAAAATTGAAAGTTGATAAATATAAAACTACCAATTAAATTAAAAATATTTGATAAAATTAGCTGTTAAATTAATTTATAAATATAAAATAATAAATAAAAATATGGTTAAATAATGAATTAAAACATAATAAGTATGTTATGTTTTGTTAACAAAAAATATATTAAAATTTAATTAAATAATTTTTTAAAATAAAAATTATTTTTTTAATTTTTATATAAAAAATTTCAAATAAAAACTTTTAAAAGTAAATAATTTTAATTTTTATCAAATAATTTAATTTTTTAATAAAATAAATAGTATATATTATAATAATAATTTAAAATATAATATTTTATAATAATATAAAAATAAATATATCAAAAATAATAATATTATTACAAAAGAATCAAATAATATTAAACTTACAAAAATAAATAAATAAAATATGATATTATAAAAATAAATAAAATATTTCAATTAAAAATTAAAAATATAAAACTATTTAAAATAATTTTTATAAAAACATTAATAACTATATAAAAAAAGTTAATAACTATTAAAATAAATTATTTTACTAAATAAAATTAAAACATTTAATAAAATTTCAGCAATAGTTTACTAATACAATCTAGATTAGACAGGGAAGCAAATAAAGCCTAGGAATACATAAACCTTATCTAATAAATAGATTAAATATTAATTAATATTCTAAGATAATATCGTATAATTAAAAATCAGATTTACCAAATTTATATTTCATGACAAGCTATTAAATAAAATTATTATCTAAAACTTACGTCTACAATAAGTTAAATTCTCCTGGAAACCCTTCTAACACTTAAAGTTAATATCAAGATATGATTATTGTTTTTATTAAGTATGTTTTACCATTAAAAATATAATATAATATATCCCTCTCCAAATAGAATCATTGAACTTTTCCTATGTAATTTAAACGTTATGTATGTTTTGTAATTAAATATTTTTTTAGCTGTTGATAAGACTAATTTGAGAATTTTATCTTTTAGTAAATTTAATTTAAATTTTAAAAGAGAATGCGGGTGTTATGGCTCTTTGTTCAGCCCAAATAATAATAATAATAATAATAATAATAATATATTGGTCGGGAAGGTGGACAAAAAAATTGCCTGGAAAATGAAGTTTGGCCCGTGAAGTTGGGGACGTGGGCATTGGCATGGGTGATGAGAGATGAGAATGTGTTGTTTCTGTGATAAGAAATAAATTCACGGGATTGCAATGGAAGGTTATGTCCGTGACAGTGTGGTCCCAAAAGAATGCTATTTCCCACCCAATATCGATTATACCCAACACATACTTCCACTCAATTTCATTTTATTCTCCATAATTATTAAAATTAAACTAATGGGGGATGGTGCCACATGTAATACGCACCACTCAAATCAGTGCGGTCATTTCTGTATCTATATTTTTATTTAGTGGAAGATAAGGCACCAATTGATGCACGTTACGCCATACTATATTGTTCACTCCACTCTTCTGCTAAAGCTTAAAACAGCATCCATAGTGACACATTTCATAACTTCAAAGAAACATGTGCAGTGTTTGTCATTGCATGTAAGTGGGGGATTCAAGAAGGAGAGCCACACATAAAGGAGAAAATAAAATGGCTTCAAGATGGAAGGCAAAAGAAGGTGAATAGGAAATAATAAAATGGCCTTAAATAGATATATATATTGTATATTAATAATGCTCAACACTAAAAATGGATCCTGTCAGTGTCTTCAAATTTGTTCAACTGAGAGTATCTCTTCAAACTTAGCATGCCAATTCATTATTTCCCCCAATCCTCGGTATACCCCAGAATCAGACTTGGAACTCAATAATGAAATTGAAAACATTTAATTTTTTGACATTGGTAGATCTAATTTATGTAATTATTAATAATATGTCTCCCACCAGATACTTTAGGCTAACACGTGGACTGAAATATAATGTAGCAACGCATTCTTGACAATATGTTTGAGCTTAGACTTCACAAATTCCAACTAAAATGTAATGATGGGATAGAGTAATTCCGTTTGATCTTTATCTCTGCATTTTCACTCAATATCTGATTGAATCCAAAAAAAAATCTCCCCGGACTAAATTTTCAAACTGCACCTTACAAGTCACGTTCCTGTTATCACATGACAAATAAGAAATATGATTTGTGATGTAGCACAAAATGAAAGCAAAATATAATGCTCAATATTATATAATATATATATATATACCTACAATGTCTTTCTATGTAAACATACCAATAGCTCAGCGTCACAGCCAAAAGAATTCAGGTACAAGAACCATTCCATTTTACCCTCATTTTTCTTTCCTAGCATTAAGAAGTATAGTAGTACAAGAACTTGTACTTTGGTATGTTTGGATACATGAATTATTTGGCATGTAAAATTTGACAGGTGATGGATGTGTTGTTAGTATTATTTGCTGTTTTGGTTGTTTTGCCAAGCCTGGGTGTAGTGGAGAGCCGCAAGGTTCCAGTTGTGGAGTACTTTGACTACTGTGCTATGAGCTGCAGAGCTTACAGCGCCTCATTGGTAGAATTTGGAGGAGTTGGTGATGGAACAACTTTGAACACAAAGGCCTTTCAGGAAGCCATAGATCATCTGAGCCAATTTGCATCAAATGGTGGTTCTCAACTTTATGTTCCTCCCGGAAGATGGTTAACTGGTAGCTTCAATCTCACCAGCCATTTCACTTTATTCCTTCACAAGGATGCTGTTATTCTTGCCTCTCAGGTCTAATAGTTTAACTCTTGCAGCTCAATTTGCTAATATTATTATTCTTCACTCAAGTGTATTGATATTATGTTTGTATTAAACTTATGGTATTAGGATGAAAGTGACTGGCCAGTGATCGATCCCTTACCATCTTATGGTAGAGGGAGAGACACACAAGGTGGAAGGTTTAGCAGTCTAATTTTTGGAACCAACCTCACAGATGTTGTCATAACTGGTAATGAACTTGTGCTTTTGGGATTAGAATACTAATCCAACTAAAAGTTTGCTTCTTTTAATTATTGAATTCAAATTTATTTCCAGGGGATAATGGAACAATAGATGGACAAGGTGATCTATGGTGGCAAAAATTCCGCAAGGGACAGCTCAGTTATACCAGACCTTACCTGATTGAAATCATGTACTCAGATAATGTTCAGATATCCAATCTCACTTTGGTTAATTCTCCATCGTGGAATGTCCATCCCGTATACAGCAGGTTCATCTTTTTTTGTCTCATTGCCATGTCTATTATCAATCTTTAATCATATGACACCTGTTTTGTTGTACCTAATAGGCTAATACTATGCTGTTTCAAGTTTTTTAATATAAGAAATTGAATGCAGCAACGTTATTGTCCAAGGAATCACAATTCTTGCTCCTGTGACATCGCCAAATACAGATGGAATTAACCCTGGTAAATTAGATAACATGTCCATATCTTTTCCTAGTATTTCATGTTGACCAAAATGACATGGGTTTATGGTTTGGATGCAGACTCTTGCACAAACACACGAATTGAGGACTGTTATATTGTGTCCGGGGATGACTGTGTGGCTGTGAAGAGTGGTTGGGATGAGTATGGCATAGCTTATGGAATGCCAACAAAGCAGCTTGTAATAAGAAGACTCACTTGTATTTCTCCATTCAGTGCTGTGATTGCTTTAGGGAGTGAGATGTCTGGAGGGATTCAAGATGTGAGGGCTGAGGACATTGTAGCCATCAATTCAGAATCAGGTGTGAGGATCAAAACTGCTGTAGGAAGAGGAGGCTTTGTTAAGGACATATATGTCAGAAGGATGACTATGAAAACCATGAAATGGGCATTTTGGATGACAGGAAATTATGGCTCTCATGCCGATGACAACTATGATCCTAATGCACTTCCTTTGGTTCAGAACATTAATTATCGTGATATGGTTGCTGAGAATGTCACTATGGCAGCAAGGTTGGAGGGTATAAATGGCGATCGATTTACTGGAATCTGCATATCCAATGTAACCATTCAATTGGCAAAGAAGGCTAAAAAGGTTCCATGGACTTGCACTGATGTTGATGGTATTTCAAGTGGTGTGACTCCTGTGCCATGTGATCTGTTGCCAGATCAAGGAGTAGAGAAGATTGGGACATGTACCTTCCCAGAAGACACTTTGCCCATAGAAGACGTCAAGGTTCAAACGTGCACTTACAGAAGGAATTTATGACAGTGTAAAAGGAAGGTCTCAGTTCAAGGGAACAATCTAAACAATGTAATACTTCAAAAATTGTTTGTACTTAGAACATTCGAAACTCTGAACAAGGCCAACAGCAACAATGAAACAGAACTAAGTCGATAATAAATACACATTTTCACCATCTATCTTCTTGTGAAATTCTTTGATTTTTTGTGCTAACCTTGCAAAACACATGAATAGGTAAAAGATACGAGCACACAACTTTTTGATCGCTAATGCTCTGCATTCAAAATGCAAATACTTTCGTTTCACAGACTTGTTGATTATTATTGATTTACAACTCTTATTGTTACTTTAACATATCACTTTGCCACTGTGTCAACCAATTGAGCCATGAAACAACAAGAATAAAAAATAACCATACGCAAAAGCCAAGCATCTTAGACATGTAATAAACGGTGCCATATCTAAACCGCATTTGAAGATAATTGTCATGCAATAAGAAAGAGGCTACATGACAGACCCACTATTTTCCCTTGACACACTATCCCTTCTAAAGCAAACTGGAGCATGAGCACAATACAACAGCATTTTTATTACTTTCATAAAGGTCTGTAACATCCAACTGGATTTCTAGCGATTATCCATTTTGCAGGAGAAATTTGTTTCCACATCCTCATTGTTTGCATTACTTTAATTTGTCCCTAGCAAATCATCTGGACGATGGACAGGCAATATATTTAAGGCAAGGGGAACGAGGTTCATGTTGTTACATTTTATACAAACAAGAAAGAATTACTGGCAGGGTGGATCTGGATTGAACTTCACTGATTCCCTCCAAATGAGCTCCTTCACGTGCTCTTCAGTGCATGTTGGCTGATCAAAATCAAGACTGAATGGCCTGGGACACACTGGCTCATCATTGATGTTATGAAGGGATGAAAGATATGGGTGACATAGTGCCTCATCAACTGAAAATATCACATATGACACCATTAATATTTGAGTAAAACACCACTTTAGTCCCTAAATTTTATGTTATTCAGTGATAGATATTTTATTACATTTTACAAAGTCAGGGACCCAAGTGAAATTTTTATAAAGTCAGGACTAAAGTAGATAACACTTATTTTAAGGCCCAAAGCTGTGATTTACTCATTTATATTTTTATTTGATAAGGAAGCTATAAATCTTCCCTTGAAACTCAAATTCTACAAAAATATGTACCTGTAATGCGCTTGTTTGGATCAAAGATCAGCATCTTTTCTAGCAGATCCAGTGCCTCAGGCAGCATGTTAGGGAATCTGGCTGAGAATTTTTGCTTCCGGTACTGTGGAAGCTGTCTAATATATCTTCTGGCATTGTCACTTCGGAGAAATTCAAGGCTTGCATCGTCAGGTGAACCTAGTAACTTTTGTGCAAAAGGAAAAGAGATTGTATGAATGGTGTTAACTTGTAGCCATCAATTTACTAGGAACTATAAAATCAGCTTACATGCATTCCTCTGGTTATGTTTGAATTGGTGGAAGGAGATGGATTGGAGTGGATTGGATTGGAACATATTGAAATAAAAAGTCCATTCAAAATGTTTGGATATTTTATAATGAAATGGAACATTTGTTTGACAACAACACATTCAAGATGAAACACGATATTGTAGTATGGTGTAGAAGTGGAACCAAGGTGGGAGAAGGATTATGGGACAATCAAACCCTTATTGAGACTGAAATACAAACTAACTACAAATAAAGATATTGGCTAATTTGGCTTATTACATTGTAACCAACTATTAGCTACCATTCATTAACTAAATCAGTAATAGCTGGAAACAGAATGGTAAACAAAAAAAGGAAAAATCAGAACAGCATGGATAAGTTTTGTAGTGTTGGAAACGTGCCACTTCTTAGACAAATATAAAAAGTCAACCTAGGTATTCAGAGTGAAAATCTCACATGGTATCCAATTCCTGAAATTAATCTTGAAATTTTGTAATGAACTAAATAGGAATAAGCACAGAAGACAAGAGTCATTAAGCGAGTACTGGCACAAATAGGAAATGCAATACATTAAGTTAAAAACTTTGAATACTTCAGCTGAACAAAACCAAAAATGGAAGCAGGAAATCCATACCTCAGTTATAAGCCTTAGCTGATGAACATAGTCTTTCCCAGGAAACAAAGGTTCTCTGGTCATAATTTCACCAAGTATGCAACCAACAGACCAAACATCAATTGCAGAGGTATACTCAGAACAATTAAGGAGCAATTCTGGGGCTCTGTACCATCTTGTGACAACATACTCTGTCATGAAATCTGTTTCAGTTGTTGTCCTCGCCAAGCCAAAGTCCCCAATTTTAAGGTCACAGTTTGCATTCATTAGTAAATTGCTTGGCTTAAGATCACGGTGCAAAACATTAGCTGAGTGCACATATTTCAGTCCCCGTAACAGCTGATATAAGAAATACTGCACAAGTTTCTTCAAATATCAATCTCATGCTTAACTTCAAACCCGGTGAAAAGCAGAAATCAAAATAATTATTTCTTGAGGTGAGTTTTTGTGTGAGATTCTTATGTCTTATGATCATAATAAAGAAGAGAGGATTCTATATTCAAGATGATATATTTATCTGATCCGTGTCCTTCACACTTCAAAATTAGCTTAAAATGGGAACAATATGTCAAAAGATAAGACCTTTTATATTACAAATGTTGTTAGAGTTAGCGCAAGTAAATTTGTCAAAGTCACACCATAAGAAGGACAAAGCTTAGGTATTGTTTCTTAGAGACTTGTGGTGTTGTACTCCACTCAAAAATTCAAATTAATTTTACCTTGCTAACCTGCGCTGTTTTTTAATGTCAGCCTTTAATGACCAAGTTATGGAGGTGAAACTCTAATTTTGAATGAATAACAGCAATACAAGTACCTACCATATTGCATCTAAGTTTTTGTCCCATACAAACAGCATTTTCGTTATTTTTAAATATATTTTATTCTCAATACCATTAACTTTCATATATGTTCTGTATAGAATATGGATGCTAACATTCATAGATGTTCTGTATAAAATATGAATGCTAAAGCCATATATGCTCAGTCTAGAGTTGATGATACTCTAAGCATGATGTTAATTTAAATGTTTTAACTAAAACTGGCACCGCCCAAGAAGAGTAAAAAGGGTTATAATCTATATTGTTTTTAAGAAGAGGTAGATATTGTTATGTTAGAAAATATAATCAAGACAAACTTGATTTAAAAGAAATTAAAAATGACATGTAACTAATATCTTTCGAACCAAACCTGGCAATGTTCTTCGCTAAGAAGTTGGTCAGAATGAATGATATGATGAAGATCAGTGTCCATCAATTCATAAACAATGTATACATCATTAAAGCTCTCCTTTTTGGGGGGTCGTATGATATCCTTGATGGCAATGATCTGTGAAAAATGATAGCAATTTTAAATATTTAAAGAGAAAGGTAATTATAAATGGAGAACAAGCTTAATAAATATAGACCAAAAGACAGTAGAAGATCAAAATTAAAGTGAATATGATCGATTAGGCAAATTTCTCTCTCTCTCTCTCTCTCTCTCTCTCTCTCTCTCTCTCTCTCTCTCTCTCTCTCTCTCTCTCTCTATGTATATGTGTGTATATACACGCGTATGTATGTATAAAAAACTAAACAAAAATGAAAAAAAAAAAAAAAAAAAAAACCTTTCATGATAGTTGTCAAAGAGGGGTAAGAAAAAAGACAAAAATCATCTCTTACCATTGACATGCATATTAAGATCTTTCTTCTCAGTAACAGTTTTTGAAATAAAATTTGTATTACGTTGAAATTAGATTCAGGGGTTCGTCAGTTCAGGAATATATTAAACATTTAATTGACTTCATTCCCATAGAGTAGTTTGCTATCTTTTTATTTGTTTGTATAGACAGAGAGTAGTTGATTTATGTTTAAAATAGTACTTCATATTATGACAATCTGAAATATAGAACTTAAAGAAAAAAAAATTCTCTCAAAAGAAAATCTCAAGAACATGCTAAGGCCATTAACTTCAGCTCGATCAACACAGTAATTTGCAGTTTACAGATTACCATTGGATAAAGGAACACATGCACTAAATATTTAAGAGAATATCATATGAATTTACGAAAATAATTGCATCATGACATGATTACACGGAAAGTATTATCTAAAAAATAATGTCCTCACTTTGCAGGGGCAAATCAGGGAGAATAAAAAAAGGAACGAAACAAGAGATGAGCACTTACATTTTCATGGTCCATGTGACGAAGGAGCTTGATTTCTCTCAAAGTCCTTTTAGCATCAATTATATTGTCAAATGCGTTACCGATCTTCTTGATGGCAACTTGTTCGTGTGTTTCGGAATTAACAGCAGCGCTAGAATGAAACATTGTTAAGGTGAACTTAAAATCACTTCCAAGCACATAATAATAAACAAGCAAATATCAAATTTATACATTTAATTTGGCCCCTATAAACATTTTCATAAATAAAATACTAAAAGATAAAATAAATCAAACTTCTAACTTAAATAAAATGATGATTTTAATTTATGGAAGAACTTGGATTCATTTTCATTCTTTATTTTCTCTTTTTTAATTGTTTGTTTAGAAGTTGGTTCAAACTGAATTTAAGACACTTACCAAACAATGCCATTAACACCTCTACCAATTGGGCGAATAGGAGGCACATACTTAGAGGACACTTCAAACAAGTTTCCATACACATTGTACTGTGCATATTTACCACCATGAGTGAGAACCCTTTTGATTTTAGTGTCCCCTGAAGCAGAAGCAGAAGAGCTTGACCCTTTAGTCGCCATGTTTAGTGTTGAAACTTGAAGAACAAAGGGTAAGCAACACACTCAACTGATCTCATGACTAGTACGAAAGCCACACAATTAGTATAAAAATACAAAGATATTTATTAATGTTCTTAGAACAAACATTTGTTGGAAGCTAGTATTGACACACACACAAAAGTGGTTGTAGCACATATCAAAAAAGGAAAAAAGTAGTTGTGGGATAAATGAGTTTTAATGATTTTTTTTAATACCAATCTTAAAATGGCGTTTTCTAGATCATGAGCTTACTACTTGGATATTGATCATTCTACCTGTAAAAGCCTAAAGTGTAACGTGATCTCTAAAAGCATTATATCTAGTTAATTGCTTTAAAAGGATTTTTCACGAGATGTTTGCTCATTTTGTTTGTTTGCATCATTGAACAGATAAACCTCTGGAACTCATGTTTCTTTCTCTTTTTAGGTACACCGTACACCTCAGAACCACGTCCCATTCTGAGTTCACGCATTGCATATGATGACTTGCATCGTAAACTTGTGGCATGGTTCACAATTCACCCACTTATGATATTAAAAGGAAAAAATGGACGAAGAAAATATGAAAGGAAAAGATATTAGTTATAAAAAATGGAAAGACCAAGTCACCCTTTGGTGTTTTAGGCCAACAACATTTTACAATAAAGTGTACACATGTGTACACACACGGAGACATGGTGTATGTATCTCTAAGAGATTTTTCTTTTTCTTCTACGAAAACCAAAGCTCCTTTTGTGTGATTTGTGAAATGTTTGAATAAGTTTTTCTAGTAATTTACTATATATGAGTTTGGTGATATCTTTTAATTTATCCTTTCCATTAACTATACTTTATTATGTGCATGAATGACAACATTCTTGTCCTTTGGGTGGGTTTCAAAATTTTTTATAAGATTTATTCATCATTTTTATTTTCATCCATTATTAAAGTTAAGATTAAGATTAATAAATTTTTCTTTTTTTTATTTCAATATAAAGAGTATAATTAGTAATATAATAGAAAATTCAATTTAAATAAAAATAAAATTGAAATATTTATAATTTCTAAAAATTAATATATTAATTAATATTATTACATACGATTTGATAAGAAGGATTTTATTAAAAAAATAAAAGGAATAATAAATATGAGCAAATAGTTTGTGTATAAGTATATTTAAATTTTAAAATTTATAAATAAAAATAGTAATTTTTATTAATAATAATAAATAAAATAGATAAAACTCTAAAATTTATTAAAAAATATAAGTAAATTATTAAATTTAAATATTTTATTTTTATTGATGTAATATATTAAAATTTAATATAAATTAAAATGAACTAAAAGAGTAATAACATTAAAATATATGTTATTTAAAAATAACATATATTTTTAATGTGATATGATATATTAAATTTTAAAATTTTTAAAAATTAAATAGAATAATGATGAATAAATAAATTAAATAATATATATATATATATACTTTAATGATGATAAAATTTATATAAAAAATATGTTATTTAAAAGTAAAACTTAAATTCATAAATGTAAAAAATATTGTTACTTTGAGAGTAAGATCAAATTTTAAAAGTGATAATTTTTATTAGATAAACAAGTTAGATTTAAATTTATTAAAAAAATTATTTAATTTATTTAGAGATCTATTTATTTTAATATATCATATATTTATATTTATTATATTTATTTTAATATATTATATTTATACAATATTAATATATTTACATAGAAGTTTTCAAAGATTTAACTGATGTTTCTAAAAAGTTCAAAGCTTAGAGCAGGTAAATATAACAGTACACACATCTAAAGGAATTTGACAGTACTTGAAAGTAAGATCAAATTCCCATTACAAAAATAATAAGAGATTAAGGGTGGAAAGCTTGAGCTAACACATGAATTCTGATAAAAAAAATTAACACATAATGAACTAACATAGTTGATATCCATGAGTTTCATTTCACTGTGAGGACATGCAAATAACGGAATGATACATCTGGATATAAAGATTAGGCAACCACAAAATTATTGCCCAAAATTGGCAGCCATTGTTATGAAGGACATAGTAGCAAAGTGCCCTCACTTAAGGTGTTTCAAATATAATCTTATACCAGGGATGAATTAACTTTTGTTCCTCCAAGAAAATCTGCAACCTATCAGATCCAGTCAGTATTATGAACATGTATACATTAACAGGAAGCATACATGACACTTCATTTAATTCAAGATTGAACTGCATTCTAATACGAAGAGGTAAGGTTGAAATGCTGTCATCTCCTAAAGCATGGAATGGTAGTCCACAGGTCATTATTTGAGCTGTTTCACTCCCAACTTGAAATTACTCTATTCTCAGCTGTGATTCATCAAGCCCAAATCGAGAGTGATTCATCTAGTGTCATCTCTTCTATCAGCAAGTCTTCGGAGTGCTATACTTTCTTGGTGAAAAAAATCTCATAGAAGAATCACGCACTGAGGAAGAGAAATTGTAGAATTACGATCACCCATACTTATGGTGAAGCAAATGCTTGTGCAGTGCAGATCTATTGGCCAAAAGTATCAATAAATCTAGGCTCAAACAGAGCATCCTCATTTTAAATTTTGAATAAAGAACTCATAATGCAGTTGCATCAAATATGTCATCCGTATCTCACATTATGAATAAAGATCTCATAGTATAGTTACATTTAGGGTCATCAAAGGCTGAAACATACCATCCAAATTTGGATTATGAACAAAGAATTCATATTGCAAATGCATTTAAGGTCATCCAGGCTCAAGCCAGCCATCTTGATTCTCGACTATACTTCATTTAAAGATTCATATTTTCCATGTGAAATGCAAAAATAATGGAATGTTATTCCAGAGATGCGAAGACCTACACAAAACTATTGCCCAGAAACAACTGTTCATTGCAAAAATAATGGGGAAGGATGCTCTCCCCAAAGTGATTCATATATGAATTTTACTATTGTTCTACAAGTAAAATCTACTAACTATCAATATCCAGTCAATATTGCAAACATGCATAAAACTTGGTAAGAATGGTCATGATGATCCATTTAATCCAAAAATCCACTGTTTTCTAATTATAAGGAAGGTTAAAAATTAAATTCACCTTAAGCAGAAAATGGTACTTCATATAGATCATAAATATCTTGATCATAATTTGAGTTCTTCTTAAAGTCAAAGCTCAAATATACAATCCAACTTCAGAGTGCGATTGCATGTTGGGCCATCTAGGTTTAAATACACCATCTCAAATATATACTACGATCTATATGATATGAATTGACAAAATTTATATTACAATTGAATCGTCCAGGCACAATATGCATACCATCCAAATTTTATATTTGAATAAAAAATTCATATTACAATTGATTTTTAGGATATAGGCGCCAAAGTATATCATCCCATCACATTATTTTCCTTACATTAAGAAAATGAGTGCTAGGGGTGTGAATACCTAAACACACTATTATTTAGTGACAATTACCTATTGGCATTCACGACTGAGTTGTAGGGTGTCCTTTAATGAGATAATTGAGATATAAATATCATGTAAGGGAAGAAATTCAATGTTATTTCTTCTAGAAAATTTATGACTATTCATATTCCATCAGAATTGCAAACATGCATCAACTTAGAAGAACTGGACAAGTAGATAAAGCTAAAAAAAATACTTCAAAATTTAAACCTCCAACATACCTTATTTCACATCATCCATAAAGGTTCCATATTTCAATGGAAAGTAAGATCATCATCAAAGCTCAGAATCCCATGAATTTACATTCTGAATTAAAATCATATTACGAAGTTGCAATTGAGAGTCATCAAGGCACAATGCACACTGTTCCAATTTCACATTATGAATACACATGGCCCATGCTTAGATTCATGCATAAGTATATTTTGCTTCATTAAAGTTCAAACAATTCATCCCAGTTTAGCATCATTAATCATTAATCAAAAAACTGTGTTTAGGGCCAAACAACCTATTGGAATTCAAAATTATAAAATCAAGATTTCATAAAGGCACAATGCACAGCATCCCAATTTTACTTTATGAACATATTATATATATATATATATATATATATATATAGACACACACGTAGCTCATGCTTGATAATTGTATTTAGCATCATCAAAGTTCAAGCAAGTCATCCCGATTTAACATTATGAATCAAAAACTGCATGTAGAGCCAAACACCTTATTAGGATTCAAAATTATGAAATCCAAAATTCATCTTATCGTCAAATTCAATCTAAGGCTACTGAGGTTCAAAGTCACCATCCCAACTTAAATTATGAATAAAGAATCCATATTGTAGTTGTGATTGCACTAGGGTCACCGAGAATATTTTGAATTTAAAAAGAAATTGAAAATATTGAAATAAAGATTCATGTTGGAATTGTATAGCATCATCTAGACTCAAGCAACCCATCATAATTTAACGTTATGAATAAAAAATTGCGTCGAGGTTGAACATCCTGTCGATGCTCAACAAGAAATAAAGAAACCATCTCGTAATCGAATTCAATTTGGGCTTACCCAGCTCAAAGACACCATTCGAATTATGAATAAAGAAACTATGGTCGCGTTTTGGTTAAGTTCACCGAGGGTCATTTTGAATTAACCTTGCAACAGAGTTTAGGCTCATCATAGTTTTCTGTTCATCGAAACTGGTCGTGCTGGAAAAAACAAGAACTAGAAATTAGTAACGTCATTTTGAATTCTCAGAGAATTCATTTTCAATCGAATGTAGGGTCATCATAGTTTCGTTGTTCATCGAAATTGAACATTCTTGAAGAATCAAGAACAAGATTAGGTGCATCGTTATGAATTCACAAAGAATAGGGATGGAATTGAACAAGACCGTTTGACAGGATCTATGATTCGACTTGTTTAAAGCCTAGTTAAGCTCAACTCGTTTAATAAATAGATAGACTCAGTCTTTTTTAAAAAACCTTTCTAAATAAACAATTCAAGCCCATGCTTATAAAGAAGTCTATGCTTGTAAAAGCCTATTTAACCTGAATACCTGTTTAGGATCTATTTATATATTATATATTATATATTTATTTTATATTTTATTTACATAATAATAATATATATATATTTTAGACCTATCTAATATTCTTTTTATCTTATAAGTTTTAAATTTGCAAGTTTTTTAATTAATTATTTTGTATGGAATTTAAATTTATTTATTAATTTTTTATAAAAGCTTACAAGTCTTATAGGTGTTAATTAGGTCTGTCTTGGCAAAAAAAAAAAAAAAACCTTTAACAGGTGAGAGATATGTAAAAAGCAGGTCCGATTACACCTATTCTTAATCCTAAATGAAATGGAACAACGCAGGGATATTCTTAATCCTAAATGAAATGGAACAACGCAGGGATCTATATATAAACATAGTATCTATTTAGATACGCTTGAATGACCCCTTCTCATAATAAGAGATCTCAATATTATGCGAGAACTCGAACCTCCACGCTCTTTAGCACGAGATTTTGAGTCTCGCGTGTCTACCATTTCACCACCAAGGTATCTTGAAAGTGAATCGTATTCCATGAATATGATATCTACCTAGTGTGATGTATGGAATATATGACAAAGGTAGAGTGTTAGAGTATTTTTATTGATTGGTCATGTCATATATCCAGATCTGCTAACACTCAAAGTCTAACTCGGTTTGTCTGAATTAATTTACATCCGTAACAAGAATTCATCAAGCAACAGAGTTTTTAGGTTCGTCACAGTTTTCACTGTTTATCAAAATTGAACATTCTTGAAAACTCACCAACGATATCAGGAGCTCGTTTTTAATTCACAAAGAATTCATAATGCAGTAGAATTTAGGGTGATCACAGTTTCCTCTATTCACTGTGATTGAAGGTTCTTGAAAAATCAAGAACAATATTAGCCATCAAATATAAACTCCGACAGGGACAGTTTACTTTTTAGCAGAACAAAACTTTGTAAAACATTAGAGTTTAAGGGAAATCTCATTACTGTCGCAAACGAAAAACCTTTCACATAACCCTACATGGTTATGGAACACAGTTCGTTTGCTCAAAGAAAATCAATTACAAATAAATTCAAGATGAGAGAGAGAATCGGAAACTTATGTGGGGATGGTGCCTTGGCATCTCTCTCTTTTCTATGTTATGTTAGAGCAGCATCTTTTATAAACGTTTAACCTCACTTTTTGGGTTTTTTATATTCTTAATATATGGACCCCGTTTCAGGCCCAATTATGTCGACCATATAAGCTCATTTATAATTTACAGCTTTTATTCACGTTTAAGTTAAAAAATACTTTTCACTGTCGTTCAAAAACTTAATATTTAATATTATAAGAAGAATGAAGTTACTGCTGAAATAAATTGAAATCATCTGTTCTATTTGATAATTTTCGAAGTGAAATATTCAATAAAAAATCATTAACTTTCCTGTTTTATTTTTTCTTTATTAATTAAGAAAAAACAAAATCAAACATTTGATTTTAAAATTTTGACGTATGTCTTAATTTTAATGTTCCGTTTCAGTACATTTTTATAATAATATTTTATTTGAATTTTTGCATAGTTTAGGAATAATTTTTTTTAAAACCAAGAAAAAAAATAAAGAACAAAATAATGTTAGCTACGTTAATAAACTAATTATCTTTTTCTTGAATTTTTTTTGTTTTAAAAAAATTTATATCAATTGAATTTTGAAGATTCATCAAGAGTTTATTTGAATAAATTTAAAATAACTAAATTTCTTATTTTATGATATTAATAATTATATATTATATCATCTTATGAATCTCATAAGAATTTATTTAGTTAAAATAACTTACAACATTACAAAAATATAACGAAAATAAAATCCTGCAGCCAAGACAAAAATCGTTTATACCATGAAAAAAGTTATTATATTGCTAGATAATTATATGTATGTATACAAAGTTTCAGCCGAACAATTGTCATTCAAATAAAATCTTGTTAGTACCAGACGAACGTAATATATAATCAGACTTTTTAAAAAATGAAATAAGTATGTCTTATTTTATAATATTTGTCATAAGTTTTTTTTTTAATAATGGTTTTTTAGAATGAATTATTTTTTATTGTAAAAAATTATTTAAATAAAAGGCTAAGTGACTCGTGTTGAATGACATTTATGTTTCATGGATATAAATGACGTCCATACTGTCTCTCCTCCTTTTGTCCACATGTTCAGTTTTAATTTTGACCTGTGTTGAGTTCTACTCTTCTGAAGATGCTGAATCCATGCCAAGTATTTTACATTGCCAAAACAGAGAGATTTCACTTGTTAGTTGTTATCAGATAGAATAAACAAAAACAAAATTAAATGTAGATCCATACTTCAAACAGATAATTATATAACCTCCTCTTTAGCAAAGCCTCATGAATGCAGATTTGCTTGTCTTTGACTCTTTAAACGAGTAAACCTCTACACTTAACCACAGTTAACTGGAATATTCACATTTAGTAGTATATGTATGGTTGATAGCATTCCCTACCCCAATCTTTGGTATAAAAGGTAATGGTCCAAATTATCTTAATATTAAGAAGTCCCATCAATATTTTTGAAATCATTAGATTTACCTTCCAACAATATTTTATCTTAAAATTTTGTGGATATGATTATGTGTATATATAAATTTTAAATATTATTTTTAAAATATAAAAAATTATATATTTTCAAATAAACATTTTAACTTTAAATTTTGTATAACACACTTTAAATTTATACGTAAAGTATCATATATTTTTGAAATAATATGAATTTACAGTATATTTATCTGTTATTTAAAATTCTATACACACGTAAAATTTTAAATATTATTTTTAAATATAAAAATTATAAATTATATATTTTAATTTTAGATCTTACATAATAAATTTTAAATTAATATTTACAATATTTTCTACCATTACTTAATTTTAAAATTTTAAAAATTTATAATATAATTATTTATTATCTTAAATTTTGTGCATACATAAATTTAAAAAATTAAAAATAAAATAATAATAAAAGTAAAAATATACTCTCTTACTTAATTTTTTAAAATTTATAATTTATTGAATATTATTTTTATCAAAAATTAAATCTTTGTGAAAATCTTTTAAATTTCGTTAAAATTCTTTTTTAAATAATACTGTCAAATCATCAAGTTTTAATGTTTTAAGCAAACTTTTTTCAAATTTTTTAAATGACTACCATACTTTGACGGTTCTTGACAATAATATCAAATTCTTAAGATCACAGTTTTCCTTACAAAAATAATAAAAGATTGAGGGTAAAAAGATTGGGCTAACACATGAATTTTGATAAACAAAATTTAACATAAACGTGTTTCATCCTTAATCTCTTATTATTTTTTAACATAATTTCTAGACTAACATAAAAAATTCAGATCAAAACATTAATAATAAATAAAAATAATGAACTACCCGAACCCATTGCAAGTTTAGCACATGCAAGTTAGTTAAAATTAATTTAATTAGAAACCAACTCATATCATATAGCTAATAATATAAGTCAGCTTATTAGATTCAATTCGTTTTGACGTCTCTAGGACAACTCATCTTGTAACCTACAATGAAACAAAACTATTTAAACGTAAATTGAAAGCTGTGAAGATGGTATTTTAACAACTTAAATTGGGCACGTATGAAATTTGTTCAAAATCCTACTTCACGTTCAATGGCATTTTAGCTTGCTTTGAGTTTGATTAACTATTATGACTAACGTAAATACTTGTAAACTTCTTATTTTCTCCATTTTAATCGTCGTCTACCTGGTCTCTATCATAGCTTTAGTTACACTCAGTTTTGTAATTTTGGGTTTTTAAAATATATTTCCATAAATATATAAAATATGTTTTTAAAATTTAAATTTGAAAAGTAAAAATAAAATTTAAATTATAAAAAAATATTTTATACACTTGCAGTAGAACAATTTGGAAAATAAAATTTAAAAAAAAGGAAATATGAAAAATAATTGGCACGATTTAAATATAAACCAATTAAATTGAAGGCCAAGACTTTGGAACTCCAGAGGAATGAGGATGGACTGTTTCACTGGGCCTTGGGATAATGTCATTTTCACTGGGCCTTGTTGGAGCAGATAAAAGAAAAAATAAGGAAGCAAGCGGGTAGCGAAGCCCAGACGTTTTAGTCATAACACGTATAGTTACAGACCTCATTCCACATAACATGCGTCTTTTTCTTTTAAAGAATGAATTGATATGTTTTTCCTTATTATTATCTTTTATTAAAAAATATCATCTCAACTGACGTAAAAAAGAAATATTTTCAAAATTAATTTGTTTTGAGATTTACTTTTATAGAAGGTTGTTCAAAAGAAAATTCTGGATGGAATGCCAGCGTGGCAACATAGAGAAATGAAACGAAAGCGTAGCAGAGAATAGTCGAGAAGCTCCTAAATTTGGCTATGTTCCTTCCAAGCCTATGGAAAAATGAAGAAACCACCAGAACTGTGTCCGCTCTATATAAAAACATCACTAATGTACAACGTTGTTGTTGCGCTAACAAATACCGAGTGACTCTTATCTTTCTCTGCGAAGCTATATCGATCCTTTGAAATTGAAATTGAAATTGAAATTGATGGCTGAAGTTAAAATGGCTGAGTCTGAAACGTTTGCATTCCAAGCTGAGATCAATCAACTGCTGAGTTTGATCATCAACACTTTCTACAGCAACAAAGAGATTTTCCTTCGTGAGCTTATTAGCAATGCTTCAGATGTAAGCATCTCTACTCTTCTGCAACCATTCACATGGCCGCATTTCATTTCTATGTCATAACAATAATTCTATGTATGAATGCAGGCATTGGACAAAATCCGATTTGAGAGTCTCACCGATAAGTCCAAGCTTGATGCTCAACCCGAACTTTTCATCAGAATTGTTCCTGATAAGACCAATAAGACTCTCTCCGTCATAGACAGTGGAGTTGGAATGACCAAAGCTGGTAAGTCTATAATATTAATTAAGAATCTCTCATGCATTGATTATTGGTCAGGTTATGATGGAGCCTTTGTCAACTTACTGACATAATTTGTTGTTTATGAATAGATTTGGTGAATAATCTTGGGACTATAGCGAGGTCTGGGACGAAGGAGTTTATGGAGGCATTGCAGGCTGGAGCAGATGTTAGCATGATTGGTCAATTTGGTGTTGGTTTTTATTCTGCTTACCTTGTTGCCGAGAAGGTTATTGTGACCACCAAACATAACGATGATGAACAATATATTTGGGAGTCTCAAGCTGGTGGCTCTTTCACTGTTACAAGAGATGTCCATGGGGAACCCTTGGGTAGAGGAACCAAAATAACCCTCTTCCTTAAAGATGATCAGGTCTGCAATCAACTCCCAAATTCTCATACTTGTTAATTCTTAGTCTCTTTTATTTTATTTTTTTCTGCATAAATTATATACCCTTCTAATTATATAATAAAACAATGTTGCATAGAGGCAGTTTCCCAAACTTTCCAGCATGTTGAAAAATATAAAAGGAATTATGGAAGTTAAATGAATCGATTTTTGCATATGATTTAAAATCAATTTATACAATTCAATTTTTTATAGTTAACTTTTGTTTAATTGTAAAAAGCTTTTTGTAGGTTTAGAATTAAGTCATAATTATTTCAAGTGAAAGGAGGTGGTTTTAAACTGGGTTATTATAGGGAAGTACTATTTTCTGAATATGTATGTTATTTTTTCTTACGCAGTTGGAATATTTGGAGGAAAGGAGAATAAAGGATCTGGTGAAGAAGCACTCGGAATTCATCAACTATCCTATCTATTTGTGGATCGAGAAGACAACAGAAAAGGAAGTGAGTGACGATGAAGAGGAAGAAGGCATCAAGAAAGAAGAGGAAGGGGATGTAGAGGATGTTGATGAGGAAAAAGATGACAAGTCCAAAAAGAAGAAGAAGAAGAAGGTGAAGGAAGTGAGCCACGAATGGCAACAAATCAACAAGCAGAAACCCATTTGGCTCCGAAAGCCGGAGGAAGTGACAAAGGAAGAGTATGCAGCTTTCTACAAGAGCCTCACCAATGACTGGGAAGACCATCTTGCAGTAAAGCACTTCTCTGTTGAAGGCCAACTTGAATTCAAGGCCATTCTTTTTGTTCCCAGAAGAGCACCCTTTGATCTCTTCGACACTAGGAAGAAGCTGAACAACATCAAGCTTTACGTGAGGAGGGTGTTCATCATGGACAACTGTGAAGAGCTGATTCCAGAATATCTTGGATTTGTAAAAGGTATTGTGGATTCTGAAGACCTTCCACTCAACATCTCTCGTGAGATGTTGCAGCAAAACAAGATTCTGAAGGTGATTAGGAAGAACTTGGTGAAGAAATGCATTGAGATGTTTTTCGAGCTTGCAGAGAATAAGGATGATTACACCAAATTCTATGACGCATTCGCCAAAAACATCAAGTTGGGTATCCACGAGGATAGCCAGAATAGAGCCAAACTAGCAGACCTTCTTAGGTATCACTCAACAAAGAGTGGCGATGAGATGACAAGTTTGAAAGACTATGTGACAAGGATGAAGGAGGGACAGAAAGACATATACTACATTACCGGGGAAAGCAAGAAGGCAGTGGAGAACTCACCCTTCCTTGAAAGGCTCAAGAAGAAGGGATATGAGGTACTTTTCATGGTGGATGCAATTGATGAGTATGCTGTTACTCAACTAAAGGAGTATGATGGGAAAAAGCTTGTGTCTGCAACCAAAGAAGGACTGAAGCTGGATGATGAAACGGAAGAAGAGAAAAAGAAAAAGGAAGAAAAGAAGAAATCATTTGAGAACCTGTGCAAGACAATAAAGGAAATCCTTGGAGACAAGGTGGAGAAGGTTGTAGTTTCTGACAGGATTGTGGACTCCCCATGTTGTTTGGTAACGGGTGAGTATGGATGGACAGCAAACATGGAGAGGATTATGAAAGCACAAGCTTTGAGGGACAACAGCATGAGCTCTTACATGTCAAGCAAGAAGACTATGGAAATTAACCCTGAAAATGGTATTATGAAGGAGTTGAGGAAGAGGGCAGAAGTTGACAAGAATGATAAATCAGTGAAGGATCTGGTTTTACTCCTCTATGAGACTGCACTCTTGACATCTGGGTTCAGTCTCGATGATCCTAACACATTTGCGGCAAGGATTCACAGGATGCTTAAGCTGGGTTTGAGCATTGGCGAGGATGAGGGTGGTGAAGATGCTGACATGCCACCGCTAGAAGAGGAAAGGAACGAAGAGAGCAAGATGGAAGAAGTTGACTGAAGGTGTGTATAGCATGCTGCCATATTGCATCTATCAGTCAGAATATATGTATTTGAGGATGTGTAGATGCGGATGAGGTTAAATATATAGTTTGTCAAATCAAGGGGAAGTGTTGCGCATGGATGAAGTCTTGGTTTTCGTTTTTGTAAATTTCTGGTGTAACCAGTAAGTGGAAACTCTAATAATAAATGCATCCTTATTTTCTCTTAAATTACATGTTGCAATGCTAGAAAATAGTTCAACATATTTCTGGTAAATGGGAAATTTTGCTACATTTATTATTTATTTAAACAAAATGATGAAAGAAATTAAACTGACTAACTGAATTTATACGCAGCTTGATGTTTCTCGATAGCCCACTTGACAATTAAGCCTCAAGTGCAGTCCAATACAATTTTTTTCCAGAAGAGAACTAAAGACACTGTCTACAAGAAAACACTATAGATAGAGTCGCCCGGAAATTTTGTGGAATAGGAAGAGAAAAAATGCCCTGATTACTTTCACATTAAAAAAAAAAAAAAAGGAGACGTTCAATTATAGATTTATTAAGGGATAATTCATGTTGCTTTTTCTCGACTACTTTTTGTTCAATAAGGCAAGAATTATGCAATAATGATTTTGTTTTATTTATGGGCAATTAAATATGTGAAGTCCTGGAATAACAAAACAAACGGCACATGATTTTACTTTACCTGGACAGAAAAGGATACATTCAAGTCAAATTTTGTTAAAGGATTCACGTTTTGCTTTTTTTCCGATTAATTTTTTGAAGGCTCGCATTAATGATTTTGTTTTACTTAATAGGCAATCAAATTTGTGGAGTCTTAAAATATAGAAACAATAATTATTATATCATCATTCATTCTAACAGCAGTTTTTACCTCAATAAATCTTATTTTTCTTTCTTTCATTTCAATACTTATTCGGAACGTGCATTAAACACTCTACGCAAAATTGTAACTTAAGTTTAGGACAAAATTTTGCTAAGTTAAAAGAACGGCAATTCTGCAAGCATTTGAACTTGGGCCCTGGTCAGAACAAAAACAGGGGGAAAGGACAAATTGAACTTGGAGCACCGGATTAGCCACAAGTTCGCAGAAACACTCAAATTTCAAAATCTTCATAGAATGAAAAACTGAATATAAAGTAAAGTGTAGGGTCCAATAAACAATTTGTAGGAGGGAGGTCTATCATTGACTCCAACTACGGGGACATTTTTCTAGAAGACTAAACAAAAACTAAGCAGAAAGCATTATACTTAGGCATTGTTCGAGCTGGTTGGTGCCCCAAAACCACCGGATCCCCGACCAAAGCCAGGCCTTCCGCCAGGACCCTGCAATATGGCAAACAAATTGATTGAGGGAGAAAGATCAGTAGAAAAAGCATGGAACTATATCAAAAGCACTACTGTAAACAGGAATCAATTTTCACCTAAACTGTTGTGTTTCATGGTGCGCACCAAAAAACGAACAATAATTGTTCCAAGCCCAGGCAAATACAGTTATGAATATTAGAACTACATTGCTTCACAGACATAGCTACCATAACATCAACAAAAGCATTTGACCAGCTACATTTATCTCACACCATCATTGATCAATCAAAAACCAAGCTTTCAAAAAGGCTCAATAGCGAACAAAGGTAATGAAGGAAAACAGCATGAGCATATTACATGGCCTAAATGAGGAAGATATAGCACGTGAACATGGCCAACAACTTGCAGCTGATAGGACGCAACATTAGAGGCAGAACTTAGATACAGCTCTTCCTAACATAAAACCTATAATCTTACAAGTGTTTATCTGTAAGTCAGGAATCAAATAAAATGAGATAAAAAATAAATCAATTGTTCCCGCACAAGGAATTTTATATATATATGTAACATATCAAACCATCCTGTCTAATTAAGGATAGTAAACAAATCTAACAAAAACTAGGCAACAAACAAATGGGAACCATAATTACAGTAACATTAAACACAATAGCGAAATTGCAGTGGCAGTAAAATTACCCCAAAAGATGGCCTGTAGTCAGCAGGAGCTCCTCCCTTGTCTCCTCCAAAGTCACCACCCGGTCCTCGGGGACCTCCACGGTACCCATCACGGTCACCAAATCTACGTTCTCCTCCTTCAAAACGGGGTGGACCCCTGTTCAAAACGACACAAATTGTCCCCATTGCAACAATCAGCTATAGAATCACATAACAGAACCTGAAATAAAAGGGAAAATAAAATACCTAGGGCGATCGCCGGGTGGGCCACCAAATGGCCTGCCAGCTGGCTTGGCTTGTTTCTTCAAAGTAGCAGGGACAATTTCGGAAGGAAGATTAAGATAAGTTCTGAGAAACTCAATGCCGTCGTTGGTGAGGAACCAGTAGTAGTGCATCCAAGCAAAGGTCTCTCTCACGTACTCCCTCGACTTGAAACTCTGCATCAGCTTAATCACCTGAAGATTCGGCACATCAATCTCTGGGTGCTTCGCCAAATTGAAGTCCTTCTTCGCAAAGCAAACTCCCTCTGCAGTGTACACACCCACAAAATGTAAGATTCACCATCTTGCAACCATAATGAACGAACATGATTCATTAGGTGCCTACCTTGGAACAGGTATTTGCAGATCTCTTTACGGTTCTTCTCCGGAATGATCTGAACAAATAAACATACACAAATATTGGCATGCGAGCACAAATTGAACGGAACAATGCAAACGAATCTCGGTTACGTCACAAACGATTAAGAATTTGACAACATACCATGGTTACGAGGTGGAAGCGAAGGCGATGGGGCTGAGAAACAAAGCTGTGCAAATACTCCAACACAGTTATCCCTTTGTTGCCTTCTTGCCTTTACCTATAAACCCTAATTTCTCTTACTCGTGTTTTTTTATAACACGTTTCCCTTTTTTTGGTCGTTTCTAAACCTTAACGGGCCTGGTCATGGGCTAGCATTCGCTCCTGGGCCCATGGACTACCAACTTCGTTCGTAGCCCGCAATGATCGGCTTCATTAGTAATATTATTTTATTAAATATTCCTTTATCACTATTCTTAAATTACTTGTTAACACAATTATAAAAAATAAATAAAATTATTTTTAATCAGTGTTATAGGAACTAGTTATAATTTTCCAGTAAAATCAGTGTAATTTAATCTTTTATATTGACTAAAACCACATGGTTTTTTTCAATTTTATAATTATAGAAATTTATTATAAATTTAATAATAAATAATTAAAAAACAATATATTTTTAAGGACCAAAATACATTTAAACGGAATCATAAAATTACAACACATTTAATTTAATCATTGATTTATGGTTGACTATCCAAACTCTATCATTATTTTCTAAAGACGCTCTTAATTAAATAAGAAAAGACGTTCACAATTATTACAATATAGACTCAAGAACTGAAAGTAATCGAAATATCTTCAGGGCCACCATAATTGACGATCGAGGATTCTAAATTCCGTTTTGAATTGATGTGGATTCGGATTTCGGTTGAAAACATTAAATATCATGTTGAAATTTAAGGGTGTGTTTGGTAAGAATTTTAAAATAGTTTCTAAAAAACTTGTTTGATTGTTTTTAAATTTTTTTTTGAAAAATTTATATTTTTATTCAATTATATAAAAATATCAAATTTTATAATATGATTTTTTAATATATATTTAAAAATATATGATGAAAATTTTTATATATAATAATTTTTTATTAAAAATATATAATTTAATGCATTGTTGACATAAAATATTATACATTTTAATACAAAATTATTATATACTATTAAATATATATTAAAAAATCATTTATGATGATTATCTTAAAACTCAATATGTATTATAATTTTTAACTGATTAATAATATAAAAAAATTATACTGTGAGAACATTAGAACTAAACTTTTGGTTTTAATAGGTTGTAATGTTTTTATAACATATTCTAAAATACTTTCTCCTTTATCATTTAAACTTATGAATTTTCAACTTATTGTTTTTTCTCTCACTTGCTTATTATAATTCTTTCTTTTATGTCTCTTCATTTTATCTTATATTTATGACCTAGTTTAATAGTTAATGTTAAGTTTTTATCTTATATTTATTAACTAGTTTAATATTAAGTTTACTAAATATTTTTAATTGATTTAACTAACTTACAAAATTTCAACTTTTAACAGTTTTTTCAAGTTTTGTTTTATCATATGCAATATATTTCATTTCTTAAATAAAATTTAATTAACCCAATATCACCTTTAAGTAAACATTAATAATTAATATTAAAATTATAGTTGTTAAAAAATTTTATTAAACATTTTATATATATATATATAGATAAATAATTTATAATTAAAAAAATAAATTAAAAATAGTTTCTTCGGTACATCACTTATACATGAGCTAGCATTAATTATTATCTATAGTTGGATTTGGAAAACTTTAAATTGCATATAATTTTATGTTAATATATTTCCTTTCATTCTTGTCATATATATACAAAAGATCTGAACATCTTAATAATATTTCGGCCAATAAAATAATTTTCATTTGTTAGTTTTTCTCTATTTATAAAACATTGATAATTGAAATATTTTAATTTTTCATATGTATATTACGTTAAAAGTTAAGTCCTTTAAAATACAGGCAAAATTGTTACTTTAAAAGATGATAGTGTAAAAGTCTCACAGTATATTTTAATAAACGATATATGTTTTAATTTTAAATTTGATGTGATAAGATTAAATTTGAAAGAAACATTAGGAATTATATTATATTAATAATAGTATAGATAACTTCTCTACTTTATTTTGATCAAAATCAAGTTTTTACAAGGAGAGAACCACTATCTAACATTCAAAATATCACATGTAATGTTTTTCCAAAACGCTAAAAATGAACAACTACAGTGACATGTATTGGGCAAACTAGTAGTTACCTTAAAGAAGGTCTCCAATTACAGCAATGTAAATTTTGCTTATTTTATGAGTTGAATACTCTATGACTTAAGGAGGCTGATTCAAACCTTTAATATCATTCCAAGAACTAGCAAATGGGAAAAAGCACATCAGATATAAATGACAGACATTCTTAGAATAAATCGAGGAAATTAGTGACATGATTTTGATCCACAAAAAAAATAAAGTAACTTTGTTTTTTCCCCATTTCTACCTCGAACAATAGTTTAGAACCTAAAATTAATCATATTCCAACACCAATTCCACTTGGCCATGATTTTGCCAAACATATCATAACGTGCTTACGTGAGCGTTGGTATGCAAATTTGATTTTAAGCAATATCGGTTCTGCATAATTCTGCATAATTAACTCGGGTTAAAACTGGATTTGAAATAAAAAAAATTCTATAATGTGAAAATTTTTATGTCAGGCATAAAAATTCTTAACCTAACATCAAATCTATATATATTTTCACTTTTAAACAATTGCCCTTTAAGGAGTATACCTGATATGAGCTTGCAAAAAAAACACAAGAAAAAATGCAAAAGTCCATTTAAAACACTTACACTTGAGTTTAGAGCTATATAAATTTTCACTTTTAAACAACTGGCCTTTAAAGAGTGTACTTGATTTCAGTTAAAAAAAAGACACTAAAACTTGAATTTAGAGCTGCAGAAATTGCATGTGTTTGGATGAATATTTGCAAATATGAGTTTGAATAAACCTAATTTTATTTATCGATTTTGATTACAAAAATTTAAAATTGTTTCGTATTTAAAAAGATTTATCTTAAAAGTAATTTAGAAACAAATATATTGATATAAATTAGAAACAAAACTAATTTTGATATAAATTATCAAATATATTGATAAATTTCAAACCATCTTTATATTTTTAAATTAAATTTTAAATCTCTCAGAACCAATCCGAATATACTCTAATTCCTAAACACATTTTTCTTTGTTCCTATAAAAAAAACTCAAATAAAACTTTAAAAAAAATTGAGGTAAGTTGCGTTGATTCTCCAATTAGCAACAGTACTTTCGCTTTGATAAACTCATTTAATCAAGGTAAAAACTTTAGTTAAAAATTAATGTTCTTGGAGCATCATTATGGCAGTATCTATTGGCATTGCTTACCTTGAAAAAGAAGGAGCCTTGAGATACGGTTACTTTTATAATTAAGCAATAATAAATAGATTTCTTACATTATTTTAATGATGTGTGAAAGGGGAAGAATAAGAAATGGTATCACTGTTATTGATGCTCCTGCCCTTTCTTCCAATCACACTATTATTTGTTGTTGCAGATAAAAATCAATTTGTTATTATTTTCTCAACTAAGATTTGGGATATCCAAACTGTTAATGAAGAATAAAAAATAAAATATATACAATGGGCATTCCCACCATTGTGAAGAGGGAAAGTAATGAATGCAATGCACAGCTTTATTCAGTGTCTCTTTTTCTCACGCTTTTGCATTTGGTGTTTTTGGGAATTGGGAATTGGGGAACATGCATGTGATAAGTCAATGTTTTTTCACTTTTGGTCTTTTCCACAGACAGGTTGGTGGTATAAAAAGACATGTAATTGTAAAGGGAGAAAACACATTATTGTCATTATAAAAAATCCACACAGTCAACTATAGAGAAAATGGAAGAAGACATGTTAAATGTAAAGGGGGGGCAAAACCCATGCATTATTATCATTCAAAACCCACCACATGTACAGTCAAATATTCAGCAAATTGAAGATACTTTACATATCTTCAAAATCAAACCTTTTCTGCTAGTTTCAATCGCCTTTATTTTTTCCCTCTTCCACGTCAAAACACCCAATCAAATCCACGCACGGTTACATTACATACAATATATATCTTACCTTCACTCACATTTCACAATCTTTACAAATCAGCAATCAAAAAAGGAAAAAAGAAGGTGCATCTTTGCAAGTTTCAGAAAGCCTGGGCTGGACCATTTTGAAGAAAATCTGTTCCTAGTTAGAGAGGTCATAATAAGAAGGGAAAGGGGGAGCTAGGGATAGAAAGAAAAGAGTGGGGACAGTTTCCACAATCATTGTTATCTCACAAAGATGAAGGAAAAGGAGAAAGTGTATTTGCTTCCACATTTGATGAATTTGGTGCTAGTTCTTCCCCACCAAGTTGTCCTTCAACACTGTCCCAGAAAACAAAGTTTGGACATTGTTGTTGTGTTTCTACCCATTCATTTAACTCTTGCCTCTGCAAGCACTCTAGTGCTATATCTCCTTGCTCCTCCATACTACAAGATTGTACCTCAATTGGGACCATGTTTTCCACATTTTCTATCAATGGTGGCAAGTAATTTGTGGTGTCCAATCCTACAGTCACTGTAAGAGGAGGAAGTGCCTGAACTTGATGGTGGCTCAAGTTCCATGCTCCTCCAGAGCTCAAACCCACTACAGTGTCTTGGAAATGTTCTGTTCGTACAATACTACTATGTGTGATCTCTGTTGCTATCCCTTCTAGAGAACTAGTGTCAAACATAAACACAGGGCATGTGGAAGAAAATAAGGGTTCTTGAACTTGTGGTGCCTTTGCTGTCAGATTATCTTGGTTATTGGTAAAGTGGTCTAGTATATTGGAATTATAATTGAACTGGGAATTATGATGATCCACACTTTGTGCTATGCTGGTGGTTGAAGAAACAGAAGAAGGCTTTCTTATTTTCTTTTTAATCCATGAGTTCCAATAGTTCTTTATTTCATTGTCAGTTCTACCCGGTAAGTGGCTTGCAATGTGAGCCCATCTGCATTTCCCAGATTCAAGAATTAATAAAAGCCCACAGTGTAAATCAAGAGAAATGTAACTTAATCAAAATTTCAACAATTACACTCTCCTACCAATTCAAACTGTAGGAAACCTATTCAACTGACAGAATTGCTTACTTCTGTAAAACTGCAGTTCAGAGGCTAATTAATAGCTCCTTCATGTAGTCTTTAATTAGAAAGGAAAATGTTTCTCTTTTTACAGTAAAAGCTCGAATAACTTTTGTTGTTTTCTTTGATTTTGAGGATGTATTTTTGAAATGTATGTATATTAAAAAGATAATAAGTACACAAGAAATAGATATAATTGTATACAATATACCGAACATGGTATCAATTGTTTGGTGTTCAAATAATAAAAATGAATTAGAAATATGATTTATAATCAGCACTAGTCACATATATACCCAATATTTATTCCGGGTAAATGTCAGTTAACCAAATTCATACATGTGTAAATGATTTGAAACTAGTCCGGTTGAGAGCTATAAAACTTCCCATTGAAACTCAACTAAACTAAAATATAGGTTGTTGCCATAGCACAAAAAAAAGAGAGGCACACATGATGACATTCGGATAGAAAATGCAACAAAAGAGACAACAAAGGGAAGAGATGAAATTGATGATAATTCAAAAATCATGGCTACAGCACTACAGGTATGTATAGTGTACATAATTCAAACCTGTTGCCTACAACTCCGTGAAGACTTATAATTAACTTCTCCTCCTCAGGTGTAAACCTGCCTCTTCTAATATCAGGTCTCAAATAATTAATCCATCTCAAGCGACAACTCTTGCCACACCTTTGAAGCCCTGAAAGCCAAGCATAAATGAAAAATGATATTGCATATACGAATAGATACAAGGCTTGTATGCAATCTTTAATTTAATTTAATCATTAAAATTGAGGGCAGTTCTATCATCATCAAGAAAGATGAGCTGATCAAACAAATAATAATTAAAATGAAGAAATTAAAAACTGACCAGCTTTTTCTGGAACCTCACTCCAACAGCCATAGCCATGGGTTGTAATGTATCTGATGAGTTTCTCATCTTCCTCAGGGGACCAAAGCCCCCTCTTAACCTTCTGTTGGTTGCAGCAAGAATGATGACCCATATTTCTAGGCTTCTTGCTAGCTATGTCTTTCTTCTTTTTCCTTTCTTTTATAGTCTTGTTCCCTAAGTGGGCTTGTATTGCCTGGATCAAATGTGAATTTGTGTGCAATAGTTAGGACTCTCTCTCTCTCTCTCTCTTCCCTCCTTTTAAAAGTGAGGGAAGTACATGCCCTAGCCGACATACATTTCAGAACCTGATGGGGTCCATGCAAGGGACCCAGATCTCCATCTAACCCTAAAATGACATTCCATCAACTTAACTCTAGCTAGCTATTGATCATTAGTGTGTAACCATTTTCTACGTACATGTTAGTGGTATTACGTAACCAAACCTCATCATATATACCACTATAACTAATGCCCCTCTCCACATCCATGTTGAAGCCCCAAAATTGGAAGAAGAAAAGGAGAGAGTGAAAGAAATTATATCATTGCCGGTTGTTCATGCACCTTCTTCTCCCTGTCTGCAACTATACAGCACCCTCATGACATCAAGAGCAAGTGGACGATTCATGATTCTCTTTCTGAAAATGACGGCCAGGGTTATTTAGACATTACCACTAAGTTAATCACAGTATACAGTTTCATTTATATTAACACCAAAAAACAATAAGTTTTAACAGTTTTCGTCCCCATAATATTACATCACAATTAAAATAGTGCAAATTAAAGCAATGTGAAGAAGGGCTTAATTTTAATTTCTTTACACAAAATTTTCTTCCCGCCAGTGTTTTATTAAAGTCCTAAGTTTTGCATATCAAATTTTCCCACCAAGTCTTTGCTGGTCAAGGAATTAGTTAACAGGTCTTGCACATGAATCGATCCCCCTATTAAACAAGAAATTATGTAAAATATAATTAGCGTGGGAAAAGCTTATCGTCTGTGTTCTATTCATAAAGGGTGTCCTTTTTTTTTCTTAATTTTCATATGAAACACAGAAAATTGGTCAAAATATATAGAAATGGACGGTTAAACTAAATTAGGTAAATTAAAAATTGTTATTTTCAAATTTGGATTTATGGAAATTACCTCAACAAGTCTTAATTTAGACAATGAATTCGTATAATAGACTAAGATAGGATCTAGCATTTGACAAATTCCACATTTAAACTTTCATTCAATTTTTCTAAATAATTGATAAATGTAAGTCGCTTGTAAACACTATTCGAACTCAAAAAAATTTCAAATATTTTAAAATAAGATACCATTCTCTTCCTCTAAAATATTTATGCATCAAAAAAAAAAATTAGACAATTTACATGTAAACGTTTAAATATTTAATAAGTTATATTTTTCAATTTTTATTTATAATTTGATCTTCATACAACTTTTACTATCCAATAGCAAAAAATGTTTGGAATTGAAAAAAAAAGTAAACATAACAATGAATTTGGCTTTAACAATATAGCTTAGATAAATACACAAATAATGAATTGCTAACACCTAATAATGTTCAAACAGATAATTTGTTGAAAGTGAAATTAGGAGAATATTGGTGAAAAGTCTAAAGTTTAAGCGGGTAATTTGCAACATTATATGAGATTATGTGACTCATGATATTAATATTAATTGTGACAACATTTTTTAATCTAATCTGAGAAATTTATCGTTATTAAGGATTTAAGCCAACAATTTTTATTTATGGTTTAACTCATCTTTATCTCATGAATTGATAGAGATGTTAATATATTTAAAAAAAAAAAAAAAAAAAGAGGATGTGAGATAAAAAAATGAAATTCATTCAAATGAGTTTAATTGGTGTGGCTTGTAATTGATTTTAATTAGGTCCGTTCCGACAACCTCGAGCTAAACTTTATCTGCGTGGCAGTTGAAAAAATATATATAGCTAACCCTATTTCCGAGACATCACTTGTTTATTTGTTGATTGATCAGATTAAAGATATCATTAACTATTGATTTACCAATGCATATAACTGTGAGTTTAAAAGCTTAGTCATGGGATAAGCGTGAATGATTTAAAGTGAACTAGTTTAAGGGTTAATCCAAAGGTTTATCCAAAAAGTAACTAGTTTAAGGGGACTAAAAAATTAAAGATATAGTCATTTTAAAATTATATAATAACTTAACATTATGATACACTTTTGAATTAAAAATGAATATACACTTAATTTTTCAAATTATAAATAAATTCGATTTAAAATTCGTTTATGTTTCATATATTCCCAGAAAGCATTCCACACGTTTCAATTCTTCAATATAATTCATGGCTTACAGGAGAATCCTTAGACAATAAATTATTCACCTACGAGAAAGACAGAAAAATAATAATATAGTAATTACTAATCCTTTAAGTTTTAAGCAAGCCCAATTATTTTGACTTGATTGTGTTTCAATTTAATTAAGAATAAATAATAATTCATTAATGTTGTGTGAATAATGTCTGTAAGTAACACGATTCACGTCGATAAAACAGTCTTAAAGTGTATATAAGACCTATTAATTTCAGATTGAATATTTTCTTTTTCTAGCTAGATTCTCAGTTCAAACACTGAAAATGTAATAGTAATACTTTTAAGAATGTTTGGTATATAATTTTAAAATTTTTAGAAATTATATTTTTTACGAGTCACGTTTTTTAAAATCTATAATAATTGAAAATATTATAAATTTATTTGACATATTTAAAATATTTTTAAAAATATTAAATAAATATAGTTAAATTTTTCTTACTTTTATGTTGAATTTTTATCCCTTTTTATAAAAATATTTTAGTGGAAATAATATAATTAAAAAATATTTATTAAAATATTAGTTTCTTACAAATATATTTTTAAATATTAATTTCAAATATAGAAATCTCAACAATTAGTCTGTGTCTGGTTTTAAAATTAAGTATAATTGATTTAGATAAACTTTATTTTGCACCATTGAATATTTTTTATATGTAAATAAATTAATCCTAAACATATATTTACATTGTAATGTATGATCTGTATTAAAAAGTACAAAAATTAATTTTTCAATTAAAAAATATATATTCATTTAATCAACTGTTTGGATAAGAAAAGAATTTAAGACAGGTAAGGGAAATTCAAAATTAGAATAGTTTATTTAAATATTAATTTCAAATCTCATATTTTTTTAATTATAAGAAAATTATTTTAAAAAAATAACAATAGTAAATTTATGAATGATAATTATGAGAATATTAATAATATAGTAATGTTCCAAATAATAATAATAATAAATTAATGATAATAATAATAAAAATAATAAAAATAACAAAAATATATTATTAAAAATAATAATAATAATAATAATGATAGAGATAATAATAATAATAATAATAATAATAATAATAATAATAATAAATGAGTCTTTTAAAAAATATATATTTTTACAATTACAAAATAAATCTATTTTTCAAATGAAATGAAATTTTAAATTATATTCAAAATTAATTCAGATTTATCTTAACGAAAAATTAAAATTTAATAATAAAAAAACTAAAATTTACCATCACCTCACACTTTATTGATTTTACACGGATGGAATATATATTCTGAACACTTACTGATAGTTTTTATTTATTGATATAGAACAGATCTTGTGTCTTCTATAAGTAATCTTGCTATTTAATCTTCTTATTATTTCAAACAGTTGTGACTTTCAATTAATAATATATCCTACAAAAGCTATAATCATTATTGATATTAACACTTTTGCAGCAATTTCAACTCTAATAAGACCACACTTATTTTGCCCGAACCTGTGGACCACTACAGCAGAGAACCAGTGACTTAAAAGTGGAATTGGGGGTGTATTCATCACTGTGATTTACATAATTAGATGTACAAGTTTATTGCCAGGTCCACTTAATCACTTATAACCACACAGACGCAAACACTACAATCACATGTATTTCTTGAAAGGTGAAAAGTGGTTTTCCTTACTTTCCTTCAGATTTTTTCCATAATTTTGGAACGAATTATTTATTATCAATAACAACTAATCTATTATTCAGTATACAATAACAACTCTCATGTGATTAAGAGTCCACCAAGTTCAGAAAAAAAATAAAAACTGTGGAATTTTCCTAAGGTATATTTATTTTGATTTATTATATTCTTGTATGTACTAAGGTATTTTTTTTTTCTTTGAAAATTTAATTGAATTGATTTTATAATAATTGACAAGCTTTTCATATATTGTATGGATATTCTTTAATTTAAATAAAATTAAATTAAAGGAAATAATATATTTTTTATTATTAATAATAAATATTTTGTTATATCAAATAAAAAAATTTAAAATTAAGAATAAAATTATTAAAGTAAATTCCTTTAATTCAATACATATAATTATTATTGATATGATGTATTAAAATTTTAGATTAAAAATTTAATTTAATATTGATTATAATTATAATAATTTTTAATTTAATTTATTTAATATTTTATTATATAATATATTTAAGCTGATATAATATATTAAAATTAAAAATTTAAATAAAATAAAAATTAACCATCAAATATGTGGATTAGCTAACAAAAAATAAAGGTTGATCTAATTTCATCAATATCTTAAACTCTTATTTTTTTTCTATTTAACTAATATTAATATTTGGGGAGAAGATTTTGTCATACATAACAATTTTACCCATCTTAAATAGGATTATCCTCATTAAAAAAAAACATATAACTTAACGAAAAAATAATTAACTCTTCAAAATACTAACGAGAGTGAGCATTGATCTATGACTCAGTTTGTTTAAAACCTAGTTAAGCTTGACTTGTTTAATAAATAGATAGATTCAGACTTTATAAAAAATCTTTTTAGATAAACAAGTCAAGCCTAAGTTTATAAAAAATCTATTTAACCTATTCAGAAACTTATTTATATTTATATATTATATATTTATATTTATTTTAATATATTATATTTATATAATATTTATTTTATATTTTATTTATATAATATTAATATATATATATATATATATATTAAGCCTATTTAATGACTTTTTTATCTTATATGCTTTAAATTTGTAATTTTTTTAATTAATTATTTATATAGATTTTAAGTTTATTTATTAATTTTTTTGTAACGTAGGCTTTTAAATAGCTTGTATACCTTGACAAGAAAAAAACCGTAACAGGTCGTTCAGACCTCAAAATTTTTAAACAGACTCGGTTTGAACACTCAAAATCTAACTTGTCTTGTCCTACTTTTATACTTGTTGTTTGTAAATCTTATATCCAAAATTAAATTTTATCAAAAAGGTTTAAAAAATAATTTTCTAAAAATTCATTCCAAAATTAATTTTATAAATTTAAAAAACGAAGAAATAAATTATTTTGATTTCAACCTTGATTTTCACGTGCAACCAAACAGCCTCTAAAACTGCGTGATATCGCGTTTCAATGATATATACCTCCACGAAAGGCCCTATTAGTTATGGAGGGGAGATCATGTTGCTATTACACAATGACACTGCCTCTAAAAGCAATTCCATGCAATGAACTACCGTACTCTCCTCGATGGTAATATCATCATCCAGATTTTCCATATAAATTGGTGAATTTCCAATATGACTTTTTTTTTTTTAATAATGAAAATGATTGGATGAGACGATATGTCACAAGCTGCGTATATATATATATCAGAGAGAGATAGTGTGTGAGAAACTAGCTAGGGCGCATTAGTTTAATATGGCATGTCAAATGTTTTTTATTTAACAAAAAAATTACCAAAATACAAAATAATATAGTTTAAGTGGGAGCAGTGAAAGGGAGAGGAAGGAGGAGGAAGAGGTGATTGATGCGAATGAACCACCACAATTGATGGGAAAGAGGAGAAAGTGACATTTGCTTGTATGAATAGCAAGCTAAAACTTTGAAAAGAAATATATATATATATATAAATGATTTTTAAAAGAGACCTTTCAGAGGAAACGAAAAGGGTAAATGATTATAGTTAGCTTTAAGGAGGAGCAATGGAGTGGTATTTGGCCCTACCACTCGGATTTCTATCTAGTCATTAGCGGTGAAAATAAACATATACATAAGGACTTTGCCTTCACAAGCATTGTTGGTTAAGTTATTCAACTCATGGATGAAATGTCTCTACCACTACCTGTTCTACATACATGTCCTCATGTTTCCGTCTCCAATTCTTTCTCAACTAAATTTATATTTTTTATTATCCATAACAATTCAATTTTAATCATTCTTATTCTAAATTTATATCTAGCTAGCTGGCTATGATATTGATATTGCTTTCTCATAATTTGAAATTAAGGTAAACTAAAATGCAGTAAGTATACTTTTAATCCAAAGTAAATTGTGCAAAATATCCACCTTTTATTATAATGAATTATATTCTAGCCAATCATTCCCAACCATTGGGTTTGTCCTCGAACATTGGACGCATTCATATGGACTCTTTTCCTCCAAAGGAACTTCTCTGGCCCCTCTTTCAAAAGAATAACGAGATTATCAATGAAAAATGTGTCGGCATTTCAGATAAAACCAAGCTAAGGTCCAACGAGAAAAACGGCTAAAGAAAACAAATCGAAACATCAAATTGAAGCACCAAATTTTCGGTAAGGGCAAAAGTTAGAAGATATACAGAAAAGAGAGAATTAAATTGCAAATATATGAAGTGCCACAATTCTTGTCATATTCTGTTAGACAATCATTGCTTCTTTTTCCGGTTTGAGTATACTTAAATTTCATATCCATGCCATCTATTGTATGTGTGTTTTTAATTCTTATGACAATAAATTATTTAAAATTTATTAATTATAGTATTAATCAAATTGATATATTTAAATTATGCTTAAATATTTTTTTAAAATATCACAATTTTTATATTATTTATTTAAAAAAATTGTAATATAATTTTCGTAAAATTTTTATTTATTAAAATTAGATTTTGATTTTAATTCAACTTTAAAAGTTAATTCAAAAGATAAAATTTATTTTCACATTATATACTCATATTTAATCTTATATTTATTTAATATAAATTTTACGAATACCTTTCACATATATTCTTTCATTTAAATTTTTATATTTACTTTTATCTATTAAAAATTATTTTTTATTCATCCCTATACTTAAAAATATAATGAATTTTTTCTTTAATCACTCTAAATATTATAATTTTTTACTGGATCTCCAATTCTTAAGATATACATAAACAATTAACGGATAAAATAAAATAAAAGAGTAACGATAATGAGTAAAGAAAAGTTCATAATATTATAATTATGATGATTAATTTAAATTTTTTAAAAATGAGAAATAGAATGAAAAGTTTATAATATTTAATTTGAAAAAAAATATTTAATCTTTTAAATATTAAATTAAGATTAATCTATTTTTTAAAAAAGTTATGATACCGAATAGGGGTGTTTGAGAACCATTTTAAAATATTCTAAACCATTAAAAAAAATTAAGTAGACAGATAAACTATTTTTTTTAAAATAGTCGTGTTTTTTATTCAGTTTAATTTAATATTAAATTATCATTTCTTAAACAGAACTAAATTTAATATGAATATAATAAATATATTTTTTATTTTATGCTTACCTAACCTAAAATCCATATTATTCAATTTAATATAAATAGGTATTTTAAAAAATAAAATTATTTTAACCTGTAATTTGTAATTTACACCAACTAGTAATTTGTAAATAGACTTAATAGTTTGAAATGGTTTTTTTTTTTAAACATATATCGTTATATGGGAGGAGAAAGAGAAGGACAAAGACATGACGCGATTATGTTTTTTTTTTTAACTTTCTCTTCAATGAGTGATGTTCCTGTAATTAAAAATCAGTCAATATAGGAAATTGTACACTGTTTCGGTATTGCACTGGTTTCTAATTAATAAAATTTCATTTGCTTGTCCATAAAAATTAAAAAGTTTTTTTCTTAAAAGATAAAATATATAAATTTCAATCCAATCCCAACCATTAAAAATTAAATTAGGATAGATAACCTTTTATCTTAAAAATAATCCAAACTAACTTATAATTTTTCTATGATTAGATTGGACAATTTTTAATCTTAAAAATAATTTAAACCAAACTATAAACACTTCAGCACGGAAAAGCAATTTTATTACCTGCGAAATGAGAGTAAAGAGCTCCTATAAAGCTTCAAGTAAATAGTCTTATCCAACATCACATTAAAAGGTCGATTAGATTTTATATCGATATGATATACGGATTTATAAAATATGTAATATTTTATTTTATTAATTTTTTAAATAATAATAATAATAATAATAAGGGTTTTATTCATATTAAAATATATTTTAATAAAAAATAATTATAAATTACTTTTAAAATATTGAAATATTTATTTAGTATTTAAAAATTTATTTAACACCAAATTGGATATTAAAAATATATATTAAATAGGTTATACAAATAGCATTAAAATTATCACTTTATTAAGTTATAAATTACAATAGTTTTTTTTATATCATTGTGCTTGAAGAACATAATACAATAAATATTTTATAAAGATAAATTAATGTTAAAAATTATTTTTTCCAATGGAAAAAATAGTCAAATATATAATTTATAAACTTATTTATTTATATCATATTTTTCACATATAAATAATTTTATACTTTAGTAAAAAATACTGTATTTCGTGTAGTAGTTTTTTCTTCAAATTAAAAAAAGAATAAAAAAAATAAAAGGTAGAAATAAAAAAAGATTAATATACATATAGATGAAATAAAAATAATTTAAAAAGTATGATGTGGTATTTTTAGTGGATGGACTTTAATACTATACATGGATTAAAAAATATTTTTTTCATATTTTTAGAAATTAATTTTTTACACTTCTTTTAAACAAAATTAAAATATAAACGAAAAACGTCTTAACATAATATTTTCAAATCTGTGATTGATTCCATTAATTTTATTATTTTATGATGAGGTAAAATAATTAAATGATATTATTATGTTAATTTAAAAAAATTATTGAACAATAATCTGTTTATCAAGTCTTTATTATGGTATTATTATTTTACTATTATGATTAATATAAATAATAAAATAATATATTAGTTATGTATATATTTATTTTTACATTAGAATCATTTTTAAAAAATTTAATATCATATTTATTATGATAAATTGCGAATATGAACAATATTTAATGATATATTTTCAAAATTGTATGATAAATTATAAATTTAAATCAAATAAAGAAAATTTTGTCATATAACAAAAGGAAGAAATTTAGTATTAGTAATAGATAACAAATATCCATCATAATTTAAGCACAATGATATCAATTTCCACAATCAACATTATTTAACAATCCAAAATATTTTGATAATTGAGTAATATTTTTTCTCATAATAAATAAGGTGAATTCTAACAATTCCAGATTGCATAATCTTATTGATAAAATTAATGGAAAATAATATATTATAGCATAAAAATATGAATATAAAATTTTTATGGTGGGCTTGTGTGATGCATTTGTGTTAAAGGAATCATGCCTTTATATAGTACGTGTATGAGAGAGATATGATAATGTATTAATGTACTTATTTTAAAAGTAAATACGTTTTTACGCTATATGTTATAGATATTAATTTTATTAATGTAGTTCTTATCAAACAAATTAAGTTTTTTAATTTAATTTGTTTGCCTAAATCAATTAGGAAACCTTTAAATGCGCATCCCAAAATCCAAAAGCTAGTAGAAGACATGTTAAAAGTGTACGTGGGTTCTGGATTTACGTGAATCCAAACACGGGCTTATGTTGGTCCCACTGTAACCGTTGATAGATTATGACGTTTTGTTTGAAAGTTTCCACAGGCTAATAATCTACTCCCTATGTTTACTTGGGGGATTGAACGGCAGAAATTTGTTATGATGGAGATGAGAAAAGAGGTGGTGGTTTTCATTTTTCAATTGTTGTGTAGATGGAGATTGGTGTTAGGTTTTTTTTTTATCGGTTTTAAATTTTTTTATTAAAATTATAATAATATATAACAATTTTAGCCATTGAAACATTTAATAATATAGACTCATTAACGTTATTCATCTATGTTTGGATGATAAAAAATAAAAAGAAAAAAAATCAAGAGAAGAGAAGAAGTATTGATAAGTCCTAACAAAATGTTTTCCCACCCACTTTCCCATGAAATTGAAGAAAATTTAAGAATTAAATAATTTTGACCGCATAAAAAAAGTAAAAAATAATTTTATGCTAAGAAAAATAATGGAATAAAAGAGTTCAAAATTTTGAGATAAAATTATTTTTATTTGTATAGAAAACTTTTTAGATAATCTTGTTATTTATTCCTATGTTTCTTTTGTTCATTTAAATACCTACCTTTTTTATTCTATCGATCTAAAAAAAGTTATTTTTAATTTAATTTTAACTTTTTTTTTCATCTTTTACTCCTCGTCCAAATATAGTGGTAAAATAAAAATGCTCACTCTATCTTTAGAGAAGTGGATATATCTTTGGCATTCTTATTTTGCATACTTTTTATCAACGCGCATGACCTAAAAATTGAAAGAAAAAAAAAGGTCCAAACAAAGTTCCAAGTTGGATGGTTGTGTTTGAGCTACTCCACACTGGGGCGTCCTACTACCCAATTATGGGTTCATTTCTTGGAGGAACCCAATTATCCAATTTAAGATGTACAGAAATTTTGTTTTTTTTTTGGGTCAAGATGTAGTGGATTTCAAGTGGACCATATGAATTTTCTCAAGTGGGTGTGGTTGAACCCAAGTGCATTGAACAATGTTGAGTATTCTAGTGAATCTTATATCTTGAATCATTATAGGCCAATATCATGGAACCAGGTCATACTCTTGTTGGTCTTTTTTTTATTTTTCTAATAAGCTCTCTCGTTGGGGTGTTTTTATTCCTTCAACCGGGTTCAGGGTTTGGTTATTATAACTTCAATTTATCTACCTATATTCTCTGCTTTCAATTTTTATCTTACCGTTTAAATTAGTCGTTAAGAGCATCTCTAAAGAAATAATTATAAAGAGTTGCTTAAATCTATTATTTTTTTATAAAATTTCATTACAATGTTTTTTTATAATATAAGTAATTTTATCAAGTTTATTAAATAACTTTAACAAGCTGTCTTATGTTTATTTTTTAATTTTATTTTAATTTAAACATTTACTTTTAATTTTAAATTAATAAACGGTTAATATTCAATTGCTTAATTAAACAACCATTGCTTAACTTGAACAATCCATCTCCCATTGAATATGCTCTAATAAAATTATAATCATAGGTTAATAAAAGTTCTTTTTATTAAATAAGTTAAAAATATTTTATTATACGTAGTTATCTATCTATATTCCAAACGTTTTACTAATCCTTACCAGCACACTTCTTTCCATTTTGTCGTTCTATTACTTTTTTTTTCTAATTTTTTTCTCTTAGATATACATTAAATCGCATCCACATCTTCTAAACCAGGATAAAAGTATTGCTTAATGATGTTGGACAAACGAAGAGTTAATGAAAAATTATCCACGACAAGCAAAATATGTCCGAATAAAAATAGTATGGTAAAAATTTAACTTGATTTCTATAATATTTAAGATTTGATTTTGAGTTTTTAGTTTTTAAATATAAATTTTGAATAAAATATGTTTGGTTAAAAGAGTTTAAATGGTTTTTAATTTAATTATATCAATTTTAAAAATTATAAAAAATTTATGATTATGATTCTAGTTTTTAAAATATTATACATCTTTTATTTATCGTTATTTTTATACTTTCTATTGATGTCATTCAACATTATCCTTTCATTATTAGTGTTATTGAGTGATACTTTCTATAGCTATTTGTATCATTTGACATTCTTGATTGTTATTGGTACATATCTACTAATATTGTGGTTACTTAATACCTTCAACCATTATAATAATTGTCTAACATTTTACATTATCATATTCAAACATTCCAATTATAGTTATCATTATTTAAAACTTTTAACTATTATTATCAATGTTTATATCTTTTATTATCATTATTATTTAACTTTATTTACATTTAGATCTCATGAGTGTTCACCTTTCTTCAATATGAAGATGTTAGTTTATTCCATCTTTTTTTTTTATCAACCAAAGAACAAATTTTATAACTTCACAAAATTAAAACTGAAAACATGAAACTAAAAATCATCCTAAATCAGATCTTATTAGGATTAAGATATATTAAATATGTCAATTATTAATATAAACAAATTTTCATAATTGGGTTGTTTCCGTTTTTTAACTTTTAATTGTTTAATAAAATTAAACTATTGGCATAAATATTATAATGTTGGAATAATAATGAAGTTTTTTATCATTTAAAAATGTAATTAAAATTGTCTTTTAGTTTTCAGTCTTTTTTATTCTGGCTATTATAATTTTTAAAAATTATAAAATAATATTTATACATAACATAACAAGTATCTGAACATATTTCTTTATAACAATCGTTAACATAAAATAACTAAATATTTTATCTTATTATTAAATGATAATAATTTTTTTTTTAAAAGTTATGAACCAATTTTTTTAAAAATAAAATATAGATATATTTATAAAAATAAAAAGTAATTTAAGCCTTACAAATATTATGTTATAATATTTAATGTAATAATCGTAAAAAATTTATTTGTAAGCGTCAGATCTAAAGGTAAGAAATAAGTTCATTTAAAAGAATGGTTTTATAAGAAGGGATTTTTTTAATATCCTTACAATTATTTTATATATTATACGAGTTTTTTATTTAGAGAAAATAAAAAAATGATTTAAGTGAAAATATTTAAATTATTAAATAAACCTGCATGCATATATACAGAGGAAAAATTATTTAAAACTATAAACAAGATATATATATATATATATAATTATTTTGGTGAATTTAAATTAAAACAAAAAAATGATAATTGTATTTCATTCTTTAAATATCTTGAAAGACCGATGCATTAAAAAAATTAATTACTCTTAAAATAATTAAAAAAATAATACATATAAGATAAGAAATTACGAAAATAATTAATTTATTATAATATATAGTAAAACCTGACATTTAAAGAGACACAAAAAACAGACAAATTTGAAATGCATGTTAAATATGGAAATGAAGTATAAACAAAGGGAAACAACTTAATCAATATCTTAAAAGTATTGGTTAAAAATTAAGAAATAAAAATAATAATAAATTTCTATGATATTTAAATATCCTTACGTAAAAACATAAAGAAATGTAATAAACCGCTGAAGACTCATTCTAAATTTGTTTTGACTTGCGGGCACGAGATGATGGGAAGCAACTCAAGGGAGTGACGTCAAAAGTCACGTGGCAATCGAATATTACATTTTATGGTCCCCTACTACTTGGGCCTGTGTGTGAGAGGAAGACAACATCTGAAATGGCTTTGGACATATACAAAGCAACACCCACCATTTCCCAAATCTTGTCACCTTGTCCTTTCCAACCTTGCAAACTCAGCACAAACGAAGATATCATTAACCAATCACATTTCTCCGACATTCAACGTGACCATGAGTCTATGACCCAATCAGGTATTATTGCAAGCCTAGAGCTATTGGGCATATGGACATTGTTACCAATCAGATAAGTAGTAATAATGCTTTCTTTTTCCAACTCCTCCTTAATATAACTATTTTTTTCTTCAAAACCGCGTCAATTTAGTCCTGACTTGGTCCCCTTTTATCATATATCACCTGTTTTCTATTATTCTTCTTCATCTTTCGTTTTAATAATTGTGATTATAATGGTTCAATATACGAGACTTCATCATCTGTGACACAATTATCGAAGTTTATATGGTTTAGTGCAAAGTATTTGTGTTCCATTTCTAGATTCTTCGCCTCATCCTATCCATGTATTCATGCTTCTCCGGTGACATGTGGCAAATGAGTAGTTGAGGGACTTCTAGTTTTACATATTCTTATCTTTTTAGTTATTATCTTTATTCCATTTCATGTTTTTATTTATTTTTATCGTTTAAAATAATAATATAAATAAAATATTTTATCAAACAAAACATGCTTAAGATACTTCCGAGTGTGTTATTTTATGTTTTTAGTAGTGAGTCGTAATTTATAAATACGGATATTCAAAATAATTTAATTATTTTACTTTTTATTTATTTATTTTACATATATCTCATTTGAAATATATATATATATATTCATAATTTTCCTATTTAAAATGTCAAATTTTCCATTTTCATACGCGTTCAAAATATAATAATGGACTAACAATTGGTTGTGACTTGTGGGGTATGCCAATTATGTTATTACATATGATAAAGGTACTGAGATGGAGACACATAAATTAGACTCGGACTCTTTCACTGCGATCACTAACGGTGCTACCAACAGGGTCAAAACTCAACTCCCATTTCGCATTCTGGGAAATGGACAATTTGCAAATAAAAGCTAGCCGCGTATGAGGATTGTGATTGTGGGACATTACTATAATGATCCATTAATTTGAGTTTTGGATCATTAATGGTCTAAATGATAAAGATCGTTTATATGTAATAATAAAATAGTCAACGGATGAGATTTGAATGGGCCGGGAACCTTTTGAAGAGGTTACTTTATGATAGTTTTTGAAATTTGCAGATTTCTACTTGTTAAGATCATTTTTACGGAGCAAGTGTTGATGGAAAAATTAGTATAAAAGACGGTGCTTTACTGCTTTAGGTATCTTTTTATATTGGCTGTTTAAGTTATTGTGGTGTATAATGAAAGGTCAAGGTTTTGTTAGTGCAATGAAATTCTTTGTTAAAAATGAAGTAAAACGAGAACGAGGTGAATAAAATTACCCCTTTGCGTCTATTAGAAACAAAAATGCATACGTAGGAGGAGGACCCCGTGCACTCGTACTTCAACCAAATGACCCTCAAAACTAAGCCATGTGGGGCAACCCTATAAGCTATCATCAAGAACATAGAGGCGTATGTTTTATCCTACAAAGTTGCAGTGTGTTCGGAGCATTTACTTTTCCGCTCAAATGCGTGTCATACTTTTTTGTTGTGAAATTTTTTTTTTTTAATAAAAATATTTTTGTAACTTGTAATAATAATTAAAAAATCTCCATTTAAATAACTCAATTATAGATAAATAAAAAGATTTTATATTTAAGTAATATTTAATTTTTTACATCTAAAATATCTGAGATCTAATAATCAAATATGAAATGTTGTTATCATTCAAATATCATTATCACTTTCATTTCTTCCATCGTTTAAATGTATGTAAATTTCTTTTATACGAAGCTACATTACTTATTTTAACCATTAGTTGTTGTTCGTTGTTGTGTTTAAGTTTCAACGTCAGTCCATTTTTACGTGTTGCAGGCTTAACATAATTCTCCCATCCCTATAAGTTTGATGACACTTAATTTTTATGATTTAACATTGTTCGGTTAAAACTAGTTTGTCTTCATCTATTATATTTGTTGCAGTTTTAAACAACAATGATGTATCACTTTGATGGTATTATTTAATCTGGAGTGGTAAGTTTGACATTTCTTTGTATGATATTGTATTTTTTAAATTGGGCATTTTTTAATATTTTGTTTTATTAACGAATTTGTTTTTGTAGGAAGAGATTCCTACATGTGATGATTTTTGGAAAAAAATTCAGGATTACTCGTTAGGTGTCCCTTTTACTATCGGTGATAGAAGAAGAAGCATCCACACGATTGGTGTTGAATAGAAAAATAACAAAGCTTGTATCAGGTTGAGAATATGAGTCTAATCATTTATAAGCTTCCCATAAAATTGAGCTTTATTGGAATTTTCTCATGTTTATTTTATCTAAACTTTAACATCTCCTATCATATTTGTAGGTGTTCATTTTCTTAAATAAAAAATTCATATTTTTTCAATTACAGAACTTCAACATTTGCTACTATATCCATCAATTTTTCCTTGTTTCCCCCCTCTTTTACTTCTAACCTTAAAGGTTAACATTTTTTAGTTATGTTGTATAACGTTGATTTCTTTCTTCTATTTTGCTTTCTATTTTTTTTATTTTTTTTCTTTGTTGAATAAAAAATGTTTTATTTCTTTATTTTTATTTCTATTATGAATCTTTCATTTATAATTTTTTATTTATAAATGAAGAGACCTTTCGTATTTCTATCTAAACTTTAATTTTGTTATCATTTTTATAGGTAATCTTTTTTGTCTGCCTTCTAACTCAACTGCAAATATTTGCATTTTTTTTTCAACCTTACAACAATGGTTCCATATTTTTATTTGTTTCCTAGGTTATTTTTATTTATTTATATAATCAAGGAAAAATAAAGTTAACAAAATTCAACAGGTGTAAGATGTTTGAGAGTATCAAGATTAATGTTTTGAAGAGATTAAGAAAAAATTTTGATATATTACCATTTCTACCATTTTATTTACATGTTTACCATCGCATAAAATATAAAAAAAATGCATTTCATTAGTCTATAATTTTTTGTATTATGATTAGGAGTTACATATCAAAAACATTGAATATCAACATTATTGTTCTCATTCTACTATTTTCAATATTTTGTTATCTCTCTTAATTAATTTTCAATGTGAAGAAGCAAAAACGTAAATTAATAATTAATAATTTACGTCTTTGTTGTTTAAAATAAAAAAAAATATTTTATTACTTTGTAATTTCTATATTGAGAATAAAAATTAAAATTATTGTTGGTGTTTTTATTGTCCATCCAATTAGATAAATGTAATTTAGGAGTCATTGGTGGAAAGAGATCCCACATCTACCTCTAACCATATAAACTTTGTTAACAATTTTTTTATATATTTAATGTCATAAATTATGTTGATATAATTTTTTATTATTATGATTTTAAACATATTGAGAAAATAATTATATATAGAATTTTATTTTGAATAAATAATAACATAGAATTATTTCAGTTAAAAATTTTAAGATATAATTATAACTTTAACGTAAAAAAATAAAATATGAAAAAAATTAATTTTACTATATATATATCATTTTCACTTAATAATAAATAATTATATATGATTTTGATTTATTTTAATCAAAAATTTAATTTAATAAAATATAAATTTTAAAAAATAAATATTTGTGATTCATTCTTTATCATTCTGTTCTTCCCAATCATTTATATTTCCTCTTAATCAATTTCCATTCCTAGAACACTATAGAGAAAATTGCTAACAAAATTTCTAATAATTTATAATTTGAAGATATTAAGAAATAATTTTAATAAGTTATGATTATTACCATACCATTCTTTTGTATGCCTGCAAAATAAAAAAAGAAAAAGATAATTGATTTTATAATTTTTATAGAGATTAAAAATTACAGTTAATGTTGACGTTTTATTTTTTTTATGTAAGAATATAAATGTAATTTAAGAGAAAGAGATCTCACATCTACTTCTTATTTGTAAACTTTTGTTAACAACAAATTTTTAGTTTATATTTGATGTTATAAATTATGTTAATATAATTTATTCTATTATTATTGCAATTTTAAACATATTTAAAAATAATAATATTTAGAATCTTATTCTACATAAATAATAACAATTATAGAATTTAATAATAATATAAAATTATTTCATTTAAAACTTTTTAGATAAAATTATAATTTTATTAACATACAAAAAATTCAAATATTAAAAAAAATAATTTTACAATATAAATATCATTTTTAATAATATTTTTAAATAGTTGTATAAAATTTATAATTTTAAATATCTTTAAAAATAATTGTATATACATTTTTATTTTGAATACATAATAAAAAATTTATAAATATTTTATTATATATAATAGTAACGTGTGAGTAATAGATATTTGTAATTTTAATAGTAATTTTCAGTCGTTAACTTTTCAAATAAAAGATATTGTTATTTTTCATGAAATATCTGCAAAGTATTACAAAATTTAATTTAAACGTATACGTAAAATTGGAATATCAAAATTAATATTATTGTTTTTTTTCTTCCATTATTTTATTTTTTCTCAGTTAATTTATACTTTAAAAATACCAAAAATAAAATTATTAATAATTATTATTTGAAAATACCTAGAAAGAATTTTAGAATCTCATCTTCCAGAACATTTGCGTAGCTTTATTGTTATAGACCTTTCTATAATTATTCTTAAAAATTTAAAATAAATATTTTAAAATTTTTATCTTTTTCATTTTCTTTTCTCTCTCTATATATATTATAATTATTTATATGTGTATTTATATATTTATATGTATAAAGTTAAAATAAATTAAAATTAAATTCTCATAAATCTTTAATGATAAGCGAATAATTATATAACAAAAGTTACAAATTCTTTTAAGTTGAAATAATAAAAAAAATATTTTTAAAATAAGTGTTTTGAAATTTTGAAATTTCAATATATATATATTATAACTTTTTTGTATGTGTATTTATATATTTATATGTATAAAATTAAAATATATTAAAATTAAGTTTTCATAAATCTTTAATGATAAATCAATAATTATTATGATACCATTCATTTGTATGTGTGCAAAATGAAAAAAAAAAAACACAATTAATTACTTTATAAGTTTTATATTGAGATTAGTGATTAAAATTAGTATTGATGTTTTATCTATTTTTATTTAATAACATAAACTCAATTTAAGAATCATGAGCAAAAAGAGATTCCACATCTACCTTTTGCTTGATAAATTTTATATTGAGATTAGTGATTAAAATTAGTATTGATGTTTTATCTATTTTTATTTAATAACATAAACTCAATTTAAGAATCATGAGCAAAAAGAGATTCCACATCTACTTTTGCTTGATAAATTTTTGTTAATAACAAATTTTTTGTTTATATTTAAAGTTATAAATTATGTTAATATAATTTATTTATTATTATTATTTTAAATATCTTTAGAGAATAATCATATTTATAATCTTATTCTAAATAAATAAAATTTATAAATTTAATAATAATATAAAATTATTTCATTTATAATTTTTTAGATAAAATTATAATTTTATTAACATAAAAAATATTTTAAAAAATTTACAATATAAATATTATTTTCACTATAATTTAAAATAACAATAATTAATTAGATTGTATAATTTTTATTTATTATTGCTTTGATTTTTATTTATATCAATCAAAATTTTAAATTCATAAAATACTATGTATTTATAATATATATGATTCATGTTTTATTTTTATTATTATTCAATTATAATTTGTAAATAAATAAATATATATAATAATATTTTTATCAAATATTATAATAATATTTTTAAATAGTTGGACAAGATTTTTATTTCTAAATATCTTTAAAAATAATTTCATATAAATTTTTATTTTAAATAAATAATGACCAATCTAAAAATATTTTATTATATGTTAGAAAGTGAGTAACATTTATGCAATTTTAAGAGTAATTTTGAATCATTAAATTTTTTAAAATAAATGACATTTTTATTTTTAATGATATATCTGTAAAATATTAAAAAATATAACTTAAATGTGCACATTGTAAAACTTGAGTATCAAGATTATTATTCTCTTTTAATTCTTTCCAATGTTGTGTTTTCTCTTTTAATTAATATTTACTCTAAAGATATTAAGAAGAAAATTACGAAGAATTAATTATTTGAAGGCAGTGATAAATAATTTTAATAGACTACAATTATCAAATTTCACTTTCATGCTTTCATTTAAAAAAAATTAATTAATATATAATTTTTGTATTGAGTTTAACGATTATAAATGAGTTTAAGAGTCAGTAGTAGGAAGAAGGAGAACAATATTTTATGTTATAAATTTTTTTTAATAATAAATTTTTTTATATTTGATGTTACAAATCATGTCGATATAATTTTTTTTATTATTTTAAAAATTTTAGAAAATAAAAATGTGTATATTTTTATTCTAAATAAATAATAACTAATCTAAAAATTAATAATATAAAATTTATTTATTAAAAAAAATTAAATATAGTTGTAATTTTATGAACATTAAAAAAATTAAAAATAAAAAACTATTTTTATAATATATATTTTTTGTTATTATTTTTTTATAACATAAAATATCAATAATTAATCAGATTGTATGATATTTATTTATTTTATTATTATTTTTATTATCATTTTGATTAATATTAATCAAATTTTCAACATAATTAAACATTATGTATTTAGAAAAATATATATTTATGATTCATGCATTGTTTTATTTCAATATTCAATTGTAATTATTTTAAAAATAAATATATTTATTATTATTTATTTGTAAATAGTTGTAAGAAATTTTATTTTTAAAAGTTTTTAGAAAATAATTAAGTAAATATTTTTATTTTAAATAAATAATAATTAACTAATAAATCTTTTCTTATAAAAAATAGTAGTGTCTAACTTACAATTTTTTTGTGCAAATATTTTTACATGTTGTTTCATTCATTGAGTAGCAAATTTTATAATTTTTTAAGTAATTTTAAATCTTTAATTTTTAAAAGTAAAGAATATATTTTTCGTTATAATACATTAAATTATTAGAAAATTTAACTTAAATATACTCATAGTAAATATTGAGAATCAAAATTATCATTTCAATAGTATTTTTTCAATGTTTTGTGTTTTTTTTATGTATTTTAATTTTTATTTTAAACACATCGAAAAAGAAAATACCAATACTTAATTATATGAAGGCATCAAGAAGAAATTTTAATATGGTATAATTACTACCATCTTATTTGTATTTATGCAAATAAAAATAAAAATGAAAAATTTATTTAATAAAGTTTAAAATTTTTATATTGAAATTAACAATTAAAATTAGTGTTAGTATTTTAATATATTTTAATTGTTCTTTCAATGACATGAAATTTAAAAATTATTATTGAAAAGAGATTTGACATCCATGTTTTATGTTATAGATTTTTTGTTGAAAATAAAATTTTACTTATATTTAATATTAAAAATTATGTTAATATATTTTTGTTCATTATACCAAGGATTACAAGCTTCTATAAACATTGAATTATAATATTTTTATAAGAAACAAATAAGGATGCAACAGTCTTCATCATTTATTGGATTTTAATATTTTTTTTTTCACTTATTTTTTTAAAGCCATATTTTGTTATATTTTAAGCTAAATTTTATTATATTTTTAAGTTGAATTTTAATAATTTTTTTTAAATTATATTATTTAACATATGTCTGTGTTGTATTGTAAAGGTATTTCTCATTTTCAAAGAATCAAAAAGCAACTTTAAACAACCTATGTATTTTTAATTGAAAATAAAACACATACTTTATAAAAACTTTTATTTATAGATTATAAGAATTTCATGAAGAAATGCATAATTTTATGAGAAATTAAGTTGAAACAAAAGGATATAGAATTGAAATTGAGATTGTTCAATAGTGATAAGTTGAAAAGATGTTCATGCAATGGTTTTGTTGTTGAAAATATCTAGTGACCTTCAAAAGAAGTTAATGCCAAAGACTTCAATAAAATTATGACTAAATTAAATAAATAATTTTTTAAAACTATTATATTAAAATTAAAAAATTAAATAATAAAACTTAATATGTGAATTATTCAATAATTTAATATCAGGTGTTAGATTTAAATTTCTTTAAATTGTCGTATCATAGATTGTATTATTTTTTAAATTATTATAACTTTTTTAAAGAAGATTGCTAATCAATATCTCTATGATATTAATGAAAATTAAATTATTAATGGTTTAATATCAAATCTTCCATCATTAAATGATATTAATGATTCAAGTGGTAAAAAAAAAACATTTTATAAGGTTTCCATAAAAATTTATAATTTAAAGCATAATAAAATTAGTTATCCATATGAAAAAAGAAGTATCTATCAACAATATTAGGCTACTGAATTTATTATAAGATTTTCAATATGAACGAATGTATGCTCATTTCAACTTATCTCCAAGACCATATGATTATGTATATGAAAAATCTCTTATTGCATTCCAAGTCAACAACCAATTGGTAATAGTATTAATTTTTGTTTTAAATGTGTTATTAAAATTACTATTGTATTTAAATTAGTCTTTAATATAGTTAACATGTAATGACTCTGGCATATACCAAAATTATGTTGTCTAATATGTCTTTTGATGATTGTTTAAGATATAATGAGATTGATAAAATAACAGTAGATATATCTTGATCCATAATGAAGAGAATAACATACTATATTGGCTACCTTATTACTAAGTTATCACAGTTTTATAAATTTTGTAATTTTAAAGTTAAAAATACACTTATTTTTTCATCTTATACCATCAAACCTTATGTTCTTGTATATAAATATTAAGAATGATTAAATAATAATTTTTTTAAAAATTTTATTTACTATGTAATTTTAATTTTTTTATATACTATTTAACATATTAAATTTATCTTTTATATGATACAATATAATATAATATATTATTTAATATAATATTTAATAATATATACGTACAATTTTAACAATTGAACCCCGTATATCGTAGGATTACTAATGTTCATAACAACAACACAAGTGCGAAGATTTAATGGCTCGCGCATTTGCTATTTTTTTATTGTATTTTTTTACTTTGCTAATGGTAAGTCCCAATTAAACATTTAAAAACAAAATTGATTCAAATTAAATTAGTTCTAATCGATGCCTATAGCTTGACAAAATTAGAGTGTATGGTTTTAGAGTATTAAAACCTCATAGTGTATCTTTTCATTAATGGCGAACACACAAAATTCTGAACTGTTACTTTTAAATTTACAGCTTATATTCTCTTCAATTCATTATGCATTTTTTTTAAATTTTAAACTGTTTGTTAGAATTAATAATTATAAATTAATTAACAGAAGAGATTTAAAGTTGTTGATTATTCTGAATGAAGATTTCACACCATACACAAAAATTTATAACATAATTCTTGCATAGTCGAAGTTAATTATTGCCAATTTTCTTATCGTATATATGAAGTGTATAGGTTAAGAAAATAAAATACAGTCTTTATTAAAAAAACGTATTATATTTATAACGACAATAACTTATTATTTAATTTAAAATATTTAAAAGTATGTATTTCATATCTTTTAACTTATGTTTCAAATGCATATATAGAGTGAAAAAGTATGTCTTAATTAAATTAATCAAATTTTATCAAATCCGACCAATGCTTTTCTCTTCTCACATATTCAATTTTAATATTATTTCTATTTCATTAAAATTATTTTTATCGAATAAAATAACTCAATTTCGACCAAAATTTTTAATATATATATATATATATATATATATATATAATATTTCTATCCAATGTATTGTCTTTATTACATTTAAAAAAATTCCACATATAAAACTAAAATATAGTATCAATAAACATTCGATAAATAAATAACATTAAAATGTTTTTCACTGTATGTTATGACAATATAAAACTTAAAGACAGCAAAACCTATAAATATCATATTATAATAAAAAATTATAAATTAATTAAGGAATGTTATGATACATTTGTTAGACATTTATCAAGTAAGCATATAGCTTTTATTGTGTTATTATTCAACTCGATAACTTCTTTCAAAATTTATTGCTAACAAGAAAATAAAAAAAATCTATCTAATTGTATATTTGTTAAAACTTAAAAGATAAATATTAATGTTTTTTACATCATATCAGTATTTATTTTAGTATACGATCAAAGTTTCACTAAATTCTTACTCTAATTTTTATTCATTTAAATATGATTTATTATTAAAATAAAGTTATGTAATCATAAATCATTGATTTTTGAAGAAAATATAATTCTAAATATTTTTTTTAAAAATAGACGGTTTTAAGTATATATAAATATAAATATATATATATATATATATTGAGATAAAAATAAAATTAATACAAAAAAAGATGAAATAAAAAAATTATATTTTTAATTTAAGGACAATTTAATTAAGATAAAATATTATACTATGGGAGATTAAAAATAGTATAATAATTTTATTTAAAAAATTTGTTAAAGTGAAGTAATAAATATAATAAATAATATGATATGGTAAGAAAAGAAAAGAATAAAATATATTTTGTTCTTTATAATATATTTTTTAGTAAACTTTAATGATTTTTTTAAAGATACTTTATAATTAATATAAAATAAATATTTATTTGTTATTATCCTTAATAATTGAAGTTGTTAGAATTTTAAATCAAAACTAATAAGAAAAAGTTTCATAGTAAAATGAAAGTCGATAGTATATAATGAAAGTAAAATTGATATGTTATAATAAATTTTAAAATATTAAAAAACTGATTCTTCCTTTTTTTTTTATGTCTCTTAAAATTATTTTTCACGAATTAAAAAAAGTTAACGAATACTCTCATTTGTATTAAAATTATTGTGTAACTTCGATTTTTTTAGTGACTAATCACTCTCATAATTAGCGTCTTTCTATAGAGTAATTAAGAATATAATATAGAAGAAAATAACAAATGTTATTTAATAAAAAATTAAAAAATTAAAAAGGTCGATAAAAAATAGAAAGAGTAATTTTAACTAATTTTATCAATATTTATACTTTAATTAAAAATATTATATAAAAAATTAAAAAAATATTAAATAAATGTTACCCTCTATTTAGATGAGGAAAGAAATAAAAAAAGTATAAAATATTTTTTAGTTTGTTTGATTGGAAGAAAAATAAAAAATAAACGTAAATTTTTTTATTCCTATTATTTGATTGGATAAAAAATAAAAAATAATATATTTATAAAATTATTTAAATATCTCCAAATAATAAAAAACATATTTTAAATATTATATTTTTTCAACAAATTATATAAAATAACAAAAAATAAAAAATAAATTATTATAATCATTATTATAATTATATTTAAAAATATAATTTGTTATAAATTTTAATGTTAATTATATAAAAGTAATTTTTATCCCATGCATTGCAAATGAGTGCAGTATTAACCTTTAATAATGAATGAAATGCATATTATCATTGAAATCATTTGCTCTGCCCCAAATTTACTTGTGTAATTATGAGTCTGTTTGATACTAGCAAGGTGATCGACATTCAAGCTTATGCCATTGGGAATTACTAATTCTAGTTTCATGCGGGCAATGGGGAGTGGGTTGAAATTATGAAGAATCACGGGGAGGTTTTATACAGTGAAGTTATGCAAAAGACAAAATAATGAGTTACATGGATATTACAACCCAAGAAAAAAGAAGAGTAACAGAATATGTTAGTCTTTTAGTTTAAAACTGCAACTCTCCTGCTTTCCATCCATTTGAACATGAGAATTAAGGATATTTATGTGGGTTCCATAAAAATGAAACTTTTCTTCTCCGTTAATATTGATGCCAAACAAAGGAAGGACCAATTTTTTTTCATTTTTCCACCCCAAATAATCCTTACTTGCTGGAAAAGGTCGGTGAGACAAATTGTGAAATGCATTCTTTCTCCACCACGTTACCAACCATGTGGCTAGATTCTCAAGACACAAAAGAGTGAATCATTGTAAAACTGAAAACACTGTGATGTGGATAGGATTAACTCAGTTTCAAAGCCTCCTTTCATGCCACAATTAACGGTTATGTTTCACTAATCTTCCTGCTAAAAAAGGAACACTACCCCCTCATCAAATCCAAGAAACACTAAACCACCTAAACTACCTTACTTCCCAGGATTCCCTCACAGTTCACGAACCTGGCCGGCTACAGCATCATAATTTTATTTATTTATTTATCAATTAGAAGAAGAAAGATATTATCTAAATCTATTAACTCCTATAGTATTAGCTGGGAAGACTAATTTTAATCAAAGAGGACAAGAGTTTCATGTAGCAAAAACATGACGTGAAGAAATTTCTTGTTTTGCCAATCAGTTTTACACATTCATTTTCTTCACGCAGTGTATGCTCAAACACCAAATTCTCCAAGTGTATGACAAGAAACTCTTAATGTGGTTGACCACTGGTGTACAGATGAAGGAAAATATATTTGAAATAAGCAGGTTAGTATTTTAAATTTAAATAAAATATAAATATAAATAAAATAATTATAATCTTTTAAGGTCATGGAAGATTTATAAAAATAAATTGTTTATTTAAATTAAATAATAAATTTTTATTTATATGATAATTTAAAAATTAAAATCCAATAATTTAATACAAATTGATTGGTTAAAATTATAATAATTTTAGACTTTAACTTATTATTTACAAAAAAGTATTTTCAATTTGTTATAATATATCAAGATTTAAATTTTAAAATTAAAATTATTTTAAATAATACCAAATAAAAGGAAAATATAAAATTAAATATTTAATAAAAATATATAATTTAATAATGATAAACATATTAGTTTATATTATAGGACTAAATTGTATAGTATATGTGCACGTGTTTTGTTTACTTAGGAAATTTTTAAAATAAAATATTTAAGTTTTTGTCCAATTTTTAAAAATCCATAACATGTTCTTTTATGTTCTTGTACTTCTTTTCTAAGTTTTACATAATTATTATAAAAAATTAAATATAATTTTAATAAATATGAATCCTTAAAATTATATGATGATACGCACTGTTACCTTAGATTAAATATAATTATTTGTTCAATGAAATAATTACAAATGCCAAATTTTAAAGGATAATAGGCTAAGGAATAAATCAACGACTAAAAATATATCCTAATTCAACATGTAGGTATGTTTTATCAAATAGTTTTATTATAATATATTAAAGATATATATATATATATATATAAAATTATTTAATAAAATATTTATATTTTAAATTTGATGAATATTTATAATTAAAATTTTTAATTTACCGTTTGGATGGATAAAATTTAATATTTAAAAATTGTGAAACAAAAAGACTTTAATAGAAGTTAATGAAGATAGCCCTCATGCATATAAAATTATATCCATGAAAACATGATATTTGATAAAATAGATCCATGAAAATATGATATTTGATAAAATAGATGTACAAATATAAATAAATAAATATTTGATAGAGAACTAATAAAATGAATTTAGAAAATTGAGAAATATTTAAGTAGGTTTAATTGCAATTGATAATATATATATATATATATATATTGTATTAAATTTAAAATATTAATAAAAATAAAATTGAAATATCAATAAAAAAGTATTTTTTATATATATAAAAAATTATAAATTATTATTTACTTGTAGTTATTATTGTATTAATATAATTTATATTAATTATATAAAATTTAAACCACAGTTGATTGTATTTAAAAATAAAGAAATTATTAGAATTAATCTAATTTAAAATTGATTTATTAAAAAATAAGTATTAGAATAATTTATATTAATCTCAGAATTTTAAGTTCATTTCGTATATTTAATAAGAGAGAGACGTTCAATATATCAGCTTTGTTAAATAAAATAATTTATTTTAATAGTTATTAATTTTTTTAAAGGTTATTTTAAATAATTTTTATATTTTTAGTTCATAATTAAAATATTTTATTTATTTTTATTTTAAATATATTTTTATATTTTTATAATTTAATTTTTTATTTATTTATTTATTTTTATAAATTTAATATTATTTGATCCTTTTATAATAATATTTTTAATTTAGATAGATTTATTTTTATGTTATTATAAAATATTATATTTTAATTTATTTTTAATATATATTATTTATTTTATTTTATTAAAAATATTAAATTATTTGATAAAAAAAATTAAAATTATAAAAAATTATTTTAAAAAAATTTATTTATGTAAAAGTTAAAAATAAATATTTTTATTTTAAAAAATTAAATTAAATTTTAATATATATATTTTTAAAAATATAACGTACTTATTATATTTTAATTCATCGTTAAATATATTTTTATTCATTATTTTTATATTTATCAGTCAATTTTACTATATATTTTTTAATATTTTTTAATTTTTAATTTTCAATTTATAGTTACATTATTCACTAATTGACCAAATATATTTTTATTCTTTAAAAAATACGATTTTTAGTAATTAAAATTAATTTTAAAAAAATATTTATCATTAAGTATATAAAATTTTAATTAATTTTATTTGTATAATTAATATTATTTATGATAATAATTAATCATAAGTCATTAATATGATATTATATACAATAACAAAACAGGTATATTTCAGAGAATCTCACATATAAGAAAATATTAGCGATAAATTTTAAAATTTTACTAAAAGCCGTCAATAATATTAAATTCAGCAACATACTTGTGATAAAGTTTATTTCTTTATAAAAAAATTATATCTATAAAATATTAGATAGGAATGCTAGGAATAATAGTTATGCATTACTTTATAATCTTTATACCTTTATTTATAAAATTTAATTTTAAAAAGTACATGATAATGAAACACATACTTTTTTAATTTAACTTTTCCTAACATAAAAATTATTATTTTATGAATATGAAAATAGTACTAAATAATAATTAAAATATCTGAACCGATGAATAAATATAAAACAATTAGATTCTAGTATATTTATATCTATTTATAGTATAAAAGTTTTTATTAAAAATATCATATGAATTTGTTTTTAAATTTTTTTATTTAATTTAATTTTTGAATTTTTTATTTAAATTTTAACTTTACATTACATTTTTCTATTCCTTGAGATTTTAATTTACGAACGATGGACTTTTTTATAAGAAAAAATAAAAAGAAGAATTCAAATATTACATGTGCAAGGTTAACACATAATAGAATATGTATGAATTAAGATTACTATATTTAATAAAATAATACTTATACAAATTATTAAATTTAATATGATTTAATTGATATTTATTTTAAAATTTTAGTAAAAAGATATTGTTATAAAAAGAATTTAAAAGGTTTGAAATATAAAAGGTCATTAAAGAAATCAGATGGAGTAATTAAATTAAAATATTTTTTTTTTAAAAATAGTAGAATGCCAGTAGAAAATTTTAGTCGAAGGAATTTATTAATATTATATACAGATCACTGTATTGTATATGAAATATTATATAATCAATAAATAAGTATTGGAATTAAATATTACAATTAGACTTGTGATGAGTTTCTTATTCCCAAGTAATAGGTTTGAGTTTGAGTCCTAAGCATTGCAATTACTCGATTAAATAAGATAAATGACTTAAAAAATATAATCAATCAGATAATTAACTTAAAATATGTCATCAATTAAATGCAAACAATAAATAAGTTGGTTTGTGCATAAAAAAATTAAAAATATTGTCCATTTTTTATGAATTGAAAATTTCTAAATAATAATGAATAGATCATTATTAGGATCATATTTATTAATTGCAATTTATTTTGTCATTATGAAAAATTTGTTTTAGTGACATTATGAAACTATCGCTGATTTAATATCGCTGATTTAATAACGGCTTAAGTATTATTGATGAATGGCGACGAATTAAAATGTGGTCGCACTCACAAGTTTATCGTAAAGACATGACTTTTAATATTTATCACAACAACTATTATTTTTACAAAAATTGCGTTTCCTTGTAGTAACTTCATCTGAAAAATGAGAATTTAACGAGAAAAGAAATTAATGGTGAGTAAAATGTAAAAATAAAAAGCACATTTGGTAAAATTTATTTTTTATGAGGGATCAGAAAAACAATCTGTGAAACTTACTATTTTATGTTTCTTTACACTCCTACAAGAGGTTTTGAGAAACCTACATATGTGCTGTTCAAAGGAATATTGGTTTTGACATTCGTTTTAGGAACAAAACATATTGTTTAACGGATGTTTTTCTCGCCATATAAGTTTAAGGTGCTTTGCGTACAAATTGTAAAATAAATATTGGGTGGAGAAAGGGTAAGTTTGGAAATAAAAGCTTAATGAATAAGTAAAAGGCATGAGTTAATGTTGTTGAAGAGATTGAGACAAAAAGTATGGGGGGTTTATAATTTTCTTGGTTTCTATTTTCTAATTATATTGAGAGCTTTATTTGGAAATAAAAAAAGAAATGGAGGGTGGGGTGGCAGTAATAGATGAGTTGTAGTTGTAGTGTTGTAGTTATGAGAGAAAGGGAGGGACAGAGTGGGAAAATGAGCAGAAAATACCGAATCAGCGTAGACCCAAAAAAAGAAAAGAAATAAAAAAAGAAAAAGAAGAGAAACGGTCTGGTCTCAGACAACCCAATCCCTGAGCTTAAAAATCGCGCATATATAACTTCCAAAACTGACGCTTCATCCTTTACACCTTTCCTTCTTTTCCATTCTTTCTCTTGACTCCTTCTTTCTTCTTTCTCTTCTGTGTTTTTTCTCACATCATCATCATCATCATACAATGCCTGCAACAACAGAGAACAACCAAGGCTCTTTCCTGGGCCGAATAAGCATTCGAAGAAACCAAGTCATGTCCATGGACGGAACCCATGACCAAGAGCTAGAAGAGCTCGAGCTTTTCCAGAGGCACGTGTGCGACAGATTCTCGGAGCTTCTCTCGTCCACCACGGATGATCCCTCCGGCGACGCCCTCCTCTCAATTTCATGGCTCCGAAAACTCCTCGACGAGTTCCTCTGCTGCGAAGCCGAATTCAAAGCCGTTCTCATGATGGGTCGCGACCCTTCCCAGATGGCGAAACCCCCTCTCGACAAGCTCATACCCGAACTCGTCGACCGAGTCGTCAAATCCCTAGACGTCTGCAATGCCGTCAACCTCGGCATCGACGCTGTCAAGAATCTCCAGCGCCTCGCCGAGATCGCCGTCGCCGCCCTGGACCAAACCCCCATCGGAGACGGCCAAGTCCGCCGCGCGAAGAAGGCGCTGAACTCCCTGATCACGGCGATGATCCACGAGGACAAGGATGGCGCCAAGGGAACCGAACGAAGCAGGTCGTTCGGAAGAAGAGGCGGAAACAGCAGCAGCAACAACAATAATAACAAGAGCTTCCGATCGCTGTCGTGGACGATGGCGAGGAACTGGTCGGCGGCGAAGCAAATCCACTCGATGGCGTCGAATCTGGCTGCACCACGTGGCGGGGAGTCCTCTGGCTTGGCCTTGCCCGTTTACATAATGAGCACCGTTATGGTTTTCGTTATGTGGACTCTGGTGGCAGCCATTCCGTGCCAAGATAGGAATGGGCTCCCCACTCATTTTCCCTTCTCCAGGCAAGTGGGCTGGGCCCAGCCCATGGTTGGGTTGCAGGAGAAGATTGCTGAGGAGTGGAAGAAGAAAGAGAAGAAAGGGTCAGTGGGACTATTGGAGGAGATGCAGAGGATGGAGAAACTCGGCCAGTCGCTCATTGAATTCGCTGACTCGTTTCAATTCCCTGCCGAAACGGAGCGTTTGGATGAGGTTAAGGCGCAGGTTGAAGAGTTGGGTGACATTTGTAAGAAGATGGAGGAAGGCTTGGAACCCTTGCAGCAGCAGATTAGGGAAGTTTTTCACAGGGTTGTCAGGAGCAGGACCGAATTTCTTCTTCTGTTGGACCAAGCTGGGAAATTGTCCACACCCACTGTGTAAAGTTGAAAAACAACATCTTTTTTCTTCTTTTTTTTTTTATTTCCCCTTCTCCGAAGGGTCATAACCGTATAGATCTTGAAGATTGTTCTTGCTCTTTTGGGGGTTGATTTTATATTCTTTTCAGGTACGGAAAGCCTAGCGGTCTATAAGAGCTTAATTTGTTAATGGCTTCATTAACTACTCTTAGCCTTCTTAGCCTACAATGTACATCATTATAGGTTTGTTTAATTTTTGTTTCCTTTTGTGTGAAGGAGATGACTGCACTCAGCTAATTTCTTGTCATTCGCCGAGTTGTTAAATTTTATATATATGAACTCTTCTTTCTGGGTTTCTATCTCTTAACTTCATTTATGTGAATTTTACAACCCATTGATGCATTGTTGAAGTCATATTGACCAATATATAGCAACGTGACAATAATCAGATATATGGCAACAGTAATTAGACATATAGGAAGCCATTATTTGGCAAGTGGGTATGACTTAAATCTATGTTGTCCTACCTTTAAGCTGGTTTAAATTGCCCCTCTCCAAAACCTGAAAGCTGTCATTATAATTTCCAGAATAGAGTTAAAGCTAAAGGTCCTGAGAACCGAGCAGCTTCACCACCAAAATATGAATTTTTGGAGCCCAACTTATCATATGAAATAACCTTGGTTCATAATTTGGTATTTTTTAAATGACAGATTTGCTTTTAAACAACATATTCAAATTAAACTCAATTGAAAACAAAACTAACATTCATGGTCCTCATGGACAGTGACGTGGCTGTTCGTAGTATTCATTTGATCACCAAGGAAGACAAATTAGATAAGTACAAATTTCGAACCAAAATCATAATAACACTGTTTCTTAGTGCCAATATGAAAGTAAAAAGTTAGAAAAAAAATACTCTAGTAAGTAATAATTCAATACTTAAAAGCAATATTAAAATAAAAATACTGTTAAGTGATGATGTATTTATGCAGGACAATTTAAACCTCCTGAGTATGCTACTCAAAATAGAATTGGGAAAAAAATGTTTAGAATCGGACAGATAAGAGAAGAAAATAATTACTTTTGAACAAGACAAATTAAGTCAATGGTCAAGCTTTCTGCTTCTAAGTAAGTCAGATGCTTCTCAAGCTCATGAATTTCAAGAGGTAGTTCTGCAAACAACAGAAACTAGCGTAAATGATCAAATTTTCAACCTTGATAATATTAAGAATTCCAATATTTGTTTTATCTGTTCAGAAAGAAGAATAAAATTTTTGTTCCTACTTATATGTTTCTTCTCTTTTTAGACAGATAAAAAAAGAAATAAAAAGAAGGGGAGAAAATAATAAAAGAAACATCTACCATAATCTCTCCAAGAAAAAACATTGATAATTAAGTGAAAATATTTATGCATTATTCCAAGAGCAACACTCCACATTCAATGTATGCATTTATTTAAACTTAAATAGCTAAGAAAAATCTATTTAATTTATGAGAAATGATTAATATATATATATATATATATATATATATATATATATATATCACAATGTCAATTATTTATATACATCCGCAACGGAAAATTTGATTTTTTTTTAAATGGAATTTAACGGAGCAAGTTGCTATGAAAACATAAGAAAAACATTTCTATTGATTTATAGGACAAAAATTTTTTATATTTATTATACAAGATCATACAATTTAAAAAGATAGAATAATAAAAAGCTAAATATACATATATATATATATAAATTAATATTTTTATTTTATTTATTTTTTACTTTATTTTCTATCAAAATTATGATATTATATACACATTATTATATCATTATTCATACTATTACTATTTCTATTAAAATTATTATTATATATGTACATATTACTTTTGTTTGTTCATTAGTTTTTTATTTGAACTTGTATTTCTAACTTTAAAATTTTATTATATTTTTAGTTTTTGTAAATATGAAAAATAACAAAAAAAATAAAATATTGTATAATAAGATATAATTTAAGGATTAATTAAAATATAATTAAAGTTTAAGGTATTTATATAAAATTTCTAAAGTTTAAGAATAAATTAAAAAATTAATGTTTCGAATATTTAATAACAAAATAATTCATTTAAATATAAATTATAATAAATAAAAATTTAAAATATCCTTAAAAAGATATAACAATTAACATTACGGTTTTTTGTTATTCGCATGTTCTCATCCGGTGAGGTGGTTTGGCCACCTTCGATATATTTTAGAAACCTAATTTTTCTCACAGTGATAATTAATATTATTATTATTGACATCCTCAAATCATAATTATTTTATGGCTAACTCTGCCACTGTTATTATGTATGTAGTTGGATAATTTCTTGGCTCATCTTTTATTTTTTCTAGATGGTTGAAATTATATACAGTCCTAGTACGATTAGCCATTATTTTTTTTTTATTAATTTCCGAAGTATGATACTATGTGCTCAAGCATTTTATTTGTTTCCATTCATATTTAAAACTTGTAAATTTATTATAAAGTATGAATAATTTATAGATACTCAACAAATTAGTATTAGTATTATATTTAGAAAAGTATTATAATTTATAATGCATCTACCTCTATATTATAAATAAGTTATATTCTTGAACGATAATAATAATTTTACAAGTTAATTATTTTTTAGAAGTTAGTTCATTCTTATTAAATTAAGTAACTTTTTATATATATATTTTTTTCATTTTTTCTAATACCAATTTTAATTTAATTTTAAATATTGATATTCAGGAACAAAATTTAAAATATTATTTTATAGATAATTAAATTCCAAGATTGTAATTACAATCAATTTAATTTAATTTTTATATCATAATAAATTTTGTGTTATATTTTTAATATTTATTTTTTAATTTTAAAAATTTACCTCTTTTTATAATAAAAATTATATTCTTTCAATTTATTAATTATAAAATAGAATATTTATTATTAATAATTAAAAATTACTATTTTTTATTTATGACTTTTATTTAAGTTTGAAAATATTCATACAATTTATCGACAATATGCTAGTTAATTAATCATAATTTGTACGTCTTTTATTATTATTATTATTATTATTATTATTATTATTATTATTATTATTATTATTATTATTATTATTAAGTGGACTATATTTAATTATTCATAGAGATTTAGCCCTACAAGGATTTGACCATGTGGAGTCTGTAAGAACTATATTGAATATTTGAATTGCATGGTGGAGTGAGAAAGATTGATATTAAATATAAAGGGTGAGGTCTAGAGCAAAATACTGAACTCATACTTCCTACGCTTAAGGATATTTATTCTCAAGTTGAACATTTTTATTTGTGTATGCAAGGCGGCTAGCTAGACGTGGAAGCCATTACATACCTCACGATTATTTCCTTATTATCTATTCAAAATTCCGTTTCCATATTTAACCCCCAATAAAAACAAGAATAAACTTTGTTTATCCATGATATGACTAATGAATGTATCAGTAAAATGATATAAATTAGAGTGATATATATTCAAATAGGAAATAAGCGTTGATGGCATATGTCTGATGAGAGACATGTAATAAATGGATAGAGAAAACTTTTTTATATTATTACAAGTCCTAGGTATTTATAAATCAGCAGCTAACTAATATAGGTATTTGGTTATACAGTAACTGACGCGACCATTTTGCCGGTGTGTTTTTATTTAGCTTGTTTCATGCACAATGTCAAGCGAAGATAAAAAATCTTTCAATCTAAATTTTGGGGCTATTTGTCTGATTGTATCTGATTAATTTGAGTAAAAAATTGAGTGTTGATCATCATGACAAATTTGTATATATGTTTTGGTGTTTGAGGTTTAAGTTTCAAGAAAGCCATCCAAATATATCAACTATATATATAAAGATATAAATTAACTAACAGATATCAGTACATATAACAGTGTAATTGCATAATCAACTCACTATTGGTAATTAACATGCCGAGACATAAAATTCAGAAATCATGACACCACTAAATTGTAGCATTTCCAGAATTCATACATAGGATCAAACTTATCAGATATTGATAGAGTTCCATCTCAATACTCAAAACTTATTTTTGAAAATCAAAAATCTAGACCAAGCATGGGAATTATTACTTGTGAGGAATGGATGAGCTATAGAAATCAAGGAATTTTCATTCGCGTGAACATCCCAATAGCCGGAAGGATTTTGCATCGGATTGTCCATTAGAGAAGAATATTGATTTGCATTTGAAAAATTTACATTCTTCAAACATTTTGTGAATGTGCATAAAAGAACTCTCATATCATTATGGGAAAAGATTTTTCCGCATACAGTAAACCAACTTACATCTCGTTACATCCAAAATTCTAAATATAAGTCATTTAATAATATTTTTTTAATTTTCAATCCTTGATAAGGGGATGTAGAAGGATAAATGCATTGTTTCTTTCTATGTTTGAGAATCGAGATTCAATCATCACAGTAAAATATATTTGAATAAAAAACAAGTCTTGATCGCATGCATGATAGAAGTCACGTGATAAATGAAGAAAGAATGTTTTTTATTATTATTACATGGGATAGGTATTTATACAATAATAACTAACTAATATATTATTTGGTTACACGACAACTGAATCAGTTAGCTTTTAGCTCATTCTCCCACTGATGACAAAGATAAAATTTAACAGGTGAAGAAAAATCCGCATTTCGTAAAGTGCTAACGCACAGATGGAATGAGAATACAGTAAACAGCTTAAACTCAAATTCATTGGAAAAATGTAAAAAAAAAATCTTATACATCACATATTAGGTATATACTACCCATATATAAAAAAATATAAAAAAGGAAAGGAAGTGTGAAATGTAATAAAAAATATAATAACAAAATATGTTTAATTTTTGACCAAAAAATCATTACAAAATTAAATATTGGATACTGTTGCCATTAATTTCGGAGGCTATATCAACAATAAGAAATTTTCTCAAATTTAAATTTTTAGCCTTCTTATATGTACGGCTTGTTTGCTGTCATACACAACCCTTGTTGATAAATATTAAATAAGGAAATAATAGAATGTTTTAATGCAAATTAATAAATGATACAATTGATTATGCAATAAATTCAATGTTTGTTCAAATAGGGAAACAAGAAAGAAACTGGTGCTACTACTTGAATGTTCAAGCTGTACAAAAACATTTCATATTTTTCACAAGTTACTTTATTATGTTATAGAAGTATTTCAAATTGGGAGAGTTCTAAATAATTTAATTAAAATATATTAACATTATTAATTTTTATATTATTATTTATTATTTATTAAAAAATTAACCTCATTATTAATTACTTTTAAATTTATATTTACAAAAAAATTAATTAATTAGTAATATAAAAATATTTATACTGATAATACACTAAAATTATTTTTTTAATATCATATATTTCCATGACCAAGGAGTATGAGCTTTCGAAATTATATTCAGCACTGTGTTAAGTTAAAGTTCAGTCTTAAACATGAACTAGAAGTACATTATGGCAACAACACCAATGTTTTGTTTGAAATTTGAATGCAGGGAGAAAATGACATCTGAAAAAAAAAATTAAGCAAGGAAAAATAAATATTATTTGTTTTTTATTTGGTAAGAATTAAAAGAGAAGAAAACAGTATATAAATATTTTTTATATCTTTTAACATATTAATGATACATATAAATAAATGGATAAATTTATAATTTCAACAAAAGCTTATTTTCTTTTCTTCCGTTTTCTCTGCACTCAAGAACAAAATATTTTTAACGGCCCCCTTCTCTACTTTTTAACCACTATATATATATATATATATAATATTCTCAATTTACTATAATATTACATAAAAAAATACTTTTTAGGCTCTTTTTTTTTATAAAAGTAGGATATTTTTAAAAAAATTACTAAATTAATATATTTTTAAAAAAATATTCAATTGGTGTAATTTGTACTAATAAAGTATGCTTTTTTCTGTGTAAAACAATTTGTGATGATTTGAAACCGTTAGTATATTGTTTAAAACTGTAAAAAAATTAAACTACCAAAATATTTACATAGGAAAGAAAAAAAAATCATACTTTATATGTATAACCTATGTCGGTTTGATAAGTTCTTTAAAAATGGTACCGGTTTGGTAATTTTTTTTTTGAAAATGCACTAATTTTGCAAAACAGCCTTACTTTTACTATAATTGCGTTTAATCTCATGTCTTTTAAACACTGGGCAACTATTTTTTGAAAGGTATTATAAAATGTCTCAGCACTTATCGCAAGTCTTCTTGACTTCAAGTCTTCAATAATTTGTTTCTTATTCATGTCATCTCTGGGTTGGACCATTGCACGTGCTCTATCTTTTTGAATTGGCGGGTGCGCTAAAACTACCGCATTTGAAATCGCCCTCTTTAATCATTCCACATATTACTCTCTTTAGCCTCCAACTCAAACGTTTTTAAATCTCAATTGATTATTAATCAATAAAAAAATATCAATTCCTAGTATATTAATTTATCTGTAATTAAGTAATAGTTAAACTAAACCATTAAAATTAATTTAGTAATAAAAAATTAATTTTTTTTATGAAAGTTTTAAATTCAAACCTCATATTTTTTTATATTATATCAACAACAAATTATATTTAAATTTATAATAATTAAAATAGATATTTTTAATATTATATTACATATTAAATAATAAATTGACATAAAATTATTATGTTTTGTATAATAAATTTAATTAACAAATATAAATTATATAACTATTATTTAGAAATATACAAATATCAACTTAATTATGGCAAAAAATACACATAAACTTCCACTAAATATCACAATAGTATAATAACAAATGGATAAAATTGCGTTGGTTAATTATAATAAAAATAAGAATAATCAATCTAAATTATTAGACTTTATTTAAATATATATAATTATTTCATTTAAAATAATAACGTGATCTACTAACTAATTTATAATAGTATAATTTATGTATGGTTGTGTGAAGATGTTTTAGTAGAATGAGAATGAAAGTGATAAATCTATCTCATATAGTCATATATGCATTGTCAAAATTATAAATTATTTAATGATCACATGATAACTTAAAAAATATATGTATATTTTTTTAATTTTAACCGTTCAAATTATTAATAATGTATGATGATTGTTTATATTTCTCACGCTAACAAAATATTTTTAAATAATTGTGTATATATATATATATTTGTGTATATTATTCACTGCGAGCAAATATATCTATTTATTTTTAAAATACTATAATAATATTTTTTTAAAAAAATTTATACCTTTTTTTTCTATAATTTTAAACTCACTAAACCTAAACTTAATTACATTTAAATTCATTAAAAGTAAAATTCTTATCTTTATGATTTTAAACTTATTAATATATATATATATATATATTTAAGATAAATATATATATGACCTCATTAAGATTGGATCCAAATTTTTTTTTGTTAAAACCTAAATTTATCTTAAATATATATATATATATATATATTTGTTATTTTTATTTAAAAAAATTTATTTTTACACATGATACCCATAATAATTTTAGGAGTGAAAACAAAACAAAACAAAAGCTTTATTTGATGGATGGAGCCACTGTTTTTTTTTTTTTAATTTTTTTATGGTACAAAAATAATATATATTTTTAATTTTTTATATAATTAATTTTTGGTTGAAAAAATAACACTTACAGTCAAGAATTTTCAAACTACAAATGAGTAATATAGCTGAACACCATTAGATAGATATAAAACAGAGTTAAATATATTTTTAATTCTTTTAAAATGTTTAAAATTTGGTTTTGATATCTTAAATTTAAAATTTTTGATTTAGGTTTCTTATTTTTTAAAATATATTGATTATAGTCCATATATTAACTAAAATTATATTAAATTAAAATACATTAATCATAAATAAAGAATCATAATCAAAATATTCTATAAAATAATTAAAATTTTCTCCAATAATAATTGATCTAATTTGATTTAATGTAACTTAAATTAACATTAAGGATTATAATCATAATATTTTAGAAAATAAAAGATTTAAACCAAAAATTTTAAAATTGAAGAATCAAAACTAAAATTTAAATATTTTAAAAGGACTAAAAACATATTTAATCCTATAAATATAAACTTAATAAAAAAAAAACCTAATTTAGAAGTTAAAAAGCATTTAAAGGCTACAATATAAACATGCCTGTGTTCAACACCCCCTCGCATTTGTTGATTAAATCAGTTAGTCCAGTTTTGGTATAAAGTACAGCCGCTGTGCGTGGCCTCGGCCGGTTGGACAATATGATTTTCAAATTAGTTAATGGGTTTGGACCAAAACAATGCTAGTCAATGGGTATGGCCACTATGAAACGGAAAATTTGGGCTTCATTTTCGTTTGCAGGTTTGCAATCATTTGCAGGCTGGGCCCAATAAAAAATAGAAACACTGTTGTCCAAAACGACGTCGTACTACTCTCTTGGGAAAAGGAAGGACACGATGGGTGTCAGAAAGAGGGCGATATGACTTCCAATGGAGAAAATGCAACACATTAGATGATCTCCAATTGCATTTCTAAATTCATGTACTGTTGTAGAGTCCGATTGTGAGACTCCATGCCCCTTGGACCTCTTCTAGAGCCAACCTAACACTTTCTCCTCAATAATTAAAACATTTTATTATTATAATAAATTTTACCTATAAACGCATCCATGCCTTCTTCTTCTTCAGGTATTCGACATCTAGCTGATAAGTATTGATTGCAGTATCATTTTCCGTAACCGATTTCTGTTTTATGATTGTGCACAACAGTTCGTAGACTCACAATGGCCGCAATATCCAACTCCTTGTCACTGAAGCAGGGTCTCTCTCTTGGTCGTCCTCGATCAACCTTTCTGAATCCGTGTCGAGTTCGTCCTCCTTCCACTTCCCACTCATTCAGAACCTTCCAGAGATGTTACGCCGCTTTCGCCAATGAGAATCGCGAGTACCGCTTCATCTCCTCCTACACTGTGTTTCTCTCCGTTTCAGTTTTAGTGACGCAGCTTTGAATATATTCGTTTTCTGTTTTGGCAGGTATGTGATTGTTGGCGGTGGAAATGCCGCGGGATATGCTGCGCGCACTTTCGTCGAGCATGGCATGGCTGATGGCCGCCTTTGTATTGTGACCAAAGAGGTGTTCTAGTTTTCTAGGCTCACCGTTTCAATTTTTATTTCTTTAGCTGGGACTGGAACATGATCTACGTCTCTTGTTATTTATGATTTTCAACTGAATTCGATATAACAGCCATATGCACCTTACGAGCGTCCCGCTCTGACGAAAGCCTATTTGTTCCCGCCGGATAAGAAACCAGCGCGTCTTCCTGTAAGAATTTACTCCTTTTTCCATGACTAGTGCAGATGAAATGGAATGTTCCTCATTTACTCAACTGTTCTGCAATTAATTACCCTGCTATTCCATCAGCTCTCGTTACCGTTCTGTATTATTCGTTGGCTTTAAATAGTGGTATCTTGTCTGTAATGCTTATTATGTGTCTTCTCTAGGGCTTTCACACTTGTGTTGGATCTGGTGGAGAAAGGCAGACTCCGGAGTGGTACGAAGAGAAGGGGATAGAGGTACGAGTTTTTATGCTGTTGGAATTTTTCTGTAACGGATTTGTTCCCTTAAATAACAATAAGGGTGGAACATTTGTCAACATTGCTTTCGCTGTAAGTGTGCATGTGATACAATGGACATAGAATTGTTTGAAATAGAATGGTGAAAACTTCACTGAATATTACTCTGTAAGGCAGGAAACATTTCTCGAACTTTCAATTATCGACAGGTTGATGTTGTTGAGTGCTGAATTAATGCTATTGGTTTTTCTGTCCAGATGTTATATGAAGATCCCGTAAAAGATATTGATATTGGAAAGCAAACTTTGACGACAAATTCTGGAAAACTTCTGAAGTATGGTTCGCTTATTATTGCTACAGGATGTACTGCATCGAGGTATAAGTTTATTTGTTTAAGTTAAGCTAATTTTGTTTTTCCTAAAAAGTGGTGGAGAGAAAATCTATGTTATTGACTATCTTGCTATTAGGTTTCCGGAGAAAATTGGGGGAAACCTACCTGGTGTTCACTATATCCGGGATGTTGCAGATGCTGATGCACTGATTTCATCATTGGTAGTCTCTTATGCCCTCTAGGCTCTATTGTGACTTGTTGTTTCAATAATATGATTGTTGCAATAATCGGATGCGCTGATTCTACCATTGGTCATTCAAATTATACTTTTTTCATTATATGATCTGCATTATTTTCCCTTTGAATATATAATTGTGTTAAAAACTCGCTCAAGCATTCTCTCATTCTTGAGAAAAGTTGCAAATTCCTTATAGTTGCTGCTAAGGTTGCTTCCTCAAGCATATTGTTGTATATGTTTATAGCCAAAAAAATAAAATCAGGCATACATTCTGTTCCTCATTATGATTTCTTGTTTCTCTTGTTTTTAATTTCCAGGAAAAAGCAAAAAAAGTTGTAGTTGTTGGTGGTGGTTATATAGGAATGGAGGTTGCTGCCGCAGCCGTTGGTTGGAAACTTGATACAACAGTATGTGTTTTTCTTGCATCCTTTTTCAATATCCAGTTTTTTGGTCTGATCTATATTACCTGTTAATGTGTTCATATCATCTATGCCAATAGAAGTTCTTCGTTTTGATCCTTTGCATAAAACTTTAAAATGTCTTGCATTAAGCTAATTTTGTTGCATTAAGCTAATTTTCTGTTTATGCCTCACGTTGCTCTACCTAGGAGTCTGATTATTATCAAGCTTTTAGCCTTATTTCCTCTAATTTATGGTTAAAATCTTGATAAGTAAGTGGAACATAGGAGTTAAGACTTGCGTGTGGATACCTTGAGAATCTGTACGTATGTTGTCATCGAACTTATATCTATACCTTTACGATTAATGGTCATTTTGTGAAGTTTTTGACCTACTGGCTTACAAATATTTGTGTTACTGTAAAAAATAGATCATATTTCCCGAAGACCACCTTTTACAAAGACTGTTTACTCCTTCCCTTGCCCGGAGATATGAAGAACTCTATCAAAAGAATGGAGTCAAAATCTTGAAGGTATTTCTTCCTTCCCTGTTTTTTCTTTCTTCTCATTATTGTAACTAGTATGTTTGACATTATGTTTGTGTTCAACCATTCCATTCTCTAAACTTTTCCCCTTTTTTTACTCTTTATCTTTTAAATGTTAAATCTGCCAGGGTGCCTCAATAAAAGATTTGGAAGCTGGTTCTAACGGACATGTGGCTGCCGTAAAACTTGGAGATGGATCTATTGTGGAAGCAGATACAGTAATTATATATTTTTTATATCCTTAAGTATCTGGACGTAATTTATTGTTCAAAAATTTACTTATTGAAAATTACTTTTTCATTTTGGTTCGCAGGTGATTATAGGCATTGGAGCTAGACCTGCTGTGAGTCCCTTTGAGAGGGTGGGTCTGAATACAGATGTTGGTGGTATACAGGTGAGGCCAATGGATAACAATATTTTGACAAAAATTCCAAAAGATTAGAAATTGTGATTGAGGCATTTTTAATATCAGTGACAATTAAGAGTCTTTTGTTATGAACTCGCTGCTCCTTTGTGCGCATGTCTTCCTTTTTTGGTGAAGCATAGAGTTTGAACATGTTAATCATCAATTTTTAGAGACCATGTTCTGTTTGTTAGAGATACCTGCATTTGCAGATGAAATTTGGGGTCAGGGCAAAATAATAGGTTGAAGGGCTTTGTCTAATGCATCGGTATCATTTATTTCAGGTTGATGGTCTTTTCCGGACAAGCATTCCGGGAATCTTTGCGGTTGGTGATGTAGCAGCTTTCCCTTTAAAGGTACATTGTTAACTTGCTTGAGTTCAGTTTTCTTCATTCTTGATCTGACATTTGTGTTTCTGAAAAACTGGACAGATCTATAACCGTCTCGCTCGGGTGGAACATGTAGATCATGCTCGTCGCTCTGCGCAGCACTGTGTGAAAGCGTTGCTCAGTGCGCAAACTCACACGTACATTTGGATCTTATGTTCCTGCAATCTATATTTGAGTTTTTTTCTTCCCTGCTGATTTAGCTTAATTTACTTGAATTGCAGGTATGATTATCTTCCATACTTCTACTCAAGGATTTTTGAATTTGAAGGGAGCCCTAGAAAAGTATGGTGGCAGTTCTTCGGAGACAATGGTAAATATTAATTGAAAACTATCACTGCTTCACCTTTTCTTTTCTTTTTTAATTTTTAAGCTTCTTCTTCTGTTGCTTTTACTGTTTGTTTTTCTTTGTGCAGTTGGAGAAGCAGTTGAAATTGGAAATTTTGATCCTAAAATAGCTACCTTCTGGATTGAACATGGTAATGATTTTTTTTTAAAAAAACTGTCCGTCCTTGTATGTAAATATGTGGATTATCTCCAAGTTCATTAGGGCATGCATACATTCATATGTTTTTTTGAATGCATGCATGTGCTTATCTATAATTTGTAGGTACTAAGAATATGATTACTTGATGCTGCACAGGTAAGCTGAAAGGAGTTCTTCTTGAAAGTGGGAGCCCTGAGGTATTTGCCATTTGCCACTTTTTTTCAAAATTTAACAGTGTAGTAGATATTAGAATTAGATATGTACGTATGAAGCTGTTCGCCAAAACATAGTGGCATGTTTGTGGAAAATTGACAAGTTTCTTCAGTTTTTCCTGGTATCATCATTACATGTATTTAGATAACACGATAACACTTTTGGTCGGTATGTCTGCAGTTATCGTTTTGAACTTGGCTCTATTAAGTCCTGGTTCTATAGAAATACCCTCACAAATCACAGGATTTATTCAGAATTAATCTTCTTGTGATTATGTGGGTTTAATAGAAATTCCTGTTTAATAAATTCTACTCACTTTCGAGCCCTCACCTGGTTCGTCAAAAGAAAAACCTAATGCTGGGTTGTTTTTCTATATCAGGAATTTCAGCTCCTGCCTAAACTTGCCAGAAATCAGCCTCTGGTTAATAAAGCCAAACTTCAAAACGCAACTTCAGTGGAGGAGGCCCTAGACATTGCTCAGGAATCCTTGCAAGCTGAAGCTGCTGTCTAATACAGATCTTGGTAATATCATCCTGTAATTTATCTTCTTATACGGCTAGATTTTCAGTGACGGAGTCACCATCCGAGTAGGGCTTGCCCCTTCAAGAGAGAATAATTTTTAGAATGTTATTAATCAGTGTCCTTAGGAAATTAGAAATGACGCTGTCACCATTCTCGTTATTAGAAATTACACTTGAATGTATTGCAAATTATGGTAACAGTGCATGAATAATATTTTTAATAAAAAATTTATTTTTCATTTTTTAACTAGTACCTTGCAATGGCACATTAGTTAACATTTGCTTAATTTTTATTCATCGTTGTCCTGTGACATCTTGAATGAGTTTCCTAATCTGGATTTGATTACGAGCCATAAGGTGGCTATGACATTTTTTAATAATTTATTTTTTTAACTTTTTTAATATATATTTAACGATACAATAATGTATAATAAGTTTTTGTAAAAAATTATAAGATTCAATATATTAATAATGTTAAATATTATGATTTTAATAATATTATTATTTATTGTTTTTTATTGTATGCTCTTAAACCCATAACAGAAAAATTGCAATTTAATATAGCATTTGCCTTGTTGGACTTATTGTTCATGTGATTTTTGTTTTTGACCGTTTTTAACTTGGGTTGAAAAGCATCCTATGGGAAATTCCGTTTATTGGAAGAGTTGGTCTATTTAAATATTTCAAGCCCAGCCCCAAAAGGCATCTTTTTTCTCCTGTAATTTTGTGACTTGGGATATGGGATTTTGTTGCGGGTACTTGACTAGCTGCCCAATAGATCAACGGCTGCAACATGCTCTTCTCTGTTTAACAAAGTAGTTATTGGACAACAAACTCCTCCTCCTTTTATTACTCCCATGTACGGACTTACTTTTTATGCGCGTAGGAGGAGGAAAAAAAACCTAGGAAGTACTGTGTCCAATATAAGTAAATTTTGGTATTTTTTTAATAGTTTCTCGCAGCTAATATTTTTAGTTGGTAACTTTTCTTATTTTAAGTAGAAATTTTAGGTGAGGACAAATCTATATAAGGATAAGTATTACTTATTATTTGAAAGTAGGGTGTTCATATTACAGGCTGAAAATTTTGTTTGGATTATTTTGGTGGGTTAAAAAATTGAGTGAAATTCGCTCCCCTCCTTCCGCCCCTGCCTATGGTTGTGGTCATGTTCTAAGATTCAAATAGAATCATGTGAACCCAAATCAAATTAAATTTCCATCATTTTGATTTGAAATTAAGTAGAATTGATTTTGATAAAATCAATCGAATTATTAAATAATTTTGAAATATGTATATAAATTAATTTAAGTTATATATATATATATTCAAACTGTATATTTTGTATTTAAAAAATATTAATTAATTTTTTAATGTTAAAATAAACATAACAGCGATAAATATACGGATCACTTTTGCCCATACGTAAACAAACAAAAAATAAGTGTCTATTTGATTTAGCTTATTCTGAGCTTTGATAAAGTAATTGTTTGTTTTTGTCAGTTTTATAAAAAATATTAAAAATAAGTGATTATCTACCTTAAGTTTATCCAAACATGCATTGAGCCAGCTAATATGAAAGAAAATGAGAAAATAGACAAGGATAAAAAATAAAAGAATAATTTCTCAAATCAAACGATCGCTTAATTTATTTGAGAACTGCTGATTGCTATGAAAATTTATAGTATGACCGAGTCATGAAATAGGTGTTAATATTCTATAGGTTAAATGTAAAATTTAAAAAATGAAAAGAAAAATCAGGAACTTTGGCAGAACTCAAGGTGGGTGCATTATATATAGTTTTCGTAAATATTTTCATGTGAAACCAATTTGTAACTTTCAACATTTCTGTTTACTTATAAAGCAAAAAGGAGTATTAACCTGTTAAAGGTTGGCAATTAACATCTAAAAAGAATAATATCATTTGCATAATTTTTTTAACACAAATAATACGCTGGCTATTTTTTTTCGACGTTTACGTGGTAATGTTACATTTGAGCTATGTTATCTGCCATGAATGCTATAACCAAATTCATTACATCGATAATCCTGAGAGTACTGGGTTGGGACTTGGGAAAAATTATGTTAGTACAGAACAAGTTAGAACATGGGGGAATTGGTAGCGTGAATGATCAATGCTTACATATGAAACCATCATGTTATGTTCATAAATCTTCCTTCCGTTCAATCAGAACTCATTAATGGAATTTATAGTATAGATGCAGAATGGTTGAGTTAAAAGAAACATCGACAACGTCTCATTTTTACCACTTTATGCTCGTTTCCTCCTCATACAGAGGTTGTTTTCTTTTCTTTTCTCTACTTTATGATTATTGATGCTCAATTATCCTTGACCTAAAAAAACAAATCAGTAAGCGTGGGACACGTGATTGCCTTAAGTTTAGTCTTAATTAACTAATAATTGAAAATGAAAGCTTTTATAAATTTTAACTTCATTTTTTTTTTAAGTTTTGACAGAGCATATCTATTGTCTGAAACTATAGAAAAATGATTTTACCGGAAAAAGAAAATAGTTTTGAAATTTCAAGAATTGCCAAATTCGAATCCTCCAAATTGCTGAACAAGGGAGAATTGTTTTCAAATTGTCAATCTGAAATTGGGTCAAGGGATTGAACGCTTCAGAGGTAGGACCTTTAGTATGGGGTTGGAGGATACCAAATTTTTCCTCCTTGATTACCATCAAAGTATTTTCAATAAGTCCCCTTAAAAAAAAAAACGAATTTTACCTCCACACGAAAAGTTTTATAATGTATACATGAGTATGTATATATCTCTCCTGTAAAAAACTTTTGGAATGGCCTCAACTAAAAGGTTTCAAATACTGCTGGCAATTCTCTATTAAGTTAAATGATTTGTAAGAATTATTACAAGTCTTTGCCAATGCTTGTGACGCATCATGAACTTAAAATAGAACAATTTTATCTTTCCCTAAACTTTCTTTAAGAAAAATCATTAAAATAGAATGAAATCATCTGTTTTTATTTGAATAGTATTTTCCAATTTTCTCAATTAAAAAAAGGAAAATGTTAACATTATTTTTTATATTTAATTTTAAGCAACTAAAAATAAATTAAAAAATTAAAAATATTTACTATATTTTTTCAATTTTTTGAAACATATTTATTATAATTTTATATTTTTAAATGTTTTAAAATCAGCTCGCAAATAAAGTCGATTTCAAATACCACATATGTTAAAATAAAAATAACTAAAAGAGATGATGTTGATATTTAAATAAAAGAAGATTTCTTATGATGTGACATTTCTTTAATAAAAGAGATAGAAATAGAGATATGATGGTTTTTTTTATGCAAAAAAAAAAAAAAGAATAAGCTTTCACCAAAAGAAAATATAGGTCACAAATAAGTAGTTAGTTTAGGTGGAAGATGACTAATTTTCTTTTAATAAGATTTCAAATTCAAACTATATATAAAAAATATTAAAATAATTAAAATTAATTTGACCATAATGTAAATATTTTTTCTTAAATATAATTACTCGAATACCTTCAATAAAATATATCTGTGGTCAAAGGTTAATTATTATTATTTTATTTGAATGTGTGTGCCTTCTTTACTTCAATGAAAATTTTCCGTAATTAGAATTATAGAATGGGGATACAAATTGTGTTCTTAATTGGTTTCGGCTAACTATAAAATGCAGGGGAAATAGCGCGTAGCGCATGCTGCATGACGCATAATAGTTCATAGGGAAGACGAATGTGACTTCGTCAAGGCTTGAATGGTCGAAGAAAAGGAGAAAAATGGAAAATAAAAAAAAAAAAGAAAATGAGGCCTTACGTGAATGGTTGATTGGTTCCTTGTTGAACACACCTCATTGAAACAAGTAATTAACTAGCAAGGAACTTGTTTGACTTGTTTTGGAGTTATATTAGACATCGTTGTTAGCGATATACAAAGTTAGTCCATCCTCCACACCTTGCTCTATGCCCCAATTTGCACTCCATCTTTCTCATCTCCTTCTATAACACTTCATTCCTCATTCCTCGCTTCTTCATCTTTTTCCTCATACTCTTCCAAAATAAAATATCATTAGTCCTAACTCAAAATGAAGGTGAGTTTCCTGATCTTAATGACCGTTACAATTTCTTATGCAAGACCATCACATGATGGTTTTCTGTTTTTCTCTCTTGTTATATGTTTTTCCCTTTCCTAAGTTTATGTCCCTTTCACACTCAATTTCCCTTCTGTTTCATTTTTCATTTAAATAAGCAGGACCAGTTTAATGTCTCTTTTATCTCTGTTTTAAGTAGATTTTGATATTTATATTCCCATCCTTATGATTTTCTCAGCATCTTTGATGGATATATGTCTCTCCCACTTTATACTCCACCCCCCCCCCCCCCCCCGCCCAATTTTCTTATTTGTTTTTTAATTCAACTATGATAGTTCGTGTGTGTATATATATATATATATATATCAGTATTATATATATTTAGCTTCTCCTTTTTTCTCAAATGAAACTCATAACATCAGAGAAAAAAAATGGAGTCAGTTAAACATGTTTCAATAGAAGTTTTAATTATAATGGCTGATTGTTATATCCAGACTGCTTCTATCGTTTCTCTGAGTGTCTTGCATGTGGTCCTTCTGTTTTGTTTGCAGAAAATAGTGGTGAAGTTGGATTTGCACGATGACAAAGCAAAGCAGAAAGCCATGAAATCGGTTTCTAGCTTATCAGGTACTAACTGGACCAGTCTCATAAATTATAAAACCTTACTTTAATTAATGAATTATATTTTGTACAGTATATTTTTATAACTCTTTTTTCTCTCTACTGTCTTCCCTCATTCATCTTATCTCAACATTCTCTTTTTTTTTCTATGTCTGTCATGAATGTATAAATTTGTATACAATTATGTTGTATTCTTAAGTAATTTAATAAATCAGTCTGTTCTTCAGTTTCCATTAAACTGTTGAGTCTCAATTTTATTTGTAGACAGGAATTTATATTTTGGCTCTAAGTCAAAGATAAAAAATACACGGAGCATTTAATTAAATACCTGTAAAGTATTGCAACCTTAGGAAGCATTCAATAGAAAAAAGAAAAAAATAGATTGGAAATGATTTTGCCCATTCATTAATATGAGGTTGGCTTTTAATGAACCGAATTGACAATCATAATTCCAAGAAAACCCAAAAAATGCTTTCGTTTTCCTTAGTGGTTATACAATTATATTTAACCGCAAGAATGGACGTTTTTATTTTGTTGCTACTCACAATAGTGGACCATAGTATTAAAATGGGCGGCAAGAATATATTTATTACTTATTAAAAATGGGACATTTCCCAGATATTTATTTAATTATTTGGTGATGGATAATTTGTATGTCAAATTTTAATATGTAGGGATCGATTCCATCTCTATGGACATGAAAGAGAAGAAACTAACCGTAGTGGGTGACATAGACCCTGTGAACATTGTAAGCAAATTAAGAAAAACTTGGCACACAGAAATTTTAACTGTTGGGCCGGCAAAAGAGCCAGAGAAGAAGAAAGATGAAGGCAAAAAAGAGGGAGAGAAAAAAGATGATGGCAAGAAGAAAGATGATGATAAGAAGAAAGATCAAAATCAACAAATTGAGGAGCTTGTCAAGCTCTATAAAGCATACAATCCCCATATGACTACATATTACTATGTTCAGAGTGCTGAAGAGAACCCAAATTCTTGTGCTATTTGTTGATTCCTATGCTTGAGAAGACAGGTTGTGCTTATTGGTGGATTCTATGTGTAGCACTTGAGATGAACCAAAGTCAGGAATGCTTTATGCGTAAATTATATATATTGAGTGGAATGATTGAGACATGCTGAGGACTAATGATGTATCAAAATAGGCTCTCAAGGTTTTGAATGAATAAATTGGTGTGTGGATTGTGGATATGTGTCGCCTATTTCCCATTAAAAAATGTGTTATATCAACTGGGTCTTTTTGTAATGTATTTAGTTAGTCCTAATGAGAAATGAGAATTGAGAAATTGAGCTCTACTTGTATGGATTATGGATGACCGTAACATTTGGGATAAGATTGAATTGTTAAGGATGGGATTAATACATCATCATAAATCAATATATGATGACGATGTTAGGGATTTTTATATTCAGAGGAATAAAATATTAACTCGTGATTTTAGATTTGTTAGCAAAACCAGTGGCCTAATAATATCCAGAGATAGCTTGTGGCTGGAAGCATGTCTCTTTGATTAAGAAATTTTATGGTAAGGTTGTCTCAACAACCGAAAGGTAACTTGGAATATTAAGTAGTATATAATGAAAAGCTATTTGTGTCTTTGGAAACGGGGTCTTTCTAGAAAGTGCTGCATTGCATGACTTTGAATTAGTGTGGTATTAGTATTCCATAGCTAAGCTTGACCCACTTAAGGTTAAGGAAGGGTCACCAAACTAACCAAACAGTTTAGTTAGCTAGGATGCTCCTCTAACTGCTGAGTTAACACTTCTGCTATGATGCCACATGCCACAGCTGTATTACTGTTATACCCAATTGCTCCATTTTTTTATTTCCAAAAAAAACATGGATAATTATTTAAATTTAACTATTCTTTTACCAAATTACTGCTTAATTAATCTGAAATATTACGAATTTTGGTGTTGTACACAATGGAGAAGCATAAGGACGGGACTTGGTTGGTTAGGTCTAATTAATTAATTATAACTTCAATTCTAACATAATTATCCTAAAATAACTCAATAAAATTTCTATTTGTAAAACAATTGATCCTGCGGCTAGTGACTCTTGCGGTGCACTAGGAGCTGAGATAAAAACCATTGAAGCATGGCATATACTCATCTAGGACCTTGGACAACGCTCCAATGTACATTTAACTGAAAAGTTCACTTCTAATTTTATTGGTGTGTCGTAATACTTGACGTAGATCAACCACCGCCAATTGGCATATAGAATAAACAAATAAGCATGTATTAGGCCTTGAAATAAAAAATTGCATGATGGGTCCGATCAATTTTTTAATGACGAGCTTTCTGATAATATACTGTTAACTTTATGTGCAGATTATGATAATCACAAGAAGTAAAACAAATTTTCAACCGCCTGCTGACGCAAAGGATCCTTAAACTCTTGTAAATAAAACCTTTTTATTATTAAGATAATACAGTCATTGGTGATGTGATCCTTAATTTCAAAATTATGCCATCCCTATTATAATAATCAGTGATGATTTGATCTGTTAACCCAATGTCATAGTAAAAGTAGGCAAATTTGTAAATGCAAATAAGCTTAGGTCATGTCTCATATCACATCTTATGCCGTGGTTTGATTCAGCAATTCCAGAAACCTGCAGGGGATACAAAGTGATGTTTGTTAAGGTATTTTTGAACTAACATGTAACTAATCGTGGGTTGTATAAGAAAACTGTTTTTTAATTCCAGCATCAGATCTTATCCTGTTTGTGTTATCAAGTAGACGTCACAAGATTGAGATGACCAAGATAACAAAAAAAAGAATGAAGTTCACCAGCTACCACATTGCTTTATGTCTGTTAAAAAAATGGTTTCTTCTCTGTATTTTTTAAATCTTCATTTACTAAATCTTAATCGATTGTTGTGTATTTATATATTTAATGTAATTAAAATGTTAATATTTAGATATATTTTTTTAATTTAAGGATATATTATTATAAAAAATTGTTTAACTTTTAAATTTTTTTATATGATCTTTTATTTTTATTTTTAATTTATTTTATTTATAAATAATTGATAAAAATTTATTTTAAAGTATTTTATTTAAAAAATATAAATATTTATATACTGTTGTAATATAATTTGTTAAAAAACATAATGAAGGTTAGAAGAAATTAAATTTTTTATTAATTAAATTACGTTCTAATATAAAATTTAATTTTATTAAATAATTATTATAATTGATAGAATTTATTTTATATTTTAATTTGATAAATAATTTATACGTAATAAATTAATATTACAGTAATTTAAAAATTTAATAATGCAAATTTAGATTTTAATCTTTGTTAATAATAAAAATAAAAGATAATATTTTAATTTTAAATTTTTAACTTATTTAAATATTAGATTATATTTTTCCTAAAAATAATTATTAACTTTATTTCACCTTAATAAAAATCATATCATATTATTTTATAAAAATAATTTTATAAATTTTTAATGAAAATAATACTTCTAATATTAATATTTTTTATTTTTATAATAGAATTTAAAAATTATATAAAATTATTTTTGTGATGTAAAATTATAATTAATTTATGATAAAATAGGTTATAAATTATAAAAAAATATTATTTAAATATTAAAATTAATAAAAAAAGAAACAATTTATTGAAATAAAATGATAAGAAAATTAGTATTTTGTAAAATTTTAAACAATTTTGAGGAGGAATAAAACTTAACTTAAGGTTATTAACTATAATTTACTTTATAAGTTAAATAATATTTTATTAATTAATAAATATTGTTTTAAATAGAATTAATTTTAAGTAAAATACATAATTATTTTTTAATTTTGTTTATAAAATTTATATAATTATTTTTTTAAGGTTAAAAAATTGTTAAATAATTATAAAACTTAATTTTATAACTAAAATAAAAATTATAAGCATAAGTTTATAATTTTTTATATTATTCAATATGATGTAAATGTTAATAAGTTAAAATAAAAATTAATTAAGGTAATAATTTAATTTTTAATTTTACTTACAAATTAATTTAAATATTATAGATTATTTAGATAATAAAATAATTTAAAATTCATTTTAAATATTATAGATAAATATGTAAAAATTCATTTACATATTATGGATTTAGAATTTTAAGTTAATTAAAATAATAGATTTATAATTTTAAATTAATTAATACAATAGTTTAATTTAAGATAATAAGTTAATTTAAAAATTATATTAAGTTAATGATTAAGTTAATTATGATAATAATTAAATATAAAATTTAATTTTAATACAATAGGTAATTAAGAGAATAGGTGAATTTTAAATTTAATTTATAATTTAATTTAAAATATATATATAAATCAGAATATGTAAATTTAAAAATTAATGCAATTAAGTAGTTAAGGTCAATTTTATTTATATATTATAGTCATTAAGTAATTAAGATAAAAATTTAATTTTAAAATTTAATTTAAATATTATAAATAATTTAGCTAATAATTTAATTTAAAATTTATTTTAAATATTATAGATAAATCAGAATATATAAAATTTTGTTTACATATTATGTAAATTGAAATTAATTAAAATAATACATTAATTTTAAATTGAATTTCAATATTTTATCCCGTTAAAATAGTAATATATTTTAAATTTTAATTTAAAAATTATAGATAATTTCAACACTAAATTATTTAAAATTATAAATTTATTTAAAATTTAATTTAAATTATATATAAAATTAACATATTAACGTAACGTAATTGAGATAATAAATTAATATATAATTTAATTTAAATATAATATATAATTAAGATAATAAATTCTACATATCAAACTTTTAAAAATATTAATTTAAAATTTGAAAATATTAATTATAAAGTCATACATAATAATATTTTATTGATCTAAATCAAGTTAGTCAAATTTAAAAAAAGTAGCGTAACAAGCACTTAGTCAAATTTAAAAAAGTAGCTGTAACAAACACCTGTTGATATTAATAAACGGTAGACATTTGGCACTATTAATTTCACGCTGCCAGGGACGATTATTTTTGCTCTGACCAGTTTTCTTATATTTATGAATATACCTTCAAATTTTTTAATTAAATACATACGAGTCCTTCTTTTACCAAGGAGATATCCTTATGTTTTCACTTCTTACAAAGTAAATTATATTATTTTTTTTGTTAAATATGTTTTCAATCCTTTTAAAATATTTAAATTTTGGTTTTGGTCCTTATATTTAAAATCTTTGATTTAGATCCTTCATTTTTTAAAATACATTAATTACAGTTCCTATATTAACTTAAATTATATTAAATCAAAATATATTAATCATTTGAGGATTATAATCAAGACATTCCATATATTATAAGGTTCAATATGTTTATATTAAGTATCATATTTGTAATTAATGTTATCAAAATATAATTAATATAATAAAAACATTTCATATTTTGATATATTTATTTTTAAGAATCTTCTAAAATTATAATTTATAAATTGATTTTTTAATAATTATTATTATCTAAATAATATCAATTTTAGAATGACTCTTTTATTATTTTAGTAATAAAATTTTATTCTATTATTTTCAATTTAAAATTAATATCATAATCTTAATTGTATGAGATATAAAATTTAAATATTTTAACATTATTGTATAATTAATTTTAGGTTTTTAAAATTTTTAATATTAAATTATGTATATCATAAATTTTAATTAGTGGAAATAATTTTTTATATAAAAACATTACATATTTTCTAAATTCTAATAATTTCCAATTATTTTATGTTAAATTAAATATTAATAAATCAAGAAAATTCATAAAAGTATATTATTAGATATTAAATTTAATATATAAAATTTTTTAAGCTTTATTATAAATTTAAATTAGTCAAAATTAAACTAAATTATTAAATTTTATAATCAATTTAAATATAAATTAGCTTTAAAAATAATAAAAACAAATTAATACTAAATTATGTTAGTATTCTAAATTAGTTATATGGCAATCTTTCATATATTTTTTTTATATAATAAAATAAAGGGTTAAATATGTTTTTAGTCCATTTAAAATGTTTAAATTTTGATTTAATATAACTTAAGTTAATATAGGGACTATAATCAATATATTTTAAAAAATGAAGAACTTAAACCAAATGTTTTAAATTTAAGGGACCAAAACTAAAATTTGAATATTTTAGAAGGACTAAAAATATATTTAACTTTTTTTTTTTAAAGGTTTCAACTATAGTATAATGCAATATTTTTTTAATGTAATAATATTTAAATATTACTAACACAATAAAAATGTAAACAAATTTGAAGAACTATAAAAATATAATAATTTTTTATATATTTTTAAAATACATATTATGTTAATTTAAATATATAACCAAGACATCAAATACTTGTAAATTAATCTAAAATTTGTAAACATAATTTATATGATAAGAAATTTTAATCTAAAAAATTATTTTAAAATAAAATTATTAAAATATGTAAAAATTAATAAAACTCATGCTATTTTTAGTTGATTTTTCTCCAACGAGTCATACTTATACATATATATTTTATATTAATAAATAATTTATATAGAGTTTTTATTTCACATATATAATTTAAATATTAATATGCACAAAAGTAAAGTTTTTATTCTTTGTTACATAAATATTAATCTTATAATTCACACACGTGATGTGAAATATTTATTCTCGTTATCTGAAAGTTAATGTACATATATATAAAGTTACTATTTTTTGTGTTTTAAAAATTAAATTTAATTAAAATAACTGATAATGTACAAATTTTTTATATTTAAAAATTATTAATTTTTTATTATAATTATTTTAAAAAACATGGTTTATCATAGTTTTTAATTATTTAACGGTGTAAAATCTTTATGTTGACAATTAAAATTAAATTTTCAAATATTTATTTTGTAACTTAAATATTAATATTTTATGTAAAAATTTATTCTCATATTGTAATGCAAATATTAAGGAAATGTGAAAATAACAATTTTATGTAATAATAAAAATGACAAATTTAAACTATATGATAATATACTGATAGTTAAAATTTAAATTTTTTTAAGTTATATAGTTACTTAAGACAATTATGTAACTTTTTTAAAATATTACATGATTTTTATATTTCAATCTTTATGATAAAATTTAGTAATAAAAAGTTATTCTCACATAAAAAAATTACTTTAATACGTTACCTAAATATTAATATGTTTACACATTAAATATTAGTTCCTTTTATTATATGAAGTTTTAATGTCCATGTACTGTATATATTTACCAAATATTTATATATTAATGCACTTTCACGCAAAATTTTCATCCACACATACGATATGAATGCTTACCTTTATAATCTAAAAATTATTATATCCCATTATATAGTATTCATTTTTATGCATCGTAAATAATTACCCCATAATTAAATATGAATACCATTTTATATAAAATTGCAATTTCTATATGATTTAACTGTTCGGTCGTACAAATGTTTGGAAAAAAAATTGCAACTTTTTAAAACTTTTATATGTATCCTTTTTATTTAATTCCTTAAAAATTACTGTGTAATTTCTATTTTCTATCCAAACCAAACCACAGACAACCTGAACTTCAAGTGGTATATTATATGAGAATGTTTAGATTGCATATTATTAAACACACCTTACTAATATCAACATCCAGGTGTTAGGATAGCTATATTTTAAAAATAAAAATAAAAGAAGAGTATTTTTTATTTTTAAATTTAACGAATTTCTATATGTTTATTAAACTAGTTATAAATATTTCATGGTGATTTATTATTTTACTTTTCTTATTTTAAATTTAAAGAATTGCTAAATGTTTATGCAATTTATTATTTTATTTGTGTTATTTTAAAACTCAAATAATAAAATATTTACTTAAAATAAAACGTGAAGAAGAAGAATAGATTGTCCTACTGAACTAACACGTGGCAGGTAAATGTTTTATTTTGTACATTGTTTAAATATTACATTTTTATTTTAAAAAATTATAATCATTCTTTTAGGACAATAATATGTGCTCACTAAAAAGTGATTGATTTAAATTTTATATACTTGATTTTATTAATAGAAAAATTATTAAAAAGTTAATGCAACATATTATAAATATTTTTTATTCAAATAAAATTGTTTAATAAAAAAAATTTATAATTTAGATAAAAAGTAAATATGTCACATTTTAATTGATTTTAACCTAGACGAGTTTTTAAGAGTAACTTTGTTGTTTAAGTTATTTTCAACATTGTTGGCTGTTAGTTTTAGACTTTTGTTATTATCTTCCATACTTTAATATATAAATTTTGGGTAAAGTTTGAAAATGAAGAATAAGGATTTCAAAGTTTGATCTCATTTTTACAAAACCTGCGGTCAATAATTGAATGTTTGAAGTAATTATTAGTGACACTTGCACAAAAATGAAAAATATGACTGAAATTAAAGTGACCATCTCTTAGGAGAAGGAAACAGTTTATCTTATTTTTTTCATATTTTGATTTTGGGCGATTCCAACAAATGTTTTCTCAGGCAGTAGGATATTTAAAATGAGAAGTCTGGTCTTTATCTTTAACAGATGCAGAAGAGGAAAACATGTAGGAGATTTTTGTTCTAAGTGGAATGGTACAAGCTAGTCTTTTCCATCCAACAACCAGTGTGTTCATATATAACTGAATATTTGACAAATGGAAAAAATGCTTGTTTCTTTAAGGCATTTTACATTATCAACTTTCCTTCTATCACAAGAAGAAAAGTGTGTGTGTGTGTGGGGGGGGGGGGGGGGGGGATTGAAGACCCTTATTAACAATTCAATCATAATTGGCCTTACAATTTCAGTAACATAATACAGACATCTTCTGAACTCTTCTAATAAAGCAATAAGCTTAACAAACCTATAAACTTCTTTCACCATGAACCCAGTATTTTGGTAAGTGAAAAAAGAAAAAATGCCCCAAATATTGAAGGAGTATGCATCCAGAAGTACAAGTTCTATGACGCTAGGCCTCCTCCACACTGGAAAGACTGTGATGTTGGTCACAAAAACAATATCAGGACTTCACTGTTATTATTTTGACAGTTATGTACCTTGCCAAAATAACAAATAAAAGAACCAAATAATCTTCATACCAGTTATTTCCTCTAAATGGTGCATAGAAACACACCAATTCAAATTGTGGCTTTAACAAGAGGTGACTGAGGTATGGGAGAGTGAGGTGACATCATGAAATCATCAAACCTTCCGGATTTGAGACTTAGCCTCAAGTTAGTATGCCAACAATGTTTCTTACTAGATACTACGACCTCCTTATTTTGAAGCACAAAGGTGCGAATTCTTTGCAAAGCAATTTGCACTGCCTTATCATCCATGTTAGCATAGCACACCCTAAACCACCCCGGCTCAGTGCAATGAAAAGAAGAACCAGGAGAAACATTGATCTTAACTTCATGAATGATCACTTTCCATAGCTCTATTTCTGATTCAAATGTTGCCTTCTTGAGAAGATGCCGCAAATCCATCCATACAAAAAGACCTGCATTACTTTGCAAACAATTTATGCCAACTTTAGCCAACCCCCCTGTGAAAACTTTGTACCTTTGGGCTAACCTCTTTGCACTCTCAGCAAGGAACCTTTCCACAAATTCATCATCAGATAACATTGATGCTAAAAGATACTGAGTTTGTGTTGACACTAATCCAAAGCTTGACATTTTGCGTGCACAATGGACCACAGCATCATTGTAAGAGTATATGATGCCAACTCTAAAGCCAGGGAACCCCATGTCCTTTGAAAGACTATAAACAATGTGAATGAGGTTATGATCACATTCAATGTCTTTGTCTTCCTCTAATATCTCAGCTATGCTTATGAAACCGGGGTGGCTGAAAACTGTTGCAGCATATATTTCATCACATACAAGGTGGATGCGTTTTTCATTGATGAAGCTCACCACAGTTCTTAATGTCTTTCTGTCCATGATAGTGCCTAATGGGTTTGATGGATTAGTAATGAGCAACCCCTTTACTCTGATATTCTCCTCTTTGGCTTTCTCATAAGCTTCTTCCAACGCTTCCCTTGTCAACTTGAAGTTGTTAGAGCTTTCACACTTAACTGGAAGAAGCTTAACTCCTGTTCTCCACCTCAAATCCCGATCAAAACTGCATTAAAAAATTCAGCTGCTTATTACAAACTAATTGATATGTAGGTGAAAATTAAATTATATATATTATATGTCTAAATTTCATACCCATTTACAAATTTTTTCTTTTATTTTTTTAGTGTATATAGGAAGAATAAAATCAAGGCCGTGGCGGCGTGACAATGAGTAAATCAAATTTTGTTAATGGCAGACAAATTACTATTTTTTTGTGGTATGAATTTGACCTTAATTTGTGAGTCTTATTATATGATCGTTGACTAATGCCAAAAATTATATGAATGATGAAGGTTGAAACTGCAATGTTATTCCCTTAAAAAAAATAGCAGTGCCATCAAATATCATTATCCTGTTTTCTAAAGCTGAACTCAACTGTGAGAATGGAATGTTAATAATTCTTGTTATTCGGTGGCATAAGAAAAAGTAACAAATAAAAAATAATTAAAAATAATTAAAAATTATGCTAAAAATATAGTAACAATTATAATAAAAAAAATATCAATATTTTTTTACTTTTGATTTCTTCTTTGGCTAAATTAATCAAAAGGTAATTCAGTTGAGATCAAATTTATTTTAATTGAAGAGCATCATGACACACGTCAGCCATACTTCATTATTCTCTCTTAATTTATTGCCTAAACAATTTTTTATTAAAAGAGAAGATGAAAAAAAAAAAGGCCACAGATGAATTGAGTATAGTACCCTGGATAATAGGGAATGGGAACCAAAAAAGCGTCACCGGGATCTGCCAAACAAAAAGCAGTAACCTCATGTGCTCCTGTTGCTCCTCCACTCATGACAACACGGTCAGGGTCAAAACTCACTCTGTTACCTCTCGTTCTACTCATGAATTTTGCCACCCCCTGTGCAAGTTGAAAATTCACCTTTAGTTAGTGTACCAATTATCAATAATCAAAGCATCAAACTCAACTTGTTATGATAAAATTTCCTATTGTAATGTCACTCACATTTCTGAACTCGGGAAGACCATGATAATCCTGAAAGTTAGCAATGGCCTTGAAATCCCATACTCCTTCCGGAGTGCAAATAGAAGCCTCTGGATTATTCAGTATCCAATCTTGAACCAAATCAGAAGCAAGCTGCAAAAATTGAAAATAATTAATGAATTAGGTCTAATTATTAATATGAAATTAATTTATAAGAAGCTTCATCCGCTTTGTATATACCTGATTCTCTGCAAGACCCATTTGGATAACCCCATTAGGATTATTGGTAGGGTGAAAGGGGTCTTCATCATAAGCCTTCCATCCATCAAAGTATGAGGATGCTTCACCATGTCCATCACCAATGGCAATCTTGGACAATAATTGAGTTTGGTCGACGGTCATGAGCCCCATATAGTGTAGTTTGTCTAAATTGATAGTCCTTAAAAAGTGTATTGTGGAATTGATGAAATCGAAGGGAGGGAAGAATGTTTTGAGTGTGGTTGGAATGTAATATGAAGTGCATAGAACTCGGAGGGGGGCGGTTATTTATAGCACAAAATTGAGCTTGACTTTCCATCTGATTAGTGGGAATAGTAATAAAGAATGAAGGTTCGCATGAAGGAAGGAGAGAAGAGTTCCAACTCAGCAATGATGCTTGATGGGTTGAAAATTAGGCACAGGTTGGTACGCAGACAAGACCCACAATTTAATATACTAATAATTGTCGTTCCCAGAGCTAGCAAGATTCCACTTGTAATATTTTTTGTCAACTCGGTGGGAGAAAAACAATACACTTTCTTACACACGCTTCTATACAGCACACTGTTCAATCTCAAATTAAATTACGTGTACAATCTTAGGCATAATATTACTTCATCTTTCCATAAATTTTTATTATATTATTATAATTAGTTTCACTTTGTTTTTTCATATATTTACACTCTAATTTTATCACCAGATTTGAATATTATTTGTTTTGTATGGGATGGTATTTTTATTATGTTTTTATATATAATTTATTATTATTTTCTATTTATTTTCATTTTAAATTTATATATTAACAATATTTTTTCTCAATCTCAAGTTTAATTATCCTTAGATTTGATTTTTTATGATAAATTTCAATTAATTCTTTTTTTATTGAATAAAAGATCGCCTTTAGAATGGTTGACATTTTAGATTTTATTTTTTAATTTAAATTTAAAAAGAAAATATATTCAATTTATATTATTTTAAATATGTTTTAAAAATAATTTTAACTTAATTTTTAAAAGAAGGTTTATTAATTATTATTTTTTAATTTTTAATTTTAAATTTATTTGTAAATATGCAAATATAATAATTTGATTATATTCAGTTATTATCACCATTATTATCAAACCTTATTATTATTATTATTATAAAATTATCATTATTTTTATTATTTACTATTATTATTATAATTATCTTTATTTTTATTTAACTATTTTATTATTATCAAAATTATTATTATCACAACCATAATAATAATATTTTAAAAATTTTATTTATATTATTTTAAAATAAATTTATTTTTATTTATTTAATTTTAGAAGATTCATAATAAAAAAATAGGATAAATTTTTAATTTTGTGACAAATTTTTAAAAATTAAAAACTCAAAAACAAAATTATATTTAGTTTTTATAAATTTAAAATAAAAGGTTGAAAATCAACTCAATAACTTAAGCTATTCATATTTATTTATTTGAATTATATATCTTATAATTTAAAATTCCCTTTTTTATATCTTATAATGATGTGCTAATAATTTCTACCGGTCTAATTTTTTTAAAAATTGAAAGATTAAGGTGAAAAATTAATGCAATTATTCGTATAAGTCCCTCAATGCCTTGATAATGGCCTATTTCTTCTCATAAAAAAAGGACTTATTTTTTTAATCTCCATCACAGTTAATTTCGTAAAACTTGAGCTTAAAACTTTAAAAAATGAAATATCTAATAAGTTTAAATGAAGTTTTAAATTTATATTATATATTTTTTATAATCTTGACTTATTAATTTATAATTAAAATATTATAATAAATAATATTATTTTTAAATAAATATGCAGTTTATTGCATTGACGGACATGGAGGACTTTAGACCACGACTAAAGAAGAGAGGTGGCATGACCGATTGCGACTATGGTTCCAAACATGCGTGTGAATGTGATCAATGTTTGTAGGCTATGGGATGATAGTGTCGTGTCAAATTTTAGAACTTTGGGTAACATTTAGGCTAGGGACATGGTATAACATAATCCATTATCTTTTTTATTAGAGCAATTATTATTTTTTATAAATTTTCTTGATTATTAAATTTTTTTATATTTTAAAAAATAAATATATGAATTTTTCATTAATATTTATTTAATAAAATAATAGAAAGATTTTAAAGAGGATATAATAAAGTTTTTTATTTTACTTTTTATTTTTTACTTGTATTTATTATAATGAATAAAGTTTTATAATTAATTAATTTTAATATCTGTCTCTTAGCAAATGGATAATGAATTTAAATAATATATATTTTAATTTTTCAAATTAAATAAAATTTAAATTTAAATTTTGTATATTAAAAAATTCTCATTAAAGAACTAGTTTCAATAAGATTTAAGGTATATTCTTGTAATTTAAGTAAGCATTTATTTAGTAATCTTTTACATAAGTGTTTATATTATAAAGTTGATCATAAAATTTTTGGAATGGACTAAAAAATTTATTTTAATGTTATATAATTTTTTTAAAAAAAATCATAAACTATTTTTATAAGTTCGAATAAACTTTTCCAAACCTCTTTAATCAATTTTGATTTTAAGATGTTTTTAAAATACTAACAATTGAATATTATCCATAACATTTATAAGTATTTGAAAGAAATTAATTATAATATATTGATAATATATAAAGTTTTACTATCACTTAATCGTATATTAACATATTATTAATTATTATTATTTATATTTATTTACAAAGTCATATTTATGATGTTTTTAAAATAATTAATAATATAAAAAATTATATTAACATCGTTAAAGATTTTGTAAATAAAGGCATGCATCTTTAAATTATATATTCACAGTAACTCAAGACGAATATTAGTCAGAGATTTCATTAACTTTTAGTTTAAATAAATTTTTTGGTTCCTGATTTTTTAATAGTCTATACTTATTACTTTTAGTTCTCATTTTATTGTTTCTAATCTCTATTGATTGTTTTTAGTCCTGTTTTAGCTTTTAGTTTAAATCAATTTTTGGTTCCTAATTAAATCAATTTAAAAATTTTCAATACAAAAATACTTCATATGCTTTGTTAGAAAAAATAAGCAAACTAAATTCTTGTTTTGGTTTAGATAAACGTTACCACCATAGATGAAAAAAACACGTATTACAGAAACTTCTTCAAAAAGAAAAATGTTCATTTGCTATTAATCAGAAATTTGAAGGGAATGAAAAATTAAAACAAACAAAGCGTTAAAAAAATATATTTAGATTTGATGTAGTTGTAAAGACTCTTTTTTACCATATATTTCCTCAAATACAACAAAATATATGCCTAAAATAAACTGTATAAACAGCGTTAAGAAAATTGCATAGAACTAATATCGTGAGGGAGTTTAAAATCTTTTGGCCCCTAAATTGTTCAAAAGGTGCATTTCATTGATTTTTTGGTCCCAAATGAATTGAAGGTATAAACCGTAACGTAACCAAGTTGGGTGCAGCTCCAGTTGTTAGTGGAACTAACTCTGTTGTGTGGTCTCAGACATGTGCTGCTCTGCTCCACAACAGAGGAGCGGGGACATGTTTTTGTTTCTTTTCCCAATAAAAAGAAACAAAGATTATCGTCGAAAAAGAAAAATAAATACCTGCATGGAAACTGGAGTAATTGAAGTAAGTTGTGTTTATGTGTCTAACTTCTAAATCAAATGAATGATTCATGAACCTTCAAACAACCGACCAAAATAATCTGAGGCATACAAAACATGTTATTGTTGTACGACAATCCCCAAGGCTTATTCTTTTATGTTATTAAATTAGATGAATCCCCTGGCTTATCTAGAAACTGTCTTATCATTCTTTGTATATATCTAAAATATTCAATCATCAACTTTTTCAATAAATTATTCAATTATTTATCATAAAGTTATCAGATGTATTATAAATATATAATATAAAAATAAATTTTATTTTATAAATTAATTTTTAAAATTTAATTATAGTATAATATCATGATATTAATAAATTATTTTTAGATGTTTAATCTTGCAAATTTTATATTACAGATATTCAATCTTAAAAACAAATCTTGCACACCAAACTATTATAATATACTTTTTTTACTACGTATTAAAAATATTTTTTAAAATATTTATAATTTTAGTTTATATATTAATAGAAATATAATTCTCTATTAAAGATTATCTTTTATAAATAAACTTTTACTAATTTATTTAAATGAAGTTGTTTATTTTATGAAATAATTTAAATAAATTCATTAAATATGAACATTGTATTTTAACGTTTTAAACGAGATAGAGCATGGCGCGTAATATATATATATATATATATATATATATATATATATAAAATAAAGTTCTTTATATATAAACTTATTATAACGTTTTAAACGTTATATATACTTACTTGAATAACATTTATCATTTATCTAAATGAGCAAAATAATAAAATAAAAAAAATCTGTTTTTTCCTATTTGCTTTATTGTTAGAACACGTTTAGACGATATAATCATAATTTAAAATTTTGATTCAAGTTATGCAAAGAATTGGGTTGTAGGCTTAAAATTTTAAATTTAATTATAATTCTATTGTTTGAATACAAAACCTAAATTATAGAAATAAAATAATTATAGATACTCAATAAAAAAAATATCACACCACATATACCAATAAGGCTTAATCAAATATTTTAAGTCTGTCACTTGTCTGAATAAGTTGTTAGTTTTAGTTTCTACCATTTATTTTTTTATAATTTTAATTTAAAAAGTGATAGTGGGTATAATTTAGTTATTAATTTTGTTTATTTTTCTTACATTTTAATCTTTTAATGAACTACTGAATTTAAAAGATAATTTATATATTTCAACCCTAAATATACTAAATTTGTTTATATTATATGTATATATTATTTATATTTTTATGAAAAGATAATTAAATTAATATCAAATTGTATATATTGACCCTCCTTAAAAATGAAAAGTATATATAATATAACTTTTAAAGATTAAACTGTACATTAACTTAAATCATATTATCAGCTAATAGAAATTTTTAAAAATAAAGATAATACTAACTTTGTTGATAAAATAACAGACTAAAAAAATAAAAATAAAAACAAACGATAAACTTACTAACAATAAAATAATTTAAATATATTAATAAAATTATAAAAATGAATAAAGAATTTTTTTTTAAAGAAGTATAAAATAAAAGATAACAAAATTATATTATAGATATAGTTTGATTTCATTCGACTAGAATAATAAAAAAATTGAAACAAATTATAATATTTATAATTATTTTTACTATTTTTTATTTTAAAATTGTAATCCTTCCATTTTTTTTGTATAAAAAGAAAATATAAAAATTATTTTTATTTATATGTTTAATTTAGATTTTAAAAAATATTAATTATTTTTTATATATATCATTATATCGATCAATTATAATAAATAAAAAAGATAAATATAAAATTTATATATAAATGATAAATTAAAAAAATATTTTTTAAAATTAATAATATGTTTTTATCGAAGCACGGATGAAATATTATTTATAAAGCATTTTTTCGTATTTGTTGGATGATGAAATACGTAGACAATGTGTGTGGTTGACTTGGAGTTGAAAAATAAAAATGCATGGGTTGATTCTGTGTAGTGTGACACATAATTTGCACATGGGTGGCCCTGAAAATATGGTTGGGAAGTTATCATGAAAATGTTAATGAGGAGCAAAGGGAGCTACGACTCTCACAATTATACTCATTATATCATCTTTCTTTGGTCAACTTCATGACTTCAACACTTCCCCATTTCACATTTATGTTTTCCCAGCCAACTTTGCTTATTGCAAATTCCCCAAACACTCGCATCCTTTCTTATGTAACACATTACACATTATCCCCATCTCATGTTTACTTTTATTTTATTTTATTATTATTATTATCTCAAACAGGATTTTGGTCAAAAAGTTGGGGTTGAATCTGTAAAATTCACGTGGAGTTTATTATTAAGATTGCATATACAAGAAACAACTTAATTAAATAGTTATTAATATTTAATCTTTTTATTTATAGCGTGTGTTTTAATTTTAAATTAATTAAAATAAAATTTTAAAATATATATTTATAAAATAAATTATAAAAATATTTTTTTAACAAATTATAAAGAAATTATTAATTAAATTAAAATAATTATAAAAATCATAAACTTTTAATAAACTTTTCTCGTTTATTTTTCTCTAAAATTTAGACGTGAAGGGATAATATTTCAGTTTGAAATTAAGAGTTCGTTTTCTTTTTTCTTTTTTTTTAAACATCTTAATTACCTGTATATTTTTTTTTATCAAATACTTTAAATTGAAAGGTAGGAGATTAGAGTAATTTAATCCAAAAACTCAAAATTTGATCTTTATTATTTGTTATAAATAGTTGAAAACTAAAATAATTTAACACAAGAATCCAAGATTCATTTTCATTATTTTTTACATTGTATAAAAAAATAATTAATATTAAATATGCAAATATGACTCATCTCAATTGACCTTATTTATATTTAACTTTAAATCTCATTTATTAAATATCTAAATTTAAAATTAATAAATATCTAACTGTTTGTTAGATCACTAATAAGAACACAAGAAAGCTTCAACAATAACCTACAAGTAATAATCTTCATTAATTACAACTTCTTTCAAACCTAAATCATATACTTTCCTTCAGTTTGAAAACTACCATGGCAGGGAATTCAAAGTCTTCCCATTAGTTTTACCTAGTTAATGCGAATTTTAGTACATACTTCTTTAGGCATTAAAAGATTGCATTGTCTTTGAAGCACAACTTCTCGTGCGGATCGGTATATACGGCTTCTAATGTGCATACAATTAATCATACATATTAAAGTTATTCACCTTTAATTCATTGTGTAACTTTTGAATCTATTCCTCAATTGGTAAACCTAATCCTAATTAGTAAGATTAATTTTTGGGCTAAATGAAATCACAAAATGGATTCACACACAAACTATGCAACAATATTTTGAATATTTCATCCTTGACTAGAGAATATACCTGGCAAATGGTATGCTTTGGCACAGGTTTGAATTCCAATTTCCAAAACAATAAACATAGACCTGAACCCCCGTTCCTTAGAATGCTAACCATCATAATTGACGATTATTTCAATAAATTTGGAATTTTGTCGTCACAATCCCAATCTGGTCAATGAAATCTTAGAGCGCAGCCATATTCTTAGCAAGTGATTAAAACTAAATGGTGATTAATCCATAATTGGTCTGGTCAATGATCATATTTAATTCGTTAGTACAATATTCTCACGGTCAAACCTTCATTCTCTCACGAGAGAGAGAACAAGTCACTTGAACCAAAAACATAGCAGCCACTTCAGTAATTTCTATATCTTAAAAGAATGAGTCTCAAGTGCTAGCATAAAAGTATTAGCTGGAATTACCCTTAATTCATTAAAAAAAAAACAGCCAGGGGGACCTATAATATAAGAGACATATAAACAATACACAAGAACCCTAGAAAGCATTATTTGTAAACATCTATTTGAAGCATAATTTGTTTTGTTATGGTATATTTGTTAAAAACACACGTCCACTAGAAAGTGCTTGACTGAGATTTGGTAAACAGATGCTTATCGATTTTTCAGTGTTACTAAACATGCCTAAATAAACGTGGAATAATAATGAAATTGGCTTCTCTTTTCCAGCAATCTTACAAGAAACACAAATGCAAGTCCATCGCTTAGTACATAAAGGAGAAACCTACCATTGTTAGAAGTGTGCCTAATATTTTCTTTTAAAAAAAAAAAGCCTTCACCTGAAAGTTATATTTCCAGGGTAGTTTGTTTATAATATAATATTATAATCTCTCTGCAATCAAAGTTTAAAATCACCCAACAAATAGACAAAAGTTAACATTAATGTTTCAAATTATGTCTCAAAAATATTTCCATAAATTAATGACGTTCAAAAGCACATTATTAATGACAAAAAGTTAAATAATAACAAAGTAAATAATACCCATTATTATAATGTACAAGTGACTGATTATAAAAATGATCAAACCTCTATGTTTGATGGTATTTATCAAACGCTTAAGGAGTTTTGGTCCCAAAAACCAAAATAAAAACCAAATCAATTACAACTTACTTTTATATTCAATAGTAATCAGTATAATTATCAATTATAAGTTTAGGAGATAAGAAGTTATGATAGATTATAACTGAAACATTAGCTAAGGCATTAAAAAATAAAAAGTAGTTAAAAAAATGAAATAAATAATGAGAAATGGTAATAAACACTCCCAGCTAAATAAACTTAAACAAAGTTAAATTATGATATACCAATTGCGATAGAAATAATGTAATTTGACTATGCCTAAATTTTTTATAAGGAAAATTTTTAGACCTAATTAAATTTTTATTGACCATTTAATTTTCTTTTTATCAATATACGATACAAACATGTTAACAATTTAAATTATATTTTAATTTTTAAACTATGTTATTTCTTTTATTTATAGTTTATAAATAAATCAATTTTGTTGTTTGATAATTATGCATAAATAATTAAATAACTATTGTAAATCAAATAACCAGGTAAGGTATTATTATACTGCAAATAAATGTAAGAAAAAAATATACTTTTGGTCCCTGTATTTATATGAGTTTTTTTTTTTTTTTGCTAAAAATATGATTTTAATTTTCAATTTTTTTAGAGTTAACATTTTTAGTTCTTAACGAATCTTAACTGATGAAGATGGTTAATGCAGAAAAACACAAATTATTTATGTGGACATCATCAGTAAGTGAGACCAAAACATATAAATTATATACAAATATAAGAATCAAAATAAAAGAAATTACAAAAACTAAAATAAAAAAAAAAAACTCATAAAAACTACAAGGACAAAACTATATTTAAACAAAAAAAAATATATTAATGAAATTTGAGGGAACATACAGTGAAATACAGGTTATGAGATGGGTGGATATTAGACAGGTGAAAACCTCCCACGGGTGTCAAGTTCCTTTCTGAGTAGAAATCTGCAGCGGGTAAAAATGTTCATATTCATGGATACATGTGAATTAAATTAATTTTTATTTATTTGCTTGCTAATGGGGTATCTGTTGAAGTACACTTGTACATGAAATTAAGTGCATAAAAACAATTTTTGCTTTGGATTTTTTATTTTATGCTCTTTGCCCTAGCTAGAGCTCATCCCCACCCCCAAGTTCTTTTTCATGTTTGTCAACCTTATCTTTGGGACTATGTGCACTATATTCAGATTTTGAATTGAGTATAGGTTGCTGTCGTATTCTTGATATTTGTTTGAGCTTAATATTCTACTATTACTATTGTTGTTGTAAGAAAATTTTATGATATATAAGTTGCTTTAGATTAGGTTAATATGAATATTTTTCCTTTTTTATTTTTAATTCTAATAATTAAAAATTTATTTTTTTATCAGAAAAATTTTTATTACAAGAGAAGGATTAGGATACTCCAAACAAAAAAATAAGGTTATACTAGGAATTAAAGCAAGATAGAAGAGTTATGCACTAATTTGCAAAGGATACTCTGGGTTAATTTTTTTCTAGTCCTACACCAACTTCAGGCAGTTACCTAAATATTATTCATAATTGTCATGATCTTTCAACTTTTGTTCATGAAAATTGTTTTGTTATCACCACCCCAAATATGCTAGACAGCAGCTTCCTAAATTATACAGGCTAACACCTTTACTTACTTTTTTATATGAAAATCTTTAAAATTTTAAAAAATTCTTTTGACTAAAGGCGGAAGAGATATTTGAATATCCATCTAAGCCAAAATCAAGATCTACACACGTTCAGCTTGCTTATAAAATCTAAACAGCTGATCTTAGGGTCTTTAAGATATCTCTCTTATAAAAATTCCTTCTAGTGGAAAGCCGATCAAGCATTCTAAGACACACACTTTCTTTAGAATTGGAATCTTCTACAACTTTGTTAGCAACTTGATTATGGATGGTGGCAAAGAATGTGACATGTTTTTATTGTCAACCAGGCAAACGTATGCCGACTTAACACATAAGTCTCTAACAACATAGTTCCAAATCCACTTATCCTTTGAGGAGACATTAGGATAGTAGAGGTTGAGAGTAGCCTTAAGTTGTTGTTCTTATTGAGTTTCTTATGTGAAGAGTACTTGTCTCCAGGTTAGGCTTCAATCTATGCGACTGTTATAAACCTTGAAAAAGAACGTCATTGTAAAGGGTTTGGGTATTCCTCTTTCAGAGGTTTTCTAATCATCTCCTCTACATTTTGTGGGGCCAACTTCGAACCATCCACCACTGAAGCCACTTAAGAACTTCATTAGATCATTCCACCATAGGGAGAAACCTTTTCCAAAAGAAAGGACCAATCTTGGATAACCATATCTTGCACATAACACCTGAGCTCACAACGCCTTTAGGTTAACTAGAGTCTCCATCTCCGTTTCAACAAGAGGGATATGTTGAAGAGAGACAAATCCTTAACTCCTAAACCACCTGACTTGATAGGCCTACACACTTGGTTCCACCAAACCTATACGATTTTCTTCTTGTCATCATACCCACTCTAAAGAAAAGTTCGTTAGAGTTGTTTGATCCAACAAAAGACTTATTTATGGACTTTGTAGAAATAGAGATGGAATACTGGTAAACTTGTTAACAGTACATTAAGGAGAGTAATTCATCCATGGGAAGAGATGTATTTGTCTTCTGCACAGGTATCCATTCTAATATAAATTAAAAGTTCATTTTAAAATCCACTTAACAGGTATTCATGTGAGTACCTACTGTCTATACATAACTTGTTTTATTATCGTTTCTACTTATATTATATCATCTTATGTTTTAATATATCCAAACATTAGAATTGGCAAAATGAGCTATCTAACTTGTATTAAGTTAGGTTTATTTTTAAAATTTTTATACACTAGTTTAAATTAAATCAAATTTATCAAATTTAATATTTTTAATTTAAAAATAAAATTTAAAATTTAAATCTTACGTCTTAGATCAAATCATTTTATCAATTTTAAGCATAATTTAAATGACATTATGACATGTTTGCATTTTAATATATATATATATATATATATATATATTACATTTAAGTATATTTTGATATAAATAAAATTCTTAAAGATATGAGATTTTAAAATAATTAAAAATTAATTTTAAACATATATTTTTGTAAATTTAGAAGATGAAATAAATATTTTATATGAATTTTCAAATTCAGTAAATAAACTATTTAAAACTATTTTATATTCTAAAATGCTAAAAGTAATAGTAGGGTGTTTACATTGTTAAGAAAATCTCCAGAAGATATAATCCTAATGATTTAGCATTATTAAAAGGTTTGCTTATATTAAATATGATTAAAATATAATTTATATTAATCTTTTAAGAGAGAAAAGTACATTTTTTTTAAGAACATAATGGAGAAAACTATATTTTAATTTTTCAGTATTTTGGATAAAGAAATTTGAGATTACTAAAATTTATATATTTAAATAACATTTTATTTTTTAAAATACTACATAATTTTATTTAAATAGTTTTTTTATCAAATATAAAAAATTTCAAATAAACTTTAGTTGACGAGAATTTTTAAAATTCTATATTATACTATTATTATTATTATTATTCATAATAATTATCATATTTCACTTTTTTTTAAAAAAATTACTCATTCTTATTTACAAATTATTAAAATTCTAAAATTATTGTTACAAATGCAAGGTTAAGGTTATGCGTGTGGTTCATACTTTTTAATTTTGATATGGAGGCTGGACCTAGCCCATAACAACTGGAGCTAACAATATTATTTTCAAAATATTCATGTGGGCCTTAGGCCTGTCCATGGACTTATGATGAACCAACCCTAATGAAACCCATGACAAAAAAAAAAAGAATGAAACCCCTAACTCCGAGTAGTTGGTAGGAGAGGCTTTGTTTGGGTTTTGCAATACAGTGGAGAAAAGAGAAACGGGTGTGCACAAGAGAATCAGAGAAGAGAAGGAAAAGCAGCTACGGTGTGCAGTAGGCAGAGGAGGCATGGCGGCGCCTGAATCCCCTCTCTGTTACGTCGGTGTCGCCAGGCAATCCGCTGCTTTTCGCCTCATGAAGCAAATGGTGCTCTCTCACTCTCTCACTCTCTCTTGTTCCTTAATTGTTTATAGATTGAACTTGATTTAGGGGTATGTTTGAATAATAATAATAATAATAATGCGTTATGTTAGGGATGGGAAGAAGGAGAAGGTCTCGGAAAAGACAAGCAGGGTATCAAGGGACATGTTCGAGTCAAAAACAAGCAGGATACCATTGGTTTCTTCTTATTCTTCTTCCTTTTCCTTTTCCTTTTCGTTTTCGATCTCTCTTTCTATCCTATGCTTATGCGTTTATTCATTCACTTTCCAACAGGGATTGGCCTTGAGAAGCCAAACAATTGGGCGTTTGACACCACTCAATTTGACAATATCCTCAAGAGATTGAAAGTTGTATGTTCCTCTCTGTCCATTCCTCCCTTTCTCCTTCATTCAACTCTTTTTCTTTTATCTTTTCACTTCCCTGAAATCTTTCTTTCTTTCTTCCTTTATATGTGATGAGTAGCAAGCGCCACAATCCCATGACACAGGTATAATCATATTATTACCTGTCCGTGATTTCCAACTAATTTTCCATTTATCTTCCCTTCCCATGTAACTTGCCTTATGAGGATTGTGATTTTATGAACTGTGACAGACATAAAGGAAAACGAAGTTAAGGTGGAGATTGAGGCAAGTGTTCCTGTTGATAACCAGGATTCTGCATCCAAAGCTACTAGACCACAAGGAAGGTATGTATGGCTTCTATTTATGGTTTTGTCTATTATTTGATTTAACTATGCATGACTTGTGCTTTGCTTTCTTTCAGGTACAAGAGAAGGGAGAGGGGAAAGCTTGTCTCTCAATATTCCTTGAAGGATCTTGAAGGAATTCTTGTAAGTTCTAACCATGGATACACCATTCACTGCACATTTTAAGGATCCGAGTAATATAGTTAACTTATTACCATTATTATTATTATTATTATTATTATTATTATTATTATTATTATTATTATTATTATATGCAAAAAATTAATTATTGCTGATGCTGTTTACCCGCTGTGTAATGTAATGATTTTAGAGTTTAAATGAATGAATTTGAGGTGCATGACATGACACCAGTTGCTAAGTTCAATGAGTCACTAACCAAAATTGTTGGAAATGGTTTTGGGTTCTGATATTGGCCATCGGATTCTATTTACCAGACCCTGTTAACTTTTAGTTACTTACTTCTGTCAATAAATTACTTTTGTGTTTGATTCAATCCACCTGGGACACATATAACTTTTACATGGCCACTATCTTCTATTTAGAAGCTTTGTTTGCACTTGATGGGGCTTTGTTATCATCTGAGCATTGGTTGATAAAAACACACTATAATATCTGTGTTGCAACTTGCAACTATTAAGGGTTAGTTGTGTATGCCTATACCACATAATTCAGACAAACTAACCATAGATCACTGTTTAATCTTGTGGAAGTTCTAGCAGGAAACTGGATTTTTTATATGAATCATCTTGATCCATTTAATTCTTTATTTATAAGCCATGAAACATTAGAAATTTTAAGATCAAGGTAGCAAATTCATGACAAGAAGCCCTTAAAGAAATTTTATCATTGTTTCCAAAATATAAAAATTTATGTACCTAGTGGAATGTCTCATGAAGAAGAATCAGATTTGATCGTCCATTTTAACCAATGGAATCATGCAAAATTTTGGCATGTTGGTCAACCTACTGTGTAGAGTAATTCCTTAATCAATTTCATTAATCATTGAAAAAAAATGAAAACAATGGGTATTTAAAATTTGGGTTTCATGAAGATGGCTCTTGATACCCACTCTTTGATCTTGTTTTAACTAATGAAATGACACAAACCTATGATGTTTTGGTTGAAATCTAGTGTATTGAGGAATTCCTCGGTTAATTTCAATAATTGTTGAAGCAAAAGTCCAATATCCGGCGCAATTTAACACTGTTATAAACAAAGAACTAACATGGTATAAAAACAAAAGTTGAAGGACAAATTGAAATTAAAAAATGAAGTTGAAACTTAAAATATAGGTAGAGGACTATTTGAATAACAAAACTTTTGTATGAGTAAATCAAAACTTATCCTAAATTTACAGGATCAAAATGCTAATTTACTCATTTCCTTTTTTAAAATTTCCTGTTACTTTGATATTAAAATTTAAGTATTAAGCTAATGTTGTGTCTATATTCTAAACTATTAGCATTTCTTATAATCAAGCTTCTTAAATGTGTATTTCAGTTTTATTTGATACAAGGCTGTCCCTGGTTGTTTACTTCTATGATGTTGGTGATAGGTTAAAAAGGGTGACATATCTGGGGGTGCTGATAATTCTGATGGTGAACTGGACTTGTTAAAATCATCCGAAGTTCAAAATTTTGAAGATGAAGGTATAAACTTGAAGTACAATGATGTTTTTGTGCTATTTATGTTGATTTACATGACATATGATATTTGGTTACTGCATCGGTACAGGAAGCCATAATTCTGATATACATCCAGAGTGGTGGGGCTACAAGTATGGCTTTATCTCTGGTGGATTTCTTGGAGCTGAATCAAAGAGGAAAAAGTCCACAATATCTGGAAATGCCAAAAATAGGGCAGAGAGAACTGCATTTTTTGAAGAAGATCAAGAGAACCTTTATAAACTAGTGCAAGTATGAGACCTCTTGCCTAGTGAACTTTTGAATACTGTATAATTTATTTTGTCTAATGATAACAGTAGTATGTTCACATGATGTTCAACTATAAGAGGATCTGGTGATGCTCGGGTGATATCTTAAATTTTTAGTGCTATATTGTGGTAATAATTTTTTTAGCCAAACCTGAAGGATGCAATAATTAATTATATTGTAATTGTTATGCCAGGAGAAATCGACAACAGGTAAGCAAGGACTAGGCATTAAGGACAGACCCAAGAAAGTAGCTGGCTGCTATTTTCAGGGTAAGAAGACATCCTTTGATCATAGTGATGATGAAGATTCAGCTGATGTGGATTCCTTGGAAAAACAAACACATGATGACTTGGTTAAAGTAGAAAAGATTGTTGAATGCAAAGTGAAGCTGAAAAAGTTGTGCAAACAGATTTTACAAAGGGTGAGACCTATTTCTTGTGTTGCAAGTATCTTTTTTTTTAACCTTGTATTTGGATGGAAAATTTTAACATTTCAGAGAATTTAAAATATTTGAAAATTTAAATGCTTTCAATTTAAATATTTTTATTTTAAAAATATTTTGTTTGGATAAAGAAAATGTAATTTATTATATTTAAAATTTTTTATTTGAATGGTAGAATTTAAATTTATTGAATTTTTTATTTAAATTAAATATTTTAATTTTTATTATATACAAAATTTTAGGTTTAAATATTCATAGATTTATCTTAATTTTTCTCTTACTTTTTTTTGTTCATTACAGAATTTCAATATACAAGTATTTTTATTATACAAATTTAATCAAAATAATAATCCAACAAATGTACATAATTAAAATAATAAAAATATATAATTTTATTATTTAATATTAAAAATATTATCTCTAGATATGAGAGATGAAGAAAAAAAATATAAGAGAACAAAAAAAAGAATAATAAAAAATTAAATAGTACAAATATAAAATAATAAGAGAAAGACACATGAAGAAATTTCAAATTCCATCTATTTTAGAGAAATTTTAAATTCTCTTGTTTTAATGGGTTAAAATATCCTCTAAAAATCTTTTCAATTTGAAGTTTCTTGCAAAATAATAGACAAACAAAATATTTTAATTGTTAGAATTTTAAATTCTTTCAAAAATTACTTTCCTTTCTTGAAATATCTCATCCAAACACAAGGTAATAGTAAATTCATGACTGATTATTTGCATGATTACAGGTGTCTGGAGAATCATTGAAACTGAAACAGCTCAAAGTTCTTGTTGACGAACACTCATATTCAATTTTGTCTGACTTTTCTTCAAAAAGAGAGGCTGTTGCTTACTTGAAGCAAAAGGTATGGTTGTGTTAATCCTCTATTTAGACAATTCATTTTGAATCAAACGATTTAGTGCTATTGGCAAATGCACTAAATTGCATGAGCAGTATAAAATTGACATTCCGCATGGATTATTGTTATTAACTTATTATCACATCGCTAAGTCTTATACTATCTGAATAAGCAAAATTGGGTTGATTTACTAACAAAAAATCTCCAAACATGAGTACAAGTTATAACTTGGAAAGTCTAAATTATTTTTATTTTTTGAAAATTGTCTATCTAAAATTTGTGGATGGACTTATGTGTGATCTTAAACATAATTTTCTGTTGATGGAAATATTTGATGCATAAAATAATGTTGTTCTTAACTATCTGTGCATCTGGGATAAGGTATGGGAGTTACTCTTAATGGAGCTTGGGCATTTATTCGTTACTACTCTTGGCATTCCATGCCATGGTTATATCCATGCGCATTTCTTGTATCGTCTACCAAGTTGTGACATGATTGTTCCTTGATTGCAGCTGACAGGTAGTAGGAAATTTTGTATTGAAGGGAAAAGAGTGCGATTGGCATCTAAGAGAAGCTGAAATTTTGGTACCTCTTTTGCGGCCTTTTCCGATTCATTATATTTTGAGACATCTATGCGAATATGCAGATTGCATCTTGGAGTTTAGTGTAGGTGAATTTTCATTGGTTAGCCTTACAAACGTATGTTGTAGTAATTAAATAGCATTTTACGAAATTTAATTTACGTTGTTTTGTTGTGCAAGTTAAAAATCTATGAGTGCGTGTATACCCTCGATTGGATATTAAAATTGTCTGTGTACTCATCATACGAATAATAGATGAATGAGCATGGAAATGTCAAGTGTTCCTTTATTTTAGCACTTTAAAGTTGTCTTGACTTTATCTACCATTCAATATATGTTATTTTAGCATGTAATTTATTATTATTTATCATTTTAATTATATTTTAATATTATAATTATGATGTTACTTATTAAATGGTATACAACTAAAGAATTTTCTATTTTAAATATAAAATTATGTATTTTGTTATCAAATGCCTGGATCAGTAGGTAGGACCGAAGATGTTTTTAACTTAATAAAAAATCTTGAGTTTGAATTTTTAAAAATAAATGAAAAGTATAACAATCTTATAATTTTTAAACTCATGTTTAAGGATAAAATAGGTCAAGTTAGATTACTTCTTACTCTTTATCTTAAATAGAGCTACTTTACTTTCTTAAATGAGGTCTAAACATAGCCAATTTATGTAACATAGATATTTACCAAAGTTTGATTTAATCTTTTTAAAAATCAAAGCTAAGATAATATGCCGATAAATTTAATTAAGTATTTAAATAAATCAAAATTTTAAGAAATAATAATAATAAAATATTATTATTATGAAAAAAAATCCATTTATTCTAGAAATAATTTATTGTAGATATTAAATTTGATTAATTCAACTATTAGTTTAAGAGTTTTATTAAAAAGATTAAGTTTGTAAAATTTATATTAATTTAAAAATTATTTAATTTTCATCAATCAATTTTATTCATATAATTTTTAAAATACAATTAAATGTTGACTATAAGATCATATACTAACAAATATTTAATTTATCCAAAATTTATATATATGGTAATCAAAATAATATCATATAATTTAGAAATTACATTTACAATTTATATTTAAAAAATTATTTGGTTTGATAAATATTTAAAATATATTCTTAAAATAAATAAATCTTTTCCACTTATTAGACTTAAAAAGAAATAAATTTTTTAAAGTCCAACTATGTAAACCAAATATACTTTTTTTTTTCAATATTAATCTACTGGATAAACCTAGGTTAGACTATACCTTATACAAATCCTACCATAAACTACTGGCAATTTGGCCACTTGTATTCTTTCCCCGGTTTCTAGGTTTATATACATGAAATGGACGGCAGCACTGTTGATTGTTAAATGCATAGTTTTTTCTTGGATAAGTATGTTTTCACGTTATTCAAAGGTGTATCCTTTATGGACACAAAAGAGAGATAAAAGAGAAAGAAAAAATGATAGGGTAATGCATAATATGATAAAAATAAAAAAAAATTATATATTAGTTTCATATATATATTTCTTAAAATATTTCTATTAAGAAGAAAAATAATAAATAAGAAAATGATATAATTAAGAGATAAAAAATTATTAAAATATTGTAAAAGATTATTATGAGAATTATTAGGATCTTACTAACTAGTATAATAAGAATGTTAGTTAAAAAAATTGGAAAGTTTTTTATTAAGAATTATTTTAAAATATATTGAAAAATAAAATAATATAAGTTTATAATTTATAATAAAAAATTCATACTTAGTTTTTAACCAATATTTTTGGGATTAAGACTAGTATTTTTTAAATTATTATTCAAAATAAAATAAAGTATTAAACAAATGTAAAAATCATGATTGTTTTTCCTGTTGGGATTAACAAAACATTTCATTCTTTTAGAAGCAATTTCCTTTTTTGAGAAAAAGAAAAAGAAAAAAACAGAATTAGACTTAACACCGAATGACAGATACTTCCGTGTGTCTTAGGAAGAATAAATGTCTACATTTGAAAGTATGTTAAATAAGTAGAAACATAAGAAAAAATATATAATACGATAGAAAAATTATAAAAAAATTCAAAATAATGTTAATCAATATCTTAGAAATAATGTCAGTTTTGACCAACTTAGGAAGGAATCGTGCGACTTCAGATTAACCCATTTGATAATTATGTAGCTAAGCACGTGTGCAGTTTTTTCAACTATATGATACTACCCAACTTGAATGTTACTACTCAAAAGGATAAAAGTGGAGGAAAATACAAGAAAATTCACTTGTTTTAGGTTGTAGTTTAACGACTGTATTAATATCAAGAATTTAGTTGAAATGTACTTTATATAATTATTTAATTATAATTTGTAAAATGATTAAAATTATTTATTTTATAAAAATTTATTAAAAGTTATACTTATCATAATTTTTAATTATTTGATAATGTAAAAATTCTTAGATTATTAATATATTAAAATTAAACTTTAATATTAAATATATTTTATTGCTTAAATATTTTTAATTATTTTAAAACATAGTTAAATAAATTTAACATAATAGTTTTTATTAATTTTTATTTTTCAATTTTATTAACATTATCCAATTTAATAAAAAATATTTATTATATTTTAATTTTTTATGTAATAAATATTATATTTTAATAATTTTTTATTATTTTAAAATTTTTAAAATTTGAACAAATTATGTTGACATTCCAAAATTTACAAGATATCTATTTATTTTTTATATTATTTTAATTTTTTTATACATATAATATAATAAAATTTTTATATAAAGTTATATAATTGATAAGAGTATGAAAATTATACCTTTATATAAATTAATAAATATCTAGATAAGATTAAAAGTAGAAGGAATATTGAATATTTTTTAATAAATTTTAGGAAGTGCTAATGTAATTTTTTCTTAAAACTTATTTAAAAACCAATGCTAATATTTTTTTATTAAGTTATGTCATATCTAACAATACTTGTTTAAATTTTGTAAAAAAAAGATTTGAATTTTAAAATAAAAAATTATATAAAATAAAGTATATTTACAGTTATTAATTAAAAAATAAATTACTAAAATTATATAAAATTAAATACATATATAAAGCAAACCTTATAATCTCAATCTTGTTTAATAAGTTCTCACTAACCGTACCCTACCCTTTAGAATATTATAAATTTAATTTTTATTTTAAAAACAACAATAGTATTAATTATTTAAATGATAGCATGAAAAATAGATAAAACTTTGTTAATATAAATTTTAGAACAAAATAAAAATATAAAAAAATATCAATTAATAAATCTAAAAATAAATTTATAATATTTATAATTAAAATAAAAATAATTTCTTTATTTTTTATAAAAAGGACAGGAAGTAATATTTTATTTGTAATTGAAAAATTAACTTGCGCATATGGAATGGAAACGCGGTAACTGCACAACTGAACTTCCCGGATTTGTGAGACACAATTACTTATTACAAAATGAGGATGGAACACATGTGGGTAACTTTCAAGTTTCAATGCTTCAATGCTTCAATTTATGTTTAGCGTATGAAGAGTGTTGTGAACAGGAACAATTGGAAAAAAAGTCATAAAATTGGGCTGTGATGATGAAATGTATGATGGTTCCGACTGTACTAAACGGACCACTTTTGTCATAAAAGTCTAAATTTGCACCGTAACACTTTCCCTCCATTTTACGAAACAAACAATATTTCAGCTTTATATGCTTCTTTTTTCTTTCCATTACTTTGTCCTTTTTTAACGGTCAGTGGAAACAACTGAAGACCATACATCCCCGCAAAGCAAATTAAATAATAATTAAGTAATAATTGCATGGAAGAGTTGGAATAGATATTGGATCTGTCTTCAAATTGATGGAAAGGGTAGATATCCTAGCATTCAACTTGGTATGTATTATTTCATAAGATTAATACATAGCATATGTATGAAACGTGAATCTGCTTGTTGATGTGATGCATATAGATGGATGAGTTATAATTAAAAGATCATAATACTCCTATGAGGTAAATCTAGTGTGGCATAAACTTTATATTGCTGAGTAGTAATTTAATATAATCTACATATGTATAGGAAATATTGCATATGCAAATCAAAATATTTATTGAGCCTTAGATAATTCTCGGACTAAGTGAATGAGTTAGTGGTGGGTGGCCAAATCAGGCCAAGTGTTATTACTTGCTAGATTAATTGATCTGTCCATGCAAATCCAAAAGAACAAAAAATGGTGGCAATTTGGCGACGCTGGACAAATTTTTTAGATATTGAGTTAATTTTCACATGTTTTATTATCTTGGGATAAATGAGTGGAACAATATCTTTAAGGGAGATAAAGAAGAAAGAAGTGATAAAGTTTGGTTTTCCTAGGATCCTAGCTTGGATTGATAGTACAGTAGTGGTATGGTAGTGCACAAATGAGAGTGGTCTCAAATCTAAAAAGGGTTGAAGCTACTTACAGTGATTACCCTATGAAATCCTATACAAAAGCAAGAAAACGTATGTAACTAATTCAAAGCCCACTAGAGCAAACTAGTGCATCTAAAACCATAAGACTACGTCTTTATATACGCATGCATGACGTAATATATACGATCGTATTCGTATTCGTATATATATATATATCAGCCGTGAGAGAAAAACGGCCAAGAAACCAAGTGAAGGCTGAAGGTAGGTTAATATATATATAACAATAAATTCCAAATTATTGGCCTCTTACGTACGAGATCCGCTAACCAATCAAATTGATTTATATTGACTTAACCATAGGACTGATTCAATTGTATTATTATTATTATTTTTTCAGTGTCCTATTAATCCTAAAATAAAGGGAAAGATGGACAATATATTAATGGGCTCAGCACCGAATTGCTGAAAAGAAATATCCCTTCCCCACTTCCACTTGCTCCTATATTTTGACTTTCTGGTTAGTCAACGCAATTGAAATACTACAGCCAGTTTGAACTTTGAAGCAAAACACAACCCACTTGTTACCATTTAATCTATCTATATATATTGCCAAACATTGGTTGACATTTCTTCAAAACCCTCCTCTCCTTACAAAAATCTCTGACTTCCACATTGGATGAATTTGAGTGCCATATGGATTGGGATCTGGAAGCTATTGTGAGAGGAAGCAGCAACTGTGAAGGAAGCACCATGATGGACGATCCAGATCCAAGTTTTTCTTATTTCTTTTCGGAACAAGATGATGAGGTACTTGGTAGTTTCCCAGAATTCTCTGAAACCACGAGGGTCCTTGATGATTTGGAAGAACTTTACAAACCTTTTTACCCGGTTTTGCACCCTCTTTCACCGCACACCATTGTTACAACTTCCTTACCTATCCCCAAAGAATCCCAAGAAGTCAAACACATAGAACTCAAAGCATCAGAGGAAGAACCTCCACAAGGGTTGCAACTTCCCGCAGCATCTAAATGTAAAAAAAGGTAGGTTAACTAAATTATATTGTAAAGTAAATTGTTAATTTCCGTCTATATAATTGCTCAAATATATTTTTGTTCTTGAAAATATTTTTAAAAAAAATTATTTAAATTTTATTCATTTTCAATTCTCTATGCAGTACGCAAATTTTATAAATTCCAAGGCTTAAAAATATATTAAATTTTACATAAAAATTAATTGTAAAAAGTATCATATTTTTAAGGATTAAAGAAAACATTAAAATTTAGATTTCTATGATTTGAACATAAAAATTGACATTATACACGACACTGTATACTGTATTTTAATTTTTCTGTTGCTTTAAGCATATATAAAAAAGTATAATTCAAACTAAAAAAGAGTCGACTATATTTTACTATGGTATACTGAATTATGATGTTGATGAAACATTTGGCTTAAACTTGTATAATTTTTTTCAGAGGTGTGTAAGCAGTGGAAAGTAAATAATGGTATATATAAGGATGTTGTTATTGATATGCAGCAAGAAGAACCAGAACAAGAATGTGGTGAAGCAGGTAACAACAGCAGAAGGTTTAGACGATGCATGGGCATGGCGTAAATATGGACAGAAACCAATAAAGGGTTCAGCATATCCTAGAAGTTACTACAGATGCAGCAGTTCAAAAGGGTGTTTGGCGAGGAAACAAGTTGAAAGAAGCCATTCAGATCCTTCTGTTTTTCTTGTTACATACACTGCTGAACACAGCCATCCTCACCCTACTCGTAGAAACTCTCTTGCTGGGACCACACGCAAGAACAATTCCCTTGTTTCACCTCAAACAAATTCTTCTTCTTCTTCTTCTTCTAATTCCTCATCATTACTACTATTAACAGATCACTCTCCAAGGACACCTTTGGTGGTGAAGTCCATTGAAGATGACGGACTTCTAACAAGTCTGCAACAAACTAATAAGGAGGATTTTCTTGATCATTGGTTGGATGATGATTGGATTCTTCAGTGTCAACAACTTCCATTAGATTCCTGCCATTTCACCCATGTTTTTCCAGAATGTTAGTTACTTTTTTTTTTCTTTAATTAACCAATCTAATGAGTATCACTAGTTTGTAATTTTGTTTCACTTTTTTAAGGTCAATGTATATCCACCTTTCCCTAGCTAGCTACTTTCTCTTTAATCCTTCTCTTGCTCACTTTCCGCACTATTCTTTCGATTCTTCTTTAATTCCTTCTTTTTGAAATCCCTAATTCTTGGGGTGCTGTTATTATATCATTTTGGTAAAAAAGGTTGGTTATATATTGGCATATACTGAATTGAGATCAAATTGCTTTTGATTATAAATCATGGAATCATACTGCAATTCGTTTTTAATCAATCACTTATTATTTTGACTCATCATTTATGTAAGTTATTTGGCTTTTTTATCTGGTATATCTGCTGCACTGCATATATCAAAAGAAAAGAATACGTAGAAAAGAAAAAATTTACTACATTGAAATTATAGATATCACTTATTACATTTTTTTTTTCGGTTTTAACTCATTCTCTTATGTACATGATATACAAGATATTAGGATGTTATAAATTGATTATTGTAAAAAGTTACTTGAATTTTCAAGGAAGAGATGAAATACTGGGTTAAATGTAAGCACGTATGTTTAAATTTTTCATTAAATAATAATATATTGCTCCAAAGAAATTATGTCATCAAACTTTCCGCATATATGTGCTGATTTCATTCGTAGCATTAATTCATATATGGATGTATCACGACGAGACTAAACATAAAACGTGGAGTTTTATTTATGTTTGGTACATTTTAAAATAAAGTTGAATAAAACATGAGACTGAAAAAAAGCATATTTTAGTTTTGCGAAGAAAAAAAAAAGTGGAATCAACAAGAACCCAATAAAACAAAATACTTCATTTTGTTTTATTCATATTCCAACCGTCATCTACTGTCATCAAAATTTGCAGCCTTTATCTTTCCACACGCACACACATAATTTTTTAGTAACATTTAATCTGCCTAGAAATTTTTTCAAAGAAACAGCTCACGGATTTGCAGCGATTCCGATTACATAACATAGTAATGTGTTCAGGCCATAGTACAGTTTCCTCTTCTAAATAATAAGATGTTTGAAGAGAAAGCTGTTACATATTCAACGGATAGTGTCTATCTTTGTTGAAAACCTCATATGAGTGTATGTAACCCTATTGTCTTTTATCGAGAAAACCGGATGCAAAGTTAGCTGAGCTTAGTTATACCATGTGATTTCATAAGGAGTAGGAAAACATGAGAAATATTTATCTAGGAAACTAACATTTTAGTTCTTATTTTGTCTAGCGAATTGCAAAACAATCTCTAATTTATTAAAATTATATTGTTAATCTCTTATATTATAATTTATTATACAATTTTATTTTTATTCAATTTTTTAACAACATACTTATATATTATGTTAAATGTTACCATAGCTATCATATGCATTTAGAAATTAATAAAAAGATAAATTCATCCTTTACTTTTTACTTTTTATAATATTGCAAATTGATTATTGATTTTTTAAATTTTTTTTATTAATTTCTTATTTGTTGATTTGTCTTACAAATTTGTTCTTGTAAAAAGAATAATTTATATTATTTTAAATAAGTAAATAAATTAATTTGCATAATTTTTAAAAGTGAAAGATTAATTTGTATAATTTTAAAATTAAGGATCAATTTGTAGTGCGTACATAACTCGTTTAAAAATATCATCGTATTGCTATTGTGACATTCCCTCATTATACCTAACCATTCTCTCTTACCATCATGTAGATTTTGCTATAGTTCTTGAATGGATTCTCTTTCTCTCACTTATCCTTTCTTACCGTCATTTGTTATTATAAGAGGATCATCCACTCATGGAATGTTAAAACATCGTTCAAGCAGCCTCAATCTTAGCTTCATGTCATGCCTATTGTCTTTCTAATTTTTTGCAATAGATTATCTTTATATTTTAAAAAGATAAAAAAAATTAAAAAAATTGCTCATAATCTCGAAGCACATGGTTAGGATTCGCAAGAAAGAGCATAAAAGTAAGGAAAGAAATTGGAACTGAAGAATCTAATAAGAAAAAAGAAGATGCATATAAGGAAGGCATGAGAAAAGTCGAGTTTATTTATCCTCAAGCTCTAATTTATTTTCATCACTTTAAATTTCATTTGATTCCGAAGAGTCTGACTTATCTTCTACAAAAAATAATAATTACACTAATAACTACATTAATAATAATAATGATAAATAAAATAAAATAAAATTTATTTTAAATATGACAAAGATAGATTTGAGAAGAGAAAAGATTGGATGAATCAAAAGAAAGAAAAGTGAAGAGGTAAAAGAACATGAGACTATTAAATTTATTGGAAAAAAAATTATAACATTGTTGCATTATAATTTAGGTTGTTGTAAATATAACTAAATTAACATGATAAAAAAAATAGAAAAAATACATTTTAACAAAAAAATAATAATAACTCAAAATGATAACATTGAAATATCTCATAATAGTTGATCTAACATTTAAAAAATAAGAACTATTTTACAATTTATAAATAAAAAAATTAAAATAATAATTTATTCAATATTTTCTACACAAATCAATCAGATATAAGTGTTATATGCAAAAAATTATTTAAAATACACTTAATTTATGTACTAAAGAAAAAAAACGATAAACTTATCTTTAAAGTAGGGTTTTTTTTTTGTCAAATAAAGAGAAAAAAATTTTGAACAGGGGTAGTATATATTAATTGTTAATATGACTATCTATTGTAAGCAATGCATGGTGGCTAGTTTTCTTTTCCCCAATTTAAAATTCCCCCAACGTGTAATGACCGCATCTTGTAAGTAGGGCACCAATCCACCGACTGCCAGCTCAGTCGCCGACCTTTCTTAACTGTTTAAAGGAAAACGGTCCACTGTTTGTTTATCCATCCATGTCAATTACTTTTTTCCTATCCGTGTTGGCTTTTAGCTCTACTCATTTTTTAAAGTTTATTTTTAATTTTATTTCAATATAAATATATTTTATAAAATAGTTTACAGTAAGTTGAAATAGAAAAGAGTAAAATAAGAATAATAAAATTAAAAAAATAAAAAAAGAATGAAAAAATATCAACCTCCATTTATAAGAAAAAGAATAAGAAGAATTAAAAGAGAAAATAACGGATCATTTTAAGCAAAATTCTAGTAAAATTGACGGCAAAAGAATGAATTAAAAATTAGTTTATATCTAAAAATGATCTTTTTAAAAACGAATTGAAAATAATTAAATTAGTTTAAATAATAAATTAAAGTTATTTTATATTATAATATATTTTTAAAGATTATGCTGGTCTCATACTTATTATCAATTTCACTAAAAAAAATCATTTATCTTTTTAATCTATTGGTTCACTCTCAGATTAATTTTGTAATTCTTAAATTTTAATCAAAGATAACAATATGCAAATCATTTTTTGCCAGAAACATGATTCTGGACTGTGGAAAATTTTAACTAAACAAGATAAAAGTAAAATTACCTTTTTAAATATATGTATGTATTTTTGTTAAGATATTGTAAGTCCCGAATCTAAAGCCAATTTTACTGAACATAACAATTAATTTTTTTACTAATTCTCTCAAAATCAATATATTAATTGTGTTTAATTTTGAAAATATCATATTTAACCAAATGACAATAATTAATATTACACTTTTTTAAAAAAAACGTGATTTTTAGATCGTGAAAAATCTTAACCTGACAAGTTAAATAACGACAAGAGTTGTGGTAGACTTTTTTGTTTTTTTAAATAATGTTTATATATGATTTTGTACATCTAAGTAATTTGATATGAAAGAGTGTTCTAATGAAAGATGAGAAAACTAAAACTAGATATTTATTAAACACGGCGAATAATACCAACCTTGAAGCTTTCGAAACTTGCCTCCCCACTCTTTCAGTCCTTCAAAATCACATGGGAGATCTCTGACTGTAATTCTTTCCCGTTGTGTATGAATTGTGATATGAACGAAGATGCTATGTTGTTTCAAAGAAATAATTCATTCAAGAGGTACAGCTTTATAGGTATAGATTTCTCAAAAATCAAGAATGGGTGGCATTTGATAGAAGTAAAAAAAAACAGGTAAATAATTCCATTATACAACTATGAGTTTTAATAATAATAACCCCAAGACTATTAAATTATATTGATTAACCTGCTTTGTTTAGACTTCATAGAATTTGATAAGATGAATGTCTAAATTAATCTTAATTATAAAATTTATATATTTTTTGCATGCAATGAAAATAAAGAGATTTAAACTTACAATCTCATATAAATTGTTCTAATCTTCTATCACTAAATTGACTTTAGTGAATAAATTTTACATTAAAATGTATATTATAATAAAAAAAAAACTATAGTAATTTATCAAACAAATTGTTATGGTCCAAAGTCTAGAAAAAGGAAATTATAAACATTGCTAAAGGCTTATTTATATTCAATCTATAACCAAGTTTCATCACGTTTTATGTGCTTTATGTGAGAGTAATTGTTTTCAATTCCATCAAAACTTTATTCCAGCACTGATACAAACACTCAAACAGGCACTAAAGAATCTAAAGAATTCAGCATGAGGGGGAGTAGGGGGTGCTAAGGAAGAAAGAACCCCAAGACTTATCTTATTGAAGAATTAAAGAATGCAAGATACAAGAAGAAATGTATTACAATCTATCTACACGTGTTCTACTAACAATCCTTTTTATAGTCTCAGGTGTCATTATTATTAGCATAACAATCATAAACGACTACTTCTAATTTCTAACCAACGGAATTAACTAACTGCTAACTAATTCTGCATCAAAGACAAAGATGCTGATTTTTCGTGATGTCACGGATCCAGGTTTAACAAAGATCGGTGAATGCTTTGATTCCTATCCTTGGTTGCCTAAAAGGAGACACTGGAATTTTTAACTGATCTATAGCGACGAAGCAGCCCCAAACAGTATCACTACTTCTTCTTTTTTAAAGGGCGAAAAAAAATGCATTGCCTCTTTGAAAATGATATATGATTGACTCTAATCTAAATTAATCTTTCTTTTATATGAAAAGAAAAATCAGTAATACTAGACTTCATCGAAATTTTTGACAAAAATAACGCACCAACTATGGGGCTTATTTCCATTTCGTTCTTTAACCATGTAAGTTATTTAATTTGTTGATTAACCAATAGAAAACCACTTTTTTATTATAAGCCAAGTAATTTTATTAATTAACCAATAGAAAACTACCCCCTTGAGTTTGTACAAATTCGTTAATAAAAAAATTTTCGTACTATAAAACACTGCTCTTGAAGAATATCTTTCTATCTCCCTATTCTTGGATAATTTAATCCTGCATTCTCACTTGGTTCCTCTTAAAAACTAATTCACTGAGATCTCAACAATCTTAAGTATATTTCGGCGCAGCTCAACAATTATCTTTCATACAATTTAAAAATTATAGTTAGTCAATTGCCCTCCGAAAAAGGCATAAAGGTACATTATTATATAACAGGGTTTAAGGTTTATTTCCTGTTGTTTATTATGTGGGCATGGTCTCAATGTGACCGTCAAAACAAAAAGACAACACTCGAATAAGCTACATGAGAAGCCGGAGTCCTGTACAAATTTTAAGGGGCGGGGGGGGACCAAATAATGATATCTGTAAAATGGGAGAACAAAGTAATTTTCTCTCATGACATATAAAAAGACTGCACAAACCTCTGTACTCGCTAACTATAAAGACTAATTTTTCCCCCATAATTCTTCGGGACTTCAGAAACTACTTATTCATAGATAGCGACCAAACAGTCAATCAGAGTGGTTATTCATTTTGAAGAATTTTGTGAATATTTGGTCCCTAACTGGAAATAAGTGAACAATTCCTATATTATGAGCCTCTCTTCTTCCTTTTCTAAATATTTCATCCGAAAGATAGCCTATCTCAAGTCACACCAAGGCCATCCAGTTGGCTCCTGGTACAATCAAGCTAATCTCAATAAATCCTCACAAAGGTGGTGTCGAAATGTAGGAGCACCAATGAATACCTCCTCAAAATAGTATGCTACTATGAGCGGATAAAAAAATCTTCTGCTGCTAGTTTGAGCTGCTATGCTTGCTGAAGGTTCGTTTCATGATAAGGCCTTCACTAAAATTGTGAAATCAGTGAAAATTTCCAGCAAGAACTTCAAAGAATCGCACTCTAGTTGCTTACAACTGAAAAGTACCCAATTCATGACCATGCCTTGTAAGAAGCACTTTCCGCCCATCAGCCCATTCTAGTCGATAGGAGAGGTCCAGATTATGAAGCAATTGTTTCAAACCGTCCCCATGATTTGAATCCCTGGGATTATTCTAGAAAAAAATATATAGGTGGCATTACACAAAAGGAGAAATAGATATATGGCAGTAGTAGATGACTTAATGGCCCGTAATAAAGATGGTAGAAAGTAGAAAAGCTTTCATCTTAAGCTATTTATCATATATTCATGCATCTCAACCAATTCAATGTATTTTTGCATGGTAACAACTAACAACCAACTTTCTATTAGGTTTTCATCATGTGCTAAGTTAAACTAATAAGGAGACTACTAGTTTCCAACTTAGCAATTGAATTTTCCTGCTAAATATAGATTTATACAACTCATTGCATCTTCCACTACGGCATCAGTTTCATTCCCTAGACACAAAATAGTTATACGTCTGAAAAACCGACAAAAAAGAAGATAATAAAAGAAAATCACCTGAAAGTTCAACTGCCTGTCAGTTTCCAAAATATTGGCCATTATGCTTGACCTTGATGAATTAGGTGAAAATCCTTCCCAAGGAGGAACAAAGATTAGTTTGGTGCACTGGACAGGAACAAAATTCCGGCTTAGTTTCTCCCACCAGAAAGATCCCAGTGACCACCATCTAATCAGTAGCCCATGTTCAGAAAAAGCAACCAGCCCCTATCGGTGAGGAATGTTCAGGGTGTAGGAGTGAAAGAAGTATCAGTTTAAAGAAAGCACTAATTTCAAGGTATATAAATTAACAGAAAAAGAAAGAAAATAAAAACAACCAAACCTTTTTACCATTAGGTGAGGTTGGCTACATGAATCAAATACCATAATGTTTTATCATAAAACATGTCTATAAATAAATTATTGACCTCTAAATTTTAATGATTTCGCCTGTAGTTTTTCTCAATCTGTCTCTACCTCTAGCGATTCAATTACTCTCCTAGACCAGGAAATAAAAATAACTATAACTAAAATAGTTTGGATGGAAATGGCACATACATTAGCTTACTAAGACAAGTAGAGATATACTGATTTTCACCAAAAAATATTCTTAACCAATTACTAAGACAGCAATTATTAGGAAAGGATAGTACAATTAAGGGAATAAGAGTCCAACAATTTCATGAGCAATTTGTGCGCAAGCACAATGCCTACAGGCAAATCAATCAAAAGCTCAATGCATAAAATAATGATAAAGTCTGTGCCGAAATCTGCATGGAAATTATTTTAATATTATCAGGAGCTTTTGGTTGGCTGTACCTATAAGCACTATGCTTACACAAGATTGCTTCTGGTTCACAGAACAGTTTTGAAAATGAGAAAAAAGAAACAGAGGAATACTCAAAAGAGATTTTGGAAAATATTATGTAACAAAGCTTTTCATATGGTTTCAATAGGTCAAATCAGTTATGATGAACGAATATGGAAAGCTTAGTTAAATCATACAAAAAAATAGCAAAATAATGGGTCAGAACTATAAGACAGACTATCAGGAAGTATGTTGGATTCCCCTTTATTATTAAGAGTAGTCAAAATATTTCTCGAAACTAATTTTCTTAATCTCATTATCATCATAAATAACAGTATCATATGGTCTGAAGCCAGTAACAGCCAATATTTAGGTCTCAGATAATATCATTATTTGATTGGCTAATACAAAATCTACCAACTAGATCATATCATCAAACACCAAATAATCAAGGTTTTTATCAACATCTGGACAGTACCTCTCCATCTGGTGAAAAGCTCAGTGCCGAAATTGCAGTAGTTAACACTCCTGATGCTGCTGCTGTGAGCAGAGTTGGAAGTCCAGGAGGTCCACTTGCATCCAAAACCTTTATCATTGTCACACTGCATTAAAAAAATGAAAGCTCTTCTTCATTTTAGGAAATAATTATCTCTTTAGATATCACAGAGAGACAAGACACAAGCAGACAACATTTTGAATCAGAAATTTCAAAAGGGAAGCATATAAGGGTGGGGTGGAGAGGGAGGGAGAGAGAGAGAGAGGAAACAAGTCATAAATTCCATTATCATATAAACAGGGAAAGTCAGGTCCACAATAAATTCTAATTCTTTTCATCCAATCCTTAAAGCTCCTAAAAAGTTTATCTATATCATCCATAGCCTACCCATGGTATTAAATGGACATTATACTCACAAATATTTGAAAATGGAATTTAAAACAGTTATGATGATTTACAAATACAGAATGCATTTGATCAGGTGATTTTCCCCATCATTTTCTTAATATGATTTGATGACTGAAGAATACAATTATCAACAAAGAAAATAGCCATTCAGCTATTTAGGATACAATCAGGGGTGGAATTAAGCAGTAAGCATAGAACCACCAAAACCTCTTTTTTCCCCTTAACTATTCTCAGTATTTTTATTCTCTCCCTTCAAAGTTTTAATTGTAATTCCATCTCATGATTTTTATTTCTTTGACCTTTCTACCCTGCATGTAACATATATATGAACACAAAATCAAGTGTACTTCTCTCAAGTACATGTGTGAGATAGAACAATAAAGGGGTATCTAAATATTGTCAGTGTAAATCCATTCTGAATTTATAAATTTAAACAATTAAAAATTACAGCTTATCTCCTAATGCTATACCTTTGCATATCATAAACCCTAATGCTTGCATTGTTAGTTTCTCCAACCACATCTCCAACAGCTAGTCTGGTCCATGAATCATTCACAGCAACCATAGGATATACACGCACAACTTCCTTGAAAGTTGTCATCGAACTCTGGAAGCATGCCTTCCGCATGACTGAGTTGCTAGGATCTATAGTCTGTAAAATGAAGTGGACAACCTGCAGATCTGACCCACTGTCACAAAAATTCATGCTTTCATGTTTCAAAACAATTAAGCAGTATGAAATTTAAAACTTAAGGGGCAGAGAAAATTACAAGCAGGTCCTATTATGTGCATGGTTCAGTACAAAAATAAGAAAACCCTCGAAACAGAGAATCACTCTGCCCCAACCATCAGGAATAGAAAAGAACAGCAATAAGTGATGAAAGATAAAAAAGTAAGAACAAGAATTGTTTAAAAAGAAGGTAGGTAAATCCATACAAAAACACATTTAGCTCTAAAATGAAGAACTGATAAAGAGATACTGACAAGATTCAGTTTGCAAGGCATAAATACAAAATAGTTCTAGCTGTCATCATTGGTATACAACAACAACAAAGCCTTTCACCACCAGGTAGGGTCAGCCACATGGATCAAAAATGTTTTGTTGTTAAATCATGTCTACAGACAGATTAATCTTTTAATTTTTCTTAATCATTTCACCTATCAATTTTCTGAGTCTACCTCTATCCCTAACATTAAACATCTAAGATGGAAAGATAAAATATACTGTATATTTTATTTTTTCTTAAAATAATAAAGTATTATCATTTGTCTTTCCCATTGGTTTTGGAAATAATTATCTCCAAACAAAAGCCATTTGCCATGAGGAACAAGTCCACAGTAAGAACTGCTAATATGTTAATTTTCAAGGATACACATCTAACAAATGGAAATTTAAAAATAATCAAACACGAAAAGAAATAGATATAAATGAACATCTTGAAGTGGATATTGAACCAAAAACATGAAGTCTGGCGGAAAAATTGGCCCAGAACTAGAAGCTGTATGATGAATCTATCTAGAACATTGACAAAGATCAAGTTAGTCCTAGTAACAAGTAGCTTTACAAACCTTGTCAAGGTATTGGGCCAAATTCTTCGGAGAACCACGCATAATCCTTATAAGAGTCAACAAGGACACCATATGCACAGGTGAATCAGATGCAGTAGACCATATTTGGCTTTCTATCACAGTCAAAAAGCCTGGTATATCGACCATAGCTAAATTTGGAAGAAGAACCTCCACCAAAGTCTTTTTAATAGAAAAAGATGCATCTGAAATTTCTGGAGCTGACTTGGAAGATGGACCACTCAACTCTACTTGGAAAAAAATATCTCCGATCAGATGAGGAATCTCAGAGATAATGCATTCTTTCCATGTACTCTCCATGCCCTCTGCAAGGAGCTCAGCAGCAGTGGAGCTGTACTTCTCATTCATCGCCATAGCCAACTTCACCAATGGATGAACAACTAATGTGATAAGACTTGGCTTTACAAGACTAGGGTACCAGATAGCCAGTGCAGCAGCAACAATAATGTGAGATGTCATTGCATCCTGACTTGTTCCACCAACACAAGAAATCCAATCTTGCACTTCAAATGATTCTAGCCAAGCACGAATCCTGGATTCCTCATACTGGGAAATTCCTTGTTTTTCTGCCTTAGGAGTTATGCTTTCTACTGTCATATTTCCTAGATGTTTGTCTCTATTTCCAGTTTCGTAGCTCATATCAGTTGACTCAGGAGGTTTTAAATTGTATAGAGGTGGAGGAATAGCATGAGAGGCAGCACAATGAAATATAGAACGCGCGGCCATACGTACATGTTCACTTTCGTCTTGCCAAAAAGCCACCAGTAGCTGTAAAAAGAAGATAGCATTCAGAACTTGATATCGAGTAATTGGGGAATTTTTTAGTAACACACAATAAGCATTATCAACCACCCATATACAACAAATGACGACACTAATCCAGCGTTGGAATTGATCATTCCAGATTCCAGTAATATCATCTTATGGAACAATAAAATAGAAAATAAAAATTGCTTTAGTAAAATGTTAAGCTGCAGTGAAGAGAATGGACTGCCAGATTTTAATCTATCTCAGGCACTTAAGAAACACAGATGAAGCTCTTCTAAAGTGAGTTGTTTCTGAAGTGAAAAAGTACGGAGGTATCTACCCTAAATTTGATTTAAGGTGCATCTTGATTTTAATCCACTAATTTTTAAGGGCAGATACACCCTTACACAATTTAGAGACGAACTCCCTTTTAAAGAGCATTTTCCAAGAAACATGCAATGTACAAGTTTCAACTGTTGATTAGTTATTGTTTAGCATTCAAAATTTAAAAGCAAAATTTGTTCTCCAAAAGAAAATTGAATCAGAGACAGACAAGAGGGATGATCAAACTACAAAGGCCACACAGTAGAGGGTTTTCCCCCTGGTCTAACATATTTCCCCCAACTGCCTCTTTTTTATGATTTAGGGAATGTAGTAACAAAATTATGCGAATTCTATGGGGAAGGGGAGAGGATGTATGGATTGTGTGCCAGCCAGTTGTACTCCCAAAAGTACCTAACTGTAGCAGCACCCGATACATGTTGGGTATGCATATAACAACCAAAGACTTTTCCCACTAGGGTGTACCTATGTGATTTTATTTTGGAATGTTCAAGCTTCATAACTATTGGCATCAGACTGTGCACTCATATCTTGGCCCAAAATATTATTTTTCCAATCAAAAATTTCTAAACTATACAGCTTTTGGACTAGCAGCTCTTTTCCTCTTTGAGAAATGAAATGATACATATTTCCTAAGATGTGCAACACTACACCAGAAAATTTGTCTTGCAAGAATGAAAATTGAACAAAAGAGCAAGATAGATAAATAGATATTGTAAAAGAAATAAAGCATAACATTTTACACAACAGTAGCCTTATCCCATTAGGTGAAGTCGGTTACATAAATTGCACGATGTTGTTGAATTCAGTCAAACCAAATTCTCAAACATATTATTTACCATAAGATTCTGATAGGTACCTGGTATTTTTATTATGAAAAGATAGGGAGTAACTCCCAAATTACAAAACACACCGCAGAGCTTTGAGGGTCTGCACCTCCCACTGTCCAAAAGTCCCTAAATCCCTCTTCAAATGACAAGATTCCCTTTCTCTTAACCTTTCCTATTATTTGTAGGCAAACTGTCCCGAGTCTTCTCTATCTCAACCCAACTAACTAATAGAAATAGCAACTAACCTAACTAATTATTGATTGTAAAACAAAACCCTAAGTAACAACTAATGGGTATCTAACAATACTCCCCTCCTAAAAATTCACCTTATCCTCAAGGTGATAGCTTGTAGCTGCTAAAAACCAATTTCCACCAGGTGATATCTGTTGAAGACAATTTCACCACAGTCCCATTGCTGGACATATAAAGCCCAAGCTATGCTTCAAGTGTTGGGCAAATTCTCTGAGCTGCTGAAATAAATTCCACCAAGGTCAAATAAAAAGCCCTTTAGACTTTCATGCTGCCAACTCCCCTCAAAAGCTTCAACAAGACCAATTTCTAGCCCTTGCTTAAATGGTTTGTGGAGAATTTTCATGACCTGCAAAACTCTTATAGCAACAATATGAAATCTGAGAAAAGGGAAGCCTTGAGCTCTTCCACTTTGCTCTTCCCCCTTCCGGTTGCTTCTCAATGCAGCAGTATTATCTATTGGTGACTTTCGCCTTTTCTCCCTTTGTCTTCTGCACAACGGATTGGATATGAAAGTTAAGGCCATAAATCTCTTATCATCCTAGTTGATGTCTTCCTACACTTAGTTCTTATCCCCTCCTGGACAACATTCCTCTTTTGTTGTAGAATGACAATTTGTTCCGCTAGAGGAGTTTCAGCTACCACACTAGTAACCAGGTTTGGAGCTTCCAATGGAGGACATTTATCCAAAACATCTAAATTCCCGATCTCCACCACCATTGAAGACCCATCTCCCTTCGTGGAAAAACCTGCATCTAGTAGTTCCAGCAATGGTATTTGGCTGGCCTAACTTCCAAAAGCCCAAGGTTGGACAATCATTGTAGGGTACTTGAGGCCATGCTCTAACCTATACTGTTTGTTCACCCTACCCACTTGTATTCCACCGTGACTTATACCTGGTTGCAGTGAGCTTCTTACAGTAACAACTTCCTTGGAGCCTTCCTCGTCCTGTGTCTTTATTTCACCCAAATCTACATCACAACCATCATTATCTTTCCATTCTATCTCGTTTGCAACATCAACTTCTTGCTGCCAAGATTATCCTCTATCTTTTAATAAGACTGGATTGCCTCATCACTTTTCTTGCTTCCAACGACCTTCAACCCCTTCAAAATCTGAAATTTGATCTACCCCCAACCAAACCACACCTCTGCCTACCCACAAATCTTTTTCTCTGTTTTTTATTTCTTCCTCAACCTTTGCCATCTCCTTTTGCTGTTCTTTGTCAATCTTTTGCTCCAAATGTTTCTTCTTTGAAATTTCCATTTGCTCTTCTTATGAGAAAGGCATGTCTTTGTTCTCATTCTTTGATGCCAACAATACTGATTTTGCCTCTATTTTTGCTTCCACCAAACTTGCTTCCTCTCCATTATAGCAATTCAGGTTCTTGATCTTCAAGCCTTCATTTTACATTTTATCTTCTTTTCTTTTCAAATCCTCATTTTCTTTTATGCTTTCTTGCATCAAAAAACCTTAATCTTCATCCCAAACAAACAAATCTGGGTCATATTCAGGGGAATTCTTTGAACAAAGCCTTCACGAAATCCTGCCATGATGCATTTGGATGGTCCTTTTGCCACACATACCACCAAACAAAAGCTCATGCTCGCATAGCCCTCCCAACCATCTTTATCTTTTCTTTTTCAAGTATTCCTATAGTCTCAAAATGCTGCTCTACATTAATCAGCCACCAGTAGGCATCTTTTCCTCCAAAATCAGGAATCATCTTCAAGCTTCAACACCCACAACTCCAAGATTGGAGCTTTGATACCACACCTGTTATTTTTATTATGAAAATATAGGGAGTAACTCCCAAATTACAAAACACACTGCAGAACTTCAAGGGTCCACAACTTCCACTGCCCAGAAGGTCCTGAATTCATCTTCAAATGACAAGGCCCCCTTCCTCTTAACCTCTCCTATTATTTATAGGCAAACTATCCTAATTCCTATCTATCTCAACCCAACTAACAGAAATAGAAACTAACCTAACTAATTATTGATCGTAAAACAGAACCCTAACTAACAACTAATCGATATCTAACAGATTCTTTTTAATAATTTTCTCTAAAATCCTTCTGAAGTCCTCCAAAAACAATGCAAACAACTCTCCTCACTAACTGTTGCCTTTACTGGCCTTCTTTGCACATGTCCAGACCACCAAGCCTTTCACAACACTTCACTCAGTACTTGATCATAAGCTTTCTCCAAGTAAATATCCCTTGTTCTTGTTGCACTTCCACTCATCAGGCATTTTCTTAGATCTCAAAATCTCATTAAATTGTTCAGTGACCTAAATGAAACCTTGTTCTTTGACAACTTCAATAGAAATATCATTAGGATCGACAACTTTAACAATATCCATCCTCTTAAGAACTTCTTTTACAGGCTATCCTTTCTTTCTTCTTTTAGAAGCATAACATTTCAAAACAGAAAAATGGCTTACGCAGGACAGGAATTGAAAAGAATACGAAAGAGAGAAACATAAAATGTAAAAAGAATGGTGTTCGTATTCAAATTGCAGAATACATGAGGAAGAATCCTTTTACAAGTGATGTTCCCATCTCCCATTGAGGAAGTCTTAGTTTCAGTTATTTACCAGAAAGATGATTTCCTATTATAATTTCCCCTACTTAACTACCTAGCCACCTAACAGTCCCCGAAACCATCAATAACTAAACCACTAGCATCCTGCTATTTATTTCTTCTGGAATATTCCCTCCAAAACTTATTCTCCTTATTAAGAGGTGGCCTGTGCCTAACACAGTATGAAGTGTATGATGCATCCTAATTTATCATATATTCACCACAAACTTACAAATAACAAAGTACATGTGAAAAATCAATAGAGATTAAAATTACAAAACTAAAAAGTACTTTTTCAGATCACAACCTGTAATGAAGGTGGCTTCACATCTGGAAAATTTTCCACGAAATTCCGAGTATAAAATGCTGCTAAAGCACTGCATAAGATACCATCAATCATCAAGACATCTTTTCTAATTGAGTGTATTTTGAGAAAAGAAAGTAGACAAATAAATTTATAATTTAAAGAATTCAGAATCAAAAAGTGAACTATAAGTGAAAACTGTGAACAAAATTACCCAAACAGTAAAAGTCAAACTAGTAAGGGAAAAAATAAGATAACAGTGAACAACACAGAAAAAGAATCTTGGCAACCATCATGAGAACAAGAGATGATAAACCTACTCTATTATCTAGCCTGTACGTACTAAATAATTTTTATTCAGAAGATCTATAAAAGCGTCAAGAGCTGGACAGATATCTGAATGTAGGATCCAAAATATCTAGGTGGGCAGACTAATGTGGGCAATTTTTTTTTTCTTTTCATCTTTCTTTCTTGTTTTTCTATTTATGAAAGAAAACATATATGTTGCAAGAAAAACTTCAAGACTAAATTAGGTTTCAAAGAATACCAAGAATCCACCTGCAAAACATAAAAGAAACTGAACACTAAATCCATAACACCTGGAATTTTATAAGCAAAAAATAGTTATCCCAGTTTGTGAAGAACCTCAAATAGGATTTGAAACTTTGTAGCTTTTACAAACATCTCATCTAATTTACAATGCTTCAATTTAAAGTACATTTCCCATGTAAGAAGATCTTCATTTACAAATAAAGAAAATGTGGAAGTACAAATAACCTCATTTGAGCTGTTTTTATTTCCCAGTTTTTATAATTGCCATTATACCTGCTGGCTGCTGAACCAGAATGAGACAAGCTAATTAAGCGTTGGGCAAGGGACACCATTGTCAATGACCTCATTGCACAAAACTCAGATGATGATTTCCAGAGCTGAAATGTGTTTTTTAATGTCTCAGGAACTATTGAAAAGAGATATAAGAGAAAATAAGCCACAGGATACGGTCCAAATTACCTCACGAGTAGCACTCTGACCAGGAAACATCAATGTCAACGACCCTTTATCCCCTTGCAGACCTGAAGCTACTATAAAATTTTCTGGTCTCCTCAGCTTCATGTCATTTATCAGCAAATTATCAAGCTCTCTGTCTACGTTCCACAAATGTAAAAATGACAAGCTATATCGAAGTAAGTATTCTTCAAATAGGCTAACCCAAACATGTCCCTCTATAGTTTCTGGATTATTGTAGCTGGGATTTTGCTCCTGGACTCCTTGCTGCTTCAAATTGATATTGACTGGCTTGCCACCACCATTTTCCATGGAATCATTCTTTTGATAAGAGAACATCAATGATGCAAGATCAAAGCTCAGGGACACAATCCCAGGAAACGGGCAAGAGCATTTGATAGGAAGCTTACTCAAGAGACCAATCAGAGAGGATGAATTTGGCTTCCCTGGATTTCCTTTACCTGCATTTGTTTTGGAAGAATGCATCTCAGTCATACTTGAAATATTTGGTGATGACCTTGATGAAGTGAGCAAGTTCTCTGACAGACTAAGGGAGGAGTTAGACAACCTTGTATCCTCAACTATTGGAAGAAGTAATGAAGAAACTGATGTATTTCCATTCAGCAATTTACCAGATATGGAATTCATGCTGATGCTTTTACAAAAATGATCGAACATTGAATGTGCAGCTGTTCCACGTAGGACTCGCTCACGTGTACCGGTTTTTACATCCCAAATGTATAACACATCAGTAGCATCAGAAGTTCTGTAGTGCATTTGACAGAGACAGGCAATATAACCTCTTGCTCCATCCCATAAAACTTTAGACGGATAGTGCATGTGTCCAGGAAACATTCTCTCCACTTGCAGAGTCTCAAGAGAAACAAGAGCAACGCAAGCATCCTCTCCAACTGAAAGGAAGCAATCACTCCAAGGATGCACAGTCAAAGAAGGGGGAAGAATAATTTGACACACTGCAGCCACATGATGATGCATCACCATAATAAGACTGCCTGTGTCTAGATCCCATATACGAATTGTGCAGTCCATACTTCCAGACAACAAAACTCGTTTAAAAGTACAGCTTTTGGCACTACCCATCACTTGATGTGCTGCTAAACAAAGTACAGCACCTGTATGCCCTAAGAAGCACTGCTTGCAAGCAGTTGACTTTCCATTAAGGTTGGAACTTGCACCATCCAAGGAAATCCCTTGAAACAGATCAAATCTTACAACCTCTATTTCTCCACTTAAAAAACCATATACAACAGCATAAGGAGTAAAGAGATTCTCGGAGATAATCATGGAAGAAGAAACCACCTTCCCCTTGTAAGCATAATAATTACTTAAGCTATCCATGTGTGCGTTGTCTGCATCATTAGAACTTGTACTCACACCAAAAGTGGATGTAGTCTCTAGATCATCCAGTCCCTTGAGCTGATTAGACTTCTCAAACCAGTTGGTGAAAGATGCACCATCACAGATCATTCTGCATTGACGGTACAATTTACCAGGCCTATCATCAAAATGATGCAGTGACCACATTGTCACAAGCGGTCTCCACAGTAAAGGTTCCTCATAATGAAAGCAAACTGACTTGATGCAAACAAGATGTTGATTTACTTGTAGGAAAAAAATAGATAATCTCATATCAGGTTGATAATGAGTAGCAGGAATCTCAGAATGAGGTTCACATTGAAAAACATCATTCTGATATGATATTTTATATATAATTGCATAACCTATATTATTCCACACAACAAAACGTACTGGAATCAAGTTGTCGCATTCATCAGTATTGCGCATATTCCCCACATCATCACTTTCAAGAAAAATGCCACCGATAGCATGAGTTTGAGTAGAATGCCGATCCAAACAGAATAGATTGTCCTCAAAACAAACCTCTCCAATTGTACTATCACTAGACAATAACCTAAACATGCAGCGATCTTTCAATAGAAAAGCAACAACATTCCCATGGGTTACAACCGAAATAATTTGCTCCACACCACTCAACTCCTCGGAGCAAAAAGAACTTTCTAATTGAGCATTATCACTGTGCAAACTCGTCAACCCTTCCCCACGATCACGAGGCTCCTCTGACATCAAAACCATCTGTTGTTTCCCAGCTGAATCAGCCACAAGCACGGAATTCCTCTTCTCATCATCACCTAACACCAGTGCCATAAACTTGATGGGACCAATGGATAGATTTCCATGAAACACAGTTTGGGTAATGGAAAGTGAATATGTGTCCACAATAAGGATAGTGCTTTTAGGGAGCTTCCTAGGCTGAGTTTCTCTATCAGTTACAGCTTCCTTTTCTCCGACGGAGTTAACAGAATAATCCACAAAAGAACAAGCTATACACACATATCTTGGTGTTGAAGGCAAAGTTTGAATTATGCGAGGAGTGCCAACCCAAGGTGGCAATTTCCTCCTACACCGGCAATGACCACTGTTCTTACTCCACACACACAATAACCCATCGCAACACGCACTTATCAATGCACTATATTTACTTCCACTTGAAGCATAACCGTTTTCCTCTGCTACGATGGGACTGCAAAGAGCAAGATCAGTAACGGGTGCTGCGTGCCCGCACAACACGCCCACGGCCTTAACTTGCTGCAAAACGAAGTCGTTTCTTAGTAATTGAAAGAGAGATGGTAAATTTGTTGATTGAAATGAAAAGAGCGGAAATTGAAATAGAGAAATACCGTGGGATTGGAAGGGGAAAGGGTCCACCAGATGATGGAGCCATCGGATCCGGCGGTGTAAAAGGTCGGTGACGGTGGTTCGGTGAAAGCGGCAACGGCGGTGACTCTGTGAGGGAAGGGCGTGCCTGACCATATGCACGCCACCGATCTGCACTTCATTGATAATCAAATTCTCACTTTATTCATTCCCTGCGTTTCTTTTCTTAAATAACATCTATAATTTAATTACTCGATCACTCCGTTTGAGAATTTCTATTAACGAGTTTCTGTTTGAATCCAAGGGTTTTCGATACGACACTTGATTCGGACTCAGCCCGCGTAAGCATCTGTTTCTTGTTGCTCATTAGATTGCAAAATTATGATAGTATTATATTATATGATAATCCATATTATATTAAAATTCACATTCTTTATTAGAATTTGTCTAAACAATAAACATGCGTTTTTTTTTTTTCCAATAATCAAAATCGCACAAGTTTGTAACAAGCGAAGGTTAGTCGCGAATTACTTTTATTTTAAGTGGAATATATACCAAATATTGTGTCCGGAAATTGAAAAGTAATAGTCCTAACCGATTCACGAAAAATGTTAGAACTATATCATCCCAAATGATCAACAGTGATTAGTTGCAGTAGAACATGGGAACATTCATAAGTCGATCAAATATAATGCCAATTGTACAAATTAAATAAAAAAGTAAAAAATTTAAACTAACAAAAATTCCTATTAAATTGAAATAAAAAAAAATCAAATTTTTATCAAATTAAATTTAAGATTTATTTTTAAAAATCGATCCACTCAAATTTAAATTTACTTATATATAATTTATTTATGAAATTACCATATAATATGTACTTGTGTATGTAAATATTATTGACTCATAAAATTCAAATTAACAAGTTGAACTAAAAATTTCATAAACTTCAATCAAGTCAACTTTAAATTAAAAAATAATTGATATAAAATCTAAATCAAAATTTAACTTAACCAAATTTTAACTAAATCCATTTTAATCTCAACCAAACGAATTTAAATTATAAGAATTGATAATAAATTGAACTAATTTAAAATTTGATTCATCTATTAACCAGTTAAACTTATTTATAAATAAAATATCTAAAATTGAGATAAAAAATTAATTTATTAGATAAATTAGTTAAAGTTAAATTATGTATATTTCAACTTCGTGAATTTATAAATTAAGTTGTTATATATATATATATATATATATATTGTTATTAGTGAAGTTATTAAACAAACATTTTATCTTAAAATTAATAATAAAATATAAATTTAAATATTTAATATATAAATTAATTATTTAACTTGTTCATTATTAATAGTAATTAAAATATAAATATTTATTTTTATAATATTATAATTATATTTATATTTTTAATTAGATAATTATTTTATTTAAATTACAAATTATAATGTTCAAAATTTAAATTATTTTTAATATTTAGAATAAAGATAACAAATTAATTTAAATTCATAAATAGTTTAAATATAAATATTTATTTTTATATATATTATAATTATATTTTATTTTTAATTAGATAATTATTTTATTTAAATTACAAATTATAATGTTCAAGATTTAAATTATTTTTAAAATCTAGAATCAAGATAACAAATTAATTTAAGTTCATGAGTTCAAGTTCATCAGTTTAAATCGAATTGAATTAAATTTGAATGAAATAAATTCTTATGGAATTAAGTAAATCCAGACTTGACTAAACTTTCAATCAAAAAAGTTTCCCTTTACCCAACTCCTTCCCTGTTGCTCTATTTTTAATATGTAAACTATTATTATACATTTAAAAAAAGTAGAAATAAAAAAAATAAAATATGATACAAATTAAATATTAAAAATATATTAACATACAAATTTATTAAAATATATAATAATCAAAATTAATTTTATATTATATTATACAATAATAATAACAGTAAAATTAAAATTTTAAAAATTAAAGTTGATCACTAAATTAGTTAAAGTGTGTTAAAATATTAATTTAAAGTTTAGTCGTCTAATATATTTAAATAATGATTAAATTGATATTAATTAAAATTTTAAAATATTTATAATATATAATTTATTATAAATATAAAATATATGCTTTATACAATTAAAAGTTAAAAATTATATATTATTTTAAAATTTTAAATTTAAATCATAATAAAATTAAATATAATATAATATAATTTTTTAGAAAAACATTTAAATAACATTACTTTATATATGGAGCAATTTTTTATCGAACATTTGTGATTCAAATAATCGAAAGGATAACCGATTCCCTCCTTGATGAATCCAACCGTTCAGTGCAATCTAATTTTCAAAAATGAGTGAAGCTAAGCACCTTTTTTTCCTAGACTATCAAAGCAATTATAAAATAAAGGTTACACTTATAAAAATACTCCCCCGTTATTTATTATTCACTATCTATCCAGAAAATAATTTAAAATTTAACTTTCATTTATCTATCCAATTTAATTTTTAAAATATTAATTATTTTTTTATATACATCTATATATCTATCGATTATAATAAATAAAAAATAAAATTTATATAAAAATAAATTAAAAAATATTTTTAAAAAAAATTAACATTAATTATATTTTTAACATTTATATTTTTTCTATTTCTATTTCCGAAGATATAAAAGGAAATCACTATATAAAAAAATTATAATTTTAATTTGTACATAAAACATTTACAAATTAATTTTGTCATTTATTAAAGCTGAAATAATATTAAAAGGTTTTATTGTGCAAGAATTAAAATAAAAAATTATATCTCAAACATAGGAAGTAAAATATATTTTTATGTAAAAATCAAAAGGAAATCTAATTTTTTTTTATATAGAAAAACAATGGAAACGATTGGACCAATTCATAATTTTTTTTAAAGTAATGACTAATTTTGTTAAGGAATAGAAGTGAAAGGGCAGAAATTTAGAATTTAACCTAAATTAAAATTTTCGCAACAAAAGATATTCAGGATTTCCCCTTATATAGTTTGAATTTGCATTGTACATTAAAAAGACAAAAACTATTAGAAGAGATGAAGATCAAAGGGAAGGGGGTCAAATGAAGTCGCACAATAAAAGTGCCTTGTCCCTGCTACACTATCTTTAGTTATCCTTGCCAAGGAAGGAAGGCGTAATGCTTTATATTCTGTGAATCATGCCAGGCAGCAGAACGATAAGCCTTTGACCAATATGGAGAATGAAAGTCTTATCCAGCTCTCTGACTTTGTATAGCCCAGGAATGTTAATTAAACCTTCCCACCCTGGATAAAAAAAAGGGTAAGAGAGGTCAGAACTCATTAAATTTCAAAAAGATATGCTGCGTATGATAAGAAAAAACAGCAGGCAAAATTTTCTGAAGGTCTTCATATCACAAAATTAATTGATGCTGAAGTAATTTCACAAAAAAGAAAATTAAACACCTGAAAGATTAGCTAAACTTTTGTACAAAAGGTGTCACTCCTCTCTCTCTTCACCAGAATTCCTTGACCACGTGAAGGTGTAAACCTCATGAAGAGAAATTGCCCCAAAGAGCATAGCCATTTCTCTCTCATTCCCCTCAGAACACAGGCTCCGCACTATAGGTCACTGCTTTGAACTCTCAAAGTTGGATTGAATATCTGGTTTCAAAAGTCTAAGATAATTGTGAAGAGTGTTTATGGGTAAAGCTCCGAGAGGTTTGAATTTCATTTGAACAGTTAACTTCAGCGAAAACACCATAAATGGGTGTTAACCTAGACTTTAGCATTGACTTAGCCATCATAAGATCTCCTTGAAGATGTTACTCTAAATCATCAAACCTTGAAATAACAATTATCTGCTTATGTTACTTATAATGATACACATCAATCCACACAAATTCATTCATTCAACACATATGTGCTAATGTGCAACAGCCAACTTAAGTGATACACGTAGATCAGACTTCACAGTTACTAATGCATGTACCTAAAAGCTATGATAAGAGTTGCCATATTGATCAAAACTCAAGTTTGTGACATACTTGCATTAAAACATACAAATACGTAGGATGAACAAATATAGAAATGCATAAGCATTAACGAACAAGTGCATGCCTTAAAATAATTCATTTTTTTACCTTATGGGGTGGAGTTCCCGGTCTTGATGTGTTGTTGCCAAATCCAGCTTTCCCTTTCTTTTCAGAAGATTTAAGTATCTGGAAAGAGCATGTCAAGGTGTCATCCACACTCATCATTGCACCAGCATTATCAAATTCACCACAGTAATTTGGTGCGGAGAATATAGTCACCAGCTGACGCTTAGCAAAAAACTCATATCCATCTTCTACAACCTGAAACACAGCCCAGAATTTTAAAACAAAAATATTAACCCGGATTCACTAATTGACTATAAAGAATTAAGACCCATGAGCCATGTAAATGCCCAATGCATCGGCATAGAGCCATAAACAGACAGATACAGCACAAAATACAAGTACAGCCAAGATAGGCAGCTAAAGAAAGGATTATCAATTAAACACAAATAGATGATATTTATGAAGTGTCAAAGTTGGTGATACGGAAAGGAAAGAGAAAACCCTAGTGATACGAGAAAACCATGCATTAATCGTAACTGCGTATGTTCTCTAGGATACAACAGTAATCAATCTGTGGATCTCATATCCTCATCCATCCTGTCGCTTTCCTTTCTCTTTGATTCTCAGTCATCATAATTAATCTACTCAAAGCATGTGATTATTTTTCATTTAACAATTTGAGTAATTAGTAAATTGCAAACACATCATGTTTGCACAGCTGTTATATGTATAGAAGTACAAACTAGTAGAATATATTATCTATAGCCATGGATGGTCAATCCAAAAAGAGCAATAAAATGATAGAAATTGACCAAACTTCAGGTTACATTACCTGGTGAGCTCTGCAAATCAGATCAAGATCATGCTGTTCAAGAAATTCAACAACCTTGTCAGCCCCAAATGTAAATGACACACCTCGATCATTTTCTCCCCACCCATCAAGATCTTTATCAGGATCAGCCCACAGAAGGTCACAGAGAAGGCCATGATCTGGCACATCAATAGGGCGAGCAATATTCCGTATCTGATCCAAATTTTTAAGATCAGGTGATAGTCCACCATGCATGCAAAGGATCTTCTCATCTATCAGAGCGGCAACAGGTAGACAATTAAAGCAATCAGTAAATGTCTTCCATAAACGAACATTAAACCTCCTCTTACACTCGTCGTAGAAACCATAGATACGATTAATGGAAGCACACTCATGGTTGCCCCTGAGAAGAAAGAAATTCTCCTTGTATTTGATCTTGTATGCGAGGAGTAAGCATATTGTCTCTATGCTCTGCTTACCACGATCAACATAATCCCCAAGAAATAAATAATTTGCTTCAGGTGGGTACCCCCCATATTCAAAAAGTCTTAAAAGATCCGAGAACTGGCCATGAACATCTCCTGCAAATGAATTGTTTAAAACAGATGCCATCCATTATCTAACATCTATAGATCACAAATTGGTCAAAAGCAAAATGTGGCTTTAAAGTTCTAGGGCTTTAAGGCCTCAAACCAAATGGCACACCTGATGAAGCAAGGCATTAAAATTATAAAAAGAAAACAGTAAAAAGTTAACATATTTAACAATATTTCCATAAATCACTCCAGCATAAGATCCATGCTTAAATAAAACTGAAAAAGTGTTCAAGTGTGAAATGAAAGCATGAGAATGAGCTGAAAACAGACTCTAGGTCTAAATTTTGCAAACAAAATAAATGAGGCAGTCGCCACCAAAACCCTAAGAATTAAATTCATGACGAAGCAAGTTAAATGGGTAGGGTTTTAGAGATTTTACAATTATTGGCCATTTAAATCAAGTACCAGGGAAACATCATCAAAGCAAGCAACTTGCCTAAACCAAAAAACACCATAAGGCAGCGCATGCCTGACAAATGAGGCACCAAGCCTAAAATATGGCAAAGCACTGACCGCTTCTGTTGTCTAGCCTCAGTCCCTTACAGGTCCCTATCATCAAGTTTAAGTACACCAACAGATAAACAACAAACTTAAAGGAAACTATTTTGCACAACTAGTAATGTGCCTATTGGAGTAGAAACCATCGACTCTACCCAACAACAAATACAAACAATTTATCCATTCATGTAGACTCCTTAACACACAATTTCACACAAATGAAGAGTTCATAACTGTTCACAAGTAAGCTGATTATCTCAGCAGCAGTTGCATCGCCATCGATCACACTTAAACATTTTACCGTTCCTCCCACTACCCACCCGTCCACTAAATAGTATCAAGAAAACGAAACAAAGATGTAATTGACAACCCTAACTCCAGCACACCACCCTAAAGGCCCATGGTGAATTCAAGGTTCCAAAGAAGTTTCAAAAGGGGTATAACCAAAAGCTTTATGTTCAAACCAAGACCTGGTCATTCCTTAGTTTCAATTCAATTCAACCTTAAATTCAAGGGATTCTGCAGAAACCCTCGCAGCAGCCATAAGTAAAAATAAAATAGACAGGATTGCATGTGATTTTTCTCAACCTTTTTCATTCAATTACAGAAATCCCACATCACAATTCAAAATTAATACGGGGAAAGGAAAAACCAGGTAAGCACAAATGATATATACCGAAGAGCCACCATGCATGATTTGTTACCGGCAAAACAAGCAAGGTTTTAATCAAATAATCAATTAATTAGAATTATCAAGAAAAAAATAGAAATATACCACAAATCTTGATAGGGGCCTCGAGCTCGAGAAGATTGGGTTGACTGAGAAAGATCTCCTTGGAGGAAACACATAGTTGACGGATTTCAGCCTCCGTAAGCTGCACTTGCCTCGTGGTTCTACCGTTTTTCGCCGAAACAAGCCTTCGGATGATATCGTCGAGCAAGTTCTCGTCCATCTCGGGAGAAATTCAAAAAGCCTTCACAGAGATGAAGGATCGGATTCTGAGAGAGGAAACGGTGTTCGCTTAGGCTTTAAGATAAAGCAGATAGAAGAAGAAAGAAAGAGAAAGAGAGGGTTTGATCCAAAACGCAAAAACGGGAGAGAAAACGGGGGAGGGAGAAAACGACGAGAGCGTATTGCTATGGCCGCCGTTTCCCGCTCATAAATCGCAAGTGACAAACGGAGTTTATAAAGGAATCAACGCTATTAGTTTTGTAGTCTTGTACTCTTTTGGTTTGGCGGAGGGAAATGGCCACTAGGAACCCTAGCCTAGTTGGTGACAAAGACAAATACGCCTTCATATTGTGTATATGGAAATTGCAAAATGAATAATTAATAACCAACTATATATAAAAATGATACCTTACTTTGCTTCCCATATATACATTTTTGAATCCTCAGCCCTATCTGAAAATTTATCTGAGTGGGACCCTCACCCTCGCACGTGCAATGGCTCGCTGCCTCATCTCCTCTTCTTTTTTTTTTTTTAGTGCTTCCATTAATCCAACTTTTTTACCCTACCATGTTAGTTGCATCAAACTATCATCATGAAAATCTTATATTCGTCTTCATCAATGAGAATTACCGGGAAAGATCTTCATACTTCGATTTTCAAATTTAAACGATGAATCATTAAATCATTATTTTTGTGGATAAATATTGCCCATTTGTACCACTTTGTATCTATGATGAGTTTTTTTAATGTAGAATTTGATTAGTTTCTTGGTGACAAATTAAAATAATATAATTTTCATTTTAATACGTATTTATTTGGGTTTGTTTAGTTAAAAAAACAATTGATCTTATTCAGAAACTTTTGAATATAATTTTTAGTGGAACTTTATTTTCTCAAAACGAACTTTACCAAATATATCATCACCCAAAAAAGTATAGAATCTGATGTTCACGTTTTTCTTTTAAAAAATTATATGTTCAAATATATTTTTTCAATTATGTTTGGATCTTAAATTTTAAATTTATTATAAATTTATTTAATTTGGAATTAATTTAAATTCTTATATTTTAATATATAATATAAATAATTTAATTCAATTTCAATAATTTTTTTATATTTTTTCTATAAAATTAAAAGTATTATCTTCATAATTGTTTTTCATTTAATATTTAAATTTTTTATTATTAATCATAATAAAAAAATTATTATTCTTTGAATTATATTAATTTATAAATCTACTATATTAAATGAAAGTCATTATTTTTAAATTGGTATGTTTCTTTGGAGTGACTCCTTTTTTCATTAAAGCAATTGATTCCTTTTAAAATTTTATTTCTTTTAAATATTAATTTGATTTAATTATTAAAATTGATATATTATTATGTATTTAAAATTAATATTTAAATTAAAGTAAATTTAAATTTGTTGTAATATTAATTAATCTTAAATTAAATTAACTTTTAAATTTTAAAATTTGAATATATCAAATAATAAAAAATTGAAGATACTATTTTAAAAAAAATTCAATTTCTGAACACAATATAATATTTAATATTTAATATTTCTAAATTTAATGTTATTTAAATATTTATCTAATTTTTAAAATATCTTTATATTGCATGAATAACATGCTAATTTTATTTAAATTTTAAAATTATAAATAATTTGTTAACTGTATACAAATTTCTATTTTTTATATTTTTGTGAATTTTAATTTATTTTTCAATGTTCTTACAATTTGTCATTTAACCAATAAAACTAATCCTCGTTAATTAGTCATTCATGTTACGAAAAACCTTTTCTTTCTTTTTTGAAAACACACGAAAATTTTTGTACCACTAAATATTGCTATTGGGTAAAATTAATGTTTCTAAACCTCTTAGAATTATCTATGCATTATACATCTATTTTACCAGTATTTTTAAATTTAAGTATATTTTATAAGTAAATAAAAATTTTAAAAAGTAATGATAATTTTTTAATTAATAATATATTTTATTATGTAAAAAATATTAATTTAAATATATAATATTTTAAAAATAAAAATGAAAATATCAAAATCAAGATATATCATTTGTATTAATATAATATGTTCATCATGTCCTTATGCAATATTATTAAGAATAGAATTTGCATTTTAAATTTATGGTTGATTTTGACACTTGTATATCTTGATTGGTTTGTATAATACATTATTTTGTCCAGAAAATATCAATGCTTTGTTCTCGTTTTTCATTCTGGCATTATTGTTGATTAAAAAGAAGTTATATATACTCTTACAAGACCGTTGCATATTGAAGACGCAAAAGAGTTTATAATTTTAACGACTTATACCCTTACAAAAATATTATTTAATAAAAAATACATTTAAACTTTTGGTTACAACATTATTTATAGATTTTTTCTTGGAATTGCATATTAAATATATATATCTTTTTAATACATAAAAAGAAGATAAAACCTTACACACTTTCACATATAAATGATGTTGAGGGTAAATGAATTTTTGGTAATGTTTATTTAAATTATTTGTTATAACATTTTTAATCGAAATTGACGCATAACTAGAGTGTTACCACTCTCTTTCAAAATTGATATATCTATGTAGCACAGGTCTAATATTTATATATTAATAAAATTATATTAATATATCAATTATGAAAATAAATTATACATAAAAATAGTATAAGATTAATTAAATAATAAATTATTGTTAATAAATCAAAACAATAAATTTTTATTAAAAAATATTTAATAAAATTAGTTGACCTTAATATATATATATATATATACAAATATATTAAAATAACATTCGTTTAAAATATAGATAAAACCTATTTATATATTTAGTGAACAGTATAAGAATAATGAAAAGACTATAATATTTTAATTAATTTTTATACAAATTTTCATTAAATAAAATTATTTTATATAGAATTAGATTAATTATGATATCAATTTAACCAATATTCATTCTAATTACGTTTTATATACAGTCTATATATTATTATTATTATTATTTGATACAATTAATATAGATAAAGTTATCTTGGAACTGGTTGACACATAAATCCAATTTTTTTTGTACCCATTCTGTAAATAGTTACAGGTAACTTGCCTGAACTGCTGCAGATAGATAGGAGCGTGGTAAGATGTTTAAGTATAACTATTTCCCATGAAAATAGAATTTTAAGTGTTTAAATTTGTAAGATCTGAGTTTGGATTTTGAACTGTTATTTATTATAATCTTTTTCTTATTGTAAAAATTTGATAGATTTAAAGTTTATTAGTTCTATACATGTTTAAAAATTTATTATATAAAAATTAATAAATAAATTAAAAATGTTATAAATAATTAAAATTTATAAATTTAATATATTAAAATAAATAAAATATATATTTTATATATTATATATTGTAATATATATTAAAATAAATTATAAAATTATAATAAATTTATATATTTAAATACATTTTCAATATTAAACAAGTTAAATAGTAACCCACAGGCTTGTCGACAAACATGATAATTCCCACCCGTATTTTCAAGGCAGGAAAATGACACACATGACGTACATATATACTTTCAAAAAAATATAATCATATATACTTTCATTAACATATATCTATTTATATTCATCATCTAACTCATATAATCAATAGTTTTTCAAAAATAAATTATTCTTATAATAAAAATTAATGTTAATATTTCACAATCAATACATCCGGATAATCGTATGGGTTAATAGATTTGTTACGTTATAATTTAGAGTAACAAAATGTGTTGAAAATTAAATTATTAAATATAAATTTTAATATATGTTCACATTAAATATTTAATTTTTTTTTGTCATCCTTAACAATTTTATTTATTTTAAATAAAAATATCGATAGCCTTGCTTGAAAAAAATAAACAAGACGTTCTGTAAGAAAGATTGAAATTTAGTTTGGTTTTTCGAATTCGTTAATTCATGCCAGTTGACAGCCTGACAGGGTAGGATCATTTTGAGGAAGATTGTATTATTTTTATAATAAATTTATATACTGTTAGTTTTTTTTGTTCATATAATTATTTTGTTACATATATTTTTTAATTGTATTATTTTTTTATAAGAAACTTGTGCATAATAATAAGTTTCGTGTGCAACATTGGTGATGTACATTAACATAATAATGCAATTTATTATAATTTATTCAATATCATTACACTCATTTTCTATTTGTATTACTTTTTTATAAAAAAACTGTATTATTATACTGTTAAAAATTATAATATATCACATAAATTTTTTTATTTTGTTTATTATTTCTTCCAGATTTTTCATTTTTATATTATAAATTTGAATTCAAGTTTTTAATTAACAATGTTTTTTGGAATTTTGGTGTGATATATGTTATTCAATTATGTAATTTATCTTGTATTGAATATTGAACTAAGTTATTTTTATTTTTATTTTAATTAAAATTAAAAATGTAATATATTATATCTAATTCAAAATATATTTTAAATAAACTAAAAATTAAAATTATTATAATATTAATTTATATTAAACATCTATTTTTATCATATTATATTAGTGAAAATGATATATTTTGATTTTGATAATTTTTATTAATTTAAAAATATTTAATATAACAAGATATTTATTATTATTGATCAATACATTTATCATATTTAATTTATTTTTATTTGTAAATTTTATTTAAATTTAAAAATTTTAGGTAGTTTATTAGTTATTTTAAAGTAAATATATATATTGAGTTTGATTAATTAAATAGTTTGACCAACGCACTGGGTTTAAAAAATGTTGACCAATTAAGGTTCACATGTCATGCTTCACGGTATGTGATTTTGCTACCCACACGTCCTTCTGATGACACTACCAGTTCGATCATTCGTTAAGACTTAAGAGACGCATACGATATATGGATAATATAGATTTTTTTGATGCACAACTCGTGGATTCACAGGGGATTGAGGGTATTCTTGGAACATACAATAAATTCTATCCTAATTATTCCATGTTTAAATCTGTAACATATTAGTAATTTACTTTCAGTATACCTTTTTTTGTGTGTACATTTTCACCCTACATATTTAATATCGATTAATTAATTACAAAAACAAGTTTAAAATTATTAAATGTAGCCGTTGACATGTAACAATTGAAATAATATACTACAGTCAAATAATACTCTCTTAAATATATTTGTTAGAATTTAAATTTTAATTATATATAAATATATTTTATTTTAAAAAATAAAATTGTTTTAACAACTTTTTTTTGGATTGCAGAAAATTTTACAGGAAGCAGCATAAATATTTATATTTTGATGAAACTAACTTTTATAACAATTTTTTTATACATAAAATTCTAAACTGAAACCTTATTTAAAAGGGATAAACAAATACAGTTTATTTATTTTAATAATCTCTACCTTATTTATAATGTTGATTATCTAACAAAATTATCATTTCTAGCCATAAATTACATCTTAAGAATTACGTACATTAACCAAACACGAAAAATTAAAAATAATATAAAAATATTTTTTATGAGATTTGCTAATAGATATCAAATTGTTTTTTTAAAAAAAATATTTAAGAAATTAATTTAAGGTTTTTAAAAAATACAGAATACCTCACAGGTGATGTAATTAACCTACTTTTTTCTAAAAAAAATTATACTAATACTCATAATTATTAACATATATTAAATTTTTTAAATGGAATATATTAACAATTTATTTATAACTTTAAATTTATTTTAAATGCACAAAAAAGTATAATGTTTTAATTATTTAAAAATAAGTGAATATATGCCAACAAATCCCATTTTCAATAAATGATTTTTTTTTTGGGTTTTAACCTCTTAGTAAATACATTTTTTAGAATCTCATTTTTAGCTTTAATTTCTTAATCTGACGTATTTCTATCTGAAAAAAAAGACAGCACAATAGTTGTAATAATCTGATAATCTGGATGATAAACCCCGCATTAATGTATCATTACATTAAATCCATAAGCAAAATGGATAATGCCACGTCAAGGAAGGTAAAAAAGTCCCCAAAGAGGAGAAAAGCTCGTCATAAAAAATAATGTGGGAATGCCCTCACCGGAATATTCCCCACCGACGGAAGGCATGAGACCATTTCCCGAAAACTATATATAGCGATCTTTGATTCCCAAAATTTGCCCTAGAAAAGCTTCACCAGCCGCAACATGCTCCTTCCTACCAAACACTCTCTTTCTCTCTCCTCATCACTTCCAATTCGCGAGCACACTCAGATTCGCGAAGAGGTTTAGGGTTTCTGCCTATGGACGCTGTCGAATTGCCCTTACCGGTTGACGTGGCAACCACACCCAAATTGATGGGATCGGAGGGTTTCGCCAGAGCCAAGGAAGTCATCGTTTCCCACTCAAATTCAATTGACTGCTGCAACTCTCGTCTAATCCAAAATGGTTCCTCACTCACTATCCTTGCCCCAATTTTGTTTTTTCGTTCGTGTTACCGAGTTATCCTTTTTTACCCTTAATTTACTTTCTCGATTATTACTATACATGTAATATGTATGTGTCGTTAGCTTTGTGGTTTTGGTGACTTGATCTGTGCTATTCTGTTGTTTGTTTGCTGATAGTCTTAACCGTTATGAAACAATGCAAATTTCGAGGTTGGGATAATGTAATTGCCAAGATAAAATTGCCTTTTCCATTTCTTTTAGGCAAATGCCAACATGTGCCTTAGCTTACTAGTTAAGGAATAAAAAAATGAAATTTTTTTATTAAAAACTGTTATTAATGCACTCTCACCATGATTTCTAATACAGTATTAAGAGTGATTTCCAATAAAGAAGTTACCATTATTAACTCTTTAACAAGTGCCTTTAGGATACTGGTTACTATAACCTTCTTTTATATAATTCATGCGTCCTTGTACAGTTTCTAACCAGGATATTCATCCTTTTCACATCATTATAACTGAAAATGAACCTGATGAAAAGTGCTCCAACTGCAGCAATTGTATATTTCTTACCCTTGGTGATAACATCCAATAGATAGATAAGTGAATGGCTGAACTTGATTTTGTCCCTTACTGGGAGAGGAACTTGGAATGTATATTTAATGCATGCCATCTGTGTAAGTATGTTAGTTAAGTGTTGGGAGAACTCTACCCAGTGGTGGAGATGCTCCCTCGTTTTGCTCATTGCTTGGTTTCAAGTCATCCCCAAGACATGGAGAGATATTAAACCAACTTGCTTCTTTTTCACTTTGCATTTTTTTAACTTTAAATAGTTGTTACTTTAACTGTCCTAAGTATTCATCCAGTGCTATCTGATATCTGTTTTATGTATCCATGCTGTTTCATCTGTTGTCCCTTTTTTGGCTTAGGGTTAGCTGATTAATTTCAGTCTTCTTAACTTCTACTCTTCATGTCTTTGATTTTATATCTTTATGTTATTTAACTGTTGGGGGTTGGTAGAACTCTGCCTAGTGGTGGAGATGCTTACTCTCTTTGCTCAAGACATGTGGCGAGATTAAACCATTCTACTTCTTTTGTACTTCACAGTTGTTTAACTTTAAATAGTCGTTAGTCTAACTGTCTTGAGTATTCATCCAATGCTATCTGATAGTTGTATGTATGCATGCCATTTCAGTTGAGTTGTCCTGTTTTGGATTTAGGTTTAGCTTATTAATTTTTGCATTTTAACTTATATTCGTCATCTTTTTGCTTTTATATTCATTATTACGTGATTTTATCCACTTGGTGGTGTTGTACCAGATGTTGCAAATATAAAAACTGTGGCTGAGTTTCCCTCCTGCAATAAATTTGTAGAAACTCAACTCTCTAAGACTTCTAGTCATCTGTCCCATCTCAAGGGTGAAGATTTGTCCAAAAATACATCTAGTGGTAATGGAAAAAATTATCCTGTAATTTCTTCTGGACTGGAAGGGACACCGTTGCAACGAAAAGCTGTAAAATCCAACAGGAGTAATGGGTCATGTTCAAAGAGGCCACGGATGTCCCAATCAGAAGATTCTATGAGCCCTAATGGAATTGAGGAGTCAAAGGATATTTCTGATAAGCTTGGATCACATAATTCAAAGTGTACTTCTCCAGGTATTTTCCCCCCAAACAAACTATCAATGACTTTCTATCTATATGCTCTTAACTTCTTTGTTCCCTTGATTTTCCTTGGTGTAGAGAAAAGTCAATTACCAAAGCAAAAAAGCAATGGTAGCAAGCGTGGTGATAAGAGGAATTTTAAAGTGCCTTCTGTGAAGGCTAAATTTGAGCCATCCTCTATGAAGATGGGTGCATCAATCTTTAGTTCTACCTCTGGAGGGAACAACTTTTTTGGTATGTAATGTAATTATTACGTCTATTGTTCTCTTTCTTCATAAATCTTTGTAGTTTCCCTTTCTTCACTAATTTTTTCTTTTCTGTGTATTTATTAACTGTGTATCTTTGTATATTGTGATTGAACGATAGCTATGAGCTCATTTAACCTGTTTGATATCTGAATCAAGGGTTTGTAGCATTAATTATTTCAAAATATATAACAATTCAGATCATTCCATTTAATATTTGGGAAAACTCATCTGAAATTGTCTAGTTGACTATTCTGCTACATAGATATACATTCTGCATTCTTTTTTAAAAACTGTCTGTGAGCCTGACTCAACTGAGGCTTATTTTTTACCACTGTAATGATATTGGAGCCTGAACCAGGTTTATTTTGATTATGTGCATATCCAGCTTAAAAACAACTGGACATGTTCATATTGCTTATAAGTTGAACTGCAGTCTTCCTACAGTAATGCCATGATTTCTCAAGAACTGCACCTTGTTACATTATTATTCTTGAATCTTGATTCAATATCATTTTGTTTACATTTGTGCCACTGTGGAGTAAGTTTATTAATGTTCTGTTCTTTGGCACTTTTAGAACTTTTAAGAGTGTTATTTGTTTGTATTTAATTATAATTTTCAACATTCATTGGTGAACCAGGTTTTTATAAATTGTGGCTTCCCAGTAATATGATTTTGTACCAATTAGCTATATGCTTGATGGTAGTACCTAACCCACTGGCAGCCATACACCAGCGAATGATATATGTTCTGACACCAACAAATATGTTCTGTTTTATTAATACCTAAGAGTTTAAAGCTCAACTTCTCTACCAGAATACCATTTTCCATTCTTTTATGCTTTATAGCTGTGATTACTAGGTGGAGCTTTAATACATTTCAATGGAATTTTTTTGGAAACTATTGCCAGGGCTATATGGTTTGAAACACGATTTTCATGATGTCACAAAGCTTATGGATGAACCACCGTTAGATGAGCTCCTTAAGGGCACTTTTGACTGCCCCATTTTAGGCAACAAAGATAAAGGGAAGAAAACATCTAATATGAATGAAAGTTTTTTGAATTCAGTTAAAAAGGCATGCTCTATCCTTCAGTTCCCGAAACCTGTCCAGTCCCAAAATATGACCGAGATGGATTACTCCTCCAACATGAAAATATCCACGTGTCAATTGAGTTCAGTGTGTGCGGTAGAAAGTGTTGGTAATGGGGATAAAGAGCAGTCTTGCACAACAGATATTTCTTCATGTCCGAAGGTTAGTATTAAATGTTTCAAGTACGCATTCATTTTGGCTTTAACAAAATAAATCTTGAATTTTAATGAATTGCTTCATATATGCAACATAAAGGTGCACCACCGTATTTGGCTTCTATGGTCACAAACTTTTGCTTTTGCTTGGTCATGTATGCCTGTACTAGTTTGCTTGCACCGATGATAAAACTGTATATAATGTTAATGTCATATATGTACTTACTAGCGCATGGCATCCAGGATCCTTGTAATGAAACAGAAAGTACAGCTAGTCCACTTGACTTCCCATTACGTCAACCTAAGGATATTTTGGAACAGATTGTGCTCCATCCATTTCGGGATTTGGAGTCTTTGCTGCTTGATGTGTCCAAGCCTGCCATTACCACAAAGAATAGTAACGACCAACGTTCAGGGAAGCAGGTATCCCGACGGCCAAGCTTGCCAGCCTTTCCATGGTCACATGCTTTTGGTGGCCATTCTAGAACTAATTCTGACACGGTTAAGTTATCAACAAGTAGAAGCACATGCCAAGGTAAATGGACAAGAATAGGTGTCATTGCTAGCTCTACAGATACCGATCGCAGTTGTTTCACAAACCTTGATTCATTCAGTTATGATCAGAGCCTTGTACCGTCGTCTGGTAGTTCGGAGAAACGAATTTTCCCATCTTTATTTGCTAATCATCCTTTCCATCAGTTGACTTCTTCATCTTCTGTATCATGTTCTGAAGATTCTCAGGTTAAAGCAGGTAAAAGTTTTTCTTAGGCTACCTGAATTTGTTACTGTTTATCTCTACTTTCTTTTTGTCTTCTCTTCCTTCCCCCTTCTTCTCTCTCAGTCATCTGACTAATCTCTGTCCTAAAATGCAGAATTTGGAGGCCAAGTTGATACTAAAGAAAATGGTAAGGTGTTATTGATAACATGTCTGTTGCATTACATGTGCACACTTGCTTGACTATTCTGTACATCTATTATTTTTAACGTAAAAAAATTACTGAAGTTGGTAGTAAGAGCAAGAAGTCCTGCTTAACATTTTTGTTTGTGACAGATGAACGTTGTCCAAAAATATTAACTGCTGCACAAACTCTCTGTGAAATTGCAAGTCACTCTCCGAGGCAGAGCTCAGATGGAATTTTGAGATGGCAAAGGAAAACTTCACATAAGGCTATGAAAGCTTGCTACTTCAAATCAAATGAGAAACTTGAGGAAATGTCTTCAAGACCAATTTCAATGATCGGATCTGACATGGTGGCCAAAAGTGTGGAGCAGATAATGCCCCCAAAGAAGTCGAGGCTTTCCCTGGTTGAGAATAAGAATAGTGGTCCCTCCAATAATGTTAAGAAAGGACCCTATGCGTGGCCAACTTCAAAATCAAGTAGATCATTACCTAGTAAACAAGTTAGGGACTCGTTTGTAGAAAACAAACGTACAAATGCCAGCATCTTGAAGCAACATTCTATGATGCCCCCGCCTGCCAGGGATTTGGATAAGGTTTATGACAGTCACCAGCAAGTCGGGAAATTAGTAGTGATGGATTGGAAAAGGGGAAGAGACAACACAGATTGATCAAACAATTATTGACTGTAGACACAGCAGCAGCTGGTGGCTGTCGTGTGATTAGCAAATGTTAGGTTAGTAAAAGGTTGCGTTGTACATATTGTTATGTTGTGGCTGCACGCCTACGGTGAATTTGTTGCTAGCGTTCATGTTCAAGGGCAAACATGATTCAAATGTTGTAACATTAAAACAGGTGTATAAAACAGCAGAATTCTTTGCTTAATGGAGAGTATGAAGCAATAGCGAGATGAAGTTCTCTTCTTTGTTCGTGTGTGTCTGTGCATCTTTTATGAACTGCATGCAACTATCATTCTATGGCATGCTTCTTACACTGGTTTGTCCCGAGGTTATTGCTAAATTTGTTAGTCCCGGGTTCTGGGTCTTGTGCTGGTGTGACTTGTAGCGGTGCTCAATATTTTCGTATTGCCTTGTTATACAAATATGGTAAAACGATAAAATTCCTTCCTCGTGCGTATCGTGCACCTGGACAATGCTTGTACTGTTTAATTATTTATAAGTTACATATTGAATTAAAAAGAAGTTTTTGTTCATTTTAAGGCGTTTACAGCGAGGAAACAGTCTGATGATTTAACTGTTTGCTTACTCAGCTCAGTCAACCTCTTGAACCATAGGCACCAAATGAATTCCATTCTATGATATACTTTGCGAGATTAAGTGCATGTTTTCTTCATTATATGACGAAGAAATATTTGTTTATTTTTATTAGTTTTGTAATAAAAAATTTGAAAAATAAACAATTATATTTTAAGATATAATTGCTTGCTAATACGCTACGCACAGCTGAGTATTTCAACGGTTTTTTTGTTTTTTATTCATTATCTCTCCTGTGCTGATTTACATTGCCTTTGGACTAAAACGGTGTAAAAACATGTTACTGTATGAAGAGTATTATGAAAACATTTGATCTAGTAGTAAAACGAGGGCCATGGCAAAGGCAGGATCAAACCCTGGGTGAACAACTAACTGAAAAATCTCTATCCCAAAAGAGACGTCTTTGCTAATAGCCTCCTTTCTCTTGATTTCAGCTACAGCCCTCTTACACTCATCCAACACCTTACATCTCCTATGTGCGTAGGAACCTTCAACTGTAAAGGCCGCTTCTCTTTTATTTGAATCCAAGCCTACACGGTACACGTATGCCTGAACCTTGGGATTGCCGTCTAAAATATTCACACGCTTCCTTACACAACACACTGGACTCTCTCTTGACTTACCCAACTTATTTCTCCTATGCTGCTTCCCCATTTCCCCTTCATACACAAACCAGCTATCTACCAATCCCAGCTTCTGCAATCATATCAAACCAAACAAATCGTTAACAATACCATTTTATAAAACAATTAACAGAAAAAAAATATATATTAGAAATAACCGATAATTAACTCACTTCCAAAAGTTAGCAACACTGTCCAATTTTATTTTATTTTTTATATTCCTGAATCCTAACTAATATAAAATATCGTAACGCACTCTCATGCTCAGAATTAAACACACCTGGTTCATGAAGTTTGTAAAATTAGATATTTACAGTGGTTTCACATTAAAATCAGAAAAACTCTGATACCATATTATAATATAAAAGAGTTGAGCCTAGTTTACTTTCAAAACTTTATGATTTGTTTAGTTAATGCAATGGAATAATGGTTGTATCCCATTTGTGTAAAGTGATTTTGCAGTTATAAACTTTTGCTACGATCCTTAGCTACATAGCTTTAAGGTTTACATAGAAGAAGTGTGATTAAATTTTGCATTAAAGCATGGTACAAAAGATGAAAGAGATGAAATACCCTGCGGCGGCGCATGGTAAGGACAGAGTTTCCTGAAGCGTCCATAAGAATGACTTCGTTGGGGTGAACGATGTAATTGTCAACCCGATACACGAGTTTTCCACATGAATCTATCACAGTGAATCCTTTGCAACTAATTACAAGGGATTTTCTCCAAACTGTTAGTGTTAGAGACGTGCATAAACTTGCTTCAGTCAAAGGATACTTGTTTCTCTCCCCATGATACTCAACAACCTCTTGTTCCTCGTGCACTGCTCTTGACAGAAATTTGAACCTTGAAAACACCCTCATCGGTCTCTCCTCTTTCTAGTTTCTATTAGCTACCTAGATTCTGTGTTTTTGTAAGGGGTTGTAATATTTTTATAGCTACAAGGTCTGTGTTTAAACCACTTGTTTTTTACACGTTTCCTACGAATAAAAAAAGGTGATGGAGTTGGTCTACAATTCTTCTCCTAGCACCAAGCCAAGGGCGACCATATAAGAGATTAAGAGTTGATTAACAGTTAAGCACACAGGAATTTTTGGAAGCTAGCGTAGGACGAGAATGTTGATGTGTCTTTATTAAAAGTTCCATGGTCTAGGACCAGATGCATTGTTTTCTTCACTTCTTTGACTTCTTTCTTTTGCTTTATAATTTTCTTTTTCATTTTTTCTGAAAATAAGAGAAAGCTACCATTTGAACTATGAACACTGTATTAGCATCACTGTCTACTTCCTAACTCACATTAACTTTTGACCACACAAATATTTTACCTAATCTTTAAGAATCAAAATTTTATATTTTAATATATATTATATATTTTTTATCATATCTCATTTTATGCTATTTTTGTGTCTTTTTATTTTTATTTTCTTTCCATTCCATCCCAACAATTTTTTAAAAATATATACTCGCTTTTGATCTTAGTTAGTAGGGAATTCACCTTGATCCCCGGGGGATCTCTATTGAGAATGAGTCATGGACTTGTAAAAATGATAACTAGTGTGGATGAACTCGAGTGAGATTAGATAATTGACTTTCATATACATTATATAGGTTGATATTGGAAATAAGAAAAAAAGTATTTGAATTCTTAATTGGGGATACAGAAAGTGAGAGAGCCGTGTCCTTAAAGAATAAGATCGTACTTTGAATCTTTCGAAGATCTTCAAGGTAAGTCAGCTAGGGTGAGATCTTGGCACATATGAGATAAAAACTTTAATCCTATTACATATGCAGAAGCAAAATGTAGACAAACGTGTTACAAATTCATAAATCCACTGGAAAAATACGCTCAACATTGATTCTACCGAAAAAGGAAACACCCAACATCAAATCATATACGGTGATCTTTCTTAATCTCATAGACATCATGAAATTGGCCCAAAAATGATAATTAACATTATAGTTTGTCCACTCAAGGATTTAAATCATAAATTGTGCACTTTATGAATGGTTTTTGTTATCCATCGTCCTTATCTAAAATAAACTATTTGAGTAATTGATAAAATTATACCCACAGACACATTTTTGCAGATTAGATGGGTGAAAAGAGATATTTGGAAGGATTGATAAAGGTGAAAACTGTTGACGTTGAAATCATTGTAAAGGATGTTGGAGAATGGTGACGCGTGGGCCGGCACGGTGGCATGAATGATGAAAAATCTTGTTTTCAAGTTTTGAAGTGCTTACATGTTTCTTGACTACGTAATACGTATACTGTTGAGAAAGAGACGGAAAACAGAACCCAGAGGTGATCCAAATTTTAGAGGGAGAACTAATCACTACTGAGGCGTGGAATGATCAAAGAAAAATTGTAATTTTGCGAACACAACTTTTTGACTAAATTAATTTTTGATAGGAATTGATTATTATGGTAAGCAGACAAAAGAAAGGACATATGTAATGAACTGAGGAGAGGAAAGTGTACACTGACCGACCACTGCTTTGGGTCCATTGCAAATTGCACGTGATATATTCTCCGCATAATTAAAGCAGAGCACACATTGTTGCCTTAACACACCAATAATAATGAAATCAAATACAATCATTCTGATCGGAAAACTAGGAAATGTAGTGCACTACTGCTAAAAATAGCAGATACTAATAAATTCAGGATGCGTTTGGTGGTGATTGGAATAAGACAGGTTGGATAATTATTATAGCTTAAGTTTATAGTTTGGTGAACCAACAAAATGAGTAAACTTAACTTTTTGATCTATTCTATTTTATTTATTAGTTAAAAATTAATCTTAAGGGAGGTGCTAAGTTAAGAAATATTAAAATAGGATAAATAATTTTTTCGATTTCATCCTTTGTATTATATTGTGTAATTATTTTATTTTATTTTATTATTATTATTATTATCCTAACTGTTAACATATTATTATGATTATTATTATTTAATTATTACTATTAGTATTATTATAATTTTTACTTTCCATTTTATTATCTTTATTATTATTATTAATTAATATTATATGTATAATTATAACTAATATTTTTATCATTATTATTTTATTATTATATATTTTTATTTACTATTATACTTTTATTATTATCATTATTCTTATTACAATTACTATCTCAATCCCGTATCACTAGGTTAATTCTAATAGATTTTTAATGTGTTTTTAGACACATGATAAGAAGATAATAATAAAATATTATTAAAAATATTTATCATTAAAAAAATTATATTTTTTTAGTAATTTAAATATTTGTTAAGTATAATGGTTTAACATCACGTGCTTACGAGCACATATTAAAGAACTGTTTTAAAAAGTTACAAAATATGGTAAACCAAATTATCCGTGAGTTTTAATGACCTCTGTACTTACTTCAAATGACAACTTTGCTCACTCTCTTTCAAAACCATGCATTATTGTCCTTCCTCCAATCCCACAAACCACAAGCTCCTTCAAGCGTGTGATGATGGCACACCGTTACACAAAGCTGGAATTGAGATCCTTTGATCAGGGAGCCAAGGTGCGTATGAATTTTCTTGTTTTTGTTATTATCATGAACATGAATAATCCTCGTGAACATCAAAAACAAATTCTTTTAATTTACTCCGTTCATTCTTCTATTGAGATTTTGTTTTATTGCTTCCTGAAAAAGTTCTTGCTATTCAATCGGAACTAAATTCTAATAATATATGTTCAGTTGAGTTCTTAAGCAAATTTGGTGTTAATGAAGCATAGATGAGCATAAGATAATCATAGTTTCTACTTTATATAGTTTAAGGATTTGATTTACATGGTTTCTTTTTTTAGTGTGTTGTGTATTGGTCAAAATTAAAATTTCATTTATCACACTGAGGACAAGTGGCGTATATTCTGGATTTACTTATTTTATTTTTAAAACATCTTATAAATTTTGAGGGATCAATAATTGACTTAAGTTGATTTTGGAAAAAAAATTAAATTAAATTTATTGGCTTAAGTTGAAAAAAATACTATTACCAACCAACATTAACCAATTTAATTATACATGGATAGATGAGAAAGGAATACAACTTAAGTCACAGCTGGTCAGAATAATGAAAATAACGTTTTAAAAAATAAATATTCTTGATAAGAAAATTAATAATATCATATATATAATTTTTTATTGTCCAAGATTGATATATATGATGGAGAAAAAAAAACTAAAACACAATATCTGAACTAATTGAGATTTAATTCAGATTAAACAAAATTCTAGTTCGACTATAAATCTGTAATTTTTAATAGATTGGTTGGAGTTGGATCAATATAACCAATACATCCGACAATAATTCTCCAAAATTTAATCAAAAGAAAGTCACTCTAATAGAGAGAGAGCTAGATTTAATTCTTCTTTATGTTTTTCCTTTTTTTAATAGTTGACATTCATGGTATAATGAACTGGAATACTATACCCTCATATCAAGTATACTTCTAGGTTTTTTTGTACGTGATGAAAATAATAAAAATTTAAATTTAAAATTTTATATAATTTTTGTTATTTTTTATTAAATTAATTTTAACAATTTAAAGCATTTTTTTAGTTTAGATTACATTTATTTTTATTAAAAATAATTTTGTTCGATTTGAATATAATTATGCAGAATAACTTTTTTCTAAATTTGTAATACTCATACCTAGAACTTAGACGTTATCCGTTATTAAAATACGGCCTTTTCCAATTGTGTGGTGAAATTGGGGTGTAGGCAACACTTTTCCAACCGACCCATGCCGCATTCAAATTGCTTGCTTTTCTATTTTCCCTAAAAGGAATGATGGGCTTCACTGCTTCATTGTTCTGTTCTCCAACTTAAACAATACTTCAAACTTTTTCAACCGCAATATCATGACAAAGTTGTGCTTTATTTTCTTTGAAGCAAAGAATGGTATCATAATTGTAATCCTTTTTAGCCATAATAACATGTTGGTACATCTAGACATGTATCTTTCTACAGCCTTCAGTAATTTGTTATTAATATTCCTTACAAGTCCAAGATTTTATCCATGTCTTTCTCCGTGTAATTGTGTACTCCTGCTTTAGTTTATTGTTTACCTTCGCATGTTCCTCACTTCCTCCTATGAGAGAGAGAAGGAGAATTAAATTCTCTCATGTTATTAAATAATATAATATGATCACATTAAATAGGAAAATACTAGAAATTCAGCACAATTAAATAATAATAAGTGACATTAATTAAATTTGATAATAATTACATTTTTTTTTCTTTTTCCAAATCACATGGAACATATCCATCCGTGTTATTTATGTAATAAACTAGAGAACAGAAGGATCCTTCCTCTGAGCAACATGAGCTAATTTAAAGATTATTTTTCTTATTTAATTTTAAAGTATTGGTTGAGGCCATATCCCAGAACACATGGATCCGTCCTCTGAATGCTTATCCAGCAACATCAAAGGCCATAAACAATGTCTCTTGGTAGAAATGAGAAGTGGGTTTAATGAACTTACTAAAACCCCACAACTTGGTTCCGGCGGCAAAGTCTCCAATTATTTATTGACCACCAATTAAAGCTGGAGACTGTGGGTGCCCATAGCTTTAAAGCTTACCAAAACCTATATATAGGTTCCCTATGAAAACTAGAAGAACAAAGTGACCTGATGACACATGCAATAGCAATTATTTTAGTGGGGAGGTTTACAATTAGCTTCATTCTTTTATGTTCACACACTAATCAGCTTGAGCTATGTATCTCAATCATCATCTTCCTCTTTTGTACCTTCTTCATGACTAATTTTATACTAGGAAAATTTTATTTTTATATTTATATTTATAAATATTTTAACAATATTTTCATTCTAATATATTTTATTTTTTACATTTTTTATTATATCTTTTTTTTTATTTCTTTTCTTTTTATCTTATTCTACCTACTTTTATATTGAACTAATATTTTTTCTTTATATAACTATAAAAGATAGAAGAAAGAAGAGAAGTGTGAGGTCAAATAAATGATATAATGAAGAAAAATAAAAAATAATAAAGCTTTTAGTTATTTATTTGTGCTTATTTTATATTATTTTTTTATAATTTTTCTTTTCCAATATACGAAAGTTGTTAGCTTTTTATCTTTATTATTATACTTTGTATTAAATAAGGACGTTATTTGAAATAGCTTAATTTCTAAAAATTGTATTGTATATACTTTTAATCTTAATATATCTCGGGGTATATAATTTGATATGAATTTGGTTATATTTTGATATTTTATCACAAAAATATAAATAATATATAAAAAATGTGAATAAATTTAGTATACTTGAAAATCAAAATATATAAATTGATATTTTTTAGAAACTAAATAATCATCTAAAATAATAATCACAAACCAAAATATTTTTTTGCAATTTATTTATCCAACTCTTTCTATTAAATTATTTATTTTATAAATATTATTTATTTTTTATTTATAGAAAATATAAAAATATTTTGTAAGAATACAAATTTCCCATATATTAAATGGCCTATATTAGTATATCATTTACATTTCCTTTTTTAACATTTTAGAATTGTTTGGGATAAAAGTGCGGACCTATAAATTTTAATGACTAAATCTTTACTTTTCAGTTTGAGATTATAAGCATTGTTGAAGTTAATTTTAACTTTATACAATTTTTATTTTAATGTTTAATTTTTTAAAATTATTTATATTAATACTTTTGTATTTATTTTATTTTCATCATTTTATATTAAAAATTAAAACAAGATTCATTTTATAAAATTGAAATTAAAATAACAATTTTATTAAATTAAAAATTAAAAGAAAAAATGCTTGTAATATAATATACTAAAATAATGATTTATTCAAAATTTAATAATGTGAGACTAACTGATATTTTAACAATATATAGCATTTAGCGTGATATTATACAAAATAATGTATTATATAAGGTTATCTTATTTTATATTTGACAATGCGTCAATAATATGTGATCGGAAACATGTGAATTCAGGTGTCTTCGCCTCCAAATTATTTTTGAGAAAAAAGCCCACCTCATCTTTTACCTTTAAGCCTGGTTTGTTAAAACACCTATTACTGGGCTTCACGTAGCCCAATGTGTGTGATTCTTTATGATAGCTATGGAGACCAAACTGGTAATAAACAACTATGGGACCAATGAGCTATTGTGCAAAGGGAAGGCCAGCTCAGCAGCGAGGATAGAACAGAATTGGGGAAAATGGAGGAGAAAATATTGTATGGAGTATATCTAATATAGGATTATTAATTTTAATTAATTAAAAATAAAATTAGTTTTATAAAAATTAACACTTAATGCATGATAGTTTTGGGGTTGTTGTGAGGTTCAAGATGAGAGTGAAATTTGTACTTTTGGGTGCAGTGATTATGTGCACTTTATGTGAGTTTGGGGTTCATGGTGTTGTTTGGCGATGTTTCAAGGTTCGGACATGGTGGATTTGGGGTATAGCTCAATGCAGTTGACCATGGTTCTGTTCAGGAGGAGGTGAACATAAAGAAAGAGGCAGATTTATTTTTTTTTTAAAAAAGAAAATAATAAAATATTTAAGTTAATAACGATGATATATTATTATCGTTATCAATAAGATTAAAGAGAGGGATTTATTTAATCAAAATTTAAAATTTTAAAAATTGAAATGAAATTTTTAAAATTTAAAAGATTAAACTGAAATAAAAAATAAAGTTTAAAAACTAATTGACTATCTATGTTTTATTACAATCTTAATTATATTTTTTCCATCAACGGATACCCCTTTACAAAAAAAAAAAAAAGATCTATGGTGCTTAAAATAAAATTTGATCATTCATCATAATTTAAAGAAAACTAATTAATAAATTAATTTAAATGCATGAGACTTGAAACATACATTGATGCAGAATACATATATATATATTAGGTTCTGGAAGGTCACACATTGAAATGCAGAGTACTTATTTAGACATATATATTAAAATAACCAAAGTTATATATTTTGATAATTTGTTTTTCTCCTTAATGTGGTTCATCGTTTATTTTGTACAACATTCATATTATGTTAGTTTGTTTAATTAGTGCAATGACTCAGACTTTAATCGACTTTTTGTTTGCGTAATGTTTGGTCTAAATCTGGGTCAGGTTAGTTTTGACCGAACCTAACTTAGACCCAAGCAGACCTGACTGTAGCCTCACTTCCTCTCAGAGACGAAGGTTGGTAGAAAATCAAAACATAGTGGGCCAATATATTTATTTTCTTTCTTTCTGTTTAATCTTCAAACGTATACCGTAAGAAAAACCTTTTCCACACTGAACCTTAGCTTTTATGTACAAATGTGTCATTAGTTCTTTTTTAAAATTTAAGACAAATATAAAATTGAAAATATTAAAAATTATAAAATGTATAATTAATTGAACTACAATTTTGAAAACTATAAAATAAAAGAAAAAAATGTGAAACATATATTAAATGATTCAATTTATTTTGAAAAATTAAACGACATTTCTTTTTAAATAAAAACAGACCAATAATTAAATTACTTTGAAAATATATACTCTAATATCATATTATATTAAGAAAAGGTTTTGGAAGCAATTTTCATTCCGCAAATATAACAAACGTTTGATAAAAATATCGTTATTATGTATATAATACTAAAGTTCTTTCATTGTTACATGATATTTTTTAATTTTTAAAATTGAATTATTTCATTTAATTTTTTATTTATTTCATATATATTTCTTGAATTTTATGTTTCCAAAGTTTCAATTTTAAATTTTTTATGTTTTTAGTTCTAAATTTTAAATTAAAAAAATCCATTATTTTTTAATAAAATAGAAATAGTATTATATATTAGTTTTAAATTGAAACAAAAACATATTCATATAGTATTTGTTTATAAATTCTCTTCTAATCATCCATATATGATATTCGAATTTATTTTTGAATTTTTCATGATATAGAAGATTTTTAGTTAGTAACTTAAAAAATTAAAATTTATATTAAAGCTTTTACATTATGTATAAATAGACAGACAGATGGATATTATAATGAAGATATTAAACTAAAAAATTATCTTCTATATTTATATATTAAATTAAAATATTATGATTTAATAAAAATATTTTTTAAGAACAACTCTCTTTTTCATTGAGCTATATAACCTTTTTTTATCTTAAATATTTATTTATTTTTATAAAATAATTAAATTTAAATTTTAAATATTGATCTATTGTAACAAACATAAAGATTTATTAATAATAAAAATATTACTATTTTTAATTCACTTATTTTTATTTATAAATTTTAAAAACATCCATATAATATATAAATAGTACACTAATTTATATTATGAATCACAATTATAAAACATTAATTAATAGTATTAATATAATAATCAAACAATCAAGGGAACATGGCTTCTCCAATTATTGTGCCCCTAAGCTTGCTAGTGTTAGATAGTCGCCGTGGAAATTTATTGCTTCATAATATTCATGTTTGATAGTGTACATAATTGGAGTTTGGGGTTTTGACCCTCATTTAAATTGGTATGTGAATTTTATCATATATTTAGGTTTATTTCACATAATGAATGTTATATCAATTTTATTTATTATTAAAATATGAATAAAATTTACAATTTGTTTGGATTAACGTTCCTTTAAGTGTATAATTTTCAAAGCCATACTAACAATTGAAATTAAACGTAACGTGAATACATACGTAACGATATAGGTGTAGTGCCTATGGGTAAAATCAATTCTGTATTTGTAACAAATAGGGCCTTATTGTTTGTTTGTTTCTCATCATTGCAAACTCTATTTCTCGTCATAACATTTTCTTGCTTAATTTGACCAAAAGCATTAGAAAAACCATATTTTTGCGTAATAAAATTGCAATTTTTTGTTTGAGTTGCAAAACAAAATTAAGGCTCTAAATTTCTTTATTCACTCATTTTAAATAAATTAAATATGGTTTGTAATTTACTTATGCTTAAAATAATAAGCTTATTTTCTTCAAATGGTTACTTATTTAATAAGTTCTTACTAATATATAAAATTTATATAATAAAACTTATTAAATTGGGATAATTTTTTAATAATTTTTTTTTACTAAAAAAAGTAAAGAATCTATTAAATTGTAAATCATTTTCATAAATTTAAATAAGTTCCATTAATTTTCTATGAATTACCTCCTAAATATTTAAAAACGTTTATAAATATGACCTATGAAAAAAGAGGTTGTTATGAAAAGGTGACTTATATATAAAAAAATAAATAAGAAGAATAAACTTATATCAATGTGAAATATACAAAGTGTTATATTAATAATTATTTGTTGGATAATTTTATTTTAAGTAAAATTAATCATTAAATTAAATTTGTTATCATATAAATTATATCTACAAAATTTAAGATTAATTTTAAAATATTTAATATTTTATTTACATATATCAAAATAAACATATGATATATATTTATATATATTTTTAAATATAAAAAATAATGATTCTTTTATTATATATTATATAATTGTTTAATTTTAACAAAATTCTAACAAAGTATTGTCGAATATAAGATATAAAGTATTATATTATTATATAGATTAAAAAAAAAGTACTTCTAAAGGCTAAAAAAAATATTAATTGAAGTTTGTTAAAGATGAAGAATTATAAGTATATTTATGTTGGAAATGACTTCCTTGTTCTTATATAAATAATCGTGACTTGTTCGCAAAAGCAGACACTGCATTTTTGATATGGAACCACTTTTAACACGCGGGTTCACATCGAAGACAATACTTTGTTCTAAGTCGATAATGACAAATTAAGTTTTTATTATCATTGACATTGAGACTTTGAGAGAGCATGTAAAAACAAAAGTCTTATGCATGCAACCAATTCCGTAAGGAATCCATTTATTTTCCTCCAAATATCCTCCGAACATGTGGACTACATTTATTAAGGACCTCATCGTGACTCACTACTGCGTTCTACTGTGTATGTACGGATCCTGTTAATTGATTTTTAAAAATCAATGCTAAAATATATTAAATATTAAAATACATGATAAGAATATATTGATAATATTTTTTGGTAAAAATATTTTCTAATTACTGTTCTTAAAATATTTATTAGTATTAACTATTGTTCTTAAAAAATGAATTGGTTGGTTTTGAGTCGTTCGACGACTTAAAATCAATTTGATTAGTTCATTTTACTCAACAAATTCGGTTGATTATAAAATTGATAAAAAAAAAAAATCAATTTGATCCAAAATCTGTAACTGAAAACCGGTCTGTTTAAAAATATTGTTTTTCTTTTATTTTTAAATTTTTTTATTCTAAATGTTTTTAAAATAAATAAAAACCCGTATATAAATATTCATATAAACATTATTATTTTAACTATTTATCATGAATTTAACTTAGTTTTTAAATTACTATTATTTGACTTAATTTTTTATATTTTTATTTTATATTATGTAACATTAATATATATGTATATATATATATATATATATATATATATATATATATATCAATCATGGTTTTATTCTAATTTAGTAGGATTGAACTGTTAAACCGTAAAACAGTGTCTTTATCTTTAATAATCTGTCTAATTTTTTTTTAACAAAATTGATATTAACCCCACACATATTATATACACCTTCATTCTCCGTTAATAGTCGTCAGTGCAACTTTTATTAAATTTTCTTCGTTCTTCTTGCATTTTTTTTTATCTCACTTCGTCCTGGTTATAGTGTATTTTTCATTTTCTTTTTTTACAATTTAAAAAGTGATATGATTCAAATTTAGGATCTTCAAGCAAAATTATTCTGATATTTAATTTTACACCACTATACTAATTGTAGTGACTTTCGTTATAACATATTTGGTCCACTATTAAATTTTCTTTTTTTTTTCGTCCTTAAAGATAATTAATGGAAGGAAATGGAACATATTAGTACTGGAGCCCAGAAAGGCTTGTGTACGCATATCTTTTGAAGGTTAGGCCGCAGATTTTGGTGTCCCAATAATGCTTTGCACGTTTCACTTTGAACATGATGCGACTTAGTTATTTGTGTCCATTTCCTGTCACTGTTATCTTGAAAACAATACGATATGCCCCCTCTTCATCAAGCTAATGATTGTGAATGGTTTTGAAATTAATGGTTCAAGCTAGTCCCCCTTTCAATCCTCTCATCCACAAATATAACCATAGTACATTCATTATTATAAACAATCAATACGATAATGGAGGTAACAGAGCTGAATTCTCTAAGAAAGGATTAATTAAACATTAGTTTCTATAACTATTTTTTAAAGAAGCATAAAGAGTTGCTCTTAAGTAATGAAGATTGGTCCAACGAAAATAATTAATCTTTCGCACAAAGTCATAAATCACAATATCAATTTTTACTAAAAGAAGAATTCATACTTTATGCAACTGTATTTTAAACATGAATGTGTATATGTGAAAAGAAAGGAAGAAAGATACATTATCAAAGGTTAACAAATTTCTAAATAATTAATGTTCATATTTCATCATAACTTGTCAACGAATCAATATATATATATATATATATATATATATATATATATATATATATATATATATAAGTAGTTTTATAATCATATTACCTTTTAAAATAATTCTTAGTAAAAATAAACAAATTAGTCAATTGAATAAGAATTTATATGGTGGCTTAAAGTCAAATTTATGGCCGGCTAAAGGGGTAAAGATGAATTGATAACATTTTGTAAATTTATAATATATAATCATATTTTTTAGCATATAATTTTATATAATTCAACCGTTAAGTTAATTTTTTTTAAAATTATATCAAACTTAGCAAATTTTATACAAATATATTAAAAATAATTAATATTTATTATACTATTTTGTTTTAATATATTATATTTTTAAAATATAATTTAATATTTGTTATTAAATAATATATTTATAAATATTCAAATGATATAAATTTTAATATATATAATTATAAAAATAATATTATATGTTTTAATGTTTAAACTAAAAATTTTCATAAAAAATTATTGAATAATATAAATTTATAAATTTAACATTTGACATCAATTTATTATATATATATATAATTAATGTTGATTATTTGTTTAAAATAATTAGAATATGAAATAAAGTTATTGGTTGATGATAAAAAATTACAATAGATAAATGATTATATTCTTTAAACCTGACGATAGAGGTTTTATTATTGATTAACGTTTAAAAAATTATAAAAAATAAATTTCACTTCAATATTTTTATTACGTCATTCGTATATATATATATGAAATTTTTTAAAATATTAATTACTTATGACAACAACTTAATAAATTTTATCTCCCAAAAGTTAAAACATAAATTTAAATTAAATTACAATAATTTTAATACATTATATTAATTAGTTTGAAAAGATTTTATTTTTATTTTTTAGTTAGATAACAACTTTATTTTAAAATCAACTTTAAACCCAAATTAATATTCATTCAACTGACCATCTTCAAATCAATAATCTAATTTAGAAATTTAGAATGTTTTTATCAGTACCATGTTATCATTTACTGTATGCTAAATTAAAAATTTTCAAGTAATAATCTAAAAATCAATAAAAGTACCAATTTACGAAAAATATATCACACTTAGAATTTGTTTGTATGAAAAATAAAATCAAAAATAGAAGATCAAAAAATAACATAAAAAATGTTATTTAAATGGGTACAAATAGAAGTGAAAAATTTTAAAGAAAATATTTATTTTTATAAATAGAAAAATATTGAAAACAAATAATATATTATAAAATAACAGCATTTTCATCCTCACATTTATTAAATTATTTTTTTTATTTCATCAATTACTATTTATTTGAAACTAAAGTTAGTATTTATAAATATTTATTTTATTATTATACATAAAATAAAATAATTTCTATTATAATATATTTTTATAATACTTATGATATATTTTATTACCATTTTAAATATTTAAGAATAAATATACAAAACATAAATGTCACAATAAATTTATTATGCATCACAGCATCACGCATACGTGAATTATTGGAGCAATGAATATCGATCAAGCAAGAAGATAGATATGTCAATAAAAAATTGTTTACTTTCTAACTTATATATTCTTACCTTAACGGAAGAGAAGACATTTATGGTTGAACTTACGCCATCTTTTTTCTTTCTCGCTTGTTTTCTTTACGTATTATTGAGATATTTGATCAAATTGTGTTTGTATTTAAGTTGATGAGTTGATTAGATATTAAGATAGTTGGTTAGATTATATTTATATTTAAGCGGATTATAATATATTGCGTTTATCTTTAAGTTGATATATTTACCTATTTTTTTGGAGATAAATATTAATTATGCATATATTTTTTTTACAAATTTGTTCACATAGTTATCGTAAAATAGCTTGTTGTAAGGTTTGTACATATATTTGCTCTGATAACCAGTAGAAACACATATTTTTGCTTTGCTTAATTCGATTTATTTTCTAGCGCAAGTAGTAATAGATGTTAAAATAGCATCATCAAATGATGTAAAGGGCGCCAATGAGCAAATAACATTGCCAAGATTAAGTATAGAACAAAAGATCCAACTCTCGTAAATGTTGTTAGCAGACATATAGAACAAAAGATCCAACTCTCGTAAATGTTGTTAGCAGACATAGATTAGAACGTGAAAGGTTAATACAATTTTTTTTTTTAAATTAACATTACAACTTTATTTTACACTCTCAAATGTTGCAAGATGGAGGGATTTATCTTATTAATTCTTAGTATAGTAATACCGGTTTGTTTGTGCAAAACCAGTGATATTAGATCTTGTGAGTTGTGATTTAGAAGAAATAGGAAATTCAATATTGTAATTTGTGGAAAATATATAAAATTCTTGTTTTTTGTGATGATTTTTATTTTTTAACTAGAATAAACGATATTTACGTACGTATAATATAGTTATGTTTGTTAAAAAAAAATTAAATTATTTAAATTATTAAAAAATTGTTATAGTCTAATAATAATTTGATAAATAAATTAAAGATATTAAAAATGATAACGATATATAACATCAAAGTTTGAAGAATTATTTTTAATAAAACAATTTTTTTTTCAAATCTTAATTTAATATACAGCTTTATACAATGGAAGGAGGGAGAGAACATCATTATATTTTAAATTTAGAAAGGGCACTAAAATTTGAAACCAATTAACTTTGGAAATTTTGGAAAGAATGTGTATTTACTGTTGCATATTTAATTAATAGATTATTATTTATTTTTTCGATAGGAAAATGCTTTTATGAAATTTTGTTTGATGTTAATTCTTTATAATATTCATATGAACATTTCAACTTTGTGCTAGAGTCGATAAAAATAGACGAGATAAGTTTGCTATTTGAAGTTGAATGTGTATTTTTGTAGAATAATTCTAAAAAGGATGAAAAATGTATCTTGAAACTGTATTTAATTTTTGGGAACATAAATTTACAGAAATTTCTTTTCTTATACTCACATTAGGATGAGAAGTAAACAACATTTAGGTGGATGAGTGATCTTTTGATTGAGTTATGTTTTAAATGCTCCAAATGTGCCATTAAAAGATGATACTGGGAAAATTTTAGAACTTAAGAAAAAAATAATAATAAAAAAATCGAAGATCATAAAAAAGTAAATACTAGGTAGGAAAAAATTAAAAGTATAGAAAGAATGAGTCAAGTCGTGAATGTAGACAAATTAGCAAGATATTCATATTGATATACTTCTTGAACGTGGACATAAAATCAAAAAATCTTCTTCACACTTAAAGGATTATGGATTATGTTACTCATATTTTTCATGTAAGTTTCTTGATTGGTTAATTATTCTAGTCAAAATTTTAAGATGCATGTTATCTTATTACATGTTCTATTAACCATGACAATTTTTTTTTATGTAAGATTACCATTTTTATAACAATTATTACTACATATGAGTCAATGTTATTTATAAATCCTATCAAAAATGTAAATAAAATAATATCATGAAAGAAGGTTTGAACTTTATAAAATAATGGCATATGAATAATAAAAGATTTCTCATAAAAAAATAAAGTTATAAGATATAAATAAATATATAGAATTAAATATAGTTTTGATGGGTTTATTAAGTGATATCAGATAAGGTTAATGATTTATAGGAATATATAAGTTAAAAACATCAACTATAATGAGATTTTTTTTCCTACCACAAAGATGGTGACAATTCAATCCTTCTTAGTTGTTAAAAATTTTCACTTATCAAAAAATTTGAGTTACATAAAATGAATGTTTATAATATTTTTTTTGTTTGAAAATTTAGAGAAAGAGGTGTATATAAAATTGTCACCTAATTATGAGTTTTGTCGAATTCATAAATCTTTTATGATTTGAAGCAATCTATTAGATGTTGATTTGCTAAATTATCTAATGCTTTAAAAATTTATAGTTTCCAATAATCATAATCTAAGTATTCTCTTCCAAACAGATTATAGGGATGATATTGTTATCTTTAAAAATTATGATAATAATTTATATATATTTAAAGTTTATTTAGGTCATTTCTTTCGTATTAAAGACTAATTGAAATATTTATTTAGAATTGATGTGCTCCACTCAATATAAATATATCTTAGATCTCATTCTATGTTATTGGTTATTTGAAGTAAAACTCGATATTGTACCTATTTAACAATACCATATATATCTAGACTTACATGCAATTTGCTCATATTTTTATAAAAGTTTTAGACAAACAATATTTGACACTCTTATTTTTAAATTGAACATTCTTTATTTTTTTTTAACAAATAATTCTCAAACATAACTATAATAAATCTATTCATCTACATCTTATTTTTTTTATAATCGATTATCAAAATTTGATAATTGATTAAAAAAAATCATAGTTAACAATTTAAAAAATATGATTAACTCAGTTATATATATATATATATATATATATTAAATTATTATTATATATATATATATAATAAAAAATATTTTTATTATATTTTATTTTTTAAATTTAAATAAAAATAATAATATTTTATAACTTCTCTTTTTCAGTTAATTTCTTTTTTTTTTATATTTTTTCAATTCAAATAAAACTTATCTAATGAAATAAAAAAAATTATTATTATTTAACTATAACATGATTAAATTTATCTTTCTATTAAAAAACAATCTCATCTTGAAGTTTAAAATTTTATGGGATAAATGTATATACTAGTTTATAAAAGTTTAGCATGTATTTGTCACAATTATTAATATAGAAAGAATGAATTATTAATTCTTTTAGAAAGAATTATTAATTAATTTTTAGTTGCACGTGCTACCAAAGGAATCCAGAGGGCAATGGACAAATGGAAAGTATGGGAAAATGACAGAGATGCAATGGAAATGCGTCGTGTCTAAGTGGATGCCAATGCAAACCACTTCAGCTTTACAGCACATTAATCCTTGAATATTGATTTCTTGATAATTGATTATATCAAGTGAGAGAAAGTGAAGTAGCAATTAAATTGGAGACATCAATAACAATTAACAACATTAACAAAACTCCATTAGTTTCTTTATTTCTATATATAAGTATTTCTTTTGTAAAGATAGAAGTTGGTGAGCATTTGACTTGGACGGTTTTTGGTGGGCCCTTAGCTTATATGGGCTTTATACGTAATGCTCTTCTAGAAGCCCACCCATTCGCAAATTCTGCCTTTCTTTCTTTTTCTTTTTTTTTTAGAATTTCTTATGCATGGTATACATGGCATGGACACAATGATATTTTTAATTATATTGAATAAAAAATAAAATAAATTATAAAACATATATTTAAAATATCTAATTTTAGAATATAAATAATTAAGTTAACTAAATATTATGTTTTGGGTTTATTGATATCTTATTATTTTAACGGTAATTGAAAAAATGTAAGTAGTGATCGATGAAATAAAAAATAAAAAACATTCTTTAATCGAATAACTAGTTAAAGATGAAAATTATTAGTTTAATTAATATGGGAAATTATATCACAAGAATGTTAGTATCATATTACTATTGGTTAAAATTTATAAAGAATTTACTAAACTTGAAGTGACGTTTATCTCATTTAGTGAATTCTATATAAGTTTCAATTAATGGAAAGGTATGCGTTAAAAAAATTAGTTAAATAATATGTCGCTGATATTTATTATATTAAAAAATGGAAAATGTAAATAATCACGTTAGGAGTATAGCACGTAAAATGAAGATTTACATCCATTATAATTTATAATTTTAAGAATGTTTTTAAATTTTAATTTTATCTTTATTAAGTTATGTAATTTATACTTATATCGAAAAAAAAATTTATTTATACTTTTATTTTTTAAAATGTTATTACTTAATATTAATTTAATTTATATTTAAAATTTGACACATTATATTAAATTAAATAAATTTTTAAATAAAATAAAATTTAATAGTGTTTTAATAATATTAATTTATATTTAATTTTTAAATTTTGACCCACAAAATCAATAAAAAAGATGTGCGTTGGCTCAAATATTTTAATTTTAGAATATCTTCCATTAAATTTAAATTATTTATTTATTTATTTATTCTTATTTATTATTAAGAGTAAAAGTAGGTCAGGTTATTTGAGTGGAATACTATGAAGATTGTTTTTAAATCCTATTTAATTAAACATGTCAGATTTTGGACTATACAGAAAGTCCTTTAAACTTAATAGAAACTATTCAAGTGAATATAAATGATATAGCAATATTATTGTTATATAAGTATATTATTATTGATAATGTATTGACTTGAGATTATATATTTATTTTATTTAAATATTTAAAATTTGTTATTTACATATAAATTAATTTTTATTGGCCTATTTTATTGGTAGTAACTTATTTATCTTATTTAATTATAATTTTTTAACTTATTTAAAATATAATTTTATAAATTAAACTTTTGAACAGATTTATAAGTTAGACAAAGATTTGAAAAGGATGGATTAGACCTTAAAATTTGATCTGTATCAGACCTTAAATATAAAATTCAGACTATACTAAGACCATGCAAAATATAATTCAATCTAATTTATTTTTACTCTTATTTGATATAATAAAATATATAATGTTTGTTTATTTCATTTTTATTTATACTAAAAAACACATGTGCAATGCAAGCAAAACTTGCTAAACTGTGAGTTTAAATATTTTTTTTACATAATTATCTAAATATAAATTTTATATTATTTAAAATTGTTACTTTTTATTATAATTATTTTAAAATTCATGTCCAAGATGATTTTCAATTGTTCATAGCGTACACTTTTTAATTGATAGTAGATTACAATTAAGATTATTTATAATTTTCAAATTTTAACAATAAAAATAATCAAGATAATATATAATTATAATTTAATAGTTAGATTAATAAAAATTATATTTTATATAATATTATTGAATATGTAAGAGTTAATATAACTCACACCGATTTGAATTAATCTTCACATACTATATATATAGTTCTATTTATGAGGGGTGTGTGTTAATACACTGTATATTTTTTAAAAATGTGATCAAAGTATTTTTTTATAAGATTTAGAGAATTATCAGCCTTTAAACTAATTTTTAAAATAGACTTGGTTTAAATTATTTATTATATAATATCAAAATTTATTCTGATTTTAATGTCCAATGTATATATACTTGATAACTTTATGTGTTAAAATATTTTTATTGAATAAAAACATTAAATATTATTTATAAAACTTGAACAATTATTCTTTCTAAATTAACTTTTAAAAAAATTAAACTCAATTTATTTTTAATATAGATAAAAAATTTTGAAATATCATACTTTTACAGAAAAAATTAAAATTCTATCATCTTATCTATCTCATTCATATTGTTTTTCTTTGCAAGACTCGATACAAAATAAGATATGATATCCGTAATATAGATTTATATAACATTTTTTAATTTATTTAGTAATATAATTTATTATATTTAATATTTTTCTCTCCCTCTCTCCTTTTATTGTGTCTATCATTATACATTTATGTAATATAAATATAATTTATCACAGGAATATAGCTTGAATGCTTATAGACAGGACTGAGTGGGCATTAAGGATGGAAATGAACAAGGCCGTCCGACAGGAACCTACAGCTCGGCTCGTTTAATAAATAGATAGGTCTAGGCTTCTTAAAAAGCCTCTTTAGATAAACAAGTCAGGTCTAAACTTATAAAAAAACCTATTTAACCTATTCAGGAGCCTATTTATATTTATATATTATATATTTATATTTATTTTAATATATTATATTTATATAATATTTATTTTATATTTTATTTACATAATATTAATATATATATATATATATATGTTTTAGGTCTATTTAATGACCTTTTTATCTTATAGGCTTTAAATTTGCAAGTTTTTTTAATTAATTATTTATATAGACTTTAAGTTTATTTATTGATTTTTTTGTAATGTAGGCTTTTAAACAGGCTTATAGGCCTGGTAGGCTTTAAATCAGGCTAGACCTTGACAGAAAAAAAAAAAAAAAAAACCTTTAACAGGTAACATACCTAGGTTCAGGCCTCAAAATTTTTAAACAGGTCAGACTTGAACACTCAAAGTCTACCTCGACTCGGCCTACTTCCATCCCTCCCTAGTGGGCATACAACTTCAATACTAATATCAAAGTAGTAAAAAGAAAAAAAATAGAACATAAGATAAAGTGAATAAAAAATAGTAATTTTTTAGATTATTTGATTTCTTTTAAAATATAGAGAATTATATATTTTTTAAAATTTATTCCAGTTACTTGGTTAATTAAATAGGCAAAAAAATATATTATATTTTAAGATAAAAACATTTCTATCCTTAATAAATAATGCACATGTAAAAAAGTATAAAAGAAAAGTTAAAAATGAACTTATAGCTTGTTTGGTTATAAATCAAAACTAAGTTGTTACTCAACTCTAACTACCACAAATTCTGAATGAAAAAAAAACATGTTTTTTAATTTTTAAAATAGATAAATTAATCTTTAAATAAATGATTAAAAATAAAATAATATTTTTTAGTTTTAAAATAATTATTTTTATAAATTAATAAAATTAATCTTAAATTTTATTAAAATAGAATAATAATTTACTCGGACCTTAATTTCCAACAAATAGTATTTTTCTAAACTATATTTCTTTTCTTCCTACTTCCACCTTTTCTACTTATGCAAATCAATGTAAACATTTCTGTTCAAATAATACTATTGGGCGTTGTCTAACTTTTTTTTAATATAAATCAAGAGTTTTGTAGTTTATTAAGTACAAAATCATTCAAAGGTTCTTAATCACAAAAATTATCCATTTTATGGAAAAAATAAAAATGAAAACAAGTAAAGAAAAAAAAATAGTAAATTTAAGAGAGAAATAAAGCAGAGAAAACAATCCTTAAAGGTATAAGTTTTATTTGTTTTATGTATAATAAAAATAATAAAATTTAAGATAATAATCTTATATAAACTGCCAAACTCTAATAATTTAAACATGAGTTTCATTTGAAAAAGAATTTAATTATAACTCTAGTTAAATTAGACACTTTTTAAAATGAGATTATAATATCATGCTAACATAGTTATGTGAATACCATTTTAAAATTATGATGATTAATTTTTTTTTATATTTTTTATTAGATATTTTTTTATCAAATTTGTTATTTTAACACTCTTTTGAATGTATGCATTAGAGGGCAAAACTGCTTATCATATGATAATGTTTGGTGAAAAGTTCTTTTAAAATTTTCAAAACTTTTAACCTAATTAAGAATGTTAGGTTTGTATATTTAGTCTATATATTTCTTAATAACACACATGATGAAAAATGGGGATAATTTTTTTATGATAATAATTTTTTTTAACATTATTTATGATAATATGCTTATAAATATTTTTTTAATATAATATAAAAATGATGAAGATCGAATTCTGTATCTTATATTAAACTATTTTAATATTTTTCAATTCGACACTATTAAATAAATTCTAATAATTTATCATCAATATTTTAAATATATAAAAAATATTTATATTATTATTAGTTATTATACTTTGAGGATAAATTATGTTATTTTAAAAATAATTAGTTATATTTATCTGATTTAATAATTTTTAAAATTTTAAATTTTATTAATCCAATCATTAAAATATAAAAATTATTGTGTACATTAAATTTATAAAATTTTAAAAAAATTAATATTTTTTTAAATAATTTTAGTTTAACGTATGATATGGAAAAAATATTATATATTAAATTAAAATTATTGAATAAAATAATAATTTTTTAAAATTTTATAAATATTTATAAACTTGATTTACCTAATAAAAAATTTAATTTAACAATTAAATTGAAAATTTTAACAAGTTAAAAAATTATTGAATAAAATAGTTTCAACTTTCAACAAAGATTACTTTTAGGATAAGTTGAATTATAATTTAAAAAAAACATGATTTCATATATAAAATAAATACAGCCTACGAAACTAGTATTTTCTTCCTTACATGATTAATTAATACTGTTCTTTCTTTCGTACGCGTCTGATTTTGCTGGACAAGTTACCAAGAAATGTCGGCAATTTACCTGATTTAATTCAGTTTGAGATCATTTGGTTGTTCACACAAGTTCAACGTACGCGTATACTCAAAGCTAGCCTTTCTGTCTTTCTTCATCCAGCGCTTGGGGTCGTATGGAAAAAATGCTTGTTTTTGGTAATGTGAAAAACATTAGAACAATTAAAATGCTAGCTAGCACGTATTTCTTAAATTACACATATCTGTACCCATCAACAGACATATGTGTAGATTTTAAAAGTGCAAACTATGAAATTTACCCCAATTTGCAAGTTAGAAATTTAAATTATATATGTTTTTATTTTCACGGTCTAAACAAATGAAAAAAAACAGTACTTTCGTATTCACTCCCCCACCCTCGATATCTTCTGTTTCATATTTTTTCGCCGTTTCCACTTACAATTGACTTCGTGATATTTGACTAAACTATTATAGTCCATATATGTTTTCTACTGCCTCCAAAGTCTATATCCAAAATTCATGTGATCGATCTTCAAATATGAATACCCTTTTATTATAATTAACAATTTTGATCAGCTAATCCGGTAAATTGACCAAAGACCATTCCAATATGCTTCAAGGTAGTTGGGTATTAAAAACTTGTGATGATTATATCATAGAGAATTATTTGTAAACCAAGTTATTCAGAAGGTTAAAAGTTGCAAATTTTTTTATTCCCTTTCATGGATTGTTGTTGATAATATTATTGTTTTATTACGATCGCATTATATTTCAAGGAAATTCAAACATTGGGGCGAGAGTTTGAATGCAATAATATTCTAGGCAAGTAAAGTATCCCGTCCCTTAAGTTGAGGTTCAGCGCAAAAGACCAAGTCAACCTATTCTGGAGTCACAGAGCCAGCGAAAACACCCTTCACACGTATCCCCAACAGTTCACATAGCACCAAACCCCACATCTACCTCTGTTTTCTTTTTTATTTTTTAAATATTATAATCCTATTAGGGTAAACTTCATTATCTTTGGAGTGATTCCTAAAGAATTTTCTCAGGGGCGACAAGGGAATTAAAAGTTGTTATTTCTTCGACAAATTTTTTAAAACAAAAAGATAAAATAATATTTTTAGAATTTGAACTAATATAATTTTAAATGTTAGTTCTACAAATCAAGATTTTTAATTATGAGACTTGATATTGGAGTTTGTTAGAATTTCAAGTAATAAAGATAAGGTATTTATGATAATATATTTAAATGTTTAAATTTATACTAAAATAACAATATAGGAATATTTTTTTATAAAAAATTATTGTTTGTTCTTTGTATAAAATTCAATTATGGCTTAATTATGATCCAAACCTAGCAACACACTCACGTGAAATATTTAGCTTGATGGTGAAATCAACGATGTTTTTTAATTCCTATTCCCTAACATGCATGGAAGATGTGAGTTATTACCCATCATTTTTTATATATGTTTTGTTTGAATGATAAATAAAATAAAAAAGAAAAAAATAAGATGAAAAGAAAGAAAAAGAAGGATGATAAATAGAAAAAAAAATATTTTATTTTGATGGATAAAAATAGAAGAAAAAATTGTTTAAATAAATGAAAAAGAGAGTAAAAAGAACTAAATTAATATTATAAAATTTATTTTATATTAATTAGATAAATTTAAAATAAAATTATAATTATAATTATAATTTTTGTTCTATCATGTTATTTATTTATTTATTTATTAGTATAATATTTTAAAAAATATTTAATAATTTGAAAATTAAAATTAAAAAATTAAGCTTCTCTTCCATTCTTACTCTTAGTTGGAGGAACTAATTTTTAATAAATCTCACAAAAAAATATTTTATTTTTTTTATTTTTATGTGCATTTAAATAAAAAAAAATTATCTTCTCTTTTTTTTTAAAAAAAAATTCTTCCTTCTTATTTCTTTTTAAACAAACAAAACATTAAGGTTGAAAATATGTAAAATGTCCTTGTATATGAAAATATAAATAGACTTCATATGTTATGATCCAATGGATATGAAAACCATTGGTGGCCTGGTCCAACTGTAGAAACCATTGGTGGTCCAAGGGTAGAAAGTGATTTTGGACCATATATATTTCTAATAGTAATAGATTTATAACATAATTAAAAGTAAAAACAACATAAAAACGAGAAAATATTTTTTCAAACTAATAAACAGTTAATTTTTAAAGCAATACTTGCAAATAAATGTCTCATTATATTCGTGGGACTGTTTCAGCTGTATATTCTATATATCTTTGTTTTTATGCTCTTTAGAGAAATAAATGTGAATAAAAATTCAGGGGGTTGTTGAACCTCCTGAAATGATGGTGCTAGTTCCCCAACCAAGACCGGAAGATCCCATATATATGTATGTAGCATATATTCCAAATTCTAATAATAGGAATATGGATTAGTGGGCTTAAATGAGAGGAAACCTGTTTTCACTTGAATTCACTTGCACACATGCCGCAATAGTTACGGTGGCAAAGTCAATAGTTAATTTAATTAGGTGAAAGTGTGTGTGGTTCTTCTGGTAGTAGATAAAAGAAATTTGTATCTTCTGTGGCGTCAAACAGCTGCAAATGGGTCTGGACTTTATTACTACTAATTTTTTGGTTATTATATTTTTATGGAGAAGTAGTTGGTGGGTGATATTTGTCAAATGAGCTTTCCTTTTCCTCTTTTCATCTCCCTTTTGTCATTTACTTTCCTTCCTTCTCTTCCATATGAACGACAGGTTTCTCTGCCCCGCATTGATTTTTTGCATGAAAGCTAGGGATACCTTGTGGTACAAGTTACATACTTTAGTTGGACATAACTTAGAACGTTTCATATTAAATTCAAAGTCAACAGGAAATACGTCTAATTAATGAAAGCTTAGTTACATTTGTCAAATAATTTCTTTCGTAAAATAAACTGACAAAATTTATCGAGTTTGACCTCATGCTCAGCCACCCACATTTGGATTCAAATATTCTCTCATAATTTTCCTTTTTACAATTCGTATATATTACTATAATTTATGTTAATTTGATATTTACAATAAATATTGGCATAATAATGTAACCACACCCTTTTATCTATTTCATGTTGTTGTTTTGGGATTTTTCATGTTTAGATGAAAGGACGAATGAAAAAATAAATTAATAATATTTTTTATACTTATTAAAAACCAAAATTTAAATTTAAATTAATTCTAATTATATTTTATTAATATAAAATATTTCTATTTTAAAAAAATAATTTAATGATTTAAATAAATACTTTAAAAATAAAAGAAAAACTTCTTCCCTTTTCATTCCAAGGCTGTTGGGAAAAATGAAATATTTAGTGGGTCCATCAATTTTTTTTCCTTTTACTATATCAACATCCATTTAAATAAATGAAAAAAATTTCATTTTTCTTTGTTTTTACTCTTTTTAATTCTACCAAAACAATATAGAGTAGCTTGGCAGCTCCTTTGAAGTAAAGAGAGTTATAAAGAGAGAAAACAAGATTTTATATTACCATTATTTTTAAATGATTTAAATTTATATAATATTTTAATTTAAATCGATGATATATAAAGCTTCTTTCTTATTTTAAAGAAGATAAATTTCTCACTTCGAGATTATTTAGAGTTTGACTTATTTGAGTGTAAAACGAAAATTTCACGATAATTAACATCGATGACTTTAAATTGCAAATAAAAAATAATAATTAAATTAAATTCTAAAAATTTATAATCTAGTTAATTTTAATTTGATTTGTTTAATCCATTGTTAATTGTATGGCTTAATTTTCCAAGACATTCTGACATTAACTAAAACTTTATTTTTAGGCTTTAACAACATGTTCATTTGGTTACCCGTCATTAAAGATATATAGAGTTTGCAGAAATTTTATTGAGGGATGTAAAAATGAACAATGCTTTTAGGGAACAAAGTTAAATAATTTGCTTAAAATATTTTGGGTTTAAGAAACATTAAGCGATACATGCATATATTCTCCTACAATCATACTATTTGAATTGAATTGATTTTTTTAAATTATTTGTACGTTCTCCGTAAAAGTTTATTAAACAATTCTATTTAATCACAAATATTGCAACTCACCATGTATAATTTTTTATGTAAAAAAAAATTCTGTATTAAAAATTAAAAAAAATTGTGCATAATCACTATGTTTCATCTTTCTTTTTTTTATTCTCTTTTTTAGGGGTCTATTTTTTTAAAAAAATAATCCAATATACAAAAAAATCAGCAAATATAATATTGAAAATTGCTTGGGGTTTTTTTTTTAAAAAAACTTCCTTCTTACTTCTTGATCTATTTGTACTATCCATGTTCGTATAAAATTAATGTGAGGTTATTCAATAATTGATAAAATAAATTGTACCGATAAAGAATTATAAGAATAACTATAGCATTAATTTATATATAACGTTTAAAAAATAAATTATATAAAAATAAATTTGAAATGATTTTTTTTACAATTTCTTAGTTCTTATACGAAATCGAACATTGGCATAATTTACCCAATTTTCTAAATTAAGCTTTCAGATCAAAATTTACATTTTTTAATTAGTTTAATGTCTCAACATGCAAACATTAAATTGGTTTCCTTAAAAAATGCGGTTCAAACACGACGTAAAAATAACCTTGAATTTAACTGTGAAAAAGCTGGAGAAACCGTCATATTTAATTTTTTTTTAAAAAAAAACAAAGTTTTCTTGGTGGCCATTTGACATCAAAGTAGTTTGATGACGTCCCAGCTTGATGTTATATATCTAAGAAACAAGGATGGCATTTGTATTGAGCGGTTTTTATCTGTCTCACTGTCACATGTCATGCATCATGCATGTGTTACTCATGAACGACTCTGATAATATTATGAACCATCAATTCAATTTCAGGTTCCATCAATCTGTCATGAATATTACTCCCTGCGGTATTTTGACAGCTTCTTCGTAAAACAAACACCTATGCTGACACCAATCGCTGCAACTGAAACTCATCATTCCCACAATGCTCCCATATCAGTCAACCCTGTCTTCTGTAACAAAGTAATCTTTAATTTTGTATTTTAAATTTACAAATATCATTTTATTGTTTTTTAAATGATCATTAAATTCATTTTTTATCATTTTGTAAATCTTTTAAAGATTTTTATTTTACATTAATCCTTTCAAAAATAAATTTGTCACTATATTAATATCAATTATTTTTATTATTACTCCTTTTAACATCATAACATATCACGTTTTGTTTTGTCTGACATTGTGACTATCGCCTATCTCTAGATGAATAAAAGTCAAATTATGATGTGATCAGTGTTGAGAAAATACACCACCGCTACATGCATGATTTTATGTTTTGCCTCTCCGAGCAGAGATATTCGAATGTTAGGCTATGTTTAAATGTTTTTAAAGGAATGTGAAATGAAAATTTGACTGTAATGACAAAAATAGAATAAAATAAAATATTTTAAATTTTACTCTATTTATTTTTTTATAATAAAACAAGAATGAAATCATTTTAACATGCATCCTCTAATTTTGGGAGAAAAAGGATATAAGATGAAAGAAAATGAACTGCATCTTATGTTTATTTTATTATATCAGATTTAAACAATTCAAATACTATATTATTTCATACAATTTCATCTTTATACATCATTTTAAATATGATTTTTAGGTTTTTTTAAAATTATTAAAAGTAAGTATTTATATTTAAATTTATGAAATTAAAGTTGCGACTGTTGGCAACTGAAAACATTAATTTAAAAATCCTCAATAATCTTAATAAAAAGTAAAAAATTATAATATTTTATCTACAAATGAAAACCATATTTAATGGTATAATTTTATGCATGAAAAAGATTAAAAAATCAATCTTATTGTATTTCTAATACATCGTCTAAAGCAATCAATTTAAATTTACTGTACAAATTAACTAATCTAAAATATTTATTTTATTTTTCTGAAAATATAAAAATTTAGCTGCGACTTAATAGACTTAGATCCGCTTATGCATATTCTTTAATGTAATCAGAAGTTTAAAATCATGTAGTTTTTTTTAGAAAATAATTGTGGGTCATTTGGTTTTATACTGTTTTAAAATTTAAATGTATTATTTTTAGATTTTATTATTTTTTATCTATTTAAAAAATTCTGACCAAACTAAAATTTCTTATTTATCTTATTCATAAATATTATATTTGTTTGTTTTAAGTTTTTATCTTTTAATTTTTTTAAAAAAGTAGAAAAATGTAGTTCTAATATTAATAAAAACAAATAAAAGACTAAAAACGGAAATAGACAATCTAATGGAAAAGACGAAAAAGTTTTAATATATTAATTTTCACGCACACTTTTAAAATTAATCCTTGAAAATCACAACTCCACGTTTCTCTCTTAAATTTCTTCTAATAAACCGACCAGGTTCTGTATTTAGTTTAGAATTTAAATTTCTTGTGATGGTTTTTTATTTGGATATTTCAAATACGTGACAAGCTCTCTTTTATATAATAGGAAGAGAGGTTAAGAAATTGCTCCCTTTTTCCTCCCCCCGTACTTTTTCTGTACAAGATTAAAAAATATTCCATTATGCGTTTTATTTATTTCCTTTTTAAAACAAATTTATTTTAACTCTTGTCCAAAAACATTGACCTGCAAATGAAGTTTTCAAGGTACACGTAATTCTTAAGTTCTTTTTCTTAAAAAAAGAAAATAAAAGATTTAAAAAAATAAATTAATTATTAATTTATTTTTCAAAATAACGATGTTACAGCTTTACTTTTTAAAATGCTTCAATTTATTTTTTAACTGAGATATAATTTTTCTCAAATTAACTTTATAATTATATTTTTAAACTATACTAAAAGTTAATTTTTCTCATAGATGTTGATAAGGAAATTTTTTTACCTTGTGTTTGATGAATTATTTTAAGAGGAAGAAGTAATTTTTGAAAAAATTTAAATTTAAAATTTTAAGTATTAAAATATTTTATTTGAATTTTTTTTAAAAAAATAATTTTATGAATGTTAAGAAAATATTTTAATAAATTAAAAAAAAAATTAATTTTTTTAAATTAGGTAAAATTTAAAATTTTTTAAAATTTATAAACTATGAATAACATTTATTTGTTTGAGTTATTTTTTTATTATTCTTTTTATGCTATTTTTTTTATTATTCTTTTTTTTTGTTTTTTCATATATTTTTCTTTCATATTCAGACATAATATTTTTAATATTAAATAATATAATTATATTTATTATTTATTTAATTATATATCTTTGTTGTGTTATTATTTTACTTAAATATATTGTACAATAAATATATTTATATGTCTAAATTTTTTAATGAACAAACAAAGTTGAAGTAAAATTAAGAAAAAAATTTAAATGTAAAATTTTATATATAATAAAAATTAAATTATTTAATTTAAATAAAAATTTAAATTATCTAATTTAAATAAAAAATTAAATTATTTAAAAATTAAAATGAAACAAATTTAAAATTTACCATCTAAATAAATTTTAAATATAAAAAATATATTTATTTATCCAAACAAAATATTTTTAAGATAAAATCACTTAAGTTGAAAATATTTAAATTTTTAAATATTTTAAATTTTTTTAAATGTTGAAATGTTTCATCCAAATATAAGGTTAAATTTTTTCAAAATGTTAATTTAGTAATGTTAATTTTTCCGTTTTGATATAAATGGTTTAAATAATATTTTTAAACAAATTGTTATATTTTCTAATCACTAAAAAAATATTTTTAATTAAGGTTTATTAATCACAATTATTAAAACTATTGAAAAGAATGAAAATAACTAGAAGTTTAAAAATCTGAAGCTAATTTATTCATATTTTATTCTATAACTCAGGTAATATCATTCACATAGTTTTCACTAAATTTAAGTTATTTTTTTTTCTAATTTTCTTAGTTTTTATTTCTCTCATGCGTTGGCTCATTATATTTTTTTTTGGTTTCTTCAATTCTGTGACGTTGTTGTATTTACGTGCTTTGTTGTTAGTCTTCTTTACTTTTTTTATGCATTTCTTTCTTTAGAGCATTTGCAGGAAGAGTATTCTTACATTTCCATCTTTGGAGCAAGGGATTCATTTTTCTGGTAAGCTATTTATTAATTTTTATGTATTTTGTTCTTTTGATTTTTTTTTCTACATTATTTGTTTTTTTTTTAATTTTCAAGAAATTTGTAAAATTTTCTTATCAATTTATGTCAATCATGGTGGATTATGGTAGATATCCTTATATATTAGATAAAATCCTCTTCAATATAACTTAATCATTTTTTGCTCTAATATGTGCTCCTTTAGCTCTGTAGGAATTTATTTTTCGATTCTAGATTTATTTGTGTGAGTTGACCATTCTGATTGATAACTACATTGGTTTTGAGATGATACTTATTTTTGTGTAAGTAGATCTTTTTGACTAGTTGTCTTTCCTCATTTAAGTTTCTCTTCTGTCTCTTCTTTGACCATTTTGTTGCTTTCATATTCTATTAATAACATATATTTTTTTCTTTAATCATCTAGATGCATTATTTACTTATGTTTTGTCTCTCTACTTATTCGATGGACTTATTTAATACATTGAGGTGAGGTTAGAGTAGAACATTGAATTATATATGTATAAAGGAAGATAAGGTTGTAGTAGAGCAATGTATCTTTTTTTCACTATCTCCTACAAATCTTTTTTCACTCATAGAAATGCATGAAAAAGAAGATAACAATTATGATTTAATATTCGAAACTCTTGGCTTCCACACCAACATCTTAAGCTATTAAACTTAAATGTTCCTTCACATTGAAAGTTTTCATGCTGCAAACTCAAAATATGGATATCTGACACCACTATTTTCATAACTCATTAAATTTTCAAAGAGCTAAGAGCAACCAATGTTTTCTTTTCTGTATCCCCCAACCCCAAATGACTTGGACATGAAGTGTATTAGAGAACCAATTCAAAGTCATCATTTTTTTTGTTTGTTGACTAGTTCTATGACAATTAATGATCAAGGAGCTACACTAGTATTTTAAGAAAAGAAAATTCATAAAAAAGTACATTGTTTTATCAACTGAGTTTAGAACTTAGGAGCTATAGATGATATATGTATAAGAGGATATACTTATAGGAATGAAGTGTAAATCTGGTGAATATATATATGTTAAGTTGATATGTGTTGAATTGTATTTACCTTTAGTGTATGCTTCTTGGCTGTTTTAAAATGTTTTATTGATAAGTATCAGAAGACCTTTTTAATGTGCATTACTCTTTTAGTTTATTTTTTGTGTTATAAATTTTTGACTTATACTTATGTATTCTTGTGTACTCAATTAATCAAATCTTAATTATTAAAAAAAAATTGTTTTATATATTTAAAAGTAAATGCCAACTATTTGTGCCTCTTTAATTTTAGTTTCTAGCCATTATTTAAACCATTTCATTCTTAAACAATTTTTCTAAAATTTTTCTGCTAATAATCAATGCCAATGATTTAATAGGAGGTTGTGTCATACATGTTAAATTAAATCTAATGAACATGTGATTTTGATTTTAGCATTCTACATATTTTGTTTTGTTTATGATACAACTTGAGTTTGAGTGTAGATAGATAGAGTAATGTTTGGATGATTATGATAAGATTAAAGAGTAGATAGATATAATAGTTATGATAGGATTTTAACATTCTTTTTAAGAGTTTATTTATGGATTTTTTACAATTTAACATGTTTTATCAATGTGAAATGCTTTATATTTTATTGATTATCATTCATGATTTTTACAAATCTTTTTAATTTAATTAATTTTTTATGTTAAACCTATAATATATATATATATATATATATATAATACATAAACAATATGAAAATTATTAATTTATTGTTGATTTTATAGTATAACCCATATATGATAGAGTCTCACATCTTGTATATTATTTATGTTATACAGTTATATTTAACTTGTCTTTCAACATAAAAAATAGTTACCATATGTAAATTTGATATATTTATATTATTATGTACACTCCATTATATATCCATTATATATATTATGATCTAACGTGCAAATCTTACATTAAAAATGAATGTGTAAAAATAGGTTGAAAAAAATATATATTAGTGTTTTAAATCATGATTAGGTTTTTTCTATCAACTTTAATTTCTTGATTTATTAAATTTTTATTATTCATAATTTTTACAATTTTTTTTAGTTTAATTAACTTTTTATGTTAAACCTATAATATATATATATATATATATATATAAACAATATAAAAGTTATTAATTTATAATATAATCCATATATGATATTGAGTCTGACATCTTGTATATTATTTATGTTATACAGTCATATTTAACTTGCCTTTCAACATAAAAATAGTTATCATATGTAAATTTGATATAATTATATTATTATATGCACTCCATATTATATATATATATATATATATATATATTTATTTATTTATTTATTGTGATCTAACCTGCAATTGCATTAATGATGAATGTGTAAAAATGGGTTGAAAAAAAATATTAGTGTGTTAAATCATGGTTAGATTTTTTTTATCAACTTTAATTTCTTAATTTATTAAATTTACAATTAGAAATAAAATATTATTAAAATAATATATTTTTATAATTAATTCCACACATTAAAGTTTATTTATTTTATTTTTTCTTTTGTAGAAAATTTTTTAAAAATACAAATCAAATTTTATGTATCTTTCACAAGATATATCAACATAAGATTCTTTTTTACTCATGTTATATATTGGGATGGGCTGGGATTGGATCCTTATCTACCTCAAGTTTTTGAAAGTTTCTCTTATTTATATATTGGGATGACATCATGTACACATTCTTACAAAGAGTTGGAAAACTAAGTTTTTGCATTGAAGTCACAAATGAATGAATAGAATGAAAATTTTGATGAACATAATCGAAATATTCTTAAACAAAATGAAAAGTTTGTTGAACAAAGTACAAAATTTGATACAATAATAAACTTTTTTATGCATAACTTTTAGGATCAATTTCTCGTATACTTAACTATGTTTCACACTTTAACATGAATATTGATAAGTTGGATTAAATTTATATATAATAGAATTTTAATGTTTCTAATTATGACTTACTTTACATTTTAGATGTGAGATCAAGGAAGTGTACATCCAGCTAATTTGACTAATTAGTCTTCAACAAATTTTAAACCTAAATAGTAGTTCATTTGTAGAGTCTAGTAAATCACTTTAAAATTATAGTTAATGTTTATTTTTGTTGAACAATATGTAAATTATGTTGGTTTATGTTGAGTTTCAATATGATGTGTTACTTACCATTAAAGAATGCATCCATTTGTATAATTAGGAGATTGAACATATTGAACTAAAATGTTTGTGTTTTCTATCATGAGATGCTAAAGGATTTTTGGTTAAATAAGTTGTTGTTATTTTATCTTTTTATGAATTTGGATATAATAGCATGTAATAGTGTAATATCATAAAAATATGATTTGACTTTTTTTTGTTATTTTTTATTATGTTCATCGAATATTAAGTTTAAGTTTTTTTAATATTTTAATATATTTATAATGTTGATGTTAGATATTATAATACTAATTTAATAACTTACATTATAATTTGAAATTTTAAAAAATGTTAATACATATTTTGATATAATTTTTTCAATTTTTAGTATTATTGTTTTATCTTTATACTAGATATTTTTTTATTTATTTTAACAAAATAAAAAATAAAAAATTGTTGAAAAAATAAAAATATATTAACAAACATTCATTTTAATTATTAATAATTTAGGATAAAATTTTGTCATAATGAGAGTTCAAATCATTAAAAATATGATATAAGTAGTGAGTGTTTTACTTAAACTATAGGTAATTAACAAAAATTTTAAACCCTTAAAAATCTTTTAAAATTTAATAAAAGTTATAAAAAATTATGGATAAATATCAATGATTTTGATAAAATTTATCCTCGTTTACTTAAAACTGTGGCCAATGTGCTTGTCATGCCTAATTTTTCAACAATTTAACTAATTTTAAATAAATGATATAATAAAAATTTAAACCTATAATAAAATAAAAAATAATTACTCTTAAAATTAAATTTTATTATGAGGGATAAAACATTTTATTTAAGAGATTGAAATTTAAAATTTTTATAGAAATAAAAATTTTAACTACCTTAATAATATTTTATGTATTAAAAGTATTTTTAATATTTTTATTAATTATAATTTTAAAAAATGACTTCTAATAAATATAATTTAAAGAAAAAAATTATATATCAACATTGCTTCAATTTTAAAGAAAATTTATTTCTTTACATATTTTAAAAAATGAACAAGTTTAGAAGTTGGTTCGAAGAAATTAAGTTTTCAAAAAGTTTTTTTAAAGTATTGAGAACTTATTTTGAAAAAGAGAAGGAGCATATTCTGAAAAAAAAAATAATTGCAACATTACTATTTACAAAAAAAATAATAAATCGAAATAATTTTTTAAAAAACTACCTACAGAACCATGGGTTGAACATGAGAAAATATTTATATTTATTTAATCAAATTTGTATTTAACATATTTATATTTATTTCATCAATTTTATTTTAAAAACATCGCTTTAAATGCTAAATGTGACGCAGGTTTAAACATAGAAAAATAATTAATTTCTTGAATATTAAACCCGTAGATTCTAATTTAAATTTTATTATATGTTAGCATCATCCTAAATCACCTTTATGTGCATATAATTAAGACCTGTATAAGTGTTGTGGGTTATCAAAGTACCATTGAATAATTAAAAAAATTAATTGGATGGAATAATATATAATTTTATATTTAATAAATATAAATATACAATATTTATATGAATTATTTTAGTTTTATATTAATAGACTAAGACAAATCTAACAAATAAAAAAAATCATTACATTTAATGTTAAATATTTTTTTTTCACAAATATCATTCATATAATATATTTTTTTTAGATATATATACTATCTGTGAGTGTTTCTATGAGTTGAGATTCCAACCTAAATTCACCTTATGAGAGACTTAGTTACTTTTGTGAAACTTAATTCTTATCCAGATATAATATATTTTTTTTCATCTTATGTACTAAATGCACAAGTTAAATAATAAGAAAATAACTGAGAAAACATTAAATATTCCATTTTATAATTGTTAAAAATAATTAGAAAAGCATTCATTATATCATAAATATTAAAATAGTTAATATATGCATTTTTAAATAATTTTAAAGTATTTAATAAAGTGTTGTTAATGTTTCTTAACCTATGCATTTAGTATATAAGATATAAAAATTGATATTAATTATATACTTAAATTCTCTTCTAAGTCGTAAAATACAGTGGTTGAATCTAGTATTTAAACGTCATGATTTATAACATGTTTGATTTATTTTTTTTCGTTACTTAACATGTTTGATTAAGTTTATTGTATGCCGATATTGATTATCTAGTATCTATTTTCCTTTTTCAAAAATCATTTGACAATGGAAAAATACAATTATTAGTTAGAGTTACAGGTAATAGTTCATTAATGAACATTAAATAACTCACTTATACAAAGGGTATGATACAAGAGATATTAAGATATTAGACGAATTTCTATACAATAATTTATTAATTTTTCAGCTTGTCCTCTTACGAAAACAAAAAAGTTCTAGATTTGGAATATGAACTATCCATATTTATAGTGGCAGAACTCGTCAATGTTTTGTAAGAATCACATGGTGAAATTTAAATACATAAATTATAAAAGATAATAAGATTTAGAATAAAATGTAAGGTGAACAGTGAATTTATTAAAAAAATGCTAACAAGGATTGTGTGCCTACACCTCTTATCCTTCTCGTATGGATGAAAATAATATTTCTAATATGTTTGTTAAGTACATTAGAAAAAAAATGCCTAAATTTTTTTTTATAGATTGTAAAGAGGCTTGTATAAATGTATATAAAGGATTAGATTGGTGAGAGAGTTAATTTTATGAGTAAAAGATACAAATTTTGATTATACATCTATGAATTTGAAAATTTTATTTTGCCCAAATATCATATGAATTGTGTGTTTTGATGTTAACCACACGTTTGAAAACAAACTTACTTATTAACAATGAAATTTATAACGTCATAGCTTACAAATAATATTCTCTTTGTGTAACATCTGAATTTATAATATAGTATTGTTTTTTGTTTTTACTCTCACCATTTTATTAAAAGCTTTCCTTTACCATTTTCATATTATAAAATCATATACTCTCACATACACATTTTTTTCTTCACTATCACCAAATGTCATTTTTTATATAAAATTATTAAATTATAATATAAATATATTTATATTATTTTATCATGTTTAATAAAATGTTTAAAAATAAAAAATAAAAATATTATGATATTATTTTTGAAATTACAAATTATTTAAAATAAAATAAATATGAAAAATAATAATTAATTTAAATATATAAATATTATTTTTATGAGTGAATAATTAAATATAATATTTATTTTATTTTTAATTTATTTACTAATTCAAATATTGATTTTATTGAATATTTGATTTAATTAATTATTTTGTCAACTTTTAACTAAATACATATCATAACTCTACCGATAATAAATATTAATATGCCTGCCCATGTAGTATATACTCCGCCTGTGTTTGGATTAATAATTTAAAAAAAATTACCTTTGATGCATATTTCTAAGAGATTAATTTTAATATATAGCTAGTATAATAATTTATATATTGTTAATTATTTAAAAATTACTATAACATCATATTTAAAATAATTATTATAAAAATTAATATTTTTAAATTTTATAATAGTCGGTAATTAAATGACAATAAAAAATTATATAGTAAGTCTATTTAATTTAAATTTTATTTTCAAATGTAAATATTTTTCTCAAACAAAAACTATATTAAACAAACGAGTTAAATGAATAGTAAATTTGGTGTAAAGGAAACTAAATATTTAAAAAAAAATGTTTATTCTGTAAACGTAGATTATGTGATTAAAATTATTTTTTTAATATAATAAATAAAATTGTGATTACTGATATCATGTTTTTTTATTTTTAGGTTTTTTAATTTATGCATCGAATGCATAAAATAGTTTTTCTTTTTAAAGTGAAACGTCTTAGACAAACCGATAGTGGGTGGAGTTGACATGGCGATCCCTGCCGTCGACTCAAAAGCTCTGGAATCACCGGTCCCACTCGCGTAATATAGAGATATTCCCTATCGTTTTCCGACCCTCCACTCGGTCACTCCCACACTCTGTCTCTGCCTCTACTTCTATAGACTATATGCAAAGCCACTCCAACCGCGTCATGCCACAGAACGCAACTATTAAAGAAAAACGAAACACCAACATCTTTTAGTGGTCATACACGCCCTTTCTTCTTTTTCCATCTCTCCTCCCAGCTTTAGTTCCGCAACTATATTTAGCCAGGAAATCCTATGCTGCTAATATAAAACTCAACAACACATCCTTATTTTCTTAGCATATTAATTATTTTATTATACTTAAACACCATTCCATGAATTTTTGTTCTTCCTCTTAATTACTTGTATTATATAGGTCCCCCCTCATTAAGACATTAACCATTACGCCTGGCTTCTCATTTTTATCTCTGCTGCAAAAGCAGAACCCCCCTCCCCTCTTATTTCTATTCTGAGCAAACTCTGTACGCGTTCATGTCTATCTTTGTTTCATAGGTTATGAACGCGTTCCACTTCTACCTCTCTGTGAGCCTAATTCAAATCAAGCTTTCTAATCTACGAACCGTCCTCTTAACTTTGCTCAACCACCCCTCCACGTTAGCAACGCACGCCGAATAGCATTATATAATCAACCAATTCACATTCCTTTACTCAACTTGAAAAGGAAAGGGATATTTAAAGGCCGATCCGTACCTTTCTTTGTGTTGTTTTGCCTGATCAATGAATGGTAATCCGAAACACGAGCGCCGATGGGCGTCCGACACCGTTCCCGGAAAAGCAACCGTCAGTGCCGGAACTTCACCGGGAACTGAGTCCAATTCCGCCGCTGAGGAGTTTGTTGAAGTCACTCTCGATCTTCAAGACGATGATACCATCGTTCTTCGGAGCGTTGAGCCAGCCTCCGTCATTAACATCGATGACAGCGTCACCAGTAGCGGATATGCAACTCCGGCGTCCGTTCCGCGGTCGCCGACGATCCGGAGGAGTTCGTCGAGAGGCTTTCGGCAGTTCTCACAGGAGCTGAAAGCCGAGGCGGTTGCCAAGGCCAGGCAGTTTTCGCAGGAGCTTAAATCGGAGCTACGGCGGTTCTCGTGGAGCCACAGCCATGCTTCGCGCACGCTTTCATCTTCCTCTGCTCAGAACGGGACAGGAGGTGCCGCCGCCGCCGGATTCGAAACGGCGTTGGCGGCTCGAGCTCTAAGGAAGCAGCGCGCTCAGCTTGATCGCACTCGCTCCGGCGCTCAGAAAGCGCTCCGTGGTCTGAAATTCATCAGCAGCAAATCCCATGGAGTTGATGCGTGGAACGAGGTGCAGAGCAACTTCGATAGGCTTGCCAAGGACGGTTTCCTCTATCGCGCCGATTTCGCTCAATGCATAGGTCCGTTTCTTTTTCAATTCTCGTTTCGGATTCTTGCATTGTTCGTTTAAATCGTTGGATTCGCTATCCTAAAGAGTTTTCGCTCTCTGTTTCATTGCATTGGATTTTATGGTCTAATAATTGTTTAGATCTTGCATACTCTTTCACTAGCTACTGTTTCTTTTAATGGCTTCAAAAGTGTTGTTGTAATTTTTTTTTCTGAAGGCATGAAAGATTCCAAGGAATTTGCTCTGGAACTATTTGATGCTCTGGGTCGTAAACGAAGGTTGAGGGTTGATAAGATCAGTAGGGATGAACTGTTCGAATTCTGGTCACAAATTACCGATCAAAGTTTTGATTCGCGGCTCCAGATCTTCTTCGACATGTAATTATTCGGTCATTATTGTTATTGTTGAAATTCAATTTAATTAGTGATGAATAATCTTCCTTGGCTTCGTTTCCTGCCTGTAATTATTCTCGCGCTACCTAATATCAAATCACACAACATTGTTAAATGTCACGTATATTTCCTTTAATATTTAAATGTCCGTCAAAGCTTTGATGCTTTCTTTGCTTGTAATTCAATTATAATCATTACGTGCTTTGTATTTTAAAATAAATCTTAATCATCTTCACAGGGTGGACAAGAACGAAGATGGAAGAATCACCGAAGAAGAAGTGAAAGAGGTACAGAAGACTTTTATTTTATATTCCAAACCGAGACTATCTCTCATGTTTATATGCATTATTCAACCGAATTTTTATTTATGTACTCCTTTTCTTCCTAATGACTTTTGCTTCTTCATATTATGAACGTAATACGTTGCTTACATGGTGTCCACTTGAGTTTTAATTAATCAACATTAGGCTGGATTGGTTGAACTTAATTTAATTACTAAATTAACTACTGCCAATATTCAGTATTCCCACTTATAACGTTTTCCATGTTCTAGAACATAATATTAGTTGGTATATATTCAAGAGTTAGTGAACTATGTCTTACTTTTTCGGCTTTAGTCATACATATGGCGCTTTCATTTTTCTGAATTTACCAAATTCTTGGAATTTATAATGAAGACGTTTTCAGTGGAGTTGGTGGGGGCGTAGTCGTCATTTTCTGCTAGAGTTTTTCTTTTGTTCCAATATGGTTGTTTTCTTGAAGACGTAATATTTAGTTATAAGTTTTTGCATTAAATTTTTAATTAAACGTGTCTTGTTGCATCTACTGATTACAGATCATCATGTTAAGCGCTTCTGCAAATAAGTTATCCAGATTGAAGGAGCAGGCCGAAGAATATGCAGCTCTGATCATGGAAGAGTTAGACCCTGAAGGGCTTGGCTACATCGAGGTGAGAAGTCTTTCTTTATTCCATTATATATATTCTAACTTTGTCAACACATGCATACATGTTGTCATATACATACTCTGACTCTACGATTTACTCATAATAATTAATTAGAAAATAATGTGCTCATAATATCTTTTCTACTTCATAAGTATACTTTCTAATGAACATCATACAAAAATTAATGAGTAGGATGAACGGAGTGGTCAATGGGACAATTACTTCAGTTAATTACATACTCATTTGGATGATTTTTATTAGATTCTTTCAAAATATTTACAGTCATTCTTAGCATAAGATTATTTTTAAAAAAATTAAAAATATTTTTTTATTTTTTATAATTTTAATAATTTTAAATGATATTATTAATATATGATAGAAGTTTTTTACTTTAAATAAATAAAGATAAATTTAAAATACTGTCTTAATTTTTTTAAAAACAAATATATTTTTGAAATTATTATTATTATTATTAGTTTGATAAGAAAAAACTTATCAAATGAACCGGAAGGGAGTAATTATTAAAAAAAAATGGTGTGCCGTGCTCTTAGCACATTAAAAGTTTTGGTTTGTGGTTGACATTTTTGCTTTATATAATTTCCATAGGATAACCAAAATAGTAAACTTCAGGTTTCCCCCCTGAAACATGAGGTTTTCTTAGCATATTATGGGAATAATTTCTCTCGCAACTCCAAATATATAAGGTTTAATTTTTCGTTTTTATTTTTTATAACATTTTATAATAAAAAATAATAATAATAAGGTAAAACTTTTGTAATTATTAATAGAAAAGAAAATAAATTTTCAAATAGAACAGATCTTAATTTTGCAGGCAAATCTGTTTGAAAAATACCAAAGAGTATATTTAAAAATAAGATTTTTAAGTTTTTAATATATGAAATACTTTGTTTTTTAACTTTTTAACAAATGCTTAAACATTAGTTAACGATTCTTGCTTGCTTAGCCGCCCTAGGGTTGTGTACCTTAATTTTGTCAGCGTTGGACTAGGGCCGCACTTTCCTTTAGTCAACAGTTGGGCTAAATTGTGTAATTGAGCAAATCACACGACATTTATAGTGTAGTTCAGCCGTGCAGGAAAAAGAAAAAAAACTTGCTGAATTTAAAAAATGATTTGATGTACTAACAACATCATTACATTATGAGTCAGGTAATTTATACTGCCTTTCTTTTTATTTTTATTTAAAAAATATGGATTTTTTTTTATATGACGATCTAAAAATTTAAAATAATATTATCATTATTTATTTATATGAAAATATAATTTAAAATTTATCTAATAATTATAATATATTGATTTAATTTATTATTTTATATAAATTGTCTCTTTAAATAAATAAAAATAAAGAATATTATAAATTTATATAATAATTTATACTGTACATCTTTATATCTTTCCTCATTATATGGTCTATTATATTATATATTTCTTAATCTTCTATTTTCTCTCCTTTTCTTATACATTTTCTATTATAAAAAATATTAAAATTAACATTTTCTCTTACATTATTAGTTGTGGTGCACTCAATATGCAATCTTATTTCTCCATCCTTGCCGTCTCAACATATTTAACAATGAATTCAATCAGAGACCACTTTGTTCCTATTTATGTACTTAATATGATTAAGTCATTAGTTCTAATAATTCAGTTCCTGCATAAATTTTAATATTCCATTATATTTTTCCTTTTTAAAATTATTTATATAATTCATTTATTTCTGGATATACAACAACATTGGAATAAGAAAAAAAAATAAAAAAGTAATATATATTGAAATAAAAATACTATAACTTTATGGACAAATATGAAAACTCTCCCACAGCGATGCTGATTAATATGAATTATAACAGTGACCTCCTTTATTTCCTTGACCAATTTAAAATATTTTCCAAAGCTATCCATTATAACTTTTTGAACACGACTGGTTTTTGTCTTTGGGCATCTCTAAACTTCAAAGGTAAAGTAAATGTGGACATGATCCAAAGAGTAGATGGAATTGCATGTCGATTTTTCGTAGACTGATTTCACTTCCCTGCCATTCCTTTCTCAATTGTAAAATTAAAAACGAGTTAGGGCAGGGGGTAATTAAAAAAGGATCAATACCATTAGCCTCTGCTAAATTATGTCGTGGGCGAAAGAGCTAAGAGTGAAAAGTTGTCTCCGGACCGACTACATTATTGACATTCTGAATTCATATTCCTCCTGAGTAGTTTTTCTTAGGTACATGTTTCATCGTGCTTCAGCTCCCAAGTGGCCTTTCTACTTCGCCAGTTACGTGTACACCTTACTCAACGCGTGTGCACGCGTGATGCATTCTGTTGCTCTTGTAATGCTAATAATGCATATAGTTGACTTGCTGAAATTTCTTTTACTCAATTCAACATCTGATAGTTTTGCGGCATTTTGGATGGTCATTATATCATCGCAGCTATGGCAATTAGAGACGCTTCTTTTACAAAAGGACACGTACCTCAACTATAGCCAAGCTCTGAGCTACACAAGCCAAGCTTTGAGCCAGAACCTACAGGGGCTAAGGAAGAAAAGTCCTATACGTAGGATGAGCCGTAGATTGTTCTACTATTTGCAAGAGAATTGGAGGAGACTTTGGGTTTTAATAGTATGGGTTTGCATAATGATTGGGCTGTTCACGTGGAAGTTTATTCAGTACAAGCAGAAAGATGCATTTCAGATCATGGGTTACTGTCTTCTCACGGCTAAAGGTGCGGCTGAGACTCTAAAGTTCAACATGGCCCTTATACTCTTGCCCGTGTGCAGAAACACCATAACTTGGCTCAGGTCTACCAAGTTGGGTTACATTTTACCTTTCGATGACAACATCAATTTTCATAAGGTACGCACTTACGGCTAACGCCATCAAAAAGCCTATCAAGCATTGACTATTCATTTACAGCATAAGTTAGTGAGCAGCACCAGTAACTGTAATTTCAAATTCATCTTCGGTCTTGACATCGTGATATAATATGTTGTTTTTAGTATTTGCACTTGCAAATTTAAAACATGCAGTGATTTATTTGTTTTTAGTCACCCTATAACATATGAGTTTTATGAAAAGGTTAAAAATGGATAAAAATTCAAAAAAAAAACTATATTAAGGAAAACATATATTTAAACTATAAAACAATATAGTTGACTATAGAAATTAAAAATTGTCAAATCAGTCATAATTTCCAATATTTGACGGTATTACTTTTCTATTCCTTTATTAAAACATAATTTCGAAACATTATAGATTAACAATTAACATTCTTATAATTGGTAGATTTCATCTATTATTAATAAATTCCAATAAACATATTAAACCGTTATTTCATTTCTATTAGCGAAATTAATGTGAATGAAATGATCATACAAATATAGTGATGGTATATAAACTATATAATAAACTTAAGGTGCATAAAAAAAATCCTTTTTCTGTCACAAATAAAAAAGATAACAGACATAACGACTTTATGTACTCTTTGGTATATGATTCCACTTTTACTTATTGATTCTGACAGACAATAGCTGGGGCCATCGTGATTGGTGTTATACTTCATGCTGGGGATCACCTTGCTTGTGATTTTCCAAGACTGGTAAATTCGTCTGAAGATCGTTATGAAAGGTTTTTGAAAGGTGTATTTGGTGAACATAAACCCACTTATCGAGACCTAGTTAAAGGCATCGAGGGTGTGACTGGAATTTTGATGGTGGTTTTAATGACAATAGCATTTACACTTGCAACCAAATGGTTCCGCAGAAATCTCATTAAGCTACCTAAACCATTTAGTAGGCTCACTGGCTTCAATGCCTTCTGGTATTCACACCATCTGTTCGTCATAGTCTACGTCCTACTCATCATCCACGGGATAAAACTTTACCTCGTGCATAAATGGTATCTTAAAACGGTATATGATTTTTAGTATCATTTTTTCATTTCTTTAGGATATCTGTCAAATGCTTTGTTCTCAGGCGATTAATAACTTAACATCGATTTCCATTTTCAGACATGGATGTATCTTGCGGTTCCAGTTTTACTTTATGCGTCAGAAAGAATACTAAGATTCTTTCGTTCTGGTTTCTACACGGTTCGTCTAAATAAGGTGAGCAGAGAAAGTGAAAATCAGAGTTAGGCTCTGAAAATGGTTTTCAATTTCCTTGTAAATTTGGTTTTATTATTTGTCTTGATCACTACTAAGTACAATTGACCTTGGCTATTTGAGAGCGTCGAGCCAGAAGATTCCTAAAAAGCAAACTTAAAACTGCGAGGTCCAGAGTCGAAAACCTCAAAAGCCACACACTAGTTCCATCACGTCTTATAAATTTTAATCATATAAATCGAACATATATTAACATCCTTTTTTCCCCCTTTTTTGTTGAAATGTGGAAAACGTTTAGGTTGCGATATATCCAGGAAATGTTCTCACATTGCAAATGTCTAAGCCTCCTCAATTTCGCTACAAAAGTGGACAATACATGTTTGTACAATGTCCTGCTGTTTCTCCGTTTGAGTGGTAAGTTGCATTTTAATTTTTTACATAAATTTGCAATAGCTATGGTGACTTTTTTGATGCATGTTGACTTAAAAGAAATATGGGAAAGTATTATGAAGTTGGGATAATTAACCACCCTCTGCATGTTTGAGTATATATAAAACAGAGATTGAAAGTGTAGTACTTTAGCCCCTCAGGCTCAGGTATATTGAACAAGAAAAGAAAGGAATAGTGAAGTGATATCGCAAATTATGAGCAGTTAGGAGTCTCGATTTCGTTATAGAGAGAAACTTGTGCCATCTTTGTTCAATTAGTGTTGGCATCGATCAAACAGTAACATGGGACAATATATATGGCAGGCATCCGTTTTCCATCACCTCAGCCCCTGGCGATGACTACCTGAGTGTTCACATTCGGCAACTGGGTGATTGGACACAGGAGCTGAAAAGGGTATTCTCTGAGGCCTGTGAGCCTCCTGTATCTGGGAAGAGTGGGCTTCTCAGGGCTGATGAAACAACGAAGAAAAGGTACACATTGCGCTTGCCATATCTTCTTGCTTTCTAGTTTTCGGTCATCAGGGAGTCTGGACAGAAGATTTACAATTAATTTCCTGCCTACTTCTTTTTATCATTGATACAGCTTGCCGAAGTTAAAGATAGACGGACCTTACGGTGCGCCAGCCCAAGATTATAGAAAATATGATGTTTTGTTACTTGTCGGTCTCGGGATAGGGGCAACACCTTTCATCAGCATTCTGAAAGATCTTCTCAACAACATCATCAAAATGGAGGAGATGGCGGTGAGTTCCGGCGCTACGTAGTGTTTTTTGAACATGCAAATTACGAAGTAATTTTATTCATGTTTTATATAAATTAGCTATGATGTATGATACGTGGGATACGAATTTTACTGATCATTATTTGAACATCTGTACGTAAATTCAGTACGATAAAAAATAACAATCAGGGTTACTTCTATTCAGGATTCGGTCTCCGATATAAGTAGAGGTTCGGATCTTAGCGCTGGGAGTGCTGATTCACCATCTCTTAACAAAATTGCGCCAAAACGGAAGAAAACATTAAAGACTACCAACGCTTATTTCTACTGGGTTACAAGAGAGCAAGGTTCTTTTGATTGGTTCAAAGGAGTCATGAATGAAGTAGCAGAGCTTGATCAAAGGGTATTTAGATATTGCAGAATTGTTTATCTTATTGAAACTTCCTCCCGAAGAATTATGAGTATTCCTTTTCCCTGTTGCAAGATGAATAATAATTATTTGCAATGACTTATGTTGAACGTCAAATTATGGACTTCAGGGTGTAATTGAGATGCACAACTACTTGACTAGCGTATACGAGGAAGGGGATGCTAGATCCGCCCTCATCACCATGGTGCAAGCACTCAACCATGCCAAAAATGGAGTTGACATTGTTTCTGGGACTAGAGTGAGCCTTCAAATTTGTTTTTTGCTTATCTGTATTTATGTATTTTACGCTATCATTAGCTTCATCTTTTAATGTCTATGTAGTAAATTTAAAACTCGGCTTGCTTGTTTGAATTTCTACTGCCAGGTGCGAACTCATTTTGCTAGGCCTAACTGGAAGAAGGTTTTCTCTAAGATGTGCTCAAAGCACTGCAATGGACGAATAGGTCAGTCAGTCTCCATCAAGCATATTGGTAGTCGGTAGACCTTTTTTTTTTAATTCAGTTCTATTATTTGAACATTAAATAAATATTAGACACCATATACAACTTTTTTTATTCTCATTTACGTTTTTTTCTTTTTTGCATACATGCATCTCAAAATTACTCTTCCAAAAATAAGGGGGATTACAAAAGTTATCTCACTTTTGTTGTAAAAGAACATTTTTTCTTCTCTTCTACTGACATTATGGTTGTCCTGATTCGGATCAGGTGTATTTTATTGTGGCGCACCAGTTCTGGCTAAAGAACTTAGCAAACTCTGCTTCGAGTTCAATGAAAAAGGTCCAACGAAATTTGAGTTCCACAAGGAGCATTTCTAAGGAATTTGGACGGAGCTCTCCCCGCTGTACTTGAAATTAACACGGTCACGCACGACTTAAACCCGTCGTTTTAGCAACTTGGCGTGGCCAGATTATATGATTTTATGTACAATAAGCTAAAACCATTTTGTATAGAAGTGAAGCATTGTACATATTGCCCAGCAAGGTTGCTTGGCATTTCATCATACATGTGGCCACATAGCTAAAGAGATAAGCGCAGCTGATATACCGTGTACCACCTAGAGTGCGATACAGCTACGTTGGAGACTTTGACCCGATTGTGGAGTCACATTGATTACGGGCAGATAGATCCACAGTGAATTGGATATGAACATTTTTGAAAAAGATAATAGGAGATAAGGGAACTAGGCAATGGGATTGGGGTGCCTTTTCAAGAGTAACTTCCTCATTTTCCTTCGAGGGGATTCCGGGAATCCTAGAAAACTGAGAGTGAAACAAGTGACTCACCTCTGCTTTTGCTTGGATTCCTTACGGGGAGAAAGGAGGCGGGGGTCTATATATCTCTGTAAATGAGACTGGTATAGTTGCTTTCTTTTTTCAATGTAACCAATAGTTTTAACCTTTTTTTTTTTCATATACGTTTGGGAAAACTAGTGGCGAACACGAATTAGGCAATCGAGCTAATGGAATGTTAATGTGCTCACCTCTATTTCAGTAAAAATCTCAGATTAAGGTCTCGCGTATAGAACACTTCACCATTTAAATTGCTTGGTAGGTCGTAGGTTTATAATTTAAACACTTTCTCGAGAGTGCTATTTGAATCTGCGTTTGAAAAGGATGCGCATGAAAGAAAATCTGAATGCATAATCTCTTTTGCATGATGGAGGGTAAGATTGTTAATAAAAATGATTCATGTACATCACAATAATAATATTTATTTAATATATTTTTTTTATTACATCATATACATTTTTCTATCTCTCTTTAAGTATATATACAGGTATCCATCGAATATTATTCTTTGTTAGTTGTCAAAAGTTATAGTTGATTACTTCCAATGTAAATTTTATAATACGCTTTATATGCCTTTTAAAATATATATAATTGATGTAAAAGTTAAATATAATATACAAGGTTTGAAAATAAAAAGATATTAATTAAACTCGTTCCATAAGAAAGTTATATCGTTGATGTCAATATGCAATGAATAATGATCATTTAATATCCTTTGAAGTGTATAAATTTAGGTGAGAAGAGAGATGAAAAAAGAAAAAATATAATAGATTATGTGATGAGAATGAAAGAGAGACAGAGAGAATTGTAAGAATAAAAAGTATTGTGTAAACAAAATCATAATTGATAATGATATGCAATCTAGGACCCAACACGACTAACTTGCGAAATAAGGCAGGCTCGCTTTATTTTATTTTTTCTTTATCAAAGGAGGAATAGATGAGCCATTTCTATATATAAAGTGTAAAGAGTCGTTTTAAAGAAAAGATTTAACGCTCTTCGTATATTATTGGCAGGGTTTTATTTTATTCTTTTATTGTTTTGTGATACGATGGAGGTGCAGCGCTTTATTTTTTGGTTCGGGAACATGACTCAATAAAGTAAACGAACAACTGAAAACAGCCCTTTGTATAGATCTAGGGTAAAATTCCAGCCCAATGGGCCAAAATGATTGTTATTTTTCTTAATTCAGTAGTGTAACCATTTTCATAATGACAAAATTTTAGATGTAATATTATATATTTTTTGTGTTATTTTTATTACAAAATAGTGTTTTATTATGGTAATCGACATATTAAATATCAGTATCTATACAAAAATCATGAAAAGCAGTCAATGACGGAAATAAAAACGGCCTAATAAGATCGGTGTAGCAACTGTTTTTGACTGATTCACCAATTAAGGGAAATCATCGGATGGATATAATGGTGGAGTAAAATTTATGGTAACTGCTAATGTTAGAATTTTACTAGGAACCTGGTCACTTGATTTTTATTTTTTCAACTCCTCTCCCCTTCTGCTGAAGTGTTAAGAAAATCATTTTTCAAATGCCAAGCTGGGACTTCATGACCAAATCAAATATATTTAATTGTCATACTCACAACCGGCGAAAATCAATAAGATGGTGGTATGAAACTTGGCCTAATTTAATTTGTTATAACTCATTTGCTGATCTATCATTCTGCATTTCAATATTCATTTTAATGAGGCCGGATGTATCTTTTCCTGCAAGGCTACTTCTAGAATCCTTCAAACTCACTTGTCTTAAGTCATCATCTCCATTTTTAATAGATATCCCAAATATAATTTAATCATTCCCTTCCCATCAATCCAAGCAAGACCCACCCAATTTAGTCAAAGTCAAGCCGTGCCAATACTGGAAACGCGTATAGGAAAACATCAACCATAGACTGACTCCATTCTTCCTTAATGCATATAAAAGTCAAGACACGTAGGTATCATATCAACGTAGAATCAACCATTTGAAAACATTTCATTATGGAAATGGATCTAAATACCCACTACCCCATTAATGACTAATAAACCATAATGTATAGTGGCATCAAATGACCACACTAAGTTAAATTGAACCCAACCACCACATTTCAGGTATGGCTCAGAGTCCAGAGCAGGTTAAGCCCTTAGCTCCATTCATATCATCAAATTACCTCAGCAGACAAGAAGATCAAAACATCTCCGAAAGAAAAATCATTCGCATAAGAAAGTTCGTCCGTTGCTGCGGCTGTGTCACTGCCCTTGTTTTGATATTTGTAGTCATAATATTAGTCTTGGGCTTCACAGTTTACAATGTGAAAGAACCTGAAGTAAGGATGAACAGGGTTATCCTTCTCAATAGAACTTTAGCTAACGGTGCTATCAATGACGTTACACTTCTTGCTGATATCTCTTTGAAGAATTCAAACGCTTTCACCTTCAGGTTTGGATACACCAACACCACTGTTTACTATGATGGCACGGAAATAGGTGAGGGAACATCTCCACCGGGTAAGGCCAAGGCAAGAAGGTCAATAAGGTTCAACGTGACGATGGAGATTATGGCAAAGAAGCTTTTGGCTGTCCCAAGCTCGGAGAGTGACATCAGAGATGATCAAGCTTTGAATATCAGCAGCTATACCATGGTAGATGGTAAGGTCAAAATATACAATCTGTTTATGAAGAAGGTTGTGGTTGAATTGAATTGTACAATTCAATACAACATCACCACTGGTTTGACCTCCTCAAACGGTGGCAATTGCCTCGGACTCGTTGATCTTTAGCTTCCAATATTCTTTCTCAAACCTTTTAGGTTAATGCATGCTATCGTTTTGTACCATATTGCAAAAACCTCTGTAACTTGTTTCTCAAATTAGTCAACGGAAAAGTTTCGTCTATTGTTCAAAATTAACACTTTAATTATATACATCTTCTTATCCATTATTTGAATTGAGTAATCTTATATATATTACAGATTCTTACAACATTTAAAAAAAAACAGAGAGAGAGAGAGAGAAAGAGAAGTATAAAATAAGTGAGCTGATACATAAATTAAAAGAAAAAATATATGTAGAAATCGATGCAAAAATTAATTGTATAAATTATATTATTCTTTTGAATTTTGGTCTATAACATCCTTTAACCGTATGATAAATGTTAGAGTATATATAAAATAGTTTATATAATATGTATTTTTAATTTTTATTATATTATCATTCATATTTCATTTTTTTTTATTTTATTCTATTATAAAAATTTTAGTAAAGTTTATAATAAGATTATCATTTATCAAAATGTTATTAATTATTAATTCTTTTTCTTATATTATTTGAACTTTAAGATAATGCACATATCTTAAAAAAATTATTAATTATACAAATTAATATGATAAAATGAATTTTATTGACGAAAAATATTCTCATTAAAAAGTTAAAATGTATTTGTAAATTATTTAAGTATTTTGATAAAGTATTAGTGAATAAAGATACTATTAAAAATAATCCAAATTTTTTACTTTTTAAAAAATGATGAATATTTTATAAAAAAAAATTAAAAATAATAAAATGAGAATAAAATCTATGTCATGGGTAACAAGTAGAACATTAATGTGCCATGGCATTGAATTCGCAAACACCGGAAGAGATGTGCTAACTACCAAGCTTTTATTAAATGCATAAATGGATTTCCAATTCCTTGAAGTCACATATTTTCTGGCGTGCGTGCACAATACAACATAAGCTCCAGTCCAGAGAGACTGCTACCTTAAATTTTCTCGCGTGCGTGCACAGCACAACACAACACAATGTGTGGCTCATCGGAACGGAAGAAAGAGACTTTAATAGAATGGGGGAAGCAAAAGAGACGAAAAGAGACGCAAAATTTTCTTATTTCTATCAAATTTTATTAATAGAGTGAACAGAAAAAAAAAATTCTTGTATGACTAAGGGAAAAAAAGAAAATTTGTGAATAAATTTATTTTAATTATTATTTTTTAATTACTCTAATTCTAGAAAAAAAATCAAAATTAAATTAGAAGTTTTGGATACTTTAATTTCCTTTTTCTTCCTTCCAGAATTTTAAATCGGGATAAAGTAATATTAAAAAAGTTGCTTCCTTTTTCTAACATTTACCTCTAATCAATGATTGCCTTATTTCATTTTTTTATTTTTTTATTTTATGAGAATAAAAAAGGGATTGTTTTCTTAGAATAAATCATTCCTAACATACTATTAGTATTATAAAATAGGTTGTTGTTCCTCCTTTCAGAAAGCAATGTTACTCTAACAACTGGTCTCATGCCGAGTTATGATATTTTTACACTTTAATTTTATATTATCCTCAGGCATATTTTTTTTAATATTTTTTATTATTATAAAAAGGTAGGTGTAACTGTGTAAGATAATGTAAAAATTAGAAGGGAATAAAAAGATTTTGAATTTATATCCTTTTTCGTCTACATTACATGTATTTTCTATATAAAAAAAAGTTATTTTGATTAAAAATAATTATAATATGATAAAATTAATTTTTAATAAAAATATTTTATACAAAAATTGAATTAAAACTTATATAAATAAAATTAAATATATATATTTTAAACTAATTATTTACTAAACTTCTTATCAACAAGTCTATATCGACGGATATATTTGGAAATAATTATTCTTCATAATTATGTGAAAAAAAGGGGGTAAAAGACACTATTCAATTTTCCTTAGTATTAGTTACAAATTAGTTTAGAAGATATGTGTATCACAAAAAAAAAACAAATTATTTATCATGAGCAAAACCAAATTTTAATTAATTTATTTATTTAATTTTAGTTTCATTAATCTATTATTTTAAATATAAAATAGATATTAAAAATAATTTAATATTTAATATTATAATTTTATTATAAAAATATTTTTAAAATTATTTTTATCTAATATATAAACAAAAATTATTTTATTATTAAAATAATTTGTTTTTTTGCAACTTATCTAAACATCGACTTTACGTCTAGTCACCTGAATTTCCTTATCAGTTAGAGGCCCATAATTTAGTTGGAACAGAAACAGCAGGGCAAAGAAACAAAGGCAATTAATATAAGCGTGCACCATTTATACATAATGTTTCCATTAAACAGAGATTTGATTGACAACCATTGTTCAGGATAACAACAGTCTAATGATATGAGAAGACAAGCATACCACGAGGAAAATTTTGGATACAACCTTCTTCAAATTTTAAATTGAAAAGCTTAAACAATATGTTTAAATTGGCGGAAAGGGGTAAAATACAATTAGGGGTTCTTTTTATGTTCTGAATTGTCTGAAATATGATGAAAAAAATGAAATTTTATGGATGTATTTTATTTTACCTGTTTTCCATTACAATCTAGTAATGTAGAATAGAATTGGTCTTTTATTGTATTATAAAAAAATATCCAAACAGAAAACAAATAACAATTTGATTTTGTAAAAAAAAAAAACAATTTATTTTTTTCATTTCATTCTACTCATTTACCATTAGATGTTTAAATACAATCTAAGAACAAGTTTGTTTTAGATTTAAAAAGTGAGGTTAAAATTGGTTTTTTAAGATTAATATTTTAAGAATAAATTTGAAATTTGAGATTAAAATAAAATATTGTTTAATGTATGTGTCATACACACATAAACTTAATTAAAATAATACATATTTATGTACCATGATAAAAATAATAAAAGTTTGATTTTAATTTTATATAAACTATTCAATCTCTTATTAATTAAAGCAATGACTTGTGTATATTTATCTTTATAATTGTTAAATAAAACAAAATAAAAAATCTAACATTTATAAATAAGAGAAATAAAAAATATCATAAAATATAAATATTAATAAAATATTTTCATTTATAAGTTATAATTTTAAATAATAGATAAAAAATAAAGATTATATTATATTTCATCTCACTAGTTGCTGCCAACCTTAAATGTAGCTTTGAATTTCATTTTACTTTTTTTATCTCAATATCTGTTGTTAAAGATATAAATCTTATGAAAATGGTTCTTAGTAACAAGTGTTCTGAGGACGTTGGATAAAAAACTATAAATAGAAATTTTTAAACATGCAGTGTGTTGAAAAGTCACTTTAGGATCCATTGATAATATTTTTACATAAAAAAAACCGATTGCTTAAATTATGTTTTAAAAATATTCGTTAACATTTACTTTATAAATTCCTCTTTGAGCAAGCGTACTAATTAAAAATTAGCAAATATTTTTTATTAAAAATAAGAATAATACATATTAGCAGGCATCTATTACAAATAATTATGTTTTTAACTTTCAAGAATATTAAAATTATGTATATATCACATATAGAGTAAAAAGTATTGCAATAAAAATAAAAAAAAATTATTTATATAACAATATATAATTAATTAAATTAAATTTCATTCTTATGTTCAATTTCTATTTTTTAATTATTTATATATAGTTATATAGTCTAAATTAATTATATGAGAAATTCTCATTCTATATGTTATGTGTGCTTATATGAAAAAACTTGTAATTTAACTTTTATATGTATAAAAAATTTATATTTTTTATTATATTTTTATTTTTATAATAACAAGAACAATAATAAAGGATGATCAAATTAAAAATAATTTAATGCCCCAAGTAAAAAAAAATTGATAAAAAAAATGAAAATATTTAATATAAAAAATGAATAAATTGTAGGTTTTACATATAAAAAATATCTTTTATTTTAAATAGTAGTAATTATTCGGTTCTTTTGATGTTGTTTAATTATACACAATAATAATCTATACATTGTAAAATTTCATTTAAAATATAAAATTCAATACATTGAATATTAAATTCTATAATTTTGATAATTTATTAATTTTTTTTATTGTATATCATTAGACACACATTTAAAATAAAAAAGATAAATACAAAGAAAAAATGGTAAGATATATATTTTTTCAAAGTATTGTTATATACTTTTATCATATTTTTAAATACACTTTCAACATAATTTTGACAAAAATATTAATTTTTAATCAATATTTTAAGCTAACAATCAACATAAATAATAATAATAATTAAATTTACATCATAAGAAAAATTTATTAAATATAGTAATTTGAGTATGAATTTGTGGTGTAGTAAGTGAATCTCTTTTTCTAGATGATATTTATTATTACTTTTAAATTATATTTTTACTTTTATAAAAAAATTTCATTGATGAAAAAATAAATTAATGAAAAGAAATTAAGAATGTAACAGAAAACTATATAATAATTTTAGACAAAGACGGTTATTAACATCTTAAGTAATACATAAAAAAACTGGAAGAGTAATAATATTAATTTAATTAACTTTATTGACCGGGGGTTAAATAATTATTTATTTCTCGAACAAAAAAGGGAGAATGCAAACCTGTTCCCACTGGTTATTGCAGGTAAATTGAATGGAATGGATAGTGTAATTGAAAAATTAATGTTATACTTTCCATTTAAAAAATAAGTTCTGATGATTATTTATATTTTTTATTGATTCTATTTTTTTTACTTTAACAGTCTTTAAATAAGACAAACATTTGTCATTGTGAAAAAACAAAGAAAATAAAAGATTTAATTAATAATATAATAAAAAGGTAAGATAAAAATAAAAAAGAAATGAATAATTAAAAACTCTGAATCTAATCATTGTTCCCAAAAACAGACACAGCTTCGCTCATTCCGATACCTGAAAGGCATCAGACATGTTTGAGAGGCAAAGCAAAGTAGGAAAGGATGCACGCTGAAAGGAAAGACCTCTTCCTCTGTATTCTTCTGTAAACAAAACCAAACCCCTTCCCAATTTTTTCATTTTTGGCTTTCGGGGTTACAATTCAAACACCTTTCCTTCCTTTATCCAAAACAAAATCTTGCTTTCACTGTTCATGTCCCCATCTTTCCCACTTCTCTCACCGCATTTCCCGTCGTCTCGACTAACTATGATACCCCAAATTATTAAAAGTTTTAAACTTTATCAAATCCACACCAATCATTATTAATTCAACCACATTTTTTTTGTTCGTTTTTGTTTTTCTTTATGTCGACATGCGCCGAACCAGCCTGCCGAGAAAATTAAAACATTGTTAAGAGCAAGAACAAAACCGATTACTTGGGCAAAATTATGGAATTGATGAAACCTAATCTTTCACACCTCACGGAGTTGTTGGTTCAAAAGTGGTGATTGTGTGGTGTACCTATTGTGTGGTGTACCTAGATACGCACACATAAGATCTCATTCTTCTTTCATTTTCTCAGAAAGAAGACCTTTACAGTATACATACATACACATACTACATTACAAGGCAGATGAGGCTTCTTGAAAACCGTACCCAACTCATTTGAAAGACAATGAAACTTTATTACTCTACATCTCAAAGGCACCTGTTTTTGGCTTCATCATAATTCTGGACATATCTCGTTCACACATCACGCCAGCTGAGAAGACTCGCATTCTAAATCAACCAACAAGTGAATAAATAAATTGAAGTAGTAATGCTATTCAACAACCACGCTTTAATTACTAGAAGATGGGTAGTGTACAATGCCCGGATACATTGAAGAAAATTGTAAAACAATAAAAAAAGAAGAAGAGATGTAATAGATAATAAGACAGAAAAAGGATAAATATAAATAAAGATGGAATGAAAAGTGATTACAAGAAGAAAAAAAGTGTCAGATATCAACTACCTTTAATTAACTAGTTAAAAACATTTAAAACATTATATAATATATATATATATATATAATATAATATAATCCCCTCTTAAAAATAAGTGTCTGACTAAAGAATTAAAATTAATACTAAAAAATGTTGTATTGATAATAATTTTTAATAAAAATACTAATTAATTTTTATTATTAATGCAGCTTTGTTCTTAATTTTCAATAAACATTAATTGAATTCTTTAAAAAAATTCAGTTTTGATTCCATCTATGAAAACCTTGGGCACTAGTTACCAGGAAAAGAAATGGTCCCCTTGAGAGGAAGTGGAAAACAATACCGGTCATTTTTACCTCTAGAAGCATTGAAGGATCTCTTGCAATGCAAAATAGCACCCTGAATCCCATCCTGTTGCTGCAACAGCGAATCATCACGTCTTCTCGAAGACACCGACGCTGACGCCGGCGCAGCCGATGTCGCTGCCGACGACGACGCGGAACGGCTCTTACCCAAATGCTTGCACACAACTCGCAGCCCCGCAGGAAGAGGAATATTGTTCCCCTGTTTCTGAACCTTCATGTTGGTTCCCGCAGTTTCAGAACCATCAGCTTCCGTCGGTGCCTTCTCTGCCACCAGAGATAGTTGCGCTTGTGGCGTTGCAGTTTTACCTGACTCGGGTAAACTCACGTTGTGCTGCTCTGAAAGCTTTAACTTCTCGGCGTGCCTTCTAGAAACCCTTACGTAGAGAGGCTTAACCATTTTCAAATACCTGTGCATTAATCGCTTCTCGTCGGAAGCAGAAGAAGGAGTCTGTGATTCCTCTTTGTTCTGCTGCTTCTGATTCTGCGAGGCTTTACATGCTCTTGAACTGTTATCTCTTGTGAACAAAGACACAATGGGAGTTTCTTCAATCTTGAATTTCACCGTGAAGAGCTTTCTCTGCTGCAGCTTCTTAGGTGGTTCGGGTTGTTGTGGGTTCGAAGCAGAAGAAGACTCGGAGGTGTTGGGCTCCATGTTGTTGGGCTTGGATTTCTTGAGGCCCAACATGAAGACGCGGAACTTGGTGGCTGATTTGATCAACGAGGCACTGAGCTGAGGCTTGGAGTTAGGTTCGGATGAATGGAGAAGCAGGTTTCCTTTGACGAATAAGTCATCGGAAGCTGATGGCGAGAGGTTTGTGTCATTGCTGGAAGGGGAAAATGTGAACTTGAACTCTCTCTCCGACTCATCATTATTATTATTATCATCATCATCATCTTCTTCTTCGACGTCGTTTTGATTTTCATTTGCGTCTTCAGAGTCTTCGGGTTCATCTTCGTCCGGTACCGTGAACTCTAAGTCGAAGAATGGTCCGTCATCGCCTTCGTCGTTTTCGTTGTCGTCGTCGTCGGTTTCAATCACGTTTTGAGCTACGGCGCATGGGATAGCGGTGGTGGTGTCTGCGGCGGAGGAGGGAGGGGTGAGTGCAGCACCACCTTTCCAGTATTTGAGTAAGCTAAAAGTTTCCATTGTTGGGAGAGCCAGTATACGATACACTAAAAAAGAGAGGTGGCTTTGAAGAGAAAGAAAAACAAGTTGTTGAGGGAGTGAAGAAGGAATAGAGATTGCAGTAACCGTAGGTGACGGATATTATCAGAGAAGGTGGTTTTGTTGGCCTGTGCTTTTATTTTGTCTGTTTGCTTGAACGCAGGTGAGTCACGTGAGACGAGTCAGATTAACATGGTATTTTCATGGAGTCAGGGAGGAGGGAGTTTTATAAAAAAACATGACTTCTTCACACAATAATTTAAACAAAACTAATTTTCAATCTTCTTTCTTCTTATTTCTACACATTTTCTTAATTATTAAATAAAATTTATGTTTTTAAAATAATAAATATACTATTTATTAGAATAATAAAAAATAATAAAATATTTGCAAGAAAAAATATTATTTATTTATTTAAAATAATATATTTACAGTAATTAATCTATATAATCATTAATTTAATTTATTGTTATATTTATTTTAATTTTTCTTCATATAAATTAAATAAGATATTTTATTTTTCAATAAATTTTCTTATTTTCTTTCATTAAACCTAGTTTTGATATTATTTGAATTAATACTAATTAATTTTTTATATTAAAATGTGTACCACAATACAAGAAATTTATTTTATTATTTTACGAAATAGGCACTGTTTCACTAATTTATAGAACTTTATTACACGTTACTTGAAATTGTATTTAATTTAATTATAATTTATCATTATTTTTCTACTTTTCTTCCCCAGTATCTTTTGTAAAAATAAAGTAGCTTATACCCATTAAAAAAATAATAATAAAAACTTATAGCTTAGAATTGTTTGGGGATAATACAATAAAATATAAAAGGTTCATTCATGTTATTTTATATTTATTAATTCGTTCAATGATTAATGTTATCGAACAATTTTAATTTACAGTAATGAAAGATTTAGGATTAAAATATTTTTATATAAAATACTGCGTTTGAATTTTATTATTTTTATTAAAAAGAATTAAATTAAATTTAGCTAGTTAATTTAACAATTTTAATTAATAGCTTTTAGTTAAAAAATGATTTTTTTAATTTTTCAATCAACCTATAAACTATAAATTTTGTTAAATTGATTCATTAACTATGTTTAAAAAATAATTAATAAATTAGCTCAAAAATAAACAAAATATTTTCTAATTAAAAGTTGTTAAATAAAAAATATTAAATTATTTTATTGAAATAAAATAATTTAATAGAAACATTAACACAAAATTTGTTAAATAAAAATTATTAAGTTAATTTATTGAAATAAAAATATTTGATAAAATTAATTATTTTACATTCAATATAATTTTTTCTAAAAATAAAACAAATTATTAGAAAAGTTTTAAAAATAGTGTGATATTAATGAAAGCTATAGATGTCTAGTTTTATCAAATATATAAAAAAATAGACAAAATTATAAACTCAAACATTAATTTAAATAACATCTTAAAAATACTATAAATTTTTTAAAAAATAGTTTAAATGATTTAACAAGACGTAATATCATTTTATATGCACACTTAAATTAGAATATATATATATATATAATTAATATTTTCGAAAAATTATTTTAAAAAGAAAAAACATTAACTCCTTTAAATTTTAGTATTGTTGCAGATGAGCATTTTAAATTTAAATTTTATTTTGTTTTATTCTTAAATTTCATCTCTTTTATAATCAAACATCTTAAACTTTATTTTTATTTCAATCCATCTTTAAAGTCTATTAATTTGTAATAGTTTTTTTAAAATTAAATTAAAATTAATTTTTTATAAGATTTTTTAAATAACTTGTAACTTTAAAATTTAATCATTTAATATTTCATTGATTTATTTTTATAGATATCAAAACATACTATAAATTTCAAATCAGGAATTAAAAAACTTTAAACAAGGAATATTAAAAAAACCTACAATATATATATTAATGATTTTTATTTCGTTTGTTTTTATTTTATTTATTCTTTCCAATATATCATATATTATTATCTCATTATTTGTGTTTTTCTAAATTTAGAAATTTTATTATATTTTAATGCTTAAATATAAACAATAACAAAAAAAAATTGATGAATGAGTTATTTATAACAGGAGATAAAATAAGGATTAATTGAAATAAAAATTAAAATTTAAAAGACTTATATGTAAATTAGCAAAATTTAACTATCAACTAACAAATTTAAATTTTAGGATAATAAAATTTAAATTTTAATTGAAATAAAATTTAAATTTAAAAGAATTATTTAGAAAAAAAGGTAAAATTTAATGAAGTTAATATTTTAAAAATACTTAATTTTGTTATGCATTTAAAAGAAGACATGTGATCCGCAATTTGCTCGATTTAGATATAACTCAGTAACTCACCATTTTCATTTAATAAATATTGCATTAATCATAAAAACAGTTAAACACTAAAGAAGATCAATTTTAAATTATTGAATTAAACATGCATCCACAGTAACCAAAATAATAATAAGCATCCACAGAATGCAGTAATGCTCACTTTCTATTTCTTAATTTAGGCTGCAGAGAGCAGACCTACCTACCTGCTACTTAATGGGGTCTGTCTTCCATTGCTCCAATGCATGGAGCTGTCTGTCAACCCTCCCAATAAAAAATAAAAATAAAAAATACCTAAATTTTATGCATTGTTCCATTTTTAAAAAGCCATTTATAAAGATTTAAGATAATTAAATTATATAGTACTGGAAATTTGATAGCGTTAACATGAATGATATTCCTGGAGTTCACATGTGAAGAAAACGGGGACCCTCAGGGATGCAGGTCTGAAGAGTCGGAAAAGTGGAGCCCTGTGAAAGGTTGCGTTGAAGACCTTGTACTATTTTCTATTGCCAAAGTTCTAATCAATAAGCTAAATAAATATCATGTGAGACGCCATATCCTTTTAGGTTTTGGTAGGAAAATCACTCCGTTTTGATATTGTTTCTATGTCACCTGTCAAACCATACATACTTAGGTACCGTTTCATTATTCGTGTAGACAGATGAGGATGTGTAATTTCATACATGAATCATTGTTTTGATATGAAATTTGTTAAGAATTATTATTTTTTATAATATTTATTTTAAATTTTATTTATTATGATTTTTTATTGGTTAGCAGTGTAAAAAAATTTATACCGACAGTGTATTATTGGGTTTTATAATCTTTTAATTCAAACTTACCATTAATTTGAATTGGTTAACAGTGTAATTTTTTTTACACTAAAAAGCATCAAAATTAATCTCTTTAAGATGGATAAATAAATAAATAAATATATTAAGTTATAATTTATATTCAAAATGTAAGTATACTCCAAGATTTCTTATAGAAACATGTCATAAGATATTAATTACAAAGTAGTCAATACTTATAAATTTTTATTTATTGTATGTTGTAATTGATAATAATCTTACAGTTTATTTTCAAAATAATTTATCTATTTATAGATAAAAAAAATTAAATTATAGTTTTATATTTTATTAAATTTGTCGTATGATAATATGATTTTTTATTTTATAAAAAAATAATTAAAGTTTTTGTATTTATAATTATTTCAAATTTAATGTTATAAATATTATAGTACTATTTAATTTCAAGGATTTGATTAAATGAAGTAAGATAGAATCTTGCACCTAATAAGTTGTAAGTTTGAAGCCTCATTAATCTTTTAAATTGAGATATATAAGTATATGAATACTCTTTAAATTTGAGGCTTTTATTTCCCTTTAGAATGGAATATCATCCGCTATCTTGATATTTGTTGCTTCCGAAAAAATGTTTTCTAGAAAGACATTTACGGCTGAAAAACAAAAAACAAAATGAACAAAACTTCATCTTTTCACCCAACACTTCACAAACGTGAAATTAAAACTTAATCAATCAAAATGTTTCTACGATGCCACAACAAAAACTTGTGGGCTTCTGTAGTTGTTAATTAAGTTCAACACGAAGCTTTGCATTGCTCAATTGCCCGTCCAAGGCACACCAATGAAAAAAATGCTAATAATCGGTACAACTGCTAAAATGTTTCATGCCTTCAATTTTATATTTTAGTTTTCTATTTTATAATTTATTTAAATAAAAAATTTAATTTTAATTTATTTAATTTTTAAAGTAAGCTAGGTGAGACTTAAATAATGGGTTAACTAATTTTTTTTTATTAATTTTTTCTCAATTATTTTTTTAATTTTATCTCTCTAAACTTTATTATTCTTTTTAAAATATTTTTTTAATTGATTTTTCTTCTACCATTTTTTTTATCTTTGTCTAAAATTTTCTTTGTTTCTCTAATTTATCTTTCTCTCTCAATTTAATTTAATTTATTTTTCTCTTTTTAAATTTTATCTCCAAATAAAAAATCTTACATTGATAAAAAAATAAAACTCTAAACTAACGTTGATGGCAATAACGGTCAAATCCACTACCATTTAACAATGATTCATCCTTAATTGAATTAAACTTAACTAATTCATGACTGATACATTTATATTATTTTTTAAAAATTAATTTTAAACTCCTAATACTTTAATACTTTTTTAAAAATAAAATAAAATTACCCATTTTGTTTTTTCAAAAATATATTTTTATTTGACCGTTTTTTTTTCCATTTTTTCTTATACATATGAATTTAATGATTGAATCTATTATAAAATATTTAAAAAATTTAAACCCCTTTACCAAAATATCAACAGTTTTTAATTCTTTAAATTTATACGCTAACTCATTAATAATTTAATAATTGTTAATTGAAATTGATATAAAATTCAAAAGTGTACTATTGCATTAAAAAAACAATGTACCATGCCTATTAAATTATTTTCTACAATTTAAATAACTTTTTTCTAAAGATATTTTTGTCAAAAATCAAAATATTTATTTCATTTTACTTATCATTTCATCAATTCAAACTGATTTTAAAAAATAATTTATTTTTTAAAAATTTATTTAATCTAAATAACTAATTTTTTATTCTATTATTTTTAATTTTTTTTATAATTCTTTTTCACTTAATTTTTTTTATTTCTAATTCTTTCCGTATCAAAACATGCAGTTACGTTAATATTTTATTTGAATAATAGAAAAAATAAAAAGAAAAGAAAGAAAGTAAAAAAAAAATAAATTATTTGGATATGTTAAAATACAAGAAAAAAAAAGAATTTTCATTATTTGGATGAATAAAAAATAAAATAAAATATATTAATAGTCTAAAATTTAATTTAAAAAAATTTAATTTAAAAAAATTTAATTTTTTTATTATATTTATCTATTAAAATATTATTATTTTTTTATATTTTTATAAATATATAATAATTTTAACAATTAAAAATTAAAAAAATAACGGATGCAAACTTTTTTTTTCTTTTTTTTTCCCATTTAGAAAAAATAAATTTTGCATAAATTTGTTTCTTCTTTCCTACTTTCCTGCATAAATAAACAATAAATTTTTTTTTCATACCTTCTATTTTCTTTTTCTCTTTTTCTTTCCTCCTATTTTTCCATCAAAACAAAGCAAAACAGGCCATGCACAAACCATATGGCAAAAAAAAAAACAGAGTCATCAAAAGAATACAGATATTTTTCGGTAGAAATCGGAATGGTTGACAAATCATAATATGTTTTATTAATATGTATTCTAATAAAAAATTATATTTATAATAATTTTGATTGAAAATAATAAATCTAATATATTTATAATTTAAATACCATCATACTTTTTAATAGAATATTATTATTTATTTATTATTACTTATCTTTAAATACAAATTAAAAAAATGATAACAATAAAAGAGCAGACTTGCCAATAGTGTAAAAGATCACTAATCAGTATTTCTCCATTACAATAAAGTATTATTGTAATGGATCCTTGTGAAAATTGGAATCTGTACAGAGAAACACGTCCTTTTTTTAAGCAAAAAACAGTTAAAAAGTATATACCCTTTTTAGTCCATCCATTTAAAATTTTTGTTAATTATCATTGGCTGTTCAAACGTGGGTCAAACGTCTACGGTAGTCTCCACAACCTAAGTATTAATAGGCTTAGAGTTGACCCAAAAGAACCAGCAGCTGTATCACTGTATGTATCTCTTTCTATTTATTTTTGTTTATGGTCAATGGCTGTTTGGGTTGTATTTTTGGTCAAAGATAATGATTCATTAAAGTCCAAACTCCAAAAGCATCAGCCCAAGGCAGAAAGAAAAACGAAGGTACAAGAACTCTGACCCTAAACCCTAATACATTAGCTACTGAGAACAATAGTTTGTGACTTTTCGGGTTCGTGTAACAGTGACACTGGTTTCGTGATTTGGGCTCAGGGAATGTGGGGGCCTATGGGCCGAACGTATACATTATGGCGACTACCTGTGCACACTGCAAATGTTGCAAAGTGTTGCAATAGCCGAATGCATGGACAAGGCATATTCGTTAAATGTTCTCTCTCAAATTGATGGAGGAATCTTCCCCTTATTCTAAATGACCACAATATCCATTTTTCAGTGCAAATCAAAAGACAAATCCTAAATCTTTATGGCATTTGTGTCAAGTCACCCAACACAATACAAAAAGTATCACCATCAGCGTCCATGAAGAGATCCAGGCTGGTCATCTCTATCTCTATAGACGATTACAGCAGGAGACCCTTTTGCTTCTCTTGCCTGCCCTGCATTCTCTGCCTTTTGCATCTACTTGTTTGAGACTAAATAAGGTAATCCATTTCTACCCCACCATCCCTCTACTTTTTTATATCTCAACTTTACAACACCCATAATAATCCCTGCAAGTTTACCTTAATCCCCCTTTAGTGTTAATTACTAACTATACAGCTTTTTTTTTTGTTCTGATTTCTCTTTGCATCCCCGTGAAATTATTAAGCATAATATATCAAATTAGAATACGATTTTAAAGAACCAGCATAGAGGAACTTCATTAATATTGTTTGTTCTAGCTTTGCAAAGAGCAAAGTTTTTGGTTTCCTTAATGCCTCCACATTCTATATTACTTAGTTATGATAAAACAAAGATAAAAAAACTCTGCACTGCGCCTTCCTCACATGACTCACTCACTAGTATACTTTGAATAAATGGTAGCTAGTTTTTGTTATTATGTTGTGTGGCTAATTTGTCGTTACAGAAGAAGAAGATATTGTTCTAGAACAGTAGCATCTTGTAATCGATGATTGGGCTGAGGCCAAATAGTGTGGCTTTCTTTCACTTGCACAGCATAGCCATACAAGTGAATTCCCTCCCTCACTCCCTTTAAGCCCTTAATCCGGCTAAGGGGGTGTGTTCTTTGTTCTATCAACAAGTGTTATGGGGTCGTAAACATTTGACATGCCAACCACAAAAATTTGAAAACCCTTCACCAAATGGCACCGGTTTGGGGGTTTTTCTCTTGGAGCTGTCGTGTTGGTGAACGGGATTGAGAGTCACACCTTAATCAAATGACATGCCAACTAATCAATTAAAAATCCTTCATCTCAGAGTACACATCTTGACGAAGACTTTCACATTGCTTTTCTCTATCCTCTCGGTTCGTCTCTTGCAATCATTACCTATTATACCCATGTCTGTTCCTGCTGGCGTATGTGTTATGTTTCTTTCGTCTTTTCTTATGTCTCTTCTTACCATTAATTACTTTACCCGCTCTTCGAATCTTTTAAATGAAACCAATTATTCATTTATGAATCATTATTTGATTCTAAAATCCAAGCGTTACAAAACATAGGGTTAATAATTTCATCTTTATCTACTAATAATAACAATGATAACACTTTTTGACCCGTCTGGATGCTTCCTCCTCTATAAAAAATTCATAACAGTTATTATTCTTCTTCTACATTATAATTAGTATGGTTTTCTATCCTGTTCTCCTAGGTAAAGAAATTAAAACCAGAAAGTTTTTATTAAAAATACTATTAATGCATAATTAGTATAAATTTTAATATATTTTAACATTATTTTTAATAAAAATTATATTTATTTTTTAACCTGTCCAAATTTTGCACAGGATAAAAAAACGCAATGATTCATCTTTGTTGAGTTGTTAGGCACTTAGACCCTCTTCAGGTAGTAAGGAGTGATATGTGGCGTGCGTATCGATGATGTATCTTATTCCTGTAACTTAACTAATTCCTAACTATATATTACAAAAGCTTTGACAGTTAGGAGGAAGGCCAGCTACAGAGATATTTTTCTCCTTTATCTCTGGTTGGTAGAGCCCAATAATGTGTATATTATACGCCCTCAACAAACCAAATTAGCAATCAGATATAAAATCTAGTTTGGACTCTTTTTTTCTTTGATTGCATTATTGTTGCATTATACCTTTTTATTTTTATTTTTGCATTGGCCTTAAGGTTGTAATTTTCATTGTGTGAGTTAGGAAATGATTGTTTCGTGCTTTACATGTTTTGTCTTCCTTTTTGTCCACAACGCGTATTTGTTCCCGAAGTACTTGTGCACATTTTGGACCTTTTTGTGAGAGGCGTAGTTTCTCATAGATAGGTTTGACATGGGGTCAAGGGTTCCTTTAGGTCTGGGTTAGTGTCACGAGTACAGATAGATCTAAGGAGCTAGAATAAGCAAGGGCTGGCCCTTTCCAGCTTTGTTTACCTTTATACGCATACAACGTACTAAGAGAAAAAAAAAAGGTTAAATATATTTTTAGATTTTTTAAAATAATTAAATTTTATTTTTGTTTCTCAATATTGAAATAGGTTTTTCATTTGTACAATATTTTTATTATGATTTTTAATGTTAACTCAAATAACATTAAATCAAAATTGATTAATTATGATTAAAAAATTAAAATTAAGATATTTTAAAAAATATTTAAATTTTGTAAGCATAATCAATCTAATTTAAATTAATATAAAAGATCATAATTAAAATATCATTTCAAATACACATAAATTTTTTCTTTCATTTAAATTTTAGATTTAAATTAGACCCAATCTAATTAATTTTGTTTTTACTTTATTTGTTTTTCTATTAGTTTATTTCGATTTTAAACATCATGCTAATTTTAAATAAAATTAGAGAAAGATTATTATTTTTTTAGGTCAGACATGCTACTAGCATGTATGATGTTTTTATAATACTATTTATAAATAATCAATCAATGAAAGTATCGAATTGAAACAATAACTTTTCTGTCAACGTTTTTAGACACCAATCCCATTTGTGTGAAGTTTATTTGGTACAAGCTTTCCTTTGCTTGACAATTCAGCTGAAAGCAATAGAAGAAATGGTGGGGCTCGCAACTTCACATCAATTCATAAGTTTGCATGAGCATGATGATTCATTGTGTTTTGGGTTTCAAGGGTCTAACATGTTGGAGTAAGCTACTGCTCATCATTATATTTTAAAATGAAAAAATAAAAATAAAACATGCTAAATGTATAAACAGTACACGTGCAAATGAAACACGAGAAATTGCTATTTTTTGTATAAAAATAAATAAAAATCTAATTTAAAATTTCATATAAAACTACTCTAATAGTTGATTTTTTAGATCCAGGTGGTTTAAAGAAACTGCTCTTTATATACAAGGTGTAGAAAAGGGAGAAAAACTATGCATCAGTTTAAATTATAGGCGTGTGTTAAGTAATAATAATAGCATTTACCTTATTCTTGACTTAATCATTATTCAAAGAAAAGAACAATGTTAGGCATCAAATTCTGACCTTTACTCCATGTTTGTTGATTTTTTGCTTTAAACATAAAAGAACACAGGGAGGGCCTGTATGTAATATGCACACCTTTTTCTTTAGCCAGACCATTAACACATGATATAATCACTTATCTGATTATTGTCTTGACTCCTGATATATGTAATTTCTTGTTAATTTCAACAGTCTTGTTTGAATTTTTTTATTTTAATATATCTTATTTTATTATATTATCTATCATTGCATAAATTTTATTTTACTTATTTTTAAATATATCACAATACTTTTTTTTATAATTTCAGCAATTTTATTTATTTGATATTGAATTTAAAGTATATGGTGGTGATGTGATGCGATGATACAACCAATACCAGTGGGCTTAATTGGATCGGCATTAGAGGGCCCAGTCCCAGATAAAAAAAACGAATTTCAACGCATCCTCAGCACCAAAATATTATATATGTATATATAATAAAGGTATTCTCATGAATGTGGGACACGTATTCCTGCATACCTGTCCCACTTTTGCTTCTCATGTCCCCGCGAAGATTCTGTTATTTGTCTATTTTACACCCAAACATGCAAAGTAAATGCTAGAAGCCTAGAATCTTCTCTTCCATTATCCCTTGATTGCATAGGAGGAAGGAAGGTAAAAGTAAGAAAAATAATTAAGGCTTATTTTTAAAAATAAAAAAATAAATTTTCATATATAAAAAAATATCTTATATTTTATATATTTGACCGTTTAAACACTCCACCGTGTAAGCTGACTCCAATTTTCTTAAGAGTTAAGTTTGTATATTTATATATTTAATTTTGTAGATTCAAAATTCTATATATATTTTATTTCAATAATAAATCTATTGTGCACGGGAATTTAGTAATCCGGGTCCCACCCAATTGAGATATGGTGATATTTTGTTTGGTGAACTGTATGTGTGACTTTGAAGCACCGATGCCGGTCTTCATGCCACGCGTCCAAATTCATGTCATTTAAATTAAGTTTTTTAACGGCTTGGGTCCCTTGGCGCTTGCGAAACAAGAGAATGAAACGTAGTGACGCACCGTTCATTTGGGTGATCGGGTCGGACCACCATTTTCAAGTTATGATCCGATCCATTGATATCCGGGTTATGTAATTGAACGGCTAAGATGACATCGATCATGATCAAACTCGCTATTTAGAGATGGAAATGGATGAAAGAGTTACTTTTGCCCTTGCACACAGCACACTCTTCAGAAAGGGGAGTTTCTTATTCTTTCCAGACGCTTCTGTTTGAACCAAGGATTTAGGGTTTTGTTTGGTTTTTTTTTTTCTCGGTTTGATTGGTAATCGGAAACGTGAGATTCTGAGTGCGAGGAGCGATGGCGGAGCATCACGAACACGAGGAAGCGAAGGGTGAATCGCTGTTGGACAAGATTTCGGGGAAGATCCACAATCATGATTCGTCGTCTTCGTCGGATTCAGACGACGACAAAAACACCTCCTCTGATTCACTCAAGAACAAGGTTTTCAGGCTTTTCGGCCGGGAACAGCCCATCCACAACGTTCTTGGTGGTGGAAAACGTATGTGATTGGCTTTTTCCGATTTTCTATTTTTTTTTGGGTTCTACTTTATTTTTCATTTCTTCCAATTCGTGTTCTTTCTCATATAAGTTACGCTACAGCCTTAATTTTGAAGCAAGAACTTTGTTTCTTGCTCTTCAGTAGTTCGAGTTAGTTTACAGTGGGACCAGGGTTTATGAGGTTAAAGGAAGATCTTCTTTGTTCCGATTGTGGTTCTTGTTTCTCTATTTATTGTTTTTGGTGCGACTTTAAAAAGAATAAAAATAAAAAATGATCGACAAAGCATCTAGGGGTTTAGATCTGCAAGACCCTGTTCCCTCAGTTGTGTTGTTTTCACCCAATTTTCCCCGCAAATAATATAGGTACCCTAGAAGATCGAATTTTCTAGATGTGATAATAGCTGGGTTATTTTGTGTTCGATGAATTTTGTGTTTTCCCTGCATTTAAATTGTGAAGACAAACATTGTGGAATTATCTTGACGGTGATATTGCTTCTTGATTTACCTCATACTAAAGTAATCCGATTTGTAGTTTCAAATAATACCGTGGGTTTTTGAGAATTTTTTGGGGGTTATGTGTTCACTATTTTTGGCGCTCGGTGTTTATGTACTTTACACTGGATTGCTTGTTATATGCAACAGCGGCTGATGTTTTTCTATGGAGAAATAAGAAGATATCGGCAACGACGCTTGGAGTTGCGACAGCTATATGGGTTCTGTTTGAATTGCTTGAATACCATCTACTCACTTTGGTTTGCCATTTCCTGATACTTGCACTGGCAGCATTGTTCTTATGGTCCAATGCATCCACCTTTATCAACAAGTAAAGTGTTTATTCAGTAATTCAATTTGACTTTCTGATATTTGGTCTTTTCTGTCTGTTGATTAAATTGCTTTTTTTTTTTTCTATTATGATTAGGAGTCCACCAAAGATCCCACAAGTACACATTCCAGAGGAACCTGTTTTACAGTTTGCCTCTGGTCTTAGACTCGAGATCAATCGGGCTTTTGCTGTATTAAGGGATATAGCATCTGGAAGGGATCTCAAGAAGTTCCTATCCGTATGTTGATTTCCTTTTTATTATACTTTATTATGTTGTCATTTGTTGCATTTGCTTTGTCCACCCGGGGTTTACTGTCATGGCTCAGGTTGTTTACATTGCAATTGATATCTCTGTTGTTGTATTACATGTATGCTAATTACATGGCCTTACGACCAATTAATAATAATAACATGGTAGTTTTCTATCTGTGAGTAGGGGGGATGACGAGTTACGTGTCCTGCTATGTTGCAGATTGTTGTGGTTGATTTCTAACTTCTATGCTGTTATTGAATATGGTTTTTTTTTTGTATTATTTAGGTGATTGCTGGATTATGGGTTTTCTCTATTCTGGGAAGTTGGGCCAATTTCTTGACTTTGTTCTACATAGGTAAGGAAGTGCCGCTTTATCCTTCGATATTTAATGCCTTGAAGGTTAATATATTAATTTGAATTGTATATATTGCGATGTGACGTTTCAATATTTTCACGAAACAGCTTTTGTTTTACTTCACACTGTACCTGTGCTTTATGAGAAATATGAAGACCATGTGGACTCTTTTGGTGAGAAGGCAATTGCCGAGATTAAGAAGCAATATGCAGTGTTTGATGCGAAGGTGTTGAGCAAGATTCCCAGAGGACCTTTGAAAGATAAAAAGAAAGATTGAAGTGTATTCGAGTCTGACAAATATGTTGTAGTAGGGTTTCATCAATGTTCTGCTGAGTTTAGATTCATCATCAGTTAAGGTCGCGTAGTAGACATTGTGGAAGAAGTATCTTATATGTTTTTCTTCTGGTTACATGTACCCCTCAAAAAGTCCTATATGCTTATGGATGACTTGTTATTGTGTTGTATTTATATCAAATACATACTGTGCATTTGAATGCCTTCGTAGGGCTGATGGTAATTATGTTTTCCAACTCGTGCAATTGCCAAGCCCAGGTTCGAATATGGGCATTGGTCATTTCTCCTCATCTATCTCAACCCTACCTTAGGTAAAAAGAACAGAAGTGCCACTTCACTAAGAATTAATTTCTAAGGTAATTTTTTGTGGATTGTTGTTAATTGTAACTTCTCCAGGTCCGGTTCTATTCCGCGGCAAGAAAAACCTTGTCACTGTCGACATGACATTTGAGTTTTAGCCGGTGGGACTGAGCAGCAAGTCTAATTTGTAATGGATGACTTGAAAAACACTACTAAGGTAAGTTGAATGGGAATAGGCGATGCACCTGAAGCTGCTAGTTCATTTCTTTTGATATCCTTTACCTGTTCTGGTCATAGTTCTTTGATGGCTTATCTATACTAATCAAAATGGATAGAGTTTTTAAGACAATGGGGCAGTTTGTTTCTCATTAAATTACCCTAGTTTTATGTTTAGATATATTATGTATACTAGAGTCGATAGTTGAAAACGAAGAGCAAGTGTTCTCATCTTCTAAGTGTATGTACGGGAGTTGAGTTGGGAAGGAAATTTTTTATTTTAATATTTTTTTAAAATTTAAAGTAAAAGTGAAATAAAATTCAAATCAGTACAAATTTAATTATTGATCCGTTAATTATTTTTATAAATATTATATAATTTTTTAATTTAAAAGTAAAAATATTTGTCCATTCTTTTATTTTCATAATTCATTTTTCGAACATAAGAGATTTGCTAGATCGAGCTTGTTGGTGAAGAAAATGAAAATATATTGGTTATATAGTTTATCAAGTGGCAGGAGGGATATTGTATATACTTGTATCATGAGAAAAGCATGAAAGCCAACTTGTAATATACAATACCAGGTGTAGGCAATGCAATGTGGTGGGATTCTTGTTTTTGACCTAATTATCAATCATTCTTTTTAAGGAGGTAGATTTTCATTAATGATTCTATTATTTCTGTATTTGCAATTTAACGCCTACATACATATTATGCTTAGGTTCTTATGCTTGGTTACGTATTTATGAGATTTTCTAGAAGAAATGAAGGTTCCGTGCTCTTTTTTCCGATATATTTTTAGGCATGAAGCATGGCTAAGGATTCTTTTCATTCCCGACTCATGCATGGCACTTGACAAAGCTTGCGCTGCTGCGGCTAGAATCGAAAAAGGAGACGACAATGATAATTTGGCTTTTAAGTAGACGTCATTTGTAAAATATTTCTATGAAGATATTGATTCTTCTGCATAATTTTTATCAGATTGGGAGAAAGAATTGAAAATAAATATCGAAGGAACGGGTGGATATGATTTGAGTTGGAAAATATGGAAATTCACTCGATTTGCGTTACATCCTTCCGGTAATGACAAAAAACGCAAGTTTTTTTTTTCTCGAAGTATCATTTTTCATTTTCATTATTTTTTTCATCATATCCTTTATTATATCTCTTATTTTTTAAAAATGGTTTTAGCATATTTACCCTAAATGAGGTGTATACTAAACATTTTTACTAACAAGAAATTCCTTCAAGTTATTTGTTTTGGGTCAACTTATTCTAATTATAATATGATGGCAGTAAGTGGGAAGTGCTAATGCTTTACACGAACCACATCATTGTATACGAGATACTATTTGGTACACTCGGGGGTCGTAATATAGTACTTTGGTAAATGGCCGTACATCAATGTTTTTAAAAGTAGAGAAATTTAATTTTAAAAATAATAAAAGAGTAGATAGCGAGCAAGGAAGGCATGTTGGGATCATTGTTCTTTTATTATAACTGTTTATCATTTATTTTAAAAGAATTTTTTATTCAAATATATTATTTTCTTTTATCATATATTTCTTTCTTTTTATATTCTAATACATTCTAAATAGAATGTACACTCAACCTTGTTCTCATTTATGTATGCTTGTTTTTCTCTTCTTTCTTTTTATTCTTTTTAAATTAAGTTTGCTCTCTCAAAAATAATTCCCAGAATTTGGTTCTTTCAACATAGTAAGTCAGGATCTTGCCCGTTTATTTTAACTGACAAATGTTGATAATAGATATTTTTAATACCGTTTTGTATTATTTGGACGAATAAGGATGGAAGAATATATCGTTATCAATTTTCTCGATCAATATTGTGTTGGGTAAACATAGTTCTACTTTGCCCACACGGTCACAAGTTAAAACAAACTATTCAGACCAGAACTGTGAGGTCCACGATATATATTCATTCATTGTAATCTGTTTGAACAAGTAATTGACATAATTAAGATTCAATCCGATCATGTACTTGTATTACAAATTCGTCCATATTCAGATTTTCATTGCAGTGCAGCATCCTCTGTACCCATGCAGGCGTCTTCAGTTTTCATAATTGCATCATAGCAACCGAGATACTATCGCGGGGTGCTGATATTCGATCGATATATTTCTTCAGTATAAATGGCATTTTTCATTGAAAACATGAAGGCTGTATCACATTGAACAACATCTTTTTTTGCTAAGCATAAAATCCTCTTATTTGTATCACATACATTACAGGTTTAATAAACACCAATTCACGATATATAATGCTAATAAATAACGCCACTTTCTACTTTTAGTGAACAAACATCAAACCGTGAAAAATCCACTCTATAGGATAACATAATAAGTTACCGTTGTTTGTAGCCTATGGGCAAGACACCCAAGGTATAGCTTAGTTCCTAAGCTGAAGAGAATGAAGTAGTAGCAAGATATTCTCGGAATATATGTATATGGACAGATATTGCCTGATGGGTGGCTGCTCAGTGAAAATGTTTCCCGCAGTATTTCATTGAAAGGTTGCAGCTACCAATTTTCATAGGAAGTAAGACAATTGCTGTTGCTTCCTGGAACCGCCTTCTCCGTATAAATCGTTCCACTGTTTCAACTCACTCATCCCTGCTCCTTCAGCTGCAAAGCTGGCAGCAACCTGCGTCCAAGAAGTAAAATTCATATGAAGCACTTCACATTAAGATCACAACAAAACTAATATTCTATGCAATATAAGAGCCAATCTTATGATATCACCAGATTAAATCTTAACTTGGGCTGTATATCAATTTTGAACTCTCATTAAAAAGCACTCCATTTTTTATTAAAGTGGTGTTACCTGATTCTTGGCCTCTTTGAAATCTTGCATATTCAATGACCTAAGGGTAATAACTCTTTCTTGTTTAACTTCCTTTTTTGCATCTTGACTGTCTTGAACATCATTCTGTCCCTTAGCAGCTTTCTGCTTTTTATCCTGCTCAATAGAACAAGAAAAAAGAAAACAGCATCCAGAGGTTTTAACATGAGGAACACATAATTAAGATTATAAGTATATTAAAATTAACTTGTACAGTAAGAACTTACCAGACTCTTCAGCCTCTCTTGTTGAATTAACTCTCTAACAGGCCTATAAGCAGCAGTTGTGCATAAATTCTGCGATGAACAGTTTGTGACAGTGAATAGATATGTTAATCAGAAGCCGTAATATAACAAAAGCACTAATTTAAAACTAGAAAATAGTAAAAAACCTTTAGATCACTTCCGGTATATCCTTCTGTCATAGTTGCGAGTTCCTTAAAATCAAGTTCATTGTGCACCTTTTCTTTTGCCAAAAGAGTCCGCAAAATCTTTTCCCTGTTCTCCACAGATGGTAGTCCTACCATGATTCTGCATTAGAATAGATCCAAATGATCAAAATAATACTCAATTTTAGGTTATTCCGATTCTCATACACATCGTTGCCTTATATATTGCCATCTCGTTTCATTTGCTCTTACCTCCCTGTAAGATCTTCACAATGAAGAGGAGGTATACACATAGATGGGGAAAGTAGAAATGTATTAGCAAAAAGGATCAAGTATTGGAGGTACCTTCTTTCAAATCGCCTAATAATAGCTTCATCCAGGTCAAATGGCCTATTGGTTGCAGCAAGAACAAGGATGCGCTCCCCTGGTTTTGTCAAAAGGCCATCCCAATGGGTCATGAATTCATTCTTTATTTTCCTCATGGCTTCATGCTCCCCAACTCTGGTCCTTTGCCCAAGCATGCTATCAACCTCATCCACAAATATAATAGTTGGGGAGACCTTGGCTGCAAGTGTGAATAAAGCACGAACATTCTTCTCATCTTCACCAAACCATTTAGAAGTGATGGTAGACATGGACACATTTATGAAACTTGCTCCAGCCTCCTTTGCAATGGCCTTTGCCAGCATTGTCTTCCCAGTGCCAGGAGGACCAAAAAGTAATATTCCTCTACAAGGCTTTAAAAGACCTCCAGTGAAAAGGTCTGGCCTTCGAAGAGGAAGCATGACTAGTTCTTGAAGGGATTCTTTGGTCTCATCCAAGGCACCAATATCAGAGAATGTGACATCAATCTCATTTGCTGGTATTACCTCAGGCCTTATTCGCTTTTCAAACTCATTATCAGGAGGAACATCCTGCAAGTGATTAATGGACACTAAATGTTGAAGTGATATTTACAACATAGATGAGGCACTAGAGGGAGAGATAGCTCTGTCTGAATAAGACTCTTACAGTTATACTTGCAATTTTATTACAAAAGAAAGGCTTACAGTGGCTTTTGATGCTGGAACTGATTTTTCACCATCTCCCTTTCCGACTGAAGTTGATACTTCTGCTTCAGCCTTTTTTACCGGAGCAGCATTTTCGGACTTCGCTTCTGATTTCGTAGCAGTTCCTTCCTCCTTTTGCATCTTTTTGTCCATGACGAGAGAAAACATTGAAAGCATATCAGTACCTGGTAGGTATTGTTCTCTACTTAGTGTACAAACACAAGAAGTAGTGCAAACCTCAGATTTTACAGCTTGATCTTCCAACTTTGATGTATCTCTTCCACTGGATTTCCCCTTGTGGAATATACTCAATGCATGCGACAAACTGTTTCACAAACCATACAGTAAGTCATCAAATTTAGATAATTCATGCAATTAAGGTCATAAGTCTCATCACCTGTTGCAAGAAATAATGAGTTTCCCATTTCTGTATTCAGGATCTTTGTTTTTCATCAAATGATAAGAAATTGCTGACACAATAATCTCTTCTATATAATTACTGAGAACCATTGTGTCTGCCACACAAATGGAATCCAGGTCATCACAATCAAGATCATTGGCTGCAAGCACTTCCATGATATGGTTTTTGTTATCCTGAACTTGTATCATCTTCATATCCTTTTCTAATTGAGACTTCCAGCTGACAAGATGTGACTCCTCTTCCGGGGGCCTGACTTCTATGTTGTATGGGAAGAGTGAAGTAAGTTTCTCATCCACCTCTTCATAGTCATTGTCAGAATCTAGAACTCGTGAACCAAGAATCAAAATTGGTCCAGATAGTTTCTTCAACATTTTCTGGAACAAGTTATATATCCTTTGTGATTTATATAACAACCTATCAACATCCCGCATATATAGCACAATGGGATAGGTTTTTGAGACACAACCCAGAACCTGCAAGTAAAATTCCACTTATAAACCAATGTCATTCTGGAGGAATGTGATCTATAGTTTTGTTTAGTTTCAATAAATCTCTGATGCTGGAACCTCCATATAATCAAAGGTAAATATTACCTTATAAAGAGACTGTATAAGAAGCTTTTCATCAAAAGACAAGCTGCTTGTGCGTTTCAGAGGAGCTGAAGGGAGATTAAAGGATATGAAAAAACATGAGAGAGAGAAAAACAAAAAGATCGAATGAGAAATTTGAGAGTTGTCTCAGAAGGGATTTTACTGTACATTATACTAGTTCTCATTCTAAAAGATTTTGAATCTAATGCATAAAACCAATTCTATAAAAGATAAAGATCGTAACTCCAAATTAGAGAGCATCAGTTTGATATGATTTATGCTTAAATTAACTAAAGAATATGGGTTTGGTTCTGTAGCTGATTCAAGAAAATGTAATGAAAACGTATCCTCTTCATTTTTATCTTTTCCTTAAATTTACCTTGATTAGGTCTCTGCCTAAAAAAAAATCTCCAGCAGATTTTAATCAGTAAATGAATAAAAATAGCATTAATCATTTTACATAATTTCTTAAAGTAACCTGAATTTGTAGGATTGCTTTGTGAAGCAAGGCCACTTATATTTGAAGAGGAAGAAGCATTCCTACGGAGCTTTGGATAGTTACTGGATGCTTCAGCCCCCCTGCAAAGCAAAAGGCAAATACTCAGCAATAATATAAAGAAAGCGGCAGGAAAGTTATGTATTTCTCATGGTTGGAACATAGAGCATATACATCGATTGGAGGTCCACTCCACTGCTTGGCCTGTGCATTTTGCCTGCAACTAAACACTCCAGGTCAGTGATATGGTTTTTATGGGCATTCCAAATTAGTAAATTGTTAACAATAGACTAGCATTTAGACTGCCAATGTCCTAATAGAGAGTGAAGTTCGTGAGAATCAAACACCTGCAGCTATCATACTTGGCAAACAAGAAACAAAAAACAGTTAAAGCTATTTGCATAACCATCTAACCTTCCTCACCATCTTTTATTCAATTAGAAGCTACCATTATTATAATTTTCTCCGCATAAAATGTAAAACTTATTCTTGAAACCAAAACATTGCCACAAAACCTTGAATTAAGGATTGACAAAGATTTTGGTTTGATTATGAATCTAGCTCTTAGCCATGAGTCAGAAGATTTTAATGAATTTGTACCTTTAGGTTCTTCCCTCTGCGAAAAGATTGAAAATGACCCAAATAGGTCAGATAACCGCTCTAAAGTGCACTCAGAAGTTGATCTTTTGAAAGACTGCAATCAGAAACAAAAGACAAGAAGCTAAAGTTAGTTTAAGAAAGAACAGCATGTTAAGCTATGATGAGAAAATACGGAGGGCAGAAATCTCAAGTAAAAGCAATAAAAGAAAAACCAGGAATATCTTACAGATTCTTTGTTGGCAGAACCATATTTACTCTGAATCTGCACAAATGCCAGACCAATCATTATGTACACAGATAACAACAATAGAGTAGAAACGTGTCAAATGACTCAAAGCTTCTTACACTCACTCACCTTCAAGGAAAAATCTGTTACATCTAACAAAAGCAACTTGGCCTCAAAGTAATGAGCTAAAGCCTTGGCAAGCATCTGTTGGTAAAGTTCTTTAGGACACGAAAAAAGGGATAGGGGACAATATAGTTAGCTTGATGGTGACAATAAAAACATCAAAGCCTATCAAATCCCTTATCAATAGAAAAACAAAAGATGCCAAGTAACTAACTAACCTGCTGGCCCTGAAAGCAGAATAGTGCGGCTTGCAGGAGCAAGATTACGTGTATATTTAGAAACCTCAGCATGCTTTAAATGCACATAAGCAGCACTTGTCAACAACACCCTTGTCTGCTCACTGTTATCACATATAGGATATGAAGGGTTATATACCACAAGACGGATTGAATTATTAACAATACACGGTAACCGCTTCAAATATACGGTCAAATCAAGCCTTCATCCAGTGTAACAATGAGGACATGGAATTGATTAGTATCTAATAAATTGTTTGGCAGTAATACACATAACATTCATTAGATGAAATTTCTCAAATTGCCACATACAAGATTATGTAACGATAATCTGGAAATATGAAAAAAACACGTAATTATATTTGTCATACTGTTATCAAAGGAATTGGCCATATGCTTGAGAGAACATGATAAAATTTCATTCATATCACTTCAGACAATGCAAATGCAAATGGCAACTGTGTACGGATTAAACAGTAGAAGGACAATCGAAGTCAGATCAAATATTTATGCATGCCAGCAAACTACTTTTAAATCATGCTGATTTTCCATAATCACAGGAAAAGAAGCAAAGTTGCATACTATACATATACATATGAATGATTAAGCATAGAATAAGACCATGTTGGTTTGCATCCATAAAACATAAGAGGAAACAAATTAAGGAGCAAAGGTTTTGTGGTGAGTTAGTTGCCTGAGGTAATAAGGGAATTTATCAAAAGTGACATTGCTTTCTCTTCCATCGACCACTTGTCGGAGCATTTCCTGCTCCATCTTCTCAGCAGTAACAACGTTTGAGGAAAAAGTGTTGGCACCCCATTTGCCAACGCTTTGTCCAGAAGCCAATCCAATCCCCACTCCCACTCCCACCCCAACACCCAAAGCTGATATCAGAATGCTTTTCTGTTCCATCTCAAGGTAAAAATAATAATAATTGAACACACACACACACAAACACTGAAGTTTATGTTATTGGTGTAGTGTGTTTTAGGGTGTAACTAAACTTGAACTATAATTATTAAGTGATGGTTGTTCTTTTGAGGGGGTGGCGGTGAGTGAAAGTGGTGGTTAACGGCAGAGGGTAGAAGTGGAATGTTGAATGTTTATCAGTTCCCACTTTGTTGTGATGCCTTAGAGGCATTGGTGTTGAGTTTTTAAAGAGGCTGGTTGGTGACTCATGGGTGCAATATGTTACGTGTCACTGTTTTGACGGTTTACTTGTCGGTTTGACAGTTTTGTTTATTTGTTTCGGCTTTCCATACACTTCTTCCACTTCCCTTCCTTCATCATGAAGTTGTTAAAATCTTATAAATATTATTTTTTATTTTTAATTCATTTTACCTACTTTTCTTTTATATCTATTTTTTTAACAATATTTTTTCTAAAAATGTGTTCCGTTCAATTTAATAAAATTATTTTTATTTTTATGTTTGTTTTCATAAAAAGTAACTTCTTGAAAAATAAAAATTATTAATAAAATATAGTCAAAATGATAATTTTACTTAATAATGGACAAAAATTAAATAATATTAGATATTAAATTAAGTAAAATTTTTAATAATTTTATAAAAATTTATCAATCAAACTATTAAAGTTAAAATTAATTTTTTATATAATATATTAAATTTATATTTTAAAAGTTTAATAATTTATTGTTTAATTTTATTTTTATATATAATTTATTATTTAAAATATAAATAAATAATTATTATTAATATATATATATATATATATATATATATTTTTATGAACATTTAAATTATGTCAAATTTTAAATACCTAATTACTATAATAATATTCCATAATCAACGATTAATTGATAATTTTTTTAATAAAAGTTAGTGAAAGTTTTATTTTACTAAATTTAATACCTAGTATTATTTTATCTAAATTTATTATTAATAATAAATTATCTTTTAAAATTAAGTAATACTTTGACATTTAATAATAAAAACTATAATTTTATTTTATTAAGTGAGGCTGGTTACATGAATCACATATCATTATTAGGCTTAGTTAAAAATTATTTTTTTTTAAATTATTATTTATCATTATTTTTTAATAATTTCGTCTAAATTTTTTATATAATTAATAATTATGTTATCAATCTTTTTTATAGTCTAATGATCTTCTTTACATATGTTTAAATCATCATAATTGATTTTGTTATTTTTTTTACAGGTATCATGGAAGATACAATATAATTTTAAGATATGAAATTGGTACGTCATTTTTTTAATATGTCCACACATCCATTTTAATATTTTTATTTTTATTACTACTTTTTTTTTTCATGTTTCCTTTTAAAGATAATATTCATTGTCACATATAATAGCTACTCGAATAATAGTTTAATAACTTTTCCTTTAAGTTTGGTATGTATTTTGAGAATCCACATTTGTAGATTTGCACATAATTTATTCGGATATATATATTAAATTTAATTATTATAATTTAAAAAAAAAAAGGATTGCGTGAACATTTATGTGGAGGATTTAGATGTGAGGTAATGTGTATGGTTAAAGTTAACATTTTTTATATACTTTTTCATAAAAAATAACTATCAATATTTTTTTTCATTTTAATCACTAACTTGTATTTTATGTGTAACATCATTAACTTTTTTTTTATCCTTTTGTAAAATAACTCTCAAATATTTAAAATGTAAAACTAGTGGTATGATTTTATTTTCAAATTTTACTCTAAATCACTAATATCTTGTTACTAAAGTTTTAATGTATATATTTTATCTTACTCCTATTCAAGTAAAAAATCTTATATTTAAAGTCTATTTCCAAAGCTTCAATTTGTATTTAACATTTATTTTCAACTGTTGTATTAGAACTATATCATTCAACAAACAACATATATTTAAGAATAATCTTTTAAATGTTTTCAAAAGTTCTCACTCTAATAGTTATCCCATCATACATATGTAATAACCAAGGTATAAGTTACCCGAATGTCTTTTATTTATACGTTTCCATAACACTTCTCTTGATTTATGTATTTTTTCCAAGTCAACAAAAATATATGCAGGTTGTTCTTAGCTTTAGCATCTTTCCATCATCCTTTGTAGAAGATAGATAGTTTCTATCGTAAATTTTTCTAACATAAATTCAAACTAATTCTATTATCTTAGTCTCTTCTCTATCTATGTTTAATCACTTTTTTCCATAGTTTCATAGTGTAACTCATAAGTTTTATCCCTCTCCAATAATCATAATTATGAATATCTCTCTTATTTTTATATATAGATATCAAAATGTTTAAAATCCATCGTATTATCATTATTGATTCACTTAAGAGTTTATTCTATCTCTCTAACTTCTAGAGATAATATACCACATTTGACTCATCCATTTTTAAAAATTTTATTGAAGTACTTTCATCTTTCTTTAATAATAATCTATAACCAACATTTTTCTTTTTGTTACTCCATCCTTGGTACACCTTGTTTGATCTTAGCATCTTGACTTTTTTTTAGCAAATTCATATATCTTTTAGTCTCCATTCTTTATTCAAGATATTTGTAAAACTCATCAAAAGCTTTGGGATGTGTTTTACTTATAGCTTTTCTAATCTCATTAACATTATCATACATTATTCAATTTTCTGCATCTTTGTAAAACTATAATATTTTCTTTTATTTTTTTTTATCTTTTCTTGTACTTTTATTCTACCATTTATATTCCTTACTTCCTAAATTTTTTTAGGTATTTCATCCCAAATAAAGTTAACATTATGTTGTGCTTCTCAATTACATTTTTCTAATATTTTTCTCTTAAAAGTCAAACAAATTCTTTCACTACCACCACTAGATTCTTATATTTGTAATTTGATAAGTTTTCTAGCATTCTTAAAATGGAATCAAAAAGTAAAATCCTAGACTGTGTAATACTTCTAAATTTTTTATAAAATTATTCTTCAAAATATAAAATTGATGTCCTATACGACTATTTTTTAAAATATTGTTTTATCTACCAATAGATAATTAATTTAACTTTTACATATTTAATTTTATTTTTATTTTTTTTGTTTTTTAATTATACTTTTGTAATTTTAAAAAATAAAACTAGCATAATGATTAATATTATAAATATTTTATTGATTATTATTATAGTTTCATATTCATATCAACCAATTATATATAAACTAATTTTTAAATTTGAATTAAGTTTAAATCTAATTTTAACCATTATAATATTTTTTATATAAGTGAATAGTTTGTTGTTTATAGGATGTTTTTTTTTTTTTCAATGTCGTACGAGTTCACATATATACAAGTTATTAAATAAACATTATATAAAAAAATAGAAACTGTGATGAAAATTAAGGACGGTTAGCTTTATGAGTTTTTGTATTAGATGACGTACTTAAAAAATTGTTTTTGTAAAAATAATCATAAAGACATTCGAGATAAGAGAATTTTTTTATTCAAATCTCAATACCATTAAGTTTTATGGAACAAAGCGAAATATATTATTCTCAATATGAACCTGAATTTTGTATAGTAAAGAAGTAACTGCAGGGTCCTACAGTCCTGATTAAATGGCTTACTTCTTTAATTTTTATCTATTTATTAATATATGAAAAATTAAGGACTAAAGATAATGAAACCGCAAATTTCAATAATAGAATCTTCAAAATAAAAGTACCTAGTTCCCACAAATATTATAAATATAAAATATCTCACAAAAGAACTTGTCATGCTACTCTCAATGACCTTAAAAAAAAGGTTTAAATCAATCCAATATTCTATGTCAAACATAGAAAAAGTTTTTTTTAATGCCTAAACTTTCATAGTTGAAAGTGAATATGCAATTAGCAAGGTTTTAAAGCTATGGCATAAAAACTATGATCTTTATCATCGTCTTCATACTACCCTTTTCCTCGTTTGACGAAACAGAGACTTCAACATAATTTTATGAATTTAACAAAGGGGGTATTACTTCCATTTCTTGGTCAAAAAGTTGGTCTTGAGATCTTAAAAAGATGACATTGTATTGGTATCCCTGTACCAAAGCTCATAATATGATGTTATTGCTAATATTAACTGAACTTGAGAGGTAATATAATTGTTAGGTTGAGTCATTGCTTCCTTAGAGCTTGAAATTGACTGTGTACTACCTGTAAACATACTAGTTACAATGATAGTTTTAAGCCTTCACAATGAATATAATGGACAATTAATATTAGATTTCAATCTTAAAACATTCCCCTTTGCATATAAATTGACTATAATTCAAGCTCCCAATTAATTACTTCATTAACACATGCCTTGAATATAAATTCACAAGTGGTGAAAAAAAAAGAGAATATGGTTAATTTTTGGTCTCTTCATTTAAGCAAATATAAATATTCATTTTGTATTAATTCAACCACTATATGTTCATCTGGATATCATCTCCAAAACGGAATGTGGTTTCCAACCTAAAATTAATGACCTATATCAATTTTGCATACATTACAAAAGCATGTTAAATGGATTTGTAAAAACAAAACCTAAGAACCTTGCGTCAACAAAGGTGATCCTAAATTACTTTATTCTTTTTATGTTTTAAATTATAGAACTGCATACCACTTCACTGTATTTTTAAGAATTTTGAAGAGTATGTCAAGTACATTCAATTCATTAAAATTTTCTCTGAAACATGATAAACCCAAAAAAACAAAAAGGCAAAATTAGTTTTGATCAAGTTTAACAAAAATTAAGAATAAATAATAAAAATTTTATTGTTTTAAAACTAGTCCTAATAATTAATGTTAATATATATTTTTTTTCATTTGTGAAAATCTTTTTAATTATAATTTTTGTTGAGTCTTTCGACGCAATACGATGTTCAAAATATATTTAAATAAAATGGAAAACAGAGCAGTGGCCTGATTCGCCGAAATCGTATTCAGAGATAAGCACATTATTATTCTTTGATAAAGGTAAACTAAAATTTTTGCACACAGCACCAGATCGGGATCAGAGTCACACAGTAAGAGCACCCTTTACAAAAGATTTAATAAATAAACACTTGATGGGTTTCGTGAATTGAAATCATTTGGAAAAACTTAAGAAAAAATTATAAAATTAGTTTATGATTTTTATAATTTATTTTTTTAGCTTAAACAATTTAGAAACTGTAAATAAACTGCCCTATATAACTATATTCCATTATAACTATTATAAATTATTTTTAACAGTTTGATTTTATATATGAGTGCAAAGAAAGGGTAATTATATCCTGAAGCGAAGTGGGAAGGAATGGACAGAGAACTTGGCACTTGATATCAAATTGTGGTGTGGTCCAATTGGCAAGTGGGACTCGGGAGGCCAATGCATCAGGTCATCATGTTATTGCAACATGCAAAGTGCTCCCACAGGGGCACAATTTCCTACGTCTTTCAGACTACACTATAATAGCAATAGCAAAAACAAAAAAATAATTTCAATAAGATAAATAGTCTCATTCTATTTAAATGAACAAGATTTTATTTATAAAAAATAAATATAATATTTTAATAATATTGATTCATTTAAGAAAAAATTATTTATCCCATAAAATAGCTTTAACAAATCCAACAAAAATACAACTTGCGCCACAAAGTTAATCTACTAGACTTTGGTTGGTGCATGCTTTCTGTGCAGATACACCTCCTTTGTATTCCACGTGACATGGAAAGTGGCAGCATGACTGCAACAGCAAGAGATGCATTTGTTGCCAATCAATTTTAATAATAAAACAGATTACATGTAGTAGTAATTTGATCTCATGTCACTTGCAGCTTAAAGATCTAATTTCTTGGTTTTCAAGATTAGCTGACATGATTGGCTTGTATTCTTCTTTTTTAAAGCTTTTCAGACTTGGAAGTCGCACGTTATTCTTCCCGATGCAAATCGATCAAGTGGCTTCAAAGTGACAATTGTTTAAGGACTTAAATGAAATTTCACTGGCTACAATCCTTTATGAAATGGTGCATATGCTATAATGTTTATTGGTGAATTGGTTGCCAATTTTAACAAGAGCACAGTATCTATGGGTACGGTTAGTTAAAAGTTTGAAATAATAGTAAAACAATAAATTTAATTAAAATATAATAATAATATAAAAAAATTTAATTTTTATAAAATTATATTAGCTATATGTTAAATAATTTTTAATTGATTGATTATATAAAAAATTTATATTAACAGTATATTGAAATCAAACTCAAATGATTTCAGTACACATTTTATCATTATTTTAAAATGTAATTTATTTAAAGTAGCGGGTGTACTTTAAAAGTATATTTATAATTTTTTATTAAAAGTTTAATACAAATTTTATAAAATATAAATCCATAAATACTAAATTATGATGTCATTAAATTTTAAGCATTAACTTATACTTCACACTTACTAATTTTTTAATATATCGAGTTTTTAACTGATTATGTTTATTGATACTATGAACTACTTGCTAATTGTTTGTTCAAAATTAAAATAGACCAGCATCTACCAAAATCCGACATGATTCATAAATAATTATGTTCTCTCTTAAATATGTTAACAAGAATTCAAATCCTAACTGTGCACGTAAAAAATGCTTTGTTAAAAGAGAATATTCATTTTGAAAATCTTTACATTTTCAAAAATTAACCTTCAACTTCTGATTGAAAAGTACCTTCAATACACACACACACACACAAAGACTGAAGAATATGCATATTATATATCACAAAAAATAAACTGAACCCCACATGCATCTTGCAAGGATCCTATCAGTTTTAAAAGTTAGCCATTAGGAATAGTCTTAAACTAAAGGCATTATTTGTAGGCGGCCAAACAAGCATTCCAGTATTATTGGAGATAGCTATGTCATTTAAATAAAGAATGGTGAAATTTCTCAAACAAGAAGTCATATTCCTTACAAATGTTTCGTATATATGACATATTTACTTATTTAGAAAGGAGTTAATATTAATCATACGTCCACGTACACTAATTATTAATTTTTTAAAAGGATGAGCTCGTGCAGAATGTATAGTACAACCGTCCTCTAACGTCAAGCTCCCCAAAATGAATCTTGAGAGGGATAGGGAAAAAAATATAAGAAAACTCAATGGATAGTTTTAATTGTACCTGTCAGATAATACCTCGTATTCATCACAGATATGAACAAAGTAGGGCACTGATTTTTATAATATACAATTGTAAGAGCCCATAAGCTCATGTTACTCCTTGCACATGCACCTGGTCAGTGCACCATAACATCGACCTACTGTGCCAGGATGCATTTACTTCTGAAGATACTGATCCAAAGCATAAGCCCGCATGGTATTGCCTGCATTGCTACCTACATAATGGGTTCCCTGCTTCCTAGAGAATCACAACTTTTAAGAAACTATTTCATCAAGTCTAAAAACACAAAGCCATTCCAAAGACTATGCAATAGCATTGATGGAAGTAAGTTCCTTGACCTTGTAAATATGACACCCATCACCATCCCAAGGAATATAAGGGGCAGCATCCTCTGTATATTAAAATGAGCAAGTGCAAAGGCAATTGAACTTACCAGTATCGCACACCACACTGGCATGTATTTGGTAAGGGAAGGGAGTAGGAAACCACGGAAAACTATCTCCTCCCACACAGGAGCACAGACTGATACAACTATTGCATATAATAACATTGCCACTGGATCTCTTGCCCTTATTGACTGTTCAACACTTGAAAGAGTAACAGGTGTAGAGGGCAAAAGGGGTAGCAAGTCTAGGTTGAACTGTGAGAGCCGATTGACGAGAGGAAACATAAGACATCCCAAGATGACATCTAATTGCCAATTCCCTTTCAAGCTAAACTTGAACCAGTCAGGTGGAAGGGGACGATATCGAGAAAGACACCGAAGAAGAATTGCAATTCCAGCAAGTCCTTCAGTTACATCAGTAACAAGGCTGAATAGTGCCTGTCCTCTAAATGTCAAAGACTCCTTGCTAAAGCCAGTTATATGGGCTGCAAAAGGAATCATCCAAGATCCTATAAACCAAAATGCTGCCGTCCAAAGAAGCATAACCTGCATCATACAAGGTTGCACAATTTAAAACCTAAAGTTGCCAATTTAGTGTTCAGAATTTTAACTCTACTCAATTGGGTCAATTACCATTCTGTGCCAATTTCTCCCATTTCCACAAATTCCACATGTACAATAAATTTTTAACTGAGGAAATGATAAATAAAAGAGAAATTTTATTCAATCATATCTAGTTGGAAGTTTGGGATACACTTACTTGTAATATAGTCATGGCACTCCATGGCACAACCCACCCATTACCAATTACCCTGAATACATCATTTGCAGCCTGAAAAGAAATGAAACATTAAGACAAAGAGATTGACACAAGATGATAACATTTAAAATATGATTTTTTTTTTCATTAACAATGTTGGAGTTGCTCATTGCAAGGATCCATGTTCAAAGTTTCCACATGCAACGAAAATCTAAAAGCTTCATATATTATAACTAAGAAAAAGATAATTCAGATGCACTAAAATCTGGAAAGCATAAGCTTAAAGATCAAATCATCTCAACATTTTAATTTAGTTTCAAATTTAGCACCAACTGAATTATTCCATCATTTTACAAGAGCTTAATCATTTAGGGGTATTTATTTTAGTTTCAATCCTATAGGTAATCTAGGAATTTTCATATCCCAAGTCTTTTTGGCTTCAGGTCTATGTTAATAGCAGCTGTTGGTTTTGTTAAATAGTTCAAGATTTCTTTATGGGTTTAGTAATACTAGAGTCTATGGGATTTGGGTTTATTCCTGTTTCTCACAGAAAAAGTTCAGAGGAGGTCTATGCAAACGGCTGTAAGGTTTTCTTTTAATGGAATGATCATTTTTATGTATTATAAGCAGAAAATTACATTCTTCTTGGTTGTGTGATGCAACCAAACCCTAGGTGTAATGATCCTTGATTTTGGTGATTCTACCACATTTTGATACTTCTTCTGCCCTTTGTAAATTAGAATAACCTGTTTTCCTCCATCTATTCCTTGGCTGATGGTTGCAAAATTTTTGCTAAAGGATAGGTCAAGTTAACCCTCCATTGGTTCTCTCTTTGAAACAGACCTTTATATCCCTAACTGTCCTTTTAATTTGATTTCTGTTAGTCAACTAACTGGCTAACTTAATTGTTCTGTTACCCTTTTGGCTGACTTTGTCATTATGCAGGATCAAGAAATAGGATAGAGTCAATGGATGATTAGAACCAGATGTAGATCTCGGGGACTGTACTAGTAACTAACTAAACCATGTTTGCCTGTGTCATGTTCATGTGCCACTGTCATTTAGGCCATCCCAACCTATCCAAGCTTTGGACTATAGTTCTAAGTCTATCAAGTCTTGACAATTTGGAGTGCAAGTTCTAAACATGTTTGTACTTCCTTTCCTAGTCATTATTTTGTATTTGTTACCTTTATTGATAACTATTCACATCACACTTGGCTATATTTAATGAAAGATAGATCTGAATTGTTTTTGAAGTCCTTTTGTTCTAAAATTCAAACACAATTTAAAGCACCTGTTAAATTTGCATTGTGATAATGGCACATAAATATTTTTCTGCATCTTTCCCATCCTTTATGACTTCATAGGTTATCGATATTCCCCTTCAGTCTTCTTGTTCACACACACCACAACAAAATGTAGAAGCTGAGCATAAACATTGTCACTTAATAAAAACTGTTCATACTCTATTGCTACATACTCATGTTGTCCTTTGTCTTTGGAGTGAGGCCATTCTTACTGCCTGCCATCTCATCAAGTGAATACCATCATCTATCTTGCAAAATCAAATTCCTCATTCTATTTTATTTCCTAGAGAATCTATTTTCTCTCTTCAATTATGCTTGTGTTGTTCATGATCATAAACAAGGGAGGCAAGTTAACAGCATGATCTATTGTGTCTTCTGGGATGCACTGGACTACAGAAGGGGTTTTGTCATTCCCTGAGCCTGACCGTTTTCTTGTATCAGCAGAAGATACTTTCCAAGAAAATTCCTCCTTTTTCTTTGTAGCTGATATTGTTTTCCCACCAGCCACTTAAGTCTTATGTGTTCCTTAACTCAGGTGCTACTTCAACTCCCATTCATGTTACTTCTTACAGTTACACTCTTTCAAGTGTATAACCAGTGATATCACAAGGATATTTTACTTGGCACAGATAAAGTCCGGATGATTCACAACCAACACAACTAATTGTCCCTCATTACACCTTGCTCCAAAGGAAAGTATATCTCCTCATGTCTGAAAATGTACTCATTCCTCTCACAATCCAAATCCTATTTATAATTTTTTTTGACTTATTGCTGCTTGTGTTTTCCCTATTAGCCTATGCCTCTTCTTTGTCCTGCATCCACCTCAAAAACAATATCAGAAGCTTTCTCTCATCCAGAATGGTGCCAGAAGGCAGGATAGAAGAGATGTTTGCATTACATGCTAATGGAACTTGGGAAATTGTTCTAATGCCACCTGGAAATCTACTGTGGACCATCATGGTTTATAGAGTTAAAGTAGAGCCTGATGGAACAGCTAATAGACCAAAAGCTAGCCTAGTTGCTGAAGGGTACACTAAAACTTTCAGCCTAGACTATGTTGATACTTGCTCCTGGTTGCTAAGATGACTTCTGTTTGTCTTTTTCTTTCCATAACAGCCATTAGCCATTAGTCATTTCATCAACTTGATAGCACGATTCCATTCATGCATGGTGCCCCCCTGGAGGAAGTATACATGAAGTATCCTTCGAAGTTAGTTGCCTGAGGAAAGTCTAGCTTGGTATCTTGTTTGCATAGATCTTTATACATCTAGAGACAGTTTTCTCATACTTTGTTCAGTAGATTCAGATTAGATGTTGTTCCATATGATTTTGGTATGGCGCACAGTGAGACTGACCATTCCAAAATCTTTCAACATTCCTCATTTGGAACCTCCATTGCATTTAATTGGTTATGCAGATGACATTGTTATCACTGAGGAAGATCAAGAAGCACTCATTTGATCATTTAAAAAGGATCTTAGAAAATAGAATATTTTCTAGAAAGTACGCTCTAGACATACTCAAGAAAACTGGAATGTGAGGCTTATAGATACACCAATGTATCCTAATGTCAAGCTTAATCAAGACCAAGGAGAACCCCTTTCTAATCCAGCCAAATATTGAAATTGATTGGCTGATTAAACTATTTGATAATCATTTCGCCAGATGTATCCTTAGTCAATTTCTTGATTCAACACATTGGGATGGAGCCATTAGAGCCCTTAGATATGGTAAAGGTGCTATAGGAAAAATTCTACTATATGGGGGCAAGGATCAGGCCCCAATTGAAGGATCTGCAGATGCAGAGATTGAGCCAGTTCTCCATTTAGTGGACACTCAACGTTGAGTTATTGTGGTCTTTTTGTTGAAAGCCTAATATCCTGTAAGAGTAAGAAGCAAAACACTGTGCAAGGTCTAGTACAAAAGTCAAGTAGCATGCCGAAACTGACAATATGTGAATAACATGGCTAAACTAATTAATCATGGAACTTAAATTGTGTGAAACAGGCAAAAGGGAGCTTATATGAGATAAACAGGCAGCCCTACATACTGCCTCCAACCCAGTATTTCATGAAAGGACAAAACACATAGAAATAGATTATCATTTCATGAGAAAGAAGATACAGAATGGAGAAATAGTAATTACCCTTGACCACTTAAATGATCAGCTTGTGAACATTTTTACCAAATCTCTTGGGTGGCCTCAGGTATAGTTTATATGTAACAATTAACAAGATTGAAGCATATAATTTACATACTCCAGCTTGTGGGGTAATGTTGAATGTTGTTAAATTGAATACCATTCCTGTATATATAGATTATTTACCTTTTGATTCAATTTCATTGGAATCAAGGATTAAGATTGTATTTGTTCATGTATATAAATATACATCTGAGTGTTGTCACTCAAGTAATTAAGCTGTAAACAGTTTCTCTATCGTTTTCAAGTATCACCTTTCCAATGAGCTAACCCTCATATTCATATATTTTAAGCACATTTAAATTGTATTTGGCAGCAGAATTAGTCAGAATTTTAGCAAATGCAACTACAATCTATCACAATGCCACTGCTGAAGAGAATAGTATGTTAATTCACTTTACTGTAGACCATACCAAATAATTACATAGTTTAAAATTTATAACAAATACCAGTTTTTCTTCCATCAAACCATCCCAAAAAATTTCTTCTCAATAGTGAAGAAATAAATCTAACGTGACACATTCATTGATGGAAGGATAAAATGTAGAGTTCAATTTTGTTCAATAGCACATATTTTCATTGTTATGAATACCAATCTTTAAATTGTGACACGACACATCAACAAAGAAAATGGAAAATCATTTGTTATAAAAGTAAGCAATAGAAGTGAGACCTTTTGAAAAATTGATTTCCAGTCTCTTTTGGTGACACCGGAGTCACTTAATTCAGATTGCACTAATTCCTCATGAAGATAGTGGTTTAGGACTTCAGGTTTGGGTGTTTCTGGAGAATGATGCTCGTGCCTAAAGCACAGAATACTCAATCTCTGCAAGGAAAGCCAAACAAATGAAAACACGAAAGCAGAAGTGGCAGAGTCAATTACTTCAGGTATATATATGTAAGTAACATAGAGTAATAAGGAACTTAAATCTAAAATGCCCCAGTTGAGTCATTTTAAAGTCATTTACTTTCCTAGGAGAATTTAAACCCTCCACAAAACAATGAATTAAGAGGTCTCAGATTCTCATGTTCATTTGGGATAAAAGTATGAACTTTTTGAAAACTTCTCTTTCTTCTCAGCAATTGAAAAATAAATACTACAACAGCAATTCATAACAACGATTTCTAACGGCAAATAACAGAAATATAAGTAAAAGGGACAACAGAAAAGAAAGAAAGAAAGAAAGAACAAATGTTTCAATTAGTATCACATAATGCTTACGTTTTTGGAAGGCTTGGCATGAGATTCCAAGATCCGAGGAAACGGACGAAGTGTGACCGGTCGGGTGAAACCCTTAATTGGAAGAAAGGAGCGGGTAAAGACAGAGTAAGAAGAGGAAGAGGTACTCAACATTTATGAACTAAGGGCTAATAACCTAATCACCACCCTGCAAATTAGTTCCTTACATCAACAAAAGGGTTTGATATTTGGGGTTTGGTTATAGTTAGGGTAGTTATGTGAATGTGATTTGAAGCTGCCCTTCTTCCCACTTCTAGTTTGTTCCATCCAGAGAAAGAGAGATAGAGAAAAAGGAGCGACCAAGCTTGTTTCTTGGTTACAATTATTATAATTATATAATTAATAATATATATATCCCCAGCTTTGAAGCGTTGTCGTTGTGATGTTCAATTTTGACCCAGGAAATTTAGGAGGGTTTTGGAAAAAACTTGGACAACTTGCTCACCAGATTTGATGTAGCATTTGGCAACAATAGCCAATAGGAATTAGTTGGTGTAACAATTATTAAATTCAAAGGCCTGATTAACGGTGTACAAAGCCATCAAGCCAAGCGTGAGGGTAGGTTCCCCAATGTGATTTTACTACCGCTAACGTATTTATCATAAAAATAAATAACTAGTAAGTTTTCTTGCATTACATATTTTTTTAATTTATATTCAATTTTAAAATTAAATTGAAAAATTAAAAGAAGTAATAAAAATATAAGTAATTCAATTCAGATTAATAATAAGTATATTTGAAATATCTTATTTATTGAATATAATAAATATAGGTATGATAAATCTTTTTAAATTTATGCTTGAAAATTTTTAAAAAGTTAGAGTCGTGTATATTTAAAATATTTTCCTCATAATATATAATTTTTTTATTTTAAAATATTTACTGCATTTGTGTCGGTACTTTGCGTGTAATTAAAAAATAGAGTAGAACGTAATTTCTGTCCAAATTCGATGTTATTGTAATTTTAAAAAATTTTAAGGTTGTGTAGTGTAATTTTTTTTAAAAGTTACTTATGTTAATTTTTTGGGTCAACCAATAAGAAATATTTTCATGAATCTCTATAATCTTAACGTCAATACCCTGCCTTTGAATAAATTTAAGAAATAAAAGCTAATTTGAAATTCGGACATTATCAAATGTGTGTGAAAAGTAAAAAATTTTAAATAAAAAAATAACATGAAATTTATTTATAACTCTTTCATCATCGAAGATTATCTCACCTGGATGATCTTACACTTAAACATGACTCTAGTTCAAATTAAGGATACTTTGTTAATAGGCAATTCAAAATTTACTATCAATGAATTTTATCAAGATTTTTTGTTCAAATTCTCAAATGGGAAAAACTTCCCTTTTCCATAAACTTTTATTTAGAAGAAAAAAAGAGGCTATTTTACTTCGTTTAGGAAAAAAATTTCCATCATTGTCATTTACATATAACACATGCCAATCTGTCTTTTTTTAAACAGTAAAATAAATAAATATTATATAACAAACAATTATTTAATTATTTTTATGTTGAAAATAAAATAAAAAAGCTCACTGATGAAAATTCTCTTATTAATACACACAAAAATATAACATTGATCACAGAGGTCAATTTTGAGAAAAAATTAATGAATGATGACCACAATGAAGGTAGACAATAATTACTAGAATGAATAATCCTCCAACAACTGTTACAAGAAAAAAATAAAAAAACTTGCTCAAATTTTTTCGTTTCAAATATTTATATTATTAAACTTTTTTAACATAAAAAAATATGATATTAACAATAAATAAATAAAATTTAACTAATTTAAAACAAAATTTATACTATCAATTTATTTTTTTCACGCTCTTTTCCATTAATCCAAAAAAAATTCTCTTATTTCTCCTTTTTTTTATCATCTAAATTTATTCTTTACATTCTATTTCTATCCTGTTTTTTATCTTCTTATTTCTTTCCGTGATCATCCATACACTGCATTAGAGTACAGACTGAAGAGGAAATAATAAAAATAATAATTGAAGTAAACCAAACTAACTAGAAAAAGAATTTTACAGTCGCCAAAATTAATTAATAAATAGAACCAAAATTCAAATCCAAAGTTCATGTATGGTTCTGTTCAAAATACAGATAATTTCCTTGATTTACTGGGACGATTGCAAAAAACGACTAAAATTTCAGTACAAGTCCAAAGGAATCTGTAGATGCTAACATGCACAGTATTTAACAAAACTAGAGCGACGCCGTTGAGACAGATGTGATTCCCAAGGGTAATTTGGGAAGCTCAAACTCAATAAACAGGTACGGCACCCCCAACAAAACTTCTTATCAAACAATTTAGTAATTTACATAGCTTGCCAGCGCCATCACAAAATCAAAACATCTTGGCAATTAGATGCAGTTCTTTCTTCAAACACGCCAAGAGGAGGATTCTCGAGTGATATCCATTTAAGATGAATCTGTGCCAGTCGTGGAAGCCCAATCTATTCTGGTAATTCATCCCCGGTCAAAATATAGTCCCGACTCAATGCTAAACATGGTAATTCATTCCTACCTTAATCAGACAAATCTGAGGAATGTTTAGTCCTACAGCAGGGGACCGGCAATTTTTTCGGAGAAAAGAGTAGAGGTTGACGGCAAACCTCTTTAGAAATGAAGAATTCCACTTGGCCTTTACGTGGGAATGACCTATTACATATGCTGCTCCAGCACGCTTGGCTTCTACTAGTTCCATGAGTTCTTCCTTGACACGTGGATCATTATATATTATATTTAGCAACTCAAATCGAATCCGTCGCCTAGTGTTGATTTCAGGTGACTCCTGCTCATACATGGCCTGCAGCTTCTTCAATGTCAGAGATTTACTGTTAGTAACAGTAAAAGCTCCAGGAAGGCTGTTACTGCTGCCTTCTTCAACACCAGCTGATTCTGACATTCGCAATCTTGTCCCAAATTTCCCGGATGTCCTAACTACTGCCATCCGGCCATCCACTGAACCATCAACGTTTCCAGAACAACCTTCTGCTTCCAATTGAATGAATTCAGCTATGCTCATCACCAGGTCATTTTCAAAATCATTTTCATGGATATACACATCTTTATAGCCATTTCGAACAATGCACCGATATAACCGGTAAGATTTGGGACCAATTCGACCAATGAGGTAACGTTCCTCATGGGGTACACAAGGCACAGGCACAGTCTTAACACAAACAAAAACAACCACTTGGTAGAAAGCTGGCAGATTTGTCAAGAAATGAGTAAAACTGGCAGGGACTCCAGTAGCCAGTTCAGTGTAGATAAGGCCCATTCCTGGAACCCTAACAATCCCAAGACCAGGACCCAATGTAAGGATCCACCTCATGGAAACTTTGTTATGCATGTCAAATAAATACTTTTTCCTAGAACCATAATGCCACACATACATAACAACCATGAAGACTGCAGAAAGCATGAGCGGAACCCAGCCACCTTTAAGGATTTTCATGCAATAGGATGAAAGGAATAGAACCTCAATCAAACCAAAGAATAAAGCAAATGCGAGAGCAACTACAAGACTCTGATGCCATACAAGGTTGATGGCAAGTGATGTCAACAACGTGGTCACAAACACCACAATCAGATAGGCAATCCCTGCAATCAAAATGATATTAGCAATCATCAGCTGAAAAAGGGTATTGAATGATAAAACAACCCAGAATGCCGGTGTATTTTCTACCACAATCACTGAACCATCTATAATACATGACCATGTAAAATAAGTTTAATTTGTGATTTAGTGTTAGCATAAATTTTACCCTAACATCCAATGTTGTGTTGCCAGATCATTTAAAAAGCTTGAACTCTTAGGCAGCTCATATAATAGCCAACTCTTTTAATGATGTGCTAACAACCAATTGGATGATATTAATAGTTTTTGTGCTGATAGTGGATTGAGAGTTGTGCTAATTTTCACTTGTAAAAGGTTTTAACTAATTTTCAAATAGATGGCATGATATGGTTCATTGAGAGTGTAAAACTTCTGCAATTTACAGTCAGTGAATCATAATTCAATATCAAAATACATAAGAGAATGTAACTTTGTCTTAAAATTTTATGTAATATAGAAATAAATAGCCTAACACATAAAATCAATATTCGGGAGACCCATGAACTATTAATTAGAAATTTTAAATAACATTGTTTTTACTCAACTTACCATAAGCATATCCTGTATGGTTCATGTCTCCTAAACCAACTGTCACTGCCAGGCTGATTATCATAAGTATCCAGTTAATCTCTGGTATATATGTTTGGCCATGGATCCACCTTCTGGAATGTACTGCCTTAACACGAGGGAAACATTCAAATGCATGGCATTGTTGGACAATTGAAAATGTTGAAGAGATGACAGCCTGACTTGCAACTATTACTGCCAAAGTAGCCACCACAAACACTGGCCAAAATAGAGAATCTACAAAAAAACGACAAATATTCTGAAATAAATTACTGAGACTCAAAACATGTAGTGCAATCTCACAAAAACATATGGAAGGACACTTTTACCAGCTCAACAATTTTGCTTCATTTACTATTGAAGTAAGTTTCTTGCATACTAGTGACCCAAATGCTAATAGGTGATGCTATTCCCTTGAAGGGATAAAAGTACATAGCAGTTACCAACACCAAAAGTTAAGAAAATCAAATGCAAGAGTGCAAAAAAGGATGACAAGGTAGTACAATAACAACAAATAACCCATTGGCTAGGCTTTAGCCATAAATTAAAAATAGTACAGTACAAGTTCATTTTTTTCTGTTCAAAATATAAGAATTTTCTTGGCATTTTATCATGAAATATATTTTTTCAGGAACTTACATCCTAACTAATAGAAGTGACATTACTTTAGATTGTTGCATCAAGCTACCACCCTTTCCTAAGATCGATTACATTCAAGTGAGAGGTTGGGTTTAATTTAGAAAAGAACAGTGATTATTCTGATTAAATTTCCAAAATCTATCGGTCAGACACAAACAGTCTACTCTGTAGATCACTACAACAATATGAACAAGAAATGAGTCAAAGGATAGCTATCACTTTTTCAAAACAAGAAACCTGAATATAAGTATAATAGTTAATAGAAATAGAATTTGTAGGAGAAACTAACTTAACTTCCTATAACATACAAAAAGTTTTGGGTTCCAATTGGATGAGCATCATCATAACATATATAAGATAATTGTCAGTGCCAGCATCAGCTCATAACTAACAAATTAGGATACAGGAAAGAAAAAAGACTGTACAGTGTACTTCAAACTTCATGTTACTAGAATAGAAATCATTTGATTATTCAAAGGACCCCAAATTATCACTAGTTCAATATACTGCTACTTAGAAAGTCCAGAGACATTTAAAACAATCAAATTGGCCAAGTCCCACCAAGAAGATTCACACAATAGCAGTCAGTGGACATTTTCCAATCTTCTGAATGCAGATAACTTTGTTCCATGTTCTTTAGAATTTTAGCCTATCAGACATTTTTTATTCTTAGCATTTACATTAGCTGACCTGGAATAGAAGCATAAAAGCTTATAGGCACTGCGGATAAATTCTTTGAAAGGAAAGCAGCCTGTCCCATGTATTGAAGAACTAGACATGGGTAAATGACACAATAAAATGCAACCTGCACGGCAACAAGGATACAATAATAATAGTTACAACTATCATTTTTAAAAACAAATCTATCTAAAAGCTGTGCCATTCCGAATCAAGAATTGCTTTCTAAATGTCATTGACCTACAGTCTAATAGTCCCTTTCCTGTTTTGTTTGTAAATCCTGTGCATCATTATATACACTTAAACAAAGGTTTGACTTCTATGGTACTAACTACTAATATATTAGCATGTAACACAAATTAGTATGTATCATTCCTTCTTTGTGGTAACTTGCCATCTGAAGTTCAGTTCTTTTTTAGTATAACATCATCAACTGTCTCACATAATAGGCACATCTAGTATGTCAAAGTCTGAAATGTATGTTACAACTAGGTATACATACTGACTGAAGGAAATTATCATAACCCCAAAAGAAACCTGCAGTAAAATAATGCTAATCATTCTTGGGTATCTATTTGTAAGGTACTCAGTCATGAACAGAATATTGCCAGTTAACCATGAAGTCAAAGGCCTACTTAATACTTATTGGCTGCACATACCCTTACAGGTGATTGTCCATAGTACCCAAGGTCCGCAAACATAGCTTCAGTTCCTGAAGATAACAAGTGTTGGAAATAATAATCATCAAAGCACTTAGGAAATAGCAGGCTCATGTATCTCATGTTAAAATGCATTTAATGCTGATGGGTATTTCTGTATTAGTGTTTAGAAAGTTGCACTCAATTAATAGTGGCCTAGGAAATATTTTCCACCGAGTCTCTTATGAACCCCATATATATGGACAATATGCAAAATCTATGTAATACATTCTACAAGAATAAAAAGGAGCTTTTTTATCCTCTAAATTCTCTAAAAGATTCTGTTCTCTCTTGTATCTAAATATCCCCTCCAAACTCAACAAGAAAACCAGAATGACTTTGGCAATAAGGCTTAAGCAGAACTTGAATTTCAAAAGAGACACAGACCTGTAACACATAGAAATACTCCTCCAAGATTAGCCCAACCATCTTTTCCTGTAACCCAAAAGAACTTGTATATATAATATGGGGAAAGAGCCTGATATACTCTTGGATTCCACTTGATGACATTGTAAATGCCAATCATGAAAATAGACAGTAACCACAGGATGATTATGGGAGGAAACATGAAGGCAACCTTGTGGGAGCCACGATGTTGCAGAACAAAGAGTCCAATCAGTAGAACACAAGAAATTAGAGACGCCATACCTGTGAAGTGATAAATAAAATGATAGATATGTAAGTTTTGATAGCAAAGCAACCTATACTTTTCGAGGAAGAAATATAGAACTAGAGAACAAATCTTGATCACACAACCATAAATGGACAATCAAGATTAAAATTGAATAAAACAAATCTTCACTATGAATGTATAGTTATAGGATGAAGAATCAAGATATTTTGTTCCCTGGTAATTTTTTTGTTCCCAAGTTATATGTCTAGCATCATTCTTTTACAGTACCTCTCCCTCTCTCTCTCTCTCTCTCTCTCTCTGTAGCAAGTATATCAAGTGAGAACTTGCATGTTATCATGGGAACAAATCTTGATCACACAACCATAGATGGATGATCAAGACTAAAATTGGAATAAAACAAATCTTGACTATGAATGTATAGTTATAGGACCAAAATTTTTTGTTCCCTAGTAATTTTGTTTATGCTGAACAACACTGAAAAGCAAGATTAATTCAACTTATTCAGAAACAGCTAGTTCAAGAAGTCCCTGTATAAGGCTCATCAAAAAACAGCACAGAACCTAACCAAGAGACCATTGTTTTTCCTTTGAATTGACCCATGCACCATATAATGAGCATGGGGTATGAGAGGGGAAGTCATCTAGGTTAAGGACTTCAATAAAAGGCATACTTAGTGACAAATGACAATCCCATTTTCTAGAGTTAAGCCCATGATTTTATCCAACAGTCTAAGTTACCTTCTTTCTTCATAGTCTATTAATTTATTAGTTCATTAATTGATTACACTTAGATGATTCAAGCCTTGAGTCTTAGATACTGTTTGATGTAAGATTAGGATTGTTTCCACTTACCATTGTTTGTAATCTTTGCTTCAATTTTCAGCCCTTCAACAGCTGAAAGTACTGCAAGATAGAAATTTTATAAGCAGAGATACAAATAGAGCTAATATGACAGTAAACAAAAATACATGGTAAAGCATCAATCAGACAGGTATTCTACCGGACAAACTAACAAATTTCCAAGGAGAAAAAATGTCCCCTCACCTGAAATGGCAGGCATGAGTGCACCAACACATATTACCATGCAAGCACCCAGTAAAACTAAAATAAGTAAAGCAGTTTTTGTACTCTTATGTTTCTCAATGAATCTTTTCAAAGGTGAGGGTGGTAAATTTCTATTTGAGGAACCAGGTTTGCGATATGTAGAAAGCTCCTCGTCAGAGGCTTGATGATTAGGAAGCAAACAAAATTTTGCATTTCTACAAAGGTGTGAATACAGAGCAACAATTCCCCCTGTAGAAGATGAGCATATTAGCACTACCACACTCAATAGTTACAGTAAGGGGCAAAAAATTTAAAACAAAAACAAAAAAGATCTAAACTCACACAATAATAAAGAAATAATTTCTCTTACCTTCACCATTATCATCTGCATTTAACATGAAAATGGCATACTTCAACAAAGAAATAAGAGAAAGAGTCCAAAAGATCAAAGAAAATGCGCCAAATATTGCATCCTCATTTTGAACATGTTTCAGTCTTCCAGAGAATATACTTTGATAGACATAAAGAGGGGAGAGGCTCAAGTCACCAAACAGAAAGCCCAAACTCTGGTATGCCAAAAACAAAAATGCTTTACATTGAAATTTCCGTTCCCCCTGTTAATAAGGAGAAATCAGATATTATGAACACATATATAAGACCTTTAAGTTCAATAAAACAAACCTCATGTTAAAAAGGAAGCGTAAATAAACAAATAATGGAAAGCCATGAACAATGGAGGTTGCAATGCTTATTTTCCCTATTTCTTTCTTTTTGTGATCTAGATAACAAGTATTCTCCAGAAGAGACAATCCAGCTAATGCCAAAAACATCCACAATAAGGTGAGATTAACTCTCCCAACGGGAGTTTTTTCCATACATAGGATTTGAACCTAAGACCTTGCTTAAAAGAGATTAAGCATGCATCACATCAACAAACCATCCATTCCTAGGTCTTACAAATGACAACTCCCCTGAGTTGCTCATTTGACATCTGATAAAAGACAATAGGAGGTGCAGAAGACCTCACTTGGCATGGTAGAAAAAGCCAGGGATTTATCTTCAGGAACGGCTACAGCTTAATTTTTTAAGCTTCTAACGACATAGCACATATTCACCACACAACAACTGGCAGTTCTTGGTTTCGAATGCAAAATATGCTATATGCTGCCTTTGATCGTCTCTATGCTTTGCAAATTTCCAAATTACACAGCAAAACCCTATCTTGTTTACATTGAGGATCGAAACAAGAATCCCATTTTCTTTTCGCACATTCTCTTTCTATGGTATAATTCGACAAAAATGGAGTTCATTCAATGATTACTGTACCAGATATTCATTCATTAGGTTTGGATCGAAGTTATGAAAATCGAATCTGAAAAGACGAAGAACAGGCGCAGAAAATTCCAAAAGCATTACAAAACATTTATAATCAAACCTGAGTTTAAGTTAGGGTTTAAATTGTGGCAAAAATTAGGTGGTGATAGAGAAGAGAGGAAAACATACCACGGTTAATGCACCTCGTTCTCTACTCGCATCTGAGCTCATAGCGGAGCCAGAACAAAACAGAGCAACAGTTTTTGGTTTAGAGAGAGAGAGAGAGAGAGAGAGAGAGAGAGAGTTGAATCAGTTTAACGTCGTTGCGCTCGTTTTCGGAAAGGAAATATCGATTCCAACAGTATATCGGGACCGCTAAATTGCCTCTAATGGGTTGTAATGGGTTGATGTGGAACGTGTTTGGTTATTTCAACCATAAACTCACTCGTGCCACTGCATAATGGCGTTGGAAAATTATGTTACAAATTTTACCCTGTGAAATTTAACATCTCTTAATCTCGTTTTAATATATAAAATTGTTTTGTAAAGATAATTTTCTTAACATAAAATTATTATTGCAGTATAATATAATATTTAAGGGTTGATCCGAATCTTGCGGGTCGTTGTTGATTGCTTGTTTATCTTTTAAATAACATTAATTAATCCTAAGGCTAATAAATCAAGATGCATTATGTTATGATCATTCGGGGAGTGTCTATTTTTTTTATTATTATTATTATCTATTATCATTTCTTTATAAAAAATAAAATAAATTTAAAATTAATTAAGAAGAATAGTTGTAACCAAAAAAATTGGTAATAAATAAGTAAGAGTGGCAATCCTATCCCATGACATTGCCGTGGCCTGTGGCTGAATATGCATAGGGCTTTCCCTTTTCTTTTTTTTGTTTACTTTTGACACGCGAATCTAACAGTACCCTTGTCGCAGTGGATGACAGCTTGGCGAACCTTTCCACGGTTGCTAAAACGACAAAGTACATTCTATTGAAAATTCTCGTACGTGTTGGGACTTTGGATATAATATTGGCAAGTGACTATTGTTGCTTTATTACCACTTTTTATTAATCTTATTAAGAATATTTTTAAAATATAAAATTAATCAAAGGATTAGCACTAAAAACTTCCGTAATATTGCTCCGGATAATCAAACGTAAAATGAAACTGTACCATCCTCAAGAATATGGTATGTGTATGTGATTTGGTTTTAATTCATCTTCATTAACACTTAACAATTTGGTTTTAAAAACAAATTATGATTTAATTTAAATTTTTTGTACAATAAATTATGATAAATTTAACTATTCTATTTCATAAATTTTTATTGCTTGATCATTTTTAATAATTAAACTTAATTTAGATTATTTAAATATAATTAAAATAATTTAATTTGATTTATTTTTTAAATATTTAAAATTTATTTATATTAATTTTATTCAATTCAAATATGATTATCTCTCATAAAAGATACATGTAATTTTATAATAAAAAAGAATAATCTGATCTTTTATAATTTATATTAAATTGATCATTCAATCTTTCTAAAAACATCATATATTAAATAAAAAATAATAAATATTATAAATATTAAACATCTCTTCACAAGTCATTATATGGTCCAAATTATAAATTAATAGTTAAAATAACCAAATTTCTAAAAGTAAAAATACATGTTCATACATAAATTTAACAATACTGCGGATAAAAAAACATAAATTTAACAATACATGCAACAGATTACATTGTGTACAAACTAAAACTTATCACTTCTAATCTTATATTTTTTCTTTCAATTACGCTTTATTAAAACTTATTCCTCATTAAAAAAAATAAAATTTATATAATAACACAAACAATTGATAAAAAGATCAATTTCAAACCAATTAAATCAATTTATAAAAAATACTTTAGATAATATGAATAAAATTAAATCGATAGGACGATTTTATAATATCTAATTATATAAATATGAGTAACATAACAGTGTCATAAATAAAACTACATATATGTGTATAAATTTAATTTAGATTAGATCAGATAGATTTTCAAAATCACGTCTAAAATTTGATCTCATCCAATAAAAAAAATTCAGTTAATTTATTTTGTTTAATTTTTATTTATTTGATTTTTGGAATTCACAATTGAATCAATTTCAACACTGCTAATCTAGAATACGATAGGTTGGAGTTAGTAAAGTTGGTTTTACATTATGTTAATTTTCTAAAATTAATTTCAATAAAAAATTGACAAAAAGTAAGTTATGTTTTTATTTTTTATTTTAATAATATAAAATTATTAACATAGTGTAAAATTATGTTTTTTAAACTTTTAGTTATGTGTATATATATAACACCACGCGTGTGTTGCGTGTTTGTATCTGTGTACGCACACATGTATAACTTGAAACAAAAGAATAAACTCCGCAAAGTCCAGTTCACCTTTCTGAAAGATGAATAAGGTCTTCCGATGCTCATGCAGATATGGATATGGATAATTTATTTATTGAGATTTGACTGGCAAAAAGCAATCCCCATCATTGTTTGTACTTGTGACCAAGTTAAAGAAAAGACAAAAATGGAGAGGCAGTAATAAACTCTTCCAAACCCAGTGACCTTGACTTCATCAAAAAGAAAAAGTTCAAAATTTATTTTAATAATATATTGACATATGATTCCTATATAGTATAAAACATTAATTAAAATTAAACTTAAGCTAACTTGCAAGTTGCGCAGTTTACCCGTTCGTTGGCCGCTCTAGTTCGAATAGTGCAACGCATTCAACCATAATCACCAGTAAGAAAGAGAAAAAAATTAAACGAGGCTGACCAAAGCAAAAAAAAATAAAATTGACTGATGGTAAATTAAATTATTTATTTTATAATGTTCCATCAGATAATTGATCATTTACCACTAATCAACTGTTAACATCCTCATAATGAAAAATATTGAATTTACAACTCATTGGAATGGATCCATCCAAAAAGATATTAAAAAGTCAAAAATATGATAAACATGTAATGAAAAAAAAAAGAGAAAAAGAAAAAAAAATATAAAATAAGATGAAAGAAAAAAAAAATATTAGAATAATAATTATCTTTTGACTTTTGTTATAATCATTTTGTTATTCAGAGAAAATCTTGACTTTCACTTTTGAAAGACTGAAGTTTGAAGATTTCACCAGGGCTGGAAAATGTATCGCAAATAACGATGGGAGACCAGACGGATTTGGAGATTACAAAGCAGATCGCTAGTTTATTAGAGCACAGAAACTGTTTTACATTGTTCATATTCTCACATTACATGTCATGATAAACATTTGGTGAATCAAGGAACAAGTAATTTAATTACAAAGTTAACGCTCGTCATGAACAAAGAGACAGATAGCCTGAATAAAATCTCACCTTTTTTTTTTACTTTCGCTAGGGAAAAAGGGGTTGATCGGGTTTTTCTGAGTTGCACACATTAATTTCTACTCAGAGTAGAAATAAACTTGTCCAACTAGACCAGCAAAAGATCGTATAAGTGCCAAATCTCTGCAAGCAAATAGCAGGCAAAAGACAATGCATAAAAACTTGGTTACTGAAAAATCTCTAGAAACAACATGGGGGGTAAACGTGTTATGCAGAGCTTATTTGCGACGTCTATGGGTTATGTCTGGGTTGCCTTTCCTCATCATGGCCACAAACTCATCATAGTTAATTCTTCCATCCTGCAAGAAATTTGAGATTTGATATAGGAAAGCAGAGTTAGACAACACTGTTCAATTTGGCACTAGGATAACCAACAACGAGAGCAGGCATGTGGCCCCGTGAGATGATACAGCCTATGAAGTTAAAAAAGAAGCGTAAAATTCTAGACCCGCTCTATTTTCACACCACTATTACAAGGTATTGAAAAGTTCATATTTTTGAAGTGCCGGATGTACTAAATTCTCCCAAGAAAAATAATCATATATCTGTACCCATTGCCCAATAATATTTCCTTCTTTACTTTATGAAAGAAGAATGCAGAGTTGCCCAACAAATATAGCTACAGCATTTCCAAGAGTGACATCATTTTTGACATGTGATTATGTTAAAAAATATGTAAGACAGGTTAAAGGAAGCCAAAAAAACAAAGGTAAAAAGAAAGGAACATACATTGTCTGTATCAACTTCGGCAATGATCTCCTTTATTGTTTTCTCGTCACCCATATTATACTTCTTAAGGGCAGATTCCAACTCTTCCACTGTGATGTACCTATGAAAATGGAAGCAACAAGAAGAAAACCAACATAAAAAAAAACATTTAAGGTGATAAGTTGCTAAATTTAAAATTATGAATGAATTAAATGACATTACCCGCTCTTATCTGCGTCAAAATGTTCAAAGGCTTTATATAGGTGATCCTCTCTTTCCATTCTATTCATGTGCATGGTAGCAGTTATAAATTCAATATAATCAATGGCTCCATTTCCATCTACGTCAGCCTGACAACCAAATAATTATGATCATATAGTTAATGAAAAGCCATTATTACAGTCAAGAGAATTAACTGGTAATCACAATAGCATGTAGCTATAAATAAGGATACCACCCTGGCATATCCTTTCTCAGTAATTGCTACACAGTGGGTTGATGCATGAAGCATCAAGTTTTTTATAAGTGCAAAGCAAGGCAGGATGCAAATGATTATAAACAAGAGAAGAGATTAGATTATAAAGAAAGATAAAATTTTATAAATGGCATATACAGCAACTCAGAGAGAGACTTGGCTATGGGAAGCAAAGCTCGGAAGTTTAGCATCATGTTCATCACAAGTGCAAAGCTGGGTTTTGGATACAGATATTGTAAACAATATGGGATGAGACTGCACATAAATGAGTTTAGCTGTATCTTACACACACACATCAGACAGAGAGACTTAGCTATGGGAAGCCAAGCTCCAGCAGTTTAGCAGTGAACAAAAATATAACTTTCCAATAAGATCTGCTAAATTTAACTTGAAGATACTATAGAAGGACAAGTTCAAAAAATACATACATATCCAATTTAAAGTAACACTAAAATTTATTGTGACCTATAATCAAACATAAGCCATATGGATCCAGAAATAAAGTTGTCTGAGTTGCAGCAGAGCACTACCACGTATATGTCAGATCATGTTCCAACAGTTTTGGTTGCATTTGTCTCCATGAACGAACATAATCAACATACTGACCAGAGAACAATATCATACAACATTTTATCTGCTGCGTGTGACCAGATTCTATGCAGTGTCTAATAGCCACTTAGTGTTTCATGTCAAAATTTAGAAATGGGATGAAATATTGTGTGACTTCAAACATTCTCACCAATTATCAACAAAAGGAGAGCAAATCATCTGGAAGAACCACCAGGCAAAGGTACAACCAAAGAAGAAAAGAACAAAAACCTTACCGCTTCCATCAACTGTCTTACTTCAGATTCAGAAAGTTTACTACCCAGTTTTGGGAGACCGGCCTTCAACTCTTCATAAGTAATTGTTCCACTGTTATCTGTGTCCATGGATTTGAACATTTCCTTCAAGCCAATAATTTCTTCTTCAGAAAGGTTTTCAGCAATAACCTGTAATAAAAATATAATATTTTTCATACGTAATTTACTGTGGATAGTGGATACAGAGGCTGTGCATGAAACCAAACCCTTCAAGACAGATTAATCTTATTGCAAAATTAATTAATCTACTGTTTCCATTGCACCTGAATGGTTATGGATTAGCAAAGAGGAAATAGATTAGCAAGCAGCCAAAGTAGAAATAGTTTAACAGAAACAAAGGCATCTATCCTTTTATCTAGTCAGCTATAAATTCCTTCTCCATATTTATTCATTTATATTATGGATTTTTAATTAACATAAACTAATTTTAATCGTTAAGGATTTAGATATGGTGGTTTTGTAGACATTTTACCAAAAAACATGATTATGAAGTTCATTATGAGAAGTGAGAAAACAACAAAGATAATGATAATGGATAATTTACCTTGAGAGCAACTTTTTTTAGCTTGTTCATTGCTCGGAATTGTTTCATTCGGGTCAAAACAGCAATATCAAGAGGCTTATCAGATGCATCTCCATCTACTCTGATCCAGGGATGATCTGGAGCATATATAACACGTTGTTAAGACTGGTTAATTTAACTAAGCAAATTGCCAAAAAAGTTATAGTTTAAAGCTCTTATGATGTGCTTGTGCTAGAGAAAAAAGTGGCAATCACTTTGAAAGCAAAATATTAATCTCAAAGTAAACTCAAGCATACTACTCTTTTAAATGCAAACCTCTAAAATCCAAAGGTTGCGAAGAGGGATAAAACAAAAGAGCACATTATACATGAGGAAGAAGAAAATCTAGTTCAGGAATCAGTAGAAAGAATACTTGAGTCCTAACCTACCATTCTTTTCTCTTTCTCTTTTTCTTGGGAGGGGATTGAAGTGTCTTAGATGCAAAAATAATTTTTCTTCCTCTTCCTCTCTCTCTCTGAATGAATCTTTCTCTTACTGAATTGAGTCACACAACTCCAATAGCCCCATGTCCTTAATAATATCATGGGTCAATCTAATGACAATTCTTCTGAATATCAATATCCTATTTCTCGCCTGTTATCTCACCCTCACTGAATCTGTGTTATTCATCCTACAATATCAGAACCTCTTGAGGAGGGTAAACAATACCAGATTCTTCACTAGTGTCAACATGATTAAAATAAAATATAAAGCACTTTTTGGCATGAAAAATTATGTTCATGACTAGAATTTAACTCACTAAGTACTTCAACTGCTGAAAGTCGTTCCTTGGGGTCAGCTCGTAGCATTTTCTTGACCAGATCTTTGGCACTACTTGATATGGAAGGCCAAGGATCCGAAGCAAAATCAATATGTCCACGAAGAATAGCATCAAAGATACCCTGTTCATTTTCTTCACACAAAAGATTACAGAACAAAGTGAAAAACATTGAAAAGGTTCAAAGGCATGCATATCAAGGTACAGGAGAAGCAAACTGCCATAGTAAAGCATCAGCATAATCCTATTGAAGCTCAAAATAAACACAGAAAGTTCAACCACGCATACCCCAACCAACACCGACCCTAATTGGAACCATATCCAAGTCACATAACTATATAAAACGCAGACATACCCTATATCCACCTGCATCTACTCCATAGCCACTACAGGTATAATGCACAAAATGAAGTGCTTCAAAGCTTATCAACATTAAAAAATAAAACTGAGGCTCGAAATACTGGTTACAAAGGAAGAAGTTTTACCTGCCCAGAAGGGTGGAACACCAGAAAGCAGAATATACAATATAACCCCAGCACTCCAAATATCAGCTTCAGGCCCATAACTTCTCCGCAGCACTTCAGGAGCAACATAGTAAGCACTCCCAACCAGATCTCGAAACACATCTCCTGCTCTCAACACAATTCCCCAAGTCAGTGAATGCAAAAAAAAAAAAAAAAAAACACCAATAGAAGTAGAATCACCACTGTAACACCATGTTTGGTTCAGCTTATATAATGTTTTTCGAAATCTCGTTAACAAAAATAATCAATTATTTCTTCAGAATAATCTAAACCAAACACGCACTAACAAGTCAACGAATGCTAGAAACACCAATAACAAGAGAATCAGCACAATAACAGCATGTTTGGAAAATAACCAATTATTTCTCCAAAATAAACACGCTTTAAGTGATTAATGAACCTGGTTTAAAAAACACTGATAGACCGAAGTCGGTGGCTTTGAGAGGGGAATCATCGTCCTTGCTGAGCAACAAGAAGTTCTCAGGCTTCAAGTCCCTGTGCATCACTCCCATGGAGTGACAGTTGTGCACTACCGTCACGATCTGGCGACAAGAGTTGGCGGCGGCGCGTTCGGAGTAGTGGCCCTTGGTGATGATACGGTCGAAGAGCTCACCGCCGGCGCAGAGCTCCATGATGAGGTTGACGGAGTGGCGGTCCTCGTAAGCGCCCTTGAGCTCGACAATGTTGCGGTGGCCAGTGAGGTGGTGCATGATCTGAACCTCACGACGGATATCATCGATGTCGTCGCGGTTGACGAGTTTGCGCGTGGCGATTGACTTGCACGCGAATTGCTCCTTCGTCACTTTGTGGGTCACCAAGTATGTCACGCCGAATTGGCCGCGGCCCAGTTCGCGCCCGAATATGTAAACGGACCGGACGTCCTCCATGTGTCGGCCCAGGACGCGGCCCAACGTGGAGGAGGGTGGGGGTTTAGGGAGTGGGGGTGAAGGGTTGGAGTTGGAAGGGAGAACGGTGATCCCGTTGTGAGGGGGACGATCGTCGGAGTAAGTGGTGGCGGCGCCGCTACCGCCGCTGCTGCTGCAGCTGTTGCCCATGGACTAAGGTCAATGAGGAAAACGGTGGTCGGAGGAAGAGATTGTTCGGTCAGAAGAAGACAACTGTGCTGTGTCTTAAAACACACGGCCGGCACAAAGACTAAAATGGACTTTGCTGCAAAATTAGATATTATTAATTAATTAATGGACAGTGTCTGTCCGATCTTGATTTAGATTAAAAGGCCAAAAATTAGATGAAGGGGTAACTTCATGTGTAATTAAATTACTAAAATAACTATTAGGATTAATTGACAAATTTTAAACTGGACGAGTAATAATTTCGTTTTACAATATGTATTTTCAGTTAATTTAGCATTATGATTTTTGTAACTTGTACATTTAGGGCATAAATTAAAGAGTTACAAAATGAAAATTTTTAAATAATTTATTATTATATTTTAAATCTAAAAAATAATTAAAATATATCAATTCAGTATATCAAAACTAACCTCTTAACAAATATTTATTACATCTACTTTTAATTTTTTTTACTTCGTAACTTCTGTATATATAGAATAAAAAAAAATTTAAATGCATTTGATTTGTTTCTTCATTTTCCATATAAATTCATTAAAAAAATCTTAACCATAAATAACTTTCCAAAACAACTCTTTTAATAAGTTCCAACTCTAACATATAGTTTGAGAAAATACTCATTTTTTATACTTATTTTTAGTTTTACAATCCAAATTTAAAATGATTTATTTTATTTTCAGTTTTATTTAGAAAATCGTTAAAGTTCATGTAATTTGTTTATTCATTTTGGATATAAATTTATTAAAAAAATATTAATCTTAATCTTAAGTAATTTCCCAAGATCACCCTTTTAAGAAGTTCCAACTCAGATATATAGTTTACGGAATATTTCAATTTTTGTTTTTACAAGCCAAATTAAAATGAACTATTATTTTCAATATTTATTTAAATATTATTTTTATTTTCATATTTTTATCTTTATTTTTTCATGAGAAAAAATGTTATTCTTTTTAATATATATTTTTAAAAAAATATTAAAACATCAAGTCAAATTATAATCTTTACATTTTTTATAATTTAATATTATAAATAAATTTTAAAAGTAAAAATAAAATTAAATAAAAATACAAGCTATAAAGGAAAGAAAGGATAAATTCTAATTTTCTTCTTCCAAATTTGATTAAGCTTTTGTTTTGTTCCTCTAAATTTATTTTAATTTGAGTTTAATTTTGTCAGTTTTTTATTCATTTAATTTTTAAATTTTTTTCATGACATAATTTGTTCATATTTTTATTAAAAAAAATCTTAGTAAATGTTGTATATGTAAATTTATAACAGAGATTATTAATAATATTAATGATAAAAATATGATGGTTGTTAAATGTTTAAAATAAATAAAAAATCAAAACAAGTAGTTGTTTAAAAATAATTTATGAAAAGATAAAAAGGATTTACATCATAGTTTAAATATTTTGAATGATGATTTGATGTTGAACTGCGAAGAAAATATAGAGTAGGAAAAAAGTTAGTTCGCAACATTATTTAAAAACTTTAGTTAAATTGAAATATGAAATAAAATAGAAAAAAATCTTCGACACAGAGGAAACTACAAGATCAAATTGAATTGGAAAAGGTTAAAGGTCCACACTGAAACTTAAATTTAATTTAAAAGATTAAATTAAATAAAAAATAAAATGTTGAAGATAAATATATAATTTGATAAAAATGAAAAAGAAAAAGTACGGGATGCTTGAACAGTGTCCCTCTAAATAAAAGTAGTACTTACTGTTTGTAATTTGTAACGTAACGTTGAAAACAGTTTCTCCATGCCGTCCCAATGAAACAGCCCGCGTCTTTCTTGTTGTAACAACGTAACAATGTTCATTGATTTATTTTGCATTTTTGAATAAAATTTTAATTTACAATGTAAGGTAGACCGTAGGATTTATACTAAAAATTAAATTTATGTTATGTTATCCTTATTTAATTTCATTACTTTATTTATACTTGTTTTAAAATAAATTATATTCTTATAAATAATTTTATTTTTCAAATTTTGCTATTGATATAAAAATTTTATTAACGGATAATTTATAAACACTTTTATAAAAATCTTAAAGCATATCCTGATTACGAATCATTGAAACTCAATTCATATAATTTGTTTTATAATCAAAATAAGATTTAGTTTAATATTTTATACAAACCTATTTAAAACTTGACCATTAAACAATTCTATTAATTTATATATTTTTAATCCAACATAAATCTTTCTCAATAATATAATAAAATTTAATTATATTTTTTATATATAATCAATATAACCAAATTTAAAAATCAAATATTTTATATAAAGTATTTAAAATTCTTACCACTAATCCACCCTAATAGACTTACATTTTCTTTCTTGTGCCCAATATAAATCTTTCTCAATATATATATTAATAACAACACAATACTCTGTCTTTGTCCTATATATAGAACAATAATAACATAATATTCTCAACTTTCTTATTTATACTGATCTCCCATGCAGTTATGTGGATCGAGGGAAGTTGAAATAATATTAAAAAAATCTAATGCAATTTTACTAAACTTCAAAAAGTATAATTAAGGTCTGTCCTAAATTATATTATTTTTTCTTTTATTTTAAATATTATGCTTATCATCCATAAAAAAATCATGTATATATACAATTTTTTTTAAAATAAAAAAATTTGCATAGTTATTTCTAAATTTAAGTAAAATTTATAAATAAACATATATAAAATAGAATAGTAGATGTAAGTATTATTAATAATAAAATTTATTATATCAAATTAAAAGCTAAAAGATGATACTTATATAATTCAGAAAATTTATAAAAACATATTATTAAAATTTATATACATCATATTTATTCACATGCTATGTCAAGATTAAAAAGAAAAAAAAAACAAATTCAAAATTAGACCGTTTGAAATTACAACAATTTTAAAATTTTACAGTACCCCAAAAAAATATCTTCAATATGATACAATGTACTAAAAATACAAATTTAAATCAAATAAAAATAAGCATTATATTAAATTTTTGAAAAAATATATATATATAAAATGAAGTATTTAACATAGAAGAAATTGCATATCTTAATAACAATAAAAATAACTTATAAAATCATTTATATTGAACATTAAAAATTTAAATCTATAAAATAAATATTTTTTTGTTTTATTTTGTAACTCTTAGTATCATCAACAATTAGTTTAAAATTCTTTCTAACAATTTTGAAAATTTAGAAAATTAAATGAAAATTTTATAGTTTTAAAGTTTACAATTAAATACTCATTTATTTCATCAACAATTTACAATTGATGCCATTTACAAAAAATAGATACTCATTCTTTATCATTGAAATAAATCATTTATATTAAATAAATAAAAATTCAATATATTTATCTCTTAAAATAAAATATTTTTTATACATAACAAAACATAAAATTTCGCAGGCTACTTAAACTTTCTATTGTTGTATCAATAGAGCTCCGAAAATAAGAACATAATATTTATACTGAAAATAATAAATTAAATTAATTTTTATACAAATAACCAACACGGATCAAATAGTTGTCGAACTCGAGGGCATTTCTCAGTTCACAGAAAAATGCATTTCTTGTCTCTGTTTTTTTGGCTTTGTATTTTTATCATTTTATTCTTCAAATTTCTAAATAGGGCCTAATTTTCCTCCAAGGACACCTGCACACGCATCCGGTTCCAAAATATAAATATGAGAAGGAAGCTTAAACCATCAATCAACTTTGCTGGAAGAGAAAATAGGGTTTATCAACACAATCTTATGACGGTCTATGATATTGGTAGCCTGTGAAATAGTTGTCAAACTCGAAAGCATAAGCACCATTATAACAACAAATAAGATCTCAGTGAAGTTTTATTATTAAATAGAATACATGACACACTGACAGACCTTACAGGTAGCAACCTGTATTCACAACCTGCTAAACGTTTCATCAGATGTAATATTTACAAAGGGGGAAAACGGAAAAAAAAACATCACCAACTACCTAATCAAAGTACAATGTCCTACCTTGAAATATATATATATATATATATAAATCCCCTCCACGAGATTGTCAACCGACTTGGTTATTCTCTCTACTTCAACGGATGACAGATTAACTATAATCTTGACATGGAAGGAAGTAACAATGTGACGTGCTCATAAAATTTGTTAACTACGGATACTGTGACAACAAAAAACGATAACAGGCATTAAATCCAACTCTGGGGCATGGTGTAACCTTTGATTGGTTCAGATGGATCACTAACTAGACCTCTCCCGCTGCTTGAGCCATGGCCAGAACTCCCCGTCAGCATTGCCATCAGACTTCCACCATGCACCCTGCCTTCAGGAACAGCTACTGACATTGGCAAGTGACCACCTTCCTTAGCTGAGACATGAGCACTTGTAACTTCATATTGTTTGAAGTCAGAACAGGGTCCTATTTTCATCATATCCATATCCATGTTTTTGTTACCGATAACCTGCCTTGGTTCATCTGGTTTAGTAGAATGAGGTTCCTGAACAACAGATCCCAATGAGACACCTCCATGAACCCTCTTATCATGCACTAGTCCACTATGAAGCGCACACAGACCCGTTTTCCCCCTTGCAAATGAATTGCAAGGACCATCCTGTTGGCTGCTATATTCTGACCCAGGGTGGCCCCAAGAGCATCTCTTGCCTCCTCCATGTGCCTTGCAAAAGTCAGTGCTGCCTTGTGCACTTTTCCCACACCCTTCAAATTTGCATCTCTTGCCTCCCCCATGGCGGACACAATGATCAGTCCTTCCTCTAGCACTCTTTGTGCAGCCTGGTACAGCACACCTTTTTCCACCCCCATGTGCCACACAGAAGTTGGTACCTCCATGCACACTTTTAGTGCAGAATCCACCACCCTGGAATGTACAGCGTTTTCCTCCACCATGGCCTTTGCAAAAGGGGGTGCTACCCTCAGCACCTTTGGTGCAACCTGGTGCTGTACATCGCTTTCCCCCACCATGTGCTTTGCAAAACATTGTGCTCCCCTGTGCCCCTTTGGTACATCCAGGAGCTTGGCATCGACGCCCTCCACCATGTGAGATGCAAAGACCTGATAGGCCTTCGGCACTCTTGGTGCAATTTTCTCTCTGGCACCTCTTGCCACCACCATGCCGGATACACAATCCAGATTTCCCTCTTGCAGCTCGGGTACAACCTTCATAACTGCATCTCCGGCCACCACCATGGGCAATGCAGAAATCTGTACGTCCTTCTGCACTCTTTGTGCAACCAAGGAATTCACATCGCCTGCCACCTCCATGTGCCTTGCAGTACACTGTGCGGCCCTCAGCTCCTTTGTGGCACCCAGGTTTCTGACACCTCCTACCCCCACCATGCGATATACATCGTCCAGAAGCACCTCTGGCACCCTTTCCACACCCTTCAACTTGACATGTCTTAGAATTACTGTGGCGATGTGGTGGCTGTTGGTGCTGCGTTAGCCCAGAAGTACAGGTGACTGAACTTTTTGGTCTGGTTGATGACAGGTCCAGAACAACAGGACCATGATCAAACTGCTTCGAAGCCTGATTTAAAAGAAAATTAGTGCCAGTATTTGATAATGTCTCAGAGGATGGCAAAACAACCCCTGGCTTCCAACTACATGATGATGATCCCTCATCCGCATTTTGTGCCCCACTGAAGGCTAATGGGATCTCCATATTCAATTGAATAGCTGATGGATTCAGATGAACACTTGTAATATCTGACTCACAGGGCCCAGTGGAAAGGCTTAACTCCAAATCAAACTTGGGTTGCAAGTCCAATGTCTTCAAATTGGAACTAACAGGTTTCTTCAGGCTTTGTACCTTATCACAGCCAAGATGGAGAGTGAAGTCCAGTTCAATATCCATAGATGATTCCTCGTCAATATCTTTGGCAGAAGACATAGCAGTGCAAGCAGCAGCTGAACTCCCCTTGCTGTCTGATGAACTAGTTGAACGCCCAAGCCCAAGAGACAAAGAAGAGTCAACTCTCTGACCCATGCATCCATCAATTAAATCCCACTTCCTTTTTGTTCCTTTAGAAGAGGGCACAAAGGAGTGAATTGAAGAACCAGGGGAATCAAGTCTTAAGATGGTATCTGTACCATAATAATCAGCTCCATCTCCTTCAACTTGCATAGAATTGCCCAAAATCTTGAAGGCATTATTTGCAGAATGATTAGCAGCAAATCCCAAGCCCTGGAACCTTATGTCCATGAAACCACTGCAGAAACAATATCTAATCCTATTTACGAACTTCAACGGAACAGCCTGCCTGACTTCCGGGTAAAAAAGAGATGTATATCTACAAAGTTAGGGTTAGATGGGTCTACAGGTGTATAACACACCCCCCACTGACAAATCCAGAAGTATCACGTCGATCCATCTAAGATATATTAAGATTAAATTGTGGATGAGTTTGTCAGTTGCAAGTGCAAATTAGCACAACAAGACCTGACTCCTTCCAAAACCCACCTCGGAAGCAATCATCCTGTTCAAAACAGAGCACATGGTCAGAACCTGGAATTTCTTCCAGAATAAACACAGTTGCAGTCAATTTAGATATGCATACTTAAATAAAAATGGATAATACCATAATAGATGTTATAGGAGAAAAAAATATCTATAAATTTATGATTGGCAAACACCAGATATTCAATGGCCCAAAATAAGAAAAGGACTATAAATTTAGATCGGCAAAACCTTCAATCCAAAAAGCTTCTTACCATTTATTCTTCACCCAAGTTGAAAAACTAGGATAAAACATAAAGAACACAGATTAATCTATTCATACAAGAATATCATGTTAATAAATCAACAGGGCACATAGAACTCCATTGTGCACGGCTATCATAAACCAGTATATACAAAGGGAAAGGAAAGAATTTCATAGCAGCACTTCCAAATCATATTTTAAATGTAACACAAAATACTGGGTCATAACAAATTTGGAATTCACACATGAATAGGTGTTTAAGCATGCCACAACACAACCCAAATAGCAAAGGATGAAATTTTTATTTGAAAAACTGGACTGAATAGCAAAGAAAATACTGGATCATCACAAATTTAGGATTCATACATCAATCGTTGCATATGCATGTCACAATACAGCCCATATCGCAAAGGATGAAATTTTTATTTTAAAAAACTGGACTGGATAGCAACCCAGAGAGATAACTGAGCCACTGTTCCGCAAATTTTAAGTGAAGCAGAAGCTGAACTAGTCAATAATTTATATGTAGAAAATTTAATAGCATGCATAATGTAGCACTCAATAAAACAAGAACATGGTTTTCTCAGTTAGTGTCTGTCACAGGAACACCAGAAGGAAGGCTCACCACTGACCACCACTTTGCATTCATGGCATGTTTAGGTAAATAGCTATATTAAGTACTCGTTCAATAAGCTCTATTCAAATAAGAGTTTAGTCATAAGCTTAATCATAAAACTCATTGAAATAAGTTTAAAACAACCACCACTTTCATAAGCACATATAATTCTTCCAAAAACTCCTTTAGTATTTTTCAGGAACAAAAAAACAAGGGTCATTTGAACCAGATGTTCAGTTGTCAGTTTTTGACCAACTCTGGATACAAGGGACTACCCACTTCAATATCTGCCTACTAGCCAACCTTGCCTGTTACTCCAGATAAGACATTTTTCCATACTTACAGCAGGAGTAGCTGAAGAAGACAGCAGGTCAGCAACCAAACACCAAATACCTAAGTCTAACAGTAATCAGTCAAAAAAGCACATAAAAACTAGGATGCAATAGCACAAAATAAGAGCTATATAAGAGCCAAATGCATATGTGAAATAACGAACACTGAATCCTTAAGCAGAGCACACAGGACAACGGTACTTCGAATGTGATAAATTTTCAACAAGATGACAGGACATAATTAGATAAACAATGAAGACAAAGTAAGTAAGCGAACGAGCTTAGACAATGAATAAGACTAGCAATCAGTTGCACAGCAACATACATAACTACAAGCATTGAAGAAAAAAAAAGTAGCGCGACACTTGTTATTTCTTTCTTCTCCTAGTTCTGTTCTGAGCCACCAGATAGCTTCAACAGTGAACATCATTTAAACCCAACCAAAAGGAGAAGAAGAGCTTACTATAAACCTTATTTACAGATAGGATTCGACACCAGCAAAAATAAATAAAGTCTTTTAAATAAATCATAAAAGATAGAGGAGTATTTGGAACTTTGTTCAAGGCACCTAGAGTCAGAAACATCAATTAAAAAAAATGAAAATCCAAAGATAGATAGAAACACATAATTTTAATTCGTAAATACTAATATTATGATGCAGCCAAATATGCGGAATTTGATTTCAAATGAATTAAGGAAGAAACAGTTTTGAGGTAGAAAAAAAATCTGAGCGGGTCCTAAGGCCCAGTGAATTGCAGGAGAAAGGAGGAGAAAAACAAAAATTCCAATTCAATTTTCATCCTCGTAAATCTGCTGAACTGTTGTAAACTCGGAATCTTCAATTAAAACCAAAATTCTGTTTCTACAGAGTTGGGAAGAAGAGATAAATATATATATATATATATATATATATATATATGAAGTTGTTGGGTCCAAAGTTCATAAGCCGGTCCTTTGAACACAATTATATATAGCAAAGAAAGAAAACCGAAATGGAAGATGAAAGTGCATGAAAATGATGATTTACTAACTTGCAGGTGAAGAAGTTCATGAAAAAATAGATTGGAGCAAAAAGGAGAAGAGGAATTGAGATTGAATATCGGAGATCCATGGGGGAGTTACCTAGTGTCTCGATTCGATTCGATTTGAGTGATTTGGAGTTAGAGAAGCGGCTCTAGGGTTTTGAAATCCGGTGAGGGAGAGCGAGAACAAAGGAAGCCGACATAAAACGGTGAAGAGAAAGTGAGAGCAATGAGGATGAAGAGGCGCGTGTTCAGACTGAGCGTACGCTACAACCAGTTTTAATACTGGGTGCTGGGTGGATTCTAGGGTTACGTTTCTTTCCTTTCTTCTTATTCTTTTTCTATGTTTTTTTTTTTATCTGACTTCTATTACTATAACTCTTTTGTTACTTCAAGGATTACCCGTAATCTTTTGACAATTCTTTCCTTGATCTCTATTTCAAAATTATGATTAGACCAATAATGTAAACACACGTTGATTCGTAACCTTCGTACTCAGAAGTTTTCGTATTATATACCAAAATTTCCAAAGAAAAATGTTACTTATTGCGAATTTTGTATTTTACAAAAACGGTAATACACAGATTACCCATAATCTTCGACAATTTTTTTCTTCATTTTCTATTCAAAATTATGATCCAACCAATAATATAAACACATGCTGATTCTCAACCTTCGTACCCAAAATCTGTTATTTAACTGGTAAAAAAATTAAGTATTGATGTGTCCATTCCTTTACATTTGAAAAAAATTAATTATAAATAAAAGTAAATAGTTATATATTTTTATTTATTTATAAAAGTAAATCGCAATGTATGAGAATGAAATTAAAAGATTGTAGAATTTCCGAGTTATTTATAAAATAAATAATTATATATAAAAGTAGACTCAAAGAATAGATTTAATAAAAAATTATAAATAACAACATAAATTTATTTTTGTTTATTGTTATGAATATTATAGATATAGATATAGTAAAACTTGCAAGGAAAATGCAACATGTTACGAATTTCATATTTCACGAAAACACTAATACACGGATTACCTGTAATTTTGGACAACTTTTTTCTATATTTCTATTCAAAATTATGATTAAACCAGTAATATAAACACAGATTGAATCTTAAACCTACGTATTTCATAACTCTTTTACAAGTTCTTATTATCGTCATTTTCTCTTTCCTTTTTATCTGTTATATCAGTTAATGTCGTTATTATCTTTTTTTTCTCTCATTATAATGATTTTGTTTCAAAAATTTTCAATGTGCTAGTTGACATATATGATTGGCTTCCTCCTAAAAAAAGTGGCACTTTCTTAGTTTCCGCTGAAAATTGGTTGGTTTATTCGCCAAACTAGCCTTTAAATTATCTTTTAATTCATTTTCCATTTAAACGAAATAAATATATCTTTTAAGAGATATATAGTAATATTTCTAATTTATTCAAAAAATGTTTTATTTATTTAAAATTATTATTTTATCAGTTTTACTAAACAATAAATAAATGTATCTATAGAAAATTGCCCCCGACATTTGTTAAAGACAATAAATTATAGTTAATTTGAATCAAACTTTCACTTCTATTTATAGTATGTTTAGTAAAATTAAAAATAAATTAACTCAAAATTAAAAAATAAACTAAAATTAAAAAGATAAAGTATATATATTTGGTAAAATTAATAAATAAATTAGTTAAATATTAAAAATATTAAAAAGCTGAAAATTATATGAAAGTTCAAAGTGATAAACTGTTAATTAAAATAAAAATATTTGATAAAATTAGTTGATAAGTGTAAAATAATAAATAAATATATAGTTAAATAATAAATTAAAATATAATAAGTATGACATATATTTTTAATAAAAATATATTAAATTTAATTAAATAATATCTTTATTTTTGTAATAGGAATATTAATTTTAAATTTTTATATAAATAAATTTTTTAAAAGTATTTATTTTTATAATTGTAATTTTTTATCAAATAATTCAATATTTATTAATAAAATAAAATCAATAATATAAGAATTAAAATAAATAATATATCTTAAAATAATAATTTAAAATATAATATTTTATGATAATATAAAATAAAATTTAAAATTAATAATATTATTATATAAGAATCAAATAATATTAACTTATAAAAATAAATAATTAAATTATAAAAATATATTAAAAATAAAAAATTAACAAAATATTTCAACTAAAAATATAGAAGTTTATTAAATTAATTTTTTTAAAATTATTAATAATCATATGAAAAAATTAATAAATATTTAAATAAATAATTTTAGCAAACTAAGATAAAATTTATTAACAAATTTTTTTAACCAATTAAAATATCTTATTAAACACATTCTAAAATTAAAAAATGAAAAACTATTTAAAAGTTGATAAGCAACCAATTAAATTAAAAATAATTTATAAAATTAATTTTAAACTAGTTAATAAATATAAAATGATAAATTAAAATATAATAAATATAATATTATTTAATAAAATATAATTAAATAAAATATTATAATGTTTTTAAAATTTATTTATTTTTTATTAAAATAAATAAATTTAAACGAAAACTTTTAAAAATAATTATTTTTATCAAAAAATTCAATATTTTTAATTAAATAATGTAATAATAAATAATAATATATATTAAAATAATAATTTAAATATATTTTATTATAATACAGAAACAATTTTATCAAAATTAATAATGCTATTATAAAAAATTAAATAATATTAATTATATAAAATAAATATTAAATTATTATAATATATTAAAAATAAAAATAAACAAAATATTTTAACTATAAGTTTGAAAGCATAAAAGCTAACCATTTAAAATATATTTTTCCAAAAATATTAATAATGTTATAAAAAATATCAATTATTAATATAATAAATTACTACTAAATATAGCTAAGACATCTTATTAATTTTTTTAACAAACAATTTAATTTAAACCTTGAACTAGTTTACCAAAAAAAAATTAATTAATAATATTTTTATCAAAAATAATACACAGATATACACATGTAAAGTGTAAGTCTCTATGTGAGGTTATATTTACGATTAAGATACAATCATTTTATAATTTTTTTAAATAAGGTACATTTGTTAAAGTGTACTGATCTTGTTATTATTTTAAGATATCATCTTATCTTTTATTATTATTATTATTATTATTTAATAATAATTGCACATTAATATTAATATCCATGGCATGTGTGGTATTTACCATTACAACCGTTTAAGTATTATTATTATTATTATTATTATTATTATTTTATTATTATTATTATTATTATTATTATTATTTATTATTATTATTATTATTATTATTGAATCATTAATGTATTATCATTATTTTTTTGACTAACATACAGGAAAGGAAAATACAGGGATGACAATCGAAAACGGAAACTCCTGGAAAAACCGAAAAAGAAACTCCCATGCATCATGATTATTTGGTATGAAATGATTTAGTTTCAGTACAGATTGTAAATTGTTAATTAAAATATTTTTTTATTTTTATTTTTAATATATTTTTATAATTTAATATTTTATTTATCTATTTATTTTTTATATTTAATATTATTTTATTTTTCATAATAATATTATTAATTTTGATAATTTTTTATATTATCCTAAAATATTATATTTTAATATATATATATATATTATTTATTTTAATTATTATATTGTTTAATTTAATTTGTTAAAAATTTGATCATTTGATAAAAAAATAAAATTATATAAATAAGTACATAAAAAATTTCATTTAAAATTTACTTATACAAAAATTAAAATAAATATTTTATTTTAAAAAATAAAATTTAACTTATTTTTATTAAAAAATATATCATACGTATAATATTTTAATTTATTATTTAATTTTAAAATGTTTAGAAATCGAACCAATCTAATTTAGATCATTTAATTAAATTAAAATAATTAAAAATTAAAAAAATATAAATTTTTAAAAATTATAAAATTTTATGCGATTCAATTTAATTTGGTTTACCATTCATTTAATTTTAAAATTAAACTAACCAAATTAAACCATAAAATTTACATAATATATAAAATTTATATATTTTATTAATATTTTTATTATTAATCTTTTTTTAAAATTATTTTTTAATATATAAAATATCTAATATTTATGTTGAAACATATTTAAATATAAATACTATTATTTTTAATTTTTAATTTATGATAATTTTAAATTTTAAAAAAATTATTATTTTATCTTTTTAGTAACTTGCTTTTATTGTTAGTTTTTTTTTTAAAATAAACAAATAAAAAAATTAAACTAACCTAAAAATCAATTTAATTTAGTTTAATTTTTAAAAATTTTTCAATCTGAATCGAACTAAATAATCAGTAATGTAATTTTTTATTTAAAATTAAACCAAACCGTATATAAAATATTTTTTAATTATATTTTTTATTTTATATTTTATATTTATCAATTAATTTAACATATAATTTTATCAAACATTTTTAATTTTATCAGTAACTTATGTTTTAATTTTATCTAATATATTTTATATTTAAAAGTGAAAGTAATTTTGCTTAAAAAATAAAATTTGAAACTTAACTTATTTATAGATTGAGTATTTTTTCCATTTATAAATTTTTTTATTGAATTAATTAAATGAATTATAAAACTTTTTTTCCTTTAGTTTTTGAAAACATGTCCTTTTAACTGGTCCCTGTACAAATTTTATTTTATTTTTAATCATTTAATAAATTAAGACTAAAACTAAAAAGAGTAAATTCAGACCATTATCATATTTAAGCCAAAAATAATGTTGAAATGTTATGCATAGATCAATTCAATGTTTAATCGAAACATGTTGATAGGATTTTATTGAAAAAGTTAAAATTCTTTGCGATGTTTCATGCTTCTTCCAAAAGATCAACATCTAGGTGTAAAAAGAAGAAGAAGAATAAACATATATGTTGATAAATGGTAGAGAGATGTAGCAAAAATCGTCAGAACTTCAGTGTATATATGCGACACATGTTCATCAAACGGGACGGAAGAGACCACGTTTTTGTATATAGAAGATGACAGATTGGTTGATCTCCTGTTTTTACGATCCTTGGTGTGACATGCCGACATACATGGCTTTGAGTTTGGGTTCGCTTGGTCGGAAGCAAGGTTACACGCTTGAACTTGAATCCTTATCAACTTCAGCCGAATTGAAGAAGACAAACACGTTGTTGCTAAATGCTGATGAAAATTTGCTTGCAGGCTTCAACGCACAATTTTGAATATGAATCAAAATAAACTTGTGGGGGCAGTGGAGGATCTTAAATAATATTTTTGAAGTGGGTTTATAATACTTGCTCCGTGTTTGGTTACGAGACTAAATTATATATATATATATATATATATATATATATATATATATATATATATATATATACAAAATTTCAAGGATGAAATCAATATATATTATCATTTTTAAGAATGGAAAATTATATTTTTATTTTATATTTTTATAATATATAAAGTGATATATATATATATAATTTTATTTACCATCAAATTTACCAATTAATTGGATAAATAATTAATCCAATGTAAGATTTATTTGTTTTACTGTACATCTACATACACCTCATTCTAAGATCACTAATTAAAAATACTATACATAAAAATATAATATAGCATTAAAGCATGCGGGGTGGAAGAGATTTTTTTCTCATAGCGTTGAAATTAAGTTTGTGCGTTATATAAATTAAATCTTAATCAATCATTTCAAATTATTGAGTAAGATTATCTTAAATAAAGAATGCTTACGATCATGTAAAAAAATTAATAAACAATTAAACGAAGTTTTAATTTAATGCCTATATTTGCATCAAGAGAAGTTATAAGCAGAAAAGGCAAGGAGGAAGCCTGTGGAGCTGCAGCATATAGGGAAGAAAAAATTCTATACCGAATTCTCAATCATTTGAATTAATTAGATTGTTGATACATATATTATTCAATCGCATAGATATGCGATGGAACCTAAATAATTTATATATTTAGCCAATTTATCTTTTATTAAAATAATTCGGGTAAAGAATAAAAAAAAAAAAAAAAAAGAGGCTAAAAGCTTCAACCAGGCTTTTCTTTTGACAGAATGAAGATATGTTTGTGTTTTTAAGAAAGATGATAAATAATAGAAATGAAAAAGGATATAGACCATATAACGTCTAGATTCAGTTCAGAATATATAGGTTGTTGGGAGGTTGGAGTGTGAAAGGAGAAAGGAAGGGTTAAGTGAAAGGTGGCGCGGCGTGGCGATACGAGATCGTGGACAAAGTAACAGTGCATCGAGGCTCAAGTCAACTTGACGTTATGTTTTTTAGGTAAACGGGAGCGGCTCGTCTCGTCTCGTCACTGCTCTCTGTTGGACCCCATATCAAATCTATATTATTATTATATGCTCCATTAATTAATCAATAGTTAAATACTTTTTTAACGACTCTCTCTTGTAGATATTTTAACAATACTATTACGCAATATTTAATATATTTTTAATTATCTTAAAACAAAATTAAATAATCTTAGTATATTAAACAATTTATATTTTCTTAAAATATCAGTCATTATTTATTTATTTAATTAAAATATTTTAAAATTTTTATAAAAATTATATTTTCATACACAATTTTTTCTTCAACAAAACCAACCGTGCAAGGTCGGTCTACTAGTTATTATAATAACAGCAGTTATTATTATTATAATAACAATAATTAATAATTAATAAATTTATAATAATAAATAAGAAAAAGTAGTTGACTATTTTTATATAAATTCTAAAAATAAAAGATTAAATTTTAAAAAATAAATTTAAAATTGAAATTTTTAAAAATTAAAAATTACTTCAGAAAATTTTAGTTTTTATTTTTTTAGTTTGTATGTCAGCAGCGAAATTTACGAGTTCTTTCTTTACTAAACGTGGCCGTAAGGTAGCACAAGAAGACAATGCAAATTGGATCTGATGGCCTTAAGATTACCGAATGGAAACACTTCCAAGTGCGCCTCTTGCCATCGCAAAAAGTTAGCAATTCATCGCCGTTTAATAATAACATTAAATAATAAAAAAACTAATCATTTCAAGAAGAAAAAATACAGGAACCTGTATTTAAAAGAATTTTAAAATTAGAATGAAATTATTTTATAGAAAAATGTTAAATTAATTCTTTTTTAAAAATAATTTTAAATATATAAAAGGAGTGAAATATTTAAAATTAGTTACATTAGTTTTTAAAATATAAAATAATTATTTTACCTTAAAAAAATTAAAATTGATTGATTTAATTTAAAACTAAATTAATTTTAAAATAAATTTTCCAAATTTTTAACCTCACAAAAATAGATTTGTATTTTTAAAAAAACAATAATTTACCTCTCCTAAATTGATGTGTAACGGGACTATTTAAAAAATTGAATACGACGGGCTTCAAATATTTTAACCACGGAAATCATGATTTACAGCATCTAGACAGAAGCGTATTGAATGTGTATTTTGGGGGGTTTGCATTGGATGAAGAGGAGCACGCTCTTGCATAGAATGTTTGTATCACACGCGCAGGGGCAAAGGTAGAGTTTGCATTGTAAAATATCTGGGTGAGGGTGGTGCGGTGGGGATGGTATCGTTATCTTTCACGGTCCTCTCTAAATTTATGTTTGTTCTATCTACGGAAATAACTAGCAAAACAGGAAAGAGCAATGGATGCGGGCTAGTAGTAGTAGCAGCAGCAGTGAGTGAGAGAAACTATGAAAGATAAGCCCCTGCAAAAAGAGTGGCGGTCCGTTTAGGATCCATCTCCAACGTCAAAATTCCAATATTTATTTTCTTGTTTTTTATTTAATAACCAAGAAAAGAGGTTAAGGGGAATCTATTCCCTTATCTTCTAGATCTCCCAGCCGTTGGATCATTACACGTAATCCCACAGCGTTGGATATCAGCCGTTAGATGGGATCCTCTACTAGAACATGGTCCCACCAGCACTCATCGTATCTATCGCCCACCCTTTTTGGCCAAAACAAGCGAAAGGTGATTCTAGTTTTTGAAGTTTTCTACCCATCTTGCTATGAAGATCATATTTTTATCAATCAAACGGTGTGCGTATCTTCTAAGGGCGAGATTAGGAAGGGAAAGTCAATTTGGGCTCTATCTCTATGTTTTTTCTAAATTTCTTTTTTAACTATTAAAATTTATCCTTTAGAAATATCCGTGGAAAGATGGGGATTGCTCTTCCCATGTTTCCCAAGAATATACCTTTTTATATTCGGATCCTAGAATGCACGTGCCATGTTTCAGGGCACGAGTCATCGGCTCACACACCAAGTCATCACTCACAATTCACCAACACAGCATTTTTAAAAGATGATAATATAAATTATTATGTTCTTTCTGTTTTCAAACGGAACATAAAAGAAATATGAAAATAAAAGAAGCACAAGAGAAAGCAGAAGAAACAACCAAGAAAAGTAGCATCGTGGATCTCGAGTCTGGACGTCGAGCATGTGTGCTTCTTTGTCCCACCAGATCTTCATTTTTTTTATTCTTACTACTTGCATAATCTCACCTAAAGTCTTCATACTACACCAATTCATGGCATTACACCAAAAACCCGGATTTAGTTTTTTTCTTTCTTTAAAAAAAAGTAAATTTGTAAAATTTAAAGTATATCCCCCATCAATTTAAATATACTTAGGATTTATTTTTAACTAAAATTAATAATAAATATATGTTTATTTTATAAATTTTCTCAACTAAAAAAACTAAATTCGAAAACTCATTCTAGATCATGATTCATTTTTTATAACCAATCACTTTTATATAATTTCAGCTTTAACTTTTAGCAGTTTTGCTTAATATTTTGTTACATGACATATGATTGGATATGCGGTAGAATCACCCTTTCAAAAAGGAAATTAATGTTAATGCAAAACTTTTCACTTTAATTGAAAATTGAAAATTGAAAATTGAAAACTGATTCCTTATTAAGTGTAAAAATTATAAAAAGAAAAGAAAAGAAATGATATTATACTATTGTTTTATATGAAAAATTATGATAATAAAGAATAATATATATATATATATATATATATATATATATATATACGATGTAATAAATAATATGATAAAATTAAAGAGAGTAACAATTTTATAAAAAAATATATAGTTACAAATCTAATAATACTTATTTATTTTATTTTTTCAAACTAAAGTTTTTCTTTAAGTCACAAGTTATTTTCAAAAATTTTGGTATGAAACTTTCTCACTCGAACATTAACTTGTTTTGGAGCACAAAATTAATTGATAGATTTGATATTTTTCTACTTAGTAGGTTGAGAGATTAATACATCCAAAAATAGGATTAAAGAATAATGGCAAAATTTTCTCCCAATAATTTCTTTTACAATACATATAAATATGTCAATCAAGCTCAGTATACATGCTTAAGCAGCTCAAATCCATTTTAATTTGTTTAGATCAATGGTGGTCACAAAATATATTTAATAAGTTTTAAACTTCATTATATAGGGTTGAAAGTGTGTAAGTCATTTTTTACAAAGCTTTTCTTCAATTTCGTTCACCAAGTTCAACTCTTGCTTAATGACATTTCTTATTATAAGAGACATCATTACCGACTTCTTCATCAATCCATATGATTGATAACAGAGTGATCATTCTCACCTCCACTTATTGAGATCAAAATATAATTTACTAATCCAACCTTTTTCCTTGTTACAACAATTTGGAATCAAAATTTTTCTTTATCTAGTTGTATGCTATCTTCTTTTTCATGATCGATCTTCTATTGTCACTGGGTGCTTCTATTGCACAGTTTGAAAAAGTGAAAGACGATTAACTAAGAGAATGTCGAAGCAACCTTTGAAAAAACCCAGCATAATGGTTGGACAACCGCAAGTCTGATTTTTCTCTCAGTTCTGCTTGGTGGCTCAGAAAACAAAATTTACAAGGTGTTTTGTTTTTTATCGGAAAATCAATGAATTTCCTTCTTACTGCTATTTTTTATTTTTGTGGAAAGAATGTCTTCACTAGCTAGGTTTAAAGAATATGGAAACTGGAAATTCTGCTTCTTGGTCATAATGGTGAGGTTACTGGGCCCACAATTTTTTTCTAAGTTGAAACATCAAGACAAAAGTGTAACATGTTGTGGCACTATAGAATTGGGACATGTTTGTTTTCGCATTAAAAATTGATTTTTTGTATTTTTAATATATAAAATATATATTTTGATAAAATTATATAGCTTAAATTTAATTAAATACATATCTTAAAATTGTCGAAAATTTTCAAAATCAATGGTATCAAAATAAATTCTTCTTAATTTTAAATCAAACACTTATTATGTTATAATTTTTCTTTTTGGATAAAGTTTAGTTAAGGTACTAATCTTGGCACATGTGTGCTTTCTCAAATTTTATAATTAATAAAATCTGCAATGGCTGTTTATATGATCTGGTTTTTTACTGAGTTAAGCTTCTCACAATTATATATTATGGATGATTTTGTACTTCTACTGAGTGATTATTGTTAGCTTTTATTTGAATTACCCCTTTTTGGTAATTAATGATGTTAACAACATCTGTAAGAGGTTAAGCAAGATGTTAGTTTTTGCTAATATGATTAAATCATGTCTAATTCACTTCTACCACTATTTGATAGTCAAACTTATTGTCTAAGTTGAGTAGTTGACATTGTTGATAACTCACGTTTGGGATCATTTAATCTTTGGCATCATGTTCATAATTTTATTTTTTTTTGCCAATGTGATTATAACTCATTCACAATATCTTGCTTTATATTATGATTTTGAGTTGTAAATGCTCAGAAGCACTTCTAGGTTGCAGGACTATTAGAGATGTACTTAGATAATTAGAAAGTTATTATTAGTTAGGCATTTAGTCACGTTTCATAAATAGTTAGTTTGGTTTATCTTTTATATATGGATAAGTGTATGAGGTTGGTTGCCATCATCTTTCTCGTTTTATTAAATTAATTTCACCAATTCTATCTAGTTAGGACTCGGCAAATCTCTCAAAAGTTTACAAATAAAATAATAATTTGAGGGAATGTCATGTTTAAATAAATAATAATAATAATTTTTTATTAATCTATTTTTTAAAATATATTTTTATGGATTAAATTGTACAATATACATTAACAAGTATCTTATACATTATATAACGCTTTAAAAAATAATATACATTGTATACGTGCTTGAAAAAAGAAGTATAAGATTAAAAAAGTATATTTTAATGTGAAATATACAAAATTATAATTTTGGAAATGCATAGAAAAAATATTTTTGTCAATTACAGAAAGTTTTATATTAAAGAATGCACATACATATCTGTAAAATTTTTATTTTATCAATTATAATAATTATTTTAAAAGTTATATTACACTTTTTAATTAATTCAAAATATTAATATTAATAATTTATTAAAAGTAATTATAAAAACACTACTCAAATTTATAATATAAAATAGATAAATTATTATGAATATTGAACATGATTTTCTTTTTGTTTCAAGAGCAGTTGACTAATTTTAAACATAAAATGTACTAATTAAGCATATATATAAGTTATGAATGAAAATGAATAAAAACTCTGAAAATGTAGAATATTTAGTTTTGCCATTATTGTCAAGGTTTGAATATTTTGGCAAGCATTTGAGAAAGTTGAATTCAAAATGTAGAATGTGTGGAAAGACGAAAGTGGAAAAATAAAAGAAGTGGAGGCAAAGGGTTTTGTGTGGGGTAGGAGCGTAGGAAGAAGGCAATGGGGAGGGTAGAGCGAGAGTGACATTTGTCCATCCCCAATGCCAATTCTCCACAAACCACAATCGTCCTTTTCATCACTTTCTCATTCTTCCAATGGGAGAGGTAATGCCACGTCTTCCACCGCCAATTTTCTCAACCTTTATTTAACCCTCTTTCTATAATCAAAATATCTTTCCTGCATTCAAAGCATATTCTTAGCTTCACTATAAAGAATTTCCTCAAATGCTTATGTTCCCATATAACAAATTTTAGTGTGTTTACACTTGTGATTTGGTACTCGTAGGAGAATTTGTACCACATAAATTAGAAGGCTTAAATAGATATGTAAATAAGGATTCCCATGAAATGTTTGATCGAATATTTCTCAAAAAAGTTACCGATACCACACCTGTGCTTATATTATAATTGTTCTCTTAGCACGCAATTTCGCTTTAAATGCCTCCGATACAGTCAATAAATAAACTTCAACCCAAGAAAGGAATAAAAATACCGTATATGGTTTCTTATCGCTGCATAAGGTATATTCCAAGACAAATGCACAAATGTAGTTTCTTCATGCTTCACACATAGTGCACTATGAGCATCAACATATTCTTATGCTCATAATAATGTTAGCCGCCCCAGTCAGGGACACTTCATTCAGTCTTCTGCTGTCTGGTTGAATGAACATGTTCTTCCCCAATAATGGTTTCTTTAGAGGAACGTCAACCATGTCGTTACTGTTCATAGCAATCATTGAGATTTTATACTAGGTTTCTTCGGCTGAAAATTGTGCACAGGAGAAGAATTTAATCAGAATCAGATCTATATAAACTGTCATGTAAAAATCTTGAGTGGGCCTTCCATGGGCTTAAGATACTGGGTTTAGTTACTCCATTTCTTTTGGTTCAAAGTTAGCCCATTTAAAATGGCCAGAATTTTTAAGATTAACCATTTTAAATACTAAGGCCCAGACCAAAATAGAAATACTAGGGCCATGTTTTTAATGGATTACTCCGGAAAAAAGAGCAATATTCCTTTCTTATTATTTTAGAAAAACAAAAATTGGATGAACTTTTCTTTTAAAAAAAAATTAAAGGAGCATAGTTTTTGTCTTGGTCAATAGAAATTAAAAATGAAATATACCGTTAAGGTCACCTTTGATGTAAACATATTTTTTATTTTTATTCTTATTTATAAAAACTTTTGTTTTTTTAAATTTTATATTAAAAATAATAAAAATAACGAACGACATTTTTTTTTATAAAAATATTAAAAATAAAAATAAAGTAACATCTTTATAAATAAAAATCAGACGCCACCTAAAACTTTTGCAACACATAAGCGAGCTAGCCTGACAAATAGCAATAACAATTATAATTATGTCGTAAAGCAAAAAATACATAGATTACTCACATAGTTAGTAAGTAATTATATTTTTAAAATACATTAATAGAAATTTAAATTTTGAGTGTGTATATGAAAAACTTGTTAAAAAAAGAAAATTTATTTAAGTAATTTTTATATCTTAAAAAAAGAAAATTCTAATCATTAGCTGAAAAATATTTTGGTATAAAAAGAAAAGGTGAAGGACGTGATTCATGAGAGTGGAGCCAGCGTATTATACTCGCGAAGAACAAAAATTTACAGTAGTTTCAGCCGAATGAAGAAAATCTTCTCGATAATAATTATAATAAAAAAAAAAACCAAGTTAGAAACTTATAACTAGGATATTTGGGAGTAATTGATAACCGAGAAAGTAAATTTAACTTCAGGTGAACATCAACTTAATCGCCACAATTTTGGCATCGATATAACTAACCCAACTCATACGATCATCACTACCTTTATGGAGATTTAATAGAAGTATTGCACTTGGAATAGAAAACAAAACTATTAGTTAATTTTAGGTGATGGTTGGTTTATAAAAATATTTTTTTTATTTTTCTTTTTCTTTTTATTTATATAAATAACATAATATTTTATTTTAAAGTTCTGTAAAAAATAAAAACAAAATTATTTTCATTAGTTCATAAATAAAATGATTTTTGTAAATAAGAATAAATATAAATACAAAAAAAGTTTAAAATTAAAAATCAAAAATATTTTTGCAAAGTAATAGATTTATTTGAATAAGCCGTCTTTTAAATATATCATTACTCATCTTGGACGGTTAAGATGTGTAAAACTTATTTTCTAAAGTAAAGTTTGTATTTTACAAGATTCTCATTCAAACCCTTAGACTCGATCAATTTAGGCTAAATGTTGAAAATTTCTTATAAACATAAGCCTGGATCAAATCTCATCATAAATACAAAATTATAACAGATTATTGTCATAATCTATATACAAAACTAAATTATAATGTACATCTGATATGAAAACTGAATTTGTGTTTATGTTCTTGAGAATTATAAAAGAAATAATAATATAAGAACGATTGTTCGATCTCACAAGCTTATTTACATGTGTGTAAATTGCTAAAAAAGGACTTTTTTTATTTATCAAAATTTAAAGATCTTTCAACAAGCAATAAATGATCTTTCATTATAGATTATTTACATAAAAAATTTATTAATAAATATTTGTCATAAAAAATCAATTACCATGATATCAGTTTCCATGGTTGATATTTGATAATTTAAGAATATTGTAATAATTAACTAATATTATTCTACAAATAAATTGAAATCTAGCACTAAATGTGCATTGTTGTTCAAAGTAATTGGATAAAAAAAAATTACCAAGAGAAAAATGTCTCTGTCCTTCGTTTCCATGTAGGTGCATCTACACTAGAAGCAATTGCAACAGTCTTGGAATTTTTTCCTTTTAAATCATGTCATGAAAGTAAAAGATTATTTCCAAGCATGGGTTGTCAACTTGTCATTATACCACAAAGAATATTACTGATAGGTAAAAGTTATCATTAGAATTTTAAAATTCATAAATAAATATCAAATTGGGATAGACCATCAATAAAGAAAAGTTAGACATGATTTTTTTAATGTATTATTTATAATATTTTATTGGATATATATATATATATATATTAAAAAACCATAAAAAAATTTAAAAGTTTTATTTTGCTGATATTTTCTCTTTAAGGGTGGCTTGGCTTTAAAGGTATAATTATGATCACCAGGAACAACACTATACTTGAAAGAAATCTTATTTAAGTTTCGGCTTTGCTTTATGTCAATGACTGGCGAAATTATTGGATGCACTTAGACATAAAGGCCTAAAAGGAAATTGAGAAAAAATGTGCTTATCGTACAACTCTACAACTGGACCAAAATGCCTGTGGTAGGTGCCGTGTCCGGCGGCATACAGAGAACACATTTAAATTTAAAATTTTAGGTAAATTATTAAATTAATTTTACTAGTTTAATACCTTAAAAACATTTTATTGGTTTTAAATTAACCTTTAATAAATGAAAAAGATTTCACTATTGTTTTATAAATGAGAAATACTTTGAGTGGTTATGAAGTTTTTTCTTCTTCTATAAGATTTGATGTATCATGTATGCCACAATTATGGTTATCAAATTAAAAAATAATTTACAAATAGAAAAAAATTAATAATTCAGTTTTTTAGAGAATTTATTAAAATAAATAATAATTAGTTTTTAAATATCCCAACCAAATGTGTTAACAAATCTCTATTTCAGTATTTTTATAAGTTTAATATGGTGGTAAAACTGTTAAACATAATCACTATTTTCCTTTTATTTCCAATGTTTTAATGAAGTTTAAAACAATTTTAAGATTCAATTACAGTATTTAATTTATTTAGTATTTTTTTAAGAAGTTATTGACACCACCATCTTAACTTTTACAAGTTATATTTTGATTTACTAAATAAAACATATTTTTATTATAAAAAAAATCCGATTGTAATAAACTACTTTTAATATTTTTGGCTTCTTTTCTCTTCTTTACATTAAAAGTGGTATAGAAGAGTTTGCTTTGTAGTTCCCAAGAATAAAACATGTGCTGAATAATTCTGGACGAATGATTACAAATTTTAATTTTATGCAACCAACTATCTCATGTTTTAATGATCATTATAATTATTAGAACATGTTAATGAAAAAAAATTTACAATAAAATATATATTACAGAATATGTTAAATCAATGTTATAAGGATAAAAAATTAAAATAGATAATTTAAATTTAAATTATTTTAAAATTTAAAATTATACATTTTAAATAATTGATCATGCAATATGGAAAAATCTCTAAATAATTCTAAAATTTTATAAAAAAAAAAGTTTTAAGATTTAAATAAAAGTAAAGAGACAACACTTTAAAACTTTACATTTAGGACTCGAAACACTTTCAATCAAGTTTAAGAATTAACTGTAGATTATTTATTTCGAATTATGATAATTATATAAAAATTCAGATTAACAAAAATAAGGAAAAAAATATCATTCTTGTTAAAAATACATTTCATTTCTTAACACCAAAAGCAATTATATCTAATAAAAACTAGTAAAATTTCAATTGATTTTATACTTAGTTTTAAATTAGAAAGAGGAGGTTGATAGTACTTATCTAAGTCAAGGGTGATTAGTTAGTGGTTACTCCTACTTACTAAATAATTGTAAACTTTGAGTAGACGATTGGTGTTAAATCAGTGTTGAATCATTCCAACATGCGAATGGAGTGGTTGTGGCATATCTGCTCCATTATAGTGATAGGTTAAACCAGAAGTCAAATTAGATTATTAGTTCAAGTGTTATATCCTTCATACTCTAAGTTAATCGATTGGTAATTCAACAGGCATACAATCATCAGAATGTAAGAAAAAAGTGTAAGTGATGCCAATTTTTCAAACATATGTCGTTTCGCTTTGGGTTATTGTTGTTGGGTGTGTTTTTTTTCTTTTGGTGGAAGAATTGGCTAATGAGGTTGTTTTAAATGTAATGTTCAATTGCATAAAAAATGTATAATATTTAGTATTATAATTATTAATCAAGAAAATAAACATTTTAAAAATAATTTACGGTCAATTTTAAAGTGGCCCAACACGAGGGTTTTAAATAATTTAAATAACTGTCAATATACAGGTGTATTATTCTTTAATAGTGTTACCCTGATATTTAGTGATGTTGAGTCGTTGACATCTTACGTATTACTAAATTTCTTTAATAATGTACTATCACATTGTTAGATAATAATATAAAAAATTATGTTGATACCATCTTAAAATTATTGTTTACTAAAAATTTAAAATAAAATAAATTTCAATTTAGACCATTGACAATAAATCTACTAAATATATAAATTAATATTGTCATGATAGAAACTGTGATGGGTTGAAAATTGAAAAAATAATTAAAGGAATAGCTAATCATTTTTTTCGAAAAAGAGCTATGATTTAATCATTTGTATTTCTAATACAGTCAGCAGTTATTTTAGGTCAATCGTTCAAATTAAATAATTTCAAAGTTTTATTTTAACGCTTTATTAAAAAATATGAAAAATAAGTTTTGAAAGTTATATGTTCTCCTCTCTCGGACACGATTATGAAACTAAAAAAGTAAGATGAGCACTAATTATTTTTCACGTAGAAAATTTTAAACTTAATTTCATAGTTCAGGGACTAGTTTTTTTTTCTTCCGTACAAAAAATAAATCCATCATATTTAATTTACTCAAAACTCATTTATCATTAATCACGTAATAATTTTAATAAGAGAGGTCCAAGATTTGGTATTAAAAAATTATCTTAACATTATTTATTAAGTATGATTTTAAGTAAAAAGTTTTTAAAAATATAAAAATTTAATAATATTTTTAGTTTAATCATTTATATTCGATCCTAAAAGTTTATATTAATAAAATTATTAAAAAAATACAACTTGAGGAATTGGATCAAATTTTGATTTAAAATTCTGAAAAAAAAACCAAAAAATGACACTAGTTAAGTCTTAAAATCTCTATGGTACACCCAACAACTTTCAATTTCCTAAGATTTGATATCCACAGGAAGTATTGTTAAATGTGATCCAATTATCATCTACTTGAGATTGAGATATTCGATTAGTAAATCATTAAAATCTATATGCGGTTGAAGAATAATGATTGTAGTTGTTTGAATTGACTATTATGTCTTAAGTTTAATTTTCGTTCATTAAATTTATTTTTTACATATTTTACAAAATTGATCAAATCAATATTGACTTATTATAAAATATAAAAATTAACTGATAAAAGATCTTAATTAGTAGTTTAAATTTTAAATGTAAACAATATTAAATATTTAAAATATATAATTCATAATAATTTTATCTAATTTATATAAGATTATTTTTAATAAAAAATATTTACAATCTGATACTATAAAACTTAATATTACATTACTTCGTATTAGTATAACCTAATTTATAAATGACTCAATCTATTTTGCACTAAATCAATAATATCACCAATGGATGAGCATATGAATTTGCACGACCACCTACTTTTATTGTCTCATAATAATGCTTCATCTAACAAGGATATTACCCAACCTCAGTTATTTTGTTATATATGGATTGACACATCCAATAATTTTTGGCTAAAAATAAATTATATCAACTTAACTTCTTATAGTTGCATAAAAGTATGATAAAAATGTTAAAATAAAATAATTTTAAAAAATATTACTCTCCTTATAAAAAGGACAAATTTTTTATACAATATTTTTAATATTATTTAACAAAATTAAAATTTTATTTTAACAATCAGTGAAATAAAATTTATTATTAATTGGGCTAATAGGCTTGTGGTTTTCTACAAAAGAAAATAAAATGATCTGTTCGCAATTGGGCTGAAATTATGACTCATACGAACCCCAATCTTTGATCATCATATGATTTCATGGATCTTGGAAAGCCCAATAATGACTCACGCTCACAAAACAAAGAATTCAGATGCTAGCACACCTTTATAATTATTATGTAATTCAGACCGAAAAAAATTACACTGTAATTACTTTTGCAATATTCATATATTTTTGTTCAAGTTTTATTTACCACGCAATAATATTTATACGAAACTTTAGTCAATTAATATTGGCCTTTTTAAATTCGTTACAAACTGTGGAAAGCTTCTTCCATAAAAAAAAAATATTATACACACAAAAACCATAATATCTTCATCATATAAATAATTTAATATTCCAATGATGTATATTAATATCTCATATCAAAAGAATTATATATTAATATAATCTATCATATATCTATTATAAACACAGGATATCTATGTTAATACTTCATTTTTGTAAATATTATTTATTTAAATTATAAAAAATTCTATAAAAGACAATCTTATTTAGACTAAAAATATTTACAATATAAAAAAGTTAACCGTTTTAATATTTTTTCATACCCAATTTAAATTTGAAACTTGCTTAAATAAAATTAAACATGTATTATTTTAATCAAGCATATTTTTATTATTAAGCAATGATTACACTAATGAAAATTTTAATATTTTACCGGTTAGCATGTGATTTATTTATTTTTAATCATCAGTGTAGCTGAAAGCAAATCTTGGAGTTTGCAATAACTCTTTTTCGTTATAGTGAATTATGAGAGTCTTCCTCAATGCACAAAGGGGAAAGGAAGTAGAAGGTGAAGCAAATTAAGAAAGAGACACTTCAAATTTCAGAGGAAACAACACTCAAACAGTACAGATCCAGTACAGAAAATTTGATGAAATAAAACTTAGAAGTGACGGCTTAATTTATTTTGTTGCAATGAGATTAATTTGATTTCACCAACACTCATAGAACTTAATGTGAACAGAAAGACGGAAGTAAACTTCGCCTTCAAATGCATCGGTGCTAATGGTGGCAATTCCTCTGTGCATAAAGAAGTCACCAGTGCCACCAGTGACTGAGATATCTCTCTTCTTTTGCATGATAGGGTCAGCCCCGGCGAAGGTGATGGTTCCCTTATGCTGTGTGCTATTAAGAGCAAAGGTGAATCCAAGCCAGGAAGTGAAAGTGTTTTTGGTATCATAAATGTAAAATCCTTGTGCCCTTCCAACGGGTTTGGAGTGAAGGTTATTATCCAGTGTGATGGGATCATCGAAAACCGCTATGTTTCCAAAATGAAACTGCCCCGCCAATTTCGTTAAATTCGCACCTTCTGGAGCTGCCACTATTGCCGACGTGGCATTAGCTGCATTTTTTCCGTTGTAAATAATGTCATGGAAGTAGAGGACCATTTCTTTACATGGTGTGTTTTGCCTCTTCTTCCCTGGGAACCCTGAACATAAAGCTACCAACATAAACAAAACACACAGGGAAACTTTTGAACCCATTATTACTTCTATTTATGTAACCAATAAAACTAAAGAGGATTTGAAATTGAAAGCTCTACTGCCAAAACTTTGGGGAAATTAGGTTAGCTTCTTTGTGGTTCTATCCTCCTTTTATAACCACTGAAAGATTGCAATTTCTTGAAAACATTTGCTTCCAATTTAATAAGTCAATAGAGGAAAAAGTTACTTAATTTCTGTATTTGACTGCGTGTTTGTGTTGAGATCCACAATATATTTTTATAATTTTTTATCACATTATTCATTTTATCTTACATTTATCTTTCTCTTGAAAAAAAAATGTTTTGAAAATATGACTTTTCTTTTATGTTTGACTTTTGGTCATATTAAATAGAAAATGCATTCAAGGTTGCATTACATTATACGTCATTCATTTTCTACAAAGTTAAATCAATATTTTTTTTTTATATAATCAAGCTGCATAATTAACTGTGTGTGTCTTTTTTTATCAATTAAACTTTTGTCAACATAATGTTAACCTTCATGGCAAAAATAAATAAATTAATGTTAACCTTAATAAAAACTTTAAACTAAGCAGGAATATCATATCAAAGGGTACAATGTTCTCATATGTTGCGTTTCTTTAATTTTTATTTTCGGAGATTTGGCCAAGTATCTCTACAAGTATAATTTTGAAACTTATCTTTAGACTAAGAGGTAAAACATCTCCAAGTATCAACTTTAATAGGTAAACTTTTGATATATTACAAGTAAAATCCACTTAGTATTATCATTTCACTTCGACCAAACATTGTTTTCCTGCTCATGTTTCTTCAATTAATGCTTTGAAAGTTTATTAAAAATAAAAATAGTAATGTTCCATCCATTCTTAATTTTCAGTACTTTTTCCCTTTTCATGTCTTGTTCCTTTCTACCTTTTCATTTATATATATATATATATATATATATATATATATATATATATATATATATATATATATATATATATATCTCCCTCACCTCTGCACCACAACTTTATTCAACGCAGTACAAGTATTATTATTAATAATAATTGAAAAGGAAGTAATAATAGTGCGTAAAGGAAGCGATTCTAACAGTGGTTTATTATATTAAAAATCTAATTTTATTAAATTTTAAATATTTTATTAAAAATCTAATTTTATTATAATTTTTTATTTTATTGAGATTCTTGTATCTATTTTATATATTAATTAAATTCAAATAGTTGATATATACTTTATTTAAAATTATATAGATAAATAGATATAGTTTATGAAAAATAAAAAAAATTATAATATATATTATTCATAGATTTACTTCAACTGGATGATATTAAATTTTAATTTTCATATCTATTTTTTAAAAATTCATACCAATTTTTTGTAGGATGGAAATGAAAAGAGAAAAATCTACCTTTAACATATTTTGTTATCAAGTACTTATAAGACAAGTTTTTTTCATGAGTTAAAATTAATTTATACACATAAAATTGATGAATTTTTTTTAAAAAGTTTATATTTATAAATTAATTTTAATTTATAAAAAATTGTTATAAATTATTTTCTTATTTTTTTCTCAGAAAATTTATGAAAAAGTTTATCTAAACTGGATTTTGTTCTGCATCCTTATTCCATAATCCTCTTTTAAACTCACATGGAATTTAATGCATGGCTGGAAAGGACTACTTAAAGTTAGCAGTTAATTCCATCATTTTCACGTGAGGAAGAGATAATTTGTTTGATTTAAAGTTGCATAAAATTAAATTTAATAAAATTTAAAGATTAAAAGTAATAAACAATATATAAAAAATAATTTATTTTCACTTTTACATAATTCATTCTGTTCATGACTTGAAACCGAACATACTATCCCAATGTTACCTTGGTTTTGCTCACACACTCATGTATTATTGATTATACAGAGGTTGTTTGTTTTAAAATTAAATTGAATTAATTTTAATCATATTTTGTTATTGAATTGTGGATATGATGTGAGAAATTAATTTTAATCGTAAAACAAACAAAATTGTACATGGCACTGGTTAATTAATTTTCTGATTTTATATACTATGCTAATTCAATATTTTTGCTTTGATTTTGTTGTGATATATGTTGGGAATCAGTTCTGGTGAGATGTTGGTGATGTTAAGTAGATATTGATTTAGGTGGAAACGAAGGCCTTATTATTAGGGTTGGTGAGTCATGCTTGATTATTGCAAATTTCCCAAATGCACAGCACCACAATTAACAATGGGCCCTTTTTTTAATTCCATTTTTAACTGTTTGGCTTTATCTACCATCGATTATGTTAACCAATCTGAGACGGCAACACAGAAAAGGATACGTCGGTGGCCAATGGCCACTTGTGTCATTTCCCCTTATTAATCAATGTTCCTACAACTCTATTAGGATTATTTTTAAAAAATTTTAATTGTTTTTATTGAATTTTTGTAAATTAAATTATTTTTAAACATGTATAATGACATAATATTAGATCGTTAATTCAAATAATGCATGTTAGGTTTTTCTTAAGTAAATTTTTATATTCGAAATTAACATATGTAGTTTTTCGTTTTTCACAGTCTTTAATAGAAATGGTGTTAATACAAAAATTTAACTCTAAATTAGTATTAAGACAAAAATTTGAATATATATTATTGGCAAACATGTAGTAGCTGCACGCATGTTACATAAAAAAAATTACATGCAAAACGCATGCTAGATAAAAACAGAGATAAGTTAAATTTTATTTCTCAACCGATGGTTAAATTTTTTTTACCAAAATAAAAATTATTAAATATTTTTAAATTTTTAACAAAATTTTGTCTCTGATAATATAAAAAATGAAAAACTACTAAAAAATTAATTGAAAATTTTAAAAATAACTGGATCAGGAAAGTTAAAATTAAGTTGAAGATTAATAAACTAGGTAAACAAATGAAAAATACTTCATAAAATTAACAGGTAAATATAAAATAACATAAAAAGAAAATATTAAACACATGACCTTAACTTAAAATTTTCTTACTATATATACATATATTAAATAAATATTATTTTTTATATTTTAAATTATTTCTCATTTCTCATTTTAAAATTATTTTTAAATATTTTATTAAAAATTGAATTATATATATATATATATATATATATATATTATAATTTCGATGTTTCATTATAAGGAAATTAATAAAAATGGGATAGACAGAACGTGTCTATGGTTTGTAAAATTAAAAAAAAAAAAAGAATTATAATAATATAATAAGGATAAAATGAAAAATATATATATAAATTTAAACAACGCTATATAAATAATTTATTTAACAAGCAAGTTAAAAACTATTACAAGACTAATCTTATTTTAAAAATATTATAAAAATAAAATAAATTATTTTATCAAACAAGTCTAACCACAGTCGGATTGTTAATAATAGAATTGGAAATAAAAAAAAGGTGAATGTAGTCGAAACTATACATGTATGTTCTGTTTTTATTTGATCAAACTTTTTAATTATGGCTAGGATAAAAGTTCATTTTTCGTCATTTTTATTCAAATTATAATTTAGAGATTCTCAAGATTCATCAGAAAACTACACAGACATGTTCTGAATCATTTGTTTCAAAAGCGGATTATGACTAAACTGAAAAACATGTTTAGTGCTTCTGATAAAAAAATAATATTTAAAAATTATGTCATGAAACTAAAAAAATAAATAATCAAATAAGTTAATTTATACATGAATACATGTGTTATCTAAAATATTAATATGTAGCATGTATCTATTTATACATACATAATAACATATATAAGTGTGTGTATATATATATAAATTAACTTATAAGTTAATCTTTAAAATTGTACGGACAGTATTTTATTCTCTGACACTTCAAATTTTTTTAATTAATTTCTGATCTTATCACATCAATTTTTATTTTAGTCTATTTTAATAAAAAATATGACAAAAAATTAATTATGTGTTTATAAATTGTAAAGAGATTAATAAAGGTTCTTAAAATTTGAAGACTGTCATGTCTGATCTATATAATTTTTAATTCAATATATATATATATATATAAACGAAAATGTCATTGACTTAAACAGTTGACGTATTTACCATATTATTAGGGGCCCTGGTGACCAACAAACATTGATATAGAGTTATGAGGAATAATTGAATGGTTGAATGAAAAGGCGACTCAGTCTACTGATGTTGATGCATTTATTCAAAGGTAGCTGGCATTTGGAAATTGGAATTGGGAAGAAGAAAGAAGACACAGATCCTCTGTCATTTTATATTATTATTATTATTATTTTTAAACACATAAAAATAGGGTAGTCTTGTTTAATTTTTTTACTAGTTCAGAAATATAAAAAAAATGATAAATAATTTTTCTAACAAAAAATATAACCTTTAAATACTTAATATTAATTGTAAAAATGGATGTAAACATAATTTATTTTTAAAATTAGTATTGCAGTCAAAATTGGACATAAAAAATAATTTAAATTTGTGAAGGCTTCTATAACTCCTTTTAGAATCTAATATTAAACTATTATAATTTTCAATTTTCAATACTTTACGACCGATAAATCCTTGTAACTTGAATAACTCTTTAACTTAAAACACGATCGTGTTTTTTGTTTTTAATTCACAGAAGCGCGCAAGATAAAGGTTGGGCTTGCTCCTAACCCAAGTCATTCCTGTAATGAAAATGCGTACGGATAGCCACAGACATGTATATATAATAGATTTCAGATTTTATTCTCACATCCTTGATAATTTCTTATAACTCTTTAAATATAAATCCTTGAAACAACATATTTTACTAAAATTATATTTAGTTTTTTATTATTTTATTTTTAAATTGTTTTTCATTAATTTTTATATATTATTTGAGTTAGAGTGTACTTTATATATAATATACAATTATAAAGAACCTTAGTGCAACTGTGTGAACAGAGAGTATAGGAGTTAGATTCTCTTCCCTTTTTATAGGAGTTCCTTTTTTTTTTTTTTATCCTCTTTGGGGCATATATATTTATTTTAAGTTTTCTCCTTTCTTATGCGTTGTCACATTTTCAACTACCAGTAATTAGGCGAAATAAATGAAACTATCGTGTTTCTCTATATATATTACTACTTCCGTTAATAGCCGTTTTGGCAGTTTAATACCAGAGAAATGTTGTAGTCTTTATTGTCACAAGTCATAACCTTTGCTTAATTTGACATTACAGTGAGAGCTATTCAAATTATATAATGGTAGATTTTTATATGTAGTTTGGACGGGATGCTTTCAAATGCTATATGAGACGAATATCGTGTTTATTTTGAGTTTATTTAAAGCAAGTTACCCTCTCTTTTTTTTCTGTCTTATACTGCTTAATTTTATTACTTATTTGGAGCTTAAGATTCCTTGATTATGAGTGTTGTATGGCTTCCCCTTGACCTTGAATCAAATCACTCTTCACAAACAAAAACAAAAAAAAAAAATTAATCCGATTTCCACATGAACCAAATAAGTCCCACGATTAACTCATTTTTTTCAAATAAAAAATAGAAAAAAGTTAGTTAAGAAATCAACTCTAGATTCAATTATGTTAAAAGAACGTCGGAGTTTTGCTAATTATATATCTCAGTGAGTGAAAGAAAGAATGAGAAAAAGAGAGAATGAAACTAAAAGAATTGAATTTAGGGATGGCATCTATGAAAGTTTGATAGGATATTGTATTACAATTTACACATTTTCATACGATTGTTTAAAAGAAAATAACAGCCGTTGCTGTGCCTACTCTTGTATAGGTAGTAAAGTTAATGTCTATTCCCAATTTCCCATAATTTATATCTACCTAGATATTAATCCATGTCTAAATTCATTACCTATATTTTAATTAGACAAAATTGTCATTTCATATAATTATAAAAACAACCAAAAAAATGTTAAAACCCAAGAAAAGAAATTATGTTTGACTTGAGATATAATAAAAGAAAGTTTCTAAATAAGTATAAATTATATAAAAAATTCTTAGGCCAAATATTATACTAGCATATATGAGTTTTTGTTGTGATTTTGTTATTATCTAATAATGGTAGGTTCATAAAACGAACACAATGTTTTTCTAGTGTCATGATTATGGGTGGTGCAAAGCTTGCAAAAACATTACAATATTTCAGTTGACAAGGATGTAAGCAGGTTTTAATGTTTTGGGATAGAATTAACTATGTGAATCATATGAAGATCTCTTTTTATAATGAATATGTTCCTTATATCTAATTTCTTAATAAGATCTTGTATTATGGTAAGTTATTTCCATAATTATACTAATCTTGTTGATTAGTATCACTTATAAATAAGATAATTATCTCGTAAATTTTGGAAAAGACCCCTTTTCGATTTATGTCCACAACAGATTTGAACTGAAATAGTTTTTAAATTTATTTTCAAGAACCAATCAAATTCAGTAGTTTTTAAAAATCAACTCAGTTCAATTGTTTTGATATTTTTTCCAATTTTAATTGGGTTGTCTCGATTTTAAAACACACTTGAATTTTAACGTGCATCGTTTTGGATGCATAGGTCATATGCATGGATTCAGATTTTCTGAAGTATTCTATAATATTCGGTTAAATTAATAATTACCGTTAGATTGATATTAAATACTTTAAATTTTAAATTAATAATTTAATAATAAAATATTTAAATAATTATAAATTATTCGATTTCCATTAATGGGTTCTATAAAAAATTAAATTTGACAGATCCATTTTTCACATGTATATATAAAACTGAAATTTGAGGCAAATTCCATTTTTAGAATACTCATTTATTTATTAAATTTATTTTTAATTTTCTAAATAATTAATTATTTGAAATAGACATATATCTAAACAAGATGTTTCATTTATCTAAAGAGTTAATAATTTTAAAAAATAATAATGTAATCTTTTATCAGTTTATTATTTATATTTATATTTAAATAAATTATATTGATATATTGTTAAAAAATCAATTATATTTTTCTAGATTTGAATGTATCTAAAGAAAAAAAAATGAGGTGAGAGGTTTGAAGGAAAGAACCTTCCCTAGTTGGTTGCAAGTTTTTGGAAAAGTTGCCAAGAAGAAATTTGAAAAAATGAGAGCAAATATGAAGAAGGTATTTTATCAATTATCCCTAGTAAGGGTATGATACTCCAGGTTTTACTTGAAGTATTAAAGAAATAAAAAGGCTAGCAGATGTGGAAATTGAGAAGAGTTGAATGACACAATAAACCAAAGAAGAGCAGAATGACATTGTCGCTCCAAGCTCTCATGGCCACCGGCTATCAGAAGAAATAGATGATTTTCTATCTTCCAATATCCACTAGATTAGGGAATTGTTTAGAATGATTTTTGGTTTTATAAATTTTTTTTATATTTGGCTTTTAAAAAAAATGAGAAAGACTATATTTTAATGATTTATTTTTATATAAACACAAAGAAAAGTTTTGAAGAATGCGTTTATTGGAGATGGTATGAATAATAGATGGTTGAGAAGGGGATTATTTTTTGAGATATGTGAATGAAGGGAGCTGGCTGCAGAGAGAACCCTTGAAAAATTGTGCTTGGCAAAATCTAGAATAAACCCCATGATATTGGAAAGTGACATGGAAATATATTGAATCTCTCATAGATATGAGATGTTTTTCATGAATCGATCTATTCTTTCAACATAAATGGTTCTTAATTTCAACCATCTCCTCCCCTCGAAACAGCAATGCATTTTTGTATAATAAATGATGGAATCATCTCTATTCTTTGTTGAGGATAGCTAGTCTAGGCTACTTGAATCTCTAGCACTCTCTCATCTACCTCACTACCACCAACAAATGAAGGAAAATTTGAGAATGAAATAGACAAGAAATGGTACGATTTATTTACTGATGAATGATACTCTTCTACAATAATTTTTCATAATATTTTATTGTAATATTTTTTTTATATTTCTTCATTCATTTCATTTTTACACTTCTCTTTTTGTGTCCTTTTTTAACTAAGTATTATCAACATATATGTGAAGATAACATTGTTCTTTATTAATCTGTCATCTGTCATCTGTCATCCTTTTATTGAGAGTCTCAGAACCAAAAAAAAAAATTGAGATTTGAAACATTTCGAACATATTTCTGATCTCTTGCATTAAAAATAGATGATTTGAGAATGAATTTAAAATCCTATCCAAAAATAAAGTTGATCCTTTTTTTCCCTTTAATTTGAAATAGATAAAGTTTTTAAAAACAGTAACTAAACAAGTCTCTACAATTTTTTATAAAGCCACAGATAAGATATATATCATTACGCCCTCTTGTTCCTTCTCATGAGTACGTTTACAATAATTGTTAACATCAGAGGAACAAAAGAAGTGAGATGTAGTGGAAGTTGCAATTAAATGCATTATTTGGTGGTAACATAGAAAACAACTCTAAAAAAAGTATGGTTCATTTTCTGAGTCCTAGTCTAGTAACACTCATACAGTTTAACATCCATTTTAAGGCGAAAATATTTGATACCCTGGACCTCCTCGGTTTCAAATGTGACAATACCCCTAGTCATGAAGAAGTCACCAGTTCCACCAACAACCGAAAGATCCCTCGTTTTCTCTCCCATCAAATCAGCACCCATTATGTTTAGGGTACCTTTGTGCTCACTTGAATTGAAGACCAAAGTGTAGGCAAACCAAGCATTATAAGAGTCTTTCTTGTCGTAGAAATAGAAACCTTGAGCTTTTGCAACTGCAGGAGAAAGAAGGTGTTGGTCCTTTGTCACAGGGTCGTCAAAAATAACCATCAGTCCAAACGAATTGTTATTACCAAATTTACTTGCATTCGTTGCCTTGGCTGATGTGGCATTACCAACGTCTGTGCCATTGTATAGGATATCGTGGTAATATAGCACCAACCGGTTGCAAGGTTTCTTTGGTGTTAGTAACTTTTTGGAGGAAACAACAATATGAGAGTAGAAGGGAAGGAGTAAGGAAAGAATTAGAAAACAGTGACATTTTTTCTCACTGTTTCTCATGGTCGTTATTGTTACTAATTCAATGTTTGGGATGGTTGGCTTTCTTGAAGATCAATAGTTGTGATTTATAAGATTGATTATTGATGAGTGATGACCCGAAAATGTTTAGTTTTTGGACTATTTTATAGGGTCAATGTCAAAATATGTCCAAAGCCCAACAACTCTCACGGCCTTTTTGGACCATATGATGGAATATCATTACTTGGTTTTTCCTATATTTTCCTAAACTGAAAGATATAGACAGGGTCATAAGCTAAGGCAATAATGGGGTGATTTTATGTAAAAATATTATCCAATAGTTATCAAGATATTCGAGTGTAATGTTCCTTTGGCTCATTCTATCCGTCTATCAAATTTCAGAATTTCTAAAGAAGTTAATTCCATAAAAACCATTTCTCTATTTATATATTAAATTTAAATATTTATTCTTAAATATAATAAAACCACGTTGTTATATTCTTTTATTCGTAAAGTCAAGTATTTTATTTATATAGTGTGATTTATATTCTGAACTTCTATATTAAATCAAAATTAAATATTAATTTCCTTAATTACCTTTTCAAAATAGTACTTGAGTTTCTTCACTTAATCAACATTAAACAAATTATTTTTTCTAAATCATCGTAAATTAATTTTTACCAACTAGATTAATATTTTAAAAAAACTTCAAGTATTTTTATTTTTATATTCTAATTCAATTTTTAACTTAACAATTTTTAATTTATTTTTATATTTCATAAAACTAACTAGGCTTTATAGACTTTACATGCAGTTACAAATTATTTGAAATAAATTTAATAAGATTCTTGGTAGATCATGTTAAGATAAATTTTTATTAATTTATTTTAATAAATTTTATAGTCAAATTTATAACATAAATTACCATAATAAAAATTTATTAAGTAAATATTTAATTAAATGATTTACTTAAACACACTCATAATTTTTATCCTTTATTTTTCATCTTTTTCTTTCAAATATTTACGAGTATCCTTATAATATGTTTATGATAGGATAAAACTTAACTATTGTACTTTAAATATTTTTTATATTATTTTTAATTAAAATTAAAATTTCATCTTATAACCAATATTAAATTTTAATACTAACCTTGTCATACAGGATATAAAAATAAAACTATTTTAATTAAAAAATAACATTATATCTAAAGAATTATACCAAAAAAAATTTATCCTGTCATACACCTTCTAAATTTCTATGCTCGCATCCGGATTGAGTGCAGTTTATTTAACTGCAAAAAATTAATCTTCATAAAAATGTTTTTCTATGGTAATTAAGTAACATATTTTAAAAGTAAATGTGATCTAATAATTTCAATCCTTAAAAATGAACTACACAAAACGTAGTTCTTCTGTAAACTGTAAAATTATACATGAGTATTCAAATTAAATTCACTTTATATTTTAAAAACTTAAAAGCAAATTCCTATTAATAAAGTTTTTTTTTGGTCAAATATTTTGAAAAAAATACTAAAAAAAAGTAAAGCCCAAATGGGCCAAAGCCTGTAAAAATTGAGAACGGAAGTCGCAACCCCTCTTTAGTTGAAGAGGCACAGGGTGAGTGACATAGGTGAGATCCTTACAAAACTTCACTACAATATTTTCCCTTAAACGCACACGCGCGTCGTGATGGCATCGTCGTTCAGGTGGTTATTACAGTTACACAAAGACGTTCCGAAAGCTGCTCGCTTCTACTCCGAAGGTTTGGGCTTCACCACCGACGTGTGCACTCTTCGTTGGGCCGAACTTCAATCTGGTCCTCTTAAACTTGCCCTCATGCACTCTCCACAGTATTTTTCTTTCACTTTTCCTCTCATGCACTCCTTCTGTTTGATAATTTGCCAATTTGTGGCTAGCCAAGATTAAGGATAACAACAGTGTGTGCTCAACTAAGTCATAACTTCGAAACTAACACCATCGTCACCTTCTATTTTATTGAATAGAGTTGCTTAAAAAATGTTACCACATTATCATATATGGTTTGAAAAACATCAGTAAAACATTATTTTGATTCATAATAGATTTGAAATTGATCGCGTTAGTATTCGAAGATAAAAACTATCTATTTTATTACTAAAAAAATGATCAATTTAATTTTTTTACTAATTTAATCCCTTAAAATAATAAAGTTGATTGGCATTTTTTAATTTTTTTTAAATTGATATTTTTTATTCTTTAATGATTAATGTAACCAGATGATGCTTACTCAAATGAAAAAATGTTCAGTATTTGTTCTGCATGAAACACCAGAAAAAAGTATTGTCCCCAAACTTGGATGATTTAAACTGACCAATTTGATAACATTTTAGATAATTGAGGAGTAAATTAAAAAGATTTTATATATGAAAGATAAAAATAAGGGATTACTCTGTTTTTTAAAGAGGCAATTGGTTTCAAATACTGTATGGTGAGGTAAAACAGCTTATTTAGTTCACAGTGACACAGTTGTGCAGAAGGAATACTCCTCGCTTCTATCATTTACAGTGACTGACATCAACAGCACAGTCAATAAATTAATGGAATTAGGAGCTGAACTAGATGGTCCTATAAAATATGAGATTCACGGAAAGGTAATGATCCATTTAATTGAACATTTGAAACTACTTATTTTCAAAGCTTTGATACTAAGATGATAAATAAGGTCTCCTGTGATCAGGTTGCAGCTATGCGGTGTCTTGATGGGCATATCTTGGGACTCTATGAACCAGCATAATATAGGTACTTCAGTAATAGATTCTTTTGCAATTCCAATCACACTAGGCTGCTTTAGAATCATGGTGACTTTTGAGTTTGTCTGGGGAGATAAAGAAAACATGTGAAACATTTCCTTCTTTTGGATTCCCTGCAATAATTGATAGGGTTTGTTTGTTCAGATCGATAACAGCAGTGCACAGGGTGTGAAGTAATGGACCTGAGAATAGGAGAATGAAATAGTGATGATCAGGGGAATATTGACTAGAAGGGATTCAGATGTGAGATGTCTTCAATCTACCTGTCATGTAGATAGGATATTTTTTGTCTTCCATATCTCCTAGAAGTGACAGCAAATCCTCTTTTGATATTTTTGACAATACAGCTGCCCTTTTCTGCCTGCTGATTGAATTCTCATCTTGTACCTTCAATTAAATCCAATGATATTTTAGTCAGATATATACATGTTTCATTAATGGAATTTTTATTGATATCTTAACATACAATTTGCTCAACAGTTCAAATATTTTATTGGTGAAGTGAATTTGGTCTGTGGTGGTCTTGATCAAACAACTACAGAACAGGATTTTTTGTATCACTTGCCTGATTAATATGTAGGTGGAGATACATGTTTGCATGGAAGAAAGGTGTCGCCCCCACTTCATAGACCGAAATCCGCTTCCTAGACGCAGTTTCAACATTAAAAATCCGGCGTGTGCTTGTTTCAATCAGGTTATAAGAATGCCCCACAGAAACTTCTGACGATTTGATCCTCTGATGAAATAATAAAAGCATAATATGAAAACACTAAACTCGTGAAAGAATTCAAAAAGGTGAGAAGGAAAAGGTTGCATAATCTAACATTCATTGCATCATCCATGCTTGTTGCTTCAAGAATGTCTCGAGAAATGAAGTTGCGCCCAATGCCACCAGCCACAATCTCATCTTCAACAGGTGGTACAGCATTCAAAGTGAATGCCTGCGGGTCATAAAGCGAGTTTTATACTTGCCTAACTTTTTTGCATACGATCTAGAGGTATAGAATTATACCTTATAGCTTTTAGATTAAAGACAAAATTTAAGTACAAGATCATAGAAATTCTTTTTTTTTACATATATTCAATCAAAATTAAAGTTCCATTTTGACAATATGCGCTTAATGTTTAAGAATCTTCATTTAATGCATTTAATTACATGGTAAACACTTAAATTCCATTAGATTACCTCTTTTAAAATCAGAAAGTTACTTTGACGAGAAAAACTAAAGAACCTAAATTTATTGATTCATAAAAGGAAAATCAGGGTCTACTCATGTATAGATCCTTGGTCAATGAGAATTTTTACCAGTCCATGACTATTAAATCCAAATGCACCGCTTGGAAGCTCCCCACCATATGTATAGGCTACGAAGAACAGTCCATTGGGCAAGATTCCTTTGATTAAGTAGCTAGATATGCAAGTCCACATGGAAAACGCTCATAAAGCTTTTTTATTCGAATTTTTATGCTAAGACAAGATATGAATCACCAAGCTTACGTGTGGCCAACAAGGGCAACATTTGCATCCTCATTGTGCGCCGCAATGGCCATAGATTCATTGACAACAAGAACATCAGAGCAGTCATCTGAGGTATCTGCGTTGGTACATTTTGCTCCTTCTTTTGGAATGAATGCAAGAATCTCCTTCCTGAAGTTGATTAGCAAAATCTGCTCACGGACAAGAAACTAAATATTACTAATTGTTACAGTTACCTTGCAACACTTGCTTATAATAAGAAGTCTTATATATATAAACATATCGGTTTGCAATTACATCAAGAAGAGGCACACCGCTTCCTGCTGCAGTCCCCAACAGTTCATCCCAATACCTTGGGAATTTTCTTCTATTGTTATCAAAAAGTGCTTTGAGAAGTGATTGTGATTGAGGGGTATGGGCAAAGGGTCGAAGCTGATTGTGAAGAATGAGATCTCTGGCCACCCTTCTCCTTATCAATTCGGAGAATCTTTTGCCTATTAACAAACCCATTTCATAAGCATCTTGGCATGGTCCAACTTCGAACATTTCAACTCTTTCCCTTTCCATACTGCAACTTCCCATTTTCCCTTCCTTTCTTGCGGCTGTGATTGAGTTCCACAGTGAACATGTATTTCATTACCTTATCCTCTTAGTTACACAGTGTACGTTAATATCTAAGTTTATTTTCACATCGTTATATGTAACCACAATCCTTGTTGCTTTAAACTTTTAAATGATAAACTATTTTAGGATTGATAAACATATACACAATGTCTAACGAAATTTTGATTACTTCTATCATTCTAAAAATAAATAAAATTAATTTGTTACGAAATTTTGATTTTACGTGGAAGAACATTTTTTAGTCAAAAATAATTGGATTGAATAACTAATAACAGTCCAACAGTAATAACATCATATTAATAACAAAATCCATAAGACTGATGGTACAATGTTTATACGCATTAAGGGATTTTTTTTTTTAAAATAAGTTATTTATTTTAATCTTTTTATGAGATTTAAACAAACAATTAAGGGATTGGAAATTTTTTTTTTAAAAAAACTAACTTTTTATCTTTTAAAAATAAAGAAAAACTTTTCATTTATCAAATTAAATTTTACAAAAATCAAAATAATAATTTACTTTGTATTTGCTCAAGATACATACCAAACAAATATAAACAAGCCAAAAAATCAACGAATCGGACAAGCGCATTTGCTGAATTAAATATGATTTTTTAGCGTGGGACTATTTATCGATCACTATCTTAAAAAAAAATGTTTCTTTCAAATTTTCTTCAAGGAAACATTTATTATTATTTTATTATATTTTTTATTTTCATTAAACTATTAATTAATGAAAAAATAAACTAATGAGAAAGATTAAAGTATAACAACTTTAACACATAAAAATATTATATAACTTTTTTAATTTGTATAAAATAACCTTAAAATGACAGATAAAAACTATTACAAATTATCTTCATTATTATTTGTTAGTTCAGAGAAAGAATTATTACGTTGTAATTATTGAATAAATTAATGAATTTATCATTTTTTTATTTAATTATATAATTTTTATTTACTTTTATTATTTATTTGAATGGAAAAAAGTATTAATGAAAAGTAACAACCAATATTATCTTAAATTTTTATATAAACATATGAATATATAAAGTAGGAACAAACTTTTTTTTATCAAAATAAATAAAAATGGTGATAATTTTTTTTTACATGAACACTGTCTTGGTAGAAGTTAGTGTATATTCTGTCTTTCATAGGCTTCACATTAATTTTCAACCAATATACCAAGTTTGGACTAACCTAAAAGCAACAAAAGGAAATTAAGTTAAGATTGAGAGAAATGCCTCTCCTCGTTATTAATGACTTTAAGACGTTATTATCACCGAGCTATCAATGTCATGACGGCATAAGTATCGAAACGTAGATAGCAAAATAGACAAAATTATTATATATAAATAAATAATAATATATTTATTTATATTTAAATTTAGCTATAAATTATTATATTTTTTAAAAATAATTATTTATTATTGAATGAGAAATATAGATAGATAAATGATATCTAAAATTATTATTAAGCCAAATTTTGAAAATAGTTTACAATTAAACTCGTTGGCAGGTAAATGATATCTTTATAACTTGGTTGATCTAATGTTTCTGCTTTGAGTGAAATTTCTTGAGTGAAATTTCTTGGTTGCTGCATACAGCTCATAGCTCATGTACATTATTATTTGTTATCATGGTTGTGTTTTGGATCAGGTTAATGAAGTAATTATATTATGTTTTAATTTTCCCCCTCTTCTCTCATAGTGCTTTTTTCTTAAAGCGGAGATAGAATATTATCACACCAAATATCAAATTGTAATTTTTTTTTATAATTAAGCATGTTAGAAGAAGTGTGATTTCAATATCAATTTTTCACTTTTTTACAATGATTTTTTTTTCCTCAAAGTGGAGATAGAATATTATCACACCAAATTCAATTTGTAATTTTTTTTATGGTTAAAGATATTAAAAGAAGTGTTAACAAAAAAATTAATACATTTACTAAAATATTAAATCATATCAAAATATTATATTATTTTTAAATACATATATTTTTTTATAGAATATTATTGACAATATCTATAGCAATTGCTACTGTTAAAATTATTTTGTTAAAATTAAAATTACTTAAATTTCTATTCAAGATCAACAATATTACAGTATAGACTGAATAAAGTATCCACTCTGTTTATTTAAAATAAAATATTATAATTACTTAATTACAAAACTTTAATAAAAACTTCACACTTCAAAAAGACAATAAAATATACCAGGATATCAATAATTATATTTTGCTCTAATAATTTTTTCTAAAATATGAAATTTTTTAAACATAAATCGGGAAAGACTTTTTAAATAATTAATAATTTAAAAATATATATTAAATATGCTATGAAAAATATAACTAATCATCTTATAGGTTAATTAATTAGTTAACTTGAACACCTTCCAACCATAGTACTGGTAAAAAATTTAAATTTTGATTAAGTCCTGAAAGCATTGGTATCATGAGATATGTATGATAAACTTATAAAAAGAGAAAGAAAGATGCATGATAAAATTATATTTGAGACACTATAGACAATTAAAAAAAAAAAAACAGCTAGACCAGATTGTTTGTAATATGTAATATTTTTTTATTATATTACCTTTTCAATTTAAATATTAATGAAAAATAACTTTAAACTTTGTATAACATAAGTTGCATTTAAATTAATGATAAATTATATTTAATCTATCGATTCAACGTTTTATTATTACGAGATTGTTGTCTATACGTACTGTTCATATTCATAAAATAATATTTACATTTAGCTGAAAAAAACATTTGAAATATTAAGTTCTCATTTATAAATACAAATGTTTAAGTCAGGAAAAAGGTGATTATATATATATATAAAAGATATTGATGGATAAGACTGCTCTTAATTAGATATAATTTTAACAATTCATTAAGATATATTAAGATTCACCCTTATATATTTGAATATGTATTTTGGATTAATTAATTACACATGCCCACGGTTTAATTATTAAAATATAAATTACATCTAACTTTTAGAATGTCATAACGAAGAATGTAAAATGAATTTGATCTAGTGTAATTTTTTTAAAATCTATCAAATTTAAATTTTTAGGATAGCATGAGCTGCAAAGAGCTAGGTGTCATTATATTAATAATATGTTAACGAATCGACATATTACAGATATCAAATTTCATGAGTCCCGAAACGTGAGAACTTAATAATTAAAAAAAAAAAAAGATTCAACTGTTTTACAAAAGATATGACACTATTTTGAAAAGATAATTATCTCACTTAAAAATATATCTTAAAGACATTTTAATAATGTTATCCGATATTTAAATAACCATGAACAGATATAGTTATTACATTACAGTGTTAGAACTCTTAAAAAAACTGTGAATTGAACTCTCGATTATCATATTACCATGACATCAAGAGACTATCTGTGAAATGATTATGTGGAAATAATGCTGAATCTAAATAAATCATAACATTCACACCTGAATCAAATCATAAAAGATTAGTTCACTCTTATCATAATTATTGTCATTCAATCATTAATATATTATTTAAAATTATTAACTTTTATAATAATTATTGAAAAAATTATATTTACTATAAATTTTAATTAATTAAGAGTATAAGTGTAGATTTTTTACAAATTATATTTATTATAAATTTTAATTAGTTAACAGCGTAAATAAAAAAAATTACATTAATAATATGCTAAACTAAAACTTTAAGCATAATCAATTTCATTATTTTTGAATTAATCAAAAATTAGTTTCTACTAATTTTATTTCGAATCAAATTCCTAATTGACTGTTTTAATCAATCATGGTTTTTTTACTATTTCTCCTTAATTACTACCAGGGTATTGAATTTTTAATTTTTGTTAGATCTTTTCAATTACACGAACACAACTATTTTTATATCTCTTCCATTTTAATTTATTCATTTTATTTGCAATCTTCACATAAATTTCTCACACACACAACAGATGATCCATGTTAAATTCTTTCCTTTTATAATCTTCACTTTAATGTAAGTTTATAATTTTGGTTGGATTCAATAAAAGAAGTTTCATAGAAACCTTATGATCAAAAAAATCTTTGTAAAACTACCTATAAGAAGGAGAATTTTTAAAAAAAAAAAAATACAAATTTAAGTATAATTTGGTATTGTTAGTTTATATCTAAGAAATATCACAAAATTAATTTTTATTATCATTTACAAATTTTACATAAAAAATTTGTAAACCTTTTATTATAATTTTAAAATGAATGAAATTATAAATTCTTTCATATTATATAATTATAAAAGATTACATTATTCTGACATTAAAATTTATTATTTATAAAAAATTAATTTTTAATACAAAATCTTGATAAATAATATGTACTTTGCATCACATGAAATTCTAATACAGTATACAGTGTTGGTTTGGAAGACATACCCAAAAAAAGTTTAACATAGAAGATTATTTATCAAAACATAGGTTCAACTATATATCACAAATTCTAATTCTAATAGTCATGTTATTGAAAACAGAATAACCTATATGATTATTTTATGACACGTCTTATAATAATTTATATTAAAACAAATAAACTTTTATTTTTAATTAATTATTCAAGTAAAAATATAATATTTTTTTATAAATAAATATTCATCCAATGCATTCATTTAAAATATTTTAAAACTTTTTTTATTTTTTACTTATAAAAAGTTTCTTTATTAATTTTTTATCCCTTTATATATAATAGTAATCACCTCAGTCCATTAATCATTGAAACAAAGTGCAAATATTTTAATAGACAGAGAAAAACAAGATAAATTATAAAAACACACGCAGACACAGAAGATGAAGTGTGAGTTACAATAGATGGCATTATTCAGTATTAATCGCTGGAAGCTTTCAATCAAATCAATCTTGGTTCTAGCAATATCAAATAAATCAGAGAAGACAAATGACCATTAGCAGGATAGCCTCTATATCATTCTATCGTATGCTAGGAAGATTTGTCAAAAAGTTATGTTATTCGTATTATAAATATATATAACAACATAATATATATATATATATATATATATATATTACGTTTTTATTATATTATCTATCATATCGTATTTATATATATATATTTCTCTTTTTTTTTATTGTACATTTTGTAAGTAAAATAATCAATTTTAATATTAAAATGGACCAAGCCTGACAAGTTGGCCAGCTTAACCCACTATAAATAGGAAACTTAGATGGAATCAAATGCAGATATCCGTAATAAAGTACACGCATGATTAGCCGTGGTACAGGAAAAGTTGTCACAGGACGATTATTAATATATATTTATTTATATATAAGTATAAAGGATTAAATTTGTTTTATTTATTTATTTATTTTAAAAAATTTATCAGTTGTTAAAAGATAAATGAATGGTATTGTTTATATATAAAAATATTATTACAAATCTAAAATATAGTATGAATTTGTATACAAATATGTATTTATTAAAATTTATAAAAATAAATATAGATATAGATATTTTATTACTCATCTCATTTTATATTTATAAATTTTTAATATATTAAATTGAAAATTAAAAAGATAAATTTAACCAAAACGCTACAAATGATAAATCTGATGAATTAATTTTCTCAAGTCAAAATTAAAAACTCCAAATTTTTACTATTATTATCAAACATTTTTTTTAATGTGTTTCATTGATCGATTATCTAAAAATTTCATTTTAATATCATGATACAAAATAAAACTTTTATATAACTAAAAGATTGATAATAAATCTACATATAAATATCTAAATATTTATAAACATGAGGATAAAAATTAAAATTGTTGCTCATATAAGTACTGAGTTTGGTTTTTTTAATGCAAACTAATACAAAGACGATTTCTATTTAGAGTATATAAACCAAATCTCTTTTACTAAAAATTACAAAAGCTGGACCCAAAATTCAAAACAAAAGCTAAAAACATAAAAAATTAAGAATAGAAAACATTAAATTGGATATAATTTTGGATTTATTTTGAAAATTGATTAAATTTAATCCAAATTAAATTTATATACATACAGTTTCCAATTTTTTATGGAAGCTTATATACATATATAATTAGCACATCACTCATACTCGTATAAGGGTATAAATTTATAAAATTACAATACCAGTTTGTTTTCTTAATAACTTTATTTTCTAAAATACATGTTATCGATTGTTTTAATATATTTATATATTTAGTGGCTTTAAATTAACTTCAATTTCATACTTATGTCTCAAGTTTTTCATTATGTGCTTATTTATTTTTAATTAAAAACATGCGAAACATAAAATATAATATACAGTGTCTTCTAACAAAACAAAGACCGGTAACGGATCTAATCAGCGCATTTTAATTTGGATTAAATTAAATTTATATTAAAACAAATTAATTGGATGATAAATGAAATTCTGATAGAATTAATTTAAATGATTTTTTGTAAATCTTAAACCCTGAACTAATGTAATCTATCACACGAATAAACATTGGTGCTATAATATCTTGCTAATCAAATCACTCATGTGCCATCGCTACTAAGAATGCAGGGTGGATTTGAAGAATTTAATTTTAATTTTCCCTTTCTCTAGCGTGTCTCGAATTTTAGCTATCCTCCCTTGCTTACCTTTACTTATATTTATTTAGTGATTTATATGTATTTTATTGAATTTGGTTATTTTTTATTCGTTTGGACTAAATATTTGAGTTTGGGACTAAACTAAAACAAATATGCACTATAAACTTAGTTTCAATTTTAAAAATTTAAAATATAAAGTCTTCTTATTCTTTATTCATCAAAAGTTGAAGTTAAGAAATTCAATGTTTCTGAAAAAGATCCATGCGATGCCCCCATTTGGTCAATATTCCATAAAGAATTGTACTGAGTTAATAAATTTTTAATCAGCTATTAAATTAATCTAACTCAAAAAAATATTAACCGCATGATTGAGATAGTCCAGACGGGTTAAATTGGTCTAATTTATTGATAGCCTTTTTGTAATGTAAAGCAAATGAATGGGTGGTTGAGGGTTAAAAAATGAAGTGCCAGCAAACGAGTCTTGTTTGTACCAAGGGATGCTATTAACTGGTCCTAAATGTCAAAAGATTCATTTGAGAAAATATGACTACTCAAATAAAAACAGAAAAATGACCGTTAATTGGATAAAATAAAAATTCAAACCCTTCACCTGATGGAGGCATGAAATTGGTTCCATGCTAACTAATATTTATAAATTAAGTTTGGTATATCAGTTTCTCCCACGACTTATGTTAATTAGAAGTAAAATAATATTTTTATTAGTTACTCAAAGAAAACATATTAAATAATTTTAATTTTTAATATACTGAATGTGTATATATTTTTTTATTAATTTATCTATTTGACAAAGAATTTATCCAGGAAACATTTTTTTATACCGCATTACATTAGTTTTCTGTTAACAATCATATAAGTACAAGAGTTTAATTTTGATATCACTGTAGATAATTTTTTAAATTAATAATTAATTATAAATAAATAATTATAAATGATGGTAAAACTTTCCTATTTCAATCCACCTGTGAGATCGCTTGCTCCATTTTTATAAAAGTTAACAGTTTTTAATCTATTTCTATAGATTAATTTTGGATATTTATTCTTAACTTTATAAATCACTTTCATTTTTATTAATTTTTTTCTTACATTAAATATTTATTTAATTTTTAAATAAATTAAATATTTAAATTCTTATAATTTTAATCAATTTAAAATTTTGATATATCATATCAATAACAATTATGTTTTATAATTTTGATAATTTATGTCTGTAATTTTGATATTTTTATTCTTTAAATTTTTATTAATATAATGTTTATTACTAATAATTAATGACAAAATATTTACTAATTTTTAATTTTTATTTAAATTTAGAAATACACATCCAATATACGGATAATATATAGTTATATTACGATCTATAATTGAACAACAATGTAAATATTTTTACAATATAAGTATATTTAAATTATATTCTAAAAATATGATTTTAATTTTAATTTATTATTAATATAAAAACTTATACTGAAAATTAATTAAAAATCAACTAACTATAACTTTTAAAATGATTATTCAAAAAATCATCAAATTTTGAATTAAATGGCTATGTTCATCTTATATTCCAATTGCAATGTTTTATTTCGAAAGCAACAATAAATTAAGGAAAAAATGGAGGTGTATTCACACAATAGTGTGTTCATCTTGTTACATTTTGCTTAAATGCTGTGCAATTATGTTTTTTTAGAAAAAAAGTATAACCGTTAACTTTAAAATACACCAAAATATATGATCCTGTACGGAATATTGTTTTACATTGCGACTCACCAAAAGTTTGTTTCAGCCAAAATTACTCGTCCCTTTCCTATTTTTTTTCCCGGGTGGCGGAGGAATCTTTCTCTTTTTAATAGCAAGACCCTCTATTCTTTTTAAGTGACATTTTTTAGTTTAGAGAAAAAAATAAATGAAAAAGAAGTAAAGAAAACGGCTAATATGAATTTTCCAAACACGTCAGTGTTCAGTTGCCCTCTATTGTTCAAAGAAAGAAGACGATTTTTTTTTTCTTAATAGATGGAAGATGTTTATTTGTTTTGAATAGCTATTCTGAAGTCTAAAGTTGAGCCTTGCGCATTCTTACTAAATACTAACTTGTGCTCAAACATGGCCCGCGATAGTTTGTTATTGTCTTATGCTTCTCATTATGGAGGAAGACTCGAACAAGAACAAAAGAACCTGCGCTACCTGATATATCTAGTATTTGAAAATTCATATTGAACTCGGTGCTATTTAATATTTTCTTCAAAACAATTATTGGTTGTGCATGGATCGTTTGTGTTAATGGAAGCATCTTGATTCATATGCAAGAGCCAATGTCTTTAATTAAAACTAAATCGAAAGTTACAATTAGATACCAAATTAAGGTGTATTTTACTTCCATCTGTTTCCCACTATCAAAGAAAAGAAAACAACGATAATGTTATTATTGTCACATCACTTAGATAAGCCCCTAGTTTACAGCAATAAATTCATTCATGTGCATTTTCTCTCTTCCTATAGCTCTTGTTTCTTTTTTCTTGGTCTTCCTTCTCTTTGCATATATGTATAGTTTAGGAGGGGCTAACACAGATTCTCGAGAAGCCCACATGGAGATTTATTTATTTCCTTATCTCATGTAAGTTTGATGCCGAGGAAGCCTTTAATGATAATAGCAAATTATCATCTTCACTAAGTCTTAACATTTCCAAATGGGTTGGAAACATCTTGGCCCCAGAGAATAAAGGAACATTATACTTTAGGGCAAATCAAACAGATTTGCATTTTAACACAAAGGCAATCCATTGTCAAATCTCAAGTACTATATACTTGTACATTAATTAATCAATTTAATCACTAACCCTTTAAGTGATTAGCACGTGGAAAATCAAGATATTTTGTTTGTTAATTGCATTTATTGACAAACAGCTTTGGATATTGTGTTGGTTAAAGATGGGGCAATGATCAACATAAACAAAGCAAGTAAAAGAGCTATTAGATTCGGTATAAGTGGCCAATGTGAAAGAAACCCTGGGAAAATTGTATACATCCAAATGGAACAATGGTGTCTTTGGGTTTATGGAGGAGAGAGGTTTCATTCCATGGTAGGGGTTCAGATAACAACCTATGCAGTGCGCTAGTTAAATAACATATTGTCAGAAATTAAAATCTATATAAACACCTTAGTCAATTTGTTTTAATATTATAGAATTAACTACTCAAACTTTTGAATGTAAAAATATATTTTAAAAGAAATTATGGTCCATGTTAGTTTATCTTACATCTTTTAAAAATACTGACAATTTACATTAAAATTATTTGTTTAATTTTAGACCAAACAAACAAAATATCAATTAAAACATTGAAAAATAAGAAAGCTTTATTAAAAGATCAGGGCTTTCACAGTATTATTTTATTTTAAATAAATAAAAATGAATTTTCTAAAAAAATATTTATCATGTATTTACAATTCTGAAATGAAATTTCATCCATAAAATCATTTTATTTTTAATAGGTTCAAATCAGCTTAAAAGAGTAGTCTTTAAAAAATTGAAAGAAAAACCACATTTAATACAAATTAATATATCCAAATTTCAATTGGAAGTTTGTAAATGAATTAAATTAACTTTACATTATTACTATTAAATTCTTCAATTTAATGACATAAATACTCGTTGAATAATAAATAACCATTGATAAATATAAATGTTGTAGGCTTTAATGAAAACATCTACATATCATACTAAATGACATCTACATATCATACTAAATGACAAGAATACTGAACCTATCGGGCTTTTCTTTTATTTTTAATTTTATATGTAGGTGAGAGCCTGGCTATGGTGAGATCAATACGAAATTTTAAGCAAAATTAAACAGTTATTTAGACCAAAAGATTGAGAAGGTAAGCCATGGAAGCCAAAGTGTTCTACATAAGTTTATACTAGTGAGAATGATCACGATCCTGATCTTCCAGAGATTTGATATGAATTTAGATTAAGTAATATTTAAAATATAAATAAAAATTATATCAATTGATAACTATTTACTGCATTGAATGCATTGAATTCATATTGCTTTGATTCATCGCAGTGGCATAATTAACCTTACAATTTTCTTTAAAAGAATCATGCTTAAAAGTTAAAATTCTTCAGGGATTCTACAACCTTTGCAGTAATCGACTCTTCTGCACGCATCCGACTATAGATTATTTATCAAGTAAAATACATTATTCCAAACACAATTTGATGCTTGGTTACGCTGAGAACAAAATTTCAAAACGTACAAAATATGTACAAAATATATAACGGAACAATAAATTCTGTCCCTCAGTTTATATTTGTGTACAATGAAACAAAACCAAGATACTCCAATAAAATAAATCATAAGAAAATACATAATTCACTGCCTTAACATAACCTTAAAAAGCCATTTCATTTTGATATCCAATTCCAGCTAGCTAAATTTGTTTGAACGATTGCTTATCAAAAGGGGAAAAATGATTGAACTATTTTCTTCTTCCCATAGCGGCTCAGATCTTTATTTTAAAATTGAAAAAAGAAATAAAAAGAATTTGACTACTTGTTAAGTAATCATAAATTTACAAACGGAAGAAGGAGGAAGCGAGGATATGTTGGTCATTGCAGTGAAGAGGTGGGAGACATGAGACAAGAGACATCACGTCTAGGAACTTGTTGCGGAGAAAGAGCGCGACCCAAGATGAGGTAGACTTTGTAAGTACATTGGTAGAGTAAGTATGGGCCAAAACATTTGTGTCTCTCAAGTCTCAACCTTCGCCTGCAATCAGTGCTTGGAACTTGCAAGATTAGCAGTTAGCTTTAACTACAAAGAACCGCTTTCACTTTGTACATTAACCCTTAGAGTGAGGATTTAAGAAGAACAAAAAAGGCTTCAACAACCTCCAAACCTTAACCTAACTATCATTGGAAAACTATCAAATATGAACCTGTTGGCATCCCTTTTCAGCAACCCCACAACATAAACTCCTTCTAACGAAAGCATTATCGAAGATCTTATATATTTCACCCTAGTGAGGCGTAAACCAACAAAAGTTACACAGAAAAAATACACATTGGGAAACAATTGTAACTTTGGAATTAAACATAAATTCAGAAGCATTTAAGCATGAACTTGAAAAGTTGAGTATTTAATACCTTGAATGCTTAAACATCATGATATGATGAGAGGCACATAGTCCATATATATATATATATATATATATATAGAAATCCAAAAAATAAAAAGAGAAAACAGAAAAAAAGAAAAAAGAAAAAAGGTTATAATATATATATAAAGAAAAGAAAAGGGAGCTCCCTTCAGTCCAAGTACAGGAAGCATAAGATTCAATTTGTCTCCCGCATCATTCACTCATTTGCTGAGAATCTTTAGTTTTGACTCAGCATTTGGATGAATGAGTCGGCAGCTAATCAAATCTTAGTGTCACCCATGAGTGGACTGAAGAAAGCTCTCTTGTTCTTACCCTATAATGCATTACTTGGCATCCAAATATCAAAGGGTCTTGTTAGTTACTCCTTTCTGTCAGCTATTAATCATCATCGCTTGATAACAAGAGTGGTGCACAGATCTGTGATCTGTTTGATTGTCATCAACCACGATGCAAAGATAGAGGCACATCAAGGAAGGTGAGTAAATATGGTTTCAGATAAGTCACTTTATTGAATAAGGAAATAACGGAATCGGAATAAATCAAACATCTTACCAAGGATCACGTTGTGGACCAAGAACAACACGGGTCATGCCATAACAAGAACATGAATATATGTGGAGAGCGACCAATTCACAGCAGTTTCAGAGAGTGAAGAGCTTTTTATAAGCTAAAAGAGAAGACTTGAGTTCCCAGTCCTTGACGGTTAAAATTGATTAAAAAATGTACGAACCAGATTAAATTAACCACTAAACATAACTTAGCCACTTGCTTTTATTTAATTTGGTATCATTTCTTAATTAAAATTCAAATTTATTTTCATAATTAGTGTGAATTTTAATCTAAATATTTATTATGTTAGCTGTTAAGATAAAATTAATTTTACTGAAAAAAAAAAATTACATAAGAGTATTGTATCTAAATTAGGTCAAAAAATATTTTTTTTTTCTATTTGAATGGAGAAAAAGATTATCATATTACAAACTGTTACAACACTGGTCTTTAACATTCAGTTATCTTTAACAACAATTACACTTCCATGCAGATCAGAAATAAATTAACAGAAAGAACACAAAGTGCTGGATAAAAATTGAAAATTTTGGACAATATAAATTATAAAAAATAAAAATATAAAAGAATAAAGTCTATATAATTAATAACGAATTATAATATAACTAGTTTATATCTCTTTCTCTCGTTGCATAGTTAAGTATATAAGAGAATTTTATGATAGTTATGAAATGAAGGATAAACAAATTAAATATATTTATTTAGTATATTTTTAAAAATATTTATTTTCTATGATTTTAAAAATATATAAAAAATATTATTGAATCCTGTATTTAAAAAAGTATTACTTTTTAATTTTTATTTTATTTTCAGTAATTGATTCATTCAAACATATAATTAATTACTACAAATTAATTTAATATAATTAATTACAATAATAATTAATTATAAATTTAATTAACTTTTAGAATAATTTATTTTTTATAATGAATCCAAACACAGCATAAGTAGAATTTGAATGACTGTATAATTTTTTTGATAGCCACCATTTCTTTTGAATAATAGTTATAATCAATTAAAATAAGATATGATGCAAGCAAATCACAAAATGTTCCTTAGATTTGTTACAAGAAGTTGTGTCAGTTGTTTTTAAGTCATCTTTATAAGTAGAGCCAGCTATATGGAATAAAGTGTGTGGATTAACAGAGCCAGCTATGGTATTAGGTTTTTATCATAAAATTATCGAAGGATTTAAATATATTTTTATTTGTATTGTTTAACATGTATATTAAATGGTTTAGAACGAGTTAAATTTTTTTAATAAAGCTTTTTATTTTATAATTTTTTATATTTTTTTAAACTATTTTATTAGTTAAAGACTAACCTGATAATCTGAAGATTAAAGTAAATCAAACATAAAGTATAAAATTTGGATCTATTTATTTTACATGTCAATCCAACTTAATCTATTTATAGCACAATAATGCAAATTTCACATATAAAATTGATTCATAGATCAAATTTTATTCACAAGTTATATATAACTATGTTATTTTACCATATTATAACATATTATATTTTTTTAATATTTAAAAATGTTATAAAATATAAAAAATATTATTTATTAATTTTAATAATATTTTAAAAAATGTTATATTTATTTATATTATAAAGTATTATTAATAATATTTAAAATTATTATAAAATATGTAAAAAAATATTATGTATTAATTTTAATAATATTTTTAAAAATATTATTTTTAATTTATGTTAAAAAATATGATATATTACGTTGCGAATCCAAGGATATTTATTTTAAAAGATACTTTCTAATAAAAAAACTACCTATAAAGATATTTCGAAGATATACTGTATGCTAATCTACTATGTATATATGGAAAGAGTTACATGTCATTTTCGTTAGCTGCATCTCAAAGTACCCCTTTTGTCACTGTTACTTCTAAATTGTACACAAAACGAGAGAATATAAAGACAGATGAAACCTTTTTTTTTTTTTTTACATTTTTATTTTATTTATTTCATTATTTCAAATTTTTGTTTAATAAATAATCAAAAAAATAAATATTATATTTAAAAATTAATTTTCTCCAAACTAATTATTTATCAACATTACAAAAGTGTGAAAATGGTGAAATTTTAAAAATAGTTAAATTAATTATTTAATGTTAAAAATCAGAGTATTGGAAATTAATGTTGTAGGTGTTATAAAGTAAAAAAATAAAAAATAAAAAATTATTTACGTAAAATAAAACATGTATTCACCATAAATCACTGAAAACATATTATTTTAATAATGTAATTATAAACTACTTCAACACCTATTATTATTCTTTTATAATAATACTTAAATTGCTAAATTATATTGTATAGTAACTATATTTAATAAATTAATTTTATAGACTTATAATTATTTATTAAAAATTAACAGAAAGTTTTTAATAATTCTAAAATTTTATATATTTGATAATAGTTTTAATCAATAACTTTTTAATAATTGATTATAATTTTATTTATTTATTGAAGTTTTTTTTATATACTGCTAAAATAATTGTATATTAATAAAATAAAATTTATGATAATATAATTATAAAAAAATAATATGATATAGTTTATAATTAAATTTTACATCATTTTTATATTTTTTACTGTTAACCTATTATTAATTATAGTAAATATAAATTTGAAAATAATTATTATAAGATTTACTATTTTATTAGAATTGAATAGTTAATAATTAATAATAATATTAAAAAATATATATTGTTAATATATTTTAATTTTTATTTACAAATTATATTTTATAAAAATTAAACACTAAAAAAGATGCTTAGAATAAACTTGAACCTTGTCGAGATCAGTTAAATTACCTTTCACATAAATACATGAATAAAAGTTATGGGAAACAAATATGATCTTTTGGGAAGATTCTTAAATATAAAAATTTTCTAAAAAAAAAAAAATGTAAAAACAATGTACTGTTATGCTGTACAGAATGGTTTGTTTCCTCACGTGATCCATTAGAAATAGAAGAATGATATTTCTATTCGATACATGCAAGTTAATATTTTTTTTTTTTTTACTGCTGGACAATTGGAAAGAATTTCAAAAAAAAATTATATATTTTATATTTAAATAAATATAAGTTATCACGTGAATGACTGTCATTGTATATGATAATTTTAATAGTTATAATGTTAGCAATAAATCTTATTTGTTTAATTATAAATATATTTAATTAAAAATAGTTTTCTTTTAATTAGATAAAATTATTATAAATGATATTAAAAAAAATTATATAATTATATAATTCAAATTTTAAATTTTTAATTAATTTAAATAAATATTTATTAAATGATTTAAATATTTAATAATAAAATAGTTTTTAAATATATTTTTAACAAATATATTCTTTTTTAAGTTAATTTAAAAATAATAATAATCAACAAAATAAATATTTTATTAATTTATCATTAAAAATTCAATAAAATTAATCTAACAAAAGAGAAATTTAAACAAATTATATATAAAATGATAAAATAAAATCATATTATTTTTATCATGTATACAAAAAAATGTATTGTTAAAAATTAACTTACAAAATTATTAAAAAAACTACCTACAAATAGATATATACATGCTTTAAATATGTGATATTATTAAACAAACCTCATTTATCTGATTTAGTCATTTAAAAAATAAAAAATATATTTTTATTTTTTAAATTAATATTTTAATTTTTAATAAAATAAAATTATTATCTATATTTTTAAATTTTTTATTTAAATATATCGATTAAATATGATTATAGATTTAAATTTTAGTATAATATAAATATATAATTTTTTAGTTATATGCTACACATTCAAAAATTGAGAAATGTTTAGACCATGTTAATCAACATTTAAGGAATCAGTAAACAAATTAAATATTATTACAAAATAATACATTTTTATTTTAGTATTTCAAATTAGTTTTAATAATTATTATATTAATTTTTTTACTACTTACAAATAGATATATACATGCTTTAAAATATGTGATATTATTAAACAAACCTCATTTATCTGATTTAGTCATTTAAAAAATAAAAAATATATTTTTATTTTTTAAATTAATATTTTAATTTTTAATAAAATAAAATTATTATCTATTTTTTAAAATTTTTTATTTAAATATATCGATTAAATATGATTATAGATTTGAATTTTAATATAATATAAGTATATAACTTTTTAGTTATATGCTGCACATTCTAAAATTAAAAAATGTTTAGATCATGTTAATCAACGTTTAAGGAATCAGTAAACAAATTAAATATTATTAAAAAAGAATACGTTTTTATTTTAGTATTTCAAACTAATTTTAATAATTATTTTATTAATTTTTTAGAATTGAGCATTTTATATTTCATAATTATTCTTTGTAAATATTAAAATTTTAATTTTTTTTATAATTTATATAAAAATAAAATAAAATAATATTTTTTATATAAATTAATATATTAATTAATTTTAATCTTACTTATTAAATTCTGTAATTTCATTAAAAAAAACTTGATAAAAAAGATACTTAAATAAACAGCTGAGATATTTTACTTTTTAAATAGAAGCCGCATCTCAAAAAACAAATACACATTTAAACGTAAATACTTGATTGAAGATTTAACAATAGTAATTAAATAAATTTTAATTTTTCTAGGTATTACTTATACATGTTAAATATTTAATGGTATTTTATTTAAATATTCTTTAAAAGCCATGGTTAAACATATCCTTTCAGTATCAGCATCACATCGGATGGAGGGTGGGTCGGTACAGCAATGGGTCTTATCACATCAAGAAGATAAAGCTGACTGCCAAATGAAGAAGAAAAAATGAGTGTATCTTACACTCTTCTTTTTCCTCTCATCTCATGGCCATTTCATTTCAATTAGTCCAATCGCACATTTTTTCATACTCTTTCTCGCTCCTTTGTGACCTGTCCATCCATGCCTCTATCTTTTCTTGCTCTTCAAACTCCTATTCATTTTCTTCTATCACATCCTACTGTCCTTCTAATTCTTTCAAGGTTTCTATTTCTCTGTCGTGTGCATATGTATATATCTCTTTCAGATTTTGTATAAAAAATAAATAACTAATTTATAGATATTAATAAAAATAAGTAAAATAGTTAATATATTTTAAATTCAAATTTTAGTTTGAAAATTTATAAAAATAAATAAGTATTTTATTAACATAATAAGATTAAATATAAAAAATAATAATAAATATACTAAAAAATAAATTATTTTTTGGAATAAAAAATTATATACATTCATGAATAATTTAAAATTTTTCTCTTTATTTTTATTATTTCTTCCATTTATTAATTGAAGAAGTATTACATAATTTTTGTTTTCTAAGATAAAAAATATATTATTTATATTATAAAAATAGAAAAATAAATATATATTAATCATTATATTTGAAAATTTTATATATTTTTTAATTATATATTTAAAGTTTAAATTTGTGCATTTCATTATATTTTAATTTATATTTTAAAATTTTAATTTTTAAAATATATTTAATTTTTTTTTAAATACTATGATATATTACTAATCACAACAACCTGTTGCACACATTTCCATACTTTAATTGGTGCCAGTAATTTATAAAAGATTTTGTAAAAACGGAACTTGCTATTCAAAAAATATACTTACCTTAAAAGGAGAGAGTAAAAAAAAAAAGTAGAAGTTAAGATGTTTATTTAAGGAGAATTTTTTTATTAAAATAAGTATGAAAAAATAAATTAATATTACAAATTAATTTAAATTAATAAAAATTTTGAAATTTTTATTAATATAATATATTTTTATTTTTATTTATTATTTTTAAAAATATCTAATCTAATAATTTAAATAAAATAAAAAACAATTTTTTTTCAATTATTTCCTATTTAAAAAAATTTAACAAGTGGACGAATGGATCTTAATATTTTACTTTCTATTTTTTAATTCTCACTTCTTAATATTCTTTCACTCTTTATATTATATTATTGATTACATTTTTTATTTTTTTTATTTTTAATTGTTTTTATGGATAGGCCCATCTCAATGCATTGTAACTTAATATTGGAGTGGAAATTACGTTTTCCTTTGTTGTGCATGTTCATTATCATGATGAATTTGTTATGCAATTGAATTGTGAAACAGTTTCGCTTTAAAATAATGTAAATTTGTGTATATTAAAATTACATTTGTAAAATAAACAAAAATTTATAAAAATGAAATATTAACCATGATATATATATATATATATATATAATGTAAATGTTATGTTTATTTTTAAATAATGCATCTCTGTATTTTATAAATATTCATTTGTTTATGATGCTACCGAAATTGTTGTAACATGTATAAGTGATATGCGTTTGAAAAGTTTTGCAAAGGTACAGACAATTCTATACAAGTGACGTGTATTTCAATATTTTGTATAAGATTTGGAACAATACTTTTCTTTTAAGTTAGGTTTAAGAAATGAGTTGGGTTCAGCTTTATTAAATAATTTTATTTTTAATTAATGTAGATCTTATCTCTCATCTTAGCCAAATCCTCGTTATATTATACAACTGGTTAAACTTAATTTAATTTATGTTTAATTAATGCAAAATTTATCAATTAACCGGTTGGATACAAACTTGACATTCTTGTTCTGAATAGAAGTGTGTAAATGATTATGAATTTTGTTTCACAAGGTGGCACAATGTTCAACTTTGGTGCAATACAGTGTTTGGATTCCCAGAGAGATTTGATTCTCGTTCCAAATACAATCTTACTGGCTGTTCCACCTGTTTTCCTATTTGCACAATTCAAGCAATGTCCTCAATCATCATAGTCATAGAGATTTGATTTTTTTAATAATTATTATATAATTAGATTTGATTTTTTGTTAATATATTTTAAAATATAATTATTTAATAATTATATCAAAAATTTGTTAATTTGTTAAAAAATATTTGTAATAATTTTTAAAACTTCTATAAAAATATAAAAATATAATTAGTATTTTTAACAAAGAATGCATGGTGAAATTATATTTTACTTCATTTAAAAGAGAAAAACACAAAACGCATGTGTAACATATTAACTAATGAATCTCCTATTTGTTGATGTTAAGGGAGTATAAAAAATAAATTAAATTTGGTAGTTTTATAAACTCTACACACAAAATATAAAACTAAGTATAAAGTCTAAAAGATAAATTTTTTTCTTATAATAAAATCATGAGAAAGTCACACATACGTCATGAAGGAGGGATTTTTTATTTTTTTAAACTAGTATAAAGTTTAACACTAAATAGGACCCACAAGACCTAAATACTAACGCAACCCTATATTTGTCAGTGTTGCATGCGGATATGGTGGAAGAAAAAAATATTAAGGTATATAAAAAATAAAAATAATGCTAAATGAAAAAATATTATAAAAAAAAAAAGTTTACAAAGATCCTAAAAAGAGATAAAAATAATCTCACAACAGATACACTGGGAGACGATGACACTAGTAAGAAAATTAGGTTTGGGCTATCTTTGTATTTGATACTAACAAGTATCTGTTACAAACAAGGGTTTTAAGATTAGGCAAAATTATATATAATTTCATATTATCTTTTATAAAAAATATTAAAAAAATATTATTTTATATATAGATTAATTTTGTATTAATTTGTTTGGTTCAATGATTTATAGCTTTTAATTAATTTATTGTTAAAATTATTTTATTGTTTAAATAATTTAGAATTATATCTAATTTTGGTTAAACTGATATATGGCTTATTAAATTCAATTTTTAAAACTATTATTACAAATGAGACTGTGAATTGATGCATAAAAAAAAAAGGAGAAATGTGTAGGGCATAACGGAATAACAGGTTTACAAATGCTGGGGCAAACATGTTGCATGTCGGAAACAACATGTTATTCAAAATTATTATATGTTTAAAAATAGATCAAATGAGATGAAAAATAAAAAAAATTATATAATATAAAATATAATATAATAAAAATATCAAAATAAAAATATGTAATAATTAAGGTGGTATGTTAGTAAAGACAGACAATTTGTTAATTAAACTCAACTAGTAGCTACAGAGTTACTTCATGACACCAACCCACTTGTTGCAATATAGATTTTAAGCATAGACAATTGGGTAAGTTTACATTTTATACTTAACTTTAAAAAAAAATCTTATACTTAACACAAAATTGAGTTTTTTTTTATAAATAAAAATACCAAATTCGCAACTTTTATATGTTATCCTAACACATTACAAAAAAACAAAGCAAGAATGTTAAGTCTTTATCTTCAAAACCTAACCACACTAGGTATTGAAAGATTTATTTAATTGATTAATTTGGTTTACAATAATAAAGAGTTGTGATATGATCCGGATATAAATTGATTTGATTTGTTCTATGTTATTGTTAATTAAACATAATCCAATTAGTAGTAAGCAAATTAATCAAGTTTATAAATTATTGAAAATGATTTAATAATAGGAAATTGAATTAATTTATATAATTTTTATATTTAAAGTTTATTATTTATATTATTGCACATATAAAATTAACTAAATCTATATAAAAATTATATATCAACTTTCAATAAAAAATTTTAGCAATACAACTCGATTAATTGAAGAAAAAAAAAAAACTAACAGTATAATAAAAATAGGGAAAAAATTATAGTTAAAAGTGTAAAATCATCCTTGTCCTTGATAAAAATTAGTTATATATAATAAAGATAAGAATAAAAATTTTTCCTAAAATAAGTTCAATGAAATTCAGATAAAATAAATGAATTGGAAACCATCCATTTTTTTCAAAATTTGTGGTCTCTCATTATTTTTAATAGTGTATTCTCTTCTATATATTTGTTTTTTCAGGTCTCTTAAAAAAATTATGTAATATAATTATAATAAATTTATTTATATATATTAAAATTTATCTGATAATTGATTAAAAAAATATTATAATAAATAATATAAAAAGTAATAATTAATTATGTATATAATATTAATCGATTATTATTTATCACATAATCGATTACCATAATTTGATATTTGATTAACAAATTAATTTTAATAATTATTTATATAACTAGATTAATTATATTTTTTATAATATTAATCAATTATCAAAATAAATTTTTAAATATAAATAAGTGTTAGTTACAATTTTTATATTTACGTATGCTTCTTTAAAAAAAATGTTTTCTTAAATCTTAATAATAGTATTTATAAATCAAATTAAAAAATCATTCTAAAAATATACACACTTATGTATAATTAAGCATGAATATGCATCCTAATTTATAAATTTAATATTGAATTCAATATACTTTTGTATGTGTGTGTTCATTTGCACTACCGTACTTTCAAATATGAAATATGTTTAGAAAATATTTAATATTTGATTGATTTTTTTTTTTGCTTTGTTTATCTTTATTTAAGAGTAAATGATATTGATTTTGTTGTACGGAAATTTTTTAAAATTTGTTTGAGTAAAACTAATTCTAAGTACGAAACACGTAAAATCATCAAAATGATATATATATATATATATATATATATATATATAATATTAATTTTTTAAAACTTTTTTTTTAAATAGAAAATTTTAAACATCACTTTTTAAAATTAATTATATTAAATTTAAAGCAAACCCAATCTTAACCTAACAAAATTGTTAATTGAATATATAGGTAACTAGCAAAAATTTAATTCTATTTAAATATTTATAAAAAAAATCTATCGATCATAATAATTATGTTAAATATTTAAAATTTTATATTTTTAATTTATAATAATTTTATCTAATTCAAATAAAATTATTTTATATTTATTTTGGAAACAACAGTGTTCAAGTACTAAACAAACATCAGGCTTTAGATTATAACTAAAAGGTTAGCGATCCAATTTCATCCTCATTGTTTTCTCAAAAATTTGTTTTAGTTTTAATAGTTTAAAGCCATTTTAACATTTTCAATTGTTTTTTTTTTATATTATCAATACATTCTAATTATATTCTTAAAACTTATGGAAACATGTTATTCTAGGCACTAACTGTAACCTATTGTGTAGAATCATACAGAACAAAATTTAAAGTATTGATCGTGTACAGAGTGCTGTTCATAGCGATACCCAATAAAATTAGTAATTGTGGTATAACATTTTTCTTTGGGTAAGTAATGGGATCTTCCTCTTCTTTTTGAGGAGAAGATCTTTTCCTAAGGTAAACTGTCTTGCACCAATAAAGGAAATACTTTAAACATGGGAAATTGAGAATGCCGTTGAGTGATGACTCAAAACTCAAAGGCTATACCCTTTTTCGGGGGTCCAGAATGTATGAATTGTACTGCTACTCTTTGTGGGCTGAGTGTTCATGTTTGGGCCTAAATGTTTCATCGGCCCATGAAGATGTCTCTTGATTCATTTTAAGTAGAGACGGGCCTAAATTTGGGCATTTTGCTTTCCCAGTGGAATTATTCTGTTATTCATCATTCCATCTACCGAATTTGCCTCCCATTGAGGAGAGGAAATGAGCAATCAACGCATGCTAAAGTTGCTTCTCGCATTGTAGTGACAAAGATTCTGTCACAAACACAAGCACACAAAGCCCCTTAAGTCATCAGATGGAATCAGAATGCCCTAAGTCTATTGCCACTTTTTAAGTCTTTCTTCTCTCTGGAGCCAGTGGTTGGGACCCAAACCTGAGCATGCTTCTTCTTTGTGGAAAGTAACCATCATTGAACTTGGTGCTATATTTACATTCGGCTCTATACTAAAAATTAATGAAATGAAAGCGATAAGACCTAAAACAGATTGCCACATTGGTCCTTCCATTCCTTAAAAACGACCTAAAACAGATTGCCACATTGGTCCTTCCATTCCTTAAAAACTTGTCTACGTCGTTCCTTGCTAAGTGGCTGCTGTGTTGATGGGATCCAACATGAACTGGGATTTCATCTGGCTAGTGATTCTCTCCTTATGTTGCTGCTCATTGGTGCACAGCTTGGACAACACTGCTGCAAGTGAATCATTGAATTCCTTGGTTCAAAATTTTGCTTTCAGGTCACTGGTCAAACACCGGCCTCAAACTGGTGCTCTATACGATGCTCTTCTTCCACGGAACCTGTCTGGTATGGATGTTTCAGTAGTGCGTCTTAGAAGCAGAAGGCTCTGGAACAAAGGTGCTAACTTTAGCTACTTCCGGATCCCACCGAGAACTATGTCCATTCCCCATGTGAGGAGGTTGGCTATTGTGTACCAAAACTTGGGCAACTGGTCTTCCCACTACTACAAGGTGCCAGGTTACTCACTCATCTCTTCTGTTGTTGGCTTCATGGTTTTTGATGCTTCAAATGTGACAGATACTAGTATCAGAAACCTCACTCTCAACACAATGGGGCAGCCTATATCTATTCAATTCCCCAATGTTACATTTAGGGGTGGTACTAATTCAAGGGCCAGATGTGTATCTTTCAATGCTAATGGAACAATTCAACTTGCTGAGATGGTTTCCCCCGGCGTGTGTTACTCAAGAAAACAGGGTCATTTTTCAGTTGTGCTCCCATTGGAGAAGGAAGGGAGACCATGGTATCTGTGGGTGATTGGCTTTGTGCTTGGATTTTTGTGCTTGATTTTAGTGGGCTACACGGGATCTTCATCTGTGCAACTTCTCAAGGCCAAGAGGATTCAAGCCATGGAAAAACAAGCCGATGAAGATCTGGTTCTTGAAAGTAGATGGGTTGGCAATAGTAAAATGCCCTCTGCAGCAGTGACAAGAACTCTGCCAGTTCTTGAGAGCGGTGTTCTGTAGTTCATTGCATTTCCCCATATAATCTTTGCCCAATTATTTAATTACTCTTGTCACTTTACTAATAGTCTTTTGTTAGTGCATGTATAACAAATAAGGTTCATAAGCAAATGTATTTTTGACTATAAACGAAGGAGTGGTTTTGCTGATATTCCAAGAATGAGCCCTCCTCATTATCAGTCTCTTTTCTCTTTTGTATGGAATATGTTATACCAGGGAGAAGGATTGCCACGATTAACACATAATCACCTTTCTCGTTGGCATGAAGCATTTTGCATTAGATAATTAGTCTCATACAACTGTAAAGTGCACCATTAAACTGAGACAGAAAAAGGAACGTAAACTCCAATAAAACCCAAAAGAAAAATATCAGAAAAGCATTCCTCGGTCCTGACTAGTGTGACTCCAGAAGGTTGGCCAAAGAAAAAGCAGCCAAATAACAGTCTATAAAGCATGCTGGCATAAGATCTTGACCATCAAGGCTTCAAGAACAAGCATGAAACGTTATAATTGCGCCAGCAGCATGTGGATACATAATAAAGTTACAAAAGGAGAAAATGCAAGGCTCGGGAAACCAAAATATATTTGAAGCCAGAAAGAGTGTTCCCACCGTTGTTGACTTGATACATAAATCTTCAACATATTTCTCGTTATATTTAGTCAAATAAATTCAGGTATATGTTTCATATAAAAAACAAAGGCCGCTCAGACATGTAATTAAAATTTTAAATGGAGAAAAATTTCTTAACAAACATGTATAGAAAAGGAAAAGTAAAATGGATCGAACTTTTTTCTAAGTTTAAAATTAACTTATACATATTAACTTTTGAAAAAGCTAGATGAAAAGGTTTCTAAAAAGATTGAAGTCCACAAGTTGATTTTAATTATCTTATACATAAAAACTCATTTTCTATTTTTCTTGTCCTACAAATACTTGCGAAGTTGATCAATATATCCAAACTGAGCCAAAACATGAACAATTTGGCTTGGAGTGTAGATACGTAGGAGTGAAAGGCGGCGAGAGTGAAATAAATGACATGCCTTTGTTTTATTAAGAGCAAAAACAGCTACAGCAAGGAAACAATAGTTGCTCTGCCTAAAGAAGGATCCTCAAGGAAACATAGAATTAGAGAACTCAAATGGTGCATGAACAACAAACAAACCAAACAAACAACTAACCACACTAAAGCCATGATCAATTGAGAGCACCAACTCCAGCTCCACTCTTGCGAGCAAGCTTTGTCCACTCAGTATGAAATGATCCAGGGCGATCAACCCTCTCATAAGTATGAGCTCCAAACAAGTCCCTCTGAGCCTGAACAAGGTTAGCAGGAAGCCTAGCCCTCCTATAAGTATCAAAGTAAGCAAGACTGGCACACATCCCTGGTGTGCTAATCCCTGCCGAAATTGCCAACCCTACAACCCTCCTCCACGCAGCTTGCCTCTGCACCATTTCCCTAGCAAATTCAGGATCCACTATCAAACTAGCCAAGTTAGGGTTCCTCTGATAAGCCTTCTTAATCCTATCCAAGAACACAGCTCTTATTATACACCCTCCTTTCCAAATCCTAGCCAACTCCCCCAAATTCAAATTCCACCCTTTCTCATTGCTCTTTGCCCTCAACAAATTCATCCCCTGAGCATAGCTACAAATCTTGGAGGCATACAAAGCCTGCCTCACATCATCAATCAACCTCTTTTTATCCACACCACTCTTCACAGACCCAACCTCATCACTCAACCCTGCCTCCTTCAACACATTCGCAGCACTCTCCCTCTCCTCCTTCAACCCGCTCAGGTACCTGCAATCCAATGACGCAGCAATTGTTGGCGCCGCCACCGAGAGCTCCGCTGCCTGCTGCACCGTCCACTTCCCGGTACCCTTCATCCCGGTCTTATCCAAAATCTTATCCACCAAATAACCATCACCACCTTCCTCATCCTTTACCTTGAAAATATCCGCGGTAATTTCAATTAAGAAACTCTCGAGTTCCCCTCCGTTCCACTCACCGAAAATATCCGCGAGTTCGGAGTTCGTTAAGCCCCCAACGTGTTTGAGAACGTCGTAGGCTTCGGAAATGAGTTGCATGTCGCCGTATTCGATTCCGTTATGGACCATCTTGACGAAGTTTCCAGAACCTCCCTCACCGATGTAGGTGACGCAAGGGCCGTCGTCGACCTGAGCGGCGATTTTGGTTAGGATATCTTGGATGTTATTGTAAGCTTGGAAGGAGCCGCCAGGCATGAGGGAGGGGCCGTTGCGGGCGCCGTCTTCACCACCGGAGACGCCCATGCCGAGGTAGAGGAGGCCTCTGTCGGAGACATGTTCGATGCGGCGTTCGGTGTTCTGGTACCACTCGTTGCCGCCGTCGATGATAGTGTCGCCGGGCTCGAGGTGGTCGGCGAGGGCAGCGATAGTTTGGTCGACGGGGGAGCCAGCCTTGACTAGGATAATGACGGATCGAGGACGCTGAAGAGAGAGGACGAAGTCGCGAGGGGTGTATTGTCCCGTGAGAGGGAGGGAGCCCTCGGTGTGGGCACGATCTAGGGTCTCGTCAATCTTCGAAGGAGTGCGATTGTAGACGGAGATTGGGAAGCCCTTTTCGGCGATGTTTAGGGCTAGGTTTTGGCCCATCACGGCCAGGCCCGCTAGGCCTATGCGCGATAATGCTGCGGACTCCATTTCTCTTCTCTCACGAGATTAGATTGGATTGGAGAGTTAGAACTTCCAAGAGAAGTGAGGAGAGGAAAGAAAGGGTTGGTGGTAATTTGAGTTGAGTCAGCCTGTGTTATAATCTAATCTATTGTTATTATTATTGTCCAAATGTGGGAATTATTATTGTTGTTTAGTAGGAGAGGGAGGAGAGGTGATTTGAGATTTTGTTGATAGTGTGGTTTGGTTTTTTCTTTTTTATTTTTTTTGGGAAGGGGTGTGTTTGTTTGGGTTGGTGGATGGCGGACTCGTCGAGGGAGTGAAAGGACAGCGACTTAACCACCAACGAGGAGGTGTCGTAGACGTCGTTGCCTCCAAGATGTGCTCAATGCAACTCATTCCCACTTAAACGACTGCGTTTCCGTTGCTACCAAATCAGTCAACCCCCGATATTTATACCTCATAGTCAGCCCTCTTTGCTCAAATTGCCTACCTTTAAAATATTGTTACTAGTTTTTTCAACTATGATTCAAGTGTCCATTTAAAAATTTACATAAATTTTGCATTCTACACTGGTTCAATGTTACTTGAATGCTTGCCACTAAAAAAATGTTAGTGCATATTTCTATCAGTTTATTTTTTTGACAAATAATTCTTTATCTTTAAAATTTATCTATAAAGTTCATAAAAATAAATGATTATTTTTTTAAAAATAAATTAAACTAAATATATACTTGATTAAACTATTAAAATAATGTTTAAGGTTTAATATAATGTCTAAATATTATGCAATAATTTTGGAAAAATGATTTTTCTATTTGATTTATTTAAAAATATATAGTATTATTTATTTAAAAAAAAATTAAGAAAAATGGTTATAATGATTTTCATGAGTCAGAAAATATTTTCTACAAAAATTAAAATTACATCATATAAGTATAACTTTTTCAAAACATTCAAATGTATCCTTCAATTCTAGGGTATGATGATAATATGGACATGAAATGTGAATAATAAGGATATAATTATGTTTTTTAATTTATTAATTGATTTTAAAATTCTCAATTTATCAATTAATTTTATTATTATTTTCATTAATTTTTTTCTTTACACGTCAACTTTCTTAAATTATTTTTTATAAATTTTGTCCTCAAATATTAGTCACTTATACACTCTCTCAAATTAATTCATTTAATTTTTTTTCTACCAAAGCTAAACTACTTATTTTTTATCTGTTTAAATTAATTATGTATATCTTTAACAATAATATTTTATACTCTTCAAAATTCTATTAAATTTGGAATGTCCCTACAATGTTCGAAATATTTGTTAGTATAATTTAAAAGATTGTAATTTATTTAAAATTTATTGTGCCGACAGATGTTTCAACCAAGGATACTAATTAAGAAACATATGAAAAATTTTACTAATTTTAAAATTTACTGAAAAAATAAGTATTAAATGATTTTTGTGTTTTTATATAATAAGCATTTTTTTAATTTTTTTTTACCTCTTGCCTTAAATAAAAACTAAAAAATATATGTTATCTCTGCGAAGTTGGGAGCATAATTTATTCCCTCTGTCTCCTTTCCTTCTAATTCATAACTATATTTATTTTCCTTCTAATTCATAATTATGTTTATACGTGTACAAATAACAACTTCAATACTTGTATCTATAACAGTTAGATATCTATATCTATATATTTATACTTGTGTTTTACTATTCATATTTTAATGAAATAGAATGTTTTAATGTATCTTTTTCGTTTACAAATTTGTAAAACAAAAAAATTTTAATATAAAAATAATCAAATAAAAATATTAATCAAAAGTACATGATTAAACTCAATTTAGAACATATGAAAGATCTTTTAAATATAATGATAGTTATTATATATATGTATGTATAAGAATGACATGAATTGAGTACTATAATAACTATACCGACAAAATTTTATAAATAATTACTTAAACATAATTGATGGTAAAAAGCGAACAATTTAGTAAAAATTGATTGAGTTGGGTCGAATTGTCATCCTGATATAAAATCAATTTTTACTCCCTGTTTCTTCGCTTTTCTTGCTTTTACTTTAATATTGTTATGATTTAAAAAAAAAAGTTTTGTTTAAAATATTAATCCATTAGATTATAGAATGTTGTGACTTAAGTATTACATTGAGGTTCACTCACTAATAACCTCCTTTTCATAGCACAATTTTTAATAAAAGCACCAACAATTATATAACTTAAAACACACGAGAAGGGTCTATTAGAGAACGTTTATATTGTTCTCTATATTTCCCTCGCAAATTTGACAGTGATGTTCAATATATTATTATTGTCTGCTACTTGATTACCAAGAAGCTCAAAGCTGCAATGAACCGGAGCAAACAGTCAAACACGTATCGTCAGAATTTTGCAAATGATTACTTAAACAATTAACCTAAATTATGGTAAATATCCATAACGAGTAATTTTGTAGATATTTCAATTAGTCTGATCCAATTGTAATCCTCTCATGCACCCTAATTCTCACTTACCATCCTTCCATTTTTCTTGCTTTTACATGCACCAGGCACACCTTTGAAGAACGGTTATATTTCCGTCACAATTTTGACAGTAATGTTCAATATATTATTATCTGCTACTTGATAGGCAAGAAGCTCACAGCTACGAACAGCCAAACAATTATCGTCAAGGTGATAATAATCATCAGTAAAGAAAACTAGAATGCCGCATTCCCCCCACTACACACGGTATGGGAACAACTGGACTACTGAAAAAATGGTGTTATTTAATTTAAAAGACAATAATTTTACAGAAGCAATGACACGATAGATATTCGTCAAAAACAAGCTTTGCGGGAAATAAATATTCCAGGTGGTGAAACAATACAACCCAAACCTTCAAGCAGCAACTTGTCCAAAGAGCTGCTTGCGGATCTGCAATACGGAGCAAGAAAATTCATAAGAATCTCGTCATTAGACATGGTCAACCAATAACCATTCATCATTAACAGTTCCCAAGGAAAAAGAAAAGAAAGAAGAGACCATTGAGTGGCTATCACAACTTCAACTTAATCTATGACATAGGCTTAAGTGCCAACATATGTAGTTCTTAATTGATGCTGAGATGAACTTAAGATCAATCTTATCAACTAAATAAAGTTACACAATCTCCATTAAGAGACATCACACTCCAAAAGATACCAAATTTAGCATCCTACTCAATATCATAGATGGAAAAATGGCCAACGATGGATTAATGGGAATATGATATATTTCGTTTGGAAGTAGAAAAAAAGTGTGAGGAACAATTAGTAAAAGAGAGTAATGCTACACTTTCAAGTAGTTTTTACAACACTTTTTATAACTTATTTTTTCTCTTTATCTATTTTTGTCACATCACCTATCTTACCCACTATATCTCTCTTGTCTTCCAATCTCTCCCCTAAATTGCGTAACAGTAGAATTATACTAAGTGAAAAGGATCTTTTAAACCAGTCTAGCAAATACAAAGGCACAGAAATAAAGAGGAAAAAATAGACTTATTGGTTTTCAAACTAAATCAAAAGTCATATGTACTCGGTTATAGCTTCAACGATATGTAATAGTGATAAATATACATATAAGTTATCTGAGAGAGAGCAATAGCTCCTAGTTCAGACGTATATTTGAAGAACTTTGTCTTTTTTCCTTGCTCAATAGCAAACTTCAATCCTACATTCCCTCCCTTCCATACATATATTCATTCCAGTTAATTGTTGTAGTTGTCCATCACAGTCTGTACGATTCACCAGAACTATTTTATTTCAATGTCAAAGTTCCAATATCTTGAAATAACAACCTTTCTAGTTGGAAACAACATGAAAGTCAACGATACAAAACAATTCAGTCAAAAATATCTAACAAAAAGGATGCAGGTCACAGAATAAGACAGGTGCAAATTACCTCTGGAAGCTTTTTACGGAACACTACATCAAGTCTTGCATCAAGAGTATTTTCACACACAATCTTTCCATCGCGAGAAGCCAACACAACCCCACCAGAGCTGAATATCAACAAATATAATCAGATGTCATACAACTGATGCTCAACATCAAAGCAGCTAAAACAATTTTAGGAAGCATCTTCAATCAACTACAAACACCAAAAGAAAATTAATCATATGATTTTAAACCCTTGATCCTTTTTCACCAGAAAATTATGTTAAGTTACAATTAATCAAGAGAAAAAAGGAAAATCATGGGTGAGAAGCAAGTCCTGATTGACAGGGCCAGACAGTTATTTAAGATTTAATTATAACATGAACGTTACCAGTAGGGCTCATGAATATTGTGATGACTCGGTCCAGGTGGAAGAAAAACTTCATTGTCAACAATGATCTCTGGGGGACTAACATTTGCTTTATCAGCATACTCCTGTGCAGCTGAATCCAGCACATGCTCTACCAAGTGCAGGTCATGTTTCCGACATCTCAACAAGACAGATGGTTCTTTCAGTCTTAGCAAACTCTGTAACGCACAATCCTTATATTATATTCCAAGTCTATATACTTAAGAATAGAAGGTATTCCACAAAATAATATCAGAATATAAGATTACAAAGGATTGAAAGAGGTCAAGTAAACCTGGAAAAGAGGGAAGGGTAAGAGGATGGGGGCAGGGATTGAACCCACTGCATTAAACTCACCATTGTAAAGACTTAAGTTTCTTCTCATATAATCAAATAGTTATGATTCAAAACAATCAACATTGACTCATTGATGTCACCAGGTAATTGTAATTTGCAGTGAAAATATTAGTTACAGACAGATACAACCATACAATGCCATGCCATCATCACAAATGATACAAAATTAGGAGGCATTAAATAAATAAACAGTAGCACAGGTTGCCTACGTGCAAGACCCTACCAAAAAATGGAAACAACAATCCAATAACGACACTATTCAGAAGGCGTTCAATATTAAAAAATTTTAAGAAGGGCAAAATCAAATCATTAAGTAGGTATACAATATTAAAAATTTTAAGAAAGGCAAAATCAAATTATCAGTAGGCGTACGATATTCAAAATTTTACTGACCTGAACAATGAGATCCTTCAGAAGGTGTCTGTAGATGTGATGATGATGATGATGACCACTCACATTCAAAAGCTCCTTGGAAACAGTTTCTTTCATGGAATTGATCACATCATCTTGAGCTTGAAGAACTTTAATCCGAGAAGCATTCAGCTGCATCGAGTACTCTCTGCAAAAAACAATGAATTGCGTCACAAAACTTAAGCTATCTCAAGTCTCAACTAGCACCGTTTTTGCAAGTTAGAAGGACCATTCATTAAATAAATTAAGCCTCAAAAAACAAAACTCTGAATCCCACTCCTTTTTTTTTCAAAAAAGTATTTTCCATTCACCATATTTTAATAATATCTTTGAATTCAAGTAATTAGCCGCAGATTCCAATAAATTGAAAGAAATTGAACATCAAACCGAGCGAACTCAAAACCAAACCAATAAATAAATACAATAAAATAATGAGAGAAAGAGACTAAATTAAACCTCTTGCTACATTTTGCAAATGCAAACGTTTCAAAATGGAGAACCTTAATTTTTGATTTTACTGAATATTACGACCAGCCGACAAATCAAGCTCTAGTAGTACCAGTAATCACAACCAATTTGCATTGTGGTATTATCAGACGCAAGGATCAAGAGCTATACGAATACGAATCGTTCTCCAGAATCTAATTCCAACCAATGTCAACGGACGAGAAAGCCATGGGAATTTCAAATTTGTAGAAACAAAAAAACACCAAAAGAAAAATGTACAGATGGATGGATAGTAAGTTAGTTACATCTTCTTGCGAACTTCGACTTGGCGCTCTTTGCGCTCGTATTCTTGCCTGATCTTCTTCTTCTCGGCTTCGACCAACTGCAGCTTCTCGATATTGAATTCCTGCGGAAAAGAAAAAGAACAGTACGATACGATTCCATTACAGAGCATGGAGTGGATGGCGATCGAAACAAAAGAGAATGATAGGAGAAAATGGCGAAGGAAATGGAGTTACTTCTTCGGCTGAGACAGAGATCTCGTTGGCTTTTTCCTCAGCTTCCTGGTGAATAAACCTCACCATCTGCTGGATTTGCTTCGAGACATCTTCGTCGTTCATTTTCGGAGACGATCCACCGGAAATTGCTTCCTTGATGATTGAACTTGATATGTATCGACTGTGTCACACTACCACAGCCCAAACCAGCTTTGCTGTTTTTATGCATCTTCAAGGCAACAATTTAAAATTTAAAATACATATTTTGGTTTACATGCGGAACATTTATTTATTTTAAAATTATTTTCTTATAAATTTTCTTTTTGTGTATTTCCAGTCAATGATTGAAGATTAATTTCTCAAAATAATTTTTATTTCTTTTAATGATTTTTCATACATAAATGCGAATTAAATTCTTGCTATTTTTTTTATAAGCTCTTGCTATTTATGTTGAATTATTTTTAATTCCTAATTTGTTGTCATTAGAAAATAGTAAAATTAATATAACTTTATTGCAAAATATGTGAATTAAATTTAAAATAATTGTTGTTTATATGAATTAAAAATGTATATTACCTATTTTTAACTTATATTTTGTATTTTAATATGTTCTAATTCTACTGAAGATATTATAGTAATAACATTTGATGTAGATGAAATTAAAAATGATGTTATATTTAAAATGGTTTTTATTATTATATGACAAAATAAAATAAAATTATAAATGCTTTAATGTCATATTTGTGATTAAAAATAATTTAATCACATATTTAATTTCATTTAATAATTTAAAATTAATTTTATTAAAAAAAAACTATTTTATTGACAATGAATAGACATTGTATCAGTGTTTTGCGGTTGAATGTTTTTTAATAATTAAGTTAGTGATTTTCTATTGTTTAGACTTATTAAACTAATGTTAAAAAAACTTACAGCGCAAAATTTTTTGTCGGCACATCAATTATATATATATATATATATATATTTTTTTTGCATAAGAAAAAAATTATATTTTTTATACTTTATCTATTAATATATAGGCTTATTAAAGAAATAAATTATACTAATATAATTTGAGTTTTAATATAATTATATTTGATATATTTTTTATTAAAAATTATTTCTTTAACTAGCATTGTTTTTTATATTAAATTTTATTATAAAAATTAAATTATCAATTTTTTAAAAGTTGGGACTCAATTGTTTAATTTTACCTCTTATATTTAAATGTGTAGGAATTTATATTTTTTTTTTAAAATTAATATTAAATAAGTATTTTAAAAATTTATTTAACCATATTAACCTTTTATAAAAAGGATTTATTAAAATTTTAAAAAAAATTACAACAAAATAGCTGTCAAAAATAAAGAAAACTTATATTTATCATGGATTTTATTTTTTAAAATTTTTTATCGTGAAAATAAATAATAAAAAAGATAGTAAAAAAATTAAGAAAAAATACAAATAAGATATTTAATAATATTTATAAAATCAGACACATCATTGAACGGTCAAACTATTTCAAAGATTCAATAATTTAAATATTGTTGAACTAATATTAATTTTAAAATATGTATAATATATTATTAAAAATATATAAAATATATTATTAAAAATATATAAAATATATTAAAATTATAATTTTATATAATTTAAATTTTAAAAATTATATATTTTTAAATTTTAAATTTAAATTATATAAATAAAAAAAAATTATTTAAATATTTTTAAATAAAGATTAAAATAATATTATCTAATATAAAATCGGTTTACTATCCATATTTTTTTTAAATGGTTCTTAATTCAATCTATCAGTCCAATTTAATTTAAAAAAAAATTAAAAATATATATTTTTAAGTAATTTTTTTAATATATATATATATATATATATGCAAATTATATGATAATTTTTTATTTATTTAGTTAATATCGTTAAATCGATAGAGATAGATGATGTAATAAACTTAAATTATTAAAATATTTTTTTAGGTTTCAAAAATAAAAATATCAAACATATACGTTAAAAATTAGAAGAAAAAAACTCCTATAAAGTGGTTGTATTTTCTGTTGTTTTTGGTTGTGGGTACATAGATGCAAATAAAGGGCCCCAAACGCCCAGCCCAACAAGATGGGGAAGAAAGAGGCTATGATTGGAATGGTACAAAATTAGACCTTTCATGGGCCTAAAATTATATTTAAATTTATTTTCAAATCAGTTCTAAAAATAAATATTTATTTATTCAAATATAAAAATAATTTAGGTTATTTTATTAAAAATAAATTAAAATATTTTTAAAATTTTAAAACATATTTATAATTAATTGTGTCCAATTTAAATATATATTAAAGGAAACGAATTTAAAGTTTAAAATCATCAAAATATATATAATGAATTCATTGTAGTAATAATTTAGAATAAGAAGAGTTAAAAAAAATGTATACATAATGAATTCACTATAATAATAATTTAGAATAAGAAGGGCTAACAACAATAAATGTCATTTCTTAAAGGAAAATAATCATGGAAATTAAGTTACTTTAAATGAATTTAACTTTTTTTTAACACCAAAGATATTTATATCAGACGGTTGAAGATTAATTGTTTTAAGAGCTAAAAAATTATAGAATTTTTTTTGTAATAAAATATTTTTTTATAATAAGAATTTAAAATTCTATTAACATGTTTAAGGTATAACTATCTATTAATTAACTGTCAAACTTTGTTGGTTATGTAATCTTGTTTGGTAATTTTAGGATTGTATAAAAAAAAACGAACGGCTTTCTACAAACGTCTTGACTAAAAAGTGTGTTTGAATGTTAGTGGTTAAAAATAAAAAAAATATACATTTAAATAGAAATTAATTACATCTCGGTATTGGTATTTAATTTTCGTTACTCTTTACCAGTTTAAGTTTTGCACTTTTCATCAATTTTTTAATTCTTAATTTTATAACAATTTTTTCTTAATTAATAAGAAAAAATACATTTAAATTTTTGTTTTTTAAAAAATTAAATATATATATATATATTATTTAATATTGAGAGGATGCCTATAATTAAAGAAGATATATAAAGACACAATCAAATGTATTCACTTCATTCTTTTTAAATTAGTTAAGATAAAAATATACTAAATAAAAAATAATTAATACTATTATTTGTATTATAGTAATTTTTAATTTGCAAACATGTTTTCCGCTTAATATATGATTTCATTTATCATCTACAGCTATTATGTAGTAACACATTGAAATACTCAAAGCATGCGAGACTATAAATGTTTGAAGACAAATTTTAAGTTTTTTTAAATAATTTATTATCTAATAGAAAAGAAACTTAATTCATTTAGATAATCAAGTTTACCTGCAAGGTTTTTTTAAGTAAAAACAATAAGGAACTCAATATTTTTTTTCAGGAAATATTCCATATTTTTTTCCTTGTTTCCTTATTTGATGTCTTTTTCTATTATTTTCTCATGGAAAACAGTAGAAGCATTCTGTACAGTACAATCATCCGAATTTGTTTGACTTGTAGCCGTTAGATTTTTTTTTCTAAAAAAATATAATTAGATTGTAATATATTAGGAAAAACAGTAATGCATGAATATTATTCTTTTCCTATAATAAATATCCATCAAGTGCTGGGGTCTCTCCGAGAGCCTAAAGGGAGAATTACATTCTGATACTGTTTTACTGATTTGCCAGAAAGGGAAAATTTTCAGAGTGGACTATAAGTGGAAGTCTCCAATTGTCCATGTTGACCTTTATGTCTTACATTCATTCAGCGCAAAGTGCAGTAAGACTGACTAATTTAAAGTTTGTAATGTAATTGAATAGTTTAGCTTCTAAAAAATGTGTTGTGGTCATTGGCATCAACTTATAAATCCCAGCTCTTACTGATATGGGAGAAGCACTCCTGCCATTACCATAATGTTTATTTATAAATCCTAACGCTGCCCCTGCAAATACATGATTGAATGCATGTATAATTATTAATGTTCGAAAAAGTTGAAGCTTAAGGTGGTAAGTGTATAAATTGGGCAAATCGGATAAAAATTGTAATGTAAATTGGTTAAACGAGTACATTACCGAAAAAAAATGTGACTAAATAAGAGCACATGAACGTAAGTATACGTAATTAATGTTATTTTGAAGTGGAATTTGGAAGTATTATAGTTGAAGCCAAGAGTTAGAGTAAAGTTCATCTTCGAATCAACTTGCGGAAAGTAATTAGCCAAACTACTTGTCGTGGCAACTTCCCACTCCTCAAATGAAGGAGTTTGTATAAAGTAAACCAATCCAAGAACTATTATATTAAATAAGGTATTTTTAATTAATTATTTTAGTTTTTAGTCTTTAATAAAAGTATCTAATGTAGAATAATAATGCATACACAGTATTTGTGGGCATAAGAATTTCTCCCATAAAAAGCAGAAAACATACAACGTACATAATTATGAATTTAACTCCTTTAAAATAAATAAGTAAAATATAAAATATTTATAAATTATTTTATAATTATAATGAACTTAAATCAATAATAAATACACTTATTTATTATTTTGAAAGAGGTAAATTCATTATTTACAACATGATAAGTTCTAACTTCAACTTAAGGGGATCAATTTTGATTCACCTCATATACGCTATAAATTATAAGATTTGAATTTTTAAAAAGAGAGAATAAATCATACTCAAGAGCGAGGATGCAGCAGGGTAGGGATCCAAAATACTCAATTCTGAAGTCTTAAACTACATGATAAATTTGAGGACTTCCAATGGATGCTTTGATATTGATTCCTCTAAATAAGTTGACATGGTGACAGCTCAATTGGACCACTCGCATTCCCAGCAGGACAAGTGTTGGGTAGATAGTTTTTTAGCGGGCTATTCGTGCAATGTTGTTCACGAATTGATTTTCCTATTTTATTTATTTATTTTCATGTTATCACTTTCATGAATGTTGAACAAGATTGTATACCATTACCGAAGGATAAGGCCCTTGTTCCCACTCTCGATCTCTAATTTCCTTTTCGAATCCACGTTGTGAATGAGAAATACAAAATTTCCTTCTTCCTCTCTTTCCTTATATAAGATAATTTTTACGAACCGGAAAAAATGATTTGGTATTTAAATCCAATAGAAACTAAGAGAAGTAGTCACTATCCTGACGTGAATGATTGCGGGTTATTTCCATTTTCTCCAATCACCACTTGCAGTAAAAGGCCCATTGGCCCAGACTTACCACTTACTTGAATGTTCTAGAATCCATCTCATTTTGATAAGAACCAGAAGGGGACCATTTGAAATTTGAATTAGGCCTCATTCTAAAATCTTTTTGTGGGGATGAAAAAGCAAACTCGGATTGTTATGTAACCGGGTCGTTAATTATGTTATCGCGATCACATGTTGTAGTCCACACTCCACACCAGGGTTGAAACTCGGAACCCTTCAAGTTCACCTCCGCTTATTTGAGTTTTAGGTAAATAATATTTTGAATTCCAATTAATTGTCAGCTTAATTCGATATTACGATCACTCATATCACGCATTGGTTTAACGCTTAAATTGATTCCAATCAGAATTGAGTCTTTTGACGCTTCTTCCTTGTTTTTGTTTGTTTAGAGATTACTGAATTATAAATCCAGTTTCGAATTTTGTTCATTTTGGATTGGTAACAATTAGAATTGGATTTCGTTCTCACCTTTTATACGCGAGCAGATTTCATTTATTTGATAGTAAGCGGTGGTACAAAACTCTTGCTTCCTGTTTAAGAATTGACTCTTATTGAGAGCCATTAGATAAGGTTAAGATAGTTGGTAGTTGGTAGTTGGTAGTTGGTAGTTGACTAGTTGTGATTCTGGTTTCAATTTTCATGAGAAAACTTGTTTGTCGCGAGGAAGGTGTCATAGGAAACTCATGGTTTTTGACCTGCTTCCGTGGCTGTTGAACCTTTGGTGCTACCTGGAAGTTGTTTTTCTCTTATCATTAGGGGAATCATAGAGAATGATACTGATACCATTTCTTGTTTTTTCAATTGATATTGTCAGTGTTGAGTTTGGACATGAATCACTCTGGGGGCGAAAGTGATGATGAAGGAACGGTACAAATTACAAAGGATAGGAATGGAATAGGTCTAGTGGTTCTTCGGAACCATCGAGGAGCTTCAACAATGGTCAGATTCTTTTAACTCTAACAAAGCCTATATGCAACCTACCCCCTCCCATCCCTCCTTGTGACAAAAGTTTGTACCTTCCTAATGATTAATGCTATTTTACATGGATTTTTTTAGTCACTTTTAACTTTTCTCATCATATCCATTTCATCATGTCCTTCTTTTTCTTCTCTTCTTGTCTCTTTTTTAATTGTAAACACTATTGTGAAAAATGTGAAAATAGAATTATCCTTTCATAAAATTGATGTTAGTGGGTGACGCATACCTCTCTAGGTTAGTTTGCATGGAGGGCAGGTTCTTTCATGGAAAAGGGAACATCGCCAGGAGCTATTGTTCACTAGTAGTAAGGTTAATATAATGAGGATTTCAATTTTTTTTTCTTCAAAACAGTTATAATTTAATTAGTTTAACTAGAGTTGGTAAATTTTCTGTATGCATGCCGTTTTTTCCGCAGGCATTCTTTAATCCTCACAAACCATTACGAGGAGGAATTGCGATATGTTTCCCTCAGGTATAATAATTTGAATGTTGAGTAATACTGTCTAATTCTGAATTACATAAATATATTCACCGCCAAAAGAACAATCACAGAGAAAAATTGCATAAAGATAGATAACAAGTGGGGTTTTGTAATTTTTCCAGTTTGGAAACCGTGGATCACTAGAGCATCATGGGTTTGCCACAAATAAAATGTGGGTTATTGATCAAAATCCTCCACCGCTTCCCGGTGATGACAATGGAAAAGCCTATATTGACTTGCTGCTCAAACCATCGGTAGATGATATGAAGATTTGGCCGCATAGGTCCGGAATTTATATAAAGCATTTTACTTACTCCAGAACCACTATTTTTTAGCTTTTTGAATTTGGAGATAAGAAAAACTTAGATATCAATTATGGGGGTATAGCTAAATTCTATGATTTGAAAACCCCCTTTAACTTTCTAGTCCAAAACTCTAATCTGCTCAAGAATTTGCGTCAAGAAAAATAAATCGTATTCAAGTGTGCAGAGGCCCCAACATCATGTGCAGAGCTCAGTTCCTGACATGCCAGGCTGCAGAAATAAGCATGCCATCAGGGATTTTTTTTCATGTTCATATCTCTCCTTGCACAGCAACTTCCTCAAAACTGTTGGTTGAATCTCAGAATATTCGGGATACTAATGTAAATTATTTTGTCCAGCTTCGAGCTTCGTCTGAGGGTCTCTTTGGCAGGAGATGGCTGTCTAACTATGATTTCTCGCATCAGGAATGTCAATAGCAAGCCTTTCAGTTTCTCCTTTGCCTATCATACATATTTTTCTATCTCTGATATCAGGTCTGTAACTATATGCGGTTCCAGTAATTTCTTGCATTGACATTGATTTTATTATCAAGGTCAGAATGTTAAAAAAAGATAAAGCTAACTTTTCATAAATTTGTAGATATGGTAGTTTCCAACGAGTTACAATCTTAGAATAATAAGTTGCACAATCTCTGCTAATTATTGGCAGTGAAGTGAGGGTGGAAGGGTTGGAAACTCTTGATTACATCGACAACCTACACAACAAAGAGCTGTTCACAGAACAAGGAGATGCTTTGACATTTGAATCCGAGGTGAGTCAATGAAATTGTTAGTTAAATGCTTCGCAAGGTGTAAGATCTAATGAGCTTGCTAAATCTTATTTTTCCATCTTTTAGGTGGACCGAGTCTATCTTGACTCTACAGATGGGGTAGCTGTTCTAGACCATGAAAAGAAACGAACAATTATGATACAGAGGGAAGGACTTCCAGATGTTGGTACGATCCTATAGACTACACTTGCACTTCAAAATGAAATGCTTAAAGCTGTTGGTAGGTTTTGTGTCATTTTCGTATGTAGTGCAACTAAAACTAACCATATCCACACCAACTTTGTTATTGCATAGTTGTTTGGAATCCATGGGAGAAAAAATCCAAATCGATAGCGGATTTGGGAGATGAAGAGTACAAGCATATGCTTTGCGTTGATGGTGCAGCAATTGGAAAACCAATCACGTTGAAGCCGGGTAAAGAATGGACAGGCCGCTTGGAACTCTCTGTGGTCCCTTCTACTTGATATGAAATGACTTCAATATACCGGTCGAAAGCAAATAAATTACGATAAGATTTAGTTGCATTAAATGATTTCGGTATTATTCTTTAATTAAACTTGGGATTTCATCTCAAACAGTACCAAAAGCAGTACTACTTTTAAGTTTTGTCAATTAAACTAAAGAAAATATACCATCCAGCATTCTTTTTCGGCAAGTGGTGAAGTTGTCTATGCAAATTCTGTAACGTTGAAGTGATGTATGATTGTAAATAAGAGGACATGTAACAAAAAGTTTGTTGACAATAGAGAGATTGAAGTTGTTCCCATAAACCGAGAGCTAACATAGTTAAATTGCTACGGTGGATTTTAAGCTTGTGATAATGAAAGTGCTTTCTTTGAGTATACGCTGGGCACAAATTCTTTATCGTATGGAATCGGAAGGGTATAATAGAAAATAAATTACAGAATGGATCGAGCTTCTCAGGTAGACTTGTATAATAGAACAGCAGGACTATGTTGAGCATTTGGCAAACGAGAAAACACATTCTTTTTGACATTTTATATCAATGGGTCATACTGATCTCCCGATATAATACAAGATATTAAGTAAAGTCAGCATAAAGTTCATTTAATAATAAAGATGTATTAAGTAATTGTTAAATTATATGTTTATTGGCACGTGTTATGTCTAATACCCTCAGCAATGGTATATAGTGGTTTTTCTTGGGCAATTTAAACGGAATCAGACTCTTCTAAGAAGAAATGTCAACTTAGGAAGTTCAACAACGTAATTATCTTTTGTGCTTTTGCAAAACGATAAATTATTATGGATCTCAACAGGTTAAAAAGAAAACGCTAAAATTAAGCAATGCATGCAATGTACTTATGAGCTTTTATTCAATATCGTGCTTTTATTGAAATTTTATTTATTTATTTTTACAAGTTTTAATTTATTTTAAATATTCTGTCATTTTAAGTAAATCAGATGGCATTAATTACAATTTATTAATTTTATTTGTTTATCTTTCTAAACTTTTACTCTTTATGTTTCTTTTTATTTGACGTTATAGGAATATTTTTTTTCCTATTTTAATTGTTGTTTTATAATATAAATTAAGTATTTAATATTTTTCTATCATGTCTTTAATCATTATTAATGTATCTTTTAAAATAGTCTAATTAATACGAGAGATAAGAAATATAATAAAGTATCATTTAATGATTTTTCTGAAATCTAGAATATTAATTCTTTTCCTTAATTTATGTGTCAAAATTTTAAACATAAAAAATGGAATGGAAAGAGTATCTTAAAAACTGTTTAATTAGTAAAAGTATTTTTTTTTTTTTTTTAAAATTGTGATCTTATTTTTATTATATTTTATTTTTTAAATTTTATACAAAAATAAAGTTTATTTTTTATTGTCACTTATTTTTCATTTTTATTATTTTACTGTTTTCTATACAATTTTTTTTAAAAAATGATTTTATTATTAAAGCTCAAAATAAAAAATATTTAACAAACTAAATAACCCCTCATCTACACTCTTTACCTTTGTACATCAAATTAAGCACAACACACCCATATTTAGTTAATTGCAATTTCTTTCATCCAATTTAAGAGTTATTATTAACATAACTAATCAAATATGTTACGCATATAAACTTTTGTTAAAATAACATTTTCAAAAAGAGAAAAAATCCTTTATCAAAATTGGGAGTGAATGCAAAGAACAAAATCCATCTAAACCCGTAGATGGGCACGACATCAATATTAATTGATGAGCTAATTAGTGTGGATGATGCTGTTGTTGGAGACAAGCATTGATCCATCCATGAGTTGGCTGCATAACAAAACAATAAACATCAGTCCACATACAAGCTAGACACCTAAGAAAATAACGAATATAACATCATCTGCAAAAAGAAGCATTCAGAGATGCCAAGAGTGGACAATATTTACGGGATGTTTCAGATAGTACGCCACATCCTTTCAACTCAAGTGAGGTCACAAACATCGCTTCAATGCTGGGTATGTTCAGTTTTGGACATATCCTAAATTGAGAGACCCAATATTAAAAACCATGTGGAGGAGAGGGAAAAAAAAAATAAAAATGCTCTTAGTACCGTATATCATAAACTCATCAACTCGTCGATCGAGTTTATGTACATCTAGCTACTCCCTGGCCTTAATCCAATATCAACCCCTTGTATAGCCAATGTATAAAATTATTTTTTTATATAATGTAGACAGCAAAATCAACAAGCCGAAGATTTACAAAAAAAATTCGTAGTTTAAATTATAGATTTAACATATTTGGCAAACAAAAGGCTTTTTGTTTTTCATAACACGACTTTAATTTTCATGCTATGGAGTATCATGAGAGAATCTTCCTCCCTGGTGAATTTTGTTTCAAGCATTTCTTCAACCTCATACTAATAGTTTGTCGACTCTCATACTCAAATATATTTCAGTTCTTATTTTTCAAATCAAATATATTTCTTTGAAAGGTATCAGAAGAAAAAATAGATAGATGATGGTGGGCCATTAGGAAAGAGAATGCAAAGCGCACTTGCTGGGGCTGGAGACTTCCGTAGCTGAACGCATGGACCCGAAAGAAGAAAGGGAACCATTCCTGCTTGTTGAAGTACCCACACCCATACGTTGACCCAAAAAAAAAGAGTTTCCACCCATTCTTACTGGTAGATTCTTTTATATTCCAGTTTTGGTTTTATCAGAGATCCACCAATAATTTTGAGGCCCCTTAGACTTCCCATTATCTTCAAATTAAATGTTAATTATTTTTTTGATAAATTAAATGCTAACTATTTGCTACCATATATAAGGACCCTGTTTCTAGTGTGCTGAGAATAGGGGTTGTGTTTGCTTTATTGAGTTTGACCTTCAATAGAATTTGGTTAATATACTTGTTACTTATTTGTGTTCACAATGAGCGTATATCAAAGATTTAAAGGAGTAGACCAATGTTGACTCTCGGATTCTTTGGCAAGGAAGTCTAAGGTTGTCTCAGAGATAGGATTGTGTGGAGAAAAATGGGATGGCAAAGGAATTAAAGTCCATATGCACTTTCTCTTCCTCTAAACTTTATCTTAAATCTTCGCCATTTCAGGTAAAAACAAAAGATGTTGCACTTTTTTTAAGCGGCTATGGCTCTATTTTGTTCAAACATTAAATGACGTTGCTGCGGCTTCGCCATCCCTGCCTAGAAGAATTTTGACCTATTGATTCTTAAAATATTTATTTATTTCATTTTGATAAAATTTTTAATAATGTGAAAATATCTCAACGACTCAACCGTTGATAATTTTAACGGCGGTGATGAAGGGTTTATTTTGGTGGAGTTCGATCCATGATCAGCCTTATGCTATATTTCTAGTTAATGTTAAAGCAAGCATATTAATCGTCTCAATCAAATGAACGAGTAATATCTAGTTATTAGTAACAAATATTAAACTTGAAGAAAGCAAGCTCCTTCATGTTTTCACTCACAAAGTAACGGGACTTTGAGAACTACATTGGGCAATAACATATACGTTTACAAATAATTTAACTATATATAGCATATAAAACATAGTAATGTTTCAATTATAAAAAAAAATAAAAAAAATGATTTAAGGTGAAAGACAAAACGTATAGATGACCTACCAAAATCCTAGTGGGCGGAAAGTAGGTGTGTTACCATCATGTTGCCCGAGGTAGCGATAACAGTATCCCAGTATAGTTCAATATTCCCCACCAGATAGGCACATCAAACTAGTATTGAAACACTTGCATAAGAACACTCCCCTCACGGGCCACACCATGGGATAACTTCTGGCTCTCTTTTAACCAAACAAACTTACAAACGGTACACATTCACACACACCAAATACCATTCAATATTAAAAAGCAACCAAATTATTAAAGGCGTTCCTGAGAAGAGACGAGTAAACTTAATTTGCAATATTAGAGGTCGCAAAAATGAATTATTAGGAAGGCAATAAACAGAGAAATTCTCTCTTATGTTAAAAAAACTTGTATATAAACAATAATTGGACGGTTCCTAAACAAGTTATTGTTATAAATTACAAAAAAAAAAAAAAGTTTTGAAACTTTATTAATTGTGTGTGAGGTACTAGGCCCTTTGCAAACTGGTTGATACAAAATTGGATTACAGTCTTTATGCAGTTAATAATTGTCATATAAAGTCCAAAGCATAGAATATAGTTGTCAAAGAAGGAGAGGTGTATTGTGTGAGGGCCTCTCTCTCACTTGCACCGTCTAACAAACCAAACTTTATTTCGTGTTCTCGCTTTTACATAGCAGAAATGCACAATCGTTAAGAGGAATTGATCCATATTCCCTCCCGACCAACCGTTTCTCTGGACAATGACCTGTGTATTAAGGCTTTGTTATAATACCTATCGAAGAGGACAGAGGTAGTTTAGACTTTAACGTTGGCTGTTGGAGGAAAAAGACAAACATAAATCCCACACTTTTTTCCCCTTATCTTGTTTCTTTTTCTAACTATTATTCTTTCTTCTTTTTTTTTTCATAAACCAGAATTCACAAACGATAGCCGTACTTTATCATTGATGAGCGAAGGATTGAGAGTGGAACGCTCCTAATGCAATGTATGCCCAACTTTTAAATGAAAGACTATTTCCTATTCTGCTCTTCCTTTCCTCTCGTGACATTTTTTATTTATTTAATATTATTTATGTTTTTAGAATTTTTTAATTTTAAATGTTATTTTGTTTTTAAATTTATTTTATTAATTTATCAATTTTAACTATTTTAGACTTTTCTATATCAAAAATTTTTTATTCCAAAACTCATTTATAATGCTTCTAAATTAACATTTTAAATTATTTGAATTAATTTTACATATTTCTTTTATAATTTTAAATATTTTCCTCTTAGTTTATATTTTTAAATAAATTAAAACATACTCATACATTGCATGATATACTTACTAACGTGCTACCTATACTTATAAATGGCATTTACAATTGTAAAAAATACAAACTAAAATCCATTTCTAACTTAGAATCGGTTGGAACTGATTATCCTACCACGGGTTTGACTCTACATACAACTATACAAGCAAACATCTGAGTTATTTTTGCCTTTTTAAGTAACTTTTAATCTTCTATTTATCTCTTTCATAACAAAGTAATTTTTAAAAATAATATGGCAATAATCATTAATTAAAAAATAGCAATTAAGATTATAATAAAATACTTATACATATATTAAAAATATAGAATAATTAAATTACAATTACTATTTTTAATTAATAATTATAACCATACTTTATTTAAAAAGGGCATTGCCATTTTAAACTAGTTAAACTTTCAATCTGTCATACAATCTTACCCGATTTCGTACTGTACTTTTATTATAAAAACTGAAAAACTGTTACGTATGCTAACTTGTGATCATAATTACATTTTTTTGTGATTAAACTTTTTTATTTTCGATAAATTCAGTGTTTATTTATTTTAAAATTAAATAAAAATATTAAAGTATTTAAATATAATAATAACATATATTCAAATGAATCTCAATCATAAATTTCTCATTAAAATATATGCACGACAAGAAAAATAATTTTAAAAGTTTAAACCAATAGGCTCAATCATAATTCATCATTATGTTATCGATAGTCTCTTGTAGATCAAATTATTCGAAAGATTATACAATGTGAAAAACCAGCACAATTCACACCAAATTTACTAATTCGCCTTTAAAGATACTTTCCAAATTAAGACTAACACGTGGGCAATTTTGGTTAAACATAAGATAAAAATAGATTAAGAAAACTTACTACGTTTTCCTTCAAAACGATGACTATTTTGATAAAAACCGGCGAAAAATTTAAATAGCGTGTCGTGGATGATGAGATAATGATTTGTGGTAAAGCGTTTAAAGATTGATAATTTAAAAGATAAATATATATTACTAAAAGAATTGATAAAAAATGAAATTATATATGGAATTCTACTGTGTGCATAATCATGACTGGATTTTGGGGCAGTTGTACGAGTCCTTTTTTTTTTTGTGTTGGACCATTGACAACATCGACTGTTTGTCGTTATTGTAAAAGGGCTAATGATCATTTCACCACTCACCAGCCACTTAAAACCTGCTACTCATTGCTCCCACCTTCCCGCATATTAATATTCTTAAAAAATGAGAATTAATGAATAGATCTACTTAAAGATCATTATTGATTTAAACAATGAATACATCAAATTCAAGGTTTTTATCTATTTTTTGCTACATTGGTCTTTCTCCATTTAATTGCATCATCATAAACTCAAATTTTAATTGTTATAGTAATTTCTTATTAAATTAAATAATAATTATTATATATATATATACAGAAACGTTTATCTTGATCTATCCCTTTTTAAATTTTATAATAAATCTAATTATCATAAATAATTAATAAAATTTGATATATTAACAAATAAATAAAATTTAAAAAACAAAATGAATTTAGGTGGATAAATTATACGTATGTGTATATGACAAATGTAAATATTAAATAATTAAAGCTTTCTAGATATCCACAGATGTAATTAAATAATAATTAACCAGTTTCGATATACGTACAGTAAAATATATCTCCTTACATTTTCTAATCAAGGGTTAGGATTAAAAAAAAATTGCTTACTGTAAAGTATGTAAAATTAAATTTATAGATAATTAAAGACTAGGGGATTTTGAATAGTAGAGATTTCATACCTCTTTTCAATGAATATTTTACATAAACACGGTAAAAAAAAACCAAATTTTCGTAAATATATTTTTAAAATAATATATTTAATAATTATGTTAGATTTTATTGATAAAAATTAAAATATAGAAAAAAAATAAAATATTGTTAAAGCTTTTTATATTTAACTAAAGCTGTATATTTTATTTTAAAAAAAGAAGAAGCAGTGCATTTAATGAAACGCAAAGAAAGAGAAATTTGTTCTTACCATAACGGCTAAAAAGAAAGGAAGGAGATCAAGATAAGAAACGAAATGAAAATAATAATAATTTACATAATAAAAAGAAATTATGAGGAATATAAAAATAAGTATAAAAGTTAACGTTTCTTAACAAATATGAATTTTGAAAGTTTAAATTTTTTTATAAAATGAGTGAATTCGAAAAAAAAAAAATTATTTTGAATAAAATTATTTTAGTCGATAAATTTTGAACATAAAATAATGTAATTGATTTAATTAAAAATGAAAATTTTAAAATTTTAGATAAAAAAAAATTACCGTGAATCATATTTTCTAAAATTGAAAAAATAAAGGAATTTAATTAGTTTGGAAAAAAGTAATTAATCCTTATTTTAATAAAAACTTTATTTCTTAATGTCTAAAAATAAGAAAAGATTGAGTTGAATATGAGTCTTAGAAAAACATTACAAATAATTTTTCCTTTAAATTATATAAAAAAGAAATCCAAAATAAAAGCAAGAATGTTTATTATCTTTATTATAAACCAATGAAACAACAAAGGACCCACATGTCAAGAGGCAGTACGGCCACGTCATTGATCCCTATAAACCCATTCTTCCCTGAACTAATGAACAGCGGTTTGCCGTTCGAACGTTCACCGTTATTCCCTCTCTGGCACTCACACACACTCGCATTCACTCTTCCATTGTTATGTTAATGGCGCTGCCATTAAGCTCCATGCGTGTCAGTGTGTGCGCGAGACGTTCCAATTCAGAAATTTTCTCTCACGGTTACATCCACCGCAACAACAAATAGAGCCGTTGGAACGGTAGTTAAAATCCTGCGTTCCCTTCCAATGGAACCCACTCGCCACTTGGTATTCTATTTTCCACTCACATTCTCTATTCTTTAAGTCCAACCCTTCTCACAACAGCAACATTTGAGTTTGCATTGGATGCTACTGTTACCAAGCTACTTCAGAGATACCACTTTTTTTCTTCTTCCAATCCATTTTCGCCCTCTCTCATGCGTGCTCCTTCTACATTGCCTCAGTTTATAGTGAAGGTGCATTTTAAAGGGTATTTTTGTTACAAGACAAAGAGGACATTCTTTGCTCAGATCTGCAAAGTGAGTATGGCCCTAGCCTTCAACTTCATTTACCCTTCCAATGAAATTTGAAAATTCTCGATTTTGACCATCTCCACTGAAAAGTTAACACGGAATAAAGAGCAAAAAGATGCACGACATCTGGGAGAAGTTGAAACATGCTACTTTTTTTTTTAAAAAAAAAAAAACTGATTAAATTATGTTCCCTTTTTTTTAATTAAAAAAAACTTAAAAAAACAGAAGCTGCAAGCTCATTCTTTTATGCACAAGTTTCTCAGTGTCCGTTTCGACTTTCATAGACAATCTTCTAGGAAACAGATTTCCTTTTCCACCCTTTTTTGGTTTTCCCCTTTGTCTCAAGCTCTCCTTTTTCCTCTTTTATTTCGATTTTCTCAAGCGGGAAATTTTATTTCTTTTTATTTACACTAACAAACTTGTGGTGATTCATTTGCAGTAGCGGTGTTGTTGCTGTGTAAATAAGGTAGCAGAAGAAACACCTCGTTCCCTGCTGCTGTTGGAAGTGAAAGGAAAAAAAAAACTTGCAATGGAATTTCTACGCATTTTTTCTTCCATTTACCTTTTGTGTATGATTCTCTGGCAAGGAAATGGTGAACCTGTGGAGGATAAGGAGGCTTTGCTTGAGTTTGTGAACAAGTTTCCTCCTTCTAGGCCTCTGAATTGGAATGAGAGCTCTTCCATGTGTTCTTCTTGGACCGGAGTTACTTGCAATGAAGAGAGGTCTAGAGTAATAGCAATTAGGTTACCAGGGGTTGGCTTTCATGGTACTATTCCACCCGATACCATTAGCCGTCTCTCAGCGCTGCAAACTTTGAGCCTCAGATCCAATGTGATAAGTGGTCATTTCCCTTCTGATTTCTCTAATCTAAAAAACTTGTCTTTACTCTATCTTCAGTTCAACAATTTGTCTGGTCCTTTGCCTGATTTCTCAGCCTGGAAGAACCTTACTGTTGTCAATTTGTCCAATAACCGTTTCAATGGCAGCATTCCTGTTTCCCTTTCCAATTTGACTCAACTTTGTGGTTTGAACCTTGCAAACAATTCTCTTTCCGGTGAAATTCCTGACCTCCAATTGTCCAGATTGCAGGTTCTGAATTTGTCTAACAATGATTTACATGGCAGTGTGCCTCAATCTCTTTTGAGGTTTCCTGAGTCAGCATTCTTAGGGAATAATGTTTCTTTTGGAAGATCTGCTGATGTTTCTCCGGTGCCTCAGCCGGCTCCACCTTTGAGGCCTAAGAAGCATGGAAGGCTCGGTCAGACAGCACTGCTGGGAATTATTATTGCTGGTGGCGTTTTAGGTCTTGTGGCTTTTGTTTCTTTGCTGTTTGTCTGCTGCTCAAGGGGAAGTGATGAAGATGCGGCCTTTGGAGGGAAATTGCAGAAGGGGGACATGTCTCCGGAAAAGGCAGTGTCAAGGAACCAGGATGCAAATAATAAACTGGTTTTCTTTGAGGGATGTAATTATGCCTTTGATTTGGAGGATTTGTTGAGAGCTTCAGCTGAGGTGCTGGGAAAGGGAACGTTTGGTACTGCTTACAAGGCAATCCTAGAGGATGCAACCACAGTTGTTGTGAAGAGGTTAAAGGAGGTAGCTGTTGGAAAGAAGGATTTTGAGCAGCACATGGAGATTTTTGGAAGTCTCAAACATGAGAATGTGGTTGAGCTGAAGGCATATTATTATTCCAAAGATGAGAAACTGATGGTATATGATTACCACAGTCACGGAAGCGTCTCTTCTATGTTGCATGGTATGTACCATTGTTTTAGACCATTGCAGTCTTAAATTTCCGCCAATTCAGTTATGTTCTGACATGCAGTTTGGCTTTAATCAAATACACAAAGATATATATGGTCAATTTTTTTGTTTTTTATGAAAGCAATGTTCATAATAAGAACAGGTCCCTTGATTCTTCAGGTAGCTTTTTGTATGTGTTCAATTCTCTTACTTAGGTGTAGCTACTGGCTACCATACTTGGCTATAAACATATGAAGCCTTAAACTAATTTTTTCAAAACTACACTGGCCTTCCTTTTATGAATTTGAATCCTCTAAAGTAAAGATGTGTAAAAAGCGAGAAAGCGTAGGGTGTATTCATCATTTATTTGAGTTAAAGTACCTTGTAAAGCTAACTTATTTCAAATTTATGGTAGATATACCCTTATCTTCTTACTTTACATTTCTCTCTTTAGAGGATGTATTGAAATTTGAACATGTACTTACATGGCTAAAATAGATTTTAAATAAACAACTTCAAAAAATGTGTTTGGTAGGAGCAACTGTCTTAGGGTGTATGGTGTATGACATGTTGATACATTAATCACATTTTATCCTCTACCATATCATACCTATAACATCTTTACTGTTATGTTACTATTTTACAGAATGACTGTTAAGCTTCACATTATTTAAAAATAGTAGAGTTGTAGAAGCACTCAAATATTGATCATCGGCAATCTGATAAGATAATCCACACTCGGGAGGAAAGTAAATACGTGGATACATACGTGTCTTTTCAATATTTGAGTGCTTGTACAACTTTAGTGCCCCCATAGTGACAAACACTTTGTACTGTCACAATTAGTGCACCTTACATACACAATATTTGCTGTATTGCAAGGTAAGTCAAGATTCAAATTATGCAAATAAATAATCAATTAGAAACAATTTGTCTTGAAAATGCTATTCCTGTACATTCTACTCATGACACAATTACATCTATTTGCTTTCCATGTAAAAGTCTCTGCTTTCTGAGAATTTCAGGTAAAAGAGGAGAGGATAGAGTGGCTTTAGATTGGGATACTCGGCTGAAAATAGCTTTAGGTGCTGCAAGAGGCATTGCTCGGATCCATGTTGAGAATGGTGGCAAGCTTGTACATGGCAACATCAAGTCATCAAATATCTTTCTCAACACCAAACAGTATGGCTGTGTATCTGACCTTGGCCTGGCAACCATATCAAGCTCACTTGCCTTGCCAATCTCACGAGCTGCCGGTTACCGAGCACCTGAAGTTACTGACACCAGAAAAGCAGCCCAACCCTCAGATGTTTACAGCTTTGGGGTGGTGTTACTGGAACTTCTGACTGGGAAATCCCCTATCCACACAACTGGTGGTGATGAGATTATACACTTGGTAAGGTGGGTTCATTCAGTAGTGCGTGAGGAGTGGACAGCTGAAGTGTTTGACTTGGAGCTGATGAGATATCCAAACATAGAAGAAGAGATGGTGGAAATGTTACAGATAGCAATGTCATGTGTGGTGAGGATGCCTGATCAGAGACCAAAGATGTCTGAAGTTGTGAAGATGATAGAAAATGTGAGGCAGATTGATACTACACACACTCAGCCAACATCTGGGAAGCAAGAACAACTTCAATTTTCTCAACTTAACAATGCTAATTCTCCTTCCTCTCCTTCCTACTTTCCAGAGGGAAGAGTATGAACGAAGCTGTTGCCTTTATTTGATTTCAGTGTATCTTGTCAATGTTTTACTCCAAGTTCAGAACAAGAGCGTGGTTATTATTATTATTATTATTATTATTTTTTACCATATTTAAGTTGCCTAAGTTAGTTAAAGTGTGCTAGTTTTGCCGCTGTCCAAATTTCAGGTGGTTATACGTGAAGCATTTCTTGTGCGTGTGAAGCAATTTTTACCACGAAGATGCGCTTGTATTACTTTTTCCTTCCTAACAATTGTTAACCTGAAAATAAGAATGTGTGAATTCTTGAAAATTATGGAACATGGGTCAGCCTCAATTTCATCAGCTAGGAAAAATTAAAACTCAATGCCTCAGTATTTGTGTTTTTGCGAATATATATTAAATTCTTAAAGAAGTTTGAGACCGAGATTAGCATGAGAATATGTGACGAGAGATTATAAAACCAATGATGAATGAGCACGTAGCATGAGAAAAAAACAGTTGTCTGTCCCCTTGACTTTTCAGAGGAGTCTAATGCGCTCCACAAGAGTACAATTGTTCGGCGGACTCTGCTTCCAGCATTCATTTGTTGCCATTATTTTGACCCCTTTCTCACTCTCATCTTAAACAGCTAAGCATCTTAATTATTAAAATATTTTAATCAAATAATAATAAACATAAAAGACAATTTTATTCCAGTTTGTTTTGAAGTCAAAAATTAATTCTTATATTTTTCAATAAAAAAATGAATGTTTCAATGCAAATATGTGCCGTAGTTTAGATTAATTTAGACATATTTCAATTACATTTAACAATTTAAAATCAATTTTGCTAAATTTTAAAGTACTAATGGTCGCTTTTATTGTAGGAGGCAGAGATATCATGAAATGCAGTAACGTGCCCCTGCTATCCCTGTCATAAATGTAGAGGATCCTGCTTGTTTTCACCCAAGTAGAAATTCCCCAAGATGGATGCCGCGTACTGTTTTTCCCCAACTCGTGATGAGTCAAAAACTGAATAGAGTTCAGCGTAAAAAAAAGCTCTGATTCAATCATTTTTACAGGAATAGTTTTAAATTTTTGTATAACATTTTTTGTTATTTTTCTTATAGATTAAACTAAGAAAATATTAAATATTTTTTATATTTTTAAGATATTGAATAGATTTTTTATTTAATATTTTCTTAATAAGCTATTATCAGGTCAATTTGACCAGACAGGAATGAAAGCCTAGTTCTCAGGTACAGTTGGTAGTAATGGAGGATTTGATGGATATGATAAAATTAAGACCACTTGTCTTAGCTCGATGGTTGCTGACTTACACAGCACTATTTCTTTTAGTTCACAGAATATCATGATAGAAATGGTGTTCCAATTTTCAAGCCCACATGAATTCTTTACAATAATACTATTTTCACTTTTTATTATCACCACATCTTTTTTTTTTTATTATTTATCATTTTCTATTGCATTGCATCACTCATTTCATATTATTTTCTTTATAATTTATCTTTTTTAATTGTAAAATTATTTTGTAAGACTATAAAGTGAAAAAATATTTATTTATTAATTCTATCAATGTATGTCCAAAAGTATATACTAAAAAAATTAATAAACAGTATATTTTTATTAAAAATTGTAATATTTAATACCATAAATATATTAAATTATATATTTTTCTTTTATAAAAACTACTATATGTAGATTTGTATTATGTATTATTGTATATATATTAAAATATTAATTATTTATAATTTAATTCTGATATCAATTCTGAGGAAGTTTAACAAAAATTATTTAATATCATTAAGAAAATACGATTATTCCCGATATCAATTCTGGTTTATTCACTCTTTTATAAGGAGTTCCATTGATTGAGAGGCTTGGATGGTGAAGTGATCCAAGATACCGTAAATAGTGTTTCGTTTAATAATGGGTTGATGGTGTTGGCAGGATCACATCTGGGCTAATGTTAAGTTTTCTTATTGGGCATCTTATGAAAATAGGGCTGAGTTTATAGAACAGTTTCATTACATGAATATGAAAAATTGGCACTACAAATGGTATTATATAATTTTTTTTATTTTTCACTTACTTTTTTTTTTCTTTTTTATATACACCCTAAAATTCTACAATAGAGGCAACGAGTCGGGTATTTAAGTCTACTGGCAAGTTATTATGGTTTCGATTTTCAATTTCACTGGTTTGTGGGTTGGGCGGTTACTTTAATTAACATTGACCATGTTGATATTGGAATTTTGATCCTTTATGAAGCCGAATACCTTTTTCCTTCCCACCTCGTATGTGATTAAAAAAATGATGGTTTAGATGGCATGGACGCTGAGCACACTTGGAAGAAAACCTATTCACACGTACAAATAGAAACATAAATTCATATATATTTAGATATAAATCATTAGATTTATTTTACTTTTTATATTTTGTTTTAAAAATTTGTTAGCCATTAAATAAAAGATAAACATAGATAGATGAAGTTTATATGATTGTTTAGAAGCAAATGTTCAATCCCAGTTTACATACTGGCAGAAATTACCATAAGTTTTATGTATCATGCAAAAATCATTATATAGAAGTTTCATTTTGTCAGATAGAAAATTGCCTTGCAAATCTGCCCTCTACTTGCTAGTTTGTTGCAAAGACATTGCTAACATGTTTTTATTTGCTTTGTTGGGTCTTCAACGTTTTTATATCTTTTACTTTTTTGCTGGTCGAGTAACATTTTATATCTTTATGACAGACAGTGAATAAAAATATTGCAAAGCTGGATTGGTAAAAAAAACAACATAGCTTGATCTCTACAATTTATTTTCACACTTTTCCTTTATTTTTTAACCTTATTTTTTAAAAAACTTTATTTCCAAAACCGTCCTTCTTTCAATATATAAAATATACTTTCAGAAATTAATTTTTAGAAATGTATAAAATATATTTTTAAAAAACTATTTTTTAGAAATATATTTTATATTTATAAAAATGATGATTTAAAAAAAAATTGGAAGTATGCTTTATACCCTGAGGGAAGCTAATTTTAGGAAGTATACTTTATATCTACAAATAATGTTTCTAAAAACATTTTTAAAAATATGTTTTATATACTTCAGAAAATTAGTTTTTAGAATGTGAAAAAATGGGAGTGCACTGATGTGGAAAGAAAGGATGCTTTTGATTAAAAATTATTGTCTTTTTTAGAAAAAGAACGGGCTTGTGATTAAAAAAAATGGGTGAAAAAGAATGGGTACTTGAGCACTTTTTAGGGGCTTTACTTTTCGTATTTTTTTTTTTTTTTTACCTTTTTAATTTTTTAAAATTTTTTTATTATTATTTTATTTTTTATATTTTCTTATTTTTTAAAAAAAAAAAAATTTTCCTGCAAATTAATTTACTGAATACACTGATGCATTCCGTAAGTTAATTTATGAAAAGTGTTCAACGTTTCCCAAAGTAGTTTGCTGACTACTATAACATTCAATTACAAAGAAATAAATAAAAAAAAAAAAGAATGGAGGTATTTTTATTTTTTTCCTGTAGACGAAGTGCAAAAAGAAAATTAAGGTGGAAAAAGCAATTCCCTTGTTTTAGCCCATACAATATGTTATACCTTATAGGTGATGCTATTTTTAAATTTAAAAATTTTATTTTGGGCTTTAAAGGTTTTTCATTTTTTTGTCCAATAAGTGTGTAAACAAAAAGATGTCCATCATCATATATGGATTATGAACCACCCATTGGCCCAGTGAGCTTAACCGTTAGTCCTTAGTCGTGACTGCTCTCCGTCCCAAAAAGGGCCAACAAAAAAGAGAAAAGGACTTCTCTCTGTTAGTAGAGTGCCTCACAGTGCCTGTGAACTCTGATAAGAAACTTAAGAGGAGACCATGGGTTACAGAATTCAGACCGTAGTGGATCATGATCCCTTTGACGATGGGTTTCCATGTAAAGCCTTGTTCGTTTAAGCAATGAAAGGGAATTTTCACGTTTTTTAAATACAGAAACCTCCGCCATAATCAAGTTCTTTCAAAAGAAAAAAATAAATAATATGAACCAATTTTATTTTTAATGGAAATCCATAACTGGCACTAAGTCTGTTTAACCGCTCGAAATCTATATCGAGAAAACAAAATAGCTAATAGTATATGTGTTTAACTATTTTTTTATGGATTAGTATTAATTAATTATTTATTAGAATAATATATATATATACTTTATGAGTTATTAAAATCCATTATAAAATTAATTTTTTAATTATACGCATATTTAATGGATGAACTTGTTGTGGGGCTTTAATACAAGTAACTTGCAATAGGTTATGCTATTTCAATTTGGAATTTATAAAGAGGTCCTTAATCTTTACAGTGTTGAACCATGTATAAGTGTATTTCCAATATGGTAACAACTACATGCTTTTCAATTCATCCTTTTATCATTCTTACAAGTTTGATTTTACGTTAAATTCACGCAGCAAATAAGGAATTAATAATTTTTTAATAAAAAAAAGTCATAATATTGATAATAGTACATGTTATACTTTCCTATAAAAAGTCACTTTTAATTCTTTAGAAGGCCGTTAATTAGCATTTTCTGCAAAACAAAACTTTCGAATCTTAAACTATGTTACTAAATTATTTTTAATCAAAATTAACTTCATAGAATATTTTACTTGAATTTTACCTGCAACGGGAAACCACGATTTTGAAGACAATTTTGGCAAAGAGAAAAAATGTGTCCACGGAGCAACAACCATTTGAGAGGTGATACAAGGTGAAAGTAATGGATCCTACATTATGTTTGCAAACGCTCAACCAATACACACGCAAACTGAATATACAAATTAAGAAGGTTCCATAAAAGTTGACAGTGTACTGCGACCTATAGTAATTCTACAATTTTGGTATAAGATGTGCAGTAAGGGAAATTCCCACTTTGATGAAAAATAATGAAAAGGAAGAAGGTAAAGATTGTCTTAATTGCGGATGCAGCTACCTTTGGAGAAGCAGATCCGGTCAGCTAGATCACGTTTTCAATTTTCCATTTATTACTCTGGTCAAAATGATCTAACATCCAGGGCCATGTTAAAAAATTTTTCCTAACTTACTGAAGAGTCATTGCTAAGGTATTTAAATTTCCACCAGCCACTAAATTTCTATAAATTATCCCACCAAAAAAGTCTATGTCATATCGTTGCTCATTAGATCCTTGGAGTAGAAAAAGTAAGAAAAGATCGTTTTTTAAAAGGACATAACTCTTGTAGATTCTGGTGCTTAAATAATGTCACTCATGGTATTGATTATTGAAAGTTCGAGAGAAACTCTAATAAATGAGATTGTGTAAGGGAAAGAAGGATATACTTAATAGTAAATAACCTGAATGCTTATTCCTTTTAAGGTAACTACTTTTTTTCCCTGATATCTATGAGTTAGTTAAGAGGGAGAGTGTCAAAATGCAAGCAAAACAGTTGTGATATTCTGTAAACTTGTTACCTACCACTAAATCAAGTAAACTTTTAATATTGTGCTTACAATGATATTTAGTAAAAACAAGACATTAAAATAGAAGGGACGCTTAATTAAGTGACTAGTGACTAAAATGGAGTATAGTGGAGTCAGTCATGTGAAACCTTAAAATTTGTCGGATTCAATCAAGGGGAAAATAATTAGTGTTATTGCTGCTTTGTGTAAGGCCTCAAACAATAAACATGCCCATCTCAGATTATCTAATTAAGTTCAGAAGAAGCTGAGGGTGAAAATTTTCATTTCTGATTTGGAAAGAAAATATGTTTCATGCTTAATTCTATGGTAGTGCTTCCAATTTGAAGTGCTTGCAAGGCTGGTATCTACCCAGATGGCATATGGTGCACATGGTCCCCCACAAACCAATTAATGGAGAGCTTATGCTGTTCCAGTGAATCTTTCTGCTGCTTAACTCTGTACTAAGTATTCTTGTCCCAAGTGTGTTCTATGCACAGAATAAAGCTTGCATTACATCTCAACAAAAAGGAAAAAAATAAACTTTTCTTATAAGTTAAAATATTTATTAATTAACGGAACAGTTAAATGAAAAAATTCCTCAAAAGATTGCAATACATAACTTGTTTTACGTGTATGAAGAGTTTGATTCACTTTACCTCCCTAATTGATTTTATCTTTTTTCTTGATAAGTGACTGTTGAAAAAATATTTCTAAACTGACTCAAATTAGTTGGCTGAATCAGAACGCATGAAGAAGTACTTCTTTCAGGTTAGGTATTAAATCATGAATTGTAAAATTATATTATTAATATGTTTATTTACACATTTTAACTGAAATGATTTTTCCGCCTAATATGTAGACCGTATGGTAGATTGGACTCTGTTCAAGCCTATCTCAAGCACGAGGTTGGGTTCTGTAATAATGGAAAAATCATGTACAACTGCAATTCTAGATGAAAGTTTTGCACTCAATATCCACTTAGGTTCTAGTTTCCCTTCATTAATATATAATCTTCTATGTTTGGTGGTAATTTCTTCTCAAGTAAATCCTTTGGAGCCGATTGGGTTCGAGGTGGTGCATGACTTGCATGTGGAGAAAATGTTTAAATCAATATTTAGGGTATAATTATTTTATGTCAACCGATATTCTTTAAAATCCTAAATCATATCCCTTCACTTCACTGTACACACATATACATATATATGCAGAAAAAGTTGTTTTTATATAAAATAAATAAATTTAGATTATAAATTATACAAATTATTAAATTTAGAAGTTCTTTAAAATTGTATGTTTATTTTTAAAAATATTTTTTAGATATTATCATATAATAAAAATTAATCATTTATAATTTTTAAAAATTATTGTTCCTTTTCATTTTTACATGGAAGAAAATCATTATATACATATATATATAATTAGAAATCAAGTATTTACTAAAATATTTTAAAACTAATTATTTACTAATTTTTCCGAACCTTTATTAATTAATAGACATATCATTTTACATATGTTGTCCTAATCCGTGATATTAAAAATAACATATGCTAGCTACCATTAATTTATCAAGGAAAAAGAAACTTAGAGAGTTTAATTCTCTGTTTGTTTTAATAATTATAATTAACCGGTTAATTAGCCCAATTCTTTCTCTTTACTTATACTAATACTACAGAAAGTTATACAAAGGAAGAAAATAAAAGTATAAAGGATATTTTATTTGATTAAGTTGAAAATCTAAAACCTAAAGCGAATACAATTTTATTTAAACAAATTAAATTTTTTTTCTTTGTGCAGCTAAATGTTAACAAATGGCTTTCTTATCTGTAGAAAATAATATTAGTAAAGAAAAAAGCAAATAATTATTAGTGTACCTGTATTTCAATAATCATCTATGTAAGTCTTTGATAGTATCAATCTACCAATCCATTGTTCAGGAATTCTATAATAGCGCATCCTAAAACGTGAAATAAAACAAGAAACAAATGAAGCGCACCTCTGTGCTAATTTACTTGAGAGTAACCAAGTTCTCATAAAATAGTATAGATGGTGTGTGGAAAATGGCCACGCTTACGTTGTGTCGTCTTATACAGGAAAAATTTATCACGCAAGTAAATAGAAAAAAATATATATTTTTTTATTTATATACAAGTAAAAATATACATCTATTTATATATAAGTGTAATTGTTAAATTTATTTTATTTTTTATTTTAAGAAACTATTAATTATTAAATAAAAATATAAATGAATAGAATTATTTTATAGAATCGTCACTGGTCTTATATGTATGTCCCGCAACACTGTACACTCAGCGTTCAGCACGGGTTGTTAATATTAACTCATATATGTTGTGTTGTATCTTCCCCACCAACCCTCTGCCACAGGAACAGTGCATAAGGGGTACCTCAAAATCAGGTAATTACACTAATTTATTCGTCACCTTTAGAAAAAGCACTTGAATTATATATTGGCCCTACATTGAGACACGGTGAGAATTGCAGACTTTTCTGACACAGATGGCCAATCAAACAAAATTAAGTTTCTTTACGTGATTAAGCATAATAAAATGGTGTGTTATATTTTACTTACATAATTTTATAAAACTTTTTAATTCTTAAAATAAATCTAAACTTTTAATATTAAAAGGTCCATTATGGTTAATTAAATTTTTTACTTGTTCAAATACAAAAGCATTAAAATTACTATAATTAATCTAATAATAAGAAGCTAAAATAATTTACAAATCTTGATATTTAAAAAAAGTACAACATTATTGTACTATTATCACCATGACAAAGTACTTTTTTAGAGGTTATTTTTGGTAATTTCAACGTTTGCACAAACATATTAAACTGGTGTAGCAATGAACAGTTATTAAATTGTGTCGTTGTGGTTTGATTTACCTTAATAAAGGTCATTTTGCCCAGTCAAACTGTCGCCCGTGTAGAACTCCTTTCACTTTTTCTTTATTTAAATATACTTTTGGTTCTTATACAAAACTTGTTTTTTGATTTGATTCATATATAAAAAAATGGTAAAGAAATTCTTAGATGAAAAAATATTTTCTATATAATCTTTAGCGTGATATCACGTGATAATAATATCGTTAGAAAAAATTTAACATAAATTATAAGTTCAATCAATTACTTGAAATTTTTTATTATATGAATTATGTTTTATAAATTTTTATAAATTAAAATATTATTTTATACTTTATTAAATAATATTAATTTAATATATGATATATCAGTAAAATATAAATAACTATCGATTATCAAATTAAATATCTATAAATTTTAAAACTTGATATATAAAATTATTATATTAATATCATATTATGTAATATTTAAATTTACGAAATTGATATCTTAACTGTAACAAAATTAAAATTAAATAATTATAATATAAATTACTCCTTTAACAAGTAAATCCTTTCCTCCCTTCTCTTTATGTCTATCTCTATCTGTACATTTATCTATCAATATATATATTTTGTTGCTCCAATTTGTGAAGAAATTTCCTCACCTTCTTCTTCAACCAAGCAAAGTAACTACAATGAAATTCAGACTCCTAAACAATAAAAACAAAATACAAAACTTAGTAATTATAGTTTTACATTAGTATTCTTCACTCAATTTCACTGGCACCCAAAATCCTAAGCTAAGAACATTTCCCTTGGTAGAGCACACGTGTAGAAAGATCTCTCGAGATATTTTAGAAAATTTTGAAGAGTGAAAAGCAACCTTTTGACCACAACGAAATCAATCCTCTTTTTTATTTGCTGAGTCACTCTAACGAACTAGCATTAGATGATGTAACAGAAAGTAGTATGATAATAACTTTAAACATGTTTGAATCTTTCAGGAATTATTTTAGTAATTCCTATCTTTCTTTACCAAGATTGTTAACTCTTAATTTTCACATATCAAAATAACATTTTAGTATTAGCTCAATAGGATTTGTTCATGTTCTTTATCAGCCTTAAATTTTATGGTCCGTATCATGCTTTAAAGATTAAGTCACTTATTAAAAGAAGAATAAATTTTTAACGTATGATTAAATAAATAATAAAAATAGAAAATAGAAAAAATTATTAAACATATAATATTTAATATTAACAAAAAATTAGATTGCATTTTTAAAAAAATATTATATATATATATATATATGTGTATATATTAAAAATTGAAATAACAAAAACATCAATTTATACTTTTATTGTAATTTGACTGTAATTTATCTATTATGGAGTCAATGAAATTAAAATAATACAATATAGTAAATAATCAAGTAAATAAATTAGCTTCATAACTTTATAGTAACTCGGTATTAGTTTCTTAGACCTTTATCTGATAAAAATAAATATCACTAAAATAAAAACAATAAATTTTTATTATTAATTTTTACAATTTAAAAAATTGGTATATAAATATATATATATATTAAAATAATTATCATATATATCAAAAATATATTACATCTATTTTCATTTTATTTATAGTTGTACAAACTTTTTTTATATTTTATAAAAAAATATCATTCATAATATATATATATTATATAAACATATATAAATATTAATAGTTGAATAATATATTTGTAAATATCTAAACTTTTTAAAATTTAATATTTATGATTATAAATATTATAATATAATTCGATTGAATTAATGAATTTTATATTTTGTAAAAATTATTAAATAAATATAAATATTAAATTTGACATATGATATTAATAAACCTTGGTTTATAATATAATTTAAATATATTATCTAAATATGTGTAAATATTGATATTTAAATAATATATTTATAAATATCTAAATTTTAAAAACTTTAATATATATAATCATAAAAATATTATAACATAATTAAATATCTAGATAGATGAATTTTATAAAAAAAATATTTTTAATGCAAACATTAAGTTTAAAATGTATATTTTTGCAATTTTTATTTTAAATTTTAAAAATTAAATATATTTATTTGTAAATATATAAATAATTTTGACACATTATATTATTCTAATAACTAATTGGTTAATAATTTACTTGTTAATTTTTAAAAAATTCTTTATATTTAAATGGTAAAATAAAAGGATTAAATATTTTTTTAATTTATAAAATATTTAAATTTTGACTTTAATCTTTTAAATTTAAAATTTTGTATTTAAATTTTTATTTTTGAAATAATTTGATTATACTTCCTATATTAACTTAAATTATATTAAATTAAAATATATTAATTATAATTAAAAGATTATAATTAAGATATTTCATAAAATAATTAAATTTGTTTAATAATAATTAATTTAATTTAATTTAAATTAATTTAAATTAATATAAAAAATTATGATTATGATTTTTTTAAAAATTAAAAAGATCTAAATCAAAAAAATTAAAATCAAAATTTAATTATTTTATAGAAATTAAAAATATATTTAGCCTTAAAATAAAATTATTACTTTGAACAATAAGAATATATTATATTATATATTTTTTATCTAAATTTAAAATATATGTGTAATGTATTTTTTTTAATACATATAGCCTCAAAGCTTGTTTATCTTATGGAGCTCAAGAGTGCATGCAAAACGAGGAACTAAAGCTTTAGGAGTCGAAGATAATAAATTTTAGGAGTTGAGAAAATATTTTTTGTTTTTATTTATATTTATAAAAATTTTATTTTATTTTTATTTTTAGATTTTATACTAAAAAATAAAAAAAATATTTTATATTATTTTCTGTATAAAATATTTAAAAAAAACAAAAATTATTTTCTTAAACTAAACACCACTTTATTTTACTAGTGCTGTGTTTTTATCTAACAGTCTAACCTCCTTCTCCTCATTCCCCCAAGTCAAAAAGGAACAGAATAATTCATGTGGATTAATAGCATGTCCTTTGTCTCCTTGACTTCGCATAATCATTTTTTTTTAATCAAACTCACGTACCTTTTTTTCTTCTTCTGTTTTTTCATGTGATCTATAAGAAAATAAAAAAAAATTATTTATCTAACTGTTTAAATATTAAAAAAAATTAGTTATTTGTAATATATATTATATACATCTAACTATCATTAATTACAATAAATTATTACACCTAGTATTTATACTGCTAAGTAATAAATGAGAAAAATAATAAATTTTTATAAAGGATAGAATACTGAAAATAAATAATAAATTTTCAAAAAATCAACAATGTTAATTATATTTATTAACATATGTATTTTTTTTCTAATTGAACAGATGAAAAACAAAAAAAAATTATAAAAAATTATTTTAGTTAAATTAAAAATATTCATAACATGATAAACTATATTTTTTATACAAAATTTAAACATGAAATCTAATTTTTAAAATTAAATATATATCTTCTAAAATTTTGAATCAATCATTCTTTTACCATATTAGCAATTTCTTTTGAGCGATTATTTACGACACGAGAGCTACTCTGTTTTGATTTAAAATGTCGAGCCTGCTTATCACTGGTTCTTATTTGAAATTTTTAAATCTTTTTGTAATATTTTCTTGTATGTTTATTATGACAATTTATTTTTAATGTATTATTTACTATATAAATAAAATTGAAATATTTCTTAAAAATTAATATATTAAGTATATTTCCTTTTTTACTTGATTTTTTATAAAATAATAAAAAGATAAATAAAAGATTTTGCACGGCTCTCATCAGCTAGCAGTATCCTTGAACCAAAAAAAATAGTGAGATCCGAGAAAACTGAAATCTTATTTAACATATAACTAATATTTTAAGAATGTTAGTTTAAAAAATTAAGTAGAAAGTTTTTATTAAAAATTGTTTAAAAGGTCTAAAATTAAAAAAAAAAAATTGTTTTTTTTTATAGTTTTATAAGATCCTTTCAAGATAAATTTAGTGATTTTTAATATAAAATATTTTACATAATTTAATTATTTTATTTTTAAATTGACATAATTAAAATATAATAATTATTTTATTTTAAATAAATATAAATATAAATATAAATATAAAAAAAATAATTGAAAATTTATATATTAACCAATATTATTGTATATTTATATTTTTATATGTATAATTTGATAAGAATTGTCTTATAAAAAATTCAGAGGCAGAGGGGGTAATTTTTAACCAAATAGTCCTACTTATCATTTACCATGTTCAATGTTTTTTCTCTTCCAGGTAGCCATATATGTTGTCTCAAGCTCTAATTAACATTATACTTTTAAAATAAACACATATGGAACGGTTTTTTATTGTATTTTTATCAATTATTTAAAACACACCATATGAAAAAGCCACCCCGACCAAAAGCATATAAAAGTTAAAAGAACGAATGTTTCCCAATGGGAAATGAATCCATCACGAAATCAGTTATGTAAAGACCTATTAAATCAATCTTTGATCATAAAATAATTTATTTGATTTTTTAATGTTGTAAAGATTAAATTGGGATAGTTATAAGAAAAACAAGTAAAAAATCATGATTTTAAACGGGTTAAAAAATAAAAAATAATAGTTAGTAAAAAAGTTTAAAATATATATTTAATCCATATAAATATAGATAATATTTATAATAATATATTGACTAGTCTTAAATTTTGAAAATTCTTCCTATCATCATTTTATAGTGATGTAATATATATTTAATTATATTATACAAACAATTATTATAAGATGACATGTGATATGTAATAAAATAATATTGAAAATTAAAATTAGATACATTGAATTGCAAAAACTTTAAATTTATTTTATCTTAAAATAAATGAAAAATGAAAATAAAATGTTACTAAAAGTCGATTATAATTTTCTAAAAAAACAAAATTTAAAATGAAAAAAAACGTATTTAAGTTTCTAATAAATTATATACTAAAGGCCACTAATTAGGACCATTTTAAGATGACAAAAACAGAAAGGCGATTCAATGTAATCCATAATTAAACGTTGTAGGAGTATCTAATAAGTATATAATTGAAAGGGTATTCAAATTTAGTTGATTTAATTGGATGGGAGGTGAAAGTATGAGGGCTTGCTCACTTCTTTTCAGTCAAAGAAGGACTGATCTTTTGATCTGATCCAAAGTGTCTCATCTCACGTGATTGGTATGCCTTCTGTCCGCCCACGTGTCATTATATCATTTGCCAAATAACTGATACATTTCATATGTGTCTCTATCTACATTTCACCTCATCAAAGGTTAACAGAAATAAAATCAATCAATAAAACATTTGAAATATATATATTTACAGAAATTAAATGAGTTTTACTTTATTTTAAACCGGGTTTAGGTTATAGGTCCGTTGGATCCTATAAAACAGGTTTTCAGGTAACTAGAGAAAAAGAAACAGTACTTTTCTTCTACTCCAGAGTGTTCAGAGTCGAGTACCTTGCCGGCTTGCCCCAATCTCTCCTCTCGTACCCTTTCTTCTTCATAGCATTTCCTTGTGTTTCAGCTCTTTTGGCTTCAGTGCTTCTTCACACAGTACAAAATACTTTTATTTGCTGAAACTATCACAGAGTTGTGTTAGCTCATCATTTCAAAGTTCATAACAAAATAGTAGTACGAACCAATCATGAAGCAGTCGGAGAATTGGATTTCGGTAACGGTTACTGTTTTTTTCTTTTCCGGTGAAAGAAAGTGTTAAATTTTTTTTTAAAATTTTTTTAATGTTGAAAGTTTACCGGGAAATTTACAGTTTTGGGTCGCCCCCACAAGCTAGATATGGTTGTGCTGGGTTGTGTTCTCTCATGTGCAAGATTTGTTTTGTTGGAGGCAGCAAGTAGTTATTCTCTTCTCTCCTTTTAAACGTAACTTTCCTTGAAATTTCTCGTTCTTTAATAACTTTAGAAGGAGTATTTAACCCATATTGATATGCTACATTTCTCTCCCTTTTAAGCTTCTCTCTGACGTGTTCTCTGCTTTCCCTTTCCCTTCTTTATTTATTCTCTTCACCTCCCTCCCCGCCCGTGTCCACTCTCCAAGGAATCTCTCTCCTTTTCCATTTCACCCACTTCAATGCTAACATAATGCCTAACCACACTCACCACCTTAACCGCACTCAACTCCTCATCACACCTTCTCAACAACACTACAATATGAAGAACCATCCATATCCCAAACTCGTTCGAATACGTGTCATCGATGCTGACGCCACCGACTCATCCGAAGATGACCAACCCTCCGTGTCCTCCACGCGCCGCCGACTCAAAAACTTCGTTAACGAAATTACTATCGATTCCACCTCCTGCGACAACTCTGGCGTTAGCGCTGTTTCCAGGAAGAGAGGTAGGACCGGAAAAGGCGTGTCTCCGGCGAGTCGGCGGCGACCGAATATGTGCTCTGGTAAGAAATTCCGGGGAGTGAGACAGAGGCCGTGGGGGAAGTGGGCGGCGGAGATAAGGGACCCTTCACGGCGCGTGCGGTTGTGGTTGGGAACTTACGATACTGCTGAAGAAGCTGCCATTGTGTACGACAACGCCGCCATTCAGCTCCGTGGTGCCGACGCGCTCACCAATTTCATAACACCGCCGGCGGAGGCCAAAAAGTCCGGCTACAACTCCGGCGAAGAATCTCGAAACAACGAGTTGCATTCCCCAACTTCGGTTCTTCGGTGTTGTTCATCGTCTGAGGAAGCTGAGTCCGTAACCGTCAAGGACGACGTCGTTTATCCAGCGAGTGAATGCGAATATTCATGCGTTTCGGAAGATAAGTTGGAGTCGGAGTCAATATTTCCGATTCCGAGTGATGTGGTATTTGAGTTCGAAAGCACGTTGGATAATATATTTGATGACGTCGTTAATGTGCCAGAAAGTGTGTTCTTCGGGGATGATTTGGCTGGAAGCTTGGTCACCTGTGGTGAGAGTTTTGATTTTGGGTTCAGAAGTTGGCATAGAGAGTGTGATAGTTTCCAAGACATTGGGGATTTGTTTGTTTCGGATCCCCTTGTCGCTCTTTGATTGCTTTGCTTCTTTCAAACTTGAAACCATTCTCGTCCCTCTATTGCCAACAAAAAAATGGGCAAGTTTTGTATCGATGGGACTTCAGGGTTGTTATCAATTTTGTTTTTTTGGGTTTTAGGCCAAAATTAAATGTTTATTTTATTTTCTTTTCGTTTTTAATGTGGTGGTATTTGTAACCAAAGATTTTCTATTTTATTAAGTGTTTATGTTTATTAAGATCACTCAGAAAACCGTGCGCCCCACGGTAATGCCTCTCTCTCTATATATATATATACATTAGTTTTCAATGGTTTGCTTATTGTTGTTATTATTATGAGTTACCTTTTCGTTATAGTTATTATGCAGCAAATGGTATGATTACCTTCTTGAGACACGTATTTGCAGTTTGCATGAAAAAATAAACAGGCACTACATTGGTCAATGGTCATGCATCCATCTTAGGAATTATTTTTTTATATTTCAGGACTACAAATTTCTTGTCCTAAAATAGAAATATGGACCTCTGTATGGTCAATTAATTTTGAATTTTAAAAATTAAAAATTAAAATATGACAAAATTACTAAATATAAAAAGAATAACCACAAAGGAGTAGGTCTAAATTTTTTCTCTCATTTTAGGGTGTTCAGGGTTTGAGATAGGAATCTGGATTTGATACAGGCAAAAAGTTATGCAATTGGTGCACTTAAAAGACAAAATATCAATTACTTTGCACTCGATGACTCATTTAAAATTATATCTAATTTGTAGAAATGTAAAATATTGGTACTTTCCATTTAACTGCGTGAATTTTTTACTCTATCGAATCTAGAATCTTTAAGATAGATTCAGCTTGATATCCATCTAAAGTTAATTCGATTAAGGATACTAGGATAGCATCAAGTTTATTTCAGTTTGTTGATTGATATAATATATAGATTTTAATACTATGTACGAGTAAATCGAAAATTTAAAGATGTAGAAAATAATTAAAAGCATATCTTGTTATATATATATTTTAAAATAAACAACATTAATATAATTAATTATACTATATAAAATGTTATCAATTTATTTAAAAATAGTAAATAGTTTTACTTAATTATTAAAACAAAGTTTACTTCAAACCAGATTAAGTTAACCAGACACGATGCATTTTAAACACCTATATATTCATTGAACAACATGTTAGTGTTACAGTTTCTAGATACACGGTTTTACAAAGTATTATATACATCAAATGTCCACCGTCTACGTACTAACAAATTAAACATGTGGTTTTTTTTTTATGTATATAACTATAAGGATAAAAAATAAAAAATATTTAATAATACTAACATGTTGAATCATGTATTTTATAATAAAAATTTATTATTTATATAAAATTTTATTGTATATCTTGAAGATAGATTAAAAAAATCCTTAAACATATGTACTGATATTTATAAGTAAATTCATTGTACTAGGTGTGTTTATTATGGATGACAAAATTTTTCATCCAAGTATTTATCATGATTGCATTCCTAAAGTTTGATTCCAAATTATTGGTCAATTTAGATAATATTGTTAAGTTAATTCATACATTCAACGGTCGGTTGATTTAATTTATTGATACAATATATTAATCTTAATATTATATATATATAATTATTAAAAGCATATTTTTAAAAATATAAAATATTAGATTGGATTGAGACAATTCAAAATATATTCCAAATTCATTTTTCAAATACATGAGATTTAATTTAGAATTTTTTGAAGTTGTAAAATCAACTCCAATTCAAACTGGGTTAGTGAGACAAAGGGAGTGATAAATACTCATGTTATGCGAATTTAAAGGTATGTTGGATGCATGTATTACTTGTATAATAAATAAATGAGTTTGGCAAGTAACGCACACACCTAACCTAAACTGTTTATTGTAAGTGTAGTACATGTCCTCAGGAATTTTTTTTTACTGTATTTAATTTTTTTTTTTGGAGTTTGTTCGGATGAAATTAATGTTTTCAGCTACACACTTCACCGGAAATTCAAACCTTGCGAACCACTTTCTTACCAGAAAAATTTGCTAGGGGATATTTTGTTTCAGGACTTCAGTGAATCAGGGTACGTATAACGATAGGTATCCTTCGTTAATTTTTCAGCATGGGCCATCCATCACTAGACTGAGGATTACAACTGTGCAACAAATTTTTTCATAAGATCCCTATTAAAAATCATCTCATCTTGATCTTATATATCTATATATATATATATAAAAAAAAAAGGTGTTCGTTAACATTAGCAATATATTAGTTTGTCAAAACCAGAAGGTGAATTTTATCAATTTTTTTTATTTTTTCGATGCCAAAAGCAATTAAAAGAAAAAGGCTAGTTCTTTTGCCCATCTCCAACTAAAAGCTAAATCAAACACACTATTAAGCCCCTTTTCCATTTATATTTTCTGTTTCCGCCAAATTGAGGTTGTTCCCCAACTTCTACCAACAAAAGCAAAAGAAAACAAAATCGATATTTGAGATGCCACGTGGCTCAGATGAATCCATATTTGAGGTTGAGGTTGAACTTGAAGCAGAAAACTGCTTAGATGGTGAACAGTAAGAAATTTATAATTTAGTTCTTTATTAATAAATTTGTATTACCTCAATTAAACATCATAATACACCGTATACTTTTGTCACAATTTTGGTATTTAATTTTGATAACGTACATATGTAATAGGATAAGATAGGAGGAACATTTGGCTCTTAAAACACTTTTAGAAAAGGGTTCATGAAAATGCTTTTTGGCCTTTGAATTGAGGAAACCGATCAGGTGCAGTTGTTTTTCTGAATTCTGACACAAGCAGAGAGAGCAAGTGGCATGCTGCTTGAATACTTTTTCATGGCACTACCATTAACCGGATAGAAAAGTAGAAACGGATAAGTTAAGCTTGAAGCGGACAAAATTGTAGATAATCTTCACCCTTCAAATTTAATTAAATTGTTTTTTTTTTATATAATTATAACCATAAAATTTATAACAGCAGAAAATCCAGACCCGGATCTTTTTTACTCCAGACATAGCGGTCCTGTAAGCTTTCCCTTTCCAATGTTTTTTAGAAAACGGAGTGTGATCTATTTAAAGTATATTTATTGTTCCACTAAAAAGACAACAAAGGGTTCCTGATTTTATATTGCTCGTGTATGTCATGGTAAGCTGTTGTATGATCATGTTAGTTGTTTTTTTTTTTTTTAACATCAGTAATTTAGTAATAATCCCATACGGAGGCCTTCATAGTACTAAGGATGGCACCTCTTCGCTGCACATTGAACATATATTTCTTTTATATATGATTCGTCCTCAATATATGTCGTTCTAAATTTAATAAAAATATGATAACAATAAATTTATATCATATTATATAGAATAATTAGGAGTAAAAATTAATTAATTATTATATAGTCATTTAAAAATATTACACATATAATTTAAATAAGATTTAATAATATATTTTTATTTTTATTATAATTAAATTTTTTTTCTAAAATTTAAGTCCCATGTTATGAGAAGAGCCAATGATTAATTTGAATGATGTGTGTGGATTGCGTGGAGATGTTGTGTGAGAAAAGGTCATAGATGAGTCACTGTCTAGTAGATTTTATTTTATATTTTTTAACAACCTGTTTGGTAGATCAAGCTATCAAGGATTGGGGATTTCAAATATTGGGGAAAAAAACTTGGTTCCGCGAGAGTGATCTACTTATGGGTAAAAAAAAAGAAAAAAGAAGAGTAAGGATTAGCTTATGCATTATTTTTTTTTGGTTAAAAAATTTAAAATTAAGAATTTTATTTTTTCATTTTTAAAATTTAAATCTTAAACAATTATTTTCTAACTACATAAGATTTATATATTTTTTAATTTAAATTCTTATATAAATATGTTGATCCTATTTTTCAAAAAGAATATTAAGAGCACACTTTTTTTAAAAATAAAAATAATTTTAACAATAAAAAACTAATGAAAAAAATAATTTTCAAAAATTAAACCAATTACAAATAAATACGTCAAAATATATTCAAAAGCATGTATTTTTGTCTTTTTCATAGTATACAACAGATACTTGTATAACAATATCTTTCTGCTCTTAAGTAACCATCTCTCTTTCTTTAATAATGTTAATGAATTTAACACAAATACTTTGTTTGGATCACGTACAAAATAAAAAATAAAATAAAATAAAAAATATATATTTTTTTTATTTGAATTAATAAAAGAATAAAAATGAAAATATTAATGTTATAGAATTTAATTTTGAAAAAATAAAATTTAATTTTTTATTAAATTTTTTTATTAATATACTATTTAATTTTTTATATTTTTAAAAAATATATAACAATTTTAACCATTTAAAATAAAAAATAAAAAGTTACAAAATTTTTTTCTCATCAATTAAAAAAAAATCTAATAAACCCATAAAAATTATTTTTTTTCATATGCAAACAAATAAAAAAATATTTTTATATAATTTTTTCCTTCCTTTTCTCTTCCCCAACAGAACAAAACATGAAATACATACGGTTGTACTAAAATTGGTTTAAAAATTGGGAAATTTCAAACGGAGAAGCTGTGTGATTAATTGGTCCCCCACCCTGATATTACACTACTAGCAATTAGGTATGTGCCTATGCATTTTGCATGTTTGCATTTAACACCATTATCGTATTATATGTTCACAATAAATGCAATACACAGAAGTTTGTCTCAGGCCAAGGATACTTCCTTTTTATTGATTAATTATTTTACTCTTTCAAGCACACTAGCTCAATGTCTACCAGCCACTGGTTAAAACCAAACCATTTCAGGACATAAACAATTATGAAAGCTGGATTTGCTCTCCCAATACATCAAAAGATCTTCCACATGCGTGTTCCACAATTAATAATCATAAAAAAATTCTAGCTCCCCATTAATTGAATCACACTCTTGTGAAAAACTACTTATTTATTTTAAAATGATGGTTTCTTTTAAATTTAAATTATAGATATTTTTAATAAAAAACTTGTTTTTATTTTGATTAAATTGGATCAACCTTTATCATTGAATTATATATATGCTGATGATATTAACATGGTTAATTGTCATAGAAAAAGATGGAACCATGCTTTAAAGTGAGTAAATAATGATGGATTTTTTAAAATTATGTAATGAGCTAAGTCTAACTTAATTAAAAGAAATATTTCAAATGTATTGATAGTGTAGTAAATGTTATCTAATCATTAATTTTTATATAATATAATATTTATTAGAACATAATATTATTAATTAGAACAAATGATAAACACTAAAAAAATTCTATCTACTAACAATTTTTTTTATCAAGTCTTACAATAATCTTTATTAACATAATTGTTCTTTAAAAAAATTGTTTTATAAATTTTAAAGGTGTACACTAATAAATAATATATTATACCAATATTTAATTTATTAATAATATATACTATTCTTTAATAAAAATATATTTAATGATATAAATTTATAATATCTATGTTAATAGTTTAATTCTCATATATAAAAAAAAATATAATAACTAAAGCTAGCTCAATATTCAAATATTAGTAAACTATATTTTTCTACTAAACATTATGATAAGTAATATATAGTGCCACGAGAAAATGATAAAAAGAAAACTTGTAAAAGATTTTACAATTACCGTGTATTTAACCAATTGATAACGAATTAATTTTTTTTAATCAAAAGCATCAGATTTTAATTTTGGATATATGATTTTATATAATATTTTAAAAAAATATTTGTTGATTATAATGATCGCATCCGATTAGATTAACATTTCTTAGATGAAAATTACCAATGATTTAGATTAAAAAAATGAAAATTGTTTTGATGATATTAACAATCTAACAAAAATTATGCATATTCATATAACAAATATATTTTGATACAAATAATAATATCGGAGTTAAAGTGTAAAGGAGGAGGAGTTCTCGCTGGGTGCATTAACATGTATTGTATTATTTGGTATTAAAATATATTACATGTGAAATATATTATTTGCCAGCGAGGGATATTTTATCTTTTTGTGTAAGCGTGTGTATGCAATAGTATAAAAAATAATATTTCTTGTAACTAGTGTGTATGCCAAATGCTTTTTATGAGGTTGATAGTCCTTTCATTTTGAGGGTGTATGTATAGCATATAATACTATTGATTTTAAATTTTAATTTTATAAATGTATACTATTGAATAATTTTTTATATTTAAATTTGAACAATTTAATTATTAAACTAAAAAAAATTTAAAATTAAATTGGATTCATAAAAATTAATTTATATTTTATTATATTATTTTATTATATTATTTTATTATATTATTTTATTTTAATATACAATATACTGTTAAAAATATAAGTAAATAGTAAATGAGATAGTATGCTTATAAATATTTAGATTATATAAAATTTTATATACATATTTCAGATGATTTAATAATTAGATTGTTCAAATTTATAATTAAAAATTTATTAAATAATATAAATTTATAAATTTAATATATAATAATAATTTGGATAAAATATAATATTTTTAATTAAAGTTAAAATTTTATCAGAATAACTATATCAATCTTAAATTCTACTTAGTTATTAAAATAAAACTTCAATTTTAGTTAAAAATAACATAAAAATGTTTAAAATAACGACACTTAAATTTTATCAAATTAATTAATATATATATATATATATAAAAGATAATACGGTTATATATGCATAATAACCTCCACCTTCGAATCTAATGAGGGGTATGGAGATCAAAATTACTTTACATTTGTACTATCATTATTTTATATATAAAACTTATTTTTATGTTTTTATTAATTTACTTTATTTTTATATTTTAATATATTTTTATGATTTAATAGACTAATCTGTAAACTAAAATATGTTGAATGCATATTAATAATTTTATGGATCTATTGGTTTCAGAGACCAATCAGTCCTAGTTTATTTAACAATGAACCATCGCGTACCAAAGTTAGGTGAATCAGCAAAATGACACGAACTTTGCCGCATGTTAAACAATATCTCAACTCGATAGCTTTTATATTTATAATAATTATTTTAATAATATTTAAATGGTAAAACTCACTGAACTAAGTATACATAATCGGTTTCTTTTCCTCCAAGCAAATATACAAAACATAAACTACCTATGGCACAAAACAAAATGGGAACATTTGTGCCCACAATTTATGTACACAAGCCCACAATCTATACACATGAGCTATAAAGTTGGACAAATTGATGAAATGAATGGTCAAATTGATGAGGATTGTAGTTTTCCCTGAGAAACAGTAATCGAAAGTTTTTCGCCCGCCTCGCAATGTTTGCCGACAGAAGAGATGAAAAAATAGTCCCCAGGCTTATCCAAAGTAAAACTAGAGTTCCCTCTGACATATGAGTTGATGGTGTTTTTGATACTGCAATTATCATAGTCCTCCTTGTTTACCTGAACGACAGTGTTGAGCCCAGGATGGTACTGGAAAACTGCAATATATGGATCTATTTCATTAATTTCACAAATAATTAATATAGCCAGACATGTAATGACCTCGAGAACTGCTAAATAACATTTTTTTATAGCTCCATGAATGTTCAGCTGGAATCGAAGTTTTAGAATGGATAAATTTTTAATATGCAATTGTAGGAGAAAAAATTTCATAATTAGTTAAATTCAACTTATAGATATTATTTTTTAAGTTTATTTATCTAACTCTAATTTTTTTAAAAAGAAATTGATATGCAAAAGTTAATTTTAATTAGTAGAAGTTTAATTTATTATTCTTATCTTATAAGTACAGAATTATTTAAATTAGGATAAAATCAATTTCATTATCAATATTGAAGAAAGACCAGCAAGTAAGAAGGTAGGAGAATTTATACATCCATAATAAGTTGAATACAAAGAAAAAATATATAAAAATAATAGAAAAAGATGATAAATATTGTAGATGATATGATAAGAAAAAATAAACAATTTTTTTCTTTTGTTATGAAAAAACAAATACACCTTTGTCATTTTCTAAAAATTTAAGAAGTAATACATACTAAGTAAGTCGCCAACAACGAAGTTTCTGTTCTTGGCCCACTCCTTGTAGAACTCTGGGTTGTTGGGCAAACTCCAACCAAAACTGTCTCCAACAATGTGAGTTGTTTTTGAACTCACTGGTACCATAATAATGCAACCAACCATGGTAAAAATAAAGAAACCAAGATGAGTTTTCACGGCCATTTTCTTGTTGTCTTTGTTTTTTCTTATTCACGACTTGTGATGACAAGGGATTGAAGCAAAAGCTGGGATTGAATTTAAGTAACCCTTTAATCGTATTTGCTAAAATTGGCATTTCACATCCGCAGCTGGTGCGTTTATGAAGAAACTCGTATTTCTTGACCAAGTCAATTATTGCATAGAAATAAGAATGGTTCAGTTTCAAGATTTCAAAGGAGAATGGTATCCACATTAGAATTAAATGGATGGGAGTGCTTTCAGTGTAACCAAAAGCACAAAATAAACAAAATAAGGTGGATGTACGTGGAAAATGAATAGTTTACTTTTATAATGGTCGGATACATAAAATAAATAAATTTAAAAAATGAGAACTGTAATAAATAATGTGTTAAAAAGGAGAAAAAAGTAAGATGAAAGACAAAATTGTTTTATGATAACAAGTATCCTAAGTGCTTGATATATTTTTATGATTTAAAATCATTTAAAATTTTGACTAATTTAAGCAAATTCAAATACATTCCAAACTAAAATTTCCAATTTTTACATAAATAACATATTTAATTCTTTGTAACTTTTTACAGATTTAATTGCATTTATTTTTTAATATTTATTTGTCAAAATTTTTGAATAAATTTAATCTTTTTATTTTAAAATTTAATAAAATTATTTTTAAAATTTTTTTATGTATAATTTATAATTTTTATTTTTTACATAAAATTTATATAACTAAACTAATTAAATTATTTTTTATTTGATATCCACTAACTAAAATATTAAATTTTACCTAAAATAAAAAAAATAAAAACCCTTGTTCAAACCATACTAGTAGATGTTATAATTTTTTTAACTTTTAAAATTATTTTATATTCTAATATTAAAATTTTTATTTTTATTTTATTATAAAGTATCTCAAATATTTAATTAAAAACTAATTTAAAAATTAAAAATAATAAAGAAATAAACTTTTTAAATTTTAAAATAAAAAATTACAATTTTATCAAGAAAGAAGCACCCTATTTAATTTTCTTCATCTTGTCAATATCCTTTTTTCAACACAATTTGTAAAAATACTATGTGTTTGAAGTCCAATAACTCTATTATCTAATTGACCTTAAATACAATATTGATAAAACCATTCACTAAATTGAGCTACGTTGGTAAACTAAATTTAGTTGAAATGAGTAAAAAATAAAAATCTAATAATTAGAGTAAAAATTGAACTTTTTATATATCTGAAGTAAGTTGATTATGTGAATTACAGTGAACCCAAAATTAGTCTGATATATTTTTTAATACAATAAAAATGATAAAGATTAAATTCAAAATTTTAGGTAAAATTATTTTAATATCCATATTTTATTACTAGATAATCCTGGTGATTTAAATTAATTTTAAATATGATATATAAATATATAACAATTTTATTTAATTTATTTTTATTTTGAAAAAATGAATTGTCATTTCTAAATGAAATTTTTTTAAAATATTTATTTTATTAAGTAAAATTATTTCTTTAGGTTAAATGTGTAATATATTTTTTTATTTTTATCAAATTTTATTACTAAAAATTAATTTAAAATCTTATTTTATCTAAATTTTAAATCTTGACATATTATATCAATTTAAAAATAATTTTAAAAAATATTGTTTGAAAATTATTATTTATAATATTAATTAATTTTAATTTTTAAATCTTGAATTTTCACATACTATGTTTATAAATATGATGTGTCTTTGATTCAAGTATTTTTTTTCATAATTTTATCTTCAATTATATATTTTGTCTTTTTTATTTATTCCTGTTCAATGTAAAAAATTATTTATTATTAATGATAAAAACTTATTAATTTTAAAAAGTATTTAAATATTTTTAGCATAATTATATTTTTGATCCATTTACTCTAAATTATATGTTTTTTAATATTCCAGATTTTTATAACTAATTGAGTTTTTCTATTTTTAAAATTATGCAAATTTAATATTTCATTTAACTTCTTCTACTTGTCATAGATTTAGAACAAACAAATATTTTTAAAAAAATAGAAATAAACATTTAACAAAAAAATAAAATTTGAATTTTTTGTAAAGTATGTTATTAAAATTTTGAAGTGGGAAATTTTGTTAGATAACTTTTATATTTTGGATGAAGTTTATGCATTTTGATTAGAGAGTTTTAAATCCAAAATAATCTAATTAATTGAATTTATGAAAATGTTGCGTACAAAATGAAACATTGAAAATTTTAAGCATTAACTTTTACATAATTTAGTTAATCCAAAATTAATGTACAGTGAAAAAAATTTCAAAAAATATTTTATTATAATTTAACCATGGTAAATATAGTAAGAGTTGTAAAGAAAGAAAGAAAAATCATATGTTAGATCAAAAAAATTACATAAAAAATATATTATCTTCACATTTATGATCATATGGATGGATCCTTGTAACATATGTAATAACTTTTTTTTATAAGCAAAAATATATATTAAAATAGTATCAAAATTATTCAAAAGTTAATAAAGGAGTACAAAATTACTTCTTGAAAATAAGAATGAAAGTCATCCCTTGTGAAGAATGAGAAAAAATAAATAAATTAATACCTAAAATCATAAACGAGCTCCAAAATTCAATTACCAAATATACATGGGTTATAAAACTATTGTCCTTAACTTTCTTTGATTTATTTTCAAAATCTAATCTCTATTCATTTCAGAATATTGTTACAAAAGTGTACTTTACTGCTAAATGTGTTGTCATTTAATTTATTTAATCTATTTTCAAAAAGTTTATCCTATTGCTAAACTGCTGTGATTGCATAATGTTCATGAAACTCACATGCTTCTTTTAACTTTTTAGATGTTGTCAATGTTTCAATGAATTGCTAGAAATGATTTTATACGTAACCGCAATATATCTCATTCATTTTAGATTTAATCTCCAAATGCGGACAGCTACGCTGAGTATGCAATGATTGTAAATATAATATACATTGTTATTTTCAACATCATCTTTTAATTATGATATATTTTTATATAATTTAATTTTAAACTATATCCTCATCATCATCCTTATCATAATAAAAAATATTTAATAATTTAAAAATATATATTTAACAATTTAAAAATATTTACAAAATTATTAAAAATGTAATGATTTTTTACTATATAAAACTAAATTTTATTTTAATTTTTATTATGTGATTAATTTTAAAATTTTAAAAATTATTATTTTAGATAATAAATATTTTTTTGAAATATTTAACCTAAAATCCTAACTAGTATGTTAAACATTTCATAGATTTATTAACCGATGTACTCCTAACTTAAAAGAATAAATTTAGCATTTTTGTTATGGAAATATCATTGCATAGACATGCAATTATTTTATTTAATTATTTAGAATATATAATTATTTAATCTATTTATTTAATTTTTTATCAATTTAAAGTATAAATTTTATACCATGGCATTCTTTAAATACATACAATTTTTTAAATTAATTAATTTTTTTGTCCATGTTACAGTATAACATTATTTTATTTTAAATTCTAAGTAAATAAATAATTCTAATTATAATATGAAATATTTTAAAAAAATAAAAAATATTATCCAAACTTATGATAATATTAACATTTTAAAAATTTATATATATATATATTAATGAATGATAAAATTTAAATAAGAGAGATAAAAATATAATTAGATAAATAATTTAAACATATATTTTTTAATCTAGTAAAGATAAAATTCAACATAGTATTTTTTATTTATTTAATTATATAATTATAATTATTTTACATTATTATTGTCGTCCTAAATTATTTAGTGGTGTTTAAGTTTTTAAAAAAGTTATTTTAAAATTTTAATTGAATAAAAGAAAAAAATTGACAAAAGAATGGCTAACAACGTTGAATAATGGAAGAAAAAAAAAAAACCAAAATTAATAAATAAACAATGCAAACATTCTTTTAGACTATCTTATTTTTAAAGTCTTTTGATTCTTCTCTGGATTTAGTTTATATAGGTATATATCATAATATTTTTATGTTTATCCCACTATTATGTTTTTTTGGTGACCATTTTTTAAAAACTTAGTTTATGAGTATATGTTATAATGTTTATATATATATATATATATATATATATATATATATATGAGTAAATTAAAAGTTAAAAATTGTAACTCAGAAGTTATTTATTCAGAGAAACTGCACTTTTATTTAGTAAAATAAATTTTTTAGTAGTTATTATTATTTTTGAAATAGTTATTAGTGTTTTAAAAAAAAAAATTCTAAGTAGATTTTAAAATTTTCACGATTCAATCTTTTATTTATTTTATTTATAATTTTAATATTACATAATTTTTATAATAATAATATTAATTTTGATATTTTACTTTTTATATTATCATAAAATAGAATTATTTTAATATATAATATATTTTAATTATTATACCATTTATTTTATTTAAAAATATTGAACTTTTATAAAAACATTTATTATTAAATATTTTATTTTAAATTATTTATAAAAAATAAAATATGTTTTAATATATGTTTATTGAAAATATATATTATATTTATCGAATTTTAATATATTAATTACTTATATTTATATTTTTTATTTTAATTTATTAATTAATTTTAAAAAATATTTTTCACTCAATTACTAATGTTGCAAGATATTTTTATTGATACACGTCAATTATGTCTTTCACACTATTGTTATTTGTACAAGTATATTAACCCATGGTTTTTACTTATTACAGCAAATATATTGAATCCTGATTCTTTTATAAAGGTGCACTTAATAATAGTGGCAATACTACAAAAGAAAATAAATTTTAGTAAATTCTATCCTCTTTATTTTGACATTTAAAATTATAAAAATAAATTAAATTAAATTTATTATAGAATAAGTATTATAAATAGATTTTAAAAATAATATTAACATTTTAAAAAATAAAAAAGTATAACTCACTTCATTATATTTATTATTTAAATATTAACATTTCATTCAATAGTACTATATTTAAGTAATAAAATAAACAATTTAATTAAAATATATTAATATTTATAATCATTTATTTAAAATTATACTTATTAGAAAGACAGTTATCTATTACATATAATATTATTTTATTAAAATAATAATAAAAATGAAAGATAATAACTTATTTAATTTAAAAAAAACGATGAATACACGTACTCATATTATGACCACCGGCATTTATCCATTTAAAAAAAATTGAGAAATGAGTACTATAAATAGTAGGAAAAATGGTAGAAAATACTAATTGTGATGGTAGGTCAGAATGTTAAAAGTCTAATAAAAAATAATTGCAATGAGAGATAACAGTATAAGTATAATATATTAATACTTCTTTAGTTCTTTATATTCCAATTAATTTTATTTTACTTTATTTTTTCTAACTGTAATAATACTTTTACATGTTAAAAAATTTACACTTTCTTATCTTTTTAATCTAGTAGCGAAACATTTTTTTAAATAATTTTTTTTTTAACATTTAACATAGTTTTCTTGGTATTTTTGTAAATTTAAGATATTAATTTTTTTATAATAATTTTTTAATATATATTTAATATAATTGTTTACAGTTAATGCCGATTAAATGTAAATGATTTAATGAAAAATTTATAGTTAAGAATAAATGTTTTTAAAATTTTGTTAATTTTTTTTATAAATTTTTTTATACATTATTTATAATTTTAAAAAAATATTTTTATTTAAATTATTTTATTTTATTAATTTTTATTTAAAAAATTTGCATAAATTTTTATTTAATATTTTTAAATTCATAACTTGTTACAAAATTAAATTTTAATTTATAAAAATTATTTAAATATTAAAAATTAAAATAATATTTTATTTTTATTTTTTATATATATTTTTCAATATCTTTACATATATATATATATATATACTTAATTATTTTGTTAAAAAAATTGTAAGATTTTTTATACTTTATATATAATTTAAAAATTATTTTTATTTAACTTATTTTAAGTTGAGATAAAAAAAAATAAAAAATATATAAAGAAATAGATACAAAAATATAGAGATAGATAATTGTAAAAAAAGTAAAATAATAAAAAAAAACATAAAATAGAAAGATAGATAGATAAAAAAAATATAAAGAAAGAAAATAGAAGAAAAGAAAAGAAAAAATAAAAATAGAAAAAGATAAAAATTTAACAATTATTAAAAAATTTAAAATTATTTTTTAATATTTACAAAATTAATAAAAAAATAAAATAAAATTAAATTTAAGTTTTAATAATTATTTTTAAAAATTAATATTAAAATTTTAAATAAATTTAACTAAGTATATATATATATATATATATATATATATATAAAGATAAAACTAAATATATATAGATATAACTACATTTAGTATAATTTTTAAAATTTAGTAAAAAATGTAAAATAATAAAAAAAATAAAAACATAAAATAGAAAGATAGATTGATAAAAAAATATAAAGAAAAAAATAGAAGAAAAGAGAAGAAGAAATAAAAATAGAAAAAGATAAAAATTTAATAATTATTAAAAAAATTAAAATTATTTTTAAATATTTACAAAATTAATAAAAAAATAAAAAAATTTAAATTTAAGTTTTAATAATTATTTTTAGAAATTAATATTAAAATTTTAAATAAATTTAACTAAGTATATATATATATATATATATAAAGATAAAACTAAATATATATAGATATAACTATATTTAGTATAATTTTTAAAATTTAATTTAACTACATTTAATTAAGTAAATATATGTATATATATATATATTAAAAATATATATAGAAAAAATAGACATAAATAAAAATAGAATGTTATTTTAATTTTTTAATATTTAAATAATTTTTATAAATTAAAATTTAATTTTATAACAAGTTATAAAATTAAAACTATTAAATAAAAATTTATATAAATTTTTAATTTAAATGAAAAATAATTTTTTTAAATTATAAATAAGATATAAAAAAATTTACAAATTTTTTAACAAAGTTTTAAATTTTTTTTATTCATAACTAGAAAATTTTTATTAAATTATTTATTTTTAATTAATATTAAATATAAATATTTATATTAAATATATATCAACTTTTCATTATTTTTTACAAAAAATAATTTGATATCAATTTATAAAACAAAACAAAAAAAAAACCTACATTTAATGAGTGTATGTGAATTTGGGTAGGCAGAAGAAAATTTTCCCTATTTTTTAATTAATCCGAATAGGGTGATAAGAAACAGCGGGAGCACACAGGAGCAATAAATAGCAGTGATTTAGTTAAAACCCAATTGCCGCCTTTAGACCTTTAGATTAGGAAGAAGTGAAGAGGGGTTTTAATTTAATTGAAGCTTCATCTGTAAAACCCTAAAAGGCAGCGAGGATGGATGAAGGTGGAGCAAAAGCAATATGTGCCGAAGAAGCCCTCGATCTGCTGAATTGCGTAACTCAATCTCCTTTTGACGAAGACAAATGTCGCCGCCTTTTGCATTCACTTCGTGACTGCGTCCTCGCCAAGGTATTCACTCTTACCCTTCATCTCCAATCCTTCAATTGTTTTCCAATTATGACTTATAATCTACTTTCAATCTCACCAATTGGATTTATAATCATTGTTTTATATCCATTCTCTTGTCGATACACCCTTTTGTGAGAACGAACTAATGATCATGGCTCTGGAATAAAAGGGTCTAGTTCATTTTAGTTTGATAAAACTTGAATTATGTAGGATTGACTCCAGATAACAAAATTTGTCTGAGAGATTATGAAGCCCTGTCATTCATTGAAGCTCCTAATGCTTTCTTTAAGTTTTTCCAAAAGGTTAAAATATCAAACATGCAATTGAAGGCCTTTTCTTCTCTTGCCTGCAAACTATTCTCACTTGGCTCATCTTAATGTTGGTTTAACCCATAACATTTTCTCAATTTTAATGAGGGAATAAAAGTGTACTTGTTTGGTATGTGGAGAACACTTTCAAGGAAGGACCTGTTCATTTTATTTTAATGTGGGATAGCGAGTTCTTTTATCCTTTTAAAAGAGTTGATAGTCAATTTGAGATTATTTTAGCAATGGAGGTTTAAATAAGTTCTGGACTATCTTAGGTGGCCACAACAGCAACAGAACTTGAAAGCAGTACAGATTGGCATTATGAAAATTGCACTTGATCCGGCGTATGAAACATGATATGAAACATTTTAATCAGAATATATACAGTGGCGTTTCTCCAAGGATGCAACATAATAATTATGCACTTCAGGGTTTTTTATGGCTTTGCCTTTATCTTCCAACTTAACTACCGGATATATTGGAGTTTATCCATGCAGATGTTTTAACATAATTCTGCCCTTTGTTCTGTTTAAGTTATTTTGTTAACATAATTCTGCCCTTTGTTCTGTTTACGTTATTTTTGTTTTCTTCCTCCACAGAAAGTAAAGAAGTTTTCCCTAGCTGGACAGGAACAAGAGGAAACTAAACCCCTTAGTAAGAAGGCTTAATTATGTATTGGTACCACTGCTTCCTAAGTGCGTTCTTATTCGTATCTTTATGTACCAGAAGCTGTTCGGTTTCAAAGCTGAATTTAACATATCCACAAATAATTCTGATTTCCACAATTTTTTAGTTTTGAGTGGAAAGTTGAATGGAAAGTGAAATCAACGGGGGCATCTATTATTGGATATTATGCTAGTTTTTTGCATTCTTACCCACCTTAATCGTAATTGGTGATCTGGGGTTAATGTAACCAACGAGTTCCAGTTTACCTTGTTCAGCTTAACATTGCCAACTGTTTTGCAAGATGGAATGGAATAGAATGTCTTACGTGTTACAGTATATGTGTTTCTAGTTATTATGGCCCTGTTTGGATTAGCTTTTAGCTTGTAGGAGTTTTTTGAGATAAGTATTTGATTCTTACCTTATATAAAATCCCTAATAAGTATTTATTGTGAAATTATATAGATGGGAGAACTTATGAAGAAGTTGATTTTTCTTTATATATAAAAAGTTGGATTTATTTTGTGATCTTATTTTCTTTAAGTGTTGTTTAAGAAGCTCAACCCAACTTGGCAACTTGCTATATGAATACAACTTTTGGCATTCTAATAGATGGATTTCTGACTTCATATGATAACGTAGAATTAGAGGGGTGGGAGGAATTAACCATTGCCTGATTGATATTCCATTCTCTTCTATTGGATAATTGATCATAATCAACTTCTTTCGTAGCTAATCCTAACCGTTAAAATATCCCTGCAAGTTCCAAGGAGGAAACAATGACCCTTCTTACTTGTTGCAACGACCAAGAATCCTTTTTTCTAGTTATACGCACATGATAGTTAAATGATCATTCCTGATTGTTAATCAATCTAGTTAATGGTAAAAGGAAGATAATCAATATATTAGTGAGAAGAAAGCATTGACAAGAATATCTAAAGTCTGTCACCTGCTACCAACCATAGCCGGTGGCCAGTAAACGGCACAGACCACACTTGTTTCATTGGGAAAATAAACATAACATCCTGATCCTAGCACCTACTGTTAAATCTTACGAGAGTTTCATACCAATATTACATTCCCTACTTCTTGCTCTCTAATGTACGAACTTGTTAATCATAACAAACACAATATCCTCTATCAAACTCCTACATGCATGCCTTTTTTGGTTAAAGTTCAGATGCTGGAGGAAATGTCAGCCGAGTGGATGAGATATGTGAGTATCAGAGCCAACAACATCAACACATATGCTACCCCTTGATCAACAGAGGACCCTGGATTATAACACAGCAGAAAAATAGCGTTAAAAATAATGCAGAATTATCATATTATTTTTAGTCGATATCATAATTCATCAAAGAAAGTGCAGGTACATAATGATTGCCGTTTTATTAAGAGTGTCAATTAAGGAAATATTACATTTGAAATTGTATTTAAACCGTACTAAATAATTTATATTTTAAAATTCCTAACCATTAAGGCCTGGTTTGCATCCTTGTTTGTATAAAAAAGGAAGCATGGAATCGGATCAATTATGTATAAATAATTGAGATCCCTAAAATTGGATGTGGTATGCATGAGGCAATTGATCTTAGATGCAGGAAGAAAAGAGGAATGGTTAATACCGTCGCTAGAAGGGGCAGGAGCAGGGGCTGGAGTTTGAGCATGAACAACAGAGGGTAGGGAAAGAGCAAAAATGAGAGCGACAAGCATGGCCATAACTCCGAATCCGAAGGAATGCTTTGGAGACGCCATATCCAAATCGGAACGTAATCGGTTCTATTTCTCTCCGCAGCGTCTCTCTGTGTTTCGAGTGTGGAAGAGGCGCGCAGAGAAAGGAGATGAAGAATAGAGAGAAGATTTAATTAAAAAGTGTGCGTGGGGGCGACAAAAGAGGAGAGAGACAACCGGTGAAGCCGGTAAGAAAATTCCCATTTTTTTTAATTTCTGAAAGTGGGGTCCATTGACCAGCCATGTGTTTCGGTAATCCACGTGCTTCCCTTTGGTTTTCAAAATTAGATTCCCACTTCCCAACAAGTCTGCCACTCAACTCTTTTGGCGCCATATGCCCTTTTCTCTTTTCTGACTCATGACTTGTTTCAATCTGCTCCTCCTCCCTGTAAATACAACTATATTTTTATATTTATAATAAAAATATTAATAATTAACTTTTATAAAAAATTTCAAAAGGTGTTTAACTAAATGGTAAATGGTTTCTTGGTATACTAATTAAATGAAAAATAAAAAATATTATTATATATTTTTATAATAACTTTAATATACTTTTAACGTGCTTTTTAATAAAATATTTTGTTTATTAATTTATTAATTGTAAAATATTTTTATATTATATATGTAAAATTATTGAGTAATCTTGTCGTTCGAATTTTACCTTTTTATTTGACAACAGCTAACAAAATTTTTAATTATATCATCTAATATTTTTAATAAGTAATTAATAAACTCTATAAGAATAAAAAATAGAATATTTTATTCTATTTTTATCTTTTTATCTCTTTTTTCTTTCTCAAAATATAATTTTTAAAAATATCAAAATTAAAATTTATTTAAGATTATATTTTAATAATTGAAAATTACATTTATTTATCTGTTTAATAACTGAAAACTTAACTTTAAATTAACAAGGAATTAATTTAAGAATTTGAGCACATAATATTTTACTTATAAATATATCGATCCTGTACAAATATTTATTTTTTAACTTAATTTTAATATATTGTCGATATAAATTATTTTACACTCAGATAATTAAAATTTATCATAAATAACTATTACAATGATTGGATTTCAATGTAAACTTGATGTATTTTAAATAAATATTACTTATATAATTTTTTTAATAAACAAACATTTTTGTTCTTAAAATGTTTAGAATCAATCAGGCTAATATCAAAACGATCAAATTATCTATTACACTCTTAAAAATAGAAATTTTGTTCAATTTACTCTTTGAAAACAACTGAATTGATCAACATCTTTATCTTTTAAAAGTGAAAATAATGTTTTTTATCTATCAACAACTATTGTAACTAAAATCAAATTTTCCAGGGATTAAAATAACGTTTCAATCTAATTTTTCTAATCTTTCTGATTTTAAAATTAAATTAAATAATAAGAAATGCATTCATATGTAATAAAAAAATTTAAAATGTATCATAATGCTCTTTAAATAATTGGTTTTTTCAATACATAATATTTATTCTTTTGATTCTTACAAATTACCAAAAAAAATAAAGATTGAATTATTTAATGGATGATGAATATTATTTTAACATTTAAATTGAAATATAAAAATATAATTAAATATATATTTAAAAAATTTATATTTAATTAGTATTAATGTTTAAAACAAATTGAAATCAAGTATAACTTAGAAGTATAAATAAATAAAATAGATTGAAAAATTAAATCATACATTATTTAAATTAAGAATCATGTATGAGTATCATAAAAATAGAAAAATGTTTGTTTGGTATTTTTAAAAATTTACCCAGTCTAATTTAATTTAAACAATCATTTTGTATTCAATGCATAAGAGACATTAAATATATACTTTAGAATTTTTTAATTAATTAAACATTAAATGATTTTTTTTACATAATAAATATTTCCATTTTAATGAAAATATATTTTTATTGCTTAACCTATATATTTAATGTATAAGATTTTATTTTTATTATTACGAATTACAAAAAACTAATTGAAGGTTGAATTATTCTACTGGATGACCATTGTTTCAAAAATAAATCATTTTTAATATTTTAAATATAAAAAGAAAAAAATATATATTTAGAAATATTTATATTTACTTCGCTATCGAAGTTTCAAGATGATTATTCATAAGAACATAAAAATATTCATATTATATAAAAGTATAAATAAATAAAATATACCTACATTGTTTACATTAAGAAAAATGTACAGGTATTACATTGTAAATTAACCAAGATAATAATAAATTAATTTTTACAAATAATATATATATATATATATATATATGATTTTAAACATCACAAAATCATAAAATTCATAAAATATATTTTTTTGTTGATATTTTAATAAAATCTAATCAATCTAATTTAATTTAATATTTTACAATTAGTTAAATATTAAATATCTTGTTTTTATATATAATAATATATTTAATTTCAATAAAAAATTATATATATTTTTCCTTAACATATATGCTTAATGTATATGATAAAGAATTGTGTATAAGGTTAAGTTGCGGGTACTAGCTGATAGATCAGCCGAAGAGGAAAATATTTTTTATTTGTTTAAATAAATAGTATAGAATGAAAAAGCAAGTAAATCAGAAATTTTTTTGAGTGTATTAATAAAAATTAATAATTTTTATTATAAATAAAAATTATTTTATTTTAACAAACAATGTATCTATTTTAATATCTTAATTTAAATTTATTTAATAAAATATAAATATTTTTTATATTTTATAAAATTTTATAAAAATAATCTATATAATAAAATATATCAATTTTAATAGTTAGATTAATAAAATTTAAATCTTTAAACATAGATATGAAATTAAATAATTTATTATAAACTTATTTCTGAAATAAATCATATTTATATATATATATATTATTAATAATATAATATATCTTTAACATAATTTTTTTTATTGTTTATAATTATTTTAAACAGTTAAATTTTATTAATTTTATTAATTCAATTATTAAATTAATATATTTTTTATATATATTATATTTATAAAATTTGATACATTTTAGAAAAAATTGATAATTTAATATTTAATTTAATTTTAATAGATAATATATTCTACCTAATATCTATTAAAATAAAATGATATAATAAAATATTAATTTTTATAAGATTATTTATACTCACTCACTTTTTCTTTCTTCTTCGTGTATATATATATAAGTAGAGATTAAACTATTTTATAAATAATTTTAGCATAAAATTATTTTTTAATGAACATTTTAAAAAATATTATTTATTAAAATAAAATTATATAAAAAATTATTAATTTTTTAAAATTTTTATGAATTTAACCGTTTAAATAACGTATAAACAGAGTAACTTGATTATATATATGGATAGATACGCACGTGGAGGGAGAAAGACTAAAAAATAACTTTAGTACAGCTTTAAAAAAAAAAAAATTGGCTTCATAATCCAACGGGTTACTCCAACGCAAACACAGGACCTGGGATCTGCAATTGGAGTACCTGACCCGGCCTCTAAAAATTTGGGCCGGGACTTATGATCTATATCTACATTTCTAATAGTTATTGACTTATTGAAACAAGGTCTGAGACCAAAAAAATAAACAATGATAATTTATAACAATTAATTAAACATTAAATTATTTTATTAAAATAAATCAAATATAAAATTTACAATGTGGGAACCTTATCTGATTAGGAACTAAAAATCGTTTCAGATCAAAATGTTAAATTTGCTCCTACAGTCTGAGTTGGTCTGTTTGATTCAGATGAAAACCAGTCCCTCGAGCTAACCTTATCAGAAAAATGGACTGTTCAATTAGAACGTTGATGGGGAACCATGTAACCCGTCAATAAATAAAAAAGCTCATCCAAATATTATTTTAAGACGACATTGTACATGTTTAGATTCAAGTTGAAATTTTTTTAAATTATGTTTGTTTCAATATAATGTAATTCTATCAAAGTTGTATCTGATTGCTCTCAATTAAAATTAATTTATTTTTAAATTCATGTCTTGATCAACGTAATAAATTATAATTTTTTATTAAGTTAAAGGTTTATATTAAATTTTACTGTGGATTTACTTTGAAATGAAATTTTTTTACAGATAAATCGTATAATTTAAAATTCAATTTTAAACAAAATTAATGATATAAAATCAAATTCATATAAACTCAAAATTACAAATTTTTTTTTAAATAATAATAAATATCTGTCTATGTTTGACCTTACAAACTCAAATTTTGTTATAAGTTTATAATAGCATCGTTTTTATGTACATGTAAGGGATAGCAGATAACTGTTAGTTAAGTAATTGATAATTAGTTATATAATTAGTTTATATTTTTACCATATATTAACAATATAATTATGAAAAAATGAAAATTATTAAAATGATATAAATCATACATATTTTTAATTTTTTAATTAGTAAAAATAGTATGAAATTTTAAAATAATAAATGAATATTAATATTTTTTATTTTCTAGTATATTTGACAAAAATATAAATATTTTTCATTTTTTACTATTAATGAAAAATGGCCGACATTATGTAATTATGTAGTGGGTTCTATGACTTGAAACATTGACAAGTGGTCATGCTTTTAACTCTCGGGGTCTTCTCTTCGAGACACAATCGCGTTTTAAACTCACGTGACATGTTTTGATGTATAGTGAATGTTAAATTTGTCTCTCACTGATTGTTGGATTAGAGTTTCTATTTTGTTTTTTTCACAATCACCTTTTCACTACATAAACAAGGATTTTTTTTTTGTTATAATATTCATAAACAAATTATACAATAATTAATATAAATTTATTTATTTAATTATCATATCATTAATTTTTATTGCTTTTTATATATTAAATTACTATTTTTTTTTGCTATAAAAGATGTCGTAATCCTCCATTAATATTCATCCTTAGATTTTATATGCCCAGTTTTAGACATATCTAGCTGGTGTGGCTAAATTCTTCTAAAACATAGTTCAATGAATGTTATTCAGTTGCTTTGACATTTTCTTACTTCGATTCAAAATGGATGCTAACTAAGAATAATTTCCAATATTGTTTCCTATTTTAAATATTTTTTAAAGAAAAAAATAAAGTTTAGAGAATTGATTTTAAACTATTGAAACAATTTTAAAGAGTATTTATAAATAAATCGGGGTCATATAATTTTATTGAAATACATGTTTTGTATAAATACAGAATTTTAAACAACAAAACAAACAAGCTATAAGTCCAGAATAATTAGAAATCATTTTTTTTTTACATTTCTTATATATTAATGATATTAATAAAAGATAGCGAGGTACTCTAATATCAATTTATATTTTCAAGTCCTGTTACTCTCATTTTAACATCATCAATGTTTAACAAGCACTTTCTTTTTTTTTACCTAAATTTACCAACATTTTTTCTGATAATTGAGCTTACATTAAAATCTAACAACATACTAAAAGTTGTGTAGTATCTAAATAAAACATATATTTAGTATTGATTATAACTTAAAATCATACAAAATAAAACATAACAATAACAAATAAACAAATTACCGTATAACATAATTTTTTGAAAAAAAAAATCCTCCCTTCTTGTGAAATAACGCTTCAAGAAAGACTAAAATTTATGAAAATAAATTCTAAGCGTGCAGTTAATATATATATATATATATATATATATATATATATTATTTTTATTTTTTATCTATCATAAATGTTAAGAAATATAACTAATGATATTAACTTTTTAAAATTTTATTCTTTATTTTTTATCTTTTGTTATTTATAAAAAAAGGATAAATATTAAAAAATATAAGAATATATATATATATATATATTATATAATAATACTCTTAAAAATGATAGATAAATAAATATTTTTTACTTTATTTTAGGATGATAAAAAAATGGAGAAATTAAATTAATTGTTGTATAGGTTACATAGACTGACATATTTTTAATTAAAAATAGTAAACTGTATATAGTATGTATGGCTTATATTATTTAAAATAAAAATTTGTTATATAATATATATATATATATATATATATATATATATATATATATATATATATATATATATATATATATATATATATATATATATATAAGATGGTAAATCGTATTTTTAAAATTAACTTATTTCATTTGCAAAAATATTTTTAAGTTTGTAGTCTTATGATAATTTTCGGACCAACATTAAAATGATATTTAAAATTATATTAAATATGATCAATTTAATGTTTAAATGAGATATTTGATGCAGAAAAAAGAAGAAGAACCGGAATGATGAGTTGTTTTAGGTATATTTGAGACGATTTTGTATCGCGGCCTTTTGAGACTCGCGAGATATTGAAGGGATTCTCAACCGTAATAATTTGAATGTTTGAAGGGCATTTTATTCCAAAGAAGTGCCAAGGTTACCTCATCACCCTCAGAGAGAAGGACAGACAGGACAGTAATAATAACAATACTGCTTATTCTTTCTGATTCATTTCCTTATTTTATTTCTCTTAAAATTGTCTACTTCTTTTCTTCAAAATGCTCTTTTCCTTTTTTATTTCTGCTTTCCTTTTATTCGGTATTTTAATCAATTCGGTTTGTGGATATCAAGCTCCATTCCCAGGTAGTTTTCTTATATCTTTATCAGGGAAAAACACAGATGTGTTAGATCTATCATTTATTCATTTCCTTCATTTACATTTCATGATAAAAACGCATCCTTCGATTTACCGCAGAATCGTTCTGCCAGAATGAAACTGTTTCTTATTTTAATTTTGAATAATCAATGTAACATAAGTCTGATAGAACATTGAAATGCTGAAAGGATTCGAAATGAAAAAGATTATTCAAAACAATGAACATTTATATCATAATCACCATTATTATGTTGGAATTTATTATCTGTGCACCAAGGATTCAACGCTATGTTTGCATGTTACATCTCTGTATACATAGAATTATATTGAATATGTTAAGATTCTTTTCCTGTATTATGTCCCCCCCCCCCCCGCCTCCTCTTTCTAACGTTATCTATCAATTATTGATGTAAATATTCCAGAAATTAAGGATTGAGAGTTGAATTGAATCTCATTGTCTGTTAGCATATTTTTTCTTTCTACAAAAACTATAAAGTTATGCCAGAACCAAGAGTTTTATACGTGAGAAATACTATAATCAATTAGGGGTGTATGATAATATACGTTTAAGAGAATTTTGTTAAATAGTTGAAAAAATGTAAGCTTAAGAAATATAAGCTCTTAGGTGTTCCACTTTGTGGACTTTGATTCCTGTCCATATATAATATATGATAAATAAGAGCTGTCAGTTTGGCCTGCTAGGTAATATTCAATATTTGCTTTTCTGGCATTCATTTCATTTTAATTTATCACTGAACTTTGAAGGAAATGTTAGGGTCCTTTTCATTTAGAAAACAGCCATATATGTTCTATAAATCAGGAAAACAACAGATGATAACGTGTGTTTTTTCTTTTTCCTTTTTTTTTCTTTCAATAAGATGATAAGGTGTTTGAAGTTTGAACAAGTTTATCTTTGTAGAAAGGAGTGAACATGGTATTGGATGGTCCAGTTTTGCAAATGAATGCATGAAGTTGACAGATGCCCAAACTTACGCCAGCCACATTTATAGTCTAATTTCATTTTGTGGATAAATAACTGGACCGCTATTTGCTGTGGGCCAGGCCATGATGGATGATGTTAATGTTTGCCAACATCCTAGTATCCATAGACCACTGATGGAATAATAAGAACCAAAGTGGATTTAAATGAGTTTTAATGTTTTAATCCTGTTTCTTTATTTTCTTGCTAGGAAAAAGCTGAATGCATTATGAATATTAATATTTTTTAGGGAGTTGAATTTTTACTAATGTACATGATTTGAAGTTTTCTTTTCTTTTTCAGTAAATCTATAGTTAGAGGGAATTATATGCATTTCAATCTGCAAATGAAGGCATATATAACTGCATCATAAACAATACAATATTTATAAAAGTAAAATTAGATAATTAAGGTTTATTTTTTGTTTTTAAAAATAATTTTTTTGTTTAGAAAAATTAAAAAAAAATTATTTTCTAGATAGAATTTTTGAAAACTATTTTTTTAAAAATAGTTTTATGTTTAAAACTAAAAATTAAAATATCTTTAAGTTTTTAAATTTTTTCTTTTCAATTTTTATCTTATATATATTACTTTATTTTTTTTATCTTTACTTACTTTTCTATCATTCTTTTTTAAAAATACTTTTATTTATAAAATAATTTTTAAAACTAAAAATCAAAACATAATGAAACATCCCTATTAATATACTGATAACTTTGAATAAAAGGTTTTAATGTGATTCTATATAAATTAAAGATCTTAATAGAAAAAAGAGGAACCTTTTATATGTCTATAAAAAGCTTTTACAACAACATAATTGCAAAAAGCTTTTACCTGAATATTATCAATCACTAAATAATTGAGTTTCTTTTTTCTTTTTTTTGTCTTGAATTATTCTCTTTAACTGATTGTGACACTTTGGTTCAGGCTTTCAGCCAAGGTTTTTATTTCCTTTTTTGAATCGAGACCTTCATTCCCTCCTAAACAACAACAGATATTCCACAATCTTTCAATCACCTAAAAACAAAATCCCAAGTCTTCAATGCATCATCATTTCTGACATTATCTTTTTAAAAACCTTGAACTTTCTTATGGTAATACGGTTGAATTTTTATTTTCTTTTTACTTTTTGGCAGCCATACTGAGAAACAAGCATCAAGGGCTGGCTACTTTAGCTAACATATATTGGATGATTTTGACCAATTTCGCTTTCAAAAATTTCTTATCAGTGACTAGGGACTACAGTGGCTAATTTCTTGTTGATTGAGTTTTTTCCTACTATTGAATGACTACTACATATGTTCTTGTCTTAAATGCTATCCGTTTCCATATTACTAATTTCAGGTGATACAACCGCTATGTTATTTGTACTTTTCTTAGCACCGAATCTGTAGCTTTTGGCCTGTTACCACATGATTATCTATTACTCATATGAGGGCATATTTATAATGCCATGTGCATTTATCATTTTAAAAAGGCCTTCAAATTGCTTTATCTGTCTTCATTTCTCAATTTCAGGATTCCTAGTCATTTGTGAAGACAACAGAGTTCCTTGATTGACATTTATTTCTAAATGTACCATTTGCTGATGGTCCCATTGTAAAGATGATGATAAATCGCCGCTCAAGGGAATCAATAAAGTTCTTTGGGAGTCTAGCTGATTCTGAAAATGCTAAAGAACTCCAAAGGACCAAAACAGGTGCTTTCACATTGTGTCACACATGGATATTTGAATAACCTATAAGATTTTTATTTGTTTTTTGTTTTTGAAAATTATTTTCTGTTTCTAAAAACGAAAAAAAATTAGTAAAAAGTTTTTAAAAAATTATGTTAATAAAATATTTTTAAAATTAAAAAATAAGAATATTTTTAGGTTATTTTAGTTTTTCACTTTCAGTTTTTCAGTATCCTCTTTTTTGTTGTTCCATCTTCTTATATTTATTCTCTTTCACCCTTTTCTAATAATTAGTTTTTGGAAATTATTTTATAAAATAGTTTTTTAAAGAAACATAAACACACCCTTAACGAAGGATTAATTTCTTAAAAGTTGGTTTTACCAGCCAACTAGGTTGTTAAAACATTGTAGCCTAACACAGCCTTTGCAGTTAAAGGCATCTTTGTAATTTAAGGTTGAAATATTTGGATTCATTAATTTAAATGCATCATGTTTCCTCATTCTTTACAGATATTGAAAAGGGCATGACAAAAATTCTGAAGCTTATTAAGAACAAAGAGCGTGGCACAGATGAGGGGAACCCCGAAAATTCAACAGAAGAGATAGAACTTGTGGGACTAATAGAGGACTTATACAAGAAGCAACGTTTACTTTATGCACTCTATGATCGTACCACTGAAGAGTTTGTGAAAGGACTTTCTCGAAGAAGAAACAGGAGGGCTCCAGAGTCTTTCTCTGACTCAGACTCAGACTCAGAATACTTTTCCTCTGAGGAAATAGATGCGAATAAGAGAAGGTCAGAAAAAGAACACCACAGTGTATCTGGTTCTGACGCCCCTAAGCGAGGATCTGAAATAAGTGATAATGCAATTGAAGTTCTTAAAACTGAGGCATTGGAGTTGGAGGGAAAGTTAACTTCACTGATGAAAGAGATGGAAAGTTTGAATGAGAATAAGAAGAATCTTGAACTTGAAGTTGAAAGCCAAACGCAGCAAGTTACAGAACTAAATGCCAAGAATAGAGTGTTGCATGAGAAAGTCCTGGAACTTGAATCGGTGTTGAAAGAGGAAAATGATGTGGTATTTGATTTGCGAGCAAAGCTCAAAAGTAATGAGGAACAGACAAAGTCCAATGTTGAAAATTTGATGGCAAAGATGAATGAGCTCGAAATTGAGATCGAATCTCTGCGGACACAGAAAATCGAAATGGAAGAAAAAATAGAATGTGATAAAAATGAAGCATCTACCCAAAGGCAGGAGTTGATGGACCAACTTAACGCTATGCAACAGAAGCTAGATTCTATACGGAGCAAGAACAAAGAATTAAAAGCTGAGATGGAGATAAAGAGAGAAGAAATATCTCAATGCTTGATTCAGATGGAAAACCTGAACGAGAATTTAGCTGAAATGAAATCTGTTGAACAGAAATTGATGGAAGAGAAAGAAAGTTTTGTTGAGAGGATAAAGGATTTGGAATTAGAATTGGAAACTGAAAGCAATCATAAAAATGAAATGGAACAAGAGTTAAGCAATACAGGTTATGAGATTAAACAACTAAAGGATGAAAACAAGGGATTGCAGGATAGAAATTATGAACTGAGAACAGCAATGACAGAGAGAGGGGAAGAGATTTCTGATTTTTTGAAAGAACACGAGAACAATGAGAACGGAGCTTCCATGGAGGCTATCTCTTTGAAAGCACAGGTTAATGCCATGAAACTAGAGCTTGACATGTTGCATGAACAGAAAAGCATGTTGGAGCAACAAAATGAGCGAAGCCAGAAGGAATTCGCAGAACAAGCGAAAACGGTTGAACGAATCGCTGAGGAAAATAAACAGGTGAATATTATGTGTAACAAGATGAAGCAGAATCAGCGATTGGCAGAAAGGAAAATGGAAGAATTGGCAGAAGAGTTCCGGAAGAAAATGGAAGATAATATCCGGTTGTTGCACCAGAGAATCCACGTGGCAGAACAGCTTAACAATGAAAACAAAAACAGTTGCAATATGACAAAGCAAAGGTACGAGGAAGAGAACAAAGTACTGGGAGAGAAAGTTACTAGTTACGAAGAGGAACTAAAGGTGCTAAAAGAGGGTGCTAAAGACTCAGCCACACCCATGGTGTGTGTTCCAGATTGGAGTGAATTAGATTTGATAGATGAGAAGGTTGAAGAACAGAGAGAGTATATAAAGAGGCGTGTATCTAAAATGATGTGTGAGGTTCAGACATGGAAGCAATGGATGAAGAAGAAGAATGGTGAGGTGAAAGAACTGAAAGAGAAGGTGGATTGTCTTAAGGAGTTGTTGAATAACAAAGAGGAGGAGGAATTGCTGTTAAGGGAGAAAGTGTGGCAATTAGAAGCGAAGGTGAGCAAAGAAGGAGGGGAGAAGATGAACCTAACACAAACAGTGAGCCAGCTTGAGAAAAAGGTGGGAAAATTGGAAAAGAATTTGAAAGAAAAGGATGAGGAGTTAGTTAGCCTCGGGGAGAAGAAAAAGGAAGCAATAAGGCAACTTTGTTTTGTGGTGGATTTTCATCGTGACCGTTGTAACCATCTCAAGGATTTGCTCATAAATAGGAGGAGCCTCAATAACAGGACATGATTTTACAAAACAAACCAACAAAATCTCAGTGCCTTACTAGTTCATTTTTTTCACTGTAAGAAAACAGCTGCACTCTATATACCAATCATTAGGCTCCCTTTCTTTTTTGTTTCTCATGTAATTCTTGTGGAAGTAAAAATACATTTTCTTCTATTCCATCTGTATCTAGTTCGTATTTTAAATTTCTTATTAATTGATTTTATCGTTAAGAAAAAGTATGTTAATACATGCTTGATTCATATTTAAAAGATAATTATTTATTTTTTAAAAGCTTAAAGAAATAGGTAATTATTTTTTATAATAAAATTAATAAAACATGTACTCTTGCATCCTTCCTGGTTGATACACAGTATCAGACATGATAAGAAATATTAAATTGACAAAACTTAGGATTTATTTTAAATTTTTTATTTATGATAATGTTGAGACAGTTACAAAATATTATCTTATTTATTTTATATTTTGAAATGTCGTTTTTCAATAAAACTCATTCTCTTACAATTTTTTTTCATTACTCTCGTGATTTCGTATCCATAAATAGATTTGAGAATAATTCATTCTCATAAAAAAAAATTACAATATAAAAAGATAAAATTTGAATTTAGAATACTATATAAAATTACTTTAATTTTTAACCTCTCAACAGTTGTATTATTTCTAATGACTTTTTTATCTAAATAATTTAAGTTGTATTAATTGGTCGGTCATGTGAGTTGTTATTGCAGTCAGGACGAAGGAAGCAGCCATACGAAACAAGAAAGGTCCTGCAACTGCAGCTACGTGCCGCAATAGGTCATGTGAGTTGTGATCAACCTCAGCATGCTCTAATTGGGATCTTCGTGGCGTCCTATCGTGCTCCTTTCTGGCAATTGAATCCCTAATGATATTTTTTAGTTCTACTATGTCAGCTTTCCTTTGTTTAATTATGATGTTTTGTCAGACTCACAGAAGAGCAAATGATATTCTATTCTATTTGAGACGAGGAACATTCTCAATTTCCAATTATATTGAATTTATTAGGGACTCGAAAGAGGTATTTTTAAAAACGTAATTAACATTACATTGTAAAAATTATAAATGCCAAAGGTAAAACTTATATTATCGATAATGTATGGCCAATTTTAAATAATTTAAATGTTTATGCTATATATTTTTAAATCAAATAATACGTCAAAATATTAAATTTAAAATAATATAAACTTGTATAGAACTAACCTTTTTATATTAGTTTTTAACCTAACTTCTTGGTTAGTAAAATTTATTTTCCTACATAAAAATATTAAAATTATCATTTTATATAACATCAATTGATCTTATTTATATAATGTTTGGTAACAATCTTATCCTTTCATCCATGCTCATGTTTTGTGATATTTTCATAACTTAATTAAAGCGAATCGACAGTGTTTTATATTATTTTATTATATATTATATTTAAATTTTATAATAACAATTAAAAAATTATTAATTCTATTTGATATTTCGAAAGTCTTAAAAACAAACAATAAAATCATAAAAAGATGACGAAGGCATCGCAGGAGTGTGATTCCATATACGTCTTGAAGCGTGAAGGGTGATTCCGGAATCCTGACTAACGAGTTGGTGATTGAGTTTTTCTTTTTTTATTTTTCAAAAAAAATCGTACAAAATATATTTATAAAAAATTTAAAAACAACTTTTACAAAAATAATTACAAGACTTTTCCCTTTTTTATAAAATAATGGCGTTAAGAAATATACGACAGTTAGATGTAATATTTTTTTTCCCTTCTAAGTTTTTTTGTGTTATTTTTTAATTAAATTTTCGTTTCAGCAACTTTTGTAGTAAAAATTGACATTTAAAGATCTACTGCCTTGGAGATAAAATTTTATTTTAAAATAATATAAAAATACTTACGATAGTATATCATAATATAAAAAATATATTATATTATATATTTTTTGATAAATTAATTAAATATAAAAAATAGTTGAAAATTGAAACAAATAGATAAAAATTAAAATTATTTAAAATTACTGATTAAAGTATCATATGTTTGATAAAATTAATTATTAAATTAATTTTAAAAAATAAAATAATAAATAAAAATATAATCATTAAATTATAATTTAAAAATTATATGTTTATTAATTATAAATTTAAATATTTTATTATTTAAATAAAATTATTATATTAAAAATTAGAATTATATTTGATACTTTTTTTACGATTAAATATTATAAAAAATATTTGATAATTTTTATCTGACTATTTATAATAAAATTTTATTTATTAAAAAATATTTTGTTTTAAATTAAAAATATTTTATTTTACTTAATAAATAAATTTTTAAAAAATTGTATACAAATTATTTATTTTATTTTTAAAAAAATTATTAACAGAATTAAAATATTTTATTATAAATAATTTAAATGAAATATTAAATAGTTAAACTAAATATTGTAATATTAAATAATGATATAAAATTATATTTTTAATAAATAATTTAAATATATTTATAACAAAGAGTATTTTATAAATAATATAAATAAAATAGTAATTCACTAAATTAAATACTACAATATTAAATAATAATATAAAAATATATTTAATAAATAAAATATATCAAAAATATAAATAAAACAATAACTTTCAACGCTAACGAGGATAATGTTAAAAACTAGTAATTGTTAAAGTAGTTATAATGTAAAATAGAACTAAAATAATTTTCAGAAAAATAATAAATTATTTTATATTTTATCCACATACAATAGATTGTGAAACATATTCTATATATACATTATTATAATAAGATATGTATAACTATTTTATCATTTATCTAACTGAAATATATTACTAAAGATATGACTATTGTAGTAAGACACGCATTTGAAAAGCTTAGATGCTTGCTGTTTTCAAAGAACAACAGGCATAATTAAATATAAATTTTTTAACTACAATAATTTCTTAACTATAAAATAAACAAGAATCCATTTACATTAAATATGTGAATAAATTTAACTTTTTTACCTTTTATATTTGCAATTTTTTAGACACTTTTGGAGGTGGTTGTATATTTTTTACTTTTCATTTTAAATTAATTAAAAATATATATTTGAAAAATATATTTAAGTTTTATTTATAAATTAATTTTACAATAATTTTAAATTTAATTTAAAATAAAAAATTAAAATTATTTTTTAATTTAAAAATATTTTTATTTTTAATTTTATCAAATTACATCATAATTATAGTTATTACGGCTATTATCAAATTAACATTATTATTATTATTATATTAATAAATTAATACTATTATTATAATAATAATTTTTTAATTATTATATATATATATATTTTATTAATTAATTATTTTTTATTTATCTATTTTTATAAATTTATAATTAAGTAATTGTTTGATATATAAACTATAATTTAACTTATAATATTATAATATATTTTTTATAAAAAATAAATATTAAATAATATTAAAAATATAATAATAATAATATAAATTTAATTATCTTATTTATTAATTATTAAATAATATAAAAAAAATTAAAATTATATAATAATTTATATTATAATAATTATCTCTAAAATAATAATAATTATTATTGTATTAATAATAATAATATATTTTTTAATTTTTTAATAAACATTTTTATTTATTGAATTTACATATATTTTATTAAAATAAATAAATTTAAATAATAGAATAGAATAAATTGACACATTTTTATAATAAAATTTTACAATTTAAAGTTAAATTTTTATTTATTTTACATTTAAGACCTAAATTTAATTTTAATTTTTAAATTTTGAAAACAAAATATATATTTTTAAAAATAAACTTTAATAATTAAATTAAAATTAGTAAATATTTATTTTTGAAAATAATAAATACATAGACTTCTCTATTTAATATTTTCCTTTTAAAATATAGTAGTAAGATATATAAGAAAATTGATAGGAAAATATAGAAAGCTCAGAATATATATTAAGATTGACCATTGATCGTTTGGAAACATCTTAATAAAAGGATCTATTGTAATATTTCTTAAAAGTTAAGAGTTAATTAGGATTAGTTTAAATGCTTATCATTTGCCTAAAAGTATAAGAGAGTTGTATTTAAAGAATTTAATTAAAAATGATCAATTAATCTTATATATGTAATGATTGTTAACAATCTTATCCTTTAAACTACTCTTATCTATGATAATATTTTAAGAATCTAAATAAAGTAAAAATTGATAACTATTTACATTATTTTTTAGTTATGAAATATTATATTAATTAAAATTAATTTTATAATAAATATTTATAAAAATTTTATTTAATAATAAAATTTATATTCATAATAAATTATAATTAAACTATTTTTTTATCAAAACATAATATTTTTAAAATTTAAATTAAAATATACTGATAATATAAATATGTTTATATTATTATATAATCATAAAATGTTATATAATTATAAATTATTAATTTTGTATAATTATTTTGAAAGTATATTTAATATAATTTTAATTAGTTGATAATGTGATTTTTTAAATTAAAAGCATATAGAAATGATTTTTAAAATTTTTCATAATTGTGAAAATATAACAAAAAGTAATTATATTTTTTGAACCGAATCAAACACACTTTAATATATTTTTATTAATATATTATTCTGTTTTATAATTTAAAAGTATTAAAAAATAATAATTTTTTTAACAAAATTTAGATCAGATTTGTAGACTTTTTTAATATCATACTTTAATAAAAACTAAAAATACATGTTAGTAGATAATAATTTTTAAAATTAATATTAATTACTCAAATACAGATTCAAGTTTAATTAAAAAACAACATGAAAAAATTTATAAAACTTCGTTTAAGATTTGTCTTTTGTAAAAAAAGATCACGAAAGCTTCGTTGGAGTGTGATTCCCCCGTACGCGTGACGCCTGCAAAGTGATTACTGAGTTGGTGATTGGTCAGGTTGTTTTTGAGTTATTCTTTATTATTTTTTCCAAAAAAAGAGGACTAAATATTTTTTTAAAATATATAAAAAGATCAAAATAAAAACTAATTAAAACTTTTCCTTTTTAAACAGGAATGGTGTTCGAAAAATATATGACACTTAGGTGTAATATTTCATGTCCTTTTTCCGTTCTTTTGTGTTATTTTTAATTATTAAATTTCTGTTTCATTACATTATAAAATAAAATTTGACATTTAAAGATATATGTTATTTTTGGAGATAAAATTTTAATTTAGAAACAATATAAAGACACTGAAGATTCTACACCTAAATATGATGATTTCTTTTTTCTTCTTGCATTGTGTTTATTTGGATTGTTGTAGTAAGACATGCTCTCGGGAAGCTCACTTACTCGTTACTTATGAAGAAAATCAGGCTTGATTAAGAATTTTCTTAAAATGTTTTAAATGTTATATAAATAAATCTTGATTAAAAGATAAACAATAATCCATCTACATTAAATATCTGAATGATTTTAAATATTTTTACCTTTTATATTTATAAATTTTATTAATTACTAGATAAAGAAAATATTAAATTTTAACTTTTTTAAAATAATAAATACATACACTTCTTTATTTAATACTTACCTTTTAAAATAGTAGTAAGATATATAAGAATCTTTATAGAAAAGTATAGAAAAGCTCTAAATATATATTAGAATTATTTGACATCTAAGTCGTTTACGCACATCTTAATTAAGGGATATTTTATAATATTTCTTAAATTTTAAGAATTAATTAGGATTAGTTTAAAGGTTTATCATCTACGTAAAATCTAAGAGAAACTTTGTGTATTTTTTCAATGTTTAATAATATTCAAAAAAATTATGCACAGTACAAAAAGTAAATCACCGACTTAAAATAAGAAATTTAAAGTTAATCCATAAACATTTACATCAATATAAAAAAAATAGATTACTTTAATTTACAAAACCTCACTGCCTTTCAAAAAATTTATCTCGTTTCAAAGCTTCAATTTGATAATAGAGTCTATCGGTGTCACTCCTCAAACTCTCAAGAGAAATAAAGCGATAGTGGCATTATGGTAATAAAGAGAGAAAGGAAGGGCAAACATCTGAAAAGCAATCCAAAGATTCCATTCCTGAAGTTTGAAGGTGCAAAATGCTGGCGTCTCTTTAGAGCGCTCTAAATCCAAACAAAGCCACTTTTTGATATCATATCATTTTATAATTAATTGATTTAATTATTCTGGAAAATTAAACTAAGCTGGTTCTCTGTCTCTTCTTGCATTAACTGAAGAGAGCTTCTCCTCAGTCCTACCTATCTTTCATCCTTCTTTGTGATATTCTCCAAGCTTCAATCCTCTGCATCCACTTCCACGATCTTCGTTTCAAGTTTCATAGGTAACCGCGAATTCAATTTTTTGGAGTTTCTGTTCTTTTTTCTTCTTGCATCTGTTCAATTCTTGAGCCTCTTGGTCGAACCTCTTTGGTTTTCTCGAATTGTTTCAGCTTTTGGACTCGATCGGATCAACTTTGTTTGCTTTGAAACTGAGTTTCTCTCGGTTTCCGCTCTGATTCCTTTTCGTATTTTCTGAAGCTGCACATGGTTGTGATTTGAAAGGTAAACTCGTATTTAATCCTTAATCTGAATCATTTATTGTGCTATTAATTTTGTATAGGATTTTAGCAAGTCGATCTTCGACGATTTTTATGTTTACTGTGTTTTAGATTTTAAGGGAAAAAAATAGTAAATTAACTTGGAAAATTCTGACCAAGAAAGTAAGCTATTGCTGCAATTTAAAATATATTTATTATCATCTGCTACATAGGTTGAAATTGAAGCTCATCATATTGTTTCTTTCCTTGAATTTGCTTAATCTTTTATATTTTTCTCTCCTTCTCTCAATAGGCACCTGCAATTTTGCTTTTGGAGCTTGCCAGATTCTGAAGAGAAGAGTAGAAGAGAAACTGAAACTCTGAAACCATATCTCAGGTTCAATTATAAGAATCTCGAACTTCAAGATTAGTGTTTGTTATCTGTTCTCTCCATTTTTCTTTCGTTACAATTACAAATGTGTTTTCTTGCTTTTCTTTTACGTCTAATTTTAACAAATGATTTGAATTTGACAAGAAAAAAAAATCTGGCTTGTTTGGTGAGTTCTATCGTTTGTATTCCAATCAGTTTCCTGGATGATTGCTAGAGTGGCTGATGTGGCTCCAGATTATAGTTCTTGGTGCGCATACTAGTTGCTCTGTTTCTTGCTCTCATCTTTTTTTAGCTTTTCTTTTAATTTTTTTTTATCTCATTTCATTTTTTTTATTCCGTTCTGAAAATTTGAACTTGGAGAAGCTGAACGAATCAAATTTTGGTTCAGCGATGATGGCCATAGCATCAATGTTAATGAGAATTTGACAGTGAATGGTGGACCCAAACAATTATACATTCATCTTTTCTTTTCTTTCTTTCTCTCCCTCCGTTCTCTAGATTCTGCCCCTACTTTATCCCATAATCTGTAACTGAAACCCATTTCCATCTTCAAAAAGTGAAATAAAGCCGCATGATCTGAATTCTACGAAATAACAGCAGTTGCTTGTTTGAATGAACCCCATATACTTGTACCATCTTTCCTGTAACAAGTGTTTGCCGTTAAATTTTCCTGCAACATCTTTTAATTGTGCTATCATGTAAAAATATTAAGCTTAAAATATTTTTGTTCCCACATCTAATATGGCATCCCGCCACCTTGTGGTAGCACTGAAGCTATATGAACAAAATACTTTATGGCAAAAAGTTTATGTTGAAGGACTGCCCTAGGATGTCACTCTTAAAAAACTACAAATACAGGTAAAGAGAAAAATTAACCTTTGAAAGATGCATAATTGGTCATATTTGTTCTTTAAGGATGAAAATTATGCATAAGATCCCCTAATACATATCTACTATTCAAGGGACGAATCTTCAGTCAAATTAGTACTCGCATTATGAATTTTGGACTAATTTGATTGACAGGAATACATATTCAATGATTAATTTAATAGCTAAATGCAGATGAGCTTTCAAGAACTATTTATACATGTTTCAGTTGTTCAACTGTAATTTATATATGTTTATTGAGTTTGATGAATATAAATAAAATTTTTATAGCACAAAAAGTAGCTAGATTTGTGTTCTCATTAATGACTTATTTAAAATTTTATTAAAAACATCTCGAAAATTGTGTGCATTCAGTGCTCAAATATCAAATAATTGTGTTAAAATTTTCAGCTTCTGACTTCCTGGAATCAACATGACGAACAGATTATCTTGATGTGATACTGCCAACAAGTTGAAAATCTATAGCGAAGATGGTGAAGCGTCGCTTTAGAGAGTCTATAAAATCATTATTTGGAAGTCATATTGAACCTGATAAAGAAGAGCAGCTCCAGGGAGCTAAAACAGGTATTATCTCTATCCAAAATTACAGTCAACTGCTACAATGACAGTTGTATATGATATCGTGAAAAATAATGATCAATAATTTACTATGATTAATGTGTATCACCATATATGATGATGAGACAATGATTTGGAGTTTTTCTACTTTTCCCACAGAAATTGAAGAGAAAGTGAAGAAGATCTTCAAACTTATTAAGGATGACAACCTTGAAGAGGATGGTACCCAAATAGAACATTCTAAGAAGGAACCACTTGTTGAACTGATTGAGGATTTCCACAATCAATACCTATCACTGCATGCACAATATGATCATCTAACAGGCGAGTTAAGGAAAAGGATTGGGGACAAGCGAGAAAAGGGCAGTTCTTCATCCAGCTCAGACTCGGATTCGGATTTTTCTTCAAAGGACAAAGACAGCAAAAATGGACAACTAGAAAATGAATTTCAAAAGATAATTGATGGCTTAAAGCAAGAACTTGAAGTGGCACATGTAGAAGTGGCTGAACTAAATCGAAAGTTGACAATTACACATGAAGAGAAGGAGGATCTTAATTCAAAATATCTTGCAGCATTGAGCAAGATAGAAGAAGCAGACAAAGTTAACATGGATTTGAAAACTGATGCTGAAGCATTAGGCACTCAAAGAGCAAAACTTTTGGATGAAAATGCTGAACTAAACAAACAACTCGACATTGCTGGCAAAATAGAAGCTGAGCTGAGTCAAAGATTGGAAGATCTGAAAACTGAAAAAAATAGTTTGACCGTGGAGAAAGAGAAAGCTCTTCGACAGGTTCACGTGGAAAAGAAGATTATTGACAGCCTGAGAACCCTGGTTGATCAACTGAAAGATGAGAAATTAGCCCTTGGGAAAGACTTGCAGGCAGTTACAGATCAACTTTCCTTTCTGAAACAGCAGTTGGATTTTGCAGAACAGCAGATGGCAAATTTCAGCAACAGTTTGAAACATACAGAGCAGCAAATGACAAATATAAGCAACAATTTGAAAGACACCGAGAAAGAAAATGAATCTTTAAAAGTGAAGCTTTCACAAGCTGCAAATGAGGTTCAGCTGGCTCACAACAGAATACAAGAAGTTGTAGCTGAATCAATTCAGTTAAAGGAGAAACTTGATGAGAGAGAAAGGGAAATTTCAGCGCTCACTCAGATGCATGAAGGGCATCAGAAAGAATCCTCAAATCGAATCAGGGAACTAGAGGCACAAATCACAAACCTGGAGCTGGAGTTAGAATCACTGCAAAACCAGAAAAGAGATTTGGAAGTGCAAATTAAGAGAAGCACCAGCGAAGCACAGGAACTGGGAGAGCACAATTCAGGGCTTCAAAACCGAATTTCTGAACTTGAAATGATGTCCAAAGAAAGAGAAGAGGAACTATCTGCTACCATGAAAAAACTCGAAGAAAACGAGAACGAGTCATCTTCTAAAATATCAGATTTGACATCTCAGATAAACAGAATACAAGAAGTTGTAGCTGAATCAATTCAGTTAAAGGAGAAACTTGATGAGAGAGAAAGGGAAATTTCAGCGCTCACTCAGATGCATGAAGGGCATCGGAAAGAATCCTCAAATCGAATCAGGGAACTAGAGGCACAAATCACAAACCTGGAGCTGGAGTTAGAATCACTGCAAAACCAGAAAAGAGATTTGGAAGTGCAAATTAAGAGAAGCACCAGCGAAGCACAGGAACTGGGAGAGCACAATTCAGGGCTTCAAAACCGAATTTCTGAACTTGAAATGATGTCCAAAGAAAGAGAAGAGGAACTATCTGCTACCATGAAAAAACTCGAAGAAAACGAGAACGAGTCATCTTCTAAAATATCAGATTTGACATCTCAGATAAACAGAATACAAGAAGTTGTATCTGAATCAATTCAGTTAAAGGAGAAACTTGATGAGAGAGAAAGGGAAATTTCAGCCCTCACTCAGATGCACGAAGGGCATCGGAAAGAATCCTCAAATCGAATCAGGGAACTAGAGGCACAAATGGAGCTGGAATTAGAATCACTGCAGAACCAGAAAAGAGATTTGGAAGAGCAAATTAAGAGCAGCACCAGCGAAGCACGGGAACTGGGAGAGCACAATTCAGGGCTTCAAAACCGAATTTCTGAACTTGAAATGATGTCCAAAGAAAGAGAAGAGGAACTATCTGCTACCATGAAAAAACTCGAAGAAAACGAGAATGAGTCATCTTCTAAAATATCAGATTTGACATCTCAGATAAACAGAATACAAGAAGTTGTAGCTGAATCAAGTCACCTAAAGGAGAAACTTGATGAGAGAGAAAGGGAAATTTCAGCGCTCACTCGGATGCATGAAGGGCATCAGAAAGAATCCTCAAATCGAATCAGGGAACTAGAGGCACAAATCACAAACTTGGAGCTGGAATTAGAATCACTGCAGAACCAGAAAAGAGATTTGGAAGAGCAAATTAAGAGCAGCACCAGCGAAGCACGGGAACTGGGAGAGCACAATTCAGGGCTTCAAAACCGAATTTCTGAACTTGAAATGATGTCCAAAGAAAGAGAAGAGGAACTATCTGCTACCATGAAAAAACTCGAAGAAAACGAGAATGAGTCATCTTCTAAAATATCAGATTTGACATCTCAGATAAACAGAATACAAGAAGTTGTAGCTGAATCAAGTCACCTAAAGGAGAAATTTGATGAGAGAGAAAGGGAAATTTCTGACCTCACTCAGATGCATGAAGGGCATCGGAAAGAATCCTCAAATCGAATCATGGAACTAGAAACACAAATCACAAACCTAAAGCTGGAATTAGAATCACTGCAAAACCAGAAAAGAGATTTGGAAGAGCAAATTAAGAGCAGCACCAGCGAAGCACGGGAACTGGGAGAGCACAATTCAGGGCTTCAAAACCGAATTTCTGAACTTGAAATGATGTCCAAAGAAAGAGAAGAGGAACTATCTGCTATCATGAAGAAACTCAAAGATAATGAGAATGAGTCATCTTCTAAAATATCAGATATGACATCTCAGATAAACAGTCTGTTGACTGATATTGGCACGTTACAGGCTCAGAAAAATGAACTGGAAGAGCAGATAGTTTTTAAAAGTAGTGAAGCTTCAACTCAAGTCAAAAGCATTTCAAATGAGTTGAATGTGTTGCAGCAGGAAGTGGAGTCTCTACAACACCAGAAGTCTGACTTGGAAGTTCAGTTAGTGGAAAAAGTCCAAGAAAATTCTGAGTATGTGATTCAAATGCAGACTCTGAAAGAGGAGATTGACAGAAAAACCCTGGAACAAGAGAGACTTCTAGAAGACAGAGAAAATTTAGCCATGCAGATAAGGACTCTGGAATTAGAGATGAACGCTATACAGAACAAAAAGACTGAAGATGAAGAGCAAATAAGGGCTAACAGCCAGGAGATCAGTCATCTGAGACAGGAGATGGTGGAGCTATATGACAAAATAGCAGAATTGGAGAAAATATCAGCAGAGAGAGAAACGGAGTTCTCTGTTCTCCAGGATAAGCTTAATAAGGCAGAGGAAGAGGGTTCAGCTCAAATAAAGGCCTCCAGTGAACAAATTAAGAATCTTAAACATGATTTGGCATCCATGCAGAATGAGAAACAGGAATTAGAACATCAGTGTGAAAAGCTGAAATTGGAGGTGGAATCCATACACAACCAGAAGAGTGAAGTTGAGGAGCAAATAAGGGCTAAAGATCGTGTAAACACTGAGCTAAGAGAGGAAAATTTGGGATTGCAGGGAACAATTGCTGCACTGGAGAAAACATTAGCTGAGAAAGAGGCTGAGTTATCCACTTTACAAGAAAAGCTTCACGAAAAAGAGACTGAGGCTTCAGGGCAAATAAATGCCTTCACGGCCCAAATTGATAATCTTCAGAAAGACTTGTTTTCCTTACATAAAACAAAAGAAGAATTGGAGTTCCATTTTGGAAAAATTAAAGAAGAACATGCAGAAAGCCTTATAACGGTAGAGAATGAAAAGAATGACATATCAAGCAAAACTAGGGATCTTAAGAGATCATTGGAAGAACGAGAAGATTCATATCAGAAGTTGAATGAAGAATATAAACAAATTGATAGTTTGTTTAAGGAATGCAAGGAGAAGCTTGAAGTTGCAGAGAAGAAGATTGAAGAAATGGCAGGAGAGTTTCATGAAGGCATTGAATCAAAAGATCAGATGGTAGCTGATTTGGAACACACAGTAGAAGACCTGAAAAGAGACCTGGAAGAGAAAGGAGATGAAATCAGTACTTTGCTAGAGAATGTCAGGATGCTTGAGGTTAAGCTTCGTCTCTCAAACCAGAAGCTCCGGGTCACAGAACAGTTGCTAAGCGAGAAGGAAGAAAGCTTTAGAAAGACGGAAGAAAAGTTTCAGCAAGATCAGAGAGCACTTGAAGACAGGATTGCTACTTTGTCAGCAATAATAACTGCCAACAGTGAAGCCTTTGATGAAATTGTCTCTAATATTAAAGAGTGTGTGAACAGTATCATGACTGGCATAGAAACTGTAAGCTGGAAATTTTCTGATGACTGTAAAAATTATGAGGACCATGTGTCAAGCATTTCAAATGAGCTTGAGGTTACAAAACACCATGTCAGGGAGATGAATAAGGAAAAAGAGCAGTTAAAGAAGGACAAAAACCACCTGCTGGAGCAGCTGCAGGATACAAACAAACAGTATTTGGCTTTGAGAAAGACCGTTGAGAAGCTTGAGGCTAAGGCAAGCAAGGAAGAATCAGAGAAGATGAATCTGACAACGACTGTAGTTCAACTTAAGAAGACAGTTGGAGAACTAGAGAAAAAGATGAAAGAGAAAGAGGAGGGTATGCTGGACTTGGGGGAGGAGAAGAGGGAGGTCATCAGGCAGCTGTGTTTGTGGATTGATTATCACCGCAGTCGTTATGACTATCTCAAGGACATTCTATCAAGGACTCGCACAGGCCAGAGAGCAGCATAAATCCTGATTTTTTTTTCCTCAATGCAGCTTGTCCAATTAGGTTTGTTTTGGTCATTTAGCTTATACTAGCTCATTTTTTTTCATGTGAATTAATTCTTTTGTATTTTTTCTCCCCAAACATGTGCGTGTTTGTAAGCCAATTTGTCTAGTATCATGAGCATGGTATAGATTTGGTTCTTCTCTTGAATTTGAATTGAATAACATTACAGCGGTTTTTTTTTTTTTTCATTGTTCAACATAAATATTTTGATAAACAAATTCCCTCTATCAAACTCATGTTTATTTTACATTCTTGTTTTATGAGTCCATGCAGTTTACCATGGTTGGTTGTCTTCTTCTTTTGCCATTTCGAAGCTTTCAACAGAATATCAAATTTATTCGAAACTTGAGGCTTACGTTTTTGGATCTTAAATGCAACGAGGAGGGATTTACCATGGTGTATTAAGACGGATCTTATGTTTAATGCTTGAATGGCATGTCATAGTTTGATCTTATGTTTAATGCTTGAATGGCATGTCATAGTTTGACCAATCACTCACGGCAGTCTGTAGAATGCAGCTTCCAGAGACTCTGTTGCTTGAAGTCAAAATTTCTTTAGTAAAGCAAACATGCGTTGGACTCTGCAAGTTGTGAAAATTGCGCTAGAAAAATGTTTTTCATATAAATAGGCGCTAACAATGTCACTTTGTCCTTCAGTGAGCTTCAACAAATATCTATAAAAACAAATAAATTAATTTTTTTATATATGTTAAAATTAGTTTATGTTTCAAATTTTTATCTATAAAGGAAACTTACGAATTGCATTACGGAAGACATATAATCTTAAAAAACATGAAGGAATTGCCCATGTCTACTACATAGAAGACATATTTTCATCTACCAGTTGCAAGCATTTTTTTTTATCATTCATCAATAGAGCGTCATAAGCAACCTTTCATAAAAGAGTCTGAATGTCTTGATTGCCATTTTAATTGTCATTGTGCCAATCAAGACAATCTTACTTCCATAAATTATACTCTGTATACTTCATTCAAGGAGTGGAATATCAATTTTCATATATGTTTTTTTAATAATAAAATTGATGTTGATGCCATTTTCTTCATAAAAATAATCAATCACCTTTTCTCGTCCTACTTGAGAAATTGTTAAGCAATCAACTTATATTTGTTAAAACAATTGATGCTCACATGCTTAAGGAACTAATTTATGCCACATTAGGGACAAATCAATGCAATCTTAAAGGATATAATAAATAGTCGTTTACATATGCAACATAAAAGATGCATCGCTTCCTCCACCAGTTGTTGATAAAGATAAATTGGCATATCACCTATATTTGATGAGGTTTTAAAGGTATTGGTTATTATGATCTTAATTATAAAATTATAAAAATATAAAATTTAATTAAAATTTTAAAATACAATAAATTAATTAAATAGTTAATAAAATTATAAGGATTAATAAATTAATTTAATATATATTTTATTCCAATATCATATTTATGACAATAAATTATATCTAAATAAAAATTAATAAATATACAGTATATTAATGAATATTTTTCTATTATACATATAATAAAACCTTGTTAGTTACTAAAAATATTGTATTTATTATTTTTTTAAATAATAGTAACAATAAAAATATATGTATATTTTAAATATTAGAATGCAAAAAAAATTTAAAAATATATAGACAAATGACAAGTTAATAAAAAATTAAAATTTAAAAATATCATTTGATATTGCTAGCTAAAAATGTCATGTCACATTTCGAATAAAAGTATTTTAGTATATAATATAAATTGTAGAAAATGAAACAGTTATGATATCATCTAAATGTTGTGTTATGGGTCATAATATAATAGATCGAATCCAAAAAATATTGTATCCAAAATATCAAGAAAACAAAATTAGATTTCTCCATTACCGCTACAAATAATTAATTTACATGATTCAAACACTTAAAAGATAGTAAAATGTTCAACAATTAAAATGTTTAGGCAAAACTCTTAAAATAAAAATAGATGAGGGAGATTATCCCCTTATCCCATAACAAAACTTACACCTTCATTCTCCATTTAAAAAAATTCATGTCATAATAAAGATATTCATTGTTTCATATATTATTGTTTTGTTTAATTTGGGACTCATTAATTTGTGTCATTGCAAGTGTAACCTTTTATTTATTCATATATATTTTTTTACAAAGTAACAACTTCCTATCATTATATCACTATTTATGGATCGTTACAGCTTAATATGTGAACTCCTCTTATTTATACAATATTATTATGAATAATTTATTTTTTCTATACAATATCTTTTTAGATTCCCAAAATTTTTCCTCCTATTCAAAAGGACTATTTTAGACTCTCTTTTTTATCTTGTTCGATATATAATTACATGTAATCCATCTTAAATAAAAAAAAAATTGATGTTAAAAAAATAGTTCGATATGGGATAGCTATCTTTGACCTTTATTAATGATTATTGTAATATATATATATATATATATATATATATATTAAGAATTCTCTTTTCTCAAACTTATAAAACAATACTGAATCATCAAGTATTAAATTGATTCTTAGAATATAAATATTCTCTTCATGGTTTTTTTAATTGGTCAAATTTTGGATATACCCCAGACATAGTTTAACAATTAAAACAAATAAACAACAGTTTTTTAATAAAGCCGTCATTTACAATTGGAGTTCGTTAATATTAAAATTAAAATAAATATAGAATTCCTACCGACATATTGGTTAGACCTTAGAAGTTGGAATGATTCATGATTGTTCTTCGTCATCTTAAGATTCAGGCGATAGGCGAGAAAAGGGGCAATAAGATGCGTGGTGGCATATTTGTCAGACAATAATTAGCCACTGGTACAATGGACGCCGGTGGAGCCACCCGCCTTCCCGATGGCACCCGCATAAATTTGAGCAAAATACTATATTTAATATCTGTTTTTATATTTATATTTTTAAAAATAATTCATATTTATATAGACAGTAATTTTTATTTTTACTTTTATATCTAATTACTACTTAAATATTCACATTTAGATTTATTATTTACATTTGAATTAAAGAAAGATACTGTTTTATATTCTACATATTAAATATATGAAAACATCTAACTAAAATTAAATTTCACACTAATATATTAAATATTTATAACAACTAAAATAATATAGACAGATTTAAACTTAATATAATAAAATTTAAAAATTATTAATTATTATTAAAAAGTAAAAAAAAATTAATCCTAAGTATGTATTATTAAAGGTTATTTGTTTAATTTTAATAAATTTAATTTGAATTATTTATATGTTTAAAATATGCGGGTGTGGAAAAAGTTAAGTATTAAATACCTATATCTCTACCATTTGTGTAATTAATATGTTGTTAAGGAGTAAAACTAATTTAAAATAAGATAAAATTATAATATATATTGAATTAAATTCTTCTATATTATTAATATAAATCAATTCAAAATTATGGTACAAATAATTTTAAAATAATTATTATAAAAAATAATAATTTAACAATTATTAATAATATAATAATTTATATTTACAAGATGGTATGAAACTTTTTTTTAATGTACAACAAAAGTAACAGAGTTTAATCCAATATTTTATATAAATTATTTCAATTTTTTTATAATAGATCAATTCTAAAATTTTTAATTAAATTTTATTTTTTAAATTTTTATAAATAAATAATTATTTTTTCATCAATTACCATTTTAAAATATACAATGATTATATATTAACTGTTATACAATTTTTCATATATATATATATATATATATATATATTCTTTTTAATCATTTAACCAATATTTCATAAAAATGTATGTTAACATTTTAGTTCTTTTATTTTATCGATAAAGAACATTTTTTATGTGTTGTTTCTTTGGTACTCCTATATTTAAGAGGATAGTATTTTCTTTCTACTATATTTTTAACATTTGTATTATTATTAATTAACTTAATTTATATTTAAATTAAATAATAAAAAATTATATTTATAGAATTTATATATTTTCTTAATATTTATTGATGTTTCTAACATTATCTTATCCTTTATTATTAATATTAAGATTTGCTATTTTGTTAAAACAACGTTACTATTATATTAATAATATTGTATTATTTTTTATCTCATATAAAAATAATGTTTATGATGCATTTTAAAATATATAAATTTATTGTATAATATATAAATAAATGTATTATACATATCGTTTTAAGGTATGCTCGAGTTTATTATTAATAAAAATATGTAACATCTTTAATTATACATCAGTATATAATATTATACATTATATATTGTGATATATAATATTATACATTATTACTTTAAAAGCATATAATTATACGTTTTATTAATTTTTAATTTATATAAATTTTGCTAAGAAATTTGTTCAACTTTGCAGTTTTCTTTCATTTCAATTTTTATATAGTTAAAAAAAATACGTTATTAAATTTAGGTTTGCTCTGCATTAAAAAATTATTTATTTATTTTTAAATATTTGAAAAATGTTATAGTACTTTTTTAAAATATACAAAAAATTATTATTATTATTTATTTTAATGAAAGATTTATGAAGGTGAAATTACTATCGAAGTTTTGTTTGTTTTTCTAGAATTATCGTGATAAATAATCACCAAACATCCATTTATATCTAAGTGTCATCATCTTTTATGCATTTAATCAGAATCACAAAACTATCATTATTCCTTTGATGTACTTCTCATCACTGTTAAAGAACTAAATGCATTTAATCTAAATCTGTCACTCAAATTAGTTTGCAATTTTAATTTATAAAACTAAATTAAATTAAAACATACATAATTTTAAAATTTTTTTATTACTTATTTTTAAATTATTATCTTTTTAGTAATACTGTTGTCTAAATTTTTTAAATTTTATTATATATTTTATTCTATTGGTTTATTGAAATAAAATTTATCAAAATATGATTAAGTGAAATTATATTATCTTAAATTTATTAATTTATATATTTTATTAATATTTTTCATTGTTAGTTATATTTTTTAATTATTATTTAACATAAAATATAATATATTTATTTAAATTTTATCTTAAAACATACTAAACATAAATATTATTATTTAATTATATTTAATAAATACTAGTTTTAAAAAAGTTTAAATTTAAATTTTATATTTGTTGTTAGGTTTTTTAAAATAAAATAAAAAATAAAAAAATCTAACTAAACAAAGTTGCAAAAGATTTTAAATTACTTTTTGATAATACCTTAATTTTATTAATTTATATACTTTATTAACATTTTTTGTTGTTATTTATATTTTTTAATTAATTTTTTATATAGAATACAATATACTTATTTAAATTTCACCTTGAAGCATGCTAAATATAAATATTATTTATTTATATTTACTAAATATTAATTTTAAAAAATTAATTTTTATTTTATATTTATTGTTATATTTTTAAAATAAAATAAAATTTCAACTAAACAAAATTGTAAAATATTAATTTATTTTCACTACAAACATTTTTATAATTGATTTGAGTAATTTTTTTTTTCTAAAACCAAATTTATGGCACTACAAACACCCCATATTTCTGCCCTATGCAATTATTGTGGTGCCATTTTTTCTCCTTATTTCTCATGAGTTTAGTGCTAAAAATTATTCTCAAATTATTCTATTTTTTTCTAATTAATAATGATACAAGTATAAAAAAAATATTAATATCCTTTTAAATATAAAAATATAAAAAAAAATTATATTAATAAAAATTATTTTTTAATAATAAAAAAATGTTTGAAGAAGACAACCTAAATGTCAATATATGTTAAAACACCAAAAACCTAACGATTTTAATATAAAGAATTATCGCTCGGACTTTCACCACAATCCTATCCAATTATAGATATATATATATATATATATATATATATATATATATATATATATATATATATATATATATATATATATATATATATATATATATATATATATATATATATGATTGCAAATAGCTCTCATTGCTCTTTGCATGTTAAACGTTAAATTAAGTCAAATTTAAATAATTAAATTCAAAGCCTTTTAAAAGCTTAAAAGGTCCGGAATTACATCATAAAAAAAAAATTCTAATTTTGGCAACCAAAAATTATTATTATTATTATTGAATTATCTATTTATAATAATATTTTTAAATTATATATATTAATTTATTTAAGAAATTAGATTCAGTTTTATCATGTTTAATAATATATTTAACTTTTTTATTATAATATATTTTTAAATAAATTTTAAACCTATTTAAATTTTTAAAAATAAAGTAAAATTTTTAAAAAAAATTTATATCAAGAAAATAATATTCATATTTTATAAAATTTAACTTAATTTAACCATTTCGTATAATTATTTAATTGATCATTTATATATTATTTAGATTGAAAGAATAGAAAAAAATTAAAATAAAAGAAAAAATTAAATTTTTTTATTTCATCAATTTATATATATATATAAAATTATTATTTTATATAAATTTCATGCTTTTATATTTTCTTCTTATTAGCAGATGAATGAAGGAATAAGTATTTTTATTTTATTTTAATATTTTAATTAATAATTTTTTAAAATAAATAAATATTATATTAATAATTAAGTAATATAATAAAAATTAAAAATTTATGTTTAAATTATTTTTTAATTTATATAAAATAAAATTTATACTATTAATTTTTTTATTTTTATCTATCCAAATAAAAAAATTCTACTTCTATTCATCTAAATAATTTATTATTTTTTCAATATTTATTATATTTTTTATTTTTTATTTCTGTTTTACATATCATAAAAATAAAATATTAGTATTAAAATTTTTATATAAAAAATATCATAAATCAAAATTTTAGATTATTTTTTTTAAGGGAATTCAACTCTTCCTTGGAAAGGAGGTAAGAACTTTTTCTTAGCCTAATGAAATGTATTTTGAAACAAATTTTTTTTACCTAAATCTACTTATTTAACATGGATTGAAAACTTGAATAGGACATAGAATCGAAGTTGCAAATCTATAAATTGGGTATTTAAATTTAAAAAGTATAAATCATGGCAAAAAAAAAGAAATATAATTAATTGATATTTAAAGTGGTTAATTTAAATTTAAGAGGAAAACAAAATATTTGAAATGATTAAAAATATAAATATAAACGGTAAAAAACAGTAAAGTTTCATGTTAAAAAAGATAAAGATAAAATAAAAAATAGGTTTACGCTAAAAATAGAAGAAGTAGAATTTTAAGTATATATACACATAAGTAAAGAAACTTCTATTCAATAGCATAAAGTTGTATATTAGAAACTAAACCTGGAAATGCTAATGCTTTTGTTGGAATGATTTTAAAAATAGAAAAATAAAAAATAGAATAAAATAAATAAATTATTTGAATGAATAAAAATAGAAAAAATAATTTTTTTATTGTTTGAATGAATAAAATATATATATATAAATTGTGATTTGTATAAAAATTTAAATAAAATTTAACTTTTAAAAAATATTTTTTACTATTTTTATTAATATAATATTTAATTTTGATTATTTTCCAAAAAATATTTAAAATTAAAATAATTTAATATAAATAAAAAATAAAAAAATTAATATTCCTCTTTCTTATATTTATATAAAAAAATTAATTTTATCATTTTATATAAAACAAATACAAACAATCATAAATAAAAAAAAAATCCACCTATTTCTTCCGAACCCGACAAAGACGAGAGGACATTATTTTTCGTGACCGAATTTTATTTTTTTGGTTTTATATGTATATTTGGTTCTTCTGGCATTTTTTGAGAAAATTTAATTATTTTTTATTTTAAATCTTAACAAATTTAACTTTTAATTAAATCTTTTAAATTATTATTTTATCTAAATTTTTAAAAGAATTTACAACGATCTTGAGATATAAAATAATTTTAAAAGTTTAGTATTAAAAAAATAAGATTCTTTTATTTTGAATAATATTTTAAAATTTTAATATGTAATTTTCAATAAAAATAACTTAATTTAATAAATATTTTAGAGTAGAAAACAAAAATTATAAAATTTTAGATAAATTAATTAAATAACAAAAAATTACTAAAATTTTAAATTAAAAGTGAAATTATTAAAAACTTAAAAATTAAAGTTATACATAAATTAAATTAAAAACTAATATAATTAACCCTTTAAAATAATTATATCATTATTGAGATCTTATTTTTCAATTATCAAAGTCTTTTAGACTTAATGTTTAATTATTCATTGATTTAAATGATAAATATTTTTTCTATAGATTAAATGTCGAAGTAAAAAGTTGTAATTAAGAAAAGGGATGTGTAGATGAAAGAATAAGTGAAGAATTTTGATTAAAATTAATGTTAAAAATGGATGGATAGATTAATAATAACCCAAAGCAAAAGCCATGGCAGGTAGATGTGGAGCTAAAAAATATATTCTTAAATTGTTAATTAAAAACTGGTAAGTAACAGCTGGAGAATCTTTTCTGGAAAAAACTATTACGAGTCGGTCACATGGATCTAGGAAGCTGGAAGCAGTACCACATTTGACTTGCTCTCTGTTGTTAAGTCTTAAGATTTCTTTCTTCGATGAAAAACACCCAATCAATATCCCTATTATTCCTTCCATCCTCTGTAACTTTGATTCTCAGCAGCTTCAAATAAAAGAAAAGAAAAAATGAGGATGGATTATTTGAAGCACAAGTTTCCTTTCAACCACAAAAATCTTCTCATCAAGTTGCTTCTTACCTTCTTCTTCATTGGCCTTGCTTTCCGCCTCCTCTTCTTCCACTCCCTCTCCCCGCAAATTTCCGCAGTCTTGGATTCCCCATTTCCCGAGAAAGCTGCATTACCCGAACCAGAACCAGAACCTGAACCTGAACCTGAACCCGAACCAGAACCCAAAAACACACCTCTCAATTTAACTGTTTCGCAAATTGTTCCCGAGCCTGAAGACCAGGTGTCTCGCACAGATTCAGGTGAGTGAGTGACCAGGTTTTACTCTCCGATGAGTTCTTATCTTTTTGCCCCTTTTATACGAAAACACATACACACGTGTGCTTAGATCTGCAATCCAGAAGTTTCTAATCGTAGGTTGTAGTACCTCATGAAGCTTAATTGGATTATGTGTAGTTAGTTGCTTATTAGGAATGTGAATGCAAGTTCCAACTCAAGCTTATTTAAATGCAGAGAAATGTGATTATTTTATTGGGGATTGGGTGCCGAACCCGTCGGGTCCTGCTTATACGAATGAAAGCTGCAACCTCATTGAAGCTCATCAAAATTGCTTGAAAAATGGGAGGCCCGATAGGGAATTTTTATATTGGAGGTGGGCTCCCAGAGACTGTGATTTGCCTCAGTTTGATCCACAAAGATTTCTTAATATGATGCGTGATAAAGCCTGGGCACTCATTGGTGACTCCATTTCCCGCAACCATGTCCAGTCATTACTCTGCATTCTTGCCAAGGTAAGTCTTCCAATGCAATGATTCTGCTTACTAACTTTAGCACTTCGTTATTATTATTATGATGAGGGTGGTGATTATTTTGTTTTCTCTTTTATGAATGTTTCTATCAGGATCAGACAACTCGCTTTTTTTTTACTGATGTTTTTTTTTTCTTCTTTTTTTGTTGATTATATACTGGACCAGATCTTGTTCCGGGTTCCAATGCTGAACCTTGGGGTTTATTGACTTCAAACAATAAATCCAGAATATGTTGCTAACTTGCTATTTCTGTGCCAAAGTTTGTTTAGTTGCACTTGTGTGTTTGCATAAACCAATGTTGGAATAGACCTGAGTACTTTAGAGTTATATATTGATCAATTGTTTGTATAGGTATCAGCCTATGATTTAGCATGTGAAGAATTAAGTGAAGTCTTTGTTTTTATTTCTTAACTTTGAGCTTGCTCAAGTTGCATCAGAATCTTGCAGTAATCTGAGGCACAGATACGTAGATACAACAGGAACTCTGGATTTGAAAGCATTTTTCTTCAGCTCTGAAGCCACTGAGAATAGCATCATTTCAATTTACAACATTTGATCTATCAATTGATAGATAATTGATTTGAACTTTAATTCAGATGATTATACAAAAGGGTTTGTAGTAAGAAGTTATCAACTCAAAGTAGCAGAGTTAAAAAGGATATTGAGTATGATGGCTAATTATATGAACAAGCTGGAGCTGGCTAATTGATATTTCTAAATAATTGAGTATGATGGCTAATTATATGAACAAGCTGGAGCTGGTTAATTGATATTTCTAAATAATTGATGTTTTTAAAGAAGTGCATGCACATATAGTTGCACTTAGCCTGATTAAGCCAAAAATCATAACTTCTACCGTCCCCTCTGACTTCTGTTTCAACTTTCTTAACACATAATTATCCATTTATTTTAAATTTGTGACATTAGTTCTCAGAGTGATATCTCTCCCTCTCCTTTCCTCTTGTTCTTTTTTAAACTCTAAATCCTCACCAATCTGTGTCTACAATAGGTGTATACATGCATCTCATACAGTAGAATACACTTTCTATAATTGATTTGCTGCATTTTGTCAATTTATGAAAACTGGACGTTGTAACCACCTGTATATTTGGACTGTCAGTGATCTTAACACCTAGCAATTCAATGAAATGCATGCACAAACACTCTACACTATGATGCAAATGTATGCACCATCAATCAAGTGATATATCTTTTATCTATTCCATTGTACAATTATAGTTGTCACTTGATTTGTTTTCTTATAACAATTTAACTGTCACCACCACAAAATCTTATCACGACATTTTGGAGCATAATGTATTTTAGAAATTATGATCCTATATGTACTGTTGTTACTCTTAGGACCCATTGGAAGAGAAGTGAGTGATTCACTTGAACTATTTTGTCCTTCAGGTGGAACAACCTGACCTAGTCTACCATGATGAGGAATACAAGTCCAAAAGTTGGCTCTTCCCCTCATACAACTTCAGTATGTCAGTTATTTGGTCACCATTCCTCGTTGAAGCTGCTATTTTTGAAGACATAAATGGTGTTTCAAGTTCTGAAGTTGAGCTACATCTTGACAAACTGGATAGTAAATGGAAGAATCAGTACCTCAACTTTGATTACATTATTATTTCAACTGGGAAATGGTTTCTCAAATCTGCAATCTACTATGAGAATGACACTATATTGGGTTGCCACTCCTGTCTTTCCAAAAGGAACCTGACTGAACTGGGGTTTAACTTTGCTTACCGCAAAACCTTGAAATTTGTCATGAACTTCATAGTGTCTTCCAATCACAAAGGGTTAATTTTTTTCAGGACATTCACACCTGATCATTTTGAAAATGGGGAGTGGTTTAGTGGGGGAACTTGCAACAGGACAGCACCAATTAAAGATGGTGAGATGGAAATGAAGGATTTGAACAAGATCCTTCGTGACATTGAGTTAGAGGAGTTTAGAAAGGCAGCTTCTGAAGCTACAAAAAATGGAGTGAATTTGAAGGTTGTGGATTTTACAGCACTTTCGCTGTTGAGACCTGATGGACATCCTGGTCCATACAGGCAATTTCAACCATTTGCCAAAGTCCAAAATGTTAAAGTTCAGAATGATTGTTTGCATTGGTGCTTACCAGGGCCAATAGACTCTTGGAATGATATCATAATGGAGATGATTGTCAATGGGTAAGAAAATAAGTTAAATATGCTCCTTACAGTTCCTTCATGAAAGTTGTGAATATTGGGTGAATTTTTACTCTTTGAATACTATGATTCTTAATATTCATATTCATACAGTCGTGCAATGGAGATTGGAGGCAAACATGTTGATGTAGCACAAAGAATTTTGATTATCAGTTTGCTACTAATTTTGATATGGAAGTCCATGGGCATAAAATTATGTTTCCTTCTTTTTAACTGGCCAATCAGTTGTTATTTAAGGCAACTATATTATGATCTTTTTCATTTTTTCTGACAACTTATTAGTGACGAATTGGGTTACACAGCTTAAAAAGATCAATTCACTTAGATTTGAGGATGGTTGGTGGATAAGATAAATTGTCGGTATTTATTTATATTTAGGTAAATGCATTCTCCCCTTATTGTTGAAGAACTTCAACGTGATTTTCAATACTTTTTAATTATTGATTCTTTAATTAATGTCACTAATTATTAAAATATTTATATTTAAAAATATTAATTAGTATTTTAAGGGTAGTTCAACATTATCTAATAAAAAATTATTATTGATTATTTAATCAGAATTCTAAGCTCCTATCGGCACCATTCTTATATTTATTTATTCATAATTCCATAAACCTGAAATACAGATGGCTTCATGATTAGTTGGCAGAATTTATTTATTTTTTTGACTTTTGGACAGGATTGAAACAAATAAAGTCATCCGCAAGAGTATAAGATGTTCTCATAAAAGTTTATGGTTTAATTTTTTTAAAATTTATTGTTTTGGAATATATTTATTTTTATATATTATATATTTATTATATTTACTTTAATATATTATATTTATATAATTTATTAATAATTAAAATTTTTTATTTTTAATTTTAAAAAATCTATATTTATAAATTTTTTAAATATTTATTATAAAAATTATATATATTATTTTAATTTTAAAATAAATATTTTATATTTTATTTTAACTTTTATGTATATTTAAATTTATAAATACGTGCATGTGCATTATATTTCTTTTATATGTTTTATATATTGTTAATATTTAATATATATATTTTAAAATTATATAGTAAAAATTTTTTATTTTAATTTTAAATTTTAATTTTTTTAATCAATTATCTATATAAATTTTAAATTTATTTATTGATCTTTTCTATATTATAAATTTTTAAACAATTTATAAAAATAGATAAAACTTGAATATTTAAAATCTAATTTTAATTTCACTTTTATTTATGTAATTTTTTATTGGTTCAAAACGAATATATGAGCATATATTAGTTTTCCCTTTCAAAGGGTAAATATTTTGTGATATTATTGCGAAAAAAAAAGTAAAACAATATTATGTTATAAATTTTTCATATCATTTTCTTTTACACACTATATCTTTTAACGACTGATATGTAATTTTGAAAAAAAATAATAACCTTATTAATATGTTAAGAAATTTAGAATACTTAAAAATTTATATTTATATTTTATAAATATTTTATTTAAATAAAAGAATTTAATTTTCATATTTTAAATATTTATGAATCTTTTTTAATTTTATTTATACTTTTTTATTTAATAAAAAATTACATGTCAAAAAGAATGAGAGATGACAAAGAAAATAATTAGAAATAATATGTTTGAAAATGATAAAAAATAAAAAATTTTAAAAAAATAAGAGATGATTATAAACAACACAAAAAAAGAAATATAGAAGAAAAAAAAAAGATAAAAAAAAATCAGAAACAAAACCATATGACAAGAAAAATGTTATGAATGTTTAAGAATTATGAATGATCTCAAAAGGTTTAAAAAATTTCAAAATACACATGTTTTAAGAGAGTTTAAAATTTTCTATTTTATTTTATTAAAATAATTTCTTAAATTTTGAAAATTGAAACCTTTGTAAAAAATCCAAAAAAATATTTTAATATTTTAAATTTTAAAATATTTAAAATGACTTATTCAAACACAAAATAAGTTAAAGAAATTGCTATTATCAAATTTTCAATATCTATTATTATTTTTTATATGAGAATTATTTTTAAAATATTTTAATTTTTAATTTGATCAAAAATTTTAAAGAAAGATATTTTAGAAAAAAAATAACTTCATTAACAAGGAGAATAGACATATACAGGAGTGATAATAGATATTTTCCAAAAATTAATTGCCTTTTTCTTTTCCTTAGCAGTCATCCTTTCAAAACCAAGCAATGATGCCGTTTCAGCCCGTGTATTTTAAAAATTCAAAATTGTCCGGTATGGTATGGGTTAAAAATCTGGATGCATGTATGGTAAAAAATTGATCATCAACAACGGTCAAATAATAAAAGAGGCTAATTAGTGAGTTCAAAAATCGCACCCTCTGTTTGAAATTTGAAAAAATTGACCGTTGCCCCAAGTCTTCTCCTATAAGATACCCTGCTCTTTTATCTACACTAAGACTGCAAACTCACTGTTTATTCCAACTCTTCTGGTTTCATTTCTCAAATTCAATTCTGTTTCTCTATCTTTTGTGTCATCCATGGCTGACACTATTGCTGTAGTGCCCACAAAAAGGCCAAGGGGCAGAAGAGTCCTGAAGGAGAAAACCCCATCAACAAATGAAGCCAACATCATTGCTGGGAAGGTTTCTGAGTTATCTGCCACACCAATTTCGCCCCCTTCTGGTAAGGGCCGAGTTCCCTCAAAGAAACAACTCTCCAAGCACCAATCTTTCGAGAAAGACTTGCTTGAAATGCAGGAAAAACTGCAACAGATGCGCTTGGAGAAGGAGAAGACTGAAGAGCTCTTGAAAGCCAAAGACGAGGCTCTGAAGCAGAAGGAGGAAGAGCTCGAAAGTCGGGGCCGTGAGCAAGAGAAGCTTCAAATTGAGCTGAGAAAATTGCACAAGTTGAAGGAATTTAAACCTACCATGGTGAGTTTTGAATTCTTCTTGATTATTATCATTTCCTCTTTTTCCTGTTGTTTGTTTACTTATGTGGGTGTTGTTTTTGTATAGAATTTTCCTGTGATGAAAGATAACGAACCCAAAAAGAAGGATAAGAAAAAGGGGTTCGCTGAGAAAAAAAGGCCCTCTCCACCTTACATTTTATGGTGCAAAGACCAATGGAATGAGGTACAATAGGAAATTCTTTGGGATATTAGTATTTTTTTTCTTTTTTTATGTTAATTTCAACGATTTTAATGTATTGATGCCTTCATGTAGATTAAGAAAGCGAACCCAGAGGCAGAATTTAAGGACATTTCAAACATGCTGGGAGCAAAATGGAAGACAGTTAGTGCAGAAGAGAAGAAGCCTTATGAGGAGAAGTACCAGGCTGAAAAAGATGATTATTTGCAAGTAATTGCAAAGGAAAAACGTGAAAGTGAGGCATTGAAGCTGTTGGAGGAGGAGCAGAAGCAGAAGACTGCAATGGAATTGCTTGAACAGTATATACAATTCAAACAAGAGACAGAAAAAGAGAGCAAGAAGAACAAGTAAATCATGCACCCCCTTTAGACCATCTTACTATTTTGTGTGTTGCTGTTACCTCTTCCTGTAATTTGTGGTTATTGATGTTTGTCTTTTTACTTACATTTTCACAGGAAAGAGAAGGATCCATTGAAACCAAAGCACCCCATGTCAGCTTATTTCTTGTTCTCTGGAGATAGGCGAGCAGCTCTTTTTGCAGAGAACAAGAATGTTGTGGAGGTAATAGAGTACCATCTTTGTCTGGGATCATTTATCATAACTGGAAAACTCTTGTTATGTGCTGCATTTTTTCATTTTCAGGTTTCCAAGATCACAGCTGAAGAGTGGAAGAACAAGACAGAAGAACAAAGGAGACCCTATGAGGAGGTTTGCTCCTTTGGTCTCTCTTATCCACCAATTGATTATACCCTTCTCTTCCTCAGTCATTTTAGAGGCATGTTTTCTTATAAAATACTTATTTTGTAACTATCAGATGGCAAAGAAGAACAAGGAAAAGTATATCCAAGAAATGGAGGCTTATAAGCAGAAAAAAGAAGAGGAAGCTGCCCATCTCATGAAGGAAGAGGAGGAGCATATGAAACTTCAGAAACAGGAAGCCTTGCAACTCCTGAAGAAGAAGGAAAAAACTGACAATATGATCAAGGTTTCTCTTTTATTTTTTTGTACTTTTCTTCTTGTCATTCCTTTCCTTCATTGATGCTAATCCACCCAAGCATGGTGCAGAAAACAAAACAGAATCGTCAGAAGAAGAAACAAAACAAGCAAGATAAGAATTCTGATCCAAACAGGCCTAAGAGGCCTCCATCCTCATTCCTCCTATTCAGGTTGATGTCAATTAAAAAGTTATACAAACTGAAAGAACGATATATGCATTGTGTTGCGTTACGTAACAGGTTACAACTTAATTATTACATGCAGCAAAGTAGCAAGGAAAAATTTACAGGAGGAACGACCAGGAATCACCACCTCAACCCTTAATGCACTTATTTCGTTGAAGTGGAAGGTAAATAAAATAATTATTCTCACTTCAATTTTTATTTATTTATTTGCTTAAAACAATCATTCTCACTTTCTTTGGATATAGGAACTGAGCGAGGAAGAAAGACAATTCTGGAATGAACAAGCATCTGAAGCAATGGAAGCATACAAGAAGGAAATGGAGGAATACAACAATTCCCTTGCAGCAACAACCCTGGAGCATGTAAGCGAAGAATAATGGGGGAATTAGAATTCCCCTTAGGCATGTTCAAAATTGTATTGAACATGTGCTGTCACCTTCCCTGCTGCTTTGATTTTCCAGCTGTTATTTGTTAATGTAGTATAGACTATAAAGTTAGTTCATAGCTGTATAATTTCTATATAATTTTTTTTAATATTTGCATTTATAAAGTTTGTTTTCTGATTTATTTACAACTTCTCAATGCTCACAAGCATATTTGTAATCTCTTGCAACTTCTTCTCACTAGTACTACAAGCCTATTATTTATATTGTTCACGATTCTACATAATTTAGTTATTTATATGGATAGATTTATTATTAATTTGTTTTTTCAACATAGTTTAGTTATTTATAATTTTATATGGACAAGATTTTTCATTTGATATCCGTTTCATATTATTAACCATTCATATTGTTGTTTTTATGTGAAAAAATTATTACTAAAATAAAAATAAAATATTAACCATAAAATTAATATTAAATATTAATATTCTGTATATATTTTATATTCAAACAGATTTATTATTTTATTAATTTTTAATTTATCAATGAATAAGAAATGTAAAGATAGATATATTTTATTAGTGCTTGTATGTTAAATGATCGGTATAAAAAAATAGATACTAACCATAAAAATAATATTAAAAAAAAATATACTGATTATTAGTGTTTTTTTTTTAAATTTTATATAATTTTATATAATTTATTCTTTTTAATTATATAACTCTCTATACAAGTTTTTTTTTATAATTTTATAAGTAAAAAAAATTAAACTAACATTAAAAGATAATATATATAATTTTTTAGGATTTAGAGTTTAAGATTTATGTAATATATGTAATTTTTTAGTTGTAAGTAAATATAAAACATTAAAAAAAATTATTTAATTGATATTAAATAAATAACACAATCTCAAGTTTCCATGCTTGAAACTTTTGGCTTTAAAATGTTATTATTTTTTCTTACAATTTTTAAAATATTATTGTTCAAAATTCATATAGTTTAAAAATATTACTTATTTGCAAGCAATATTGACAGCTGCTACTATTTTGTCATAGTTTAGTCATTCATTTACTTTTTCAACATGTTATATTAATTTCGTGTTATATATGAATTTCAGGATAACTATAAAAGTAAGAAAGAGCAAGGAGGGGAAAAAAAGTGAGATTTGATTGATATTAAATATTTAATATTTAATATTTAGTATTAGGAGATACTTATTTAAGAGTATATACATAAAATATTAACGAAATTTTTTATATTAAATATTAAATATTTAATAGTTAGTATTTAGGGATACTTATTTACGAGTATATACATAAAATATTAAAGAAATTTTTGATATTAAATATTTAATATTTAATAGTTAGTATTCGGTGATACTTATTTAGGAGTATATACATAAAATATTAAAGAAATTTTTTATTTTAAATATTAAATCTTTAATAGTTAGTATTTAGGGATACTTATTTACGAGTATATACATAAAATATTAAAGAAATTTTTGATATTAAATATTTAATATTTAATAGTTAGTATTCGGTGATACTTATTTAGGAGTATATACATAAAATATTAAAGAAATTTTTTATTTGATTGATATAAAATAAATACTTTATTGTTAGTAAATAAGTCTAGATGCTTGAAATTTTTATTTTTAAGATAATATTTTATTATAAATTTTAAAATATTATTATTCACAATTTATATAGTTTCAAAATATTACTTACTTGCAAGTAATATTAGATGTTGATAGCTACTATTTCGTGAAAATTTAGTCATTCGTTTCATTTTTTCGGCGTATTATAGAAATAAAAAAACAAGGAAGGAAAATAAAAATATTAATTAAAAATTTACTATAAATTAATAACTAAATAACAAATATTGATTTGATTAAGTGAGAGGAAGTGTAGCATAGAGATGAATTGCATAAGAAATATTTATGCTGTAATGTCTCTAATATTTTTTAAATATCATTAATATTTATCCATTTAAAGGTGGTAGTGAAAATTATATTCTTCATTTTTTATCAGTTAAGATTGTTTTGTATAAATAAAGAAAGAAGATTAATCTTTTTTGTTTATATTAAAATTACATACAACTTTTTATTTTTTATTAATTAATTTATTTTATAATTAATATCTTTGTATAAAATAAGAATAAAATAAAAAATAATAATAAATGTCATCTTAAAACTTTTGAAAATGTAAAGTTAAAAAAATGAAAAGTGATCAACATTTAAAAATAAATAAATTATCAATCTCAATGTTCAAAATTAAATTTTGGCCATTTAAAAATAATATCCTCTTATTAAAAAATAAATATTTATGACATAACATATACAACAGTATAATGAATATTGTTTTTTAATAAAAATGATCACTTCTAAATATTCTAAATTGATATATACCTTAAAAATTGAACTTATAAAATTGAATGTATTGTTAGATTATTTAATTAATGACTATGGAAAAACTCACGGAATAAATTGCCAAACCCATTAATAATACCAATGATAGTGTAGGAATATTTTTACACTAATTAATGAGGCAGGGTTTGGAAGGGTGATAAGAAAGGAAATGTCACTGGATGCTAATGGAAACTTTTGACTATAGAGCATCTAAGATTTGTTTACAAGGGAATAAAACAACAATGGAAAAATTAGCCAATCAAAAGCTTCGAAATTTGTTTCTCAAATTAGGCATCAAGGAGGGAATGAGATGACAACTTGTTTAACAATTGCAAAATGGAGTGAGAAGATCTATTTCATATCTTTTATTCCATTCCATTATATTGTAAGTTACGTGCTAGATTCCAGTCTCTTCAAAATTTCTTAACATAATCCCTCCCCCAATGGTCTCAGGTGGAATATCTTTTAGTGAAACATTGGAGTAACAGAAAGAAGCACATTCTCCCCTTCACTACAAAAGTTTCTCCAATTATGACAGACATTGATGGATGCTAGATGCACACCTTGTCGGTTCTACTTATTCTAAATTTGAAAAACGACCCAAGTTGAAAATGGAAGTGAGAACGCGAAGAAGTAAATAAAGTCTTCAAATCCCAATCTACTATTAAGATTCGTTAATGTGTACAACTTAATTAAATATTTATTCAATAAATTTTATTAAAATAAATTAATGACTATATATATTAATAAATTTTTACTAAAAAAAATTATTACATAAATTATCCGTAACACAAAAATATATAAAAACGGTACGCCTTTAATTTTGAGATTTATTATTATTTTCATTAAGACACTAAAATTTTCTTACATCAAATATTTAATAAAAATAAATATTATCTTTTTAATCTATTGTTATTAATAAAATAAGTATGTATTATTTTGAATTTAATTTACTTTTATTTATAAATTTATGTAAATTTAAAAATACTGAAGATGAAAGCGGTTTCCTTGCTTGTCTGATATAAAACAACCTCTGGCTACTACCTAGTTTAATACGGCTCAATTATATCGTATAATTAAAGAGAAAGTTCCCACCACCCGCAAGCTTCGGTGTTTTCGGTGTGCTCCCAACTGCATTTTGGGAGGCCAAAAAATAGTTTGTTACAGAATCAAGTACAATATTAATTTCTATATATTGAAAAATCCTTCTACCATAGTCAACGCAATCCATGGCAGACCCACCTAAGGGAGATAACCACGGTGAAGAGGATGACGCCGGGGCAGCTTTTGTTCTACAGTCCAAAGGTGACTCATCAATCATCTTATTATTACTAATAATTTAAACAATTCTGTGTTCTGTTCAATGAAACGAGAGAGTGAAGGCCTAATGCTCTGGTGTCTGTAACCAATTAAAAAGTAGACTTATATATGTATATAATATGATGATGATATAGGGCAATGGTGGCATGCGGGTTTTCACTTAACGACGGCGATCGTAGGGCCAACGATTCTGACGCTGCCGTACGCGTTCAGGGGATTGGGGTGGGGACTAGGATTCATGTGCCTCACGGTGATGGGAGTGGTGACGTTCTACTCATACTACCTTATGTCCAAAGTGCTTGACCACTGCGAGAAATCCGGTCGCCGCCATATTCGTTTCCGGGAACTAGCTGCCGACGTCTTAGGTGATTACTCCTTCTGTTACTTTTTTTCTTTTTTAAAAAAGTTTATTCTCATTGAATTCATGTTGTATATTCATTTTTGCATAAAATATTTCTAATTAATTAAAAAAGAGATTATTAATTGAAGATGTAAGGCAAATACATTTTTTCATATGTACATAAGGACATCAATAAAATTTATATTACTAAAAATTATTGAAAATCATAAAATTTAATGTACCCATAACATATATGTCATAGTTTGAATAAAATTTATTATTTATTATGTGTTCTTAATATGTATTGAAAAATTAAATAATTAATTAGGTAAAAAAATAAAATAATATATCTTGGTTAAGAATCACTTTAACAATATATATAGAAATTAATGATAAATTTAATATTATTAATTAAAATAACTAAATTTTATAATTTGTATAGATTAGTTATCAGTTTTTTAATATATATTTGAAGATGTATCATAAAAAGTTTATATATAATAAATTTTTATTAAAAATTATAGAATCTAATATTTTGACATTATTAAATATTAGATTTTTAATAATAATTTAATATTTCTTAATCTTTTATTACTTGTAGTTAAATGTGAAATTTCATATAAAAGAACCATAAGAATTACTATTCAATGGTTATTTATTTATTAGAAAGTTCTATTTATCTAAGTTTTGTTACGTGCCATTTTGGTCATCAAATATTTTTTCTCTTGATACGATTTTTTTATAAGCATTTAATTAAAACTTTGACTTTTTTTTCTTAAATTTTCTTTTTTTTAACTGTTATGTTTCAGTTTTTTTTTCATCACTTTTCTTTTATAAAATATACTCAAATTCTTATTCTAAATTCAAATAATTTTAAGAATACATTAAAAAGGGTTTATGTTTTATAATTTATAAAAAATAAATTATATTTATTTCTTTATAAATTAGAAAGTATTTTTATTTTTTAAAAATAGTAATAATTTTTAAAAAATATTCAATATAGTTTCTTAAAATAAATAGAAATATAATTTAAACAAATAAATTAAAAATTTTGGAAATTTATTTTTTCTTATAAAAGTCTTTTATCCATGAAAAAAAATCACAAATGAACGGTCCATAAAATGATTTTATAGGTTAAAAGGCGAGACTACGATCGAATTTGAAAATTTTCATTTGATGAGAGATTAAAGATTTAAAAATAAAAATTAATTAAATATTTTAATATTGTCATTTAATTATTAATTATCGTATAATCAAAATTATTATTTTTGTAACAATTAATTTAAAAATTATATCTATGATAAATTTTAGTTAGTTAATAGTATAAAAATAATTATATGAAAAATGTATTAAAATTAAATTTAAAAATATTTAAATTTTTTTATTGAATGTAAAATATAATAATTTTTTTACACGAACCCAAAGATCTAAAATTACTTAGAACCCCACCTCATCAATTCTAATTGTAAAATATAATAGTTTGACAGATAATATTGAGGGAAAGAGACTTTAGAGTGAGTAAACAGGTTTCATTGGATTTTTTTTTCTCCCTATTCATTAATATGTACTCCCTTCTATTTAAAGCAAACCCCACATTCCGATGCATAGTTATTTTTGTTCTAATTTTTTTTTAAATAATATTAAATATAGAAAAAAAAATCGGAATGGAATGGACAATACAGGAATATAAAAAAAATAAATCCTCGATTGATTCGCGATGATTTTAGAAATAAAAATGGAAATTTAAACGTTTTAAACTCAACTCAGGATAACTAATAAAAAAGATAATAATGATAATATACAAAATATTTAGATAAGAAAATAATTAACTATAAGAGAAATCAAAAGTACAATAAAAATATTGTACTTAAATAAAAAAGTAGAATCAATTTTTTTATTCTTGTTTGAACTTTTAAAGACAAAAAATATATCTCGAAACCAATTTACCTTGAATTTTCTTTCCTTGTCGGTTCTATATTTTTTCAAGTTGTTATTATTATTATATTATTTTAATATATATATATAATATAATAATTTTTATTATAAATTACAGGATTGAATCTAATAATTGTATTTACTTTATAAATTTCAATTAAAAATTTATAATTTATTATATTTGTATAACATTATTATTATTATTATTATTATTATTATTATTTGGCTTAGAAATATCGGGCTTTATCTGCTTAATTTACTTTGATAACTTGTGCCAACAAATTATGTGGCCCAAATTTGTGCTCCAATCCTCATAATAGGTTTAGTAAGATATTTATCTTGTGGATCAGAATGAATTTTCTTTATAAAATCAAAGTAGAAATTAGAAAATTTAAGATATTACAGTCAGACACTTTTTTATATGAAATTCTACTCTGATATTTTTATTCTAATTCTCAAAAGCAAAATATATTGATAGCTTTTGTTTTTACTGTTTTAACAATAATTTTTTTTAAAATTTTTTTGTTCGATTTAAGTTATAAATTATTCTAAATAGAAGCCAAGTCGAACCAAACACTGCTAAGTGACTATTGACCTAAGAAGCACTAGTATTTAGATTGGGATTTGGGTTGTAAGGCAATTACGAACAATTCCAGCTCCAAAAATTACTACAATTTTTTCATAAATTATAAAAATTAAAAATTCATAAAAACCATTTGATGGAGTACAAGTTTTAACTGTCAGGGAATATTTTCCTTCAAAATAATTGTCATACTGGTGTGTGTGTATATATATATATATATGAATTTCTTACATATTTTTTTTAAAAAATAACCGATTTTTTAAAATTAATTTTATATGTTTATATCATTACAAATAAGAATTATAGCATGATAAAAATTAATATTTTATTATGTAACCATAAATAAAACTAATTAATAAATTTGAATTTATTTTATTTGAGAGTTATGTTTTATGCCAAATATTACTTTAATTTTTATGTTATATATTCGTCATAATGTATTTTATAATTTTTAAAAATCATCATATCGATATATATATATATCCATGTCTTATATTTTTTTCCTGTTACCTAACTACAATTTTTTATATATATGTATACTAAAATATCCTCAAGTTGATAGTTGAAGAGTAATCCTCAGTTATAAACTTTTACTAAAATATAATGTGCGAAATATTTATAGGAAAAGGGAATCGACATTACCCATTTTGAAGATCATATTTATCTGATCAAATGCCTAATTAAATTGTTATATAATAAAAATTCATTAGAATATATCTTAAATTTGTAAAGTTGTGACCTTGCTTTGTTCCTTTCGTTTATGACAGGATCGGGGTGGATGTTTTATTTTGTAATCTTTATTCAAACGGCAATTAACGCCGGAGTTGGCGTAGGGTCAATCTTGCTTGCGGGCGAAAGCCTTGAGGTTTGCTTCGCATTTGAATGTTTATTATTCTTATCCATTAATTTATTACTTACTACAATTTATTATTAATTTCTTTGTCTTTTTTAAATTCATCTGATATTATTTTGTCATTTCCCATTCAAGAGATATAAAATGCAATATAAAGACTCAGTATTAGAGTGACATCAATGAAAGCAACTGATTTAATTGAAGTTTATATGTTCATACTCATTCTACACAATCAGTTATGTTTTAATATTATATTATAATTATGCATTTCGTATTCTCCCATCAATGATTGATCTTTTACCCTTGTTAGACAAAATGATAGCCCATCATTGTTTTTTGCTCAACATGATAGCCCATCTTCAGACGTATACAAAATGTTAAACTCTACATACCATGTTTGGGTATAATCCAGCTGATGAGTTCTAGTGACTTTTTCTTTTTTGAATTTAGAAAAGTAACAAACTTGTTTTGCTAAGCGGGTAGTCAATGTGAAATGATAAAAGTGTAATGAAAAGAAAAAAAGAAAGAAGATTATAAGATTCAAATTCAATACCAAATGATTGGAATGCTTTCCACAATTTAGCCTAAAGATGTTGGTGGAGCCGTAGAGGGGCAGTAACCAGTAAGGAAGGTTGTTGGGTCACGCATTCTAGTTAGAAATTTTGGTTCAAGAAGGCAATTTTACACGCGCATGATACATGACATTCTGACGTGGAACAACAACTCAACAAGTCTTGCATAATCCTTTGGGGCATTTTCTGATCAGGTTTTAAATGTTTTTGGAAGAAAGGAACTTTTTATTCTTTATTATTATTTTAAGAAGGAAAATTGCCAAACATCTTCTTCACAAACGATTTATTCATTAATTCAACATAATTAAACATTCAAATAAAATAGTTGTCATTTATATTATAATAAGAATTTAAAATTAGGTAAAATTGTTGAATGACAGATAATCTCAAACAAAATTTTAAATTAAAAGCCTTCAATGCAAAATTTTCATCTCCTTTGCTAAACCTTAAATGACGGAAGTCTTGTATATTGGATTGCCCTTTAGGCGAGTGATAAATCACCAATTTCAACCCGCTCAGGATGAAATAATAACGACATTTGACTAACTTAGATTCTAAGCTATTAAATTTATTAAACCACTTTATCATTACAAAACACTTGTTGGAAAATACTTTTTTGTTTTTTCTTTAGCTTGAAGATAGTGAAAACTATAGTTTCTTGCAGGAGTATAGGAATTGGGATTGGAAGACTTTTGGACCATTTGTACTGTGCAAATTATATTTTGTTTTTACTGCAGAATTGTTTTATGAATGTAATGATTTAGAATATTAAATGGTTATGTTAAGTAAATAGCCTTGGTTAAAATTTTCAATTTTTACTTTGAAAAATTAATTTAATTTAATTTAATTTTGTTATGGAAGATCATGTACTCCAATATTTCACCTGATGGACCCCTGAAATTGTACGAGTTTATAGCAATGGTGACAGTGGTAATGATAGTTTTATCTCAACTTCCTTCCTTCCATTCCCTTCGACACATCAATTTGTGTTCGCTGCTTCTCAGCCTGGGCTACACCATGCTGGTGGTTGGTGCCTGTATTCATGCAGGTACATTACCAACTAATTACCCCTTAATTACATTTCTACTACAAATTACAATCACACGATTAACCTTCATTTTTTTTATTATTGTGGATGCATTTTAAACCATAACTTGAACCACAATTCTATGTTGAAATAGCACGAAAGACAAATAAGTTTAACGCTGAAAGTTTATTTTTCAATTTTCACAAGCTTAAGGATTAATGAAGTGTATAATTCTATGTTGAAATAGCATGAAAGACATGGTTTGGTACCTGTAAATACTAGAAATTGCTCCAATTAATGATGTAAGAAAGCTGAATGATTTTGCAGGCACATCAAAAAACGCCCCTCCAAGGGACTATTCCTTAGAACCTAAGAAGTCTGATAAGGCCTTCAGCGCCTTCACTTCAATCTCCATTCTTGCAGCAATATTTGGGAATGGCATATTACCCGAGATACAAGTACCCACCGTTCCTCTTTCTAAGTTGAATTGAGTTATTATGGTGTTTGAAATTGAGCATGTAATTATAAATGCAGGCAACTCTAGCACCCCCTGCCACTGGGAAGATGGTAAAAGGCCTTACTATGTGTTATGCTGTAATTTGTGTGACTTTCTACTCTGCTGCAGTTTCCGGATATTGGGTCTTTGGAAACAAATCCAACTCAAACATTTTGAGGAGTCTGCTTCCAAATGATGGACCTTCTTTGGCTCCAACTTGGGTCCTTGCACTAGCAATTATCTTTGTTCTTCTTCAGCTCTTTGCCATTGGTCTGGTAAGCTAATTTGCCTCCTTTAAAGTGAGAAGGTACATTTTAGAAAATAAAATATGCTTATTGTCATGGGAGAAGTTCTACTCTTTTTGTTCCATTTTGTGAGGGAGTTTTTAGCAATGAGCAAGAATAATGTTTGTTGTAACATATATATGACAGGTTTATTCTCAAGTAGCTTATGAGATAATGGAGAAACAATCAGCTGATGTGAAACAGGGGATGTTCTCGAAAAGAAATCTTATTCCCCGCATAATTCTTAGAACAATTTACATGATATGCTGTGGGTTTTTGGCAGCCATGCTGCCATTTTTTGGAGACATCAACGGTGTAGTTGGTGCTATTGGTTTCATCCCTTTAGATTTCATTCTGCCAATGCTTCTTTACAACATGACATACAAGCCTCCAAAATCATCCTTAATTTACTGGGTCAACTTCTCAATTATGGTAACATTCACGGGTGCAGGAATCATGGGTGCATTCTCTTCCATAAGGAAACTGATTCTTGATGCTAACCGATTTAAGCTGTTTGGCAGTGATGTTGTGGATTAAGCTAGTGTCTGTATATATAATTACTGTAAGAATACGGAATACTGCAAAAGGTTATTTCAATTTGTAAAACGGGTGACAGTACAAAAACTATAAGCACTGTCCCCTGCGTTCACGTTATACTAATACAATTGAGTTTTAATACAGTGCACATTTAATTTAAAATTAAATAGAATTAGTTTTAAATGATTGAATATGATTAACGCACGTGTATAAGTTCATCTGAATCATATATTTTTATTAAAATACATTTTTATAAAAAAAAAAGTGAAAATTTATTTTTTAACTATAAAACAAATAAGGTGAAGCTCATCAGAGCTTGTAATCTATATTTCCATGGCAAGTAGCAACTGGAGTCCAGGGCAGGTTTATGATGTTATATCTGCTCACATTTGGTCTTCTAAACATTAAAAAAAAATGATGTTTTAAAATTATAAATAAAATGGCAAATAAAAATATAAGGCAAAATAAATCAAGCAGTCCTTTTTTTTTTTCTTTAAAGTTGTATCCGCATATGCTTTGTGCTCCGATTATGGGAATAATAAATATTTAGTATCAAGAATTTTTTTTATTTAGATAAATAGAAAATAAATAAATAATTTAATGAAGAATAATAAAATTTTCATAATGGGTACCTTCATGTATAAAGGAATTTTACAAAATTTTCTTAAAATTTTAAGAATATTTTTATATTTTATTAAACAATTCTAATTTAATATATTAAAAATATTATATATTAAATTTTAAATTATTTAATAAAATATTAAATATCTTTAAATTTAATAAATTTTTGTAAATTAAATTTTTTATCTTTCTAATTTGATTTATGGGCAATTTTGATTTTTAAAATTTTTTTGAACAATTTTGATCCTTTATCAATTTCTTTTACCTAAAATTCTATATTTTTGTTTTCTAATTAAAATTTCTACAAATTGAATTGAATCAATTATTTTCTACTCAAAATTTATTAATTAAAATTATTAAATTTTTCCAAAATAAAAAATAATTCTTATTTTTTTCTCTTCAAACCCTAATCTCATATCTTATACAATCTTTCAAATTTTTATCAAATTTATACAATTGTTTTACTTATAAATTTATACTATTACAAACTTTTCTAAAACTTTGGATGAAAACTATGAAATTGAGGGTTTTAGTTTATAAAAAAAATAGAAAACTAAGTTCGCTAAATTTTAAAAAAAAAGGGACTAAAATTGATAAAAAAAATACTTAAAAAATTAAAATACATATAGATCAAATTAAAAAGAATAAAAATATAATTAAATTTCAATTTAACATCAAATTAATGAAATTTAATATAAGTTAGTTCTTAAATAATTTATCCTTATGTCTATATTACTATATATATGTGGTTGGTGATAAAAGTATATTTTTTTTGCATTTATTAACAATCATTATCATTATTTATTTATAATGTTAAGGGACCTAAAGCCCAAAGAATAGTTTGAAGCAAATAAGGTGCAGATGTTGCGGGGCTTTAGAGCCCCGTACGACAGTTTCAAATAATATCAGGTCGGTTGCTTCCATTCCATGTTCTACAATCAACATGCGCTAACTTCGTCAATCACAATTAAAGTGTGGGATACCGTTGACCAGGAAAAAAAATAAAGTGTAAAAAATTCTTAAATTAATTTCATGAGTATAAAATTTATTTTTCTGCACAATTTTTTTTATGAAATATTTAAATTAATAGACTTCAAAAATATTCAAGAACAGTCCTGATTAAAAAAAGTAAATATAAATAAATTAAACATAATAAATTCAAATTTTATATTGACAAACTGGTCAAAGACTCAAATTTAGCTTTTAAATTTAAGTAGTATTTTTTTATTTCATACCAAGTTATAATTAAACTTCAAATGTTCAGTTTAACACGGCTTGTACATTCTCGTTAGGAAATAAAACTTACCCTCTATATGTATACACACGACAGTTTTTTTTAGTCTACCATAAATGCAATAATGAGAACAGAATCTAAAATTTTAAATAAATTATCCAATTTTTTATTAGATTAATTTTAACAGTTAATAAAATAATTTTTATTAAGAAATTAAACTTATTTAATTTAAAAAATGTTAATCAGTACTTCACTCCAGATACTGATTAAAGTGATAAAAGAAAAAAGGTTTTACTAAAAAAATGTTACTAGAATTTTTAATGGATCTTATTATTATTTTAATAAAGAATTTACTTTACTTTTTCAATCAATAGCTAAATATTTAACAAATAAACTTCAATCGTGGAAACATGTTTTTAATTAATATATATAAAATTAACAGTATCCAATAATTTATTCATATGGTGGATCTTGTTGTGTTATATGCAATGGTACCAGATGAAGATGACCAATTTATTTTTTTACTCAGAGTTAGCCAACTGCATTTGCTATCCAAAGTTTAAAGTACCAAGTGCACAGTTGTTGGGATTATCCATGGCATATTTATCACGAGTAGATCAGCCACTTTGAACTGTCTCAATCTGAAAAGTGTGAACCAGTAAAACAGGTCACTCATAACCGCGATTTTCTATCTTTCCCTTTCCACATTGCTCTCTATTGCGTATTCCACCTTCTAAAGCCGTTAAGTTGTACATTTCAGCTTTCAAGTCCACAAAACTTCCGCCCGGTGACCATAATTACAAATTAAACGGTTAATTTTAAACAAATTAAACTATTAAAAATCATATATTAACTTTAAATTTTAATGCATTCAAACAAAGTAATTCAAGCAAAAAGAATTATGGTTTAAGTTATCAACGCGTGGAGAAGCACCCAATATCTTGCCCAATAAGGAACATGCAAATATTTTAAAAAATCTATATTGAAGTTTTATATTACATTAGCAAGGCATAGCATCCACATGCATGATTATTAATTTGATTTAATGATCGGGTCGGTTATTTATGTTAACGCATACCATTAATTCATCGTTGTATAACAGTATGTCCTTTTGAATATGATATGACACGATACTTCACACATGATTCAAGGGGCTACTTTTATTCCACGTCCCATTGTGCCACCTTTTCCCACTTCTTCGCATTTATGCAGTATCTTTATTTTTTGTTTTTTTAATCGGCACTCTATCTAATTAATTACTCAATCGATATTTTTTTAAAAATAAAAAGATTTTATATTTGACCAATATAGAGGAAGCAGGTAGCAAAAATAACATGATAGCTCTGGCACCGCGCAATTGGGAGAATGTAGAGTTTGCTCACGGATTGAATGGTAATGGTGGTCAATATCTGCGGGACGTGAAACCCTTATAAACCCACACTTTTGAAATCACAAAGTCATAACTAACGCGTTTGATCCTTCACCAACCGTCACACAAAAGTGATCAAACGTCACTCTCTGTAACCCTCTTCTCTGTTTAGTCATCTATATCTCCCATCTATCCCTCTCAAAACTTGTTCTATATAGTTCAACACCTAGGAAATTTAAGAGACCACTGTTTTCAAATAAGGTAGAATAGAAGGCATATAGCAGATGGAGAAATTAGGAGAAGAAAAAAAGCATAACAACATTTCAAAGGCCACAAGGTTTTCCCCTTTGTCCAATAGAAAAAATATTTGGGATTGTGAGAGTACACTTTATGATTCTTACGAGCTCAACTCCTTCAAACGCCAATTAGACTCAGCAATTGCAAATTCCCCAATCAATAGAACCCTTTCCATGTCTCATTTACCGGAACGTTATCTCTCACTTCAACCTCAACCACGCATCTCCAACAACAATAAGTCTTTCAAGATCTCTCGAACCTTCCAGAAACTTGTTCGCTTTGTTTTCAAGTCAAGCAACAAATCAAAGAATTCTAGTAGCCGAAGCAGTACCACCAGTTTCCAAATGGCAGAGAAATATTCCAAAGACCGTTTCTATGTGATTTATGATAAGTCTGAGCCCTCTCTCTCCACAATCCCCGAACTTCCAGAGTTTGACTTCGACGTTGGAGGACTTTCGCCGGAGATCACTTCCTTGGTTAGAAAATCAGTTTCCGAGCGTTTTCCGGCCACAACCGCCATCGGTATTTCGTGTGCTTAGCATAATTGGCTTAGTCTTTGGATTATAATAATTATTAATTATTAAATTGCATGTCAATCATAACATAGCAATTAGCATATGTGTACAGTGAGTTCCTGCATTTATTATATGTTTCAGATGATTCACGATGCAATTTTTTAATTTTTATTTCAACGTTGAATCCTCGGATCGTGTATGAATCTGTGACTTTTATTATTATTACCAGAAAAAAAAATCCAAAGTTCTTGTGGGCAAGGTAATTAAAACGAAAATGATTTCTAAGCGTACATGATTAGGATCATTAGGAGACGCGTTTAGTGGGTGGTGGTGCATCCAATTGTAGCCAATGGGTCACGACCGAAGTGGTTTATCTACTATGAAGGTTTGGACTTTTGGAGTCTGCGAAATCATGAGCATGAATCGGGAAAGAATGCTCAAGGAAAAAAAAAAGATAAGTTAATTTATATTTTTACACGAATATGTCAAATTTTGTCATTACTATCAATGAGTTCCTTGTTGAAATAAGATTCATTTCATTTTCGCACCGATATTTCAACTCGCAACATTGTGGAATTGATTTCAGATTTTTAAAATTAAAATGTGGCCATAATATATACTTTAAAAAATTCAAGTATTAAAATTAAAATTACTCTCTTTTCCCTTTTTATTTTTGATTATTTGTATTTAATGAAGTTGTTTTCTAATTTTCGTTCTAATTCATTTATGAATATTAGTAGTAGCTTATTTATACACTTTCGCATGCACAGCAATTCAAAACAAGAAGTGGTTGGATACTCCGTATTGGTCTATTTATTTTTGCGTTAAGGAAGTCGTTTGATTTAATTTAATTTAATAGAAAATATATTATTTATATATAAAATTATATAACTCTTTTACTTTTTATATTCCTACATCATATCACTATATCTTATCTCATACTTTCTTATTATATATTTTTTTTTTAAAAATAATTTATCTCTTTTAATATAACAATACAAAAAGGAAATGTGATCTTCGCACAAATAATTTTAAAAGTTTTACAATTGTTTGTGTTTTGCTTCTATTATTATCCACCAACTATGTCAACTATGTCAAGTAAGCTAAAATTTTGGGGTAGTTTTAAATTTTTAATTTAAAAAATTTTAAAAATTAAAATATTTTCTATTTTCATATTTTAATTTTAATTTTTAAAAATTATTAAAAAATAAATTAAATTATTTTATTATAAATTTATAAAAATATATAAATAAAAATATTAATTTAAAAAATTAAATTATATTAAAATCATATAAATTTTAAATTTTAAAAAATAATAAATTAAATATTATTATTATAATAATTATTACAACAATAATTATAATAAAAATAAAATTTATAAAATAATCACAATAATGTGGTAGTTATAATATAATAATATTATATAATTATATAAATTTTTATTTTATATATGTTATTATATAATATTTATATATTATTTAATATTTATTTTATATAAAAAATCATATATAAAAATTTATTTAAATTTATTTATTTTTTAATATATAAAAATTAAATTATTTAAAATTTAAAAATAAATTATTATTATTTTGATAATGATAATTGGAAAATAATTATATAGTTTTATATTTTATATATTATTTAAAAATTAATATATAAGATAAATAATTTTACATATTATTATTATTATTATTATTTTATATTATTTAATATTTATTTATATAAATAGTATATTATATTATAAAAATTTATATAATATAAAGTACATTATAATATTATAAATTAAAAATAATTTTTATATATAAAATAATATTATTTATTTGTAAATCTATGATAATAAATAAATATTTAATAAATAATTAAATTATTTTAAAATAAAATAAAAAATTATTATTATAATAATATTGATAGTTATAAAAATAAAAATAGTGTTTAAAAAATAATAATAATAGTATAATAATTATAATATAAAAATATTATATAAATATATAAATTTTTATTTTATATATATATATATATATTTAATTATCAATATTTAGAATAAATAATTTTATATATTATTATAATATTTTTATATTATTTAGTATTAATTTTATATAAAAATATATTATAATATTATATTATAAATAATTATATAATATAAAATTATATTTTAATATTATAAATTTAATATAATTTGTATATTAAATATTATTATTTATTTTATTTTTATTATATAAAAATAGATAATTAAAAATTAAATTTTTTATAATAATAAAAAATATATTATATTATTATTATTGTAGGATGATGATTCAGTAATAGTGAAATTGAATAAATTTAAAAATAAAAATATTTTAAAATTAAACATAATATTTAATAAATTTTTTATTTAATTTTAAATTTTTAAAAAAATTTAAAAATTATTTTTATTAAATAAATTTTATTTTTAAAATTAATTTAAAAACTAAAAGTAAAAATTCGCACCCACTTTCAACGGTCTAAGTAAAACAACGAAATCACATTTCTTAATTATAGGTTCCTAAACTGCTTAAAAATATTTAAAATAAAATTTGACTCAATCTCAACTAAATTTCAAGTTAACTTAAAGGTTGACAGAAATAAAAGCGGATATAGTAAGTTAAGTTATAAAAGGAAGAGCTATGGATGATTGAAAGGTAAAAGACGAATGAAAGTAAAGATCTGTGTTTGATTATTGTAATCAAGAGAAAATGTTAGAAAAAAAATTATTTAATACATTCTTTTTAACATTTTTAATTTTATAATGGGCTAAAATTTACTTGGATCCTACTAAACAGGAAATAAATCCCATTATATTGAAAGTGATATAAATTTCACCTAATCTTAACTTGTTAAAAAATATATATTACCAACGCTGCTCTTTTATCCAAAGCCTTTACAATATATATGTTGTACAGTTAATATTTATAGACCCAATTTGATAATTATATGGGACTTACATCATTTAAAGAGATTTACATAAATTCATATAATAAAAATTAATTGAAATATATTGATAATATGAAAATTTTAATATTATCATTTAATTATAAATTATTATATAATTAAAAATTGTTTTTTATAATAATAAAAAGTTGTATTTAAGATAACTTTTAATTAGTTAGTAGTATACAGAATTGTATATTATTAAATATGATAATGTATCAAAATAATTTTTTTAATAAAAAGTGTTTTATAGAATAGAATTTAAGTTTGATACATTCTCATGTAAATACTTTTAGTACTGTCTATCAATTAAGATTTTGACAAATATGAATTTTGAAATATTTATTAAAAGATAAATAACTTTTATGATAGATAATGTATAATTTGATCATAACGTAGATTTTTTATAATATTATATTTTAATTAAATTTTATAAATATTTTATTATATTTAAAAGAATTTAAATGTATTCGTGAAAAAATTATCTTAACGAAATATATAAGTAAAATGAAATTTTGCATATTAACCCGAAGAACAGGATAAAAATCTTCTTCATTTTCCTTTTTTTATTTCTTTCTCTTTATTTTCTTTTTTCTTCGTTCCTCTATCATATACTCCAAAATGGATCCTTGTGTACCGGAGGGGATCACTCTCGAAGAGCATGCATGGGCCTTTGTCGATGGGACCCATATCAATTAAGGAAAGATAAGGTGTGCCCATCAAGGTAATCAGCTCCACTCGGCTAAATCAAATGTGAATTAATTTACTATAAGTCAAATATAACTCGAAAAATTAGTAATTTTCAGTTTTATGTGCTTCGTGAACTATTTTTGTTGGTCGGTTAGTTTGCATTTTATTCGTTTATTTAGTTAGTTAAAAACTAAAATAATGATTCCAAATAATTTAAGGGGAATATTAGGTATTTGTTAAAAAGTCAAAATAAATTTATTATTAATATTTTTATCATAATTTGTAATGAACATTAATATAATTTTCAATAAAAAATTTTAATTTTGATTTTTAACCAGTGCTTTAAAAATGCTGGTTAATAAAACCTATTATTTGTTTAATTTATTTAAAACTAATTTTGAATATAAATTAAATTTATACTTTGAACACTTATTTTTGAAATAACACTTAGGTGAATTGTAAAAAAAATGGTAATGATAATAAATATTTGAAATAACACTTAGGTGAATTGTAAAAAAAATGGTAATGATAATAAATATTTGAAATAACACTTAGGTGAATTGTAAAAAAAATGGTAATGATAATATTTTAAGATTTGTAGTATTATTTAGTGTTATTGGTTTAACTTCAAACTGAGTAAAATTATTTTTCATAAAATTACTATTTAATCATGGAGTGACTTATTGAATGAGGTTGCATAATCATAACTGATGGTAGGTTGGTTTATTAATTGCCACCTTGTCGGTGGGCAATGGCTTCTTTTCTGTAAGGTCGATATGGAAGGGAAATGAATTCTATTAGCAGTAAGGAAACATTTTAGTTTAAAATATTGGATATAGTGTAGGTGCTGTACTTTACAATAAAAAAGACATAATAAATATTTCTCAGAAGGGGGGAAAATACGTTCTTCACAGTAAAATAGAAAGCTTTGGATGTTGCTTTGACAGGACTTGCACCTTTGGTTAAATCAAACTGCTACAATACCGGAATTGTTACCTGTTTTAGCCTATAGTCGTTAATGGTAATGGAAGGTGTTCCTTACTCCTTAGGTATGCATACACCCACGTAGAAATAAGCAAGGAAAACAATATAATAAATAATATTATATAATAAAAAAAAATAAAAAATATATGAGATGGATAAAAATAATTATTCTTAATTAATTAAAAAATATAAATTTAGATGAATCAAATAAATCATACGGTAAACATCGGCTGTAGGGATTATTTAATATGAATTAATCTAGTTTAGCTAGCAATTTTAAGTTTAAATGTTAGATATATAATTATATTAAACATTTAAATTTTTTGTACAAATAATAATTTTATTTATCTTAAATAAAATCTATCTTCAATAAAAAAATATTTATACTCTTAGCCCAAAAAGAATAAACCAAGCCGAAACCTGACATAAGTAGTACGCAGAATAAATTTAGATCGTGGTTCATACGGAACTATTTATGCAAGAATTGACAGTTTTAATATCCAACAAATCTAATGTACTAGTCGAATCATTTCTGGGTGTCAACTCAAGTAGACCACTCAACTTTAAATAATAATTTTTTAATGTATAGTGATGAAAATGTAATAAAAATTTATATATAATTGTAATATTACAAAAAAAAAAAAAAAATAGCAAGCGGCAAGCGGCACCGCTTGCTTACCTTCCAGATTGAAGAAATTGAAAGTTGGAATCTTGAGATTGAATTGTTACGCGAATTGCAAATTGAAGGATGTTGGGAACGCAGACGAAGCCGCCGTCGAGAGTAAGTCGGAGACATTAAAGAAAATTACATCCATCATCCAATTTTAGGTAAGAAGAGGAGGAGAGTAAGTCGGAGACATTAAAGAAAATTACATCCATCATCCAATTCTAGGTAAGAAGAGGAGAGTAAAGTAGAATATAAAAATAATTTTAGAGCTCTTTAATCTAAAATAAAAATTATTAATCGTATTCTAAATTTAGAAATTAAATTTAATTATATCTAAATTTAATTTTGGACAAAATTTAATTATTATAAGGGCATTTATAGGATCCATATTGTAGAACAATATTTTATCGACTATGTGGTAGTTAAATTTATTGGTGATTATGCTTAAATTTAAAATATTATACGATTATAAATGGGTGATTAGATTAGTTAGTAATTAAATTAAATTTTAGTAAAGGAGTGTGATATAATAATTTTATGCGCCCAAATATATATATACGTATTTATTTATGAACTAGGTTAATACATTTTGGTAAAAAATATACTTAAACGTAGAAAAATATACCTATACAGTGTGGAACCAATCAAATAATTGATTGAGAATCGTGAGGTCGTATCCATTGAGAAGAAGACAATGCCTTCAAGTGAAGTAGAGTTAAGTATTAGAATAATTAGTTGACATGCATCATTTGCATAAGAGTGATTTGTAAAATTTAAAATGGGGGATAATCTGTGAGCCCTTCTATGAAAGGGAGTTCGAAAATCTAAGGGTCGGTTCACATAGAAGTAGACCGAAGTTCATGATAGTAGGAACTTCCGAGCCTAGGGGGTACGTGAGCTGAGTTTGAGCCTCCCAATGGCCTAGGGTTGCTCCTTGTAGCCGGGACTGCTCTGGTCGGACCTAGCCGCCTCGACAATACCCTGATGATTATTGTTACCGGTCGAGCAATTTCGAAAGGTTGTGGAATGCAGATGATGATTTTGGTGTTGCTAAAGGCACACTGTGGTAGAAATTGGATTCCGGTACCCCTATTATTTGGATAAAGCGGTGAAGAAGTTTGAGCCCACATGCATGTGCATTTGATAGAGATGACCAACCTTAGATTAGTAGGGATTATTATGGCATACGACGTAATGACCTCTGCTCATTCTTCAGCCGTCATCGTAGCATCATAGGACCTTTGAGTAAGGCGATAGATGCTAGATTACCCACATGCATAACATAATTACTCCTGTATTTGATGTATGTATATTATACTGTTCTTTGATCACTTGTACTTGTATGGAACGTCTCACTCCCCTATCCCTCTACTTCTATGTATGATATCACGTCACATTAGTGAGATTGCGCGATGGATCGGCCTCATCTCGATATAGAGATTGAAGTCGACGAGGAGAATAGGGAATGCGTTCGACACCCACCCAACATTGGAGGTCGCTATATGAGTACATTCCGGGGTAGAGCGACTATATGGATGACAGACGCATCTTCTCCGTTACATCCTCCACCACGAGTTCTGATGATTACGCCAGCTAACGTTGCCGTCCCAATTTCACGACAAATATACCGTCGGGCGTATGATTCCACCACCTTCATCCGCTCGTCAGGGGATACTCCTCCTTATCATGGACCACCTTCTACAGCGGTGGGTATTCTAGGAGTCCGTACGGTATCTCCCATTCCTACCATCAGAGGGACGCCTCGTTTATGGCAAACGGTAAGGAAGTAAACCCTACGGCAGCTTCCGCGTATTGCTTCTCGCCATAGCGAACCAGATTCCTCTCGTACTCACCTCGAGCCTTCAGGGAGCATATATGGCAACAGAGTAGTAGATATGAATGGAGAGGTAGATGACGGGGATGAAGATGATACAGAGGAAGATCCCTCTGAGGCCTTTGACTTTTTCCGTTACCGATAGGGTGAAAAGTGATTTCTCGCTACTAAATGTGAGTTTGGAACACTGGTGGATGATATAGCGTAGTTTCTGTATGATTTCTTGTATATTCTCTTATCTTAATACCGTACTATGTCATATTGTTACAATTCTCTATTTTATTTATATTCCATTAATATGTAAAAAATTACATGAGTTATGAGCAAAGTATATGTATATACATCGACATAATTAATTGCTTTGTTAAATAAGTAAATTGTACCTGGATATGATTGTGAGATATCATAAATGATTATGACAAGACATGAATATAGATAATACAGAGGTTGTGACAATAATGACTTTTAATTAAAAACTATTTGATTTAATGTATTATAATATTAAATTGTATGATTTTTAATTAAAAATATTAATTATTATTTTTTTATTATATATCCGAACCTATATATATATATATATATATATATATATATATATATATATATATATTTATATATATATCACAACTCAAATCTATTTTATTCATATATTTAGATGAAGTGAATGAAGAAGAATGATTAATAATTAAAAATAATAAAACTTAAACGAAAGTTTAATTTTTTATAATTTATTTTTTAAAATTTTAATAAAAAGAAATATCTATTATTCATAGATTTCATAAATTTTTATTCTTTTTTTTTATCCATAAAAGAGAGGAGGGTGAGGAAAATAATTTTTTTTTAATTTTAAATTGTTAAAATTATTATTTATTTTTAAAAAAATTTAAAAATTATATTTATAAAAATATATAATAAAAAATAAAATATTTTAAAATTTATATAAAATAAAATTTATATTATTAATATATTTCTTTTTTTATCCATTCAAATAATTTTTTTTTTATATTTTTTTTTATTCATACAATTTATTTTATTTTTTAATTCTATTTATTTTTTTCTTTTTCTTCTTTCTTTTCTTTCCTATTTTCCCCTTCATCCAAAAAAGACCATAAATGTTTTTGCACAATCTTGATTGATGGTATACCAATTCCGATGAAGAGTTTTATATTTTTCTTTAACGTTGGTTAACAGGATCGAAAGCCCAAAGCCCAAACGCTAGAAACACTATCGTTTGAATTGAAGCGCAGTACAGCTTTTCACAAGGATAACACGTTAAAAAGCAAGTACGCAATTGATCCCTACTTTTTACACTTCCATTTTTTTAATATTTTTTATTTTTATTTTATTTTTTATATATATTCTATAAATTAATTTATAAAATATATTTTTACATTCAACAAATTAATTTATAGAAATATTAATTTATAAAATATAAAAATATCTATTCTATAAATTAGTTTATAAAATTAAAAATATATATTTTATAAACTAATTTATAAAATAATTTATAAAATATAAAAATTTATATTTTTAAATTAATTTGTAAAATATGTTTATTAAGACTAAATTTAAAAAAATTAAAAATACTGGAAGGGGGTCAAAAGAAAAATGCAAAAAAAAATTTCCTAAAAATTGTGGTTGTTGCGTCAGTCATTGTCTTCAGCAAAGGTTCGCCCAATTGGAAGCTGGTGGGTAACCAGTCTGGAGTGGCCCAAATGAGCCCGGCCCATTTGGGTAAGTCGTTGAGAAATTGAACGGTGGGAATGGTGCAGCAGAAGATGAGGTAGAAGGGAGTTGGGCGATGAAGGAAGAATTATGAAATGGCTGCTACTATTAACTTACCCCTCGTGTCCCTCTGTAGAAACCCCAAATTTCTTAACCCTTCAACAAGCTTTTTGCGACATTATGAGTATGCAGGAAGCCTCAGAAGAAGCAGGCAATTGAAGAATCACAGAAAAATAAGAGGGATTGTGTGGGGGTTCCCATTGCCCGTTGATCCATGGGCACCCACCATTGACTCTCAGAGCATTGCTTCTCAGCTTTTCGCGTTTTCCTTGTTTCCCTACATCGGCTTCTTGTACTTCATTACCAAGTCCAAGACTTCTCCAAACCTCACCCTCTTTGGCTTCTACTTTTTGCTTGCCTTTGTTGGAGCCACAAGTCAGTTTTTATTTTCTTTCTTTTGTGTTTTTTTGCTGCAACTCTTTTACCAGATGGTTTGAAGTATAGCCTTTCTGATTTTTCTCTATTTTGAACTTTTCTTTTGTGGCATTATTGAGCAGTTCCAGCTGGGATTTATGGTGAGTTAAGTTAACTAGCTGAAAATGAAGTTAATTTGGTAGCATAAATAAACTATATGGATATGGATATTTGATTTATGTTTGGATGTTACGACAGCAAAGGTGCATTATGGGACTTCCTTGTCCAATGTGGACTGGTTGCATGGTGGAGCTGAGTCGCTTCTCACCCTCACTAACTTGTTCATTGTGATGGGTCTAAGAGAGGGTCTCAGGAAGGCTGAAGGAAATTCAGAACAAAATGAAAATACATCCACTCCTAACTCAGGTTTGAAGGAGGAGAAGGAGGGGAAGAACTAACGTGGGATGCAGGTTTAACATTCCAAGTTATTCTGTTGTCACTGTTGCTACTATTATATCATTGAAGCCTCTGGGCTGTTTTGTAAATAAAATGGGTTTAAGTGCTGGATTTTGTGTAATTAATTCATTAATGGAATGAAATCTTGCAAAGCTTTGGTCAGCCGCACGTCCAATTTTGTTGTGCAATTTGTGAACAATGGCTTGCCCTCTAATAATTTTCTAAAAGTTATCTTTTAATATTTATTTTTTTAAAATGATGTAGTCTTGTAACTTATTTTGCATTGGTTAGTTGTTCTTTTTGACTGCTGCGTGCTTCTTCTCAAGATGTGGCTTGTAGGTTATGCCAAATCAAGATTGGAGTATCTATTAGGATATTAACTTGAAAGTAGATACTGCTGAACGGTACCAAAATTGTAATTCTAATAACCACAACAGCATTTGTAAATGCTACCGATGCTGATTCATTATTCTACATTCTACAACCCTGCTGCTTTCTGAAGTTGTCGTCTCTGAGGAAAACTATATTCTTACAGTATTCCATTTATTCTTACGTGCAATCAGGAGAAAAATCCTGGGGTGTTGAATGGGAAATTTGGATCAAGTGAGAAATTGAAATCGGGAATTGGAGAATTGGTTGCTGATGTGCTGGTGGAAATGATCTCGTTAATATCTGATTCTGAATGCAGCTTGTTATAGATCCCATCAAACTCATTCATCTGGAAAGTTGGAGATGGGCAATAGTTTGATTCTGGTGTTGTTGGAGCAAACAGGTGTGTTTGGTATAGGGTGCTCAAGAAGGACTCATTCTCTAGGGCCAAAGGAATCAAGCTGTGGTTTTCTGGTGTTGTGCATCCAAATGAAGTAGAAGGGAAAGTGAAAGGATATGGCATTTCCTCATGTTCCTGCTTATCCATGCTGACAGACAAGATGTTTTGGAACCCATGAGGGTTTTCTCGTGATGCCTGTGCACTGTAAATATCAATATGATGACTTTGTGGTTTCTCTTGTTTGTCTGGTGAATTAGGTTCCGGAGAAGCATTGTTACCCTGGGAACAGGTATGCTTTCCTCTGTAAGTTATGTCGAATATTGTGGGATCTTCATCTGATCTCTGTACTTGCTTGGTGGCCCAACAGCCTTGAGTGTTGCGGAAGGTGCACCGATAGTAACTTCTGCAAATGTTACAATAAGCTGTTGATTAGATGGCCGCACAGGTAAAGGCAATTTTATCCTTAAGAATTCTTGTGATTCTTTTCTAAATCAGGATTGAGTTAAGTCCTCTCACCTAGGATATTTGGCACCAAGGATGTCTTTCTGACCGTATTTTCTCCAGTTGTAGCCATCTTCATGTGGTCCTTCAAGACCACTCTCACAGCTCACTTTTATTTGATCCATCCATTTGGGCATTGTCTTTCTGAAACCAATTTCAAAAAACAATTTGTTAGGAACTTTAGCATAACCAGACATAGCTGATGTTTCTGTGGCAGAAAACTGGTATCAAATCTGTCCAGTAAAATTCACCTTTTCTTTGAATCATGTTTAACTTCCTGGTGATCCTTGATGGCCCCATCAACATCCTCTCTTGGAGGACTTCCATTGACAGATATTGGGGACTCTGGTAACAAAGTTGTTATTGCTTGGCTCGTAGTCTGCAACTTAGAAGTGGATGCATTGTATCTTAGAATTAGTAGAGCCTTTTCATAAGAAGATAATATCCTCTGCACCAGCAAATCTTTTGTGTCAGCTGAATACGGTTCCTTCAAGTCTGCTTTCAACTTCCTTGCCAACTCCATCCCCTGAATTAGCTCATTGATGAGTGTGCTCTGCTCCCAGCTCATGTCAGTCTCCATTTTGTATTGTTTATAATAAATGATTGAAGTCAATGATACTTGATATCTATATCCTACTCTGGAAATGCACTTGTATCTAGAACCAGTAGTTTCTTACTAAGCAGTAGAGTTGGAAAGTGAAGAAATTTAGGAGACCCCTGTAATGGTGAAGTATAGTAAGCTATGAACATGGAAGTAGCCAGAATGGGAGTTGGAATTTCAAACGGATTTGTTATGATTGATTGAGTGGTTTGATGTTGGAGCAGAGAGAATAGAGCGAGCGAGGCCAATGGAGCAAAGCTTGGTGAGCTGAGGTGCTTTTCGCTTAATGAATGAATTGGAAGCCTTGTATTTAAAGGGGGGGGAGGTTTTGAGTGGGAAATAAGGGAGCAAAGGAAGGAGTATTTGAAGGTTGAAAGTCAAAGTTTGACTGAGAAAGCGAGTTTTTCAGCCAAGACTGGTATTTGGTCAGTGTATAGTGTGATGAATAAGAATGCTGACCAAGTCCATTTTAACTAGATAAGTTGTAATTATTGGTACATAACAGGTCCATATTCTTCAGTTCTTGCGAGGCATGATTTAATTGAAGAGTTCGAATGAATAGAGTGAGTTTTCAAACCTCATCCTGCGTGGTTGCTTCCGTCCCTTTCTAGTTACTACTATTTTTGTTCTCTTTTTTGTTTTTTTGTTTTTTTGGCAATACCAAAAAGAAAGAAAGAAACATAGAAGACTGTTTACGTGACTTATGGTTGTTGCCATCTACTCAATTTCTTGGTTGATTCTGCCTCACCCTTTGTCTAAGTCAACATAAAAATCGATACATAATTAGCATACTATCCATTGTGGACTGAACTCGCCATTCGCATCTGCGCCTTCATATACGAGGAAATTTAACGGTGATTTAGATTATGTTTGACGAAAATAGTTGATAAATTAGTTCCAAGTTAAAATGATAGTTGAAGCTGTAAGTTAAAAAGGCTGTTTGAAAATTATTTATTTATTTATTTATTTTAATTATAAAATGTTATTTTTTTAATTTATTTTTTGTTTTTTAAAGTTTGTATAAGTAAAATTTATCTAGTTATAAAAAGTCATTTTAAAAAAAGAAAATAAGTGTTTTTTAATTAAAATTAAAAATTTAAAAGACAACATTTTCTTAAATCAAATGGATATTAGTTGAGAGCAGTAAAGCTAATTTATTAAATTAGAAATGCTTGTTAATTAATTATTAAATTAGTCGATGAATATAAAATTATCCAGAAGAGTATGTTTATGCTTTTTATATAAATTTTTTGCGTAGACAAAATTATATGTTGTGATAATAAATAGTGTAAAAGTTTTATTTAAGATCAGATTTTTTTTATTGAAAAAAGAGAATTTTTTTAACATAGATATTGTAGCATCAAAGGAGGTAATAAATGAGAACTATTATTAAGAAGTTAAGGGATGTTTGATAGGAAGATTTTTTAAGTTTTTGGGAATATTAGCTTGAAAATGTTAGTTTTCATATTTGATATGAAAATTAGGACTTGTTTATTTCATGTTTTCAAAAATAATTTTCTTTTTTCAAGAATTAAAAAATTTAACTTTTTTGAGTTATTTTTTTAAAAAGATTTTAAAAAATAATATCACCTTTTCAGTTTTTAAAACTAAAAAAATAAAAGAAATTTAAGCTGTTTTAGTTTTCTATTAAGTTTTGTTATTCATGTTATTCAATGTATTATTTTATAAAATATTTTTAAAAATTAAAAATCTAAAGCAAATCAAATCAAATACCTCCTAATATTTTTAGGAATATATTTTAACTATATTAAAATATTTCTATGGTAGAAATGAGAATCCAAGATTTTCATAAAAATAAAAATTTCTAACTATATTCATAATAACACTCCTATAAATCTTTTAATTTTCTCAAACACATTTATAACATTTTCATCAATTATAATTCTTAAGAAATATAATTTCTTGAACATGATTTCTAATAAAAAATATTTTAAATACCAAATAATCCTAAAAATAAAAATGAGAAAAGAAAATTTAAGTTAGAAAAAAAATATTATATGACTGGTTTATCATGATCAATAAACTTATACATTAGCCATATAAGTTTTAAGTTACTTGAAAAGAAATAACTTGCTAAATATACTCTATTCATTTTTTAAGAGACCATTGTTTATTTAAAAAATAAGTCTTATTTAATTTATTATGCTTAGTAACATTTTACAGACAATAAATTTCATCAATTAACAATTGTTTTAAGATTTTTTATTAAATAAATTAAGTTTATAAAATTTAAAATTTTTCAATATTTAATAAAAATTATGTTAATTTTTAATATATATTTTTTAAAATATAAATAAATGTATGTTGTAACATTATATACCCGTAATATTTAACATATAAAATTTGATATGTATGATTTTTAAGATTATATTACATAATTTAAAAAATAGATTTTTGAAATTTATATTCTAAAAAAAATTTATCAAACTAAATAAATATTTAACATTTATTTTAGAAGTAAATCCTTCCTAAAATAGGTATCAAGTAAAATAAATAACTATTAACCTTTATTTTATTTATAATCAAAATTAAAATACAAAAATGATGTGTTTGGATTAAGTTGTACACTATTTTTTCAGAAGATCATAAAATTTTAAGAAATTTTTATTTATAAAAATTTATATATTATTATATAGTTAAAAAAAATTTACTCTTTGTATAAAAAAATAGTCCTCTCACTTGTTTTTAAGGAATGCATTAACAAATTACACTTTTAGAAATTTTTATGAAACCTAAAGGAGTATATTAATATTATAACTTTGATAATATACTCATTATAAAAAATAAGTGAAAATTTGTGTGCAAATACTAAAGATCAAATACCACTCAACAATATAGATTAATTTGTACAGAATTGATATAATTTAAATAGAAATAGTATATTTGAGTTTTAAATATGTAATTATATTAAAATTTTGGTAATAATTTTACCTAATTTAAATATAATTAATTTTATTAAAAAAAAAGTATGTGTACTCTAAACTAAAAAAAAAAAGACTAAAGACCAGGTGACTACATGACTGTGATTTATATCAATGTAAAAAATTCATTAATATAAATCAACGTATACTATTTAGGACTCAACTTATTGAAACTTAACTTTGTGGTCATTCCTTTTTATAAAAACCTAAAATATATTTGCTGCATATCGTTCCGTGTCCAAATGAAATTTGTCTTGCATTTTAACCATGCGAGAATTTCCTGGAAATTTAGACAAGAAAAGAAAAGAACACAAAAGAACAGATAAACGAATGCTGAATGTGCTGAATTTGAATTCCTGAGAGTGGACACAGCTCAGTCAACGGGGCAATCGATATAATGTTGGGAATAAACTCCCAGTTCACTCAAAGAACAGGGTTCTGCTACATTGAAATTTTAAGAATATTTTTAACATTAAATTAATTTTTGAATTTAGTATGTCATATAATTATATTAATATTTTAACAAATTTTTATTTAAATTAATTCTTTGAATATATCAAATTCATCTTTTTATTATCATTTTTTTATGTAGAAAATTGTACTTATTTCTCTTGTTTCGTTATTTTAAAATATGCTTGGTGTATATATAAAAAATTAAATTTAATTAATTGTTCATATAAAAATCTTATACTGTTAATTAATTATAACTTGATATAATTATTAAAATAATTTATTAAAAACTATTTTAAATTTTATAATGATTAATGATTAGATAACAGTGTAAATTACATTGTTAATGCAAGAAAACTTTTTAAAGTTTCTAAAAATTTTAACTTAAGAACGTTAGTTTCCTATGTTTGGTATGGATGTTTTAAAAATATTATGAAGAAATTAATATTTTTAAAAATATTTTTTAACTATGTTTTCTATTAAAATATTTTGAAGGTAAATTTTAAGCATATTCATTATAACATTGGCATGAACCTTTTAATGTTTTTTCTAATGTGTGTCCAAAAGTTTACAATAAGAACTAATAAATAATAAATTTATATTAAAAATTATCAGATTTAATATATTTGTAATGCTATAATTTCAATAAAAACTTGTTATTTGTTGGTTTTTTAATATATATTTTTTGACACATTAAAAAGTTAATATTTCAAACACACCAAATATATTTATAACATTTCAACAACTATGATTCCTTAGAAGCATTCTTTTTTGAAAAATATGATTCATAAGAATAAACAAAAAAATTGTACATCAAACATTTCTTTAAATTTAGACAAAAATAAAAAAAGGTAGATACTTCCTCCAATTCTTTTTATAAGATCATCCTTACCAAATCATACATATTAAAAATATATAATATTTTTAAAGTAAAAAACTTCTTTCATATACCTCCTCTTATCCTTTTTATAAGGTTTGTATTAACAAACTATACATTAAAAAATATAAAAAATATTAATAATGTATTAATTTAAGAAGTTAATACAATATTTCAAATATACTCATGTTTAAAGTAAAAATTTCTATTATGTACTCTCCTACTCCTTTTTATAAGATTCTATTAAGAAAAATTTAGCGATAATTAATATAAGATCATTTATAAAGTTTTAAAAATATTTATTTTTATAACTTTGATAACTTTAAAATGATTAAATTACATGTTTTATTTGAAATACTGTACTGATTTTTAAAAATTAATATATTAATATTATTTTTTTTTAATATATGTAATTTGATAAGAAAAATATTATAAAAAAGTAAAAGGAAGTATTATTTATATCCCTTTAGAGTTATTAAAATTATAAGCATAAATATAAAAAAATATATTTGTAAAATTTTATGAAAAAATTATATTGTAAATTATTAAAAAAATTAAAAAAATTAAAAAAATATTATAAAAAATTGATGAAAATATAATTTATAAAAGATAGAAGGTTTATCAATGTGTAAAAAAAGGAAGATAAATGTATATTACAAAATAAAAATGAAAAATGTAATTAGCACAAGCGCAATGAACTAGTGCAACCAATAATGGAGTTCGTGGAGGATGAGATTCCACGGTGAATTATAGTGTTTGACTTTTTCTCCTTTAATTGTACAGCAAGGCAGATCAGGGAAGATGAATCTTATAGTAAATGTTAACACATTGTTTGCATTAAGCTATAAAATTGAAAACGATGACTTAAACTGAAATCTTAATGGGAATCCAATTTACCAAAATCAAAATAGTACGTGAAGAAAATAAGCTAAGATCTCATTCTCACGTGGGAAACCCCACTGCATCCGCGAAAAAGCCAAATGTTAAGCTCTGGAATCAAATTTACTAACTCACAAAGTCATTGAGATTTTTAATACAAATATTTATTTTTTAAAAAATATATATTCACTTCTATATTATAAATTAATTTTTTTATTTTCAAATAAGAATATTTTTAGGAATAACTTATAGGCAATGGAACAACTTTAGGAAAATATTTTTAAGAATATTTTCAAATTCATGTTGGCAGGCTTAGCATGGTGGATAATTGGTTAGCTTAAATTACAGTTCAACAATTAATGTTATTACTTTGTGTGTATCAAAAGTGTTCTCCAGCACATAATTAAAAATCAATCCCTTTCACAGTGTAGAGATATCAGAATGAATTTTATCTCTTCAAATAATTTTTTTTATACGCACAGTCAGAACTTGAACTCTGTCAACCTGATTAAGAGACATAATTATTTACCAATTATATTAGACTTTGTTGGTAACAATTTCCGTTACTTAACTTTGTTATCCTTTGTTTCAAGTTTCTCTTGGGTATTTAATTTTATTGTTAAAAATTATTTTGTTTAAATAGAAAAAAGATGCTTTCGCAGAAACTTGGTAATGTTTTCACACTACTGTCGCATTTGTTGTGTTATGTTACTTAAAGTCAACATTTGAATGCTTCATTATTATTATCTTGGAATAAAAGGAGCTATAGATATTTTGGCCGCCAAACTCGTTGCATTCCCACCTTGGCTTTAGTATAGTATAGTCTGTAGTTAAAAGATGCTGCAATGATCTCAAGTGTTCAAAATTTTTAACATAAAAACAAAAATTATGAACGGATATCACAATTTTTGAGCGATTAATTGGATCTAAACTGCAGCCGGTGACAGCTCGGTTACGTGTTGCAGTCATAACTTAAGCATATCGATCGATCACATAGATAAGTTGAGTACATCTCTCCCAAATATATTCATTTCTTTCTGCAAGAAGGTTCGATACGCCTTCCAATTGCTTGTTTCTCGAAAGGAATCTTAATTAATCATTACACTTTATTTTTCGGAAATGGAAAGCTATACAACAGGACTATATAGTATATATCTAATTGGACAAACTCTATTCACACTTTGACATTACATTAATCTTTCTCAATTCATATAAAAAAGCATCAGAATCCAAAAAGAATTTTGTTATTGAAAAGGGAGAAAAAATATAAATCAAGAGACATCTGACAGGTGTAAGTACATTTTACATATTTAAGATCCTCATGTGTAATAAATTTTATAATCTTCTGAACGAAATTAATTTGGCATATATTCAGTGGGGAAAAATGATGAAAAAAAGGTGGTGACATGGTAGAATAGAATAAAAAGATGTGATCATATTACTCTACGAATCAAGAAAAAGGAGATTCCAAGTTTCTTGATTGATGTAACGGTAACACGGTAAGAGTTTTTATATATAAAAGGCAACTCTCAAAACTTACAATCAAACCGCAAAGGATCGCTACAAAAGTAACCCCTTAATCAGCCATGGCCTCTGTTCAGTGCCAGAAAACCTGCGAAGAAAGTAGCCAACAGAAAAGGCAACATGGGTCATTTGGGGAGAAGATATCTGAGTTTTTCAAAGGGCATCAACATCATGACCACCCCAATGATGGCACCAAAACCCACACCCAATACTATAGCCAAACAGAGGTGGTTTCCCAATCAGGGCATTTAACCTCCAAAACCCAAACTCAATGCAGTTGCAGCAATACTGACACAAAAGGGCAGGGAAGAAATACAAAGCAGAACAAGAAAAGTCTGTTCCAGAAAATCAAGGATGGCTTATCAGGCCACAGCAGTGAGAGTGAGAGTGAAAGTGACAGTGACAGTGACAACGAAAATCGCCATAAGAGGAAGGCAAGTAACGTTTTATAATTTTCATACATCATATAATATGTTATATTCCTTCATTTCTTTTTATGTGTTATACTCAATTTCACTCCTAATGCACTTCTATATATGTACATGCAGGATTGAAATTGACGGCCACTTGTACTAATAATAATTGGAGTGCCAGGATCTGAATTCACAACTTCGACCCCAATATCATTGCTATAAATAAGCAAAATACACTGCACAAAAAAATTTATAGCAAAAAAGAAACTAAATAGAAGTACCGTATTAAAAAGCAATGTATTATGATGAAAATAAACCAATGTATACTTTGCTCAATGGTCCAAGTCTGAGATTGAGACCTATCAAAAATAAATGTATGTACTATATGATGTAAAATCAACCTTCCTATTATGAATAAAACTGTTTGGTTTTAAAATCAGCTCCTGCTTTTTTTAAAAAATAAATAAATTACTTTTTGTTTGTAATATCTATGTCGTGTCCAATTTATCTGCAATCTCATTCTCATGACTCTTACATGCCTTCAAAACCTTAGATATAAGTGGGAGTAATTTACTAATTGGAGGTTGATTAACAAAAGAGATTGAACTATCAATTATCGTCTCATAAAGCGATTGACAAATTTTTTAACATTCTATACATATTTTGGAGGGTGAGATACAAATCTATATTTTTTATACCCATTGTCGTGGTACCCCATTAATTATACTACATCTGCGCCTCAGTGTTTCATTATATGAGTTCATTTTGATATGTCTTCCTTTCTTATTTCTTCTCTACCCTCTAATTAACAAATGATATGTGGTTAAAATGTAAAAAGTCCTATCCTGATATATATATATATATATATATATATATATATATATATATATATATATATATATATTGGCTAAAATATCTTTTTTAATTAGAATGACACAAAAAGGGGAGAAGAGATGAAGATAGACGATTTGGTTCCAATTTTGCAAATTCAAGAAAAAAGCAAAACAATTTATAGGGATTAATTTCTGAAAAGTCCTTCAAATTATGCAATTGTGCTATGTTTTCATTCTTAGATTTTGCCAGGTACACTGCGATATTAGAAAATTAAAATTACCTAACATTACAAACAATTCAAAAATGATGTTGTTGACTCATCAGTACTCAACATATCGTAATGGCTTGTTAAAAACAGCACTGCTCATCGACAAATGAATCTTAAAAGAATTACTGTGCGCTGTGGCTTGTAGGGATATAAAAAAATTATAATGGCATCCAATTATTTATTATTACATTATTTAATAATTTTGGTGAAATATCAACACACGATTATATAAATTAAATGAACCAAGTTTTGGTGATAATTTTTCTAACCACATGCAAGACAAATAGGTTGCCAAAAAATGGACTAGTCTAACAAATTATTAAACCTTGCAGATCAAACCTCATGAATTAATTTAAATATGATCTCAACAAATAAAGTTTATTTTACTAGGATGCTATTGAGATAGCATTGAATTTTTGTATAATCAATAGATACATGGAGCCGTGAAAATAAATCACGATTCATACATTAATTATATTAAATTTATTAATTAGGAGTTTGAATTAGTTTCTTCAAGTGAAGTTTATTTATAAGAATAATCAAGTAACTAAGAGGCTTAATTTTAACATTGAAGTTTTGAGGTGTTTAAAAATACTTGTCTAATTGCTTCAAATTAATAATTAAGATTATGATTCTAATTCTAATAATACAAAATTTATGGATCAGTAGTAAATTTTAACTTGTAAAATTGAACTCTGAAACATAGTCGAAGTTCTAATTAGAAAGTTTATAGTTCTCTCAACACGTCAGATAAAAGTGTTTATGAACCTTTTTTTGGGATATAATTAACTGACAAGCAAAATGGAAAAGTTTCGGAAAATTTTAATAGCCAATTTTGTTTTCCAAAAAAGAAAAATGACATATCTTTTCTTGAATTCCTGGTCCACAAATTGAGTGGGAATTTATTCAAAATGTCTGTCTGACCTGTGTATGTTAAAGCCATGAAATTAGGTTCTTTCACTTATTATTATTATTATTATAAGTTTGGAAGGGCGCAGAGAATAAGTTCCATTTTCTGATTGTTGATAAAATGATAATACTACTTTTGTTGAGACCATATTAGAAAAAGCATATTTGATTTGAATGGTTATTTTATTTGTCCACTACAGAGGGAGGAGAGGAGACTCAAACTATCCTCGCCATGCCGATAAAAGGGCCTTAATACGCAACGATGTAACTTGAAGGGAAGAAATAAGGGGTGAGTAACATAAACTATAGCAATGGCTTCTGCTCAGTGTCAAAAACCCAATACTACTACAGTTGAAGTGTGCCAATCAAAAACCCAACACAAACCCAACACTGCAGTTGAAGTTTGCCAACCCAAAAGCCAACACAGCTCATTCGGCCAAAAAATTTCTGAGATGACTAGCAAGGCTTTCAAAGGGCACCATGCCCGTCATGGCAGTAACCAAAATCAACTTCAATGCTCTAACCAAACTCAGGCTGAGTTCAATGGCAACAATGGCTCCAAAACAGAGACTCAGTACTATGGCCAAACTCAGACCCAGCATGACAAAAAACATGGAGTCTCCAAAACCCAGATCACAGTTACCGTAGTCCAAGCACAAATTACCCATACCAACGAGGACCCTTATCCTTATGGTACGACTACAACATGCTTTGGAGCTCCTCATACCAAGAAGAATGCAGAGCTCAACAATAAGAAGGAAATGAACTTGTTCCGGAGGATTAAGAATGGCATGTCCCGCCATAGCAACAATGAAGGAAGCAGCAGTGACAGTGAAAGTGATGATGAGAAAAGGTGCCCAAAGGCAAAGACAAAGACAAAGGCAAGTGCACATAAACGCACAAGAGTTCTCAAGTCTCTCCTAAAATATAATCACATTCAAACGAAAATCTTTTGCGTTAAATGCAAGCATGCTGGGTTAGAACAAGATTTAGTTTGTTTCGTTGATGACTCTTTTTGACTTCTCTGTTTTTTGTTGCTTCTGCAGAATTGATGAAACGAGCAGCTTCGTGCAGGACGCAGCTGAACAAAGCTTGTTAAACAAAAGGAAAGAACATCGTTACAAATAAAGTGTCTATGATTTTATAATACTGTTGCACCCAAATAGTTGGAGGAAATAAATTCCAATAATTTGCTTATGATAAGCAATAATTGTTGAAACTTATCCACTTCTATTGAACTGTTCTGCTACTGGATCACACAGTGCTTGGCGTCAAATCCCCTTGAACGTGAATCCATTCCAACACTATTAGCTTTCACACAGAAACGCAGCTTGTAAATTTGAGTAAACTTGATTTTGTTTACGTGTGTGAGTGAATCAATTTATATTTAAAGAACACTTATGTTAAAAGTGATTTTAATACAATTAATGCGTTTGTATAGTGTTCATAAAAATCACTTTAAGATGAGAAATTATTAATATGGGTAAATATGGTTAAAGTAATAATATAATATTAAATTATAAGGATAACTTTGTCAATGCACCTTCAACTTAATTTTTCTTTACTGCAAAAGCAACAAGAATATTGTTTTTGCGGTTAGAGAAACAAAATCATGGTTTTCATGCAAAATTACTATACATGTTGAGGGAAATTTCAAACTACGGTCATGGCAAGAAATGTGATTCTCTAATATTAAAATGCCTATCTGAATAAGCGCTAACACGGATATATAAAACTTCTTAGTTAAATTAACACTAACCACCAAGTAGGTTAATCAATTCTGCCAGCAAGGAATTAAAACAAACTCTGCTAACAAGGAGGAAAGAGAGAAAACTGAACCGAATACCCAAAAATATAAATTACAGCCCATCTACAAGAACAAAGCCTAGATTACTACTAAGAAAGATACAGCAAATTGTATACATAAGCCTTGTACACTACTGAAGTAATTAATGTGGGAGCATTAATCATCCTTCAAGTGATCTGGAAATGAAAGCAGCAATGGCCTGCACAGCAACATCTTCAGCTTCGTGTTGGGAGAAACCGTTTGCTTGCAGGTGCTTTTTAGCAATCTTGAAAGAGTGGTCACCACCATCAATGACATGCAGCTCGTTGGGTGCTTTCATCTTCTGCCGAGTGGCTTCTAACTTCTCGAGTGGACAGAGACTGTCCTTGCTGCCCTGTCCGACATACACACAAGACTAGCATTAGGAGAGACATTGCATAATACAAACAATTTATGCATGCAGTATAGATTACCCATACTGATAAAAATTGAAAATTTTGACAGTTCATTCAATAACTAACAGAGGATGAAATTGGAGAATTATGACTAGGAGACTATACCATGTCACAATGATTAATGACAAATTAGAAAAGACAAACTACCTGTACAAACATTGTAGGAACTGTTAGCTGTAACAGTGTTTCATCTCTAACCGCACCATTGATTCCCTGGAACATTGACAACTAAATTAATGTGATTCTTAGGTACGTTATTTAAAAATTATATTTTGGTTGTAATGGCATCTCTGTTTTACCAAAACACTCCCAGAAAACCAATGCACCAATGATAATGGCTCAAATGGGGCATGCCAACAATTGCTCAAACAGAAATGAGAAAAACTGAAAATCACAAATGCAACTGATACAGCAAACTCCAGAAAGAAATGAAAAGGAAAACATTCATAGCATAGTAAAGATTATTGATTTCAGAGCTCCACACCACATGCTCCAAGGATGACAACTTCATCAACTAAGTGGGCAAATTATGATGCCTAGCACAAGGGAAAAATGACATACGAAGTGAAATGCTAAAGTACAGGGCGTATTTAAAAGAAGAGATTCATGACTAAATTACAATTATCAGCACAAGTGGATGTTGAATTATCAAGAAAATCATAAATGTGGCAAGAAGTATACCCTAAGACAAATAAATAGTGTGAAAACTTTCTTTGGTACTTCTACCACAAGGTAAAAAGGGCAAACAAACCATATGCAATCAGTTTATCCTGTAGTGCAAACATTGGCATGACATTATGAAAAAGGACATCAAACCTTTAATGGGTAGCCCAAGCATACTACAGAAGAAACAGTGATGTCTTCCATGGTAGCCACCATGCAACCAACTCTACAATAAAATAAACACAAGATAAATCATGTCATAAATATCTTGTTTCTAATTATCTTAATTAGGAACTTCCCAGCGCAGCATATAAAAAAGTACAACGTACCTTGAGCCCATTGATTTGCCTGCCAGTATGAGGGGATGACCAGGGTACTTAGTTGCAGTTTCCTTTACAATATTTGAGTGAAACTCCACCAGTTTTTCTGCCTTGGGAGGAGCCTTCTTTTTCCCAGACATATCTAGCGAATGGCAAACCCATTAAATTCACTTCAGAGTTGACACATACATCAGACAACACAATTATCTCGAGGTTCACTCAACCAGAGATCATGCACTTCTTTTATATATAAAAATGCAAAATCTCGATAATGTTTGTAAGCAGTGGTACTGCAAAATTGAATACAAGGAATTTAGTAAGAAACAAACTAACAAGGATAGTCAAAAGTGACAATATCAACAGCATGCAGTGCCTCCTTCAACATGTTCTTCCACCTATCAAAAAAATAGAGATATGGCTTTCACAATACAATCTATAACAAGATTTAACCCATTTTACAATTTCAAATTAAAAATAAATAAATAAATAAATGAAAAGAGGAATTAAGATTCCTAAAATTAAAATCCAGCAAGTTGAATGGTTGGAGCGAGAAGTAGTTTAAAGCTGTAACAATAGGGAAATGTCACCTTTGCATCCAGTCAGAAGAGGAAGGAGCACCAGCACCATGAGCGAAGATCACCACCGGTGACAACTTCTGAAGCGTTGAAGCTTCAACCTCACCGTCTTTGCTCTCACGACGTCGCTTTGCAGGAGGTAACGACTCCATGTCTTCGACTCTTCGGAATAGCTAAATCCCCAAAATCAAAATCTCTTGTGCTGTAAATTGTAACTGTACGTTTGTAACCCTATCCCACTCAATCTCACTGCCACACTACTAAATGCTAATTTTCGCGCCAAATGTTTGGAGAGAGGAATCCAGTGCATACCTTCATGTTTCACGATTTTTTAATTGTTTTTTCCACTAAAATATGATAAATCACTTTAAGACAAGCCATATTGAATAGGTGCTCAATTTATTAATTTGAGAAAAAATAAATACAAAATTATATTAAAAATTCACTTGATTCAAATTAATTTAAATTTATTACAATGCTTTAATATAAATTATTTTAAAAAATATGGAAACTAGTGATCATCTTCAAATTGATTTAAACATTATTTTGAACAAAATTTTAAACGCATCATGAACGACAGATTTATAAATTTTTAAAAATATGTCTTGCAATATGTAATTATATTATTGCTAAAAGGACAGATTTTAAACCACTTTATATCAGTTCTTGAACTGAATAGAAAACCTCGCATCCATACCCATTCTTAATTTAAATTTTAAAGAAAAATATTTAGTAGTACTAAGTACGAACTCAATTTAGCACCAGCATGTTTTCAATTTGAGATTAGTAAATAAACATGTTCACTTTTCGCATGAAATTGGAACACCAATCTCATTTTACCTCAATAGATAAATAAATAAACACCTACCCCATTGGTTAGTTTCTTTTCTTTTGTTAAGATACATACGAAATCTTACAAAATAACGACACTGAATTCAAAACTCATGTGACTTAGGCAAACAAGAGCACTGCAGCAAGCCAAATGTATAAATTTACCCGTAGATAACTTTATTTATTTATAATTTATTTGTGTGTGTGTGTCTAACCTTTATTAATTAGCGAAAGGGCACATAGGTTACACGTAAAACGGGAGTGGTTAGACACTTGGACTTAAAGAACCCATCATATTGAAGAAAGAGGCGATCTATAGACATAAAAATAGGACAAGACAGAAGGAATGTCAAACGGCAATTGAATTTAGCTAGATTAGCGCTCATGGGATTAAAGATAAGTAGATAACGTTGAGATGCCCTTGGGGCCTGTCCTTCAAGTTTGCTGAAGGCCATCCCTATCAAGTTGATTATTCTAACATAGGGATGCTCGAAATCCACCGCGTGAATCAATGTTCTTGACAATATGCATGGCTTAAAAACTAAGTAGGTTCAAATTAATCATGATTAATGTATGGAGTTTTAATCAATGTCATTGTCTCGGGATGCCATGAGATTCGAGCTTGAGCAATCTTAGCTTGATATGGAGACCCCACACAATATAAAAGTCAATGACTTCCACATTTTGTGCAGTATAAAAGGAGAAGGGGTTCTATAACTATTCTATGAACCAACAACCATTCAAGGGGTTGGCTGTTTACTCTCCCTCAAGGGCTTCTCGCCGCTAGAAGAACGAGGCAAGAGGCAAGAGGCAAGAGGCCCTTGGGGAGGAGTAACCAACCGGTCCCTTATGCAAAGCACAAATTCAAAGACTCAAAGAGTCATGGCATCACTATCAGTAAGTAGTCATCCTGTTTTTCACATTCAAATTCAATGTTTCATTTCCGTCCACTTTTTGGGCCCAACATTACCTTTACCCATTTGGTAGCATTTATTGCTCAATCTCCTTGGTGACATTGGATAATGCTTGTTACACCTTAATTTCCTAAAAGGAGAAAAAGTTTAAATGTCCTGTGCTTCTCTGAGGTTGGGTTCATCACTCCATGTCTGTTTTGCTCAGATTTCTTTAGCTCTTTCGGCCTGTCTTGCTCAGGCACCTTTGAAAAAAAAAAAAAAAAAAAAACGGTTGTGCCTGCCCAATAAGACAATATGCTTCTATACAGGACATGCTAGTTTTGTTCAGCTTATTGGGTTAATTAAATTGATTATATTTTTCAAGTACTAAAATACTATGCACACTCTTGGACTCATTCTCGGCGTGGAAGGTGAATTCTAATGTCCTTTTCGCATTGTTGTATATATCCAAAAGTATTTGAATATTTAAATCATAAGAAACTCGGCTTTCAACATACTATGATCACTACAGAAAAAAAAATTATATTTACTATAACATAAAGATTTGTCAAATATTAGTTAATATAGTTTTTTAACAAAAAAATAATTATTAATATAGGTCTTAAAAATTTATACTGATAACTAATATATTATATTAATATTTAATATATTAACAGTATATACTAATATTTTATGTTCACAAAAATATTTAAAAGCATAAAGTATTTTACTGTTAATATAAATTTATAATATTTTATTAATGATTTAATTATTATTAAAAATTTATTACTAGAAATTAATTTAACATTACAAATTTAATTAAATAGTATTTTTTATATAAACTCTTGCACAATGTGTATTAGATAAATGATATATGATAATGAATAGTTAAATTTTTTTTCTCAAATTTTACAAGTGTTGTCACTTCGGTACTTAAAAAGAAATTTAGTAGCAACTTAGTTCATCAACAACATAACATTTATCGAATTAAAGGATTAAATTGAGGATCACAATTTGCAAACTAAAGTAAATATAAGGATCTTTTTGGGTTCTTTGATTCCTATTTTCAGTTACAAAATTTCACTTTATTTTCTATTTTAAAGGTTTTATATAAAAAATAATAAAAGAAATATTTGTATTATTTTCTGCAAAAAATTGAAAATAATAAATAAAATAAAAATAAATAATACTTTTTATAATTAAAATAAAAACAAAAAACAGAAACAGAAATAAAGAAACTAATTGCATCGGTACAAAAATAAATAAGGATTTACACATAGGTTAAGGTTAATTTTAAAAAAAAAAAAATCTAACCCTTTTAAGCTCTTGAAGGAAATAATAATTATTTACGAGTTTATCATCATCCATTAATTTCTCATTGCTGTAAATGCGTATAAAGTGATTCTTGTCGCTAACAAGTAGATGCTTATTTGTTTTAAAATTGAGTATAATTAATTTTGATATTAATTTTAAATTGTCGAACATAATTAGATGTATGTTTAAATTAATCTCAATTTTTAATTTTATATTAGAACGTGCATATGTGAAACAAATTGATTCTGAAAGTAAAATGAACAGGCTCCAAGTCTTCTTTGAGACTCTGATAACTGGCCCTGTGATTGGTTTAACAAATTTAGTATGATTCTAAAAGCCGCCACAATAACGTAATAAGCTATTTGTCTAATCTCGTTGGTTAATTTGTGTTACTTTAATTGAAATATTATTCTTAAATTACGTCTATGCTTCCTAAGTTGGCTTCGTTCTCTTATCTGGTCATTCTCCATGCGTTCCTTTAACTTGTACGTTCATGCTTGTATTGAGGTGTTTCCCATAAATTACTCTCATGCTTCGTTGATTGGCTTTGTTCTCTCTTTTCTGGTAAATGGTAATGTATGCCATGAATCGGTTTGTATTTAGGAACTTCAAAGGATCTTTTATTTTCAAAGCTCAAGGACCATACATAATCATCCTCTGTGGGGAAAGGTAAAAAAAGTGGTATCCTTACTTTTTTTCCCATCACTTTTTCGAATAAATAATGTTATTTTAACTTCACATTTTCTCATTATTTTTTACACTATATTTTCTCTTTTTCATTTAAGAATTTTTGTTTCTGAAAATATAAAAAAAATGCTTAGATTAGGATTCTATTTTAATTTTAAAAAATAATTTTTAGAACTTAATTTTTAAAGAAAAGTAAATGAGAATGAATGAAAAAAACGATAGAATAGTAACTTGAATAATAGAAAAATAAAAATAGCTTAAAATTATTTTTTATAACAGATTTTAAAAATATTTATAAAACATTTTTTTTTATTTTTAAGAAGAAATTTTTATAATTAGAAAACAAACAAACCTTAATTTATTATTATTTTTTTAATAAAAATAAAGCGTATTATTATCTATATTTTTTTCATCTAAACAAATGATTAAATTATTTTGACATTAATAGCTTATGTAAAAAAATTATAAAATTATTTTGACATTAGCTTTTAATTGCTCCAAAATTTTGACATACCGTTGCAGTATGTTTGAGTGGAAGGAATAAAAGAAAAAAAATAATGTAAAAGGAAAATGGTGAAAAAAATTATTTCTCTTATTTAAATATTTTTTATACTGAAAAAAATAATAATTTACATAAATCTTACGGATTTTTAATCCTTCACATTAGGAGAAAATTGAGAGAAAATTTTATTTTTTAATTTATATTTTATTTATTAAATATTAAAATAAATAAATAAAAATAATTTTTTAAATTTAAATTAATTTTTTAATTTATATAAATCAAAATTTATACTATTAATATATTTCTTTTTATTTTATTTTCTATCTATTTATTCAAGAAAAAAAGACTTTCTCTCTTTTTTATTTTATATATATTCATCTAAACAAAATATCAAGATCTAAAAAAATTGAAATTTTTAAATTTATGAAAAAAAAATAGTTCTCCTTTGGATATAAAATTTATCTACTATTATTTAAATAGATTCCATTCGAAAATTTGGTCATAAATATTAATAAACTTATTTTAAAAAATTACATTTATATCTCCTAAATTTAGTATGATTAATGCAAACTTTCATCAATTAATAAATTAATCAAAAAAGATATATGTCATAAATTATGTATATACCAATGAGAAAAATATACAGTATTATTTTATTCTATAAATTAAAAGAATATTTGTATGGTTGAGAAAAGAATATTAAGCGTAATTTGAGCTTAAGTTAATGTAATTTATGTAAAGTATTTTGTTGATTATTTTGTTAACATGGTTAATTGAATAGTTAATATTGAAATGCAATTATGCCAAAAGTAGAGGAAGGCCTAGGGGTGGCTGCATGGCATTGGCCCCCATTATAGTTTGTACTTGAATTTCCTGGATAGAAGACAGAGACATGCTATACACGCTATAAGTGCTGCTCTTTTTTCGTGGTGAGAGACTGAGGGGTTACAAAAGGGCCTTTTTGTGAGTAAGCTTGCACTATTACCATTAAGGGGCCCCTACCATCCTTCATTTCTATATTCTCTCTATCCTCATTTTTAATACCTAAACCCAAACTCACTGTCTCATTCTGTGCTGTGAGTGGGGGCAATGCTCTTAGATTCAAACCTCCCAAAGGAATATATATAGCTTGTCATCTTTCCATGTGAATGATCTGACCCATAGTTCAGCCTTTGTTCTCAACTTTGTTGAAAACACCCTTCTTTGTACTCTTCTGTTGCCTTAACTACCATCCTCCTTCGTTGCAACTTCCGTCTTTCTATTTCTAATTTCAACCTTTTCTGTTCATTCCATAGTAAACTTTTCCCATTACCCCAAATTTATGAAAGAAATCTACATCTGTGTGTTTTTTTAAATGCTAAATGGTATTAAGTTTAATTTTTATATTGTTAATCAAATTAAAGATTTTTATATTTTTTTTAAAGTGATAATTATTAATGATATAATAATTCCTAAATTGAATAACCATAGTGGGTACGTTTCAATTAAATTCAATGGTTAAACAATTAATTTATGTAACTTAAGAAAAAATGAAATAATTTTATTATATTTAGGAGTTACTTTTTGACTTTTTTTATTATATGAGGAAAAGTAACAAAGGCCAATCTAGAAAATTTTTTAATCTTGTATTTCTTTTATAAACATTCATGATAATTTTAATAAAATAATTTTCGAAATTGCTCGATAACATTGCTGCTCTGATTATTTTGTTTCTGGTCCAATGTTTTAATTTGCATTTGTATGTGGGCCTGAGGCAACTCATTGGAAGGCACCATTTTAAACTAATCGATATTCGTGAAATATATTAATAAGTGGTTTTCAATTTTTTTATAAATAATATTATTCACTTATCTACATGACCGTGAATACTCTTTGTTTGGTTTTAGAAAAGAAAATTATATGAACTAATTAAAAAATTATAATAAAAATAAAATACATTATAAACTCACAATTCATAATTAATAATAAGAAAAATAATAACAAATAAAAAATATATTTATAGTATATATAATAACTCAAATATTTTAATATTAATTTCATTTAAAAATAAAATATTAAATTAAAATATCTATACATAATTGCATGTTATTCGATTCAATTTAATTCGATATTACGATAAAAAAGTTATAATTTTAAAAATATTTTTTAATTTTTTATGTTCAATTATATCAACGAAAACAAAATAATTCAATTTCTAAACATTTCTACGCTAAATAGGTGAAATGTTAATAATAATAATAATAATAATAATAAATACTCAGCGAAAAATATGCATTCTTACATAAATACAACAAAAAGACAACGAGTGGCAGCTTTTTCTTGCTTGTATATAACATATCATATTATATATATATATATATATAAACATAATGCAGATGTGGAAGAAAAACTAACCACGCATTTATAGGTCTGTGTGGTATTATCAAACGAAAATCATCATTTGTTATGAAACCTCTGGTCTCTTACTCTTCTCTTTTATATATGTTAGCGACTTTATTGTTGTAGTATGACATTAAAATGTTGGATTAGCAGGTTCATTTTGTTTGGTCAAGCATTTTCTCTTTCATCTGAGTATATATCTTATAATACATTTGAGCCCCTGATGGACTAATACCTTGTTAACTAGAAATGGTATCAGAAAGGTATTCCACAATAGGATGCATACATTACTCTGGTATTAAAAAGCAGAAATATCTTGGTTTCCCATAACATTATCCCTCTCGCATAGAGAGTTCATATCTTGTAGTAAATTACACACATGAGAAACTTCAAAATCGGGGAAGTTAATTAAACAAAACCATTGGATTTTTCTCCACTGAACACTGATATCCTATGCTACACTAGAGTACTTCTTCATTTTTCTCCACAACCCTCACTCCTTTTGCAGATCTGAGCAAGTTGGCCTGTTTGAAAATGTTTGCAAATATCATAAGAAACAAACAAAAAAAAGAGAGGGGAAGTAGATATATGTATATTACTTGATCATCAGTGATTTCCACTGCAAACCCATCAACAATGACCAAAGAAGATGTCTTGTTGTAGCTTCCGGGCTCTAGGGTGCTTGATAAGAGCTCATCATGCTTTCTACTAAGGTACAAATCAAGCTCATGTGACCCTCTCTTGGTTCTAGCAAGAAGAAAGCAACAATTAAAATGAGTATGTTTAGAAACATATATTCTTTATAATATAATAAAACAAATTAAGGAGAAATGAGAATAGACCGATCAGCTCGAAGTCGCTCGTATTCAGGATCATAGCTCATGAAGACAAAGTAGGACTCACTTTTTGTGCTCCCCATCAAGAATGTCTCTTTTTCTTTTTTTGTTAATTTGATTGGAAAGATATATTTGCAATTGCACTCTTCTGTGCCACTGCCCACTGGTTAGCTATTTATACAACAAAAGGGTAGATGACTTTCCAATCAGCAACAATAATAGAAAAAATTAAATAAAAGGGGAGCCCCACTTTTGGTTTCAATTTTAGGTAAGAACTAAGAGTTAACTCTTTCCGTTATGCCCCCTGCTAGGAATTTATAAGTTGAATTAATTGCATATAAATTATAATTGAAACTCAATACTTATTTATAAGACTAATTAAAACCAGATTCTGATTTCAGTTGTCTCCTTTACCTGGATGGGCAATTTAAAGAAGAGGATTTAAATTTTTAAACATTTTATTTAGATATTTTTATAAAAAATTAAATTATAATAAGTTTAATAAAAAAATTTAATACACTAAAATAAATAAATTTTAAATTTCATTAAAAGTGTAAAAAATAAAAATTTTCCTTTTTCTACCTTACAGCTTCTCTTTCTCTCTGTCTTATTTTCGTTTCATATATTTTAATCTATGAAATTTAATTTAATTATTTAATAAAATATAATTTTATTATTTCTATAAAATTATCATATAAAATTTATTTTAATAATATTTTCAAACAAATATTTTTAAAAAAAATATTTTACTCTTTTTTATAAAATATTTTTTAAAATTTTATTTTTTATTTTTATTTTATTTATAGTTTATTATAAAAAAATATCATAAATTTAAAAATAATTATAACTTTAATACCAAATATTATTTATACACAAAAATATTTTTACTAAAATAGAAAATTATGATAATTTTATTAATAAATATTTTTATTTTAATATAATTTATAAATTATCTTTTATTCATTTTATAAAATAAAATAATTAAAAAATTATTATACTTTTATCTTATCTTATCCTTTTTTTTTATTTAACCTTTATTTTCTAACTTTTCTTTCTTTTATATGAATTAATAAACTAATTTTAAATTTTTAACATAAAAATCTTTATCCTAACCTTTATAAGACTGTTAATAAATAAGTGTAACTGAATAATCATTTATTTAATATGTAAATATATAAAATTGGATTGATTTATTTAAATGATAAATTTGAAATATTAAAAAATTAAATTATTTCATTTACGTATAGAAATTAAATTACTTTATTGAAATAAAATATTTTAAAAAGTAAAAAAAATAATTAATTTTTTAAAATTTTAAATTTTTAATAATAAAATATTAATCCAAACGAAAGATTAAAAAGATTACCAGTTATAATATACTCTTTAACGGGTACTACAATAATGAATTTAACTCGTTTTTTCAAAAATTAGTTTTTAAAAATAGTTTAATTTAAATTTTTAATATAATATTAAAATTTGATCAGCCTTAATATCAAATCATGTATAAATATTTAATCCTAAAAATTTTATATATCAAATATTTAATTCTAAATAAAAATATGTTAAAATTTTTTAATATTAATTAAAACATAATTAAATTAATATAATATAAGCTAACTTTTAAAAATAAATTAGATTTATTTTTTAATAATATGTATATATATAGAGAGAGAATGATTAACGAAGCATGATCGTTCATCTTTGGATCATAGCTTATACATATACATTGTATTATTATAAGTCAAATAAAAAACTCTATTTATATTATAAATTGAATAATATTTTATACAGTAAAAATTTAATGTAATTAAGAATATGATAAAAAAATATTATATAATTTAAATAATATAAATAATACATCTCATAAAAAACCCGCGCGCATTGGTGCATGAAAGTCAAAACTTAAAAGTGTACTGAACCCTTGCCGCGTCAAATGATCATTTTTCTGTTTGCAATTATGAGGTTACTCAACATTAGTAAAGTGGTTTTACTGAATCGATGTGTAAGTTTACTATAATTAAGTGTTGACTGTTTCAGAATCGTTGCGTTTTGAATCCATAAGATCTTACAATATCTACCTATTTACCAGATTGGCCCCTATCAGTAAGGCAGCGTTTGCCTCCTGTCTCTTTTTTTCAGGCCACTCTTTCTCTAACCCCTACCTATCTATGTTTATCCTTACTATATAATCTTTTTAAAGTGTAAAATCAAGTCAAACTCTAAAATTACAATTACGGATTACTTTTTATTCACTCTGTGTTTGTTATTATATTTTTTAATTAAATTAAATTATTTCTTAAAATAATTATAACTTATCATTATTTTAACATTTAAAAGAATAATAATTACAAAAATAACTATCATACAAAATAAAATTAAATAACTTTAAAAAGTTTAAACTAACTATTTCAATTTTTAACTAATTAGTTGAAATATGCTACCAAATATATTCTTTGTCTAATATATTAATTTGAATTTTACAATCATTTTTTAATTTTAATTTATATTTTCATCAATTCCAATTATTAAAAAAATAATAAAAATTGTAAATAAAAAATTTTAGTTCTTAATATTATACTATTTTAATTTCAATTCTAAATTTAATATGAAATACTTTAATTAAATCAAAATTTAAGTGGTCTAAATTAAAAGCAAGACAAATTTAAAAGTTAAATTCATTCCCACCTGCACATAGGGAAGGGGGTATACCAATTTGAACTACCGACTAAAATATAAGTGCATGAATTCATTCTTTCTTTAACTCTTACAGGTGCAAGATAAGCTGATGGTAATAACTCCTAAAGAGTCTTTCGTATGGCTAAATAATGGGAAAAATTATTTTACGGAAAACTTAAAAACTTATGTAATATCAACAATTTTCATATAATAATCTCGTACACATTTAAAAAAATAATAAAAATATATATAATGAAACTTAAGAAAGAAATCTTTTTTTGGGGGTTAACACCATAGGTGTATTTGCACCCAATAAAGTTAGTCGCTTTTGGAGTATAAACTGACCTGAAAAGATAGAATTTAACACACAATGTAGATATGAAGCAAAATCTTTAGGAACCATAACACTTCGATGTAACTAAGAATCCTATCTATCACATTATGGTTCAATAATTATTGTTGCTTGATGCCATCTTATGTGAATAGGCTAAACATGGTCCAGAGATTGTGTTAAAAATTCATATAAATAACCTCATTTATATAGATGATTTTGTAAGGTGTATCTTAGGTAATATTTTTTTAAACTATTTATATGCAGTGTGTGTGAATCCATGTACTTTTATGTATGAGCTCATCATACATTCACTTTGCATCCCTTGGCTGTGTCCAACCAAATAACTCTGACTTAAAAATTGTTTTTGATTTGAAGTTAAGCATGATTATTTTTTTTATATAATCATTATATTAAACTAAAATACATGTTAAAATCAGTTTTAATATAATTTTAATTAAAATATATTTTTTGTTGAAAAATATTTTCTTTTATTTTTTTTTATTTAACGTTTATCATTGTACAATGGTTTTAAAAAAACTTAATTTTTTATTATGTCTTTTCTTTTATTAATTATTTGACATATTAATTAATAATATAAATATTAATTATTAAGTATAATATTTAAAATATTAATTATTCGTTAATGATAATAATAATTAAACGAAATAAAAAAATTAAAATGGAACGGAATATTAGAATGAATTTTGATACTTATTTGGACTAGTTATCCAAACCAGTTCATTGGAAAGCGGTACAGCGCTGTGTTGCCCAATTGTTGTGCCATGGAAAAGTTAAAAACCAAAAGAAAGTAGAACTCAAATTGTAGCTATTTTCTTCTTTTAGTTCAGTGCCCAAGTGGGTTTTTCCAAAATTGATTTTTGCACCCCAGGGATTTGGACCTCTTGTAAAATTATATTCATGTCCTTACATTTAAATATTTTTTATATTTCAGAATTAAAATTATAAAATATATTTTTTATTGAATTTTAAAAGGTAAAAATATATTTTAAAATTAAAAAATTTGAAAAATATTTTTTAAAACTTTCTGAAATTTTAATTTTAGAATGAAAAAAATATATTTTAAAATTAAAATTTTAAAAATTTACTTTTATATATTTACAGAAGAATAAAATTTAAAATAAAACGGAAAAGAGGTATGAATAAAAAAAAATAGAGATGTACAGAGTAATACCTTCTATCAAAGTAGTGTCTGATTTGGTAACAAATCTCTAACTCCTACACTCATCCACAACTTCACAATATTGCTGGGGAATGCTGGGCATGGCAACGGGCTTATTTTGATTTCCTATTTTAAGTACGATAATTAAATTTAAATTTATAAATATTTATTTAACTATCAAATTTTGATAAAAAATCTATTTCGATCATATTTCAAAAAAATCTAAACCTGAATTGCAAGAAGAGATTAAATTAGTAGAAGTATTAATTTTTTATATCTTTAAAAATATTTTATTATTAATTTTTTATAGATTTTTATGTCTATTTTCAATTATAATATATTTAATATATAATTTATTTTAAAAATATATATTAGTAAGTATAACCTATTCAAAAATTAAAAAAGACGACATGAGTTCGTCGTAAATTTACTCAAACTCAATATAATTTAAAATTCATTAAGTTATTAACACATCATTATTAAGGCATACTATTCTACACATATTATTCACTGAAATTTATTAAAACTTACAAAATCACATGTAAGGTTTATTAAATACGTAATCAAAGTCATATAATTTTACAAGTTATAATAATTTTTACTAACAATAAAAATGTATTGAAAATATATTATTTTTCGACTCCTATAATAGTTTTATCTTGAAAAAAATTATCCTCGCAAGAATCCTTAGTTAATAGGAATCGCAGTTGGTCATTTCGTTTAATGGAAACTTACAACTTAGTAAGTCCTAAATTAGATGAGTTCAGTTTAATAAATAAGTTAAATTAAAACCTTTTTTATTAAATAGATCATATCTTAGATAATCCATTTTTATAAAAAATTAACAGACCAACCCATTTATAGGTAAATAATAATAATAATAATAATAATAATAATATCTTAAATATTTTACGAATTATATATTCTATTAATGTTGAATAAAATTATTATAAACAAATTTATTTTCCAATTTTTAACATAGTTATATATTTATCACAAATTGATAAACTTATTTAATGATATCTCCTTCGAAATTTTAATAAAATTTTCTATAAATCAATATATTTATCATTATACATCAATATATATATATATATATATATATATATATTAAATTAAAACTAATTATCCTTTACCTTTTTATTTAAATTTTTTTATTTTTAACCAATTATCTCTAATATTTAAATATTAAATATATACTTATTATTTTTATAAAATTAAATATTTATTTTTAGATATTAACCCTTTAAATATATATTAAAAACTAACTACCTTCTAATTATGTGCATATCAAACTTGTTATATTTACACATCTTGTAATTATGTTTGATATGTAAAAATAATTAGCTTTAATATGAATTTAAAATATTAATATCTAAATTATAAAATATTAAAATTAAAAAATGCATATCAAACTACTATTTAAATATTGAAAAATAGTTAGCTTCAAGTAAAAATTTAATTTGAAATAATATAATGGATATAATTAGTTTGATTTTAAAATATAATCCTAATATATAAAAATAAACATATAATTTTTTTTAAAATGCATTGACTGTGTAAAATTTTACATACTCATCTAATTATAAATTATCAAATATTAATGATTTAATAATTATTTAAAAAATTATATCTATTATAATTTATAATTTTTTTATAATATTAAATTTTTCACATTATATTAAAATTAAAATTAAATTATATTATTATTTATATAAGTTTTATTAAAATTGTAAAAATTTGTCGAGAAATAATTAATTTAAATTTTTACTGCATAAGTATTAAAACATGACGATTTAGATTTGAAATAGACACATTTGATATTAAAATAAACATATTTTAAGTTTTTTTTCAACGATAAAAGTAATAAATTTTGAATTTATCTTTATGTAAACTATCTCAATCTTTTTTTATTATATCTATTATAATTATTTATTTTGAGTTTGATATAAGGAGTATGACGTAAAATATATAAAAATTAAAATGAATAAATAAAATTTTATATAATATAAAATGTTTGAAAGAAAGTAATTCTAAAATAAAAATATAATAAAATTTAGATATATAAACAATAACATTTTTTTCGGCTTATAAAAAAAAAAAAGAAGTAATCGAGCAAGCTATGGGTGCATTTCTTACTGTATACGTGAAGGCCTGTTGGACCTGTTAAGGGTGCACTCCACTTTTTGTTTTTGGGTCAACGATATTTGAACTCAAAAATGGAACTAAATAGCGGCAATATGCTACACTTTTCTTTGCCAATAAATGGGTTGTTGGATCATTAGCCCAGTGTTTATGGTAAGTTGTCATGGACTCCTGCTTATCTCGTTTTTTATCTTCATTTTTCTTTTAAAAATAAACCACCCTCAATATTGCGCTCAAAATTTTCTCCCTTAACACACAATTCAATTTTTAATAAAATCCAATTGTCGACCAAAAACACAGAATTCAATGAGTCAATATTCATGAACTAATGCTGTTGATGAACGTTACCTCATTTCTTTGTGATTCCAACTCTCCTCCACAATTAGTTCCGTTTGGATAAATAATTAATTTAAATACTTATTTAATAAATATTTATTTTATAAGAGTTTATATAATTAATTTTTGAAAATAGATATTTTGTATAAGTTCCGCGTAATTTTTAAAAAAAATTATATAAATAGATCTAAATCATTAAAAATTCATAAGTATTTGTTAAAAAATATTTAAATATAGATATAAATATTTGTTTTACAAAATAAACCTAATTAAATTAAAATAAGTCTTCATAAACATGTTCTTAAGAATTAATAATTTTGTTTTCAAATGTTTCTGAATAAATCATATCATATCACTTTTTTTTTAAAACAAAACATACTAAATTTATCTCAACTTTAAACGTTAATGATTGAATAAACAGTACAATGGCCATTTCACAGTATTAAAAATCTATCTTTCATGGCGTTTTAAGTCATGAAACAAACAAACAACAAAATCTTTTCTGCTATTTGTTTTAATTTTTTATTTATGTTAAATCAGAATTCATTAGTCGTCATTACAATGCATTAAATTGATATATCTAACCAGTCACTGAATATACCAAACAAAATGAACTATCCGATTAGATACCTCTATCTCCACTGCTTTCAATTGTATCCACAATTTTATACAAGACAGCCGTCGTGTCTAAAATTGACATTTTATTTTAATAAATACTATTCCATGCGTTTTTAATATTTAATCTATAATATATACTTTTTATTTATTTTTATTATAATGTTATAAAACTACTAAATAATTAGTATTTTTTAAAGTTTACTCTTACCAGTTAATATATAATTTGTTAAATAATAAAATAAAAATATAATGCAATATTGAGTAATAATGTTTTTTAAAATTTAGAATAGTAATAATATTTTTAATTAAATTTAAATATCACACATAAAAAATTCAAGATAATATCAAGTTGGTTTAAGAATATTTTAATAATTTAAATCTGTTAAATATAATTGAAATATTAATGCCAACAAAAACTTAAGTCTTTCTCGGTAAATAAAAAATTATTTTTTCAGTGTTTAAATTATATAATAATAATTTATAAATATACAATTTTTATAGAAAAACATATTAAAAATTATAATTAAACTTGATTAATATTTTTTTCAAATCATACATATTAATAAAACATATAATAATATTAATTAATTTCTTAATTTAAAAAAATAGTAAGTTGTTTCAAATTTAATCTTATTTAAAGCAAAAAAGTTTTATTAGATTATTACTTGCTATTTTAAAGTTATTAAAACTATAAAAATATAAATAGTTATAAAATTTTGTAAAAAATTATATTAAAAATCATAATAAATATTTAAAAAATGTTATAAAAAGGTTAAGAAATACCGAATGTTTAAAATATGATTTAAAGGAAAAAGAAAGAAACCGTTGGATTCCGTCGGCGGATTTGTAACCGTAAAATGTAACGAGGCTTGTTTCTTGTTACAAGAATACGACCACAGAAGCAGTAGCAGAATACGATAAGAATGTCTCATCATGTTCACGTTCATGTTCGCGAATCCTAGCCGTCAGATTATCCGCAATTCACGTTAAAATCGTGGGCCCAAACGGTGACAGTGACGCGTGTGTGATCGCGATCAACGGTGATTTCGTGGCCGTGATTTCAGGGAACATGATAATCGTGGCCCTATCAGCGACAGCCATATTGCCTCATCGTCATGTGAGTGCTCGTGCGCTCCTGCCAATGTCTAGTGGACCCCACCACGTGATGCTTCGCTTCCAATGCGACCTCACTTCCTCGCTGTGCACGTGCTCCCTCTTTCCCCATGCTCCATGTTCATTGACGAGACACGTTGCCACACAGGTGTAGCTAACCCTTCCATGCTCTAATTTCTACTCTTATCATATGCCCTAAAATCGATAAATAAATTCATTCTATATTAAAATTGTTAAAAACTTTGTACCAGACTAGTATAAGTTTTTCAAATATGCATGTGATCTTTTACATTAAAAATTTATGTGTAATTTTTAAAGAGTGTTCGATGATTGATAAATACATAATTATTCAGTTAATTTTAGTTATGTTTATGTAACTTTCTAACTACCTGGTTTGAAATAATGTTTTTTTTTCCTAACATATCTTTAATGATGTATAATAAAAATTAATAAATAATTTTTTTTACTATAAAATATTACATTTAATATAATCAATATAACAATTCCATAATCTTTAATAAAAAAAATAGAATATATAAATTTGTATTACAAACTATTGAACACACGTTAAGGTTAGATAACAATAACTTGTAACTCGAATTTCTCGAAGGAACAAAAAGCTTTTTAATGTATCATTCATGATGTGTATATTTGGGGTTTTGTTTTCCTTACAAAGTTGTTATTGTAAATTATAGATTTTTATATCTAATGATAGAGTCCTTTTCTTATTTTATAAAACAATCATCCTGTAATCGAGAATTTGTATTTCCGTACATAATGAATTTTCCACAAATAATTATGTCCAATTTCAAATTCTGGAGATACCAAATTCACTCGAATCAATATGCATAGAAATTATTTAATTATTAAGCATATAGATCAATTAATACAGTTATTTTAGTTTAACTAAAGATTTTGTAATCAAATTTTAAATATGTAATTATTTTAAAATTTTAAATAAATTTTTTACCATCCTTTATAGTTTTACCTAACTTTAGTAGGATTATCTTCAATAAAAAATTCTTATAATTTGTCAAAGAAAAATTTTATTTTACACAGAACCCTTTAACGCACGACTTTTGACTGCTGGAAATGGGGGTTGTTTGATTATCTGCTTAAGGTGTATTTTTTATTTTTTTTTTTGTGCTTGGGAATTATGACTCTAAGAGACACTATTATTATCATATATGAATTATGGTCTTGTAAAGAAAGGAGGACATAATAGAAGAACCATGGTAATTAGTCGCAAAACTTGCTAGTTACGTTTTCTTCGCATATGTATTTGTTTCTCCAATCAGATCATGCGCATCTTACAAGAGTTAGAAAGGACCCAATCCATCGTTACCTTATTAGTTTGCAAAACTCAAGTTGTAATTAATTATAATCACATTTTTACCATAATTGCTTTGACAACAAAAAGCATCCACAACTTTTTTAATGGATGAAGGATCCCCAACAAATTTGAGAAGTCTCGAAGGAAGAAAGGTTCGAGTATAAAAAGAATGTGAAATTAAAAAACTGATCATTCTATTTGTTTTGGTCACATGAGCTTCCTCACATACAATTAGTCAAGTACAACTGGTCTACTATTGGAAATAATGTGCAAGTTAAAATGTGTATATCAACATTCCAAACTTGGAGAGAAGGTAGAATAATGGAATAAAGGCCCATTCAACAACCTGGGAAGGGAAAGATGAAGCAGTAAAGGGATGGGAAAGATGAAGCAAACCAGACTTCGTCTTATACTATATTTAAGAATCATGAAAAAATAGGATGGACGACCATATTTTTAATCAAGATTCTGAAAACCGAAGTCGTAATTTAACCGATTAAGATTTTGATTTTAGATTAAATGCATACGAAATCGGTATTAATTAAATATTTATAATATATTAATGCTATAATTTTATATAATTAAAACTAAAATTACATATCATTTCAAATTTTTAAATTTCAGTTATATACGTAAGATTAAATGAAATAAAATATAAATCTATTTTTTTTTATAAGTGTTAAATAATAACATTTTATCTATACACCAATTGTTTACCAGTTTTGCTGGTTTACTTTTTTACTTGTTTTACCAGTTTTTACTAAAATAGTTTTATAATTTAAATAACTAAAAAAAACTAATTTTAGTCTAATCGAATGGTTTAGTTTGATCCAATCTAATCTTTATAACACTTGTTAGTATTAATTGGTTTCACAAAACAAAAATAATAAGTCTAACTATAGAAGCTTGGAGTAAGAAAAATAAGAGTCTCTTGATTAACGTAAGTCATTGCTTTATATATTTTTTTTGATGAGGATTAAAAAAAAATTATCTTTTACTTTTTTCATAAGTAAATGTTTGATTTAGAAAGTAGTAAAAGTCCGTTAAAAATATTTGAAAGTTAAAACTAATTTTTAAATATTAGCTGATAAATTCTTTTAATCAAATATTAGAGTCGATAAGATAGAAAAAATTTTATTTATATGTAAAATTTTAATGTATTTAAAAATTTTCAGGATAGTTTGTTGATGTACATTAGTCAAGAAAATTATATAATTTATTAAGAATATATAATAAAATATATAATATATTAATATCATAAGTTTATATAATTAAAATTTATATATTATTTTAAGTTTTAAATTTTAAATTATATATGTAATGTTAAATAAAAAATATATATAATTTTAATTTTTTATAAAAATAATTAAATATTATTATTTTATATATAAATCGATTATTTATCAATTTTTTGATTTATTTTTTTACTTGTTTTATCAATTTTTTACTCAAATAATTTTATAATTTAAATAATCTAGAAAGATGATCGATTCTTTGTCTAACTAGTCCAACCAGCTGATTCAACCTGATCTAGTCTGATTTTTATAATATATTTTAATATTAATTGGCTAACACAATAAATGATAAATATAACTATGAAAACTTGGAGGAAAAAAAATAACTTGAGTCATTGCTTTATATTTTGTTTTAGACAAGAATTTAAAACAATTACTTTTATTTTCTTTCATAAATAAATGTTTATCTTAAAAAGAAGTAAAAGTCCGTGAAAAACCGTTGAAAGTAAACACTGGTCTTCAAATTTTAGCTAATGGACCTTTCCAGTCAAATATTAAAGTTGATAAAATAGAGAAAGCTCTGCTTATATATGAAATTTTAATATATTTTAAAATCTTTAGGATAGTTATTGATGGCATTATTCAAGAAATTGACTAACTACATAATAGCTAGTGTGACTAAGACAAAGTAATTATTTAAGTATTCCTCTGTGTTGGATTAAAAGGAATAGTGTTCAAATAATTGTAAAATTTTCCTATACAATCCATAGTAATGATACATGACTTTTTAGCGAGAAGCTCTATATACTGTAAAAAATCTAGTTCATACTTTCCCTAATAAAGTGTATTTCCTTTATGAAATCTAATATTTATATCCTTAAAAAACATTCCTGATTCTTGAAATCATTAATACTTAATGAAGCATTTACAAGTTGTTTGATATAATTGATTTATAAGCCCTCCACAGCTAGGTTTGAATCCACCCTACACGTTAAAGTTGTAGTTAAACCAACGAGGGATGAATTTATGAAGAAGATATAATTAATCTCATACTATTTATAACCTAATTACTTAAGAATGACTAAGAGATTGCCATGTCATCATCTCTTGCCAGTTTAAAAGTGAGTCAACCTCTAAACTAGCTCTATTATCTTTAGGATACATCAAATTAATTCTTAAAAAAATATATAATTAAAAAATTAATATGATCAATAAAAAATAGTTTAAAAATTTTATAATTAAATTTTTAAGTTCATGAACTAATTTAACGTATCGTAAACATAATAAAAACTAATTTAAAAGTCACCTTACTTAAAACCTATAATGATTTATGTGATTTTTAAATTAGAATATTGTAGCTATTCTTTGTAAAAGAAAAATAATATTAAATTTTACCAATATATATTAATATTTCTTTCAATTTTAAATCCCAATAATTTAATCAATAATTCATAAAATTTTGTTTAAAAATTTTATTGTTTATACATCACAAGTAACATATTCCAATTTCATATGAAATTAGAATTGAAAAAATAAATACCACAAAATTTTCTAAAAACTTTTTTATATGATATTTTTTCTTGATTTAACATAAATAATTGGTTTGTCAAATTTATTTATTATAAGTAGAAAACAATGAATTTAAAATTTAAAATTTTCATGTAAAATTACTGATTTGTCAATTTTAAACATATTTTTAATATTATTTTTAATTTTTAATTTTAACTAATACGCTTAAAATACTGATTAACAAGACTCTTCGTATTATAAGATAGAATAAGACTACTAGATGATTGGGCAAAAAGGAACCACTAGAAAGTTAAGTGAAAATAGATGACAATTATCTCACTGATTTGAATGATTAGATATGTGGTACCATGCGTCTTGTGTACACATACATATATACAAAGCAATAAATGGGAACTCCAACAACTATAAGAATTAGTTATAACTATAACAATTAGTTGTGAAAGTTACAACCCTTTTAACTATGGAGCTAACTTCCCTACCCGATTGGTTAACTGTACAAACGGACTCTATAGGAATTTTAATTATATGAGTATTTTATTTATGCAATATAAAAAATAATAAGATTCAGATACAGATATTTATGTAAAATTATTATAATTTCCTATTTTTTAATTAATTTTAATAAATGGTTGTTTTAGTGATAAAAATTAACAAAGATAAAAATAAATAAATATATTTAAAAATTTTAAGTAATTATTGTTTGAAGAACGTTTCAAGAATTTTTTTATTTCGAAGTATAATAATATATTATTATTTTAATAATATTTTAATTTCTGAACCAATATTCTAAAAATACATTAACAAAATTCATGTAATCTTTTAGATAGAATCATGCTCACCCGATATTTAATAAATTGGGTTTGAATATTGCACAAGTTGCTTACCTCATTTATACCTCTAATAAATGAATAATTACATTACACTTACTGTTTATAAAGAGAAATCTAGGTTGACATTTATAAGATAGCAATATTTAGTTTTTTTTTTCTCTTATAAAGAATATAATTATTATGTTTTGTTTTTACAGTCGTTAAATGATTATTATATTTTAAATAGTAATAATTATGTCATTCAGTGCTAAGAAAAACTTTTTGGTAAAATGATTTCTTGTCATAACTAAATATACAAATTTTTAATTTTTAATTACAATCCAAATAATGATTGGCATAAGATATAAAAACAGCAGAACAATATAAAATAGTCCTTAATCATTCTGTTCTGTATATGGGCCATGGGGGCATTAAGAAAAGAGTTGCTGGCAAGAGCGAGAACTATTACTGTTACTGCACAGATGAAAAACGGTACATTAAATGGATGGAGGAAATTGAGGGCGAAATTGCAGTGTGATTGCAGAAAAGACGGAGCCTGGAATTCATTACGGTTAGTAGGGACCTTGGGCTTTTGGAGATTCAGTATTCCATACAATATCTCAGGGGATCCTAATCCTATCATATCATACCCTTCTTCTTCAACTTGTTAAAACCTTAAATGCTCATTATTATATCTCCCCACAAGAAAAGCAAGCACACATAAATGGAAAATCTAGGTCTATTTCTTATTAATTTGGGGGTGTATTGCTTTTAACTCATTAAATTTGTTTTAGTAATTAAAGATTTTTAATTCATATAGTTTATATAAAATATTACATTTAAAAATTAATACTTTTTACATTAAATAAAAAAAAGACAATTATGGAACATTCCATTCCTCATTCTTTTGGATGATAGTATTTGACTTCATATAAATTCAAGCCATAACATTTTTTAGTAGTTTTATTATTTGAATATGAAAATTTAATATAATATATAATTACTTTTTTTTGTTACTGTTTTTTCATTTTTTACGCAGACTTTAAGTTAAAGGGAAATAATAGTTTTATTGTTTTATTTTAATGTTTACAACAACATTTTCCTTCTAAAAATGGCTGATGCAGGGTGATCAATTACACAGTTAATAGCTATTAGCTATTGCTTGTTGATTAAACAACTAACGGTCAATACACAAAGGTAGCTTTGGTAAATCATAAGGAAATCGTTATGACAGGAAAGGTAACACGTTCAAACTTCAAAGTATAATGAAAAGAGTTCAAACGGAATTCGCTGATAAAATATTTTTAAAAATAAAATTAGTTAATATTTATAATAATTATTTTAAAATTTATATTTATCATAATTTTTAATTAGTTGATAATGTAAAAAAAATTTATTGGTTCAAAATTTATTACTTTTATTGTATAAAAAATGTTATCAATTATTTGTATTTCCTTTAATTTGTCATTTAAAATTATTTTATACATATAAAAAAATTATTCATATATTATTATATAATTTTTATTATATCCTTAGTCATTTTTATTATTTAAATTTTCTTATAATCCGATTATTAGTGTTATGTAAAAGGTAAGATATAATGGGAAAAACAACAAGTATTGTCTAAAATCTTTAGAATGACATATAAAAGGAAATATTTTTTAAATTGTGATGAATAAAACAAAAAATGTAGAGAGTATTAAATAAAAAATATTAAATATTTTATATATTTTCAAGATAATAAATAAAAAATATTCATATATTTATATAATATTTTTACTTTTTATTTTACATTATTTATTTTCTTATCTTTCAATAGATAACGTACACGCTATATATCTGCCACTTTTCTTAAAATCAGTAAATATGTTGTGGTTGTTGGGTTGTATTAAAAAGTCAGAGTCATGTTATGTTGCTTTTGGATCCATTTGTTTAAATTTTTTTCAAAAAAGTTTGTAATTACAAATATAGTTCTTTATTATTTTAAAAAATTATTTTCAAACTGCGTGAAACAAACAATAAAATATCTTTTTATATTCTTTTATAATTTTATAATTATCATTATTATTATATAGCATTCATATTATTAAAAATTAATTAATTTAAAAGAGCACATATTAAGAATTGAATTTTATTATTCTTTTTATCTAAATTATCGTTAAAACCTCAATAATTCAGATTAGAGATTATGTATTAAAAAAATTAGGTTTAATTTATTTTCCAAAACTAATTTATCGAAAGAGTATTGTCTTAATTATATAAAAAGTATTTTAATTCTAATATCATATTGGAAGTAGAAGATATTTAATTAATTTCTAAAATGTAAAAAACAAATTATTTAAATTTTATAAAAAAATGTCCTAACTTAATATAGGATTAAACATTTATAAGTGATTCGTTAATAAAATTGAATTGATTTTTATAACCATGATTTATATAGGTGGTAAAGTCATCAAGACACATCCAAAAAAATGGTAAAAGAAAGAGAACTAAAAAGGTGAAAGGCAAAAAGTTAAACTGTAATTGAATGTCAGATCAACAAATTTAATAAAAGCTAAAAACCTTACCCCAAATAATTATTAACCTGCTGAATTGACTGTATTCAACCTTGGTAAAATTGATCCCCACACAATGAAGAACGGCGAATAACCGAGACAAAGGTCATGCATATGGGAATTAATTGTTCATTACATGCTAAAAAAGAAGTCCTCCATAAAGTTCATAGTTGGTAAATGAATCATTTGCTGAATGGGAAAAATTGTACTTAAATGATAAAATCTACTCAGCTAGTTTGTTTCTAGATCTTTTGGAAAGTGGATTTTGATTTGGCCTTTGTTTGCACTTATACTAAAGGAGGCAGGGATAGCATAGCAGGGTTTTGTTCTGTGTGAAACAGAACGACAAAAGACAAATACTGCAACTTTCTTCTGAGCCATTTTGCGCACCAAGCAAGTCATGCCCCTCACAAAGCACTTTCATCTTAATGCAATATGACATTATATAATAGTTTTTCAATACAACTAAATCCAAAGATGAACGGAAATGGACAAAAGGAGAGAAATATAATCCCCACCATGACTAGAGTCCAAAGGGAGTAAATATAATAAGTTTTTTCGTTTTTATAAAAAAAAAATTATACAAACCGTGTAAATTATGATATTTTGTCATTTAATCACATTTATATAAAAGATCATTTTACTATCTTCTTCCAAATTAATAATTCGTATGACTTTTAAAAATAAATATAATAAATTAATACATATAATATTTGATAATTAAATTAGCAGATATTTAATAATAAGTTAATATAAAAAAGAAAAAATAAAAAATTGATAAAGTTAGGGACGAACCCAAATTTTCTTTTTACAGAAACTAAAAAACAAAACGTATTATATTTATAGAAATTAAAAATATGTTTAAATCTATATTTTATTATAAATTGTCTAAAATATAAACATTTAATTTAAACTCACAAACTCGGGGCCATATAAACTACGAGTCATTGGCATAACATATCCCAACATGAGTCAACTGGCATGTATGTTTCGACCGCAATGGACATTAAGGTAATTATAATAATAAACAAATTGTAAAAGAACAGAGCAACTTATCATCACTTAAAATAATGGAGGGGAACATTATGCACGTAGCTATTACAAGCTAGTCCAGCATATTCAAACGCAAAATAGAAAAGGATACAAGTAAATTCCATTTAATGTAACTCGCAGAAGCAGACAGAGATCGAAATTTCTTTTATGCGCATTACATAAGCCAGAAGCACGCAGAGAAGGAAATTTCATTTATTACATGTATACAAATATATTAAGAATACGTGACTAAGATCTTTTTGTAACATATGAAAATGAAATGACTTTAAAGTTGGCTTCTCATTCTGTACACATTTAATTTTAACGACCATTGTAACATATTCATTGAATAATACTTAAGGTCATATAGCACCCAATTTGAAAAAAAAAAGTAAGTTTATCTTTGTTTTTATAATGAAATTATTTCTAATTTCCTAATACATCCTTTAAATTTATTTATAAATAAAGTTCATTAAAATAAAATTTATCTTTTAATAAAAAAATTTCGTACATATACAATTCAAACTTTTATCTATTTGATTTAAAAAAAATACAACTATCTAATAAATTTTGTTGGTTAGGTATTATCTATTTTATTATTTTAACTAACAATCATATCAGTATCCTTTCTCTTCTTTCCTCATGTTTAAGAAAAAAAATTTAGATTGATTAGAGTTAGAGTGAGGACAGATAAAATTCGGTTTTAAAAAATGGAGACAGATACAAAGATTTTGATACCCACCTATAAATCTGTTATGCTTTTAAAATTATTAAAATATATTTATTATTTTAAAATATTATATAAAATTAATAGGATTATAATAATAATAAATTATAAAAAATATAATTATAAATATGAAAAATAATAGAAACAGATTTTTTCAACCTCAAAATGAAGATCAAAATTAATATTTTATATTCGACGAAGATGAAAATAGATAAAGAATGTCGAGGACGGAAATAGAAAACGTGAAATCCGTGTCCAACTCATCCGTTGCCATGCCAAATTTTAACATTTCATCCAATATTATGAATCTTTTCTCTTCATTCTTTTTTTAATATAGATATAATTAAATAAAATAATTAATATTTCTAAAAATTTAAAATAACAACTAATAAAAAAATAAATTTGAGAAGATCTTAATATTTATTCTTAGAATTAATTTTATCCGTCCAAAGTTGATAATATATATATTAATAAAATAATTATTTTTAATAAAAATTATCACCTTTAAAAGTTAAAATCTAATTTTAAAAATTAATGTTACAGATAAAATAAAATTTTTCTTCAAAAGTTACATATAAAATGGAACAAATTTAATAATATTTTTAGACTTTACTAATAGGTAAGCATGACCATTCATTTCAACATATTTTTTTAATTATTGATTGAAATTTATATAAAAAATGCTTACTCTCTATTTAGACAGTCTTCTTGGTCTTAGTGTAATGAGTCTCGCTTAATTTCAAGTAAATAACAAATAATATGTTCTAAAATATGCCATAAAATATAAACAAATGATAATTAATCCCTCATTAAGAAACTAAAAGATATTATTAATATATTTTTAGTAAGGTTTTTAATGCAACTCAACGTAATTTTTAATAAAATCTTTGATTGATTAATTTTTTTAATAAGTATTCCTAACATACTAATTAACAATACACAAAACTACTTCCTGATCAATTTCAATTTGATTGACGTTTAACGTTTTTTTTTCATAAGAATTAAAAAATTAATCACGATTTAATTAATAAATCTTTTACAAAATTTATCCCTATTGTTTGTTAATGTTTGATTGTTGAAAAATTAACTGACATAATCCTAAAAAACCATTCTACTTATTAATATTTTAAATAAAATAATTAATATTTCTTTAAAAACTTAAAAGTTAATAATATATATATACACATATTTCTAATACATCTATTTATTTTAAATAAAAGCGGTATATTATTAGAAATTATCTTAAATGGAAAGTAACGGAAATTTTTCAACAATTACTTGAGTTGAATTAGCAAATTGTGCTAAATATAAGCTTTTTCTGTCTAATTTCCTGAACAACTTAACATAAGCATACGACAATCGAAATTAGGTATTTAAATTATGATAAATTAAATCTAACGTGAAAATTGTAAGATTGACATGTAAATTGTCTCATTATCATTCTTTTGTCATATCAATATTTTCGGTGAGTTATCACCTCTTAATTGAAAAAAGTGAGTACATATTATAACTAAATATAAATATACAACTCTTGACTTTTTTTTTTCTGTTTTTATTTTAGTTACATATGAAATAAACATATGCACTCTTTTAATATTTTTTATAGGGAAAAAATTATATTTGTATATAAAAAAATTTGTTAGAAAAGAGCTAACTTAATCATATGGTAAATACCTTTATTCAAATGAAATTATTTTTATAAAAATATTTATAATTTAAATAAAAATAAACGACACCACTCATCCTCGACTCTACTCTATATCCATGATTATAAATTTTAGTTTCAATTAAAGTTGTAAAACGAACTCTTTCTATTTGGATGTTAATTTCTAATGTGATCACGTTCGACATATGCTTAATTTATCTCCTAACTGGAGCTGAAGTTCACATCCAACATACTTTCAAGTAAATAATAATTCCAATCTTCAATTGTATTTTATATTCGATTCTAAGTCAAAATTCTATTACAATATTTTTCATTGCATATTCTGCATATTACCTTACAGTGAATTGAATAATCTATAACATTTTCTAAATTCACGTATGGGTTTTTGTATATTTTTTTAATACAAATAATAAAATTTAAATTTAAGATCTCTTATAAATTATTTAATATTTATTATTAAAAAAATAAATTAGAGTCGGCAAAATGAGCTAATCTCAGAAAGCTTCCAAAATTTAAAGATTTAATTTTTTATTTTTAAGATCCGAATATATATTCAATTTGTTAGTCTAATATGCTTTGATCCGTTATCCAAACGAAGTTAATACGGACTAATTTATGAGGGTATTCTGGTTATTCTTATTAACATTTATTTTTAAATTGTTAAATAATTTCATTTTATTTGTTCTTAAACCTTTAAATTATTTGTTAAAACTTCTATTATTAGTTTTAATCTACTAATTAATATTTTTTAAAAAATCGTAAATAGCTTATCTTCACTTGTTTGTTTGTAACTGCTGCGTATATTCATACCTTTAAAGAATGTTCTTAATTTCCATAACTTGTATAAAACTAATTTACTTTTTTTAATAATTAGTAATTTTTTAAAAATTGAGAAAACAAATAATCTGGCTTTCCAAATAACTGTATGAGACGAAAGTTAGAACAAGGGTTGTTTCATTGTTTGGCAGGTGAGGGGAAAATGGGCCCCTTGTTCCCTCCCCATAAATGTTCCCATCTTCTATCATTATTACTCTCTATATCATCTTATAAGATCTTATTGGGACCTTGCTTCTTCAAAACATTTTAATATCTTTAGTGGGTCCCAAGAATTTCTCCGTTTCAAGCCCCTAATTATTATTTAATTAATGGAGATAAAAAAATTAATTTGTTATTTTTTTATCCCCTTAAAAAATTATAAATTAATATATTTATTTATATTAACATTATTTTAGACTTTTTAACATAACCTTCATTATTTAGTTTCTAATTTATAATAAGTGTGTAAAACATTAAAAAATTTAGATAAAAATAAAAATATAGTTAAAAATCATAATTAATATTGTTTTGGAAATACAAAATAGAGAAGGAAATATTTATAAGTTTCTCATAGCAGTTTGGTACTTTTTAAATCTTCAAAAAGGCGTTGGTTCCCACGCTGATAACCCGCATGAGGGAAAGCCCCACACTTTTTAACCTTAATGTTGAAGGCTTGAAGCTCTTATAGCACGCGTCAATGGCAAACTTCCGTTTCCTATTGTGTGTGGATTACATAGATAACTAGGGTGTAAAATCTCTCTCTCTCTCCCCTTTTTTTTAAAGAAAAAAGAAGGCAAACGGGCATGATTTCATTAACATATATAACTAGGGTCTAATTGATCTGTCCCAACTTGCAAGCAATAACATATATATAACAAATTAGAAATGGTGATTGCTCATTGCATGATGAAAATAAGTTATTGGATACTTTATGGGCATTGTACTAGAAAGTAGAAAAGAATTCTATTATGAGATATATTGTTTTCACAATATATTTTTATAATATATTTTACAATTCATTTTTTTAATCTTATTATTCTTCATATCTTTTTTATCTTTCATTTATTTGTAAAATTAAAAATATATTTTTTTATGTTGTGGAAATATGATTTCTTTTCTAGCCAGTCCAATGTTTCATTTTTTGGACGGCTGGTTCTATTCTATTGTAACGTTAATTATTTAGTGATATGTTAATTTTTTATATTATAAGTGTATTTTGTTTCTAGCTAGTTAAAAATACAAAAACATGTTTTAAATGAAATATGTAAAATATAATTTTTGTGTAAATAATACCGTGAGAAATAAGTCAAGCATGTACTGCGACTTATATTTTATTAGTTAATTGAAATACCAAGTTCTCTGAATATGCAGTGCAAGTATTATGCTTTTATAGCCCTACTTACTTGTCTTTTCTTGGTACAGGGCATGTATGAAGGAGACATCAATGCTAGTTTGTATGTTAAGGTGATGCAAACTTTATCAAATAAACCACAATATGGCAATCGATACTTAAAATATAATTTTTAATGTCGGTTATGATATTATTTCATGTAAAAAATATTTTTTTACGCTGGTTGGATTGTAAAATTATATAAAAAATTGAATTTTTTATATTGGATAAATAATAAAATTAATACAAGAATGTAATTTGTTTTATACTAACGATATATATATATATATATAAATTAAGAAAAAATCTTTATAAATGATTTATATGTTTAGAGTTATTTTAATTAATAATTCTTAAATTTTTAATTTTAATAATTTAATTATTAAATTAATAAATTATATATATAAATTATATTTAAAAAAATTATAAAATTTAAAAATATTTAATATTTTATTAAATAAATTTAAAAATAATATATAATATACAAGATATATTATTTGTTAAAATAAAATTATATAGTGAAGTATCAAAATTTATAAAAATTTATAAACATAATTTACACAATAAAATTTATTAGATTATCAATTTAAATGCTAAAATTTAATTATTAAATAAAATTATTTAACATAAAATTATTTATAAAATAATTTATTCTATTTCTCATTTTATATATATATATATATATATATATATATAATTTTGATGGATACATAATATCATTATAAAATTATAAATGATCAACATTAGAGTGAGCTAAAATAAATTTTAACCATTTGTTATGGGTTATGATTAGTATTAATTCCATTCAACATACATTCAGATTTTGACATATATGTGCCGTGCAAGAGTTGATTTTAGCATAAAACATTAAACTTGAGAATTGTAGGTCATGAGATGTTTATTATCCGGTTTAGATAATCTTGAGAAAAATAATAATAAATAGAAAAACACGTGATTCGATTTAAAGTGATTTAAGAATAATATCAAAATTAAACTAGTTGAATCCAATATTTTACAGTTTGAACTAGATTAATTATTTTAGTTATTGATTTCAATTTTTTTAAGGACATCATTTTTTTGTTTTTAAATCAAATAAACAAAATTTTATTAATTGAAGTATAGATTAACAAAGTTTCGAACCAGTATATAAATTTATTTAGTGGCCAATTTAAATAAAAACTTAAATAATTAATAAATATTAAAAACCTAAAAATATTAAATTTAATTATAAATCATAATTTCAAATTACGACTCAAACAATCTAATTTTTTAAACTACAAATACATTTAATTTATTAAAAGATAAGACACAAATTAATATAATTTTTAGTAGGTGGTTCAATTTTAAATATAAAAACTAAATAACGAACTAAATTACATAAAATATATTTTTATTTTTTAAATTATTATTTTTATTTTTAAATTATTATTTTTAAATGGTGTAAATATATTTTTAACATCCCTACTTTTTGGGTTGATGTAAACACAATCTGAACAACGTTGTCTACTACAAATCAAGATGATCATCGAGATTTATAATCTAACTCACATCAAAGTCAAAGTAAGTATACTTGTTAAATAAGTTAAGTAAATATTTTTTATAAAAATATTTAATTAAAAAAGCTAATTTTCTCGTTATTCAAAAAACGTTTTTGCTTAATAGGTTGGTTTGTTCAAACGTATATAAACAATATAATGATAATACTATGGTTGTATTAATTTTTAATTATAATACTATGGTTCAAACATATAAAAATATTTTTAATGATAATACTTATTGTAAGGGTGATTAGCTTATTTAGAAGTAAGTGTGTAATTTTAAATATTGGGTTTTGGTACATAGAAATTTTTTAAATAGGTTTCGATTTAAATTAAGTTTTTAAAAATGTTAGGTCATATATTTAATTTAGAATTGGTCGAATTGAAACATTATAAAGCTGAATTTAATTATTTCTACTTTTATTGTGAGCAGAATTTGGCCCCTACGGTGTACAAAATTATAATATTTAACCAAACAACTAAGCTAATAGAGGTTTTGTTTTTTGTAATTAAAATAATATTTTTATATTTTTAATAGAAAATAAACATTTTAATAAAAATGTAAATTTTAGATTATTTTTATATGTATTTTAATTATATTCAGTAATTTAAAATTAATTTTGTTCAATTTTAAACTAAAAAATACCAAATACATCTAATTCAATAAATTGGTTGGAGTAGTCTTCTTCATTAAATGACAACGGAAGAGGATGAATTTTACTTTTCGTGTTTCTATCCCATTAAAATTTGTAATATACGTAGAGGATTCAAGTAAATTTCCAGAAACCTATATTTTAATTTTTATTTATTTATATATATGATAAATAATATATTAAATATATTTTAATTTTAGTAATATATAAAACAAGTATTAAAAACTAAACAAAATGAAAATAATTTAATAATAATTTTTTTAACAAAATATAAAATAAATTAAAAATAATATAACGTTTTATAACATTGAACAAAGAATAAGTTTTGTAAAACTCAAGCATATCTTTAGATTATATTTTTTTAACTAATTTTTGAATTAAATGTTAAATATTTATTTATTTATTTTAAAATTTGATTTTAATATATTTTTAAAATAATATTTTTTAATTTTGATATAATTTTAATTTTTAAAATAATTAATTTTTAACATGTTAATAATAAAATATTAAAAATAGATATATCATGTTTAATATGTTTATAATAAATTTTTAGAAGCAGTTTATTTAAAAAAAACAAAAATTAATCATTTTAAACATAAAAGATTAAAATTAAGATTTTAAAATTTTAAAAATATATTTAAATGTTAAATTAAAGTAACTAAAGTACCTGTATCGCTCAACATGGTGAGTGGCCCATGCGAATATCACTGTTTCCCATATTTCTTTAGACGTGTTACTTCTGCGGGACTAGTCCTGGAGAAAAATAATTACTAAACAAAGCTTACTTCTACGTCTTGTAACAAAGAGCCGTGCCCCGTGGGTTATGTATGTGTGTCACTCAGGATGAAGAACTAAAAACTGATGTGTCATTTTTTTTTTTGAAAAATACGTCGTTTAAAATGATTTAATCCACAATATTGACAATTTACGGATATTTATACAATTTAAATTTATTTTCTTAATTTCTTATAAAATGACATTTGTACTATCCATATATATATATATATATATATAATACTATTTACTTTTTTATTTTAATATCTTTTAATTTAAATTGTTAATAAAAGCTTTACAGGAACTCGCAAATAATTAATATCTATCTCTTTGTATAAAAAATTCAAAATATATTTAATTATATATAAATTCATTATTCCTCTTGCATTTTCATTTAGGTAGCATGTTAGATGAGAGATGAAAATATGATATATATATATATATATATATATATTAAAAGATGTTAAATAATAAAAAATTTTACATGTGAAAAATAAGAGAAATAAATATTTATTGGAACTTATCATAAAAAACAAGGATTAAAATATAAATAATTTTTTAAGTGATTGTATAAAAATATTTTTATTATATAATAATATATGAATAATTAAAATAAAAAATTAATGATCGTAGAATTATTTTAAAATATCATATTATTTAATATTTAAAGTTTAATAATTTATAATTAAACTCAATAAATAAATTTTACTCACCTCATCTTCACATTATACGCTGGTAGAAAAATCTCAAACCATATTAAAGCAATTTTTTAAAGGTTTTTCTATCAAAGTCTTACAATATTTATGATTCAAATTTAATTGATATGCCTAAGATAAAGGTTAACCGAGGTGCTTACCCAATTGCGTGTCTTGAGACTTGTAAAAAAGTAGCTCATGTGTTGCTAAGGTTGCATATACAAGAAACTTTAGATGTTGAGAGCTTACGCATGTTTACATTTTATTTCCAAACTCTTGAGCATAGTATGGTTATAAAATGCTCTAATTTCTTGTCATTTTTGGTTCGTTTGCTTTTAGATTAATAGCGATTTATGACCGAGGAAACTGACTCTAATTAAGGTAACCAGATCTGATTTTTTTATGGCTAATTTCTATTTCCCCTTCCGAACTACTTTTGGGTACCTAATTGTTAAGTTTGCAATTCGTGGTAGTTTCGCTTTTCACCCATTCGGGTAGACTCACCTACTCTTTCCCTTAACTCCGCCTTTGTTATAATCTAAAAATGGAGAAGACAATAAGCTATACTCTGTTTTGGATCACGTTTTGTTCTGCGCTTGCCTTCTAATCCCCTGTCATATCTCTCGTTAACATTGTCATCAAGTTGTAAACTACAACTATTGTAAGGACTTCATTTAATTGCACGCTCCGTGTGATTTCAAAACTTTCAGTTAATGTTGCATAAAATGATAGCTCACATAAACACTTCGTTAAGGACATGGAGAATTCTGGCCAGGTTCCATTGATAAGTTCATATACATCACGAAAAGTCGAAAACCATGTTTTTATATGGGAATCAAATTCAACAAATTTCCAATTTGCCACTCTTGCTGGATCGTCTTGTATGGATCACATTATTACGGTGCATTGTATTAATAACATGTCTTCCAAGTGTCGAATTTGTACACGATGCCTGCGAATAAATTACGAATTTAGATTGCAAAATCAAATTTAACTTTGGAAGAATATCGAACAGGAATTGGTCTACCAAGTGCAATATTAACGCAGTTGATTAGCCAACTTGCTAACTTAGGCTTTCAACCTTGATCATTTAGTTGCAAAGGAATTAGAAATTTTGATGAGGTCTAATTTCTATAAGATCCCAATAAAAGTGTAAAACAATTGGTGTATGTGGAAGGTAGCTATACTTAAAATAAGATGCGCGTCTATCGTGTAGTGCAAAGTCAGGGGCGAGTGCCAAAATTTCCAAAAGGTGACCTAACGCACTTAACAAAAGGCAATGAAAGAAAAGACTGGAGACTTAATTTGGGGACACAATGTTAGGGTCTGTACCAGCAGTGATTTTTCCACTAAAAACAAGGAACTATCTCTTTGTCCGGTTTGTGTAGCTATACTTAAAGTTGCTTCAATTTTGTAGTTTTACTAACCTTCATCTAATACTTATTTGATTGTTAAAGCTAATTGTACGGAGCCCACAATAACCGCATGATTTTGTAAGGCATAATTGACGCTAGCACCATGTACCAAGGGAAACAGAAAGTAAAGATATAGGATACGAGAGATCGTGAAAAATATTTTTTTTTATAAACATTTTTATTGTTTAATCCTAATGGTATGAATTGGAAAAAACAATGCTTCATGTGCCTTTTATTTTAACTGATTATTTGTGTTAATAATAAAATTAAAAATATTTTATATTTTAAAGAACTTTTTGTTTGAAAGATGTGTTGATTATTTTAGTTATAATATCAGCACACTTACTTTATGAATGACATATTAACGTTGAGGAACGGGTACGCGACGGTGGGAAATGTCGCTGGTGAGTGTCATAGAACAGGCGCGAATCAGTCATTCCGGAAACTTGCCTCTTTGACTTTTGTATGACGTGTCAAATTCTTTTGTCTGTCCATTTTTTTAAGATAAAACTTTCTTGAAAAGTATAAAAAATAAAAGAAAAAATAAAAGAGAAAGGAAAAAGAAAAGTTCGTATATGTAGAGAGAAAGAGATTGTGAGTGTGAAACAGAGATTTTATCTCATTTTCGGCGGAGGCCGTTGATTGCGGTTGGGAATAAAGCTCTCTGACATGGAGACAACCCTTTTGAGTTTTGACCACTTCGTCGTTCGTCTTTTCTATGTCCATTCCCATTTTTAATTTTTGTTTTAATAAATAAAATTAAGACGAACAACTTTCATTAACTTTTTTTTTTTCAAATATCAAAATTAGCACTAATCAAGGAAAGCAACCTTAGTGCCAAGTGATTCAGCTGAACCTATAGTGGTAAAGGGAGTTTAAAGTATAATATTCGTTTAAACAAAATTGATTTGATTGAAAAATACCTCTCAGTATGTATGTAAAAAATAGACCACTTTTTTTTTTCTTTTATTTCTAAAAGTACGTGGTGAAATTATGATGAAGATTAATACTTACTTTTATATTGACGTTTAAAAACAAGAGAAAAAACTCACTTTAGTTTTTAGAGTTTATTTTACGCAATTAAAAATACCAATTTTTATTAAAAATATATCATTGTATTGAAAATACAACAATTCAATAAAATATTTTTATTTCTAGCAAAAGGAAAAATTAAATTTACATGCTTCAAATCAACTTTAACAGGTGAAATTTAGCAAACCTGTTGGAATTTTTTTTTATCATACTACATATAGGTAGATGCATATTTGTTTGAAAATGATAATTTAAGTTTAAATTATAACATACAACAAATAAATATTTAACTATAATTTAAAGAAATTCAAATATAAAATAAAAAAATTTATGAAAAAAATTACAAACTTGAATATTTGGTGGTTGTACTTTTTAAAACATGTAAAAAAATCATATATATGTTAACTTATAAAGTCAAAAAATATATATTTTTTACATGATTTAAGTAATTTTTGTACAGTTGTTTGTAAGATATAATTAAAGCAACATAATTAATTATATAATTTAATTAAAATACAATCCTTAATTTTTTTAAAATGTAATATATTAAATGAGTGTAAGGGGTCTAATGAATTCAAAAGCATAAAGGAAACATTAAAATATGATATTCCTTTTCCCAAGAATACACATACAACAGTTGAAAGATGAAAACGTTAATCATAAAAAAAACAATTAATTAAAATTAAATTAAAGATAACATTTATTGATTAATTACTGTTTATAGAAAGTAATTGTTATATTAAAATGTAATATATTTTATAAAAAAACAGGGCATATTATATTTATTATTTTTAATATTAATTTTTATATAAAAAAATTATTATAATAAGTACAATTTTAAAAAATATATATATAATCTTTTTTTGTCTAAGGGCAATGTAGATACACGGTGGGCTAAGTAGTACGGTACTCGTACGTCCGTTTATCTAAAAACTTAGATTCGTTTAACGAGTAATTGTCCTAGTAGTATAAGTATTTTTTACAAACATTTATTAAACTTAATCTAATTAGCGTCTCTATGTAAATAGCATTGCAGATAGATAAGAAAAGTTATACTTTTAAGTAAAACTTATGATCAGGTATTCTAACAAAATAAAGAACTCTAACACATAATTTTGAGTTGACGGTGGTGGTCAAGTAACGCTCTCTAATATGACAGCACAATATTTGAAATTCTGACATTGCAGCAATCAGAATTTGTCCAAGTCACAATTCGCTTCTTTCACAGTGATACATTATTACTGGGTAAAATATTTATAAAACAAATTATCCCGAAATTATTAATAAAAAATGCAGTATTAAAACGAGAAGAAATTAATATAAGTGTGTAAACATAATTTTTGTTACACTTTTTTAGCCTAATTTAATTGGGATGCTGTCGGTGGCAATAGAGAAATAATTTCTGAAATAAAAATTAAATAGGCTAGCTACGAGTGTCGGTTGTGGGGTAGTCGGGCTTCGGAATCCTGGGTTGAGGTCCATTCTCTGTGATGATGTTTAAGGAGGCACCATATGAACTCAAACGAAGCTTCACCAATCACCGCTCAGAATCAATCATTTCAGTTACAGTTGGTTGTACAACTACTTCAATATCCTTCCTACCTTTTACCACCATCTCTTCTTGTGCTACTCTTATTCCCTCCATTCCTATTTTCCTTTCTTAGTATGACTCCTGCTGCAACCACTTTTTTGTAATCGTAATACAATGGAACATTAAATTTTGAAAATTTATTATTACATCCATGGGTTGTGGAGAATCGTAGCTACTGTTCCGTTGAATTGTAGATTTGTGTCGATGATGCTCCTTTTTCTACCTTTTATTCAAAATCACAATTCTCAAATCATCCGAACATGCTCAATTTACTTAATTTTCTATTGATAAGATTGTGTCACTTTAAAAATAATTTCAGTAATTATATTAAAAAACAACGTAAAAACATCTCCTAGATAGGAAGCAGAGCATTTTATTTCCAAGTGTACCAATAAATTATCCAACAAAAATTAAACAACGGGACTAATCAATAAAAAATTAGATAGCATCGAGTCTGGACTTCAGCACGTAAATTACGGGAACTCTTTTTTCCACGCATTGAGCAAGAGACAGCCAAATCGACAGAACATGGGAGGTTCTATTAAAAATGGAAAATTCTAACCAGTCTTCTAAAAGTATTAATTACGAAGTAAAATATAATATTTTTATTAAAAATATTATTAATCTATTTTCTAAAATTTTATTATATCTCAACAACGTATTTAATAAAGATTAATCATTTATATAGGTTCTTAAAAGTGTAAAAAACATTAAAAAGAATATTAGAATTCACCACAAAATTACAGTAAATTTATATATGAATAATTTATATTTCAAATTTGTAACTGGAAAGCATTTTTCAAAAATAAAACCAAACTTGGTAGTTGGTAGGCAAGAAGTTAATAACACTGGGAAATGGGAATGGTTTTCGGTCAAACATTATTGACACTTTTCCAGTAACTAAACCAATGGACAACCCCCACGTAACTTGTAAGTCATGTGGCTCTCGCTGTGGACCATATAGAAGAGAACTTTGAGTTATTAAGGGTTAGAATCGGTATTCTCAAATGGTAGCCAGCGTGATTAAAGCACTCGATAAGTTGATATGGAATTTGGAATAAAAGAATAATGAAATTTTAAGTTTTTCATATGTGCATATATACTTTTTATTAGCATGTGTTACATGTCACTAATATATTTTTATTTCTAAATTTCTAATTTTATAACATTTATTAGAAGACCCATAATTATTTCATTATGTGAGCATCCACAACTGGAATAACTGGAACAGACGGATAAATCGCTGCGAAATATTTGTTAATTAGGTATAAAATATTATAAACATTTTATTTAACAAATGTATGGCTATCAATTTCATCAGTAAGAAGAGTGTATGTATTTTGGTAAACATCAAACACGAATTTATCGATGGAGAGTTATTTTCCCCTCTTCGGCGCCGTGTCTATTTAAGAATTGTTCCGTAGCAGATTTTCGGCATATTATCGCTGTAAAGTTTACACGTGTTGACATGGTATCATCTTAGAGTGCTTGTATTTTCTACCGAAACAGAATCAATGAATTACTTGTAGGAGTGGTGGTTTATTGGATTCATGATGCCGGTGCAGATTTGCTAGGTTATTAGCAAATATTATTGTGTACTTTGAGACATGTAGTATGATGTGTGTGACCCTAAAATAGACTACCTCTAATTTCTCTTCCCCCCGCCCTAAGACAAGCATTAGGTGTTTAATTATTACTTAATGCTTATGCATATTTAATTTCACAACATTTTGGTAGCCTAGAAATCTTGTAAATATATAATTTAAGTAGAAATTATTTTGAAATTTGAAAAAAAGTATAAAGAAATAAAACGATGCGAGAGTCACAATCACCCACTACTCCCGGTAACGTTCATTCAGTAAGTCAAACCATTATTTATTTATTTATCTATCATTGAGCAGTAATTTTATTTCAACATAATACTTTTAGACCTCACCGACCTCCTCCCTGTAAGCCCACATGACATTGTCCCATTCTCACCAGGAACGTTTGCACTGCAGCCACTGCAAAATGCAAAAATAAAAATAAAAATAAAAATAAAAATACTGGTAGTAAAACAAACAAACAAATAAATAAATAATATATTTTTAATTGAATGAGTGTCAATTTCTGAGTTCTTGATACCTTCCTTTTTTCCTCCCTCTCCTTAATATATAGAGCCTCGAGCTCCGCAGTTTCCAATCCCCGTACTCTCTCCTCCTCCTTTCCGAGACTTGCCTCTTTCCCTCCTCAATTGGTGGGATTGTTCCTAAAACTTATCGGCATTGCCATTTTTTCTTTTCCTTTCTGAACTGAAGGAATCCAAACAGGGTCCTCTTTTAGTTCACTCACCACATTCAACATATTACACCTTATTACCTTTATTCCATTGTTTGCTTACATGGAAAAACTTGCCAAACTGATTTCCATGCTTCCTTTGCTTCTGCTTTTGTGTCCCACTTTTGCCTTTGCTGGCCATGACTATGGTCAAGCTCTGAGCAAGAGCATTCTGTTCTTTGAAGCTCAGAGATCTGGTTATCTTCCCCATAACCAGAGAGTAGCATGGAGAGCTCATTCTGGCTTGCAAGACGGCAAAGCAAGCGGGGTAAATATCTTGCTATATTTTTTTCACTTAAATTCTCTGCATATTCCCTGTTAAATTTGAAGTCCAGGTTTTCATTTTTGGTTGCAATTGTTAATGTTAAATTGCAGGTGGATCTAGTTGGTGGGTACTACGATGCAGGGGACAATGTGAAGTTCGGTCTACCCATGGCATTCACCGTTACAATGATGTCATGGAGCATCATTGAATACGGTAAGCAGATGGCTGCTAGTGGTGAACTTAGTCATGCCATGGAAGCTGTCAAATGGGGTACTGACTACTTCATCAAAGCCCACCCTCAACCCAATGTTCTTTACGGAGAGGTAACTTTTTTGTTTTCTTTATTAATTTGTAGGGGTCATTTTTGCGTTTTCCTTTTTACTGCTATTTTTGTTCTTTCAGAGTGTTGAAGTTGGATGTTAAATGGAGTAATTTATTAATAAAGAATGTTGTTGTGGCTTTTTGACAATTAGGTAGGAGACGGGAACACTGACCATTACTGTTGGCAAAGGCCGGAGGACATGACCACAGACCGTCATGCTTACAAGATCGATCCAAGCAATCCCGGTTCGGATCTTGCCGGAGAAACCGCCGCCGCTATGGCCGCCGCCTCCATTGTTTTCCGACACTCTAACCCGGCCTATGCCGGGGAACTCCTCCGCCATGCCTACCAGGTACACACCCTTTTTCATTAGCTTTCACGCTTTATTATTTATTTATTTTTTACCACTAATGTACAAGTAAAATAAAAACTAGTGATGAAAAAAGATCCGGAAAAAGCAATTCAGTTGTGTGTTAATGCAATGCAAAAACTTAAAAACAGTGAAACGGGCGCGTTTAGATGGTGCAGAGACATATACTCAAGCGTGGTGCGCATGAGTTCTGTTCTGAACGGCTGATGGGAGTGAAACGGTTGGAGTTAATAGGCAGTTACACTTTTATGGCTCTTTTGTCAGAGTCGTTATTGCAAGCAAGTTGGGCCGCATAGGGTTAGAGATGCAATTGCCCAAAACTTTGCCCCAAAAAGTAAAAGTAAAATTAAATAACATTATCCCTTTGTCTTCATAATTACTCTGTTTGGTCCCAAATAACAATAGCCACCGTTTTTTTAAAAATTATGTATTATGAATGTCACTGATCAGTATTCTTTTTAAATGACGAAAATAAAATAACTTTAAAAATTAAACTGAAATATATTATATATTATAAATTCTAATAAAGATATATTAATATTTTTTATTTTTAACCAATGTCCTGGACAGCGGACACCAGTTAGCATTTACCAAAAATTATTTATATTTTTAACTTTGTACTTTTAAAAAAAATTACTGTTCAATAATTATTCCTTCTTTAAGCGATAAAGTTTAAACGACACATATATGATTTCTTTTAGAAATTGTGATTTTTATTTAATCTTTATGTTATTCTCTAAAATGGCACCTATTTTAAATGGATGGATGAAAATGAAACTTATTTTAATTGTTGAGGAAATCGTAATATATTAATTTTAATATCGTACAAATCTATTTTATTTATTAAAATATAATAAACTTCATATGTTATAATTTATTTTGTTCTAATGCATGTCCGAAACGCAACGTAATATTTGTTTACCCAAAAGCGGTAATGTGAATATAATATCTAACATTTTGGGACCCATAAAAAGACTTTTTGTACACTTGTTAATTTTTTCCAACTTTTTTTTTAGTCTCCCTCTTATTCTTTCTTTATTGAGGAAGATTTCACTCTAAATTTTGTTTTCTTATAATAACTGAAGAAGTGTGAATTCATTCAGTTATTTACTTTTTATTTTTTATCTCTCCCAATTAATAATAATGACTGTGGTCCAAAAATAAATTGGGTTGTTACGCCTAAATGGGAACATGGACAAGAAAAAGAAAGAGTGGTGAGGCCAGGTCTCTCGTGAATTGGGCATGTGAGGACGGTTTTACCCCTTTGGATGGTACAGAATGATCCTAACCTTCTTCCCCTTGAAGGGATTCAGGGATTCCCTCCCATCACACAAAAATCAAACTTGGCTATTGTCATTATGCCATGTCACGTGGGTATAGTGTCGGTGCTACTATTGCTCGCTTCTTTTTCCTATTTTTGGGTGAAATTACACCCTTGGGTTGTTTGGTACGTATTTAATTTACGACCACAACAAGTCGTTCATCAGGCCATCAATGTGTATCGGGTTTTTTGCTAGTATTACGGTTAACATTGGACCTCTTTTTCGGCTTTCCTGCTACCTTTACTTTATTTACTCTTTGACTTGCTTCTCGATCCCTTTTCTTTTTCTATCACTGCTCCTGATAGGTGAAAAACATGCTGCTGCATTTATTTATTCATTTATTAGAGTTGGAGACTTGGAGTGATGAAAAAAGATGCTTTTGAAATTCTGATCTCAATAAGGCCCAGATCTGAATCTGATCCCTCTGTTATCGGGTATTTTAGTTGGTACCTAATAAATGAGGAGGATACGCAAGAAGTTGATTTAATAAATGTTCACCAACTTACGATATGGTTAATTAATTTGTTGAATGAAAATAGTAGTACACGATTTACTATAATTCCATTTTCACCCGACCACTGCTCAACTGACTATGAATTTGATCAATTTCAGTTATTTGATTTTGCGGACAAATACAGAGGCAAATATGACAGCAGCATTACTGTTGCACAGAAATACTACAGATCCATCAGTGGCTACAATGTAAGTTTTTCTTGTTCAATTGAACAATTAGCCCCCATCACAAATAAATCTGAACCAACGCAAAATTTCCCATTTGGAAAGAATAATGTGCACGTGCAAGTATTGCTTGAATTAACAGTAAATCCGTGCTAATCAAATAAAATAAAATACAAAGTAGCAATGAATTGAGTGTTGGTAATGGTGTGCACAGGACGAATTGCTGTGGGCTGCTGCTTGGTTGTATCAAGCATCTAACAATCAGTATTACTTGGATTACCTTGGAAGAAATGGTGACTCCATGGGCGGAACTGGTTGGAGCATGACTGAATTTGGTTGGGATGTCAAGTATGCTGGGGTTCAGACATTAGTTGCCAAGGTAACACCAATGAAAAAGTCAAAAACAAACATTGTTAATTGGTTGGTTATAGCCTCTTTCACAGAACTGTTATATCAAATATTGGTGGCTAAATAGATTTCCGTCTTTCTTCTCTGCAGTTCCTGATGCAAGGCAAAGCTAGCCATCATGCACCGGTCTTCGAGAGATATCAACAGAAGGCTGAGAATTTCATGTGTTCATGCCTTGGAAAGGGTGGTCGCAATGTTCAGAAAACCCCCGGTGGCCTCATCTTCCGCCAGAGATGGAACAACTTGCAGTTTGTCACTAGTGCCTCATTTTTAGCCACCGTCTACTCTGACTACCTTGCTTCTTCTGCTAAATCCTTGAGGTGCGCTTCAGGCAACGTCCCCCCTGCCGAGCTTCTCTCCCTTGCAAAGTCTCAGGTCATTATTTCCATACATCTATTGCTTTCACTTTCGTACATTCAATTAAATTTCGGTGTTTCAATCCTTGAGAAATATCAATAGGATCTCAATACTTGTTATGTTTAATCTTCAGGTGGACTACATTCTTGGGGATAATCCAAGAGCTACAAGTTACATGGTGGGCTATGGAAGCAACTTCCCTCAAAGAGTTCACCACCGTGGTTCATCCATTGTTTCCATCAAGGTTAACCCTTCATTTGTCAGCTGCCGTGGAGGTTATGCTACTTGGTTTAGCAGCAAAAAGAGCGACCCCAACCTACTTACCGGTGCTGTTGTTGGAGGACCTGATGCATATGATGACTTTGCTGATGAAAGAGATAATTATGAACAAACAGAGCCCGCAACTTATAACAATGCTCCTCTTATTGGTATTCTAGCACGACTAAGTGGAGGTCACGGTGGCTACAACCAGCTCCTTCCAGGTATTGTTATCATTATTCGCACTTTCTGCCCCTCTCCTGCTATTACTCTTCCCATGATAATATAATAATCAGGTCTAATTTGTTCCTTACAGTTGTTGTTCCAGCTCCTAAGCCTGTTGTTACCAAGCCTCAACCAACCCCCCATCCCAAGATAACTCCAACTTCAGGTATTGTTTGCCTAGTCACTTCACTTGTACATTGTATATTGTTTGCTTGATTCCCTGAGATTTAGTTAACTTGATGAAAACTATAGTGAGGTGATCAAAATCTAACTAAAGGAATTTCTCTTTCTGCTTCACGGTCAGGTCCAATTTCCATTGAACAGAAAATGACCACCTCATGGGTTGCCAATGGAAAAACTTATTACAGATACTCAACAGTGGTGACTAACAAATCTAACAAGAGTCTCAATTCTCTCAATCTTTCAATATCCAAGCTTTATGGTCCAATCTGGGGCCTCACAAAGTCTGGTGATTCGTACACTTTCCCATCATGGCTTAGCTCATTATCAGCAGGTAAAAGCCTTGAATTTGTCTACATCCATTCTGCTTCTCCAGCGGATGTCTCCGTCGCAAACTATGTATTGGCCTAAGAAGAATCACTTCGGCTTAAAGTGAGGTGGGAATGGTTTAAAGCCGTGTTGTGTAAGACTGTGTAGCCATACAAATGTGCAGTGAAGTGAGAGGGTCTTTATGTTTTCCTTTTCTATTTTGGTGTCAAATCTTCTTCTTCTTCTTCTTCTCTTGTGTATTTTGCATTTCATTAGGTTAGATCAAAATAGATAGATTATATAAGATGGAAGGACCGGAGCTGAAAGGAGTGAAGAGACAAAGGCAGAGCTCATCCTCTTTCTTCTCCGCTTTACAACTTATATACAGTGAGTGATACAAGACAGACAGCGAAAGAGCGTGGTTGAGGAGTTTAAAAAAGAATGAACTTCTCAATATTTCAGAGAAGAGTCATCACTTGTATTTTTCAACAGCTTTGGATGTCTTTTCTATGTTTGATGTTGTAAGCTTTGCAGCATTTTGTACTCCTTACAGATAACAGTTTGTGCAATATTATTATGTCCTTGTGCTGTGCATTGTTAATTCCCAATTTGATTGCTTCAAGTTTATGATTGTTAATTAAATGAATGAAAAACTTCCAATGCAGACTGATGTTAAAATCCAAATTCTTACATTAGAAATTCAAGAGTAATGTTAAATTAAATGTAGCCACAATCTCGCATAGTCCATGAAATGAGTGGACCAGAATTCTTGGCTGGCCGGCTGTGTATAAAGCCTATGAAAAAGTTAAAGTCGTTCATTTGTTCTTTCCTATCGCCAGAAGCCCGGGTTAGATTTTAGAAGCGGTCATCCCAATAAAGTAAAAAATTACTTTCCTAAATAACAATATCATTATTTGGTCTTCATTTTTCCACATCCTTACATATTTTCACAAGTTGTTCGAAGTTCCAACCCCTGAAAAATCACTTGTAGAAGAACGGCACTCTTGCCAATAAAGATTGGTCCAAAAAGGTCTGGTCAAAATCCCCTATATAGATGCATATTACTAACTTCAAAACATAAGACCTGAAAACTAGGCTCTAGCAACAGGCACACAAACATAAAACAAAAGAAATAGAATTTTGGGATATAATAGAAAACCTAGGCCACATTTTTTCAACTTGGAATGCCCCTTCCGATATTTATCAGATGCTTATTCCCAGGCAATTCAACTTTCCTATGAGGGACAACCTGTTATTATACGCCCTGTTCATTTCAGCCAGACGCAGAGGAGATAGCATTTCAACCTTTTGTGTAATACTTGAAATAATTATAAACCTAGTTGTGAAATCTGGAAGTCAAATTAGCTGACGAGCAAAAGGGACTAACTTAGCAAATAACTTCATGTAATATTATATAGTGTAATTATGCTTTTATTTACTAAAGAAAATCATTATGAATTTTTTTTTTCCTCATCTCCAAATGATAAAAATCATAAAACATAATACTACAGGACGAATATCATAATATTCATATCCATCTATCAAATATACACCTCTCATCCTATCATATATAAGCATTTACATATATTTTTATCACCCTAAAATTAATTTTATTTAGCAAATAATTAAATATAAGAAAATTCAGTTATAATAAATACTTGCTCGTAAATTAAAAGCAAAGAGTCTTTTCTTTTTCTTGAATGAAGAGTTAAGTGTACTTCGATATCAAAATTTGAAAAATTTTCAAAGTGATCTCTTAACTTCATAACACACGTAGAAACATATAGGTCGTTTACACATGTGTGAAAAATAAATATGTAGAAGTTTCAATAGAGTTGATTGGGTGGTTCTATCACTTTGATGTAAACTTTGGAAAATAAAAATTATATAAAGATATGTTTGAAAATAAAATTTTGAAATAGTAGAAAAGGATGTGACAAGTTATTAAATTTTAAAGTAAGAGAACTTTATATTATTTGTAAAAGAAACTAATAAATTAAATCTTTATGTAAATATAGTGATTTTGGATGGAGAAGCGTGAGATAGAAGAAGAAAGTAGTGACATATGCCATTTGACTGGTAGGAGAAATCAAATTGATTATGTGGAGACCGCACGATCCTTTCTACCGGCACCACCTCCCACTTTGGGGGAGAAAGGTGTGGTGGACATTGTTCAGTATCTACCATATCCTTTTCTTCATTAGGTGATGACAAAATAGTGAAGAACGGAACACTTTTTTTTTTTTTTTTTTACAGGGATATTATTGCTTTTATAACAAAATATTTTTTCTACTTTTTTATCCAAGCAAATAAATGAAGAGAGGATATAAGTTTTATTTTTCTGTTACTTTTTTTTTAAACTTTTTTCTCAATTCAAATAATTTAAAGTTTTTTTTATTTTCCTATTTTCCTCTTTTCTCTTACTTCTTTCCACTTTTTTCTTTTCCTCCCGCGTCTTTCTACGTTGAAATATTCCATAAATTTATGTTATTATATTATTTTATTTAAAATTACATCAAATTAGAGAAAATTTAGTAGAAATACAAATTTTATCCCCTTTTCTTTTATTAAAAAATCTCACTGTCGAACATATTTAAACGAAACTATTAAAAAAACCATAGAGCTCAATCATTTAATGATAAATATGATTCACAATAGAATATCATATTTGATTTATGTAGTCTAACCCACCTAGTAGAAAAAAACTTAGTTATTGTTGTGTTTGATTTTTTTTGTATTCAAATCTAACTTTCCTAGTTTTTAAATTCCAAAACAAGTTAGGATATAAGAGATAATTGAAATTTTTTTAACAAAAATCTGGGCACCAAAATTAATAAAATCATTTTGATGCTGGTAAGTAGTTAACAGAATTACATAGAAAATGAAATTACACCTTTCAAAAAAAAAAGTTAAGAATTAAGCTTCACCTTTTATGCAACAAATTCAATAAATTAATTTTTAAAATTAAATTATTCGTTCTATTATTGTTGGCAGACTCCAGCAGAAAACATACTCCTGCTAGATTACTCCGACGATTTTGTTGTAACGTTACAGTTTAGGAATTCTTTGTTTGGTCAAAGAAATTGAATTTATTGTTGGTTGAGAAGGAGTGTTTTTTGGTCATGGGTCTAGAGGAGGGGTTGAACCTATTCAAATTTATATTAGGCTATTTCAAACTAGGCCCAAATGGTTTCCCCCAAAACGTGGCATTAACGTTAGCCCAAATATCAGGCGGGCCAAATTGAGGCATTTTTAATTTTAATTTTTGAAAGCGAAGCCCGGACCAAAATAACAAAAAAAAAAGTGAGAAGCTGAGGAAGGAAGCGTCGTCTTCAACATCCTGATCTGACTCCAGCCAAGTCGAAATCAAAAGTCAGAGTTGCATAATTCCATTTCATTTTTGCCTCTTTCCGATTTGGCGATTTTAGAAGTTAGAGAGAGAAAGAAAGAGTGAAGAAGATGAATGGCGAAAGCGAATTGGTTGAACTTTGCATGGAGGCGGCGTGTGTGAGCAGAGAAAGCGTGGAGAAGTGGCGGATGCAGAGACGCACTCTCGATCGCCTTCCATCTCCTCTGGCCGACGCTCTCCTCCGCCGCCTCATCTCCCGCCGTCTTCTCTATCCCTCCCTTCTCGAGTACTCTCTCTTCCTTCCCTCACTTCGAACATGCGTATGTTCTGTTCACATTTCTAATTTTTGTTTTCCGTTCTTTCAGGGTTTTCAAACACAGTGCCGAAGAGGTTGATGTGAGAGGCGAAAACTCCGTCGATGCGGAGTGGATGGCTTATTTGGGAGCATTTCGCCATTTGCGCTACATGAACCTCGCCGATTGTCATCGAATCACCTCTCCATCTCTTTGGCCAATTACAGGTAGGTTCCCCGGCTATCACTAACACTGGATTGGTATAACCATTTATTTTTCCTATTCTTACTGTTACAATATACGATATCATATCACTCATCTGCGTGTTGATTAATTGGTTTTAGGAATGACTAGCCTTCAAGAGTTGGATCTATCCAGATGCTTGAAGGTTAATGATGCCGGAATTAACCATATTCTTTCGATTCCAAATTTGGAAAAGTTGCACATTTCGGAAACAAGCGTCACTGCCAAAGGAGTCAAGCTTCTCGCCTCTCTTAAAAACTTGGTTCTTCTTGATTTGGGTGGTTTGCCCGTAGATGACATGTCATTAATTTCATTGCAGGTGTTTTCTTTTCCCCGTGATACTAGTTTAATTGACAATCAATGCTACTTTTAAAAATGTTGATATTTTTTTTCATATCCTTTACTGTTTCCTTTTAAACACCCTCCTCTTAGGTACTGAAAAGGCTCCAATATATTGATCTCTGGGGTAGTAAAATATCAAATGAAGGGTCTTCCGTTCTCAATACATTCCCAAAGTTAACCTATGTAAATCTTGCTTGGACCAGTGTCACAAAATTACCTAATTTATCATCTCTTGAATGCCTGAACATGAGTAACTGTACTATTGATTCTATATTTGAAGATGATAAAGCTCCTTTGGCAAAGCTTATTCTCTCTGGGGCGACATTCCTGAATGAAGCTGAAGCTTTATTATATGCAAATGCAAATTTCCTATCCTTCTTGGATGTAGCCCATTCCAGCCTTCACAGATTCTTCTTCTTAAGTAAAATGAAAGTAATGGAACATCTCAATCTCAGCTCATGCATGATGGGGGATGATTCACTTGAGATGGTTGCATGTGCTGGTGGAAACTTGAGAAGTCTAAATCTGAGTGGTACCAGGGTTAGTTCTGCAGGATTGGGGATATTAGCTGGACATGTTCCCAATCTTGAAATTCTGTCATTATCTCAGACACCGGTTGATGACACTGCCATCTCATTTATCAGTATGATGCCTTCATTAAAGGATGTTGACCTGAGCAATACTAACATTAAAGGTATTTTTGCTTGACATAGTTGTTGCTATTTTGATTTATAAATTCATGGCAGTATCTGCATTGGCTCCTCTCTAGGTTGTTAGTTGTGGAGAGAATGTATGAGCATGTGGGGTCGTTTGTTACTGAGAGAATGGGAGTGCATGGGGTAGTTTCGGAAGGGATGGTAGCATGTAAGGGGTGTTAGGCTTGGTAATTTGGCATTTGCTTAGGCTTGAGAAGACTCATCTTCTAGGAAGGGGGAGCATGGCTCCATTCTTCATTAACTAGTTTTGTATAATTTCAATATTAAATTCCCTGACTTCTATCATAATTATTGCACATGAATTGCTAATTTAGGGCCTATTTGATTTGAGAAAATGTTTTCTGTTTTCGCATATAATTAACATGATGTCACCCTTTTTTCACTTTATTTCTTGTTTTGAAAAAATTGTACTAGAAACGATGAAAACAACAAAGTCTTGTTTTTGTTATTTCCTATATGAATATTTTAAAATAGGACAATGGAAATAATGTGATATTTTTGTAATTGTCTGTAAAAGCAAAAAACATTTTCTCAAACCAAAAATGTCCTTAATTTCTCATCTTGGTTAATGACTTAAATAATTGGTCACTTTATAAAACTTCATATTCTTACTGATTAAGCATTTAATTAAATTTTGAAGTGGAGTATTTTGATTTAACAAATTGTGATTTTATTATGCATTTGTTGTTCAAAATTCTGAATCCTAAATTCTTCAAAATACTATATTACTGCACTCAGTCTCATCTTGACTGTATCTCTCCATTTGCTGGTTGTAGTTTGAATATCTTTTCTTTAAGCTTCCTATCTGTATTTTGGTCTCAGGTTTTCTGCACAAAAGAAGGACTGACGTGGACTCCCAACTATCTCTAACGGCTCTGCAAAATCTTAAATTAGAAAGGTTGAATTTAGAGCATACGGAAGTTAGGGATGGAGCTTTATGCCCTTTGTCAAACTTCCAAGAGTTGAGATATTTATCTCTTAAAAGTGCTTCACTTGCAGACATCTCACTTTACTATTTATCATCAATTCGGAAATTGATAAATCTTAGTATTTGTGATGCGGTATTGACAAATTATGGGCTTGATACGTTTAAGGCTCCAGAAACTCTGAAACTGCTGAACCTCAGAGGTTGTTGGCTCTTAACTAAAGACTCTGTCTCATCATTCTGTAGAAATCATCCACAAGTTGAAGTCAGGCATGAACTTGTTACGGAACTTCCTTTTGACCAAAATGGACTTAATCATTCCTCTCCATCTCAGTTAACTTCCAGGAGGAAGCAAATTGCTAGGAAGAAAGATCAAATTCCCGTATCTCCATTCTTTATAGGTAATTGCTAATTACCATCTAATATTTAAATGCTAGTTTTATATGATTATCTAATTTTAATTTCTCATTTATTTTGATGTAGATCAAAGATTGAAGTATAGTAGGGATCAGTTACTTGCATTGCAGTTTACATCTTTGCCTCTTGCATCTAGTAGTGAGAGTGGTAATTCAAATATTCGAGACGCAATTTGATAGAATGGAGAAATCTCCTTCGCTATATTTGTTTGCACTCACGGCATTGGTAATTTTTATGTTCGTTTTTCTTAATTGTTGTCAATGTTACAATATTACTTTGCTGATCTTTTTTCAATCGTATCCTTCTCATTTATGCTGGGTATGTGCATTTGGTTGCTTTCCAGGTAAGGGGAAGTGATATGAATAGATATGGCCACAGGATTAATAGCTCAAGTTCGATGTAATTCAATGTTTCATAAGTACAGCTCAACAAAATAAAAGGTGCAACTCATCTGCATGAGGCGAAAGTTGAATCGTGTTTCTGATAGAGAAACGAAATGTGATGGTGAGCTATGGCTCCAATTCAGTATGGCTTACATGTAGATATGCAATGTGGATTAAGAAAGGGTTTTTAATAATAATATTGCATGATTTGGCTGACACATTTTGTTTTTTGGGTGCAGTATTGGTCAAATGGGATGTGAAAGATGGCCTCTACTTAGATTCCCCAGGTTTCTAAGTTTTGAAATTTGCGGTCAGCAAGGTGGTCTTGCTTGGAGGAAGGCATTAACTGTGCAAGTCTGGAGTACTCAGTCAGTGACACTTTGAGAGGGCATGTATTAGGGTACCCGGATTGGAGTTGTACTACGAAGGATCAGCAGACGAGAAGGAAAGCTAGAAGAGAGATTTAAGAGAAGAATCTTTTGTTTTCATCATAATCACGATATCAGAATTCACTTGTATATATAGTTGTGTTAAGACATGCTGGTTGTCCGAATTTTTATGCTTCTGAAGTGCAATTGTGGTTTGTGGAGGGCAGTCAATTGCTACATGCTTGTGACTCTAAGCTCAACATGAAGTGGGAAATCGTGTTGTACGTTCTTGTGGTACCCCAGTATCGTGGGAAATTAAGAGGATTTGTTTGCCTTTTGCTTCAATTCTCCAACGTTATCGTTTACGTACGTTAGTACTTGTGGATTTAGGTATTTAGCAATTATACCATACTACATCCGCCGAAATTCAATTGTATCTGATTTGGTTTCTCTGGCATCGTGTCGGAGAATTACAGGGCCCACGATTAGTAGAACAAGACGCATAAGCGGCTATACCGATATCGACTTCCCTAAACTGTATTCGAATTTCGAAGATTGAAGTAGCATATTGCCACCTTGCACGGGTATTATATTAAATATAATGTTTTAAAATTAAAAAATGTATTAAGAAAATAAATTATTAAAATTATGATATACCAATTAAAAAGTAAATTTAAATTTAAATTTAAATTATAATATTTTAAATTTATTTTATCTAAAGTATTTTTAAATTTGTTATAGTGTCAAGATTCATAATTTAAATTGACTTAAAATTAAAAATTATATTTAAAAATAGCAGTGAAAATAAATTAAAATTAAATGTTTAATGTAAAAAATTATGTCTTAATAAGAGTGGGAATTAATAAATTTTTATACACTTATTAAAGTATTGTGTTAGTCTTAAAAGGAAGTTAATTTATGCTTAATTATGAGTTAGAACTTATTTGTTAAATATAAGTAATATTTGAATTTTAGCGTCTCTTGAACTTTACTTGATGTGCAGATGATATCTTAGGCTATGATTAGAATTTTGCAGCGATTTTTGTCGTATTGAAAAATTTAGACATAACTAAAAATAAAGTTTAGATATAACTCTTAATATCTATCGAGGTCTTGAGGGCTGACTCAAGGAAAAACTTAAAGAAATCTGGGTCTAAACTTAAATTAGGATATCTGTCTTAGCAGACTACACATATATTCAACATATTTTGGACTGTGACATTAATGGTCTGTAACTTTCAAATCATACATAATCATCATGAAAATATAATATAAATTAATATTAGATTAATAAAATTATTTTATAATTAAAATATTATTTTATTAAATTTAATAAATATAAAATTATTTATAAAATTTTTAAAACAATTTATATAATAAAATTTATTAATTTAATGGTTAGATCCATAAAATTTAACTGTTTAAAAAAATATTTAAAAAATAATATAAACTTATTCATTAAATAAGTTTATTTCTCTCATGTATATGCTATATTACTTTTTTATAGTGTACAATAAAATTTTAAATTTTTGTTGTTTTATAAAAAAATCCAAAATAATGTGTTATTCTCTTTTTAGATTAATGTACTAAAGAATTAAAAAGTAAAAGTATTAAATAAAAATATATACGATTAATTATGTTTTTATTAAAATAATTAAATTTTTATTTTTATTGTTTAATTTTAAAATTTTTTGTTTAGATTTTATTCTCTAAAATATTTTAATTATGACTTTTTATATAAATCTAAATTATATTAAATAAAAATAAATTAATTATGATTAGAAAATTGTAATTAAAACATCTTATAAAATAATTAAAATATTATCTAATAATAATTAATTTAACTTAATTTGAGTTAATGTCAATTATCATAATAAAGATATTTTGAAAAAGATGAATTCAAACTAAATATTTTAAAATTAAATGACGAAAATTAGAATATAATTATTTTATAAGAAATAAAAATATATTTAACTTAAATATATAATAATTATATCACATTATTAATGATTATAATTACTTAATACAATGAAAATATGTCTTAATGAATATCTTAAGAATATTTATTAACATGTAAATTCCATTATTTTTTATAGTAGAAGAAACCGTGTATGGTGCAAAATTCCTTAATTCATGTTTCTTTCCTGAGGATGCTAACACAGAGAAGCCAGCGTTCAACATTGAGCAAGCACAACTGCGACCTAAATATTTATTCACCAAACAATAAATTAAAAATTTAATAATTTATAATTTTTTAACAAAACTAAATAATTTTCAATGATTTGATAATTTATAATTAAATAATAAAATATTTTTTTACCCAATTGATATATTTCAATAAAATTGTATATTGTCAATGCGAACTTCAAATAATTTTGGTCAACCAATTATAAATTATTCTAAATATTAATTTTAAAATAATTATTATTAAAATTTAATTCTAATATATTTATATAAAATTTGTATACCATCAATCAATTAAAAATTATTTTATATGTTCTATTTAAAATAATTATTATAAAATTTAATATTTTTAGTAAAAAATAATTTATAAATAGATGATGATATAAAAATATTTACATTATTAAGTTTAATAAAATTCTACTATAAAAATTGATACCTTTTTATTTATATAAAAATATATAATTAAATAATAGCATAAAAAGTTATATACCAAAATAAAAGTTATTTATCGTAACTTTTGTATATCTGTTGCTACTTATTTAATTTTTTTTAATAATTTGATTATGAAATAAAAATATTTATTTATTTATATTTAAATACGTATAACAATAAATATTTTAAAATAACAATAAGTACACTCATTATGACATTTTAATTAATTTTTTTCTGTATATAATCAAAACTATGAATATAAAGTAATATTTATAAATCACATCATCCTTTACAGAAGAACGAGGATCCTGTCTTTTCATCTTTTGTGAAGACGCATTTTTAAATTGAATAAGATTACTTTTATCATAAAGTTTTATAATAATATATATATATAAAATATTGAATAAAATATATAATAATATAAAAGAATAGAATAGAATAAAAAGGAGAATGGATAGGATCCTTTTGTTTATTTATATATAAAATAAAAGCAACACATTTTTTAATATAAAATCAGCAAATTATCAATATATTACATGGGTATGTTAAAATTTAAATAAAAATTATGAATAAAAAACTTAAGAAAATAATAAATATTTTTATTATTATTAATAAATATTATATTCTGTTACATGAAAATATTCAAAGATGTATTAATATTAATAGAAAATAATTTATTTAAATAAAAAATTAATTTAAACTAAATATTGAAGAATAATTATTTTGAATTTAAAATAAATACACTGATGCATAGTTAAATATTTGAATTTTAATATAAAGATAATAACTATTTTAAAAATAAAAATTTATTTTTATATATTGAGTATTAAAGTTATATTCTATATAAAAAAGGAGAAAAATAAAAATTAACCTCATTAAAAATGTAAAATTTACTGCCAATTTTATTTTTAAAAATAATAACTCTAATCTATATATAAAAAATACTAACAACACATTCTTTTAACATATCTCTATCAGGCTAAAGGAGTGCTATCGACACTAATTTATTTCAATTTATCGATATCGTAAAAAGAATTCTATTAGATTAATGCTAGTAAAAATACTGAATTACATGAAAATTTTCCCACTTGAAACTAATAAACATGAAATAAATTTAGAATGAATAATTAACGTTTCGTTTAGGATGATTTTTATAGTTTTAAAAATTTTTAAAAATTAAAACTAATTTTTATTTTTAGTTTTTAATTTTTAAAAATTATTGTAAAAACAAATATCTATATCATATTATTTTTTTTATGAATAAAATAATAAATTTTAATTTAAGGTTCGATAAATTTAAGAATAAAAATATTTTAAAATTAAAAATAACATTTAATAAATTTTTTTATTTTAAATTTTTAGATTTGAATTAAAATTATTTTAAAAATATGTTGAAAATCATTTTTAACAAATAAGTTTTGTTTTTAAAATTAATTTAAAAATTAAAAACTGAAAATTTAGAATTAACAGACCAAAGATTGCGATTTTTTTATCATTTACTTTGCTGTAAAAAAATATTTCGTTTATAACAGATTAATGGAAAATATTATACGCTCCAAGAATAAAAGTATAAAAATCTTATTGAATATTGTGAACGCGATAGATGTTTGAAAATTTTTTAGGGAAATGCGAGGAAATGATCTACTATACAAAATCCCACAAAATGGTTGACATTTTCAATTATTGCCTTGTACCAAAATGCACTCAGGAGAACCATAAACTAAGATGCAGCAAAAGGAAATTTTCCAAATTGAAAATCTTCTCAATATTGCATCACAGAGATAAGTATTATTTACTGTCATGACACGGCAAAGATTTAATATGGTTCAAATATAAATTTACCTACCTAAACATATTTTTGTACTTTAGGGTTGAAATCTATGAATAATATAATCTACTAGTCACCAAAAGGAAAAACAAGCACAATCACATGCATAACATAAAATCAATTGTCTCCGTGACGTAATCTATCTCAGGCACTGGATTTGTTCCCTGGCTTGTACAGGTTGTCAATGACATTCTGCGCACAAAAAATGGCACTCAATACATTCCATTTTTTTATTAATGTGAAGCAAAATGAAATTCAGAGTAATTGACATTTTGTACCTGGTAGTATTTTAGCAACTGAGGCCTCTTCTTCTTAAATGTTGGAGTCAGAAGGTCACGTTCCATATCAAATGGAACTGGGTCAAGATGAACAGCTTTTATAAATTCGAAACCTTTCAACTGCCAAAAGATAAATAAACAATAATCAGGATCCATATAATTGTAGACACATACAAACTAGGGATCGGTTTATATTGGTATGGTTTTGATCCATCTAACTATTCATTACTAATATATCAAGTCAAAATTAAAAAATTTATTAACACATAAGTATCTGATCAAATTGTTGATATTATCTTTCCCTTGAAAAGCATATATTGTATATTGATTATAAATTATTTTTTGATGGTGTAGAAAATTTCAGATTAATGTGACATTTCATTAGCTAGATATGCATGAAGGAAACTTCCAATCCTAGAGTGAGTTTTCTGAGAAATTCCCAAATTCATCAAGTTAATATGTATTATTGTATAATATAACAAATTAGAGAAATATCAAGAGACTTGAATTAAATAGACCTTCTTTTCCTTTGCAATCTTCGTGAGCTCTCCTAGTATGTAATCTTTTGCCTTGGAATCTTCACAAAGAGAATTGAACTCCATGGTTATATTATTCCCTTCTGCCCAAGTTTCAAGTTCTTGCTTGCTGGGGTTAATAACAGCAACAAGGAAGGACTCAAAACTGTTTCCATAGATCCATATCTGAGAGAGAGGAAAAAAGGTAATGTCTTCATGTCATATAGAACATTGCTCACCAAAAGAAGATGAAACTAAAACCTTTTTTACTATCTTTGCACTAAACTAAACCTTTTGATATGTCAAGTGAATGTCTATCTTGTAGGATTATGAACCATCCAATTAAACTTTGAATTGACAAATTTTAATTAGATGGTTCATAATCCTACAATCTACTGAAAAATTTCTCATAAGTAATTCTATCATGAACTACCAAGTTCAAATGGTTTGAGTAAGACCTTTTCCTATAACATCCCCCAACACAAACACAAATAACTAACAAATCATTTTCCACATATTTTTGTAATATTTGAAGGCAAATAAATTCACTAAAAAGAGGGTTTCAAAACCATAAAAAGGATTCAGACTACATACAGATTCCACTGCAGAAGCTTGAACATAAATATTCTCAAGGTTTTCAACAGCAACATATTCTCCTTGTGAAAGCTTAAATATATTCTTCTTACGATCAATGATTTTCATGGTACCGTTAGGTTGCCACTCCCCAATATCCCCTGTTTGATGAATAGAATGTGAGGATGGAAACAACATAGCTGATATAAACTTTGGAAAACATAAATGAACAAACCGGTGTGGAACCATCCATCTACCATAACCTCTTTGGTGAGGTCTTCACGTTTGTAGTACCCTGAAAACACGGTATTTCCCCTCACACAGATTTCTCCTCTTGGAGTGCTTCCAAGTGCATCATATCCCAATTCAGGAACAGATTCCAGACACACATCCACATATGGTACAGGAGGACCCACCGTACCAACCATGTCCGTTTCATTTGGCAATGACACAAAGGTTCCCGCACAGGTTTCAGTCAAACCTATTGAACAAAAGCACGTTAATGAATTTAACTCCATACTCTAATATCAACACCAGCACATCAAATATATATATATATATTATATATATATATATATGTGCATTGGTTGTGAGTAATGTGTATCTCTTAAGCATATATTGTTTTTTTTTTTGCATGTGCATCTATTTTAAAGCACAAATACTGTGTAAACTTTGTTATGAGAAGTAGAAACATGTTACTCTAGTTAATGGCAAGGGGGGAAAGATATTTTCGATAAGCTAGTGAGTATGGATCAAAGTGCTGAATGGTTCCTCGCTGTATTCAGTATCCCGCGATGCAAAATTTTGAAGCAGAAAATCAATGTCAAGCAAAATTCAAGAATAATTTAACCACTTTCTGATGTATGTCCAAGGAAACTATCTTAAGCAACCCATTTTTTGTTTGGACGATTCCAATAATGATGTTGCAAAAGGTTAAGGAGATAGTTATGAAGGCTAATCCTAATCTAGTTATGCTTCATGAGACTGTTTGTTTGTTTCCAAACATGTACTAACTAGGAAGCTATTGATGAATTATCCTTGGAGATGTTTGGGAGTCAAGATTTAAGGATTAGGCAACTTTGCCCCATTGATTTCTTTTTATTGGTTGTTCTATTTTTCCTTTGTTCATTATGGAGGGTCTCTATTCCTCCAAATTCCATGTAATCTTTTTTCTCTTCATCTGAATGAAATATTCTATGAATAAAAAAGAATAAGATATTATGGTGTGAACGGGATTGTTCAAATTTTAACAAGAGCATACCATATCCTTGTAGGATATGGGCACAAGTCACCACCCGGAGGAAACCTTCCACATGTCTAGACAAAGGTGCAGCTCCAGACAAAATAATACGTACATTACCCCCTAAGCCTTGCTTTACCTAATCAAGTTGGAAAAAGAATATTAGTCAACAATATTGTTATAGTTGCTGTTTGTAACAAGGGGATTAGGAATTAAAATTAATGAAGTTACGCACACTACCTTACTAAATACAATTTTGTCAAATAGTGGAGATGCCGCTGTATGTGTTTGCCCCTTGTTCATGTTATGCATTTTGCTACAAGAAAAAATATATATTATCAGAACATTGCAATGCTACTGTTGGAATTTATGAGTGATTTGATTGAAATAGGAACACTCATACGGGTGAGTCATTCTTCCATCATATCTTACAGAGAACCCCTGAGAGCATTTATCATGATTTGGTCAAGACAGCAATAACTTTAAAAAACAAAGTACTTACTATGAGTAGGCAAAATTGAACATGGTCTGTTTTACAAAGCTCCCTGAAGAAACCTTTTGGGTCAAACCTGTATATCAGTGAGGAGAGAAGAAATTGTTCATGAAAAATGAAAAAGGTCACTCCAATAACTCGAGAATATTTTAGAAAATTGTTTGGTCCTTCCTGAAATCATATGTTGAACGTCAACACCATATGATTTTAGCAAGATCATTGAACTGTCAACAATAACAAAAGGTTACCTGTGTACACTCTCTCAAGCACACGGGGAACAGCACAGAAAATAGTTGGCTTTAGCTCCCCAATGTCTTCCAGTAACAATTTCACATCCTGCAGTCATTGCATACATTATGTTCACATTACTATGAAATTCAAAGTTTTGACCTTTCTTGGATAAAATCAAACACCAAAGTTCAGTAATCATATTAAGCCTTCACTCATTATGAGAGATTTAGCATATATATATATATAGACACACACATACTCACCCCACGCCAGAAACCTATTGAAGCGCCATGCCATATCATTGCCTCCTCAATGACCCTATCAAAGATATGTGCAAGAGGAAGGTATGATATATATACATCTTTATCATGCAACTGCAAATAGGAAAAAGGAGAGTGATAAGGAAACTCAAAGATAACAGCTAAATAGAGTAAATAGCAATTTTTGATCCCATAGATATCAATCATATTAGTTATTGAAAGATATAAAATTACAACTTTAATCCCTGAAAAATAAAAAAGTCATATCATTTTAGTTCTTGTAAAAGTACAATAAAATAAAATGATTGAATTTTTTATCTTTTAGAAATAATATTAGTAACACCCCTTAATTTTTCAGAAACCAAAATAATATTCATTATCCTAAAACTGAAGATGTTTGTTGAGCATTGAAATTAAAAACCAATATTTTTTATGCTCAAGAAATAATTTTAAAAAAACCCAATAATTTTAAATGGAAAGAGAGTAGAGTTGTAACAGAAAAGTAGATACCTTTTCATTGCAACTCCCCAGCACTTGGGTAATCCCAGCCAAGAGAGTAACAATGCTGGCATTGGATATCATCACTCCCTTGGGGTCACCAGTAGTTCCACTTGTATACATTATTGTGCAGATGTCACTTCTCTTTTTCTCAGGAAGATCAAAACTCTTATTATCACCCTGCTCTAAACATAAAAAATTCGAATGAAAAATGTAACCAAAAAATATCCATACAACAAAAAAATACATTGCTTCCCGTGGTCTTTTCTGAGCTCAGCATTTGAAAATAGAAACTTAAATATGCCTATGTAAAAATTTTGTCGCTAATTATTTACCACATAAGCCACGCCACTAGTCACGTGTGTGTGTGTGTAGCACTACGAAGGAATTATAGAAGGAGAATCTTTTAAGTGAAATTTTTAAAGAAGTGTAATAACACGTCAAATGAATAACTCACCACTTGTAAAAATTCTTCCCATGAATGTGTTGTCAACTCAAACTTTTCAAATTCTTGCTTTTGTTCAGGAGTAATCTTTCCAAAGCTCACAATTGCTACAAAATAAATACATAAAGGTGATTGCTTCTTTCCAAATAAATACATATTTTTGGAATGAATAGAGAGAATCAATGAAACTTACTCCTCAGATATTTTGCTGCATTCGGAAATGTCTTCAATAGCTGAAAGTTTCAAAAATAAACATGGATAGTACTAACTGCTAACAGAAAACTGTACAGCACAATTTCTATTCTTTTCTAACAATACTATAGCACAGATAATTTCAATAGGTGTGAACCTCTTGTATCTTCTTTTCTTCTACAAATGCAATTGAGACCTCTGCATGGCATATAGTAAATTCCACAGCTCCAGCACCTAATAAATCATATACATCAGTGTCAAAACCCAGCATAACTAAATAAATAATAAAATATTAGGACGACAAGTTTTTGTTGTTAAGTGGTGGAAAAATTCTAAGAAACTTCAGTTGTAACTTTCGATTTTTTAAATGTATGTCCAAGGTAAACAATAAAAATCTATATATATATAAATATAGTTTTTAGTATTGATAATATTAATATTATAATTTTTAATAAAAAATATTATTTATGGATTTTTTGTTGTGTATTTTCTACACTAATAATGAATTATCAATGTGTTTATGATGGGAAGTTCTCTTTCTTTTATAGTATAGACACTCTAAGCCTAAAGGACTCTTGTGTGAATAGTTGTTTTAGTCTTTAGATATATGAGCCATTCATTTAAACTTTTGAAATGATTGGTCTTTGACAGTAGTGAATCTTGTGTACTAAAAGGGAAACAAATTTCAGTTTATGGTTGAGTCAATCTATCAGCATGGTGTAGAAACATGCTAAAGAAGCCTTGCACATACCCAAGGTATCATATAAAGGAACACAGTAAAGTCCATGAGCATTGCAGGCCTGCAATTATGTTGCAATATGTCAGAAAATATTGAGAGGATATAAGCAAGTTTAGTAACATTAAAAATGACCATCATACAGTGGCCAAGGATCCTTGCCATATTATATAGAGCACCAAATAATAGAGAGCAAACTTTGTGTAGAAATTAGCAAACATTCAATGGATAAAAGTCATGAAACAAAAAATTGCAGTGTTCTCCTTCATATTCAAATAGGATGATAAACAAACTACAAGTATCACATTAACAATATATTAAAAATAGAAACAGTAATAAAAATACAACACAGACACAGGCAAAGATCAAAATATAAATAAATAGAAACCTCCAAAGAACAGACTAGATCAATAAAATAAATTGTACCTCCATGCTCATAATCCACTCTGGGCAATTGACGCCATAAATACCACATTTTACTCCCTGAAAACCGGCATTATGTAAATTAAGCTTAAATTCACAAACTGCAAGAAAAAATATTTATATGAAAAAATAAAATATCCAAGGGCTTCATGACCGAGATATTCATGAGGATATCAAAGTGCATCATGAAGCATATAAATGTTGATGGCAAATAAGTAAATAACAGAACAGGTGAACATGTTATGCAGTTTGAACCCAATATTGGAGTAACATATTAAAGAATTAAAACAAGTCATACAAACTTACCTCCCCATAACCACAAGCACGGATGGAATTTCCAACTTTGATCACCAAGTCGTATACTTCTTTGTAAGTTTGCCACTTGTACTTGCCAGGCTACAAAAGAGTATAACAAAATTCAGAAGTGGTAACCTATTTGCCTAAGAGTTACACATAATATATTTTTATAACATTTTTACAATGTTATTTTTTCATCTTCCTCTATAACATTAATTATCTTGTCAAACTTTTTTCTCTCTTCTCTTTCTATATTGCTCATTTTTTTTTTTTTGATAAATCACTCTATAAAGTTCAAGTATAATTATCATTTCTCTTTGCAGAATGACAAAAGTGAAAGTTTACATTCCCATTCACGATTTCACGGACACCAAGCATTGCCTTTGTTGGGTATTTCTCAACAGACATCCTGTATAAACACAAAAATAAAATGAAAAGTAAATCTCTTATTAAATACAAAGTTGAATAAAATAGAGAAAAGGCCACCATTCATTCACCCATTGCATGCAGAAAATGCATATACACACACACATTGCATAAATTGCATTTACATTTTGTTCCATTCTATGTTCTTTTTAAAATTAAAAATATATGAATGCTAACTTAGGAAGCATTGAATGGGCGTGAAAGATGTGATGAATTATATTATTGTAGATTTGAATAAGATTAAGAAAAGAAGAGAAGATTGTGACTAATTAATGTGGATGGAATTTTGCAATTTGCATGAAAGAATACCTGAAAACATCCCAACAGGTTTCAAGGCCTTCAATAGGAGTTGGATTAGGATCCTTAGCGAAAAGGCTACGATAGACAGGGCCCAAGGATGGTTTCCCATCATTACCTTCGATGGCTTTCTCAACTTCGACAATGAATCTCTTTTCCGCCATCCCTCAACCAACAAAAGGGATGGAATACACTTAATTGTTGATGCTTCTCTTCTTTTCTCTTCTCTTCTCACTTCTAACTTCAATTAAAACTCTTTATGTGTGAGAGACTCTTTCATTGGTCAACAATTTCAGATCACATTACACACTTTTTTCTCCGCCTAAACTAACTCGTTAGTTACTCTTTTCTGTATATTCTCTCTTACTTAACTTTTTATTTCTATTTTTTAATTTCTTAACTATATCCCTTCTTTTTTGTTTTTACTCCCTCAAAACACTTTCAAAATTTGTATTCTCATTTTGAAATTAAAGTTTTTTATATACAATTAAGACTCAAATTTTATATTTCCAAGAAAAAAAAGAATAATCAAATTTTATTAATATGTTTAAAAATTCTAACTATATATTTGCAGAACTAATTGTTTAGTCCATCATTAATTTTAGGGGTAAATTTTCTGGGATCATACAAATTTGGCCAGTCCTTCACATTCTTTTTTATCTACCAATAAATGCCACGCCTAAAGCATTTGCATGCAGAAAAGGGGCCTCAAGACCGACCAATTTCTATATAATATATGATGCAATTATATTTTTATATTATTACTCCTTTTTGTGAATTAAAATTTTACCACATATTTGCGAAGATTAATCAAGATTATCAACACATGGTAAATTTGGATGATGTAAGAATTTGATTAATATTATCATATATAAATTTTTGTTTTTGTTAATAAAATAAAAATAATCTTTTAACATTAATAACATATCCGATGTTAAAAAAAATTATTAGTATAGACATTATGAGAATATATTAATAATATAAATATTATATTAACAAAATTATTTGTTAGTATCAATATTAATATATGCTATTAATATATCAAATATTAGTATAAAAATATTATATATTGATATAGATCTTTAAAAGTTACACTAATAAATTAATTTTATTAAACAAATATTATATTAATAAAAAATATTTTAAAATTTAGATAATTTCTGTTAATAAATAGTATTTTTATAATGATTTATTTTTTAAATCACTTTCAATAAGTTTTATTATTATGAATTCTTAAATACTAACTAAATAAACTAATTCAAGTGTACATCAAAACTTTTTATCTCAAAAAAATTAAACATTTTAGTATTTTATTCAGTATATATATATATATATATATATATATATATATATTATATATATATATATATATGCTGTTCAAATATGTTTTTATTTAAAACTATTTTACGTAGAATATTTCAAGTCAACCTTTGCGTAAACAATGCTTGGCACCAAATTTTAAGTTGCGCGTAAGAGAAGTTGCAAAATTAAAGTGTAAATGTATAAAAAAAATTAAAAAAGATAATTTTAATCGAATGGTGAAAAATGTATAGATGTGGAGTGTTTAGATATATACCACGAGTCCGCCACTGTTTCATAAATATTGTGTTCATACAAAAATGATTAATTGAAATACACCTAAATATAGGAGCTTGTAAGACTAAAATTATTTATCACGTTTCCTGTCTCTTTAATTCAAAAATAATATATCAGCATCATAAAAAAATTATCAGCAAAATAATTCTTTTATTTTATGTGCATTGAAGATATTTTTAAACTATTGTTAGAAATTAATTCTTTGAAATTAATAAAATAAAATTATTTTTTAATAATTTTGATTCCCCATTTTATAAAATTTACTGATTTTAACTTCTACTATTAAAATTTTCTATATTTTTGGTAAAAAAAATATCAGTATGTATAATTTAATTTCAAAACTTATTTATTACTTATGTTTTAACTTTTTATAAGATTACTTAGTTTAAAAATATCAATTGATACATTTTAACTACTAAATATACTTTTTATTTATATATTTATAAAAATTTAAGATATTAGTAAATTAATACCAAATTGTACTAATTTATCCTTTTTAAACTAAAAATATATAGGATATAACTTTTAAAAATTAAATTATATATTTACTTAAATAACGTTACTTTTTAACAATAAAAATCAAAACTATTCAAAATTTTATCAAACTTTTCCTATTTTAGTATTTAAAACATTCTTCTATTTTTTTTATCTTTTTCTTTTTTTATTTAGATCATTTTACCTTTTAATTTAATGATATTAAATTTTTTTGAATATTATTTTATTATCATAATTTGAATAAAAACATCAATGCAATAAAATTCTTATGTTAAAATTACTCTAATTCCTAATCTTTTATTTTGGGCGAGTATAACTATAGAAAAATTAAATATTAATTAAAAATAATAGCAATGCTATAAATTAATTTATGATTTAAAATATGAAATAATTAAATAATAATAATTTTTTCAATTTATAATACTATAAAATTCAAATTATATGTATATATTAATAATATATGAAAATAATTTTTTAAAAAAAGTAATTTATTTATTTTTTACCGATGATCCAAGCCAAAATAATCTAATCTTATTAGTTGGATTAATTTGATTTGGATGGTAAAAAAATTTAAGAATCCGAACCAACCCGAACCCATTAAATATAATTCATTTAAATTTTATTTTAGCCATAATCTAAACCAAATCAATATGATTAGCCTTAATAATTATCATAACTGATTTGATTCTCTTAATGTGAGTAGAATTATAAAATGAGAAAGTATAAATTAATTCATCATTAATTTAAATTAAAATATCTTTTAAATGTAAACCACTTCGAATTAACGATAGATAAATCTTTACACTCTTATTTTATAACTTTTCTCACCTTAAAAGAGTTAAATCCTACCATACTATCAGTATCACATTATCAACACCTCACTCATGAAATTTTTGTTTTTCAGAAAATAGAAGAGGGACAAAATAAAAAAACGATGCTCAACATAAAAACATGTGCTACCTTGATTAGTATTAGACTTCATAAAATGATTTTTTGTGATGCCAAGCATTTTTATTTGTTACCTAAACGCCGCATCATTGGGGCCAACATATTCCGATAATCTTTTTAAATGCCCATTTGTTTTGTCTTTCATAAGATAAACGAATGATCTTTCTTTTCAAAAATACAGTTTACCTAATTTGACTTATTGGCATCAGAGAAACGCCATATATTGTCTTCATTATTAGAATATGCAATTCCTATTAGAAAGAAATATATTAACGGTACTATTCTCAATCACGCTTATTTGTGGCTTCTAGAGTTCAGTATTGCCGTTTGCTGACATAAAATTTATTCCAAAAAAACTCACTGAGCTTACAGAAAACCAATGTATGAGGGAAAGAATCAGTTGACACCATAAACCCACTTCTCTGCATTGCTAGTGAAACTAACCAACTCCTCTGGCTTAAACCATAACTTGATCTCCTCCTTGGCAGTCTCTGGACCATCGCTCCCATGAATGATATTTCTGCAGGCACAGACTACTAATCAGATTGTAATAACCAATAGGAATGCTAGTAACATACTTTTTTAAATATATTATTGAACACATTTTTCGTAATTAGTTCTTAAACAGTTAAAATAATTTTGAAAAGTAGATAAGTGTTTTGATTTGGAAAAAACTTATGTCAAGTTCAATATATTTATTTAATGCTGTTCTCCGATCAAAAATAAAGTTGATCTAGATAACTGATGTTAGCTTTTAATGTTTATCAGTTACCAAAATACAAATCCAATTTTGACCGAAAATATCACCAAAAGAATCTGTAGAACTTGACCTAAATTTTTGTCCTTTTAAATTTAATTTAAAAAAAATGTTGTTTAACATTTTTATATTACCAAATAATGGCGAATGCATGTGAAAAGAGAAACCATCATATTTTTTTGGCAGAACAGTTACCTCCCAACAATAACAGCCAGATCACCCCTGATGGTTCCAGGTTCTGATTTTTGTGGGTCAGTGGCTCCAATTAGTTTTCGACCATATGTAATAACTCCCTGTCCTTCCCAAACCTATGGCATCAATTTTTGGGAACAAAAGAAAAGAAGACAGATTAGGAACATTGGCTTGTTAGATTTTGTAAGGCCAGAGATTGAGTCATTTCTAACCATTGCAATAACAGGACCAGAGCTTAGGAAGTCACACAGCCCATTGAAGAAGGGTCTATCTTTCAGGTCATGATAATGCTTTTGGGCAAATTCCTTGGAGGGAATTATCACTTTAATTCCCACAAGCTTGTACCCCTTCCGCTCAAAACGAGATATAATCTCAGAAATCTGAAAAAGAATTTTCTTTGGTAAGCAAATCCTGAACTTAATTTAATAAGATGGGGGGTTATGATTACAACACGCAAACCTAAAAGAGGGAACAAGTGGGGACAAAAATGAAGTGCAGACAAAGTTGCATCTTCATATTGTTTCACAAACAAATCATAAAGAAGTGATGCTTCACTTTACCAGCCCTCTCTGCACTCCATCAGGCTTGATGGCAATGAAAGTGCGCTCCAGCTGGGTAAGAAAAAGCAAGCATGTGATTTGCACATTATAATCATATCAAGGGAAAAAGCACGCAAGCAAGAATAGGAGTGAAAATAAACATGGAGATGCTGTTGGAGAAATGTTAAGGTTACCTCAGCTGCATGCACCTCCTGATCTTGGAACATGTAAGCTACAAGACATAACAGAAGAAAAAACAGAAAAAAAATAAAATAAAATCAGCCGTTGAATACTGGTTAAAGGATGCACACTGTAATATTGTACAGCATTGAGAACCCACCGACAAATTCAAAGCATAAAGGAAACTTTGACCAAACTTCAAATTTAATCGGTGTAAATTGCTTTGATAATAAACAAATGTATACACTATAAACAATGCAACCTTGGAGGAAGATTTGTACACATGGCAAACAGAATAAGAAAATGGTAAATGTTAAATGTTATTTCATGGTTTTTCAAAATGATTCAAGGGCTTGTTTGTTGTAAATGCTAAAAGATCATTTTTTTTTTTCTATGTTAATGAAAAATACATGTTTCAAATTAATTTAGGTATGCATCTCATCACATTCAAGTGTTCAAAATCAATCCTATTGAAATCAATTTTAGTCCATGTTATACAGTTCATGTTGGTGATGGAGGAATATGTCAAGAGAAATAAAAACTAACAGGAGCGAATTGGAACTTAAAAGAATAAGCATGGATTGATTAAAGTTTTGAAATAGGTTTAGGATGTCTGCAGGGGATATTAAGGGAAGCAGTAAAGTGTATACTGCATTCAAAACCTTAATTTTATCCCCAGACAGAGAAGTAGTAAAATGTATACTGTATCCAAAAGGCTCCTCTTCCTTTCCAAAAAAAAAGCACATAATTTTACATCCAAATCAGATATATGACAATGTTATGATGGATGAGGACGCCAATTGTGACAAAATATACATATATAACAGTAACCAAAAAGTGAAAAAACAGAAACGGGTATGGTTTGAACAGTTAATGTTGACCAAACCTGCAGCAGGAAGAGCAACAGCTGCTGAAATCCAGGATGAGGACCCACTGCCAGAACCAGAACCAGCCCTCCCATAATTTGAAGCCAAAAAAGGCGCTTTGCTTCTGATTGAAAAAGCCGCAACCGCACGTCCTTCTGTGAAGGCCACATTTAATTTGCACATTTACATATCCAATCCAAGGGCCACAAAATATAAAAAGGGAGAAAATTTTAATTTTTTTGAACTCAAACGAATCATTAATCATGGTTGTGTTGATATCATCGAGATTTCATTTTATCACCGAGATATTCTTGTTAGAGCATAGTATAAAAGTTATAATTAAATAAAAGCAATAGAGAGAGAAAATGAAAGAATGATAATGAGAAAGAGAGAAGGGGATAGGATAGGAGGTAGTTACTTACGAGAGTAAAAACGAGAAGGCTTAGAAGCAGAGAGAAGGGACCTGGCGGCTCTGGAAGCAGATTTGCAAACCTGTGAGGCCATATTCTTTTGGGTAGATATTGCTCAGTGACGGAGCAGTGTAGAACACAATAATGTGAGATCAAACACCAAACATCATGGGCTCTTATTTCTTTTGCCTTTGCAATTTCGTCCTTCCTTTTCTTTTCATTTTTGGGGTTGGGACTTGGGACTTGGGACTTGGGGGTAGATGTGTAATTGGAAATATGTGATCACTGACCCTGTATTTAGGACTAATTAACCGACTTTACTGCATTGGTCAAACCTTGCCCACATGATGGGAATCTCATCCACCTCTGCGGTTAGTTAGTTTCTTACCCATGCACCTCCAAGTCTGCAACTCCCTCACATTGCAGCTTTAAAATATTCATTATTTTTATATTTTTTATCTTAAAAACAGAGGAATTCGTACCTATGCAAGCTCTACTTTATCTTTCCAAATAAAAAGCGAATCGATACGGTTCTCTGCTTTTCATCTCTGTCAACTGCCCAGTTACCACTATACACCGCTCTTCCCCTTTCCTTATGCAGAATGCATTTTGTGCTCCAACAAACCACAAACCACGGGTTCAAATAAAAATATTAAAACACAGCAAATACATTTCATCTACAAACAAATAATATTAAATTTCGAAGAACTGGAATAATAGATTTAATTTAAAATTAATAATATTAATTTTAAAAGATGAAAAATTCCCATTTATTTATAAAAAGAAAAGGTTAATTTTATCTTTCAATCACCAGATGCATGTATTAACGTGGCGATTGATTTAGCATAATCAACACAGATGGTGACATTGTCCTTGTCCCTCACGATTTTGTTATATAATCACGGATTTTATGGCATGGATGCCACGATAGCTGTGCGGGGAAAAATTAGGTAAAAAGCATCATTGCTCAAAATAATGATATGGTCATTAGCCTCTGGATGAGGTACTTCCAATAATTTTTAAAAAAATTATAATACAGAATCAGCGCAAGTTCGGCACTTCATCAAATATCCAATATAGAGGTGTAAAGGAAAGGGAGAGAGAAAAAAAAGAAGAGATACAGACTACAGGTAGGGAACAATGCTCTTTATAAATTCTTTTGTCCAGGAAAAAACATTACGAAACTTCTCTTTTTTGTCAAATACTTTACGTGGCAATGCTTGATTTGGACAAAAAGAAGCAATCTCATTTCCTTTCCTGATTGAAATTCCTTTTCCAATTGACGAAGGACTTGAGAGAAGGCATGTGTTATTTGTACGATAATTTATATTACAGTTCATATAACTTTTTTTAAAAATTTTGTTATTATATTACATATTACATCTTATATTTTTTTTCCCTTTTCTTCTCTGTTATATCACTTGTAATACAATATAATTTGTCAGATATATACAGCCAAAAAGAGAAAAGTTCATAGGACAGCCTCTAAAAGTTTACCAATAATGGATTAAATGCCTGCGTGGTTAACATGTTAGCCAGTTATGAATATAAAAGAAATTATCTGTAGATAATGACCCCAGGAAAAGAGAAGTCGCGGATCAGGTACAAGTCGCTTCGCTTGTGGACTCCACATGATTAACATGGTTACAGATCTGTCAAAGTTATCAACTGTAATTGTAAAGGAATTTAGCGTGTGTTGTACAAAATAACTGCTCACCTTTTTAACTGTCTAGTATCTTCCTCCCAAAACAGACTTAAAAGAGGAAAGAACAAGTTCGAATGTGAAACGCAAGCTAGAAAATATCTCCCTCAATAATTGTTGAAAAATATGGCACTCCATTGAGATTTGATTTTCACTTTTTACACCCGTGCTTTTCCATATCTTTTTAGTGATACTTTTAATTGAAGAGACCAACTCAAATAATGATTTAGCAATTTAATGTGATTATTTAGGTGAACTTCTGAGTTACACGTCTTAGTTCTTCTGAATAAATGTCTTATGGTACATTTCTTTCAAGGATGATCAAGTTGCTCTTACGAAAGTAAACTAGAGAATGCGACATTCTCGTGAGAAATACAAATTTTAAGAAGATATTTTTAAAGCGTTATTTTTTTTAGAACTTTTTTCTGTACCATATAATTGTACAAAAGAATTATACAACTACGGGAAAAATAACAAGAAAAAAAATATGAAATAAAATAAATGATGCGGTAAAGAAAAAAAAAATTGTTGTATAAATATATTACATAAATAAAATAATTCTTCTTTCTTTTTTGATACTAAAGAGGAGTAAAAAACACTAGCTATCAACTACTCTGCAAGAACAAGAGATGTGAAGATCTTACATCTACTAGATATATGGCGCTTGAATAATCATTACCACTTGAATTGGATTTTAGGATTGAGTTAAGCATAATCCCAGTTTCGATTTTCATATGATTTCAGAGCTTATCCTAATCTTGAAATTTGCATATTTATTTTGGTTTTTATTCCCATAATATTGGGTGGGAGTGGGTATCTCTTTCCCTTGACAAAAGAATGAAAATCATCCAACAACCCAACTACTAACTTTTACATCCAGACCCATTTCTTTCTCCCATTATTTGAATTGTGAAAAAAATATTAAATCATAAGCAGACATATTTTTTTAATTTACCCACAACTAACAAGAATGTTGCTCATGGAAATGTAATCATCTTGAAACAAACCCCTCGAATGGTCCTCATCTCAAATTTTCATTAACAGAACCTTTTGGTTACTGTTGGACGGTGATATACAAATAGGACCTATGGCTATGGCCGCAAGAAAGGGACTGCTAGAACATTGCAGATTACAACAAATAATGTCTAGAAACCCTCCAAATGTTGGCAAAATGTGATCTCCCATTTGCTCCTCCTTCCCTGGCTGCTACAAGAGCTTTCCAGATTGCCGTGTCTTTTTAAAGATGTTCAAGGCCCCTTCTAGTTTCTCAACCATCAACCACGCTCGTTACAGTAAAGTTACATGCCTACAATACAATTCTTTGCTAATCAGCATCTCCCCAGGAGACAATGAAAGATGCACAGTAACAAATCATAAAGCTGACCACGAAACAAAGAGATCACAGAAGTATAACCGCCACCCTTCTTGTAGAGTTTTTGTTAAGCTTTTTTCCCCCCACCCCCCTCCAAGGTGCTACAATACCCATTAGTCAGGTATAAGTATTGACTTTTTATGATTCATATTTAGACATCCCAACTCTAGTTTACATACATATGGAAAGGTCACAAAAATTGTACAGTTTAAAACCTAATGAATAGTTCAAGTCCTGGCTTTGCGCCAAACATGACAAAGAAATCATGAGTCATTATTAAATTGCTGAAAACATTTCAAGACATTAGTCTTATATTTGCAAGGTAGCTTAGCTTTACAAAGCCATTTCAACTCACCAAACAAAGCATAATTATGTTACGTCTCACTCAATCATTGGGAACTGATGTATCAGATTCCAATTTGCAGTCACTCTGTAAAGCTGATAACCAAGAGTCCACCTGAAAGAAGAATAATGGAGGGAAAGTACATCATTTGACATCATCACATGTGATGGAATACAGACTGTATTTAGAAGTTGATCAAAAGTATACCAAGGATGTAAATTACTTGAATATGTTCAGACTGAAAACTGAAATATAATAGTAACTACAACTAAGAATCGAATTATCTTAACTTGGACACACCTGTATCTTAGAATTGCTTGAGCACTCATAGCGTAGTCCATGACGAGTTAAAATATAAAAGGCATATTGATTATCATCGTTCTCTCGCTTAACACATGGCAATCTCCCTACTTCAACAATATCAGATAGAAGGGTAGAGTCCTGGGGACTTAGATCTGCAATTTTTCCCATTATCAGCAAGTAAGCATTGATGCGTTGTAAATGAAAATCAATCATCTGAAAGTTCGAGAATAAAATATATTTGATTGAGCAAACCATGTCAATTTTTTTTTTGTATGAAGATAGTACTTAAGGCAAACTGAAGCCTTTTCCAATTAGGTTAAGCATTTGGAATAGTTAGTCTTAGCATAATATGAGGACCTCTTTGACATATCTGTCAAATAAATTCCCTACTGCTCTTATTCCTCCATTTAAATTTGGTAGGGTTTGAGGCTTGTCCTGCCTTTGACATACCAAAGGCAAGTTAAAAATATTGATAGAAAGAATTCCTGGCCCTACTTCTAATAGCATAAGCTTCTTTCGTTTTGATTCTTGACATTTCAAAATTCAAACAAGCATGACATAGACTTCTTAACAATATGATGATGAAGTCTCACTATGACCTACTGATTTGAAAGAAAATATGCAAATCACAAACTTAAAGCAAGTAATGGAAATTATACTGGCCAATTGAGAGAAGGAACGATTCATAATTGCAAGGAACTTATTAAAAAAATTACTGAAAAGGAATTGTACATAAAGCTGGTGTTCCAATAATTGAATAATACTTTTCATTTCTCATTAACCCACATCAGAAAAAGCACAAACGCAATTTATCTACATAAAAAAATGTTCAGCCGAGTAAATTTTGATGATCTGATTAGTGCGATCATAGCATCTAACTGCAAAATGAAAATTAAAATCCTATTTAGTTAGAAAAAATAATTTTAAAGGAATGAGAGTGGGAATGGAAATGGAATATTCATTCTTATGTTTTGTTTGGTACGGATAGGAATGAAAAGATGACTTCATCCCCCTTCTATGTTTGGTATTTATAATCTGATTAAAAAAAATTATGATTCTAGGTTAAATAGGCTTGGCTTCGCCTGAAATGGACCAAATAAATTTTGGGTCAAGAAAGTCCAAGTCAGCCTGTGCTATCTCTCGGGTTAAAAAAATACAAATTGGCTTAAAAACATTTGAGCCTAACAAATGAGACAGATTGAGTGGGCCTTTTTATTTACATCTATATTTGGGTAAAATGAAATGGACATTCCATTACTTTTATGGTGAAATACCAATTCCTACAACTGTAAGAATATTCATTCCCTTGAGTATGTTTGTTTCTATTCTATTAACCTAACCAAACATGACCCGTTCCCATTGTCACTTAATTTGCTCCAATCAATTGTGAATTAAGTAATTCATTTGTAAACAAACATGATAAAATATCTAAATTCACAAGACTTATCCTGACTAAAACAGTTGGAGAACTGCATGTCAGCAAAATTTTTGTGTGCTTATACCAAGTACAATAACAAATAGAATGAAAAACAGAAAATTGCCTTAATCTATATTTTGTCATTGGATTCTTATATGCATTTTAGCACCAGCATAGAAAAGTTTTTTAACAGCATACATACCCAAAGAATACAACTTCAGAAACGTATTGACATGTCAGTATATTTTGAAAGAATGGAGGTGTGGAAGAAGAATATGAAACAAAGAATAAAGGTTTACTGCTCTAGGTTTGAAAACATTATTATTAAAACATAGTAATAATGGAAAAATGACAACTATGACTTGTAGGAAGGACTGCTACTAACTGCATTACCTGTACACAACAAATATAAAAATATACATGCTCCATGGAGAACAACAAAACGAGGAAGCCAATCATCTACTTCAGTATCATCTATAGGTGGAGGTTCTCCTGGTAGTGTTGCCCATCTCTATGGAGAAAGATCAGAAGAAAATGAGAGTTCAGCTTGTTAGGTAAAACAAAAATGAAGTGCAAGCCAATGAAACATAAACTAATGTAGAGCAGGACAGTCAGTACAGTTCGAATGTATAAATAACCAGATAGACGAGCAGACCGCAAAACTTCATCAATATGTTCCAACCTGCATGAAGCAAAATTATTTCAATCAAATCATTCTTTAAGGAAAACACATCAGCTCTCTTAAGGCATATGAGAATTGCCCACAGAAAGGAGGGGTTTGGGTAGATATTATACAGTAAATCTCTCTGGTTTCTAAATTTAGCAAGTTCAACTCCAAAAAAGACTAAAGAGTAGCTTCCTTGAATACGCCAAGGACTAGTAAGGAGTGAAATGGAGAATAATGAAAGCAAAAGGGACTTCATCATTTTATTCTTATTATTCAAACCATCACACATGTCTAGATTCCAATTTTAATGCCAGATTCTACACTCCTCTGGTGCTGCTTTTATCAATGACGGTAGTACACTAAGAGGATACAAGAATGGTAACCTAAAGAAAACTGCTAATTAGTGAACAATTATAATACATTGTGACACCGAAACCTTTAACAGCCCAAAGTTGTGGATCACTCACTGAGCTTTCAAGTGAGCTTCCCTCTCCTCTATGTCAGCAAGCTCTGATCGAAGTGACTCTACTTCTGCAGCCGTTAGCTCAACCTAAAGAAAATAAATTTTTATTGGTAGAATATAACAGAACTTCACCAATGACAAAAGATGCACACAGCACAAAAGCTGCTCAGATCAAACCTTTTCCTGACCTCCAGACCCCCATTGCAGGCCCCGTAGAGAAAACAAGTTCAACATGAAAGCTGCCCTTAATTTTCTTCGAGTCCGCTGATGGCGCAAGGACCTAAACTAAGCTAGGTTGAGTAACTTATTTCAAATAAATTCAAAGTCTCTTACTAACTATTGTTTATAGTTTTCTTCTATTTGTTTTTAACCAGGACACAATACCTTGAACTCGAAGGTTGATCAGTGGCAGGTTCTGTAATGGATGGTGTTCTACTCTCGGGAGACTCTATGCTTGATGTTGGAACTTGAAAGTGATTTGGGATGATCTTTAATTTTGGAGTACCATCATCCATGAAATTGATCTTCTTCAAGAGGAGAGGAAAGGCAGGCCTATTTTGAGAATGACAATAATGTTAAGGGTGACAAAGGGTTTATCCTGAAACAGTAACAACACAAAGTTAAAACAGCATCATCCGCATCACTTCCCCTAACTATGTCATAACTTAAAAGTAACTCACCAGTTTGGCTCAATTTGCAGCCCGAGGTCATTCCAGCAAACCATAGGAGTATGGCATGGTTGCCATGCCAGCCCTTATATGTATAAGAATGATGTTTCACCAACGTACATATATAACATCCACTCTTTACCCTCCAAGAATTATGGACTAGAACAAGCTAATAAGATAAGCAAATTGTTAGACCAGCAAAAACAAGCAGTCCCAAAAAACTTGCAGTTAAACTACTAAAATTGAAGAGAAAAGCCTGTTCCATTGAGTTAAAATCAGACTGATGTGCAATATAAAATCCGTGCATCTAGAAAGATCATAGAGAAAATGCTGACAGCAGATCACATGGGACCGAAAATTAAAGTAAAATGGCTTAGTTCTAGAGATGATATCAGACTAATCATCATTCATTGGTCTGCCAGCAGTCAAATAGACCTATGCTACCTTTTTTCTGTTCTTTTTTCTCTCTCAAGGCAAAGAAGTAGCTCCTTTACGAAGATCAAGTTATAAAGCATATTGAGACAATAGCTTTAGTTTAGTATTTAACCGGCATTTGCTTATTTATTACTCCAAAGTAAATAAGCATATTGAGTGCTTCATTATTATGTTTTTTTAAAAGCAAAAACCGATCACTCAAAAAACCTCAGCTGCTCACCTAATGCTCCACGTGATCAACCCAAGCCCTCACCCGCATTCATCGACTTAAACAATGGAACTCAGTTGCGAATAATTTGCTAGTTGCTACAAGATAGGGAAACAGAAACATCGGAAAACAAAATAAAAATAAAAATAACAATCCTTTAACCAGGATGGGAATAAACAGCAAAAATCGAAAGCAAATCAGAGTCACAACTATTAAACTAGATCAGTCCATATTTGCTGATTTACCAACCCTAATTCTCAAGAGTGAGCGAAGATCGAAAGATAAACTCGTCATTTAGCGGGGAAAGGAAAAACATGGAAAGCTACAAACTATTAAATAAATAAATTGAAATAAAATTATGGGTCAATTAAATTGAACATGTAGCATGACAGCTACAGCTCACAAGTGCCAATTAAGAATTATTACAATTTATAAGTGAATTTCAATAATAGAGAAAAGGGGAAAGAAAGAGAGAGAGTTGCATACCAGGTAGAGGAGAGGACCTAAGAAAGGTAGGTGATGATGGACACTTCCCTTTGTGCATATAGAAAGTGGTTCGAAGCCCATGAGTCATGATGCGGGTGTTCGGTATAGCAGTTCAAGTTTGCTATTGCGGTTATTGCGGAAAGACACTTTTACCCATCCTTTTCCCGACCCGCAATTTTAACGTCCAAGTCGTTGACATCTGGACCAGATAGATTGCTTTGTTTTTTTGGTACATTTAGATACATTGTCTCCTTCTCCTGAAGAAAAATATATATATGTTTTCTAAATATAAAAACATTTTGAAGCTTAAAAATCTAGAAAGTTGAAATATTCTAATATATTAAAAGTTTCAATTTAAATTATTGTTTTTAACTAAAAAAACTTATCTAATTTAGTTTTTAGCTAAAATATTTCGAATGACTACCTTTATAAGAGCTGTTTTGTTTCAGAATCAATTTGCTGGCTTTTTTTTTCTTTTATATTCTTGTTTGTATTATTCAATTTAAAAAATTATCGTTATTTAGACATAAAAAATTATAGTTATTTATATATCATAATTGCAGAGTAATATTCTTTAAGAATACATTTTACTGTTTATTGCATAAATTCTTACTATGCTGTTAGAATTGAAGGAACAATGTGGCATTGGTGTAATTTACTATATGCAATAAATTTAAAATTTTATATAAATCCAATTGTTGATGGCCTCATGCTATATAAGCATGGTAACGATGTCTTGATGACAAGATGCATAATTTTTTATTTGGTTTTTTGAACGGAATTAGCAGTGTAAAGATAAATACATGTTTAAAAGGTTTAATTGTATTTTTAATTTTTTTAAGTTGACTTATGTATTTTTATTTTTTAAAATGAAAAAATTTTATTTTCCTTATTTTCATAATTTTATAAATTTAATTTTATTGGCTTCCATTAAATTAAAATATTTAAATTATCATTTTTTTTATAAATGGAGGGATTTATTAGTATTAAAAACAAAATAATTTTACAATTTAAAAGTAAAACATTTTATAAGATGTGAAATTAGGATTTTAAAAAATATTTTTGAGATTTTTTTTATTTTGCTGAAATTTAATATTTTGAATATAAGATGATTTAATCAATTTAATTAAAAAATTAAGTAAAAAATATAATATTATAGAGTTTTGGGTTCAAAAAATAACGACTAATTAAATTTACTAAATTTTAAAAGTAAAACATTAAATATAATTACCGAAATTATACTTAAATTAAATTCAAAAGGTAAAAAAAATATAATTAAATCAAAAATTAAATTAAACATATTCACGTATAAAACTGCATTCATTGCAGTTTTATTTCCGAACTGCAGTGGATTCGATTCTGCCCCAGAAACAGAATTATAAAATTCTCTATAAAAGTTGAGTTTAGAGGGGAAAAAAGAAATTTTCAATTTATTAAAAAATCTCTAATATCTAAATCTTTAAAATAAAATAGGAGACTAATAAATTTAATATGGTGATCTTTTATTTACTTTTTAAAATATTATATAACTTTTTAATTTAAAAAACTATTTGTCCTTTCCTTATTTTTTAAAACTCAACTTCCAAATCATACATTAAATATTTTTTCTTTATTTAGATGATATAAAAGATAAAAAAAAATAGAGTAACATGTAAGTTATTTCGATACATAAAAATAGAAGAAAAAATATATTTTTTATCTTAACAAGTAAAAATAAGAAAAAAATATATTAGTAATATAAATTATATTTTATATAAATTTTAAAAAAATAAAATAAAAATATTTTTTATTTTATTTTTATTAATATAATATATACTTTTTATTTTTAAAAATATATAATAATTTCAATAAGTTAAAATGAAAAAACAAAAAAAAAACTCCTCCCTTTTTTTTTCACCTATTTAAAAGAATAAATTTTAAATGAACCTTACAAAAAAAAATATAATTCTTTTTTTATATTATAATGCGTAAACAAACATGATAAAAAATATTTGTATAACTCTATTTTTTTTCCATTTTATTTTCTCTCCTTGTATTTTAAATGAGACAAACAAAACACTAAGGCCCAACAAATTGTGGGACAACACTTGCAAGAAGATAAGGCTTCAACCAAAACTTGAAAAAATAACGTTATGATATGTTGACATGGCAGTGCCCACACGCACTAATATCGCCTTGTACATTAAAATAACTTCCCTATATTAAGTCAATACAAGTAGATGCAACGTAATACACCTCAGCCACGAAGTTAGATTAGAGCAATTCATTCTAACAATATATAAATGTTTTTGGGATTTGAAATCCTAGATTCTAAATGTTACAAAATTTGTTTTTGGAAATTAGGAAGTTCCTCTAAAGTGATAGTGTGTAAAGTGAGAATAAAATTGTATTCATTAAGTTAATTATATTTTTGAGATATTTTGATTCAAATTAATCAACTAAGGACACACATGTGGGAATTAGGACTTTCTTTCCTTATTTTACACATTTGTTATTAATTAACTATGTTGGTAAAGATCTTACAAACACAGTTATGATTTTTAACAAAAAAATATTCACCCATTTAACAAATCTTATCAGTATCTTATAATCCATCATATTTATCACTTCTCCATCTAGTTCAAGGTGTATAACATTAAAAAATATCAACATAACATTTTCCTTAAAAAAACTGTAGTGCTTACTATCTAGAAATACTGTTCAATTATAGAAGTAACAAAATAGATAATGTGGTTTATAATTTTGAAGTTTAAACCTATTCATGTTCCTTTATTGACAACTTGAATCAATAAACTCTTTTCATACAATTCTCAAACAATAAAAAAGAAAGGAAACATCGTTGGTAAACTTTGATGAATCAGAACCACATAAAAGAAATTCAAAATATAGTATGTTTTTTCATAACACTGTCGATTAGAAGCAGCCACCCAACTACCAAAAGTCCAGAAGTTTCAATTAGTAACAATAATACAACAAAAGACAGGAAAAAACATATTTTGTCTTGGAGTAAAAGGCCAATACATTAAGCAAAAAACAAGTAAACAATAAAAATACGAGTGTATTCTTGGAGGAAGAACTATTTTGTCTCCATCAAAATATTCATTTTTGTAATTGTATGAACATGAGAGTTGAGAACCATATTTAGCTTCTCTAAAATGAGGAAATGTATAAGGTAAAAGTAAGAATGCATCATATGTTCATTTTAAGTTAGTAAGATTACAGAGCATTTTAATTAAAATTAATGGTAGATACACTATTAATTTCTTACTTTATGCATTTGTTCACATGGGAACCATATACACCTAATGGTTGATACTCACAGGAAGCCTAACAATCCTAACTAGAAGCAAACTTAAATAGTAGCTTATGCAATTGGCAGGATTAGTAGGATCCTAAGTGAGTAGTAACCTTTTGTCAATTCATAAACGTATTTTGTTATGACTAAAAGTAAAAAGTGTAATCGGCAAATGTGAAAGACCCAACATTAACAAGGAGATTTTACAATACATACCAATATTGCCTTAATTTCTTTTTTAGACACTGGAGTTTTTTTTGGCTAAAGAGAGGTTTTCCCTCCCACTGATGCTGTAACTTTAGAACTTGAAAGGATAAATTAGCATCACCGGCTGAAGACGAAGCTTTAGCCACAGATGCAAAACATGTAATGAAATTTTCCAAAAGAATTAGAAACTTTACTTACAGTCAAGCAGAGATAATTAATTAAACATGCAATCACTCATCTTGAAGATCCAACTATCATCAATCACAAGAATAACAACCACTAAGTCATATCTATTAAGTGGGTTGGATACATGATCAACAACCAATGATATTTGGCTCTATCAAAAGGTAAATTTTCAATAAATACATTTAATACTCCTTTCAATCATAACATAGTCAAAACAAAATTAAAATCTAGACTGAACAAATATCCAAATCAAAAAGGAAAAGAAAATGTAAATAATAACAATCTAATCCTTCTTAAGAAGTAATTAAGCTTCGTCAATCTTAATCTTCTAAAGTTTGGACTGAGCATAAATTTACTTCAAGAGTGTCTGAAATGCCTTAGAACCGTTGGTGGGATGGGATGTGAGTAGAGAACATTTTTTTATTTACCATGAACATTTATGTGCAATTAAACTGAGCAATGATATATTATTATTTTAATTAATTATAGACAGCTTTTAACTACGCTATAAATCAGATAGTAAAATCCTGCATTATGCATCCATCATCTATATATAATATACTAAATAACCTTTTCATCAGAAGTAAATAAAATACAATAATAAATCTTGTAAAGAATCAGCATATAAAAATATAGCATGCAATGTATCCTACAATTTGAAAATAGATTATGATCAAATTATTGATTCTGCTGAAAAATAACAATAATGTGAAGTGAAATACAAAATGCCCGTACATAAAATGAAAATTAGACAAAAATAAATAAATAAAGGAAAAATAATTAGAATAAAAAAAATTGAAAGAGGGAGAGAGAAAGAGATAGGAATCAGAGGAGTTGGATGTCTCTTAGAAAACTTGATGGATTCTCTTCATTGCTCTCACTGATACAAAACTAACTCCGATTTCACAATCCAATAATTCTCAAAATTGCCCAAAATAGCCACACATGTAAAGCATGTCCACCGTCGATCGTTACAAGCGAAGCCCAATTTGGTAATGATGTAAACTCTCATCTCAATTTTCCTTGGGGATTGTAAATGTTTGGGCCTAGTTACTCAATGAACACTTTCAAACTGATTCACATGACCAAAAACATACAATATGTAAATTAGAAACCTTTTTGTTTTGAGATCATGTATCAAATGAAAATATTTTTTTTAATAATATTTTTCACTTAATGTATCTTAATTAACGCAGTCTTGGGTTGAAATCTTCAATTCATCTTCACATCCTAATAATCAGGGTGCTAGTTTGTTTGTAAGTTTTTAAAGCAAAAAAGACTTTTAAATTTAAAAATATTAAATTATTATAAAAATTATATAATTTTTAAATAAGTAAAAATATTTTAATTTTATAGATTAAATATAATAATTTATAAACAAATTTTAAAATATGTATTATAGAAGTACAATTTTAAAAAACTTAAACAAAAAATACTCGAATTCCCTTGTGATTATTATTTTGGTTAGTGGAATTTAAAAGAGAAATTTGAAGGAGGTTATTGTTAAACTTGAAATCCAAATCTGAACAAATAAAAATCGATTTAAATTCTTTTTCTCGCCTGACCTTGAAAATAAAGGGCTGATTTCAAAAAATAAAAATAAATTTATAAATTATTTACCAATCAACTTTTCTTCATATGTTTAATAATATATCTTTTAGTCAATAATTAAATATTAATTTATTAAAATTATAAATATTATTAAAATAATTTTTAATAATATTTTTTATATAAAAACAATTAAGATATATATATATATATATATTAGATCCGTTAACACTAGACGTTAAACTTTAAATTTACATTAATTTAATAATTTAATATATAATATATATATATATATATATATATATATATATATATAATCAACTAGATATTATATGATTTAACAATTAGATTAATAAATTTTACATTCTATATATAAGATTATTAAATTAGATTATTAAATTTATGTAAGTATTAAATTTGATATTTGATGTCAACAATTTTCAACTATATATATATACAATTTTAGAAAATAATTTTTTTTTTGTTTTTGTAATTTAATTATAATTTTTAAAATAATTATTACTTTTATAATCTGAATTTAAATATTTAAGTATATGTTAATATATTTATTTTAAATCTAAATCATTTATTTTTTAATATTTATATTTAAAATAAATTATCTTCTAATAATATTAAAATAACTTTAATGTATTATTATAAAATATTATTATTTTTAAAATTATTTATAAATTTATTTAAAATAGTAACGATATATTTTATTCAATAGTTTTTTATATCTTTATGTTTATTTACAAATGATTGTAAAATTTTATTGTGAAAGTAACGTTACTCAATTAAAAACATGATTACATAAAAAGAAGATGAAACGACAGGACTCTCGTTTTATTTAGTAAAGGATGATATGGTTTACGAATATTTCAATATTGTGATGAGTATATTTATTATTATTTTAAAATATTTAGTTAGTTTTTATTTTAAATATTTTATTTTTTAATTAAATTTTATTTAAAAATATTTAAATAAAAATTTACGAAATTGAAACAGTAATAAATATATAAGAGTTGCAATAAATATTTTCTATTTTGATAATATATTTTTACATTATTATTCAATTATATATTCTTATATAATTAAAAAAACATTATACTTAATACTTAAAATTTTAAAATAATATATAATTCAAATATTTTTCTAAAGTATATGTATCCGCATAATTAATTTAGAAAAGTAACAGGAACATACAAGAACGGGCTATTTTTATTTAAAAAATAACTAAATTTTCCGAAAGCTTATATAATGAATGGAATATATAAAATTTTAATAAATTAAATATTGTAAGATATCAAAATTAGTTTTTTATAATAGTTAATTTAAAATAATTTATAATCAGCCGGCTAAAATTAATTGAAAATCACATTAACAATATATATTTATTAAAATGTACTAGTTATATATACTGTCATTTCTTTCTAAATTATCATAAAGAGAGTCGTTTATTTTTGTAATAAAGTAATTGAAGTTCAAAACTTTTAATGGTTTATTGCTTGTTAATAAATATTTATATCCCAGTTGTGCTTACTCAATTTTGAACATTGGCTTCTTCTCAGTGTTAGCATGTGTCAACGAATATTGCGCTACGCACGGTTTCTTCCACTTCAAAAAATATTGGAATTTATTTGTTAATAAAAATTTTAAAGATATGAATCAAGAAATATTATTAATCTATTAAGTGATTATAATCATTAATCACATGATGTAACTATCATATATTTTTATTTAATACTTCTATTTTTGTTCTTTATTTTTTTAGTATTTCATTAAAAAAGACAACAACACTATTTGTATTTTTCTTTTATAAAACACAAAATTAAATATAATAGTAACAATAATAATAGATAATTAAAATAATGATGAAAATATAAGAATAGTGTATAATTATTTTGAAAAAAATAAAAAAAAAATTAATATTTTTACAACTAAATATAAAATTACTTCTTGTTTAAAATTTAAGTTAATTTTTTTAAATTAATATAAATCTAATTCAAGGCTACTTTAAATCAAACATACTTTATAAATTTATATTTTAAAACTAAAAAATGAAAATTAATAACCATTCCAAATATATTTTAAGATGTGAGTTGTAATAATATATATTCAAACAATAATAATAATAATGAATTGTGTAAGTTTTATCCTCTAATACTTTAGATATTTATTGTTTATCAACAAGTTGTTAAATAATATCATTTAAACAATATTAATAGGAAGATAGAGAGCTAGGGCTTAAATTCACTTTTCTTTGTCATAGGTAACCCAAATTCATAGTAACACAACTGGGTAACAAAAGTTAACTATGGTTTCGAAACATAATCATATTGACTTAGTCTGAGCTTAGTCTAATTTCAATCAAAACCGCGTTGCATAATTTCTCGACGACTCATTCTTCGTATCACTTTCTATGATGCCGTGATTTGATCTTCAACAGAGATTGAATAAGAAAGCAATGGAAAAAGAGTCAATACAATGACAGTTTTTTCAAGTAAAAAACAGAACTTAACCCTGATGATGAATTTTAAGAAGAGGTTTTAATTTTCAACACGCGCTTGCTTGAACTGTTTGACCAAGTTCCCTTGCATGTGTCTTGGGTTTTCTCCAGTTACTGTTTTGACAAGGTTGCGAAATTCAACTAGTCATTACCTCCTTACATCTTGAGAAATGGGTGAGGGATAAAGCTTTTGTTGCATATCCATCCTCAAATTTAACAGCTCCTCATAATCGACTATAGAACTTAGGTGTATGTATAATTTAGATTATTTTTGAGAAATAATAAAAAATTTGAGCAATAAATAATTATTTTATTTTATTTTTTGTAATTTGTTACTTAGGCATAATCAACTGGGACACGTTATAGTTTCTTTCTTAAAAGCACTTCCAATTTACTACTCCCTTCAAACCAGACATTTCCTCAAGTAGCCTCCTAAGTTACTTTATTAGAATGCAATTCACGACCATAAACTACTTAGCACTAAGAAGCTAATTTGATAACTCAGTTGTCTCCATCACTGATGGCATCACACTAAACTTGCAATGTAAATTAAGTTGAGCGAGTGTCTCACAATATAACTAATGAAGCAACGGGAGAGGTAACTTCGAAGATATGTCCTTAAAACTCCACACACTATTAATTAAACAAAACCAAAAATATAATGTTTCTCTAATGGAGGGAGTCACTTTCTTGAAATGGTCACAAGTTGTAAAGGTGTGGCCCATGTGTCTATTCAGCTCACTTCTGAAATGACGAATAAAACCCTCAACCCTTACGTGCATTGACACTTTCAACAATGACAATACAGTGCTTTGGACTTGTGTACGTAGATGTACACAAAAGTGAACCAAAATTTTCCTGTTTTCAAGAGCATAAAACAAAGTTTGAGAAAGCATGTAATTTGACTGTCAATCACTTGAAGCTTGACTAGTACTAATTTCCATAATCCTCACAAATTTCCTAATGCCTAGGTAGCTCATTGGCTAATAAAATTTCCTAGGTAACTTAACTTTTACTAATTTTTTTCTGTGCCCCAATTGACACTGCACGCTTGTACATAACCAAACCAAAATTATTAGTATAAATTCACTCTTTCCCTTCCGTTTTGCTCAACACTAACCACTCCTTCCCTTTTCCTTCTTTCATACAACCCTTTGTTCTTCATTGAGAATGATTCGCACCATATTTGCTTGCCTTGGTGGAAAAGTATCACGTAAAAAAGTGAAAGTAGAACCACTTGAAATCACAAAAGCTGTGTATAGAGATGAGTTAACCAAAAAGCAATCGCCAACCAGGGCAGTGAAGAAAACCGTCCGGTTCGCGGATACAAAACCTACCATATTGGGAGAAAACAGTGAAAAGGACTTTGAAAAAACAAGGTGTGATACCGGTAATGAGTTGGGAGAGAACAAAGAGGGGATTAGAGTGAAGATTAAATTGACAAAGGAAGAAGCGGCTCGGTTGCTATCAAAATGCAATGGAGGAGGAGTTCTAGAATTCAAGGATGTTGCTCGTGAACTTGTGTTAATCCCTGTTAACAGAGTTAGTATTGTGTCCGATTCCACAAACAATTTGTTGTAGTGAGAAGCATTACCAGCTTCTTCGTTGGGATCATTACAATCCTTCTATTTCTAGTATAATTGTTACAATTTATTTTGTTAAAATAGGAAACATTCATATTAGTATAAATTCTTTCTTGATATTAATATATATGCATAGGAAAAGGAGAACACTGGCCAAATCAAACAAGACAAGTGAAGCACCAAAGTCCTCTCAAGGCTTGGGAATTTCTGAACAGTCTTTTAAATTGTGAAAAATTGCAGATAAATATTCCTAAATCTTTATGTTGTGACGGCAATTATGGTTACAGGCCGCAATTAAAATACTGTATGTGAATTTTACTTGCAATAGTAACACTAAATAGAGAGTAGACAGACATTCTTTCTGAGCAGCTTAATTTAAAGTAGCCGAAGAATTAATCACAATAATGTTATGCACCCAATGTGACGTTTTTTTTTTTTTAGTATGCTTTTTATTATTATGTAGGTTTATGTAAATTTTGTCTTGTTTCTATAATAAATTTATACTATAATCCATATAATATTTTTTTCATTTTATCCTTTTTTATTATATTTTTATCATATTCCAAAATTCTCTTCTTTTTCTTTTATATTAGAAAATTATAAAATTTAAATTTTTACCAAGGAGAAAAATATCTATTATATTTAAAGAAATTTTTTTAAGTAATTAAAAGTATTTGAGAATGCATTTAACATCCTTTAACTTATGCACCAAACATACATGACAAAAACATATGGCTTAAATTTTTATTAATTAGATTTAATTTAAATGTCAAATATTTTTTTTTTTACAAATTCAATTATTAGTGGTTATATCTAAAATTGTGTTGTATGTGATCCAAATTAATTTTTTCTTATGAGTTTTTTTTATATCTAAATTAAACTTAAATAAGTTTTTTTTATATATTTTCTGAAAATTGTATATTTTGAGCAGGAAAATAATAAAAAATATAAAAGTAAAAATAATAAATATAATGAGTAATGTGGTGAAAATAAACAAATTATCAATAATTGATTGTTGAAAGAAAATGTAATATTCTGAGATGATTTTTTTTATATTTTTTGAATGTATATATTTTGAGAGAGAAAAATAAAAATAATAAAATTAACAGATAATAACTATAATGAGTGTTGTGGTGAAGAAGTTTTAAGGAGATAAAAAATAATAATAAATGTGATAGATAATGGTTGTAAGAATTCAGGAAGCATTGATGACAGGATTAAAAAATATTTCAGTTATTCTTAAATGGCAAAGTCAAATCGACTTAGCAAAATTATTACACAATTTCTTTATACATAATATATAATTTAATTGACATAACAAAATAACTAAACAACTATTGTTACATATACTGGAGCATTTATTATAGCAAAAATAATTAATACAAGATTTATTAAATATTTAATCTCATTGTATTATGAATATTTTTAACTTGAATAAATTGTTTTTAAACTAATAAAAGTTATATTTTAAAATAAAATTATAATAATTACGTGTGTTGTTTTTTTATTTTAGTTTATCTTTAAATGTTTTTGAAATTTTACTTAAATTTAAAATTATCCATACAATGTATGAGATATTTATTAATTATTATTATAGTTTATATTTGTAAAATTGATGATACGTTCTTAAGGTCTATGATATATTGTTCATTGTGAACTTTTGTTACCGTCTATGGGATATGTGAAATTAATTTTGGAACTTCAAAAAATAATAACAAAAGATTTAAATTATTTTTATTGATTATATTAGTTATTTAATTTATTTTTTTTATTATATTGATTTTTTAATATTTATTATTTAAATTAAATTATTATGTTAAAAATAAGATAACAATTTTTTAATTTATTATTATTTATATATAATTTTATTAAAAAATATTATATAAAATATAATTTATTAATTTTATTAATTTATTATTTATAATATATTTTTAATAAATAATTTTTTAAAATAAATAAATTTTTGTTTTGAAATTAAATATTTTTATAAATAAATTTTAAATAATATTTCTATAAAAAGTATTTAATTTATCAATAAAAAATAAATATTTCATTTAAAATATTTTAAATTTAATACTATAATATTGAAGAATAAAAAATAAAAAATTATAACAATATATAAAGGAAACAAAAATCTACAGAGTAACGTTAATAAGTAGTAAGTCGCTTAAATATTTTGATTGAAGTTTAATTTTTAGTCATATTTAAGAAAACATTTTAAATAAAATCTACTTCGATTAATGATATTTATATCCGAATGGGACTAATCTCTACACTACTGGCGCTCAACTTTCCTGTTGTTATAATTCCAGGCCAATTGCAAACATTCAGACACTCCCCAAATAGTCCTGATTATTTTTTTTAATTAAAGTATTAGTTTGATTTTTTATTTAATATAAAATAATTTTAAAGCTTAATTTATATTTAAATATTTTAAATAAACTAAAATTATTAAACTAATGAACTGGAGCCTTTATATAGAAAAAATATTTTTAATTTATAAATAAACTAATAATTATATAGTTTTAAAATATGATAGTAAAATATTATTATTATTAATTATTGTTATTATTTTTAAATAAATTTTTTAATGAATAAGCTTCAAAACATCTTAACTTACTGAATATAATAAATATGTCTAAATTAATATGTTGGTTCATTAGTCTTTATAATTTTATTAATATTTTAATTAAGTATTTGTAATTTAATTATTTAATTAAATTTGTACAGTTTAACATCTTGTAATTAAATTCTAACAATGGTTCAGAATTTGATTTTCATTATTTTTTATATTATATAAAAAAATTTAACAATTAAAATTATTAAATATAAGTAACATGGTTTATTTATCTTTTTCTCTGTCAGTGCTAATTAATACATTTTAATATTTTATTTTCTAAATTTTTTTACAAATATTTCTCTTTAAATATTTAAATTTAAATTTTATTATTGGATGATATATCCCATTATGAAATGGTGTTAAGAATTGAAATATTTTTTTTATTCTTTCATCTTTATCTTGTGTTTAGATAAATAATTTTAATATTTTAAAAAATTAAATATTTTTTAAATAAAAAATTTAATTTTTTATATTTTAAATTTTTTTGTTTAGATAAAAATTTTTATTTTTAAAATTTTAAATTAAATAATTTAACTTTTATTTTATATAAAAAAATTTAAATAAATTTTAAAATGTAAAAATAATATTAATGAATAAAAAATATTTAAAATAATATAATATAAAAATGAAATTTCAACATATTTTTAAATTAAATTTTAATTATGATTCTTGTAATTTTATTGAATTTTAAATTAAATTTTTATAATTTCAAATATTAGTTAAATTTTTAAAATTCTAAAATTTTTATAATCAAAATATTAGTAACTAATACCATTAAAATTTTATATATTAAATAGATAAAATGATATTTTTTTATTTAGTAAACTATTGGTTCTTATAATTCTATTATACTTGTAGTTAAGTTGTTATAATTTAAAATTATTATATTAAGTTTTATAGTTTTAAATTTTATAACTGAGTTATTAACAATTAACACATTTAAATTTTTATTTAATATGGATATGATATGATACTTTTTATTGGAAAATTTATATTTTTTATACTATTGAATTTTCATTTTTTTATAAGTAATTTATGTTTAATTTTAAAATTTATTTTTATTGGATAATGTATCTGGTGATATACAGATGTTAACATGTGAGAGAAATTATTTTATTTCTCAATCTGTAAGTTAGCATTGCTTAAGATGTATGATAAATATGTTGCAAGCGTATTTAGATTGCAATATACAACATTTAAATTTTGTAATATACAATATTTAAAAAAATAAAACACAAGAATACGTTGAGTTGGAATAGACATAAGGAAAAATGGTAATGCATATAATAGTTTGGATGAAAAAATTTAAGAAGAGAATGTAATTTTTTTAAAATTTAAAATAGTTTGTTTGAATAATTTTTAAAAAAATATTTAAAATTTTTAAAAAAATTAATAAGATAAAATAGAAGAATTTAAAATTTTATCAAAATAGGGGAAATTTTAGTTTTGTTTATTAAAAAATTATTTTAGTGGTTATTGATTATATTTTAGATGGTTATTAATATTTTTGAAAAAATTATTTTAAGTAATTTTTACATATTTTATCTTTTAATTAATATATATATTATTTTTACTTTAGTATATTTTTATAATTTGATATTTATTTATCTTTTTATTTTCATAAATTTAATATTATTTTATTTTTTCATAATAATATTACTGATTGATTGATTTTCATATTATTATAAAATATTATATTTTAAATTATTATTTTTATATAAATTATTTATTTTATTTTATTAAAAATATTGGATCATTTAATAAAAATAAAATTATAAAAATAATTAAATTTTTAAAAATTGTTTTAAAATTATTTTTATAAAATTTATTTAATTAAATTTAATATATTTATTATTAAAAATATATCAAACTTATTATATTTGTATCTATTATTTAACTATATTTTTATTTATTATTTTATATTTATTAACTAATTTAATAATTTTTATTAAATATTTCTAGTTTAATAATACTTTATCAATTTTTAATTTTTATTTAAATTTTTAATTTTTAATTTTTAATTTCATTTTCAACTTCAAATTAACTTTTTAACTTTTAGTTAATTTTAACGAATGTATTCTAAGTCAGCGCAAGTCTCCCATATGTCGTCTGACTTACTATGGTTCTCACTCGATTATGAAAACAAAGATAACTTTTAGTAGTTTCTTTAAGCAATCGTATTTTACATTTTTTTTAAAACAATTTTTATCAGCCATTACTTTACCCAAACCTGGATTTAGAAAATCTACTTGTTTCTACCGAGTTACTAGATATCATGCTAAACTAGAGGAGTAACCCGCGATATGCTAAGGGAAGTAAAGGAGAACACTTAATTAAATTTAAATTGTTTATTTTATTAAAAAAAATGAAAGTTAAAGAGAGTGCAAAAAATTGAAAGAAGGTGGCAAACTAGGAAATTGGGCTTTGCTCAACAAATCCCTTTTAAAAACAGCGAGCGAAAGTAAGAGCTGGAAAGTTAGAGATTTTTGCCATATTAAGCATTTTAATTTGAAAAAAAAAAAAAAAAGAACAATTAGTTGGTCAATAATGGTTTACGGAGGTTTCTGGTAACAGTATATGAGTTATAAATACTGGTTTGATATTGAAATGTAGAATAGAGAAATATTAAAAAATTGATTTAGGATAAACAACAAAAATAAGATTACTTCCACGGAGACAACCATTTCATAACCATAATCTCCACCCATGATTCACAATCTAAATGTGAGACGCAACCACAAGGGACCCTACTTCCACTTGGTCTCACTCGTCTTAATACAAACATAATTATCAGTCCGATTGCAACAACTATGCTTAATTAAAGAAATTACTCTCAATTATGGCAATAGTATAAATATTACAAAATCAGGTTATATATTACACGTGTGAACCATCCCATTTATGTTAGCAGGGATGGGAGTGGCATCTAATTAAGCTTGATCCACGTTTATAAGTAGAGAGACATCATTCTTCACACGTAAGCATTTAAACTACGCTCAAATTTTGTCTAATTTCTTTTACTAACTTGAGTTTTTCTTTATAGAAGCATCCCATTACACTAGAACAATCTTACTAGTCACCACCATCTTGCTACATCATCTCAGAACAATACCTTCATCAGTTTGAGATTATTAAATTGGGAGACAAAATAATGTTAGAAGAAAATATTGACACGTATAAAAAAATTATTTTGAATAAAAAAGGAAAATGTTGATATGAATAAATTGTTTAAATTATTAAAAATTTGAAATTAAAATTAAAAATTAAATTAAATTAGAAACAAAAATTACAATCTCGCCGTAATTGTATGATGGTTGTCTTTGGCACGTGAAATTTTAAATTTGTTGCTGTGGTTTTATTTTATTTTTTTGCTTTTTTTAATTCACGTGTCCTTAAATAGTTAAATTCTTTTAAATTAAATGATAAAGAAGTTATTTTTTATTATACTGCTTTAAATGAAGAAAGAAAACAGTAATTTTTTTTAAAAATGATTTCACCATCAAATCATTTTAAATTATTCAACGTTCAAAGTAATTTGTTTAAAGATTAAAGACTCTCGATTAAAAAATAAATTACTTTTTTTAGTGTCAATAATTATTTATAGCCATCCTTGGACTTTCAAAATTTAAATTTTTTTACTAACCTTTTTTATGCTTTGAAAAATAAAGAGAAATTAATCTACAATAGAAATTAGCCAACTAAATTCAGCTTAATGATAAAAAGTTTAGATAATTTATTTTAGTAAATAATTATATTTTTTAAATATATTGACACAGCTCTAAATTGTGATTGTATATAAAAAGTTTTGATTAAAGAAACAAAATCAATTTTACAATTTTAACATGTCGAATATATAATTTTTAATTTTCAATTAAAAATATTCTTTTTATAAAAAAGTATATAGCTTAAACAATTGATTTATCCCTTTTTTTAATTATTTATTGACAATTTTTTTTCCTTGGATTGGGCTCGTACTATTAGAATATTATTTTGAGCAAGTCACCCTGACCTCACCTATTCAGTCACAAATATTATAAGCATTGGGCACCATTCATTGGAACAATAATTCATTTATTATTTTCCACCTAATGACACACTTTTTTAATGAGAGACGCAAACCGACCGGTAATTATATTCTAAGCCTGTCTGCTTCTAGGAGTAGGCAATACTATTTATTAAATCAAGTACAATTATTTTTACGTCTTAAATAAGATTACGGTATGTAGACCTACAAAAATATTGGTATATATAACAACATTTTATATTAATGTTATAAAAAATTTATTTCATTTTAATTTTTATATTTAACAAAAAAATTATATGATTTCAGTTAAAAAAAATATAATATTAAATTTTCATTTCTTCATCCATAGACTAAAATTATATTAATTTTATTAAATTTACAGACTAAAATTAAATAAATTATTTATAAAAATTAAAGTAAACAATCACAATGATTTTAAGAAATAGTAATTTAAAATATAGTATTGTATAAGAGTGATCTTTTAAAATTATTTTATAAAATAATCATTTTTTATTTTTTACATTAAGAATTAAATTTATTTTAATTTTCTATTTGTTATTTGTTTTTTACCAATTATTTTATTGTTTTATTTTTTATCACTTTCATTTTAAAAATAGTTTATAAAAATTATTTTACTATATAATCTTTAAAAACGAAAATCTACAAGTAGAATCAAATATCCTCTTAACTAAGTTTTTTTTTATTTGAATAAGAGTTAACTTGGCCATCTTAACAAGCGAATTGAATATGAATTAATGAGTATCAGATATATTCCTATGTTATTATCAATATATTATATTTTAAAAGGATTTGGAATTACTTAAAAGAACATATATCGTTAACATTTTTTTTTCTACCTATGCAAAGTCTAAGATGTTTTAAAAATTTACTATACAAATATTTATAATTTGTATGAACGTTGCTTAATCTACACAGTCTTTCCCTATATAAATTTATATTTGAATTGAAAACTTATTTATACAATGACCGTCACACTTTATTTCTCACATTCTCTATAATAAATTTCTTTTAAAAAACAATAATTAAATAAAGCAAATTTTTATATGATAATCAATTTTTATATATTAAATTAAAGTTTTTATTCTAAAACAAAAAAGTTTTTAAAAATTATTTTAATTTTTATTGAGTTATGTGATTCTTTTACATAAGGTATTTAATTTTTTGAAAATTTTTTATTTCTTTTGAATGATAATTTTATTTAAATATTAAATATAAATATATATTATCATACATTTAAAATATTTAATAAATTAAATTTAATATTATTATAATTTTAATTGATTTTCATTTCAATTTAATACATATTTTTATTATGATTTTAATAAATTTTATTTCATTTTTAAAGTTTTATATTTTTATATTTTTATTAATATAATATAAATTTTATTATTATTTATAATATACTAATCAGCAATAGAAATATTTTCTATTTCTGATTTATTTATTAATAAAATTTATTTAATTTTAAAAATATCTATACATTGTACAAACAATATACGAGTTAAAATTTAATTATACTCTTGATGTATCTAATTTAGAATAAGTGTGCTTTTAATTTCTTAAATCTGTTTTAATCAATTATTTTTTTTAAATATCATAAATTAAATCAATTGAGTGATTTTATTTTTTAATTAAAAATTCACTGATCAGAATATTCAACTTCTTCTAAAATGAAAAAAATAATAAACTTATTTTTCTTTTAATTCTAATTTTAGATCTAAAATTTATTCGAAATTTCACAAAAATTATAATTTTAAACTTTTAAAATTTATTCATATTCTCAGACTAGCATTATTTTTCAATTAATTGGACAAGACATTAAAAATTTAAGGATTTGAAATAAAAAAAATTAACAGAAAAATTAAACTTATTTAATTTAAAAGGCTTAATTAATTTTGAAACTTCAAAAATTAAAAATACTTATAATTCAAATGCTTGACCGTTGAATACATTTGGCAAACTTGATTCATATATGCAAAATGTAAAATTGGGGTTGTATATTTGAAAATAAATGAAATATAGTCAAACGAGGAAAAAAATAAAAAAAAAGGAAAAGGAAAGAAAAAATCTGATAACAAATATAATACCATATATGATATGATGGAAAAGGGAAAAAATTATAAAATATATCGAGGATTAAAATATTATATGTAGATGTATATGTATTGATGGGAGAAAAATGAAATTCTAGAATGAGTCAAATGCCTTTTTTCTTCGTTCATTATTGGGAGAAATTGTGCTTTAGACTGCTGAGATTGGAGTGTAGTGTGAGTTAGCAAAATCAGTTGGTATCCCATTCCCACGAGAGGAAAGCGCCATTCATATGAATCATGAAATTCTGTATACTAAAAATGGCCACCTTTCCAAATTTCATTTTTTCGTCGATCCTCCTCTTGGTGGGTCACACAACAACCAGAGCGGAGTTCACATGTGAAAGCACGTTTTGCGAAAGCGGTGGACTTCCCATTCAGTTCCCGTTTTGGATGAGAGTAACCAACCAAAGCTATAGATGTGGTTACCCAGGGTTCGAACTCTCGTGTAGCAAAAGCACCAATAACCTCACCCAACCGTTGCTCACCCTCCCTGAATCTGGAGACTTCGTGGTGAAACTCATCTCCTTAGAGAGCCAAATGGTTTGGATTAACGACCCTGACCAGTGTCTCCCCAAACGTATCATGCGTGACCATGGCTTGAACCTCGAAGGTTCCCCGTTCCGATTGAGCGATTATTATACTTTCTTGGAATTTCAATTCCTGAATTGCCCTTCCAATTTAACTTCCTCTGATCTAGTACAGCCTATAGGTTGTTTAAATTTAAGTTCTAACGATAGCAACCTATCCAACTATTCGGTCGTGGCTATGAAGTCAAATCCTCCTTTTCCTACGCCGTGGACCTCATCGTGCCACCTTATTTCCACGGCTTCGGTACCGATTGCAGCTTCCGACACGCCTTGGTTGTTTTGGAGCGATTACTATTCTGATATCCAATTGCAGTGGGACATACCTAATTGCGGAAGTTGTGAAGCACGTGGAGGACGATGCGGCCTACTTGGAGACCCCAACTTTGATATTGCTTGCTACGATCTTCCTACCCAAGGACAGGGTATGTTCATATACTACACTTTGATTTCAATCCCACAACTTACTTCATATTTTTCTTCCGCAAAATAAATTTAACTGAATAATATGATGTTAATATCACAATTGTGTATATTACATTTTAGTAAATTTAAAATTTACAATCAATATTTATTTGTATTTTAAAAATATATTATACGTTAAATTGTTATTGTTTGATAAGGAATCAATCATTTTTAAGTTTTATGAAATTTTGAATTTAATCTGGATAATAATTTTTGAATTCTTCGGTTAAATTTATTAAATTCTCATCTTATAAAATATTTTAACATAAGTTTTTCTTAAAATAAATAATCTCTCTTCGTTTATTATAAGAACCGTTAATTTAAATTTAATAAAAATGTATATATATTTTTACTCTTATACGATACTGTTATATTATTGAACAATATGAAAGATCTAAATCCACTGCACTTGATCAAAACCTATTTGTTTTCTTCCTCCTCTCATCATGTGTGTGGAGGAAGAACTTTAATCCTCTCTGATTTGGACACAGAAAGATGAATGGACCGGTGAAGTCGCCTATCCAGTTGGACAATGTAGTTGGAACAAAATCCCTCTAACATATTAATCAACGTTCAAATCTTTGACTGTATGAAAAACAAAAACATTATTGAAATATTGTATCTACAAAATTTCTCTATCTTAAAAGAAATTAGTCTCAATTATCAATTTTGAAATACCTTAGTGCACCTATCATTTTAGCTTAGACTTCAAAATCTTCAAGTAAGTGGTAGGATAAACTCACAATTCATAATACCATGGATCCTAATTTTAGATAGCTTATTGTGGGCTTTTCTCCTTTCATGTAGGTCTTTCAAGGAGAGCCAAGTACGGTTTAAGTATTGGCCTGGGAATACCTGGATTCCTAGGTATCGTTGCGCTTACATGTCTTTTCTGCTGCAAGACGAACACTGGTGATGAAATTCAACGGAGGCAATCGAGCACTGAATTTTCTACCCTAGTTATGCCACATCCTCCTGTTGTTGTAATGGGTCTTGATGGGGCAGCCATAGAAAGATATCCTAAAACCCAGCTTGGTGATAGTGGACGATTACCCAAGCCCAATGATACTGTTTGTTCCATATGTCTTTGTGAGTACCAACCCAAGGAGATGTTAAGGACCATCCCGGAGTGCAATCACTATTTTCATGCCAATTGCATAGATGGATGGCTCAAGATGAATGCTTCGTGCCCATTGTGTCGAAATTTGCCGGAGAGATCCTATTCTTTTTCTACGTCTCTGCCATTATCGTCAACTTCTTAATCATTCTCATTTTTATCATTACTCATTATCACAATGTTTGGTACAAAATTAACTAAGATAGAAGCATCTTACCATGATTTAGTTTTTAGCAAATCTTAAGGAATGTTGGTATACATTTTTTGAATAATACAAAAATCAAATATATTAAGAGGGGAAAATAATATACAAAAACAGGGTTGTAATATTATTTATTTGTAATTACATGTATAATATAAAAGTTCTTTCGATTCAATTGTCGCATGGTTTTCTTCAAAATAATTTTGTTTGGTTATTTCACTTGTACATGTATCCGTGTGATGTAAGGGGTATTTAATAGTTCAATTTTTATTATTATTATTTATATAATTTTAAATAAAATTAATCAATTATTTATAAAGATTTAGATTATAATAATGATTGAAAAATTATCAAAAATAGTTTGTAAAAGATAAAATGTAGTCTATGATAATTTCAACAATTAATTAAATATAGTTTGAAACGAGTGCTTAAAAAATCGGAATTAAAAATAATCATATGTTTCTATTGTGTTATTGCAGTTGAAAAAAGTAAAATGATAAATTTAGCGGAAAGAGATTACAAAAGACTAATGTTGAGAATTTACTTCACCGATGATGCGAATTTAATGCCCAGAAAAATAACCTATCTGCGGTCATATTTTTAACATTAACGAACCAAAAGGTTTATAAAAATCGCATATCTAGTATGTTAAAGAATCAATTAAGCTTTATAAATATATTGTAACTTTGATAAACCAACCAAAAGATAATATGACCTATAAATAAATTCTATAAATGAAACACTATCAATTCTTCATGGATAACATCACACATTAATTATAATATGATGTCTAAAAATCTAATTAACTATTTTAGTTATCAACTTTTTCTTTTAGTTTTTTTGTGTGTTAAAAAAAATCAAAGATGTTAAATTAATAAATTATTTGATTGTGTTATTTCTGTTAATATAATTAAGAAAAAAATTCTGATTAGTTCCTATATTATAGGTAAACCTTCAAGTTAGTTTTTTAAATTGTATAGATCGAATATTTTAATTTTAAAAATTTTCACAATTCTTTTTACTATCCAATTTTATAAACAAAAACATTTATTTTAGTTATTTTTGTACTTTATTTCTTATATTTTATATTAAAAATGATTAAAATAACATAAAATTTTCATATTTACTAAAATTTTAAAATTATATTAATATTTATTAATATAAATTTTTCTGACATAAATTAAACTTTTAAATGTTTCAAATAAAATCACAACACTCAGTAAAATTTTAATATATGTTAAACCAAATTTTAAACGACACAAAACTATAAAATATAGAAAGGCAAGAATTGATCCCATCCATCAAATGGATATAGGAAGCTGCACGCATAATCTCAATCATCAAGGCCTGTTAATATCAGCGGTCAAATGGAAAATAACCGTTCTAAGTTTGTTTACCCTAGTTAAAAAAAAATTAGTATAATAATTAATTATATATATAAAATGTGTTTGGTACAATTTACATTTTATCTAAATAAAAAAAATAAAATAATCAGCTGAAATTGTTCTAGCAACTAGATTAAATAAGTAGCACTTTTTTAAATGTTATTTTTAGTCATTTTCAAGATTTTATCTACTAGGTGAAAGTGATTATTCTACTTTTATCTTTTATATATTTGATAGTTTTTTGTTTATTATAAAATATTATTTTTTATATTTTTTATTAATATTATATATTTAATTTAACTATTAAATATTTTATTTAAATTATTTATAATAAAATATTTAATATTTTTTTAAAATATTTTAAATATAAAATAAATATTATTTTATAGAAATAGTATTTAAAATGTATTTATAAGATTTAAAATAAATATTTTTTAATTTAAAATAAAAAATATTTATTTAAAAATACATTATAAATATAATAAAATAAATAAAATTATTAAACTCTTTTTTTATATTATATATCATAAAAATAACTATAAATTTATTTATATAATATTTTTAATAAAATATATGTATATATATAAATTAATAGATTAAAAAAATATTAAACTTATTTTTATTATAATAATTACGATTTAAATAATACAAATATTAAAATTAATAATTGATAAAAAATTATAATACTTAAACTTAAATCAAATAATTGTGTCATTATTTATCATTTTATTTATATCCACTAATTTTACCAAAAAAAATTTATTTTAGTCAGCATCTTTTTAATTTTTACTTAATTTTTCAGCTAATTTTCTAATTTTTAATTAATTTTTTTTACTAATTTTACTAAACATACATATAATTCATTATTATAATCAATTGTTTAAAAAATTATGTTTGATTATATAAGTAAAAATAATTTAAAAATATTTATTCTATTTAAATTGTAGAGAACAGAATGGCTTATTTAATAGTAAAATTGTAAAAATGAACACGAAGTTATTCATAATAATGTTTCTAAGTTAAAATAATATAACATTGATGGTAAAATAGAAAAATAAAAGTTTACTAAAAACAATAATGCGATAGATTTTTTTTATAATGATAAAAATAATAAACTTTGAACTCATACCTGATATGAATTATTCTAACTTCTCAATACATCAATTTTAATAATTTAATAAATTTTAATTATAAATTTATTTATTTTTTTGAAATTTTTATATAAAAATAAAAATTATAAGTTGCTTTTTAACCGTCGTCAAACAAGACATAATAAGTTTTACAATTTTTAAAAGAATCATCAAAATTAATTATTTCTAAACATACAATTATAAAAAATAATTTATAATTTTTTATTATATTTTTAAAAATAACTTATTTTAAATCAGTAAAAATTTTAAACTTATAATTAAAGGATATTAACATATTTTTAATTAAGTTTATTTTTAATTAAACTTTAAATATTAGTTATTTTAAATATAAATTCAACTATTACAAATAATTTCATTCTTATTTTAAAATTTTTCTAATACAAAAACTAATTCTGTTATTAATTCAGATAAAATAATTTTTTTAAAAGATATTTTTGTCTAATATATTCATATATAAAACGTATTATATATAGATTATTATAGTAATCAATTATAAACATAATTGGTTATTAAAATAACCTACTTTTTTGAATTAACAAAAATACAATTTACGAGAAACTTCTGGTCAAAGCAAGAAATTGTTTGAGAAATAAAATAATAATAATAATATTAAGTACAAAATTCAAAAAGTTGGTGCAATGCAATAATAATCTAACTAGTATGATTGGACTATTCCTTTTAATTAGCTTAACTTTAGTTTGCAGTCAAAAGGATCGATCAGGTGAGGTGTGGTGTCAATTTGGGGGTGATAAGGGGGTTAATTTGGTTTGTTTATTTTACCATAAAATTATTATAAATACTGTCTTTTAAGTTTTACACGTAGGTCTATTTTGCTATATTTTTTTTTTTAAAAACAATTCTAATGGCATAGTAATTTTTTTTCTTTTTTACGGTTTGCTTTTTCAACTTACGTGAAATATAGTTGACTAACCTGGGATGGGTGAAAATTTGTTTAGTTTATATGATTCAATTTACGCAAAATAAATTAAAATACAACCATGTTATTTTTAAAATATTTTGATAATTATGATAAACTAAAAAAATCATACAGACCAGACGTGTGAGAGGACATCAAATTTAATCTGCAAGGGAACCAATATTAACAACAATAATTCGTTGTACAGATAACAAGGAAATTAGCCTATACACAAAGACTGAAAAAATTAAAGAAAATATTCCTAAATATAAAATTATTTTATTCTGAATTCTGAATCTTATTATATAGAAAGTTTAACTATATTTGATATATAGAAATTTCAATTAAATCTAATAAGAAACTTAAACTCAAAAGAATACATTAAATTTAACCTTCAATTAAGATAAATAAATAAATATAATTATTATTGAATTTTAAATTAACATTAATTTAACAACAATTAATTAAAATTTGATTTAATTAAACTTCTTCACAATATGGTTACATAGACTAATTCATATAAAATTTAGAGTTGAATAGTTGCATCAACATATTTTCTTTCTTAAAATTTGTTGATGAAATATGAAGTGCTTATTCTATAATTTTAAAAAAATAAATTAAAGTGATGACTTTTATTTAACAAATTTGTTACCGTCAGGAATTTGTTGACCTTGTTAGGTGTAGGTGAAGAGTAAAGTGTGAAACTGGAAATCCCGGTGGGCACTGCAGGTCAGAAGTGGCTCCAGCAGTATGTTTTGTTAATTTTCTCTTCCTTTGTTATTGGTCAATCACGCATGCCAGGCAACTACGCTGCCCATTCTATTCTATTTTCCGAATTGACCATCGTTGACAATTACGTTAAAAGGATTGACTTTCCTTCTTCCATTTCTACTCTATTCTCTTTCCCTACATTTCAATTAAAACAATCACTGCTCGTCCAATCTCAATTTACACTCTCCACTTTTCCCTTCACTTTCTCATGCCTCCCTCAACCATATTATGTGTATTTTGTATCTTCTTTTTCCATCTTCAAACCACAAGAGGGAAACAGGTTAATTGCAACACCTTCACATGCGGTGATATCGATATTCAGTTTCCTTTTGGATTACAAGGATCCAATCAAGATCGTCGCTGCAGTTATTATCCATCTCCCACCTTCCAACTTTCCTGCCAAAACCGTACCCAAACTATTCTCACCCTCCCAAATTTCGGGGACCTACTCGTCAAAAGCATCGATTACGAATCCCAAAGCATCCGAGTCAACGATCCCAATGGGTGTCTCCCCAAACGGTTCTTAACCTTAAATAACTGGAACCTCTCCGGTTCGCCGTTTAAGTTAAACCCAATCATTTACGGAACAATTCCTTATAACCTCACCTTCTTTCGTTGCTCCTCCAACGTCACCGACTCCTTTCAATTACCGTTAATGCCAATTTCGTGTCTCAGCAACGGCTCCAACAATTTTTCAGTTATAGCTTCATGGTCGCGGCCTATTGTGTCCTCACCCTTGATGTATCAATGGTGCGAGGTGATTTCCTGGGCTAATGTCCCCCTACCGCGGTTGGACATGCCCATGTGGCCCTTGTGGCCCGATCTCAACAACGATCTCGAGTTGGTGTGGGCCCAACCCAATTGTAGGGACTGTGCACTTAGCGGCCAACTTTGTGGCTTCTCTAAGGATAACGGTCTTCAACTTGGGTGCTTCCCAGGTTCCTCTCGCCAAGGTATGTGTATCTACGTATCACTGCGCTTTCTTTTTTCTACCGGGTACCGGTAATTTTGGTTTTCGTAATCGGGTTTTCATTATGTGGCTATCGTTAATTCCCAACAATATGTGACGATGAAGTTTTTCTGATCACTTTGGATGGTTTAGGTTGTTTATTTTGTAGTTAGGTAATGCGTCGTGTTGCGATTGGTGAGCCAAATTGCCTTTTAAGTTTCACATCATTCTCTCAATTTAACAAGTCTTTTGCAAAAAGAGTACCAAACTTTATTTTGTTAAGTAGGCTATGCCTATGCTAGAGCTTGAAACATCAAATGTGTGAATGCTGTTTGATACGAAGGAGTGAAAGTGAGAGATTTTTTTAAACATTATTTAATTTAATTTAATTTTTATAGGACAAAAGAAAAAAAATAGAAGGAGCTAATTTTCTTTTAATTTTATTTTTGAACTTTTGGATTCCTTATAAGAGTGCAGAGATTAAAAAAATAACAATAATTTAATTGATTAAAAAAACTTTCTAAGTTTAAAATTGTATTTTGAAAATAAAAATAATAAAATAGAATTATTTTAAAATAATTTGTTTTTCCTTCTAAAATCATTTTCTTCCCCTGCATTAAATGATGAAAGGAACTCTAGCGAGAATTAATGAAATGTATAGCCAGAGCAGCTGAACTTGATTTGTTGCCAAACTTGGAACAACTTATTCCAACTTTTTCTGAAAGGGTTGAATTTGATCGTGGGAGTGGGGAGACCAGTTTGATCAAAATGGGCAATTTGTTATGAACGTATTTATTTACATGTGCAGATGTGAGTTTCTTGTTTTGGGCGGAGGAAAGGGGTGGGTAGTTTGAAGTTTGAACCTTTTCAGTGATTTCCAATTGTATGAAGACATATATTTTTCATTTGTTTTTGGGACACTTGGCACGTAATCTTAGATAGTAATTGCATAATAGAAGCATGATTACAATATTAAGTTGGGCAATAAGACAAATTACTAGAAGAGTCACAGATGAGTTAGTTTCTTCCAAGGCGTGAGGCATGCCGTGTGAATTATAAAATATTACTCTGTTAGTAAAGTTCGAGCATGTTTCACAAAAGTGTGATGAGTTTGGATCCATAATTTATCTAACTTTTTAAATGGATATTTATAATTATTTTTTAAAATATTTTTTTTATATTATTTATATTCTTCAAATAAGGGCTTACTTATAAATGGTGATATTCGGATTTTTGTTAACTTTTATCTATTATAAAAAGCTTTTTAAAAATTCATATTATTTTACATATAATTTTTATCTCTTATTTTTAACTAACCTTGATGATATAAAATTTATTAAATATTTTAAAATTCTTTTTTATGTTAAAATATTTTGTTTATTTCTATCCTTAATATATTTTTATAATATAATATTTTATTAATCTATTTATTTTTATTAGTTTATATTATTTAATTTTTTATAATAATATTATTAATTTTGATAGATTTATTTTTATATTATCATAAATATTATATTTTATATTAATTTTTTAATATATATATATTTTTTTATTTTATTTTATTAAAAATATTAAATCATTTGATAAAAAGTTAAAATTATAAAAATATTACTTTAAATTTTTTTTATTTATGTAAAATTTAAAATAAATATTTTATATTTAAAAAAATAAATTTTTATTTAATTAAATTTATATATATATATATATATATATTAAAAATATAACATACTTATCATACTTTAATTCATTGTTTAATCATATTTTTATTTATCATTTTTATATTTATCAGCTAGTTTAAAAACCAAATTTATTAATTTTTTTATTTAATCTATAATTTATCAATTTTTTATTTTTAAATCATTAACTTTCAACTAACTTATACGTTTAATTTACCAAACATATTTATAATAAAATTACAAATTATAAGTAACTAAAGATTTATTTTAAAAAATTAAAATATATAAAAATTTTGTCAATCTTTTTTCAAAAACGTAACAAAAATTAAACTGTAAATATTGATTTAAAAAAAATAACAAAACTATAACGATTTATAGAACAGTTTAATCAAAACTGCAAATATTGATTTAAATTAATTTTATCAAATACCTTATTTAAAGAAGAGAGTATAAGGAATAATTTAACTAAATGTCTTTTTATTGCAAAGACAATTTTTTTAAGCTTTCGAATTTTTTTCGTTGGAGAAAGAAAATTTGTGATAAATTGTTAACTATGTCTCGAATTAAATTTGTTTTAGGTGGTTCTTTTTACCTGACGACATGTTTAACCTACTATGATTGCATTAATAGTAAATGATTGAAATGAACATAAGGTTCTATATTATCATTTAAATAATACTTTCAAATAGTATTTATTTACATGATGACATGTTAATTAACAGATTTTTCTTTTTGTTGGTGGTGCATTACAGGTCTATCAAGAAGTGCTAAATATGGTTTAGCTATAGGAGTGGGAATACCAGGGCTCTTGTGTTTAATTGGATTTTCTTGCTTTATATGCAGTAAGGTGAGAATGATGACCCATCGTCGTCCACGAAGCACAGAGCTTCCAATAACAATTTCCCTAGAACCCATCCCTTATGTGATGGGGCTTGATGGTGCCACAATTGAAAAGTATCCCAAAACTCTTCTTGGGGAGAGTGGGCGCTTATTAAAGCCTAATGATAATACTTGCGCCATATGTCTCTCTGAATATGAACCCAAAGAGACATTGAGGAGCATACCCGAGTGCAACCATTATTTTCATGCAAACTGCATAGATGAATGGCTCAAAATGAATGGCACATGCCCGATATGTAGGAATTCACCCGAAGCATCTTCCACACTTTCTTTTTCTTCCTTCTCTCCCACTTCTCCATTGTCTTCTTCACAATAGATAGCCTCAGTCCAAGCAACATACATTTTATATAGCGTACATCGATAATATATACGGTTAATATGATTGCATATGCTATTATAATCCTTCTTTTATTTTTTTCTTTTCAAATATAATAATTAAGGATGCTATTATTTTTCTTATTATGAATAAAAGGGGTCACAAAAAATCTATAAAAACAAAGTAAAATAAGTTTTCACCAGACCCTAGCTTAGACTACTGTTATTGCTACATTAATAATGCATGCCAGTTCAAATATGATAATCGGATACATAAAAAGTGAGTTTTGCCATCACCATCCTACTACATGAAAAACTGAGACGAATTCAAATACAAATTTAAAAAAATAGAGATAAAACATTGAAACTCAACTCTATTAGGCTGAGTAACTCATATTTTATTTTAATTTTTTCATAAATTATATTCATTTATGTATATATTTTTAATAAAATATTAAATATATTTTAATTTATATAATATATAGAATAGAATAGGCTCAAAAAAGTATATTAATAATAATAAAAATATTTTTTTAGTAAAATATGAGAATTGGATATACATTATTATTTAAATGTTATTATTGACATACGTTTGAGATGAGAACATATCAAATATATGTATCTCTAAATTTGATCCAATCTTTATAGATAGAGTTTAGGTTCTTTTTAAATCCATTTAAAACTTTTTCTATCGAAATTAGATCAAGAACGAACGAATTAATGAATGTAAATTTAATTAATATACCCCAAATACACACTTGAGTATAAACATGTTATAATAAAATAAAATTTAAGAAAAAAGTTAATTTTAAAGGAAAGTTTATTATCATTTATATTTAACTATTTTTTAGTTAAAATTAGTTAATACATTTTCTATCATATCTTTCACTCTATATATTCATCCCTATTTAATCAATTTTCTATTATCATTTCTATGTAATTTTTTTAATATTATTGTGAAAAAATTTGTGGAATCCCCTCAATCTTATTTATACATAATATGTACAAGGTTCAAATTTTGTTATACGGGAGGATTTTATCATATAATTGTTTGGTTTTTAATAGCTACTAAATTTGATATTATATATTTTATATTATTATGTCCATCATAATTAATATATAAATATTACCTTTAAAAAAATTATTATTACAGTAATGTTTATTGAATTGCGATTGCGATATTTTTGTTTAAGATTTTGTTCCTTAACTCTTTATTTTATTGTTAAAAGGTTCACAACTTTAAAAGTAAATTTTAACTTTTTGATATGGTTGATAGTAATTTACGAAATAATTTCAGTAAATTAAGATGTGTATTCTATAACTTTTTAACAAAACTCTTTCATCTAACTTTTTAGGCGTATACATTAAAATTATTTTTTAGAAGAATGATATATTTTATTTCATATTTTTTTATAATGTTTATTAAAAATTTAATTACCAACTGATATACTATTAAAAGGGTGACTTAAATATATTTATCCTTGAATACATATCAAAATTTGAAATTAAACTTTTTTTCCTTTTTGTTTTTAATTGTTAAAAACTATAAAAGATACTTTCAGTTTCTCTATATTTTTTAATTAAATATGAGGCTAAAAATGAATAAGATTTTCATACAAAAATAAAACTATAAGAATATTTTTTGGATCTAACAAATTTATTTAAGATTTAAAGAGAAGCCTAAAAGGTGTTTTATTTCATAAGTGGATTGTTTATTTTATAATAAATATATATTAATTAAAGATAAAAATAAATGCTATTAACTTTATTGTTTACAAATTGTAACAACGGGGGTGTAGCTCATATGGTAGAGCGCTCGCTTCGCATGCGAGAGGCACGGGGTTCGATTCCCCGCACCTCCATCATTTTTAATATGCCCTTGGGTTATATGGATTGAATCAAAGCCGTCATTTATTTATTTTATAAATTCGAAGGTAAATGTACGGCTGAAACCAGTACGTTATCCATAGTTGAGAGTGGGTCACAGAACACTTGAACTTTGATTCACCTCCTTCTCTTAACCACCTCTCGTTCCTCATCTCTCCCTTCCCCAACAACTAACCACAATGTAATAGTCTCACCACACGCCACAGAGAGAGAGGACCCAATTCAAAGCCCTTTTTGAATTTCTGCTATGACTCTAAACCTTCGCACTCCTTCCTTCTCTCGCCTACTTCACCATCCATCTTCTTCTAAACACTCCGAAATCTGCGCCAACCACAACGCTCCTTTTCTCCCTCTCTTTTTCACCGCTTCCTCACTCCCCAACCTATCGAGGTTCCTCAACGCCAAAGCTTCCGTGAGCGAGAGCCATAATGAAATTTCTCATGACACCGCCTCCGACTCCGACTCCGACTCCGACCTATTGGACCAACAGCTCGTGCTCCGAGTCGTCGCAAACGCTAAAGACGCCGACGAGGCATTGCAGATGATCGCTGACGGCTCTTCCAGAAACGGAGGTATCGTTTCCGCCTCCGATTGTTGCTCCGTTATATCCGCTGCGCTTAACCGCAATAATCCCCAACTCGCTCTCTCCATTTTCTACGCTATGCGCGCCAGTTTTCATCAAGGTTATTTCTCTGCAGTTCTTTTTTCTTTTTTTAAATTTTTCAGTAACGTTGTGTGTTTACAATTCGATAACATTTTTGCTTGTGCTCGAGTACTGTGAGTAGTTGGCGAGAGTGGCTCTATGGTTGAGAGATGGAAGTGGTCGAGGCCAAATGCACATGTTTACACTCTGTTGATTCAGGGTTTGGCAGCATCGTTGAGGGTTTCTGACGCTCTTAGGGTGATTAAATATATTTGCGAGGTGGGCGTTTCTCCTGGTGAAGAGGTACGGTTTAAGATTTTTTCCTCTTTCCCACAGTCACTTATGGCATCCAATCACCGTTTATGTACATTGCAGATTGTTGTTCAGCTTTGAAATATGTTACCGGGGCAATGATGTTGGCAAAATTGGAATTGTTTCTGATCTCGTTGTATACCCTTTTTGTTATTGTAGGTCCCGTTTGGGAAGATAGTGAAGTGTCCTAGTTGTCAGATAGCTGTTGCTGTTGCACAGCCACAGCAAGGTATTCAGGTACTCCCGTGCCTGTATCAAACATCTATTCTATTATTCCTGATCCCTATATGGGTATCTTGATCTCGGGTAAGCTTGTGCTGCAATATTCATTTAATGTGCAAATAAATTGTGTAAATTTCACTCTCACATTGGACCTACTCCCACCGGGTTGATAGACCCATAACTACATCATTGCCAAACTTCCATTCCATGATCAGTATGCTGATATTGATTCCAAATTCATGCTACGAATACCTTATAAAGAAGATAAATTGATGTTCAATTTTGTTGATCTGAGACTGATTATGATAAAGCAATCTCAATCTCATTGGTCTTTATTCCACAACTCACCCTTTTTCTTTTTCCTTCAATGTTCCTGGATGTAAGTGTTGATAGACTTGAGTATTATTGACCTTTCTTGTCTTATTAACAAATTCCTTGATGGGACTTTGTCAATGAGGTTTAATCTTTGGTAGGTACTATGTACAGAACTAGGAATGAATTATTATTGCTAAGTTTCAAGTAATTTTCTGCTCTGGTTCTTTGTTGAGATACATGAAGCTATCTTTAAATTGGTTCTGTGAGACATATTTTTTAAATGAAACTCTGGATAAGGTCTCTTGTGATATTCTTGTAGTCATAGGTATTTACTATTTGTGACCTATATGACAGTTTTAAGGCCAACATGAACATTTCTGCTACAGATAGTTTCTTGTGCAAAGTGTCGCTACCAATACGAACTTGTATCTGGTGACATAGTCAGTATTCAATCAGAAGAAATCAGGTTGGTTAGTCATATCATTCTATTTTTTTCTTTCATCTATTCAATTAACAAAAAAAAAACAAGATTTTTAAATTCTACTGGCATAACTAGTGTGGTTTATCTATGAGTTTACTTTTAGTTTGGATGATGTATTAACTCCTTTATTGTTTGATTGAGTTTCCACTAATCTATAAATTTTATATTTTCCGTGGGAAGCACCATATGTAAGCCATTCCAGTGTTTGTTCTCCCCTCCCCCATCTTTATTTTGTTGTAACCAATGCTTGTTAATTCACTATGTATGTGTATGGTGTTGATCATGGAGTATTCACTTTTTCTAAGGATCTCCTCCTGCCGAACGCAGCATGGACACTACAGCATGGGAAAGGGGGTTAAGATACCTGAAACTGATGAAGCAAAGCATTCCTGCAGCTGTTCATTCTATTGTGGTATATACTCACCCCTCACCTTTGACATCTGATTGTGAGGTTGTCTTCTGATTACATAATCATGCAATAATTGAAATGGTGAACCTATATAACTTGCGTCTTAGTTGGTTAGTCAGTGATGAGAAGCCAATGAAACGATGAATTCCTTTTGGTGCAGTATCTTTTACAGATGTCTATTTATTGGTTACAACAAATACATCCTATTCTTCTAGCAGTAGAAATTTCACTGCAAATATATAATTTTGACCTCTCAAAATATAATTTTTATATGCCAATGTTAAACTCCTAATAATAAATGTTTGAAATACTTCTGCTGTGATATCTCTGCAGTCATGACCTCATTGGAGGTAGCTGCACTGGGTAAAGGTTTCATGTCCAGCTTTTAACCTATTTCAGCATTTCTTTTGTGTTTATATAATTTGTACAATGCTGTAAGCCTGTTCCCAATTTCTTGTTTCCTTTTGTATGATTCTCAGTTCCCATTTTTCATTGATCCTTTCGACTTGTTGTTTTGTTGAATATATTTTGGTTGGGTTATGTTTTCCTATCAATTTGGAAATGTGCTCTGAGATTTGAAAGGCCGGTGTTTTATTCATTATTTATTTAATATTAATTTGTTACTGAAATTACTGCATGTCAATTACTGATATCTTACCTAATATTTCTTTTTGTGATGTCTCACTTCTATTAACTCTTAACAACTGTCCTTTCTTCTCCTGCCATTTAGGTGCAGACCCCTTCTGGTATGGCTCGCACTCACAGGTTTGCTACTGAAACAGTCGATCTGCCAGCACAAGAAGGCGAAAGGATAACTATTGCTGTGGCATCTCCATCAAATATATATAGAAAGGTGGGCCCTTTTAAATTCAGTCCAAGGGCCCCTGATTTCTATCCTGGTGAGGCTATGTGCATAACAAACCACAAAGATGGGCGGGAATCACTACTATTAAGAGCCCCAAGAAAAGAAGAAAATTCATCATTACTCAAACCCTCACTCCTCTTTCCACTTCTTGCTTTGCTGGCTACTGGTGATGCTGCTTCTGGACTTATTGACCCCAGCCTGCCCCAATTCCTATCGGTTGTTGCAGTTTCATCTCTTGTTGTTGGGTCTACATTGAACTCCATTGTTCTTCCCCAGTTTAATCAGGTACTACAGCTAATTCATCAGTTTTTTTTTTCATTCAGGGAAGCTTGGTATATCTTCTCTCATCCAATTAGTTTTACTTCTCAGCAGAATCAATTTTCTGTTTGCAATGCCTTAGAATTTTGTTTCTCCTATTGAAAACTAACTTAGAAGGGATAGATGTTTCTTCAGTTGCTACTTTCTGCAATTTAAATTTCTTATTCATAGCCAAAACAAAGAAAACATAAATCCTATTCGCAACAATGGAGGGTTTGTACCTTGTTTCATTATTGCACATCCTAGAATTGAATTTAAGAAATAGGAAGAGAAGTGATTCTGGTATTTCCTTTCTAATTATGACTAGTTAACCCCTTTATTTACTGCTCTCACATTAATCAATCATGAATGTTCTCATGGAAGACATAACAAGCTCAACTGCATTTATTTATGGTTACAGCTTCCACAAAAGTCAGTAGAAGCCATTGCTATCAAACAACGACTTTTATCTCAATACGATGTTCTTCTGTCTCGTATCAATGACCTTAAAGAAGCTGCTGAAAAAGAGGTATGCTACTTGCGTGGCTTGTGATTAGCATGATAACATTGACCTTTATTTACTTATTTATGGGGAGCCGAGGTGTAATGTTTCCTTAGATTTTTTACCATTTATCCATCCTATTCTTCCACTTTTAATAGTATGTTCTTTTGGAGAAACTATCAAGTTCATCAAGGGAAGGGAAGATGTGATTTGCTTCGCCTCAGATATGAGCATTCATCCTAGCAAAATCTCTTGTGGGTTGAGTTCAGTTGAATATAATGTTATGTTGTTTAAGATGGAAATTTAGAAGTTTTTAATAATATGGCCTTTCACTGACAACTAGCACGATCTAATAATTGAAAATATTTATACCTAATCCACTCAAAATCATCCTGCATTTTTACATATATAGTGCTCTATATACCTTACTTAAATAAGAAGAAAAGAAGGAAGGACGGTTTCATTTCTGGCTCTAATTTGCACGAAAGTCTCGTGCAAAATGCTGCTTGGTAGAAAAGTCAGTCTGCTTGAAATTATGCAGAATAACATTATAATTAAATTGAAGCATTGGCAACCTAATTATTAGTTACTGATAGAAGGTGCTTAAAAAATGATTTTAGTATATTCTGGAAATTATCCAAGCAAAGTTCATTGATTTTACGTCTCATTTCTCAGGATGACAAGAAGATTGTATAAAAATGATTTCTACAGATAATAATTTCTTGCATCTCCTTCTGTGGAAATATACTTGTAGACTGAGTTATATAAATTTTATTTATATTTATGTTGTAGATTTGGATGTTAGCTCGAATGTGCCAACTTGAGAACAAAATTTCAGCTGTTGGAGAACCTTCTTATCGGTGAATTGCTATAACAACATCATATATTGCTGTTTCCAGAAGCTGTTTATTCCTTGATGACCATTTATTATATTGATGTCCTGAAGGATTTATTTTCTTTTGGTGTTTATTCCTTGGCCTAGTCTGAAGATACCATTTGTCATTTTATTTATATCCAGGACTCGAAGAAGTAAAGTCAAAAGGGTGCGAGAGAGCCTGCAGAACTCTGTCAAGGGACGGATCGAATTGATTGACAGCTATGCTAGGGTATGTTTTCTTTAAATGTGTGAATTTAATATCTTCTCACCTGAGAAGCACAAAAGAATGAGTTTCTCCTGGTTGCTTTTGCAATATTTATGTCAATAACATATTGATACTGTTTTTTGGTCAGATATCCTCCATGATTGAAATTGAAGTGGAGATGGAGACTGATGTTCTTGCTGCTGAAACTGCTAGCAATGTGGTAAACCACATAATCATATATTCATTTTTTGGTCATTATATCTTGCTATAATAAGTTTTTACTTAGCTGAGGCTCTATGTTTTGCAGGATAGTATCACAGAACAGATAGAGCAAATCATGGAGCTTGAAAATTTGGAGGAGGTATATTTTCTAAAATGCAAACCTAGTACCTGCTTTGTTGTTATGTTAGGGCCTATACTTCATTTCACAAAAGCTCACAAAAGTATTCCTCCCAGAATTATAATAAATTTCTAAGATTAGGAAATAGAAACCATTTCTATCATAGATTTTTCTTTTGATCTGAATTTCTAGCTCAACAATTAGGATATCCCTCCCCCCATTCCTACTAGGTACATGATTAAATGATTACAGATCTCCTCAGACATGTTGACCTGCTATGATAAATGAAAGATGTCATATATTCTATAGTGACAATCTAATCAAACTAAGAACAGGTCTTTATCAGGATGTTTAATATGATAGTAACAATTAAATCCTTTTAGCGTTGGGGCCTTTGCTTTGTTTTGTAACAGTCTACTTTTCTACACAGAGATGGAAAATACAAGCAGAAGCCAATGATGAGGCTGAAAGGCTTCTTAGTTCCCAGCCCATGCCTTTGGAAGAAGTTTAAAGATGTATGGATGCATATGGTTCATGCTGCTGCATCATTAGTTAAGCTTCACCTCCAGCTCAATGATCTTTTCTCCACTGAGCAAAAAAGCAGTTCCCAGTCAGTCACCTCTGCCTTTTAGCAGGCAAGTTTTGACATTTCTTGGAATAATCGCCATTATATCACAGAATGATTGCATTGTATATGATCAGAAATATGGGAGTGTGTGGCATCTAATGCAAATATTTGTTGCCACTGAAATCCGTCCTCACTGCTCTCAACATCAAAGGTAGATAACAGCAACGTGGTGTAAATTCGTTGCATCTTGGTAATATTTTATCAAGGAATAAATATCTTATGAAAGCATTATTTTTGCTAATTTTTTTCATAATCAGTCCCAAGTCCAGACTGGAAACACCAACATTTGTAAAATGTAAACTGCTGTCCATCTTGAATACCTTTGGATGGTTTTCACTTTTTCTTAAAAAAAGATTTTTTGAATTTTTATAAAATATAAGTGGAAAATTTTAATGATTTGAAAAATGATAGTATTTCATTGATATTTTTATTCTACTTTAAGGTCACAAGTTTAATATTTGTTGTAATGTAAGAACAAAAGGTAAGGTCAAAACAGATTCTCCTATAATTATGAGCCCATATCAAGGGTTTACTTGGAATCTATCTTTTTTACCTTCGTCTTGGATGTGCATATCGAGCATATCCAAAAGTCAATGTCATGATGCATGCATTTTACATATGATGTCTTCGAGAGTTAAGAAAACAAATAGGAAGTCAAATATGGGGAGACAACCTTTGGACACATGTGGCTTTCGTTTAAGTAGAAGTTAGAGACAAGTTGGGATGTACATAAAATGTAAGTTTAATAGGAGATGCATCATCCCTAGCATAAAGTTCAAAATTGAAGATGATATCTACTGTCATCAAAGTTTAAGTGTATCAAGTCCATCGTAGCAAACAAGCAGAAATAAAGATGACGTATTTAAGTAGAGTAGAAGAAAAAAAGGTACTATTCAAACTTAAGAAAAAAAATATCCCACAGGTACTCCTTCTGGCTTATATTAAGAATAAATTTGGAAAAACAAATAATGCTTCGTGGATTTTTTAAAGTAACTTTCATTAAGTGATACCAAAAACTTATAGAATCATAGAATATGGCTTATAATGGGAACTAGAGAGTATATGACTTGCTATGTTGTATAGAATTGAGAATTGGGCAATAAAAAGCTAACAAGAGAATAAACTTAAATGTAATAGAAGTGAAAATGTTGCACTGAATGAGTGAACATATTAGATAAGATAGATGTAAGAATGAATGCATTGGAGAAAAATTAGGGTAGCAGTTATTGTAGAAAAAAATAGTAGAATTTTACTTTAGGTGTTTTGGTTATGCGTGGAGAATATTTATTGACACCCTATCGTCAAATGTAGAAGAAGATTGAGAAAAATTATAGATAAAATATTTAAAAATAATTTAGGGATTAATAGTTTGTTAATAATGCTCTTTGTTAAGAATGACTTCTGCACCTTGCTTACATAAGAACGAGTTAATGCGTACTAATTAATCATCATCATGTACATTACCTAACTATTTTTACTTGGTGTATGTTTGGAAACCATTTTTCTATAAAAATAATTGTTTATTCTGTAGAAATTTTCTTACAAAGTTGAAAATGATAAATGATTATTTTCTCATAATAAGCTGAACCAACACATACACCTGGTCTAGGTTTGAAGATCCCTTAAGAATTGTTTTACTAAATAAGAAAGTGTTGAATATTTTTTAGAGATATTAAACATGTTTATATTTTCATTTAATGCCTATTTTATGAAAGGTTAGGTCATTAGGAGAAAGAATGGGAGGATATTATAGGAGGATGTATAATTAGTCATCCGTTAAGTATGCATGTGGTGGTATTTTTCTGGATTATTGTGGGAGATTCATTCTAGCCTCTATGGTCTTCGCATTTGCAAGAGATTGTGGCCTCCCAAATTATCATCGAGTCTAACCCTACCAGCGCAATTCATTTGTTGAATGCGGGATGCTCAGGCCTCACTCTTCATTCGATTCAATAGGTGTTAGGTGACTGAAATCAAGAACTTAGTTGAATCTTCAGAGACTATCAGATGGACACATGTCTTGAGAGGTTAAAAGCGTTTTTGGACACGTCATTTTGGGCTAGAAACATTTTTTGAGAGGCTAAATTTGTCACATCCTTATCTAGCGAATTGCACATTCTCGGCTTTCTTCCCCTCTTGTCATTTTTGCTTTTATGTTCGATAGTATAGGGGCTTGACTTTTTAATTGTTTTTTGTGCTATTGGCTCCATTTCCTCATAAACGAATAAAATAGTACAAAATAAAAACTAACAGCACAAAAGTTAGTATAATTTTACTCCCGTAAAAATTATCCTTCCATTAATACCCAACCAAACTTAGCCTGAGATAAAATCAAATGATTGTAATTAGTATGTTAACAATGATTGTGTTATCTGCGTTATTGTTCTTTATTATGTAATTTTTAATGCATTGTTTGGGTTGAAGTAAAGTAGGGGAGGGAAAGAATTTATTTTTTGGAGTTTGATGAATTTTATTTATTTTCTTCTGTTTGTTTGCATGTCTTATGTGGAATGAAATAATTAATTTCTGCAGGACTTACAAAAACTATTTTCTTTTCTCTTGGTTAAATTTTTTTGGTTTTAATTTTAAAAAATAAAAAATTATATTATATTAAAGTTAAATTTTATATTTTTAGAAAATATATATATATATATTAAAATTTATATTACTAATATTTATTTTCATTTTTTTCTACCCTATTCAAATAATTTATTTTTTCATTTTAATTCTTATTTTTCTATTTTTTTCTTCTAATTCGTTCTTTTCTATTTTTCAAATCTTCTAAAAAAACATAAAAGTCGGAAAAGATGGGAGTTCTAGACCGATGGCTCTTCCTTCTCGGGGGTTTGGTCTTGGAAAATTTGGCATAAAAAACCAATGAGCAACGAACTCTAAAGTCAAAACAAAACAAAGACCAGCACTAATCCAACCCATCTTGAAACACATTATTCATGTAATTATTAACAATCAATTAGGACCACATCAATTGTTCCCTCACAGAACGACACGTATTTCCTTTATCAGAAATTAGCTAACATTTATTTGGAATATTATAACGTCGGTGGGTTATGCATTTTCGAAGCTTTACAGAGTACAGATCAAATAGTGAGGCCCTTTTTGTCTCTTGAAAGATGAATAATCATTAAAGCTCACAATTGCTTCATGAAGTAATCTATTTATTTTAACTTATTTTACTATGATCTCTATTTTTGTATATAAAAAAAAAAGTACATGCGTATATGTTGGTGGGATTGGCTCACTTTTTTTTTTTACAATTATTCAACTTAAGTTTAAATTAACAATTGCGTTACTAAAATTCGGATTTATGATTTCCAAATTAGTATGTCGTCTATAATTTCTATCTCAAGTCTTCATTGAAATCTTAAGTTGTCCTCTCCATAGAATAATCTCTTCTTTGTTGAACTTTCGGGTTAGGAAAAAATAGTAGTACATACATAAGCGTTAACTTTTATCAATAGCTCCCCGCTTCCCCCCGGCAGTAGAATAATACTCAGTCATATCCTATGAACAAAGATCACAGATAATGAGGTGAGATTGTCTTTGATTAATGGTAAAAACTGAATAAAATTAAAGTAATGTTATGTTATGTTCTGTTTTCTGTGTTCGTTAAATTTAAAGTAACGTGTGTAAATAACAATATTTCTAATATAAAAAGATTGTTAAATTTTTTATGGATCTTTGTCTAATTAAACTTTTAGCAAATAAAAATAATGATTCTTAATTCCTCCCCCCCCCCCCCGGTTTATGTCTCACTAAAACATTTTCTTTTCTTCTTTTTAGCATTTAGTACAACATCTATTACTGATATGTATCTCAAAATCAATATAAAGTAGCCTATAAGATTAGCCTAATGATAACGAATTTAAATAATTTGTATAAGATTCTATACTTAAATTCCATTATCTTCATTATATATAAATAAAATCAACAAAGTAGACCAGAACATTCAATTGAAACTTGAAAGGGTAGCCCTCCTTATCCTTTTTGAGTATGATTATATTGTTTATTGGATTTAATTGAAGTATAGTGATACTATAAAAGTTTACTACATTATCATCTAATTATTAATTATTATTTAATTAAAGAATTTAATCAAAATATACTGATAATATAAAAAATTATATTATTATCTAATTATTGAATATTTTATAATTAAAAATCATTATTTTTTATAGTAAGTATTTTAAAAGTACATCTACAGTTATTTATAACTAGTTACAGTGTAAAATTTTGTATGTTGACTACATATCAAAATTAAACTTATTTATTATCCTATCGTGTAATTGAATTAATTATTATTATTTAAATTAACAACTTGTCAAATTAAATTAACTATTTGTCGGACATACAATTAATTATTTGTATGATTGAACTAATCATAATACATGTAACGTTAATCATGATATTCCCATCATTTGAGGGCTAGGATAGGATTCCGAAACTTGAAATATATTAAGAATATACCATCATTGCCAGCATTGGTCAATTTTCAATATAATGATTAGTTTAGATGATTCCATATTTTGAGTCTTCATTGATTTTCTTTTTTATTGCCTTTCGGGCTGTCTTTGTTTGTGCTCGCAAGGATAGATTGAAAGAGTACTTCATATTCCGACCCCATGCTCTTTTAGATACGGAGGCACTAATTCAAGGAGAATAGAAGGTCCTACAACGATAAAGCTAAAAGTTTTCAACCTTGCCTCAAGGTTTATTAACTTGCTATTATAATATGAAGTTAGGGAACTCAAAGGAGACAATTTTCTTATGATGATTGTAGTGTGCGTGTGGCTCCTCCAAGGTTAGAGCCACGTCCTAGCTTTATGTCCAATGGGGTAGTGACAGATTTAAAATTAGAAACATAATAAATTATATATCATATAAAATTTGAATTTGCTTCTTAAAATGAGAAAGTGTGTAAAATAAAAATAAAATGCAAATTCACCCTATATTTGAAATAGATTGAGTTTAATGATGTATTTTAATTTAAACCAATAGTAAGTATACTTTTACATCATTGCTTTACACGTTTTTCATTTTAATGAATTAAATGCATAAATATTTTTGTAATTCTTTCTTTAAAAATGCATATTTTTATAAAAATAATTATATAATCCTATTTTATCATTATTTGTAATAACAATACTATGTAAAATAATGTGCTATGAAAGGAGAAAAAGAAAATAAAGATCCATTAAGATGTCCTTTGTTTAGGAACAGTGAATCACGAAATTCCCGAAGGGTGTGGGCGGTTACAGTATCTTCCTATTTTATTTGAAAATACAAGCATGTTGACTTTTGATGGATCAAGTTTGCAAAGTCAAATTTTAAGGTCAAGCTAGACTTTGAATAATGAATTAAAGAGCAGCAATATCGTACGCACAAATTCATTTAACAGAAGAAGTGTAGGCACAATTAAAACTTTTAAATAAATTATAATAAATAAAAATAACATCATCTTCATTCTTTAACACCTTCATTCTATTCATAACTTATAAATTAAAAAACACTTATTTATATATATATATATATCATTAAATCAATGTATTACTTAAGTTATAACTTATAAATAATGGTAAGGTGTTAAAGAATGAAAATAATAATATTTTTATTTATTATAATTTATTCAAAAGTTTTAATTATATATATATATATATATTTTGAAGTGAATGCTGTATAAATTATAGATAGGAATTAAAATAAAAATAGATATGTTTTAAAACAAAATATATTTAATAGGATAAATTTTAAAAAATAACCATATTTAGAATAATAAACTTCAATTTAATATATAATATATATTTTAAGGTGGGTGCTGTATTAAGTATACATAATTAAGTTATGTTAAAATACAAAAATATATATTAAATGGTATTTAAATACAAAATATACATAATCAATTTAAATTTAAAATAAAAAATTAAATTAGATATGTATGTATGTATCATTATATATTAAATATATTTTTAATACTTGTACTATTACTCTCTTTTTTTGGCCGTTATAATTATTTTGTCATTTGATTCTTAAATTTCTAGAATGCATTTTTGTTTTGATAGTATGTTTATCACATCAACACATAATGAAGTTTATCTAACAAGAAGAACTAAAAACAAGTATTTTAATAAATTTGAAGAAAAAAACGATATGAATCAAAATAAAAAATGGATATTTTTAAAACAGAAAATATTTAATAGGATAAATTTAAAAAAATCACTATATTTAGAAGAATAAACTTCAATTTTATATAGAATATACATTTAAGGTGGGTGCTGTATAAAGTATACATAATTAATCTATGTTAAAATATAAAAATATATATTAAATGGTATTTAAAATATAGAATGTACATGATCAATTTAAGTTTAAAATAAAAAATTTAAACTAAACATGTATAATTATGTATTAAGTTTATTTTTAATCCTTATACTATTACTCTTTTTTTTAGCCGTTATAATTATTTTTTCATTTGATTCTTACATTTTTGCAATGCATTTTTATGTTGATAGTTTGGTTATCACACAAACACTTAATGAAGCTTATCTAACAATAAGAACTAAAAACAAGAATTTTAATAAACCTGGAAACAAAATGAAAAAGAAGATAGGAATCAAAATAAAAAATGGATATTTTTAAAGCAAAAAAAAATTTAATAGGAAATTTTTAAAAAAAATCACCATATCTAGAAGAATAAACTTCAATTTAATATATAAGATAAATTCAATTTATCTTTGTTAATATTTAAGATTATTTACTTTGTAGCATTAAAATTATCACAAGTTTGTGGTCCATATTTTATAAAAAATGGCTGTCCAAATAAATGATAACACGCCAATGATGTGATAATAAAGTATTTTTTAACTAACAATTTAAAACTAATCTCTTGTGAAATTTAAAATATAGAAATAGATTCATAAAGTTTACTACAAATTCATACACATTCACGAAACCTATACACTTTCTTAAGCGGACGAAAGTACTTTATAATAATAATTATTACAAGTAAACTCTATAAACAATTTGGTAAGCACAAATGTGGATTACTTAACCGTCTCTTTAGGCTTTTGCCAACATGCCATTCAAGTTTCAAACAGTCACCATCCATCCACATGCTGTCATGAGATTTCTAGTACTTGATTTTGACTCTTTTAGGAATGAAAAAAAAAATTAGGCACATCACTTTAATTGTTTTTAATTAAGATTAAACTTTTATTTCAATAATTAATGATTAAATTTTACGGCAGGAAATAGCGAAGTAAAACTATAATCAATGCTAAAAACAGCCTATCACAAGTTGTAATCTTTTAAGAATTAGTTGTCTTCGTCGATTTGTTAATTTTCCTATTCTTTACAAATCAACTATGATGCACGAAATAAAAATTTTAGTAGTATATTTATCTAAAATTTAAAATATATTATTAAGATTATAGAGAATTTATTCATGATATTTTATATTTTTTATAAAAATAATAAAGATATAAATCACCGGTTTGTGTGCATAAACATAGCCATAGATCACTTTTTTGTGTCTTTATTTATGTGCAAAAATCACTATCAGACTAATCCTTAAAACTGGGAGATGTTAGCTAAAATATTTAAATCTCTCCCATTATAACTAGAAAAATATTAACTTCTTCAGCTCTAAAATTAAATTTAATTATAAAAAATAGTAAATTTTATTAAAATAAATATTTATTATATCAAATATTAATAAAAGTTTATTGTTCTTGAATTCTTAAATTAGTTTAACAGATATTAACCTTGTTATTAACAAAACATTTACAAGTAAAGTTTGTGAAAAATCTTATTTTACATAACCGCTATTTGAAACACACTGAATGAAATTACTAACAATTAATAAAATATTAAAATTAATAACAACTAAAATTGAGTTAATATACAATAAAATTATTGAAAATGACATCTTAGTTTGTTAAATGAAAGTTCCCATTTATATAAAACAGTTATTTAAATCATGGAATTATTTACATGCATTTTTAGCTACCAATGTAATACACTAACACTTTTAGGAATTGCATCATTAGCACCTCAAATAGAACCATATTTCAGTAAAAAAGAAAATATACATTTACAATTCATTTAGTCACTCATCGAAAAACTTTATTAATTTAATCATGCAAAAGTCAAATATCCATCACGTTAGGATTGATGATCAATAAACTTTATTTACATTTATAGTTAATTTAGAGTTTTCTTGCAAATGATTTTTTATTACATAAAACGTGAAAAATATTGTTCAAATTTATTTTATTGTTTTTATAAAAAACTTATCTGAATCAAGAAATATTTTTAAAATTATGAAATTTTTAATTAATTATTTCAAATACAGAATCAATTATACCTTATATCCAATTTTGTAATTTCATTATAGAAAAAAAACTTCAATATTATTAAAATAAAATATATTGTTTAAAACAATTTTACATGACATATTCAAACGTAAAAATTATTTGACATTATCAATTATAACAATAATTAATTATAAATATATCCAAATAATCAAATACGAACATAATCAATAATCAAAATAATATACTTTCCTAACTGATACAAAAATATTTGCTACTTAAATATATATATATAAATTTCGCAAATTTATTATACAAAACTTAAATATCCATTGTGTTAGGATTGATAATTAATGGAATTAATTTAAATTACTTCAAAATTTATCTTTCAACCGGTTGAGTAAAATTTATTTATAATTAAATGATTTGAATTTAAGGTAAAAATTATAATGTCATACAAAAAAGTTGAAATTTAGTATAACTTAATTTATTTTTTTTCACATAAAGTTTTAGTAAATTTAAGTTGATAAGCTAACTGAAAAATTAATTAGAAGTTAAAATTTAAATTTTTTTATTAAATAAATAGTATTACAATTAACTATTATATTAGCTGATAAAAATAAATAAATAAAAATAAATTATTAAATTAAAATTTAATTATTATAATTGTTAGGGTTTAAGGTTTAGCTGATATGACGTATCTTTTTAATAAGAATTTTATTTTTAATAAATATTTTTCTATTTTTTAAAAATAAAAATACTTATTCTAATTTTTAGAAATAATTTTTATAATTAAATATTTATTTTATTTTTAACATTTCTATTAAGAAAAAATATTTTATTATAAATAATTTGAATAAAATATTTAATAATTAAACTAAATAAGTATAATATAAAAAATAACTTTTAAGTAAAATTTTGAACAATAGCAAAAATAATTAAAAAATACTAGTAGATACAAAATAAATATCATGCAAATAGAATTAAAATAATTTTTTTAAAAAATTAATTAAACATTTTATCTTTTATTTAATTGAAATATACCTACATGTTTAAAATTTATAGTAAAAAGTTAATAATTAATATTTTTTGTCAAATGAATTGAATTTTACCCGTTAAAAAGTCATTTTAATATAAAAAATGAATAACGAATAATACTGTTAGTTTATATCAAAGAATAATCCTGCGTTATTACCAATAAATGTCATTTAACAAAGTAAATTCCTGTTTAGTACAAAAAGAATATGATATAAAATTGGACATGTTAAAAGACACACTTATCAATTATTCCATCTTACGTACAATAATGTTGGAAAGGATGGTAAAAAAATGAATAATATCTTATCAAAATAGCAGTAACAAAAATTAATCAATGAAATTGTAACAGCTCATGACTCAACTTCCATTTTATAATGGTCACTCCACCTAGAGTGTAACTGCTATTAACCTTTTTTTAATCAACCAATCATTAATCCTAACCCTCCAAAGAGAAAGAATCAAGCTCACAAAAAAAAAAAAAAATGAAAACGAGAATCATTAGAAATTGGAAATTCTGGTGACTGTTTTGGAAACAATAAAAAACGCACAAAATCAGAACCAGACACACACCGAAATCCACGTGGATGATCTGGAGCTTCAACTATAAATATTCGGGAAAACAAAGTTTGTTTAAGATACATTAAAATAGTTAAAGTGGAATTATCATAAATTTTATAAATAATATTTTATTTACAAAATTTATAGAATTAAATATCTACAAATGATCTAATATTAAGATTAGATAGATTATAATATGATGTTAGAAAATCAGACTTTAACATATATAGTAGTATCAAAATTTAATGCAAGATAACAGAATTATAAATCACTTCATAAAAAATATTTTAATCATATTTTTAATACATTATACATAAAATAAATTAATGAAAATTTATTTATAAAAACTTAAATAAAAAAATACGTTCAAGTTTTAATAAAATATTTTAATTTTATTAATTCACCTAAAATAGAGTTATTTATCTTGAAAACTAAATAAAAGAAGTCCAGCAAAAAACATATGAAATATGGGTAAATAAAGGAAAGTAATATACAATAAATTTAATATGGAAGTCCAGCGAGAAACACATGAAATATGGATAAATATAATTATAAAGGAAAGTAATATATGAATTTAGTATGAATGTGTCACAGAATTCTGGCTTTCTCCAAAACATCCTGGCGCGTAACAAACTCTAACTTTTCCACTGCCGCCTATATAACTTACCCTTCTCTTTCTCTCTTATATTCTCATTTCAAAACTATTATTCATTAGTCATTACCGTTTACGCTTTCACTCCTCATCTCTCCCAAACGTTTCAATTATGCCAACCCAAACAATTCTCGTCACCGGTGGAGCCGGTTACATCGGTAGTCACACCGTTCTTCAGCTCTTGCTCGGCGGCTTCAAGGCCGTTGTCGTCGACAACCTCGATAATTCTTCCGAAGCCGCCATCTGCAGAGTCAAGAAACTCGCCGGAGAATTCGCCGATAACCTTTCATTTCACAAGGTGTGTGCCGCATCTCTATCTTTTTTTTTTATTATTATTAAAAAATCAATTTGGACTAGTTGACGGTTCTCAAATTTTGACGATTCTGTGTTTTTTATTTTTCATTTGGATTTAACAATTTTTAAATTTTACGGTGCTTTTGATTGGATTTAAGTAATTTATTTTTTGCTGGGTTCATTCCATCCTGTAAATTGCTGTGGGCCTCACCAACAGGTAAAAGCAAAAGTTTGGTGCTTTTTTTCCTAACTTCGAATAAACAGACGGTGACAGGTTCCAAATACGAGCGTGTTTAATTAGCCAAACAAGTACATAATGTACTTTTTTTGATGTGATGTGAGTTTGGATTCTTGCTGCTTTATTCTGTTATGAACTTCAGATCCATTCTTATTCTATCGCTTTCTGTGAGGTCTAATTTGGTTTGCAATAAGAATTGTGTTTTCTAAAATTTTCCCTCTCAAGTCAAATTTGTGTTGACTGTGTTCCAGCCAACCAATTTTTGTTTAATTGCAGACTCTGGTTATGATTTTTTATACATTCTATTGTCGGTGATTGTTGCTTTAATATGGACTATGCGTAATGTCCTGTCTAGCTTAGATGTCTTAGTTACAAACTTTGGCAGGGGTAACACTGATGCAAGTACTTCACTTTCATAATTTTTTGTGGCCTACATGAAGTCCAGAATATTTACAGTTATTTATTTTATTATGGTGATGACTGATTCTTTTCTTTGTACTTTTTCTACTGCAGTTGGACATCCGAGACAGGGATGCACTTGACAAAATTTTTTCATCTACAAAGTAAGGTTTATGCAGAGGTTTCTGTAGTTGAAAAAAGAAAAAATAAATGATTGCCCCTCACATGTCGGTGCTTCACGTTCTATTATTGTTTTACTTGATCACTAATCGTACAAGTTATAATTGTTTTTTATATACGTGCCTTTTTCCTCTAGGTTTGATGCTGTCATACATTTTGCTGGACTAAAAGCAGTAGGTGAAAGTGTGCAAAAACCCTTACTATACTACAACAACAACTTGATTGGGACAACCGTTCTACTTGAAATCATGGCTGCCCATGGATGCAAGAAGGTAAGCTCATTTTAGTTTTGTACTTCTGTGCACATAGCATTTCCATTTGTGAGACTGGAATCAAGAAGATCGCCTTGTTCAGTCTCAATATGAAGTGCAGTGATCCTTAATAAGGGGTCATAATGTCATATACATTTAGTACTGGTAGTGGAAAACTGCCAATTATTAAATTACAATAAACAGTGAAAAGAAAATTAAATAGAAGCTACATCTTAAGATGAAGTCTAGACCATTTTCCTCTAGTCCCCTGCTACCTTGAAGAGTCTTGTGGAATTGGTTAGCATTATATTTTATTGATGCTTCAATATGATTATTTAACTGATTTTATATTTCTTGAATGATTTCAGCTTGTGTTCTCATCTTCAGCAACTGTATATGGCTGGCCAAAGGAGGTCCCATGTACTGAAGAGTTCCCTCTGTCAGCAGCAAACCCATATGGACGAACCAAAGTATAACTAGGAAAATGTTTAGGATAGTGACAAAAATTCAGTTTTGATTTTATTTTTACTGATGGTAATGTTTGTCTTTTCAGCTTATTATTGAAGAAATATGCCGTGATATTTACCGTGCCGGATCAGAATGGAAAATAATACTGTTGAGATACTTCAACCCAGTTGGTGCACATCCTAGTGGTTACATTGGTGAGGATCCTCGTGGAATTCCAAACAACCTCATGCCCTTTGTTCAGCAAGTGGCAGTTGGCAGACGCCCTGAATTGACAGTTTATGGAAATGATTACAAAACAAGTGATGGCACTGGTGTATGTTCTCACTGTTTCTGACCTGCTTTAATGAACTTTTTTCTTGAAAAATTGCATCCTCACACCCTATACACTTTTCCCTTTGGTTTGGAATGTTTTTACATGCACAAGTCACCCGTCAACCCCTTTCTCATTGGATGAACTTTTTGTGCATGCATGTATTCCCATCCTTAAGATATACCCTTTCATTTCTTTAGAGGATCTTACAGGATTTTTTTTTCTCAGGTTCGCGACTACATTCATGTTATTGATTTAGCAGATGGGCACATTGCGGCATTGCGTAAATTGGATGATCCTAAAATAGGTATTAGTCCAAAATTTTACTCAGTATGCTTGTTTTGGTAAACTCTGTCAGAGCGGCAACGACTGTTGTTTTATTCATATAAGCCAATGATAATTTTTCCGTTTGGCCTTTTTTTTGTTATTTTAATGTGATGTTGGTAAAATCTCGTGTTGTGTGTATATGCAGGTTGTGAGGTTTATAACTTGGGAACAGGAAAGGGAACATCAGTTCTGGAGATGGTTAAAGCTTTTGAACAAGCCTCTGGAAAGGTAACAGACTGACGGTTCTATTTCTGGTCTTGTATCTGTTATATGACCCTTGCTGTAATTTTTTGTCATTTTCTAAGAAAGCAATATGGTTACTCATTTTCATTTCAGTCTCAGTATTAGAATATCTAAAAAATTGACACCCTATGCCATATTATATACAATTATCTTTATCCCTCACTTTTTATCTTTTTCCTATGTAATTTATACTATAACTTCATAAACGATTTATACTACACATTCTTTTTCTATTTTCCTTTGTCATATTACTCATTACATCACATACTTCTTTGCCTTCTATACTTTTTACTTTTTTGTCTCTTTATTGTACATTTTATGTGTAAAAATGTAGTAAAATTATCATTTTTCTTTTCATATTCATAAATATAAAACATACACTCCAAAGTGAAAAAGAACAACTTTTAGTTGTCAACAAAACACTATCCTTTTCATTAAATGTAACTTATCAGTTGTGTTCTTTATAAGATACAATGAAATGGAAGAATTGTGAAATAAGCTGAAACTAGGATTTTTGGACTGTAATATGCATGTGTCGTGGTGCATCCCTGGCTTTTTTAAACCTCACCTTCGTGTGTTTGTCCCTCAGATTGCTATAGACACAACATGAAAGTAGGAGAAAATTCCACTACATCTCATGCATAATATATTCGGATTAAGCTATTCTTCAGCACATGACTAATTAATTCTGGAATTTGTTTACCGTTCAGAAAATTCCACTTGTATTAGCTGGTCGGAGACCTGGAGATGCAGAAATTGTCTATGCCTCAACGGGGAAAGCAGAAAGAGAACTTAATTGGAAGTAAGTGTTAATTTGCAATATATTGGCTCCGAAGATTTGGTCAAGTTATCTAGAATTGTTCCTTTTCTTTTTCTCAACTTTTTTTCCTTGCAGAGCTAAATATGGCGTGGATGAGATGTGCCGCGATCAATGGAATTGGGCCAACAAAAACCCTTATGGCTATGGTGGACCTGAAGATTCCTCCCAATGAAATTGATGATCGTCAAATATTGTTGAATATAGTATATTTTTTTAACACGGTCAATGTCACACAAACAGGCTACTACTAATATAGTTTTCCCTGAAATATTGGTTCAGCTATTCTTAGGCGGAAAATCCTTCTCCCTCTGTAATTACAAGTTCTAATTACTTGGTAAAATCAGTAGTGGTTTGGTTTATTTCAATCTAATGATTCTATAGGTTCCGGGTTACAGGGTTATTGAATGAGCATTTTCATGTTCTTCTGGAACATGGATGCATCATGTCCTGTGAATCTAAACTACACATTTTACAGTATGACAAACAAGTATAATTTTATGTCACCATATTAACCTTACTAAAGTTTTACTGAGCATTATATGTTTTGTTCTCCCTTCCTTTTCCTTTTTGATTTCTTTATTTAATATCTATCGTTGAAGAACGAAGGCATAATCTCGCAATCTCTAACAATATGGGGATATGCCCGTGCTTTTACTGATACCCTGCAAAGGAGCATAAACAGCAGACATTTGTCATTCATCATTTTGAATTGGAAAAAAAATGCATACAAATTATTCACAAGGGTGCGGTTCATCTTTAGCTGGAGATTCGAGGTTTGCCAATAAAGCCATGGCAAATAAAAGATGTTGAAAAGGTCAATATGCGTCTTCTACCAATTCACTCGTTAAGGTGAAAGAAACAATGGAAGCTGCAAGTCTAAGGTCAAGGCTTCCACCATCTGGAATATATAGAAAGAAATTCACATTCTTTATATAACGACTGATAATTTAAAAAATATAATTTGCATATAAATATAATTGAATATAAATAAAAAAGATAATTATGTAGAATGCAAAGTTAATTCATTTTTCATGTTACAATCCTTTATTTAATGTATGGATTCTGGTGGAAAAAATATTGGAGAGAAAAAATATTAAAAAAAAGTTATTTATTTATATGGAATAAAATAATTGAAAAATAAAAATTTTAGATTGGATCTATAAAAGAAGTATCTTCAAGTGAAAAAGAAAAGGAGGTGAAAAAGAAGAAAAGTGCAGATATTTTTTAAAATAATATAAAAATATTTAAAATACAAATTGATTTTTTACTAAAAATGTTGTAACAAATGTTATTTTTATTAAATTAAATTTTCAATTGTTATTATAAATAGATTTTTATATAATTTATTTATTCAAACAATTGAAAAAATAATTTTTTTACAAATTCAAATAATACATTTTTTATTTTATTTCTTATCTTGTTATTTATTTACTTTTCTATTTATTTTATTTCTATTTTATTTTTTTTATTTAAACAAGAATTAATCATTTCAAAAGATATACGAAAAATATGTTATTTGAAAATAAGAAAATGTAAGATGATATTTGATTTATTTTTTCTTATTTTTTATAGAAGTATTATCTTATTTTTATTTTATTCATTATTTTTAAATTTTAATATTAGAATTGGTGAAAATAGAAAAATAATTTTTTTCTGTATAAAATATTAAAAAATAAAATAAAATAAAACTCACGTATCAAATATCATCCCATTATGCTCTTTTAATTTGGAAAATTAATGATTTTTATTACTCAAATTTTTTCAATAGTTGAGTTTTTTATTTTTAAAATTAAATAAATTTTATTCTTTTATCAATTATTTAATTTCATTTTCTATTCAATTTCATTTACAAATTAAATCAAACAAGTTATTTTAAGTTTTTCAATTTAAAATTTACTAACCAAACTATAAAAATATAAATTAGTTTAAATCACAAATATTTTTATTTGATGTATTCCTATTCGAATTGAATAGGATCGTTATAAGTTTTTTCTCTAAATATTTAATTCAACAATTCAAAATTTAAATTCAAGATGATTTTTTAAGTTGGATAAACCTTTCACAAATTGATTTTTAAGTTGTACAAACTTTTCACAAATTAATCTACATGTTCGATAGTAAAATATCAAGTTTCATTAAAAATAACTTTTAATTTCTTTTTTTTTAATTTTAATCTCCCATCCAACTAAATTCTTCAAATTTTATCAATTTTTTACTAAAAATTTTACTTTCAAACTTATTTTATATCTTAAATCGATACCAATTTTCAAATATTTTAACATAAAATGAGAAATTGAGAACTTTGGATAAAAAAATTTAATGTAAAAAATAAATTTTCTGTAATTTTAAAAATAAAAGGACACATTTGGCTCCATATTCTAAGAGAACCAAAATTACAAGACTAGAAGTATAATTAAGTAAAAAATATTTTGTAAACTGAAAAAAGAAAAAATAAAAATTTATTTGTTTTAATTTTGAGGCATGTTTCTGAGATGTGTATATAAAAATATAAAAAGAAAAACAAGTAAAAGGTGGGGATAAATTATACATAATATTAATTTTTAATTGATTAAATAATAAAACTGACAGAAATAACACAAAAATTGTATATTTTACACTTTTTTTGTTTTATCCTTACATGAATAATTTTGATGGTACCATTATTGATAACATTAAGCCACTTTTCAGAAATGAGCTGGTTATTTGGATTGGCAATATCAAATTGATTTGGATAACTCTTCAGTTTTGGCAAGACGATCAGGTTAGAATTCATCCCACCTAACAGGCAATTACAAGTTACAACAGTGTAAGTCAGATCGGTTGGAATTTTTGGATTGATTTTTTTAATTTTATATCTAAAAACATTAAAATATTAAAATTTTCCTTTTTATCTCTTATTTAATTTAAAAGTAAGACGGAGAAGGTTAAGCTATATCTGGTATCTTTATTACTTATGCAAAAACAACTTAATGCATGATTGGCTTTCTCTTGTATCTTCAGACTTCAATGCTATGTTATGGAAATAATTTTAATATTCAAGTTTTATTTTCAAAAAATAAATTTTATATAAAAAATAATAATTTTCTATTATTAACTAAATTTTATTAAAGTTCATAAAATTATATGCGAGGCTAATTAAATAGAAAAAAATGTTAACATCAACACTTAGGATTAATTTTAAGCAATTAAAAATAGTAAACCTTTATTAAAAAGAAAATATTTAATATATAAAATATAAAAAATGTAATAAATATGTTTTAATAAAAATTATTAATTTCATATGCTTAGAATTAGTGTTAAGGAATGAAGTTAATAAAGCTAAAATATGAGACACTGTTATGATTCCTTAAATCCTAATAAATCTTAGTTAACAATTAAGAATATACTGTCCTTGAGGTTTTCCAAATATATGTTTTTAATCTTTCGGACGATCATTGTGTCATATTTGAAAGCATAATCTAACACTAAGGAAACCAGTTATAAAGAATCATTTTAATTTTGCTAGTATTACCGTGTTGACTCATGCATTAAGTGTAAGTGGTGAAAATCTATATATTGTACATTAAAATAAAGGTCGCTAATTATATTCTTAAGATATTGATTAAAAAAAATTAAGAATATGATATATATTTTTTATTAAAATTCACCTTTAAGTACGTTAATAATCAGTAAAATTGCATGAATAACATTTGTAACTACGCTGACTACAAGAGGCTAGCTAGGTCGATTGGGATCAACGATTCTGGGCAATAGCAAAATCGTGGGTTAACCAAAGACACGAGCAAGGTGCCAATCAAAACCCCAAGCTATGGAAATGAAGCGAACGGAGAGCGTGACGGGCTTTTGATATAGAATGACAAACATGGTATAGTTTTGCAAAAATAAATGATAATTATATATATGGTACAATTTTTTTTATTTTAATATTTATATTATATTATAATTTTTTATTTTTCTTTCTTTTTATATTTCTCTTCCATTTCATTCAATATATTTTAAGTGAGGTGTGTAATAAACATTTTCCGTTTGCAAGTGACTTTGAGAAGAGACCTTTTTGTTGAATGATTTGCAACCAAAATAACAAAGAAAGCTTGAAGGAAATACTTGGTGGCTTGTTTGGGCTAGCTAGGCAGTAGAGGTATAGCTATGTATGCGAATTAACTTGAATTGCTTAAATTTTGTGTGTATCAATCAATTGTTAAATCGATTAGGTTGAGTTAATCCATAAAATAAACGAGTTAAAAAAAATCTTGATATGTGTTTGACCTGCTTTAATTTACGGGTTAGAGGATTAATTTGTTTAACATATTTAATTATTAAAACATATTAAATTATTTAAATATTTTAAAGATTAATAAAAAATATAAAATAAATTATAGTTTTAATTAGCGCGAAGGTCAATCCGTTAAATCATAGATCCAACTTACCTATCCCATAATTTTGTAGGTTGATTCCTAGCTCAAAGAAGAGGTAGAATCAAACAAGTGTGACTAAGATAATAGTGCTTGTAGGTAAAACTACAATAGTGGAAGAAATGGAAAAATAAAATAAAGGATTAAAAACTAAAAATGCACCTAAATCGAAAAGGAAGATATTAAAAAGCTTAGCTAATAAGCTTATAAAAGAAAGACCGATGTAACAATATGAATTAGAAAAAGCTATTAAAAGATTGTAAAAACTAAAAAGCATTGTATATATAAAAAAGAGAGAAAGATAAACTTGAGTTGTTGTTTATGATCACTGACTTTGAAAATTTTATATAAACAATTATTTATTAATCTTTCTGTGGGTTGTAATTAATTATAATTTTTTCTAATAAAAATATTTAATTTATAAGTGTGAATTTCCATGTAAATGTAGAAGTAGAGTTAATTAATATTTTAAATGATTTATATATTTAAATTTTCATTTTCATAACTTTTTAATAAGAGTTGTGAAAAAAATTATGAATGATAAAAAAATCTTATATTTTGTTTGGATGATGACGAAATAAAAAAATAGATGAAAAAATAAAAAAGTAAAAATTTGATTATTAATAAAATAAATGAAAAATAAAATTTGATTATTAATAAATTTGATTATTATTTAGATGAATAGAAATAAAAAATATTTTTTATTTTATTTAAATAAATGAAAAAAATTATTATAAATTTTATTTTATATAATTTTTTAAAAAAATATTTTTATTTTATTTTATTAATATTATAATTTAATTTATTTTTTATTATATATTTCAAATAATTAACAATTAAAATATTAAAATGAAAAAAAATACTCCCTCCCCATTTTTTTTGTTACGGAGGAGACTATAAAAATGTAAATCTTATAAAAAAATAATTTTTATTAATATAAAACAAATTAATTCAAATAAAAAAAAATTTACTCCATCATTTTCATTCTCCTCTTAGTTTCTTCTCCCATACATAATACTCCATCCAAATAAAACGCTGCCCTTTCAATTATCACAAAAATTGGAAATGGAGCATGATGACCTATGGAAGAGTGCAACAGTTTGAAGCTTTCCAAAACTGGGAGATAAATTATGACATTTTTATGTTTTATAAACATGTTTTTAACAAGTAAACCTAAAATCCGGAGTTTTAACTTTCATGTAATTTTGTTCCCAATATTAATACAATACACGAATAAAGCTATGCAGAAATCCATTGAGAACTAATATATCCCTTGAAATGCCTTTTGGTATATCCCCTAATCGGTGTATCTTGTTCAATATGTATAGTGCCTCTTATTTTAAAAACAAACCCAATGAAAGGGAGACTCCAAATAACAATGGGTAAAATGAAATTAAAATTTTTTCTATACAATAGACATAGGAAATGATATTTAAACAATCCCTATAGAAAGCATTTAAGAGTTATTGTATGGTGTTTTCATAAAATAAAACAAAATTTAAATGCAGTTATTATAAATATTTTTAATGTAACTTTTAAATTAAAACTAAAGTTTCATCTCAATAACCAATACCATAAAAATCTATCTTAAAGATTAATATTAGATATTAAAAAATTTATTTTTAATTAAAAACGACACTAAAAATACTATAATAATGTACCTCGATTTTATCCTTATACAAAACATCTGAATTGCCATTTCATCTTTTGAATGTAGCACTCTCCTCTCCCTATACCAATAATCTCAACTCTCAAGATTCATCTCATACTTATAATCATGACAAATTTTATAATAAATTCAAAGAAAAACTGCATATGCAATTAAAAATAATTAACTACTAAGATAATATAATTCAACATTTATTTTTAAATTACGAACGCTTGCTTGTTTATGATAAGTTCCACGAAAAACTGCATATGCAATTAAAAATAATTAACTACTAAAATAATATAATTCAACATTTATTTTTAAATTACCAACGCTTGCTTATTTTTGTCAAAATATTATGTTGAGAATTTAAGACACACAGGCTGATAAACGATTTATTAAAATAATAAATAAATAAATAAGTTGAGAAGTTTCCTTATTTAAAACTATAAATCTAAATAAAAATATATTCAAAAAATTATTGAAAATAATTTGTTTGGAGGGTAAGATATTTTTAATTTTTCTGATTTATATTTTTTAATAAAAATATATTATTTAAATTAAAAACAATTATGCTTAAAAAAGTTAATAAGATTGAAATATACGATTCAATTTGTCTGTTTAATAAATAAATAAATTTAAATTTATTAAAAAATGTTTTTAAATAATTAAATAAAATTTAGATTTAAAAAAAATCTATTCAATCTAATCAAAGATATATTTATTTGTATATATTATACATTTATTTTAATATATTATATTTATATAATATTTATTTATATATATATTAATCTTATTTAATAAACTTTAAATTTATAATTTTTTTAATCAATCATTTGTATAACTTTTATCTATTAATTTTTTTTAAATATAAACTTTTAAATAACCTTATAAATTTTATAAAATTTAAATCATACTTAAATTAAAAAAAATTAATAATAATAAATTTAAACTTAGATTTTAAATTTTTTAAATAAATTAAATTTAAAATTTAATTCAATCCAACTTTCTTCCATTCTTAAGTAATAAATTTAAGATTTATTTTTTATTTTTTTAACATTAATGCTTATTATATATATAATAATAATTTTAATCTGATATTATTTATACATATATATATATATATATATTTATTATTATTATTATGCGTTAAAAACTTAATATTAACAAAAATATTATATATTTTACATTTATGTGTTTTACATTTACCGAAAAAAAAAAATGTGCATTATGTGCGATGTCTGGGTCACCTTAAAATCAATAAGTAGTAGCAATCCAAAGCTGATAATTATTAATTTGAATCTCTAGTAATATAACATTTATATTATTATTCCTATTAAACAAATGATGTCAATTAAATAGGAAGAAATTTTCTTCCATTCTTTCTTTAAGGAAGAATTGTTAATATTTTTTAATTTTAAATATAAGAATTTCAGTTGTTTTTTAGTTTAGTAATTTTTACATTTTTTATATTTTTAGTTTATTAGGTAATCTATGTTAATAAGATATTTATTTATTTATTGTTATATCAGTTTTAATATTCAATATTATGAATATTTTAAAAATATAATTAAAATTTATAATATGTTTTTAATATATTTTATGATATTGATAAATTATTATTATTATTATTTTAAACGTTAAAAATTTAAAAATTAATAAAAATCTTATATATTTTACATATATGTGCGTTACATCTACCAAAAATACATGTGCATTGCACATGTAGAATGTCTAGTTTACCTTAAAACCAATAATTATTAACAATCCAAAACGATGATTATTAATTTGAATATCTTCGAATAGAAAATTTATAATTATGATTTCTATTAAACAAATTATATTAATTAAATAGAAATAATTCTATTTTTAATACTTACTTCAGTTTTTATAAAAAATAATTATTAATAGTTATTCTTAAATCTAAAAACATAATATTATTTTTTTAGTACATTAGTTACTATATTTTTTAAGATTTTTCTATTCTAGATAATATTATCAATATTTTTAAATAAAATTTAAATTTATAATATATTAATTTTTTTATTAAATTAATAAATTAAGTATTTATTTTATTTGCAAAACAACCAAATTTTTTTATTACTATCAAATTATACATTATCACATCATTAAAAAAGTTTAACTACATGGTTGAAATCCATATGTATATATCACGCTATAAATTATGACATTAATATTTTAAAGTTGACTCTTTAAGTGTGAACTTTTTGATTAAAATAAAACTTTTTAAAAATTAATTATTAGTATGGGATAATTGTTATTGCGAGGCAAGCTTACATCTTTATTTTAATATAAACTAATTAATTTATTCATGTTATACATGGATTACTTATATCTAATAAGATTAAACATGATTAAAATTATATTTATTAATTAAATATATATTTTAATTAATCAAATTTAAAAGCATTTGTAATGAACATATTTATAACAAACTTTTCAAACTTATTTAATGCATAAGACTGGTTCAAACAAATTTACGATCTTAAAAGAGACAACTTTTTATTTATTTTTTACTAACTTGTATAGGGTGAGTAGGTCGTAAGAAGATTTATAATGTATTTTGTTGACATCCATGGAACTTGGGAGGAGCGTAAATTTAAAGCTACCCAAGTGGTGTATATGTTATAATTTGGATTAAGTTATTCATTGTATAACAATTTGTTTTATAATACATGAATCATTTTGAAAAAAAAAATTATTAGTTGTATTATATATATAATTAAAATTAATTTAATTATTACTATTTTACATCAAATTAGATATAAACAAAAAATATAATATATATAAAAATTGAATCAACTTATTTTAAAAATAATAAATACTGAAACCATTTTATAAATTTAACAAAATTAACCATTAAATAATTTTTTATTATATAGATTAAATATATAAAAGTTTACAAAAAAATTTAAATCTATTATTTTATCAAATAATATTCATTTAACATATAATATATTATTTAAAATACAAATATCTGTTGATTGAAAATTATATATATAATTTTAAATTTTTTAAAAAGTTGATGTGTATAATTATTATATTAATTTCATATTATTTTATAGTTAATTTTTTAAAATTTATATTAGAAGGAGAGCTACATCGTAAAACAATTTTAATATAGGTTATTCATAAATTAAATTAATAATTGTTATAAATAAAAATATAACATTTTAAACAAAGAACAATTAAATAAGTATCACCTTATATGGAATGTGCTTGTAAAAAAAAAGGTTGTTTTACTTAATGCTTCTATTTTACTAATTTTATGCTATATAAGGGGTGCACTGTGTTTATATACATTGATTATTGTGATTCATAATTATATTAATTCTTGGTGTCATGGTTATTTTTATTCTTGGCATTTAATGTATTTTTATTTTGAAAAAAAATTTAAAACGTGACAACATAAGTAAATAGTGCGTGTTAGAAATTTATAAAAAAAAATGTCAACTGTTAATATCCTAATTGCTTGACTTACATAAATTTAAAATTTAAAATATAAATATAATTTGACTTTTAAAAATAATGACTAAAAAAAATTATATAACATGCGGGTCGTAAAAATCTTATTTTAGTTCATAATATTTAATTACTAAAATATTAATAATAATATGTAGATAGCAATAGGTAAATATGTAATCCAACTTAATTTAGTTGATTCCTAATAGTTATAATTTTTAATGCCTTAATTTTCATAATATTGATTGTCTTGGTTTTTAATTACTTTATTTATATCAATATATTATTTTTTAAAATATAAAATAAAAATTTAATTAAAATACCTTAATAATATTTTTTATATTATCTAAAATATATTTTAGTTGATTAACAATATATCAAATTAAAGTCGTAAAAATAATTAATCATTTCATAACTTCTAAATAAACAAGTAAAAACTTCATTAAAGGGTTTAATACCCTGTCAATTTTCATCTCCAAGAGCTGGAATGATTGGTACAAATTCATGTTGGTTCCATTCAAGGGTGAATGAATGAGTTGGACAAATTTGGACTTGGATATTTGATAAATGAATTAAAAAAATAATATTAATTCGTTATTTTCTGTTAAAAGATTTAAAAAAGTAATTATTTATGACTCAATTTTAATAAAAAAATTTATCAATGATTATTATTTCATTAGGATTTACAAATAATTTATAAATATAAGATTCAAGAATTTAACCTTAAATTTTGTGTTTATCATAGAAAAAGTGTAACTTGATGAACTAACTGTTAATAATATAATATATAACTTATTAGTTTAATATTATCCTCTCGTAAAAATTAAAATTAAACCTCTAATTATATTTATTCACCCTAATATTATTTTATTTATAAAAGAAGCTAATAAAAGAAACTTATTTAAAAAATATCAATTATTTTCTTTTCAGAAAATGTAATTACCATCACAGAGAGAACAGTGGAACGAAAATCGAGGGGTGGAGACAGGGATTGACCAAGCAGTAAAATGCATTTCCATTGCATTACAAGACTTTTTAAAAACGGCTGGCCCGTTGGGTGTGTTGCTTGAACTTGCTTCTCGTCCCTTTTCAAAACAAGTTCCACACACTCCATACAAAACACTACGCGTTTTCCCGTCGAATGCCCCAACCACAATCGACACAGCACCAAACAAACCCAAGCTCTCTCTCCTCTATTTCTCTCTAACTGTCGCCGGCGATCTGGCAGTAACAGATCGCGGCTACATCTGAACCCGATCCAACGAACAGATCTAACAAATCCGAATGGAGAACCTAATCTCTTTGGTTAATAAAATTCAGAGAGCTTGCACCGCCTTAGGTGACCACGGCGAAGCCAGTGCACTCCCCACTCTCTGGGACTCTCTTCCTGCTATCGCCGTCGTCGGTGGCCAGGTCTCGCCTCCGATCCCTCTCCTCTCCGCCCATCTCTTCTCTTCTCATCTCATAACGAATCTTGTTTCTTTCAGAGCTCCGGAAAGTCCTCAGTCTTGGAGAGCGTTGTCGGCAAAGATTTCTTGCCTCGTGGATCAGGTTATCATCTCTCTCTTTTTCTCACTATTTTCCTTAAACTCGGTGCTTCTAATCGGAAGTTTTGGAGAATTTACGCTTGCGAAACGTTTTGCAGGGATTGTTACGCGGCGACCGCTTGTGTTGCAGCTTCACAAGATTGATGAGGGAAGCAGAGAGTACGCGGAGTTTCTTCACCTCCCGAGGAAGAGGTTCACTGACTTTGGTACTTTTTTATGTTCTCAGTTATAACCTCTTTGTTTTTTTTTTTTTGTAAATTAATAAATGGTTATATATGCGATGTGCCTCTCTCGCCAAGGTTTTGTTTGCCGATTTGAATGTTGTTGACCGATTTCAATTTCTTTCCATGCATGACAATTAATGATGATCTCTAATTTATGAAGTTGCTGTGAGGAAGGAGATTCAAGATGAAACTGATAGAGAGACTGGACGAACCAAACAAATTTCAAGTGTCCCGATTCATCTTAGTATATATTCTCCTAATGGTGAGTTTGAATTTTGTTTTTCCTTGTTATCTTCTGTTTTGTCACACATGTATTGTCATGTGTTACTTAGATATGTCAGCTTGGTAGCACCGTATCTTGCATTTGATTTGTTTATACCTTGATTCAGCTGTTTCAACTTTTGGTGACCTCTTGGGCTTTTGCAGTTGTTAACTTGACGCTCGTTGATCTTCCCGGGCTTACGAAAGTAGCAGTTGGTAAGCAACTAATTGACTTGTCTCTTAAATTTTTATGATGTTCGAGATACTAATGAATCTTTTTGAAAAAATATAGAGGGTCAACCAGATAGTATTGTCAAAGACATTGAGGATATGGTTCGTTCGTACATTGAGAAGGTAGGTTCATTCAAGTGCTTTGGCTTGTGATTGAAGTAGCATGTTTAAGGAACAAACTTTGCACGCAAGCATACAATTTTTGCCTTCCTGCTACAAATTGTATTATATGATTTTTACTGTCATAATTTTCATGGTTAGAAAACATGCAAAGTTTGCTCCTTGTGCAAAAAACCTAGAAGTGTTTAATTTTCTGAACATCCTTCTTTTATACTGAAGGAAGTATTTAGTAGACTTTTGAAAAAAAAAATTTCCACTAGGGAAAATGTTGTGCGCTAAATTTGATGTTAATTTGCAGCCAAACTGTATTATTTTGGCCATTTCACCAGCCAATCAAGATCTTGCAACATCTGATGCAATTAAAATTTCCCGTGAAGTGGACCCAACTGGTAATTTCAATATTTCCTTTTCTTTTGGTTTTGAATAGTATTCATATATTGCATGCACTTAGTGAAGTTTTTCAGTTTTTTTGTGAATCAATCAATATGTTATATATTTACAGTGTAAGTTTCACCATGTGGATTTCGCTCTTCTAAAGTAAGTGGATGAACTTAAGAATTTAGAGGATAAAGTATAGTTATTAGTATTATTTATAAAACTAATGGTTAAAGTTTTAACAACCTCATAGTTTGTTATAAATGCGCATGTGTTTTTAATCACAACCTCATTTGATTTTGTAATCAATGGTTATAACTACACTTTATTGTCTAAAGTGCACTTTCTTACTCTGGAGGAGCCACCTCCTCACCGCGATTGTTTACATTGTAGATTTGTTGAGAACAAGCAGATTATGTAAACAGTTCAAAGAAAACTGTCTGCTGATGTTCTAATTCTTGGTTTATTGATTTCAACCTTTTAGGGGAAAGGACTATTGGAGTTTTGACAAAGATTGATCTTATGGACAAGGGTACTGATGCTGTTGATGTAAGTCACAACATGAATGACATGTGATAATTCATTATAAGATCAAAATGCTCAAAATATGGAGAAGGCGTCTGAAGCTTTCATGTTTCTACTGTTGTTATCTATTATATATGAAAATTAGATTTTGCGCTTCCCTCCTGAAAAGATAAGCTATAATACATATTATCAATCACCAGAATGCACTGAGATTTCCTTAATTGACAGTATGAGCTTGATTTCAAGTGATGCCAAATTCATGTTTATTCTTTAACAGAATTACTTGATTTCAATGGAATCTAGTCGTAGTATCATATTGATGAAGAGGTGGATGATGTGTCTATAAGGCTCATGATTTTTCATGTTGAACTATTCTTTCTACTGCAGAATTTTAGTGGTCTCATTAATCCTCACTCACCTCCTCTCAAGTTTATGACATAACCACCCTATAGAATGGGCGGTTATTTGTTCTCAGATGCAAAAATAATAATTAAATGCTTGATCGATACTGATGCCTATGGCATACTTTTTGTTGCTCAGATATTAGAAGGAAGAGCATATAGGTTGAAGTTTCCCTGGATTGGTGTTGTGAATAGATCACAACAAGACATTAACAAGAATGTTGACATGATCGCTGCTCGGCGAAGAGAACGTGAGTACTTTAATAGTACCCCAGAATATAAACACCTTGCGCACAGAATGGGTTCTGAGCATCTGGCAAAGATGCTCTCAAAGGTACAAAAATAAGAATTTGTAGCATTATTTGACTAAAATGTACTGTTTTTGTGTTTATGTAATTATTGTTTTTAGTGGCTTTTACTGACCAAGTCATAATGCTTTATATCTCAGCATTTGGAGACTGTAATCAAGTCCAAAATTCCGGGCATTCAATCCCTTATTAACAAAACAATTGCTGAACTTGAAGCTGAACTGACTCGTTTAGGAAAGCCTGTTGCAGTTGATGCTGGGGTAAATTTTCTCTTCTCTTAACCAGTTTTAAACTTTTAATTTAGTTCCAAAATCTTTGGGTATTTAACAAGATGATTGCTTAAAATGCTCTGTCCCTCCTCCAAAGTTGTCATTGTATGCATGCCTGTGAATATCCTTTCCTTCAATATGTCCATTGATTTTGATAAACTCATTGATGGTAGTGGTGGTATAAGAAGATAGTACAACACTCTATTTTCAGGGATCCTAAATTGGTGTTTTATGGTGAATTTTTCTAATGATTGATTACCCATCACATGCAGGGAAAATTGTATTCAATCATGGAAATATGCCGCTCATTTGATCAAATATTTAAAGACCATCTTGATGGCGTGTATGTGCTACATTCTTGTGATCTGTTGCTTCAAAATTATCTTTGTGCTGAATTCTTTTGGTTCAAACTAACTTCAATAATTTGCCAATTTCATACAGGCGGCCAGGAGGTGATAAAATTTATAATGTCTTTGACAATCAGCTCCCTGCTGCTTTGAAAAGGTTGCAGTTTGATAAGCAGCTTTCAATGGAAAATATAAGGAAACTTATTACAGAAGCTGATGGGTATCAACCTCATCTTATAGCTCCAGAACAAGGTTACCGTCGCCTCATTGAATCTTCTCTAGTAACAATCAGGGGCCCTGCTGAGGCAGCTGTTGATGCGGTATGATTTTCACATGCAAGTCATCAAATTTTCACTGCTTAAGTCACTCCTCTCAATGAAATCTTATTTGTTGCCCATAAAATTTTATTGAGATCTTCTGTGGTGGTAGTGGTGGAAAGCATGTGGTGAAATGAAGTACTTGTTTAAAATGCACTCCTTTTTCTTATAGTTCTGTGTTGATTACTTGGGCTCTTCATTGATTAAATCATTAGAAACCTCAACTTCAACGTTGTCAAATGTCTGTAAAATGGTGAATTTTGCACAATTGATATTTTGATGTATTATGTGTTTTGTCACAGTTGATCTATTTACACATTCTACTTTAATATTTTTGCTGATCTCACTGTTTATACTCATGGAGTGACATTTTGAATTGAATGCTTCTAGGTTCATTCCCTGTTAAAGGACCTGGTTCACAAAGCTGTCAGTGAGACTGTGGTATGTTCCTGGTGGTACTTATTTAATGTTTCTGTTTTATTTCTTGTTGCTATATTTGATTTTCACAAAGCAATAATTAGTGAGACTATGGTATCTTCTGGCAGTACTTATTTAATATTTCTGTTATTTCTTGCTGTTGCTGCTATATTTCTGCTTAATAAGTTTCATACCTACTTCTTGGTGCTCTGATGTTGTCGCATTTATTCTAATTACAATTCTTTAGTATCGTTGAAATGCTTCAACTTTAGAAGATGAAAACAGTGTTTTGGGGTTTTCTTTGATTGAGCTATGCATGCTTGGAGATGTTGCACCAAGCATTTGAAAAGGTCAACCTGCTATGTATAGAGAAAAGGGCTTCTAAGTACTCAGCTATAATTCTATTTAGAAAAGATGACTTTGACATTTAACGTTGGTTTTTCACTTTTTCTATAACAAAGAACCTGCCTTTACTTATTAGATGAATTGGGTATGGGTGTTGTGAACGGATATGAAAACCTCTTCATTGGAATTTCCAAAGTAATGGAGATAAAAACCTTCAATGTGGGGCCAATGAACTTTGGCCTCTGTTTTTTGTAATTATTCTTGATTTTGGATTTTTCTGGCTTTACTTTTACATATATACTTGAGCCTTATAATCTTCTGTTTGTTCTTCCTAATTCTATGGTGTTTACAATTTTCCCAGCTAATATGTTGGTTGGTTTACAGGACTTGAAGCAGTATCCTGGTCTCCGGGTTGAGGTTGGGGCTGCAGCTGTTGAGTCCCTAGAAAGAATGAGGGACGAAAGCAAGAAAGCAACTTTACAACTAGTTGATATGGAGTGTAGTTATCTGACAGTTGATTTCTTTCGGAAGCTTCCTCAAGATGTTGACAAGGGTGGCAATCCCACACATTCAATTTTTGATAGATATAATGATTCTTATCTAAGGCGAATTGGTAAGTCTTGCCAAACAGAGTCTCAAACTTGGACTAATATGTTCGAAATGCATTTAACTACTGACCAATCACTCTCACTCTGTATTACAGGAACCACAATTTTGTCATATGTCAATATGGTCGGTGCTACATTGCGGCATTCCATTCCCAAGTCCATCGTCTATTGTCAAGTGCGGGAGGCAAAACGAAGTCTACTTGATCACTTTTTCACCGAGCTAGGCAAAATGGATGTGAGAATGAATCTTCCTCTCCAAGTTTTATTTTTATGCTTTCTTTTATTCGTAGAGCTTTTATATTATATAGAGAGAGAGTCAGGATCCGTAGTCTCAAAGTTTAACATTTACCTCAACTTAGTGACCATTCATAAAATGGAAGATTTACTAATTCAACCTTTGAATCATATTATAATATTTTTATGATTATGTATATCAAACTTTAGAAATTTGAATATTTATAGGTATGTTATTCAACTATTTATTTTTACATGTATTTAAATAATATATTAACCATTAAATTAAAGTAATATGATCAAATATCCATCAATTTTTATTTTATATGAAATTATATATATATATATATATATATATATAATCTACTTAATAATATTTTTAAATAAATTATTTTGGATTAATGAATCTTGTATTGTATATTAAGTTATTATATTAGTGAAAGTGATAAAATTTGATATTTAGTGTCTGCGAATCTTGACTTATATATATTCGGCTGATTTGTTTGGTTTTGATTGTGGCCAAAGAAATTAAGCTTTAACTATCTTCATAAATCTGTTTTGCAGACCAAGCGTTTGTCCTCTTTATTGAATGAGGATCCTGCAATTATGGAACGACGTGGTGCCCTTGCTAAGAGACTTGAGTTATACCGGAGTGCACAAGCTGAAATAGATGCAGTTGCTTGGTCTAAGTAGATGTGTATCTCGATCACATTTAAACGACAGCCAAGCAGTATTACCTATTTCAACTTCATAATTCATACTCATTTTTTTCTCTTTTTTTTTTATATCATCTTAGTATCCAGGATTTGTATTGTCATCCTAAATGGATGTCTGATTCTGAAAGAAAAACTTGATTTTTTTGGGTGAGATAATTGAGTGACCGAATCTTTCATTTTTTAGCCCTTCCAATTCCCTACTGCCCAATTTTTATTTTTCCAATTTCAAACCAGTTGCGATTTGGAACATATACTAGCCAGTATATATGTAAAGTTTAATGCGAAGTTTGTACACGGTGATAGCTTCTTGATATGCTGTTGGTTACCCTTTCCCCGAACAGAATTGTGGAGCAGGAAAGACTAAACGAATATACACATGCTAGATATTTTGGCGAGATCGAGTGACCTTGATTTGTAAAACGAATTTTAGTTATTAAGTCCGAAGTAGAATGCGTTTTAAATTTTTTTTTTCTCGGATGTGTTTTTTAATATATATATATATATATATATATATATATATATATATATATATTATGATTAAATGATAATTTTATTAATTTAATTGTTGATTTAAGTAAAATTATTATAACGAATATGTATATAAAATTATATATAATTTAAATATTTGTATATTTAAATGTAATATATATTTATTTATCAGACCATTGCATTGTTGGTATTGCTCTCATCAGATTATTAGTAATGCATTAGCTTAACCTCGCTAACCTAGTATCAAAGTAATAATATATTAATACGAGGAAATTAAGTTATTTCACTTCACTTAATAATTTTGTTGAATTTTATTAATTTTAACTATTACATTAACATATTTTATTATGTAGATTATATTTAATAACATATATAATTAATTTGAATTTATTTAATAAAAGTTTAATTTTTTAAATTTTATAAATATAATTAAATTGATAAAATTTAATTATTTATAAGAGTTATTTTAGTTAAATTATTTTTTAAATAATTTAATTTCTTCTCTATTAATGTTGTATGATATAAATTAAAATTAAAATTTATATAATTAACAATAATGAACATATATGTTCTCTAACCGTATATTATTTACTGATCGAGCATAGAATGTGCCCGTTTGCTCCATTTTATGTACTCTAAATATTTTTGCAAACACTCAAATTGAGGTAGATTGGTAACCATGTGATGGTGGCAAATATTCTAAAATTTGATGTATTTTGTTGAATATTCTAGTCAATTTTGTTTGCTTTTCCCTCAGGTGTCATGCCATGCAAGAACTCATCTTGTAATGGTGGTTTAGGAATCGTTGGTTCATTCCAAATTATCTACTCGATTTAGATGATGATACTCTATGATATTAAAGCAAATTAGGGGTACAATTGCTCTCTAACAGTTGCTCCTAACTATGCAAATTTGAGGCAGGGTGGTCATTACAACTTTAGTATATGGCAGCCCTAGAATCTATTATAATAAACTAAAATGATCACAAAATATCAATAAAAATATAAAAACAGATTTGAAAATATGTTAACATAATAAAATAACAAGTTTACCTCATCAAATGCCATTGAATCAAATGCATGTCTATATAATATTTAATCTTAATGAATTGACTTATAAGATTGTCTTTTCCATATATCATACATATGTAATATGTTAGTTGCATAATAAAATAAGTACAACAACCCATTAATCTTAGATTTAAAATTTACATGTAACTACATGAACGGTTTGGTACTCTAATTCCAGGGTTAACATGTGTACAATCACAACCCATGATATAAGTAAGTTAATGTTACTATAGCGTCCATATTTGTCAAAGTCAATGAGGAAAGGAAGAAATCTCAGATGCACCTGACTACTTGAATGGTCACATAAGACAACTGCACCTATTAACCTCATAATATACTCTCAAATAAACGTATCTAACTGATCATCATCGTGCTCATGGTCCAGAACATTACCAAAATCAACATTCAACCAACTCGTCTGCACATCACCACCATGCATATCTTCCAAGGGTGGAGGGGGTATACCTACTAATGATTGCATAAATTGGGATAAAAATCTAGGTGATGTACTTGTACTTATCAACGTTTCATTTATGGATAGATCATTCGAAATTACAACATCATAAAACATAATTATATACTTTAAAAATGATATAAAAAATGTTAAAAATTAAACATAAACATAACTTAATTTAAAATTTAGTTTGTAGGATAATGAATACTCTTAAATTAATTTAATGTAAAATTTACAATATACCTTTTTATATTTAGAATTATAAGGATAATATATTAAAAGATTAAGATTCGTTCTAATACCATATTAAAAATTAGATATAAATTTAATTTAATCAAAAAATTAATTTGTAGAATGAAGATTGTCCAATAAATTTATATCTAATTTTTAATAAAATTTCATTAAAAATAAACTATTTCGCAACATCTAATATCTAACTCATTCTATATAAATAAGCTAATAAATAATAGTAAAAATATTAAAATGATCTTGTAAACATGTAGTTCGACAAATCCTTATATCATAATTTTTACTGCCATTCCACATTCATTTTGAAAAATGTACATGTTGTAATGTCAACAAAGAAGAAAAATTCTAACCTAAATGTAATTTCATATAACTATGATCATGATAAAAAGTGATGTCTAACATAAGTAAAAAAAAATTAAACAACCACATTCACTTAAACTTATAATCAATAAAAAATAATAATTACTATTGAAATATTTAAACTTATAACATTCATTTAAATTTATAATATTCAATTAAATAAAACTTAATAAACTAACGGCAGGTGTACTGATTTGTTTGAATCCTTCGTTACCTAGAGCTCCAGCGCCACATGTCCACACCATATGTGTGCCATCCACTAACACAACTTCACAGTGTTTGATAAAGGTAGAAACACCACTGCTAGTAAATAAATTTTAGATAACATAGATAAATATTTTTAAAAATAACATTAATCCGGTAAAAAAGTCAGAGAACAATATCCTCCGTGCTTAATGGTGAACGGTTTGTAACCGTAAAGCAAATAGGTGTTACGAGGCTTTGAAGCCAATTGTTGCCCGGATTTCTTGGCCAAACCGTGGGATCCCAAATCTGGAAGTTGGAAACTGTGGGCCTATGATATACCCATATCAAGGAGAGGAGTATAGCAAATTAATACTACCGTATTACTTTCACAAAAAAAAAAAAATATGTATTTTTTTATTTTTTACTTAACTTGTTAGATAAGTATCTTAAATTTAATATTATTTAATTTGAAATATATTATATAAAAAATCCAATAATAAAATTAATGTTGTGATATTATAAATGTTTCTGCTTCCAATAAAATTACGTCCCAAAAAAAGTGTGATGTGATCTACACATTACTGAAATTGAAAAGAAGGACGGTTTTGGTGTGAGGGGAATCGTTAAATTATACGACGTCGTTGGACGTATCTCTCTGTAAGGAAACAAAACCTTGTTAATTGGTTTCCCCTTCTGCTCCGGATTCGCATCGAGTACCTAACATCTTTCCGTTTTGGCTTTTCCATTTTCTTGGCTACGGTGCGAATATGCTTTCTCTTTGATTTTTATTCTCCTTGTACAAATGCATGTGAATCTCGAACCTGTTCTTTCATGTAATTCCAGAATATTCATTCAAACATGCCATGGATTTGATTTGATTTGACTAAATATCATTATGCAGGACAATTGCTTTTGAGATTTTGAGCACTGATCCGTTTTATTCCCCTTTGTCACAATTTCTGAAGTTACTCGGAAGTCGGAAGGAAAAGCCATTGTCTTGCATAGGGTGCCATGGACTCTGAGAGGGAAAGTTTTGACCTCTCAGGACCTTTGCATCTAACTTATGTCTTATGGTAACATCTATCAAACAAATCTTCGGATTTATTTTTATTTATTTATTTGTATTTGTGTACCTGGATAATAAGTTTCTTCACCACGCCTTGTGTAATTTTAGATTATATTGTTTCTTTACCATGCCTGATGCGACTAGCGGTTGCCTGATTGATTGTACATTGCAGTAAATATTCATGTTCATATCCTGATCCTGATTCTGATATATATTAACAGTATTTCTATTTTAATATATTTTTATCATATTTTTATTTTAATATATTTTTTATCCCATCATATATTATATCATATTTTTTAAAATATTTTTCTTATTTTTTCTTCTCTTTTATCTCATTCTATTTATTTTCATGTGTCACAATAATTTTTTCTAATGTCTTTCAAGACCTATTTTTCTTCTACATATAGAATTTTTTTGTGTATAAAGCTTCAATGTTGAAAATTCAAAGTTGTTTTTGCTTAAAATCACTTTGATTCCCAATAGTTATATATGAGGATTTGCATTTTTATGTGTTTCTTTTTATCAAATCATATATTAAATGATATTTTTTACGTTTTTTTTTAAAAATCTTTCTCTTCTTTTCATTCCATTTCACTTATAAGTGTCCAGCAATGTTTTTTCCATATAGTATGTCTCTTAAGACCTATCTTTCTTTCACATATGGAATTATTTTGTGTGTCTAAAGGCCTCAATATTTGAAGTTCAACTTGTTTTGGTTAATATCATTTGGAATTTTGAATCCCAATAGTTATATCTGACGATTTTGCATTTTTTTTACCCCTTTTTAGAAGTATTTGGCTTATACAACATAATATAACATTTAATTCAGGGATAATGCGTATCATCGAATGTCAGTTGCTGCTAGTTTGGTCCAAGGAGTTTACATTCTAGAAAGGGACCGGCAAGAAAAACGTGAGGGTCCAAATGCTCTTGCACCGCCTTGGTGGACATTCTTCCACTTTCAGCTGCTCCGTCCACTTGTAGATGATGTTGATTCTTCCATTTTTGGTGCAATCTATGAGTTCAGGCCTCCACCATCTCAATGTAATGACACTTCATATAGAAGTCCACGTTATGTGGTTGCCTTTAGAGGGACTCTAACCAAATCTCACTCGGTTTCTCGTGATATTGAGTTGGATATCCACTTTATCAAGCAAGGGCTTCATCAAACTTCTCGGTCTGAGATAGCTATTCAAGCTGTTCGAAACATGGTAGCAACTGTAGGTGATTCAAATGTTTGGTTGGCTGGACACTCCCTAGGATCAGCAATGACAATGCTTACTGGGAAAACCATGGCCAAGAATGGCTTATTTGTTGAATCTTTTCTGTTCAATCCACCATTTGTATCTGCTCCAATTGAGAGAATTCAGGATGAGAGAGTGAAACATGGGATTCGATTTGCTGGCAGTGTGATAACAGCTGGACTCACCATTGCAATGCAAGCAAAGAAGCCAAAAGATTTATCTGTTGATCCATTTGCTGCTTTGTCTGCCTGGTTCCCAGGTTTATTTGTTAATCCATCTGATCATATCTGCTCAGAGTACATTGGATACTTTGAACATAGAAGAAAAATGGATGAGATTGGAGCAGGAGTCATTGAAAGGTTAGCAACTCAAAATTCACTTGGTGGCCTACTCATGAGTGCATTTGGGAAGGAATCTGAACCCCTTCACCTCATTCCTTCAGCTTCTCTGACAGTTAATGTTACTCCTGCACGTGATTTCAAAGAAGCACATGGGATTCACCAGTGGTGGAAACCTGACTTGCGGCTGGAACACAAGCTCTACAATTACAAATAGTTCCTGCCTGTACATATTTCTTGTATATTGGAGGGTCTTGGTTCTGGTTTTCTTGTGCAGATTGACCAAATTCACTTTGAATAATCAAGGTAACTTATGATTTATTGAATTGTCATTTTGTTCTATATATTGATAGGGATAAGTGGCTGTTGCAACTTCTACGGCTTTGTCCTGTTTTGGAATCAAGAAGCCTTCTCTGCTTAATTTGTTGTTTAACCCCAAAAAATGTATTGCTATTGAAAAACAAAACAGCAGTTGTCTTCCAATTAGCTTATTCTTCAATCATTAAATGCTTATAATGTTGTATATAGAGTTTTTGGCTGAGAATTTGCTTTCTGGATAGAACTTGAGAACACGCAGTTATACTAGCGGGGAAATCCTTACCTGAGGGACCTAGATTGCCATTCTCAGTTGACTTTAATGTCAGCATTTCTTAGTATGAATTCACTAATGTTTGCGTGTGATCCCAGCAATATGGGATGTTACTATCAAGTGTTAAAAATCGAGATCTCTTTTAACAGTAACTTTTTTAATACATCAATTTTAGAATCGAATTCAATACTTTGTATTTAAAGGATTTGAACTCGTTCCCCCTGTGAAAGTTACTTTTCCTCAAAATATCATGAACACATACTGTTTCAGAATAATAATAACTGAAATGCATTGTGAAATATATTTTTAAGTTTGTTTGTTAATTAAACTTATAAAAGAAAAATAAAATAACACCTTGCTTCAATCACTTTCAAATTAAATTATGTCAGAATAACAACTTATGAAAATTAATCTCTTCATGAAGTATTTAATACATCTATTGTCTTTAATCCAGAAAAATACAAAACAAATAAATGATAACAATAAAATGTAAAACTTGAGGCAACCGATGGCTGGTTTCAAACAAATTCAATTAACTTCACAATATTGACACGTAGAAAGATCCGGTATTTAGCTTAGAACGCAGCTGACCCACACTTTCAACGCATAACATCGATAGCGCAGACAGTGTGGGAGGCAATACTTGGAAGAAGCTGCACAGATAAGGATCCGTGCCCCCAAAGTGGAAGCACACAACACAAATGGGTTCTATTTTTTAATATTTCTATTACTCTGTTACTAATTGAGAAAGAGAAATATATCTTAATTATTAATGTTTAATATTATTACAGTATCTTTATTTATTATTTTTAATTAAGACACTCGGTGATTAGACTATGCACACACATCAGAGAGCAGGCATGATGCACTTTCAAGTCTCCAAGCACATTAGATAATAGGAATGTTGATAATGTCAACCGCATTGATAGGGTAAAATTTTTTATATTGTTATTTAATTATATATCATTATATTATTAAAAATTATGAATTTTATAATTTTCATTTTAAAAAATATATTTATTATCATTTTTTATTGTTGATAATATGAAAATATTTAAATAATATATTAAAATTAAGTTCAATATTGTTTCGGTAAATTTTATGTCAATTTCATTAAATTGAATCCAATTTTTAGTTAGTGCACATATTTGGACTATAGTTTACGCATTTAAAAAAAAAAATGGTTGCACGGATTCTAAGCATGTGGCTGGAATCTTCTTTTAATTTCTACAGATCATGTTTCAATTGAGCAAACGTAAAACAATCATAACCTTAATAAGATTCATTCAAATGAAGAACATACACCATTATCAGAAATACAAACGCAAAGAACTAATAAGCACAAAAGTGATTAAACAGAGTTGTGCAACATTGAAAGATTCAATTACCAAGAAACAGAAATACAATCTTTATCGTGTACATCGTTAATTATACAAATATCATAGATAATTGATGTTTATTTTCGAATTTAAGGTGCAATATTTATATTTTTTTACCCTTTTTTTTCTAACAATAAAATATATATTTTCAATTCATATTCGCTAGAAAATGTCTTATTAAACCCAAAACTAACGAAATTATGTAACGAATTTTTAGAAATCACAAATTAAAATATATAATATGTTGTATTTCTCAAATACGACTCACGTGGTTTTTATTATTAAAAATTATACAAATATTTTTTAATTTAATTTTGTTGATACTGTCGATGTAAATTTTTTTATATTATCAATCAATTAAAAATACAGTAAATATGACTTTACAGTAAATATAATTTTCAAAATAATTATTACAAAAATTAATAATTTTATAATAAAATAATTTATAATTAAATTATGATATTAAAAATTTAAATTGTGAATTGATTTTAATTGAATTTATTTTTTATGCATAAAAGTCCTATTTTATAAGCACAACATGTCGTTTGTATTTATGAAGTACAATTCGCGTAGGAGTAGAGTTTTATACAGTTTTAATTTTTTTGAAAAGTTACCCATTTCAATACAGTTACAACTAAAATACGTAAACTAATCAAGTTAAAATGTAGCGATAGAGAGTTTATATCGGGCAATAGTGTTGCAGGTAGAGGTGCTATTCTATTTCTATCTTAGGTTGGTTTTTAAAGATGCCATTGTAATCGACACAAAAAGAAATTTTATAATTACTTGCCATGAGACAACACAAAACCAGCTTCCTTAAAGAGAGCCGCATTTCCCGATATTTATAGGAATGGCCTGTCCCCAACCCATCCCAAAGCAAGGGTGGACCTCTTTTTCTCTTTTTTTTCTCTCTTTCTCACCGAATTCTGACTCACTTGATTACTCCAACATCCAATACCCAAAAGTGATGACTTAGTCAATTAGTATCACTATCAAGTATGGTATCCAACTTTGCTTAACCCACAATTAAGTAGCCTCACAAAAAGGCAAAAAGCTCCCTCCCTCACTCCACCTTCCTTTCAAACTCATCATTCCTCTCCACTTTCTGCCTCCCCTTATAACCCTTTACTTGACCTTTAACTTATACCAAGAAAGGAAGATAAGTGATACCTATGACCCCACTCCACTCTCCCAAGTCCCACACATATACATACATTTATTAATAAATAAATAAAAATTGGATAGTTCACTACATTTCCTGATTTCCGGTTCTAGACTAGAACAATTTTTACTAATTGGTGAATGGTTGAAAAGCAAACAAAATTACCAAACTTTGCATTCAAGAAGGAAAATTGAAAAATCATCTTTACAATTTTAATTGTGATGCCTGCGTTACTTATCATAACTAACAATTACAGTAATATATATAGTTACTACTAAAGTCTACACAGTTACAAAAAAAAAAATGAAGAAAATTAAGAAGAATTAGCAATGAAAACCTAACACAGATCCATCGGTAACGGCAATTGCAACCCTGCAACCGGCTTTGGCGTGAACGTGATGGCTGAAGAAGTGCAAAACCCTGACGCGCCCCGCCATCTCCAACTTGGACTCGATCTCCATCGTGGGCTCCACCCTAAGCCCATAGTTAAACCCAACACCATCGCCATTGGCCAGTGTGGGCCCCAATCTGGCTGGCGCCGACAGGGGGAAGGACTGAACGGAGAAGGTGGCAGCCATGTACTGTGTCCGACACGCGTCGATCTCGCCGGCGGGGATGAACATGAAGCCGACCTGGCTGCCGGAGTAGAGCAGCTGGAGGGAGCTGTCATAGTGAGAGAAAGCGGCGCGGTTAGGGTTTCTGACGGAAGCATACTGGGAGAAGGTGAAGTTGACGGTGCCGTTAACGACGGAGAATGATGGGAGCTGAACGGCGCTGACGGCGATCTTGGGGTCCTGTGGCTTGAAGACGGTGTAGTAGACAATGAGGATGACGATGATGATGAAGATTAGGAAGATGGTGGCGACCACGCAGGAGGCCAAGTTGGTACGTCCAGACGGTGGCCGTGGCCTCCTTGGCTTCGTGGCGGCGGTGGTCACGGCGGGGGTCGCCGGGGGTTCATCCGCCATGGCCTGCGGTGGTGGAATTGATGTGTTTTTTTATGTTGAGAGCAGGATGTGAATGTGGATGTGGATGGACATAATATAAAGGATGAGGCAAAAACCAAACCCCACAATGGTTTAAGAAAAAGAAAAACTGCAAATTTCTTTGGTATGAACGACAAAGATGCGTACGACCATACCATACCATAGGGTAGAACCTTTTTTATTTTTATTTTTTACTGCTTTTTTTATTTTTATTAAGTGCTATTATTGGTAATAGAAACACAATGAATTCTTTCATATTCTTCTTCTTTTTCTTTTTTTTTTACCTTTAGTCTGCACGATGTTAATAAAATTGTTTCCTATTGACAAAGGATGAATTAAAATGTGTAATTTAAATAAATAAATAAATAAATAAACAAATAAAGTATTGATGAGAGTGTTGATTTTTATTAACTATATTTTGTCTTGAAGTGGACACTTTTTGACTATCGGCTGTTTGGAGTGGTGTGGACGAAATGGAGTCAGGGCGGTGGTCCCTTCGCCTAAACTAGAGCAGAGTGTACCCATTCCATTAATCCAACCATATTTTTTCCATTCCATTGCTAATTATTATTATTATTTACAAAACAAACACAAAAAAGTATAAATAAATCCGTTTGAGTACAGTCGCATCAAATCAAAGGATCGATTAATCCTTTTAAGCTCCTAATTATTTTAATACTGAGAAATCAAAATTAATGTTTTTAATAAAAATACACATTCAAATATAAATTTATAATTAAAACTAATTTAAATATATTCATTTTAACAAATCTCTTTCCTAATTTTCTGTAGATAAATAACAAATTATTTTTTTTCTTCTAAATCAATCAATCAAACAAATATTTGATATATAATAACTATAAATATTTAGCTCAATTTTATTATGAGTATTAATTTATATATATATATAAATTATGATTTTAATTATTGAATTATGTGAACATTCATTTTAATATATTTTTTAAATTAAGTAATTGTATAATTTAAATATATAATAAGTTGATATAAAAATAAAAGTTTACCTATAAAATATATTTAACCGTGTAAAAATATATATAATAAATAGTTAGTACTTGAATCTGAGTATAATTTAATGTGACAGCTTTTGACATTGCGCGGCACCAGAATGGTGTATGTTCCTAACCCTAGAAAGACAATAATATTGGAGTGTCAGAGATTGGTTCGAGTGTTTGACAATGGAGAACTACTACCAAAATAATTCAAGGCCAAAGACAATCGAGTCCCGCGATGCAAAGTTGTAGCACACTATCTTCCTTCGATGTCATTTTTTTATTTAAACACTTCTACATTGATCTTCGTGCAACGTAGACACAATTTTAAATAAACATTGCATTTTATTTAATATTAAACCTTTTATTATAAAATGGTATAAGTTTTTTTTATACAAGTAGAATATAAAATGGTATAAATTTATATCATATAAAATAGTATAAATTAGGTTAAAACTATAATTTTTTAAACGGAGAATGTAAAAAGAAATGTAAATAGTATGGATCTTAACAAATTTACAAAGCTGCTTAAAATTTTCAATATAAAAAAACTGGAAAATGAATTTAAAATATATAAATAAAAATATTTATAAATTAATATATTAAAATAAAAATAATATACATATTTATATATTATATTAAAATAAATTATATAATTATAATAAATCTGTCTTGTTTATTTAAATTTTTTTAATAAATTTAAACATAACTATTTATTAGACATAGTAATTTATAAATTATTATCAAATGATGTATCTCATTTTCATCTTTACTGGTAAGCCATAAAATTTTGTTTGAATAAGAAAATTTTAGTTCACATATAGTAGAATCTAGAGTTTGCATTGAATAGAGAAATCCCAAATTTCTACTTGAATATTAGTTTAGTAAATCAATTAAAGTTTTAGACTTTTTTAGATCAATATTTTTCATCATTACATGATGGTTGGATGTGAGTGAAATTATAACCAGTAATTGATAACTAGAGTAGAGGATACTAGTTTGTCATAATTAAAGTAAGAATAAGTAAAATTTCTAGGTTAAAATATCTTTTGCCTTTTTAGGTTATCTTTAGTTTACTGAACTTTCATCAGATTTTAGAGTTAATTGGTGGTAGTTCTTATGACTTCTGATACTTTAAGTATGAATGTTTTGCTAATATTGGTGCGTGTTTTAAAATATGTTCCTTCCCAATTTGATATTAACTTGCGAATCAAATGGTTATTGGTATTGTTTCTTATCGTATTTTTTTTCCTTCATAATACTCAAATAATAGACAATAATATGATTTTATAAAATTTGTATTTGATACTAAAACATAAAATCTTGCCCATGCATTGCACTGGTCACCCAACTAGTACTCAACTAAAATAAAAGTAGTGGCTAAAACTCAACCCTTGTACTTTATATAAGCTTATCAAGCTTTCTCGAAATAGAAAATTGTTTATATATTTCCCCGTTCAACTAGATAAGAGATTTCTTGAGAAATTTGAATGTTTAAAGATAGTAAATGACAGTGGTAATATGATTTTCTTTTCCATGTGAATTGAAGCTAATCCTCAAATGACAGACGCTGGGAAATTTGTTTCCGATATTTGTGGTATTTAGAGTGAATTAAATGCTAATCAAAATGAAAACACAGTTCAATACAATTGCGGGTCTTATCCCCAAGAGAAATATTCAAAATGGTAACATTGGAATCCAGAAAGTTAGACATACAAAAGTCTGGACTGTGGTTATGATTAAAATTAATACTTCTATGTAAATCTCATGGAATTCAATACTCCTGTTGGTTCCCATTTCAATATGGAAACTTGGCCAACTAGGATGCGGACAAGGAGTAAAAAGTCCATTTATGATCCCCTAACATGTTACAATATTTATTTATGTACATGTGGCTGATCCAGCTCCTTTGCCAAGCCTCATACAATCCTATTATGATACATGAAACCTCAGTATGATACATCTTATTCAGACCTTTGATTTGTGTTTGGCATGGCAATACAATCCTGAAAAAACAGTTCAGAGAAGCTAGAAACAGACAAGAGCATGAGGCCTATGCCCAGAACACATTAAGTCAGATCACAATTTATGCAACCTGCAGTCCATCCCAAAATGGACTTGGTCATTCACTGAAACATACATACAAATATACCTATAAAATCATAAGAAAAAGAAGTCTAGTTTATTTTTGCAAGCTTATCAAGGCGGGAATCCATGATTTGGGAGATGGATTGAAGAAATGCCGATTCCTCCATGCCAGGAAGCAAGGAATCTTTTGCTTCACCAACAATCTCCTCAATTATAGATTCCTTGTTCAAATTTTCCCGACACATTATGCTTCCAATTGCATAGGGAGTAAGGCCTCTCTCAATCCCTTTCTTCAGCAACATTGTGGAAATATGAAGTGTTTGCGCACACTGAAGTGGAATATCCCATCCATAATTTTTCAAAAGTTCTATGTCTTTTTCAGCATCAAGAGAGTTGATGTAATCAATTGTCTCGGGAGAGTAAGGCAGACGTGCTTGTGGCCAGTAAAGCCAATCAAATGTGCAGTCTTCAAACTGCATATAGAATAACGAAATTACTCCATATTCAATTCAACAAGAATAATCTTAATTTTTAGGGACAGCTGGTATGGATCAATGCAACACCATCCAAATGCCTAGCATCTATTAAGTCTATCAACCAACAATTATATCAATTATTCCACATACTAAGCCTGCATATAAAAAATAAGTTGCAACTCGCAATACATGTGCATTAATCTTCACCCTTCTGTATGAATTAATCAGGTCATGAAATGCAAATAATATCTTGGTAAAATGATTGTTGGAATTGCAAAAATTGATAAAACCAAAACTACTTGAACAACAGATTGTCGCATCTAATCTGCTCCATAGAAAATCAGGGAAAATGAAATTATATGGCAAAGAAATGCTTACTTTATCCGGTAGACAATAACCATGATCAATAGGAATGAGCTTAATGTGACCATCTGCCTCCTTTCTGATCAGTATATTTCCAGCATGCCTGTCCGCATTAGCCATTCTGATATCAAGCACAGTAATCTTATGCACCTCCTCCACTGGGAAAGCCCCGGGTCCAATGTCTTCACAGTTACCATCATTATTCATGAACTTCTGTAATGACCCGATCTTGACATGTTTTGTTGAGCAATCAAAGCCATTTGGGTGGTTAAATCCTTCATGTAAACACTGCACCATAAGAGTAGGGGGAACACCAGAAAAGCCTATTGCTTCACCTGACACCAAACGTGGTCCATTCCTTGGATGATCTAAAAGGTAAGCTGCAACTTCCCTCAAAGCTCCTTCACCCACCTTTGATCCTCTTTTCAAACCTTCACCATTAGGTGAACTAGGTAAGCCTCTTGGGTTGTTCACAGCCATTGGTTCCTCATCTATGGGCTTGAAAACTGAAACATGCTCCTGACCTGTCGAATCTTGCAGGAAGTAAGTCCCTCCCGTGCCTTCCAAGGATCTAATCGGGCGATTTCCTTTCTTCAAACCTTCAAATGAGGAGTTGATCACATCCCAAAGGAAAGGAAAAAAATTGATCTTAGGATTCACAACAATAGGTTCCAACCAGAAACCTAGATCAGGTGGTACCTTTGCTACGTGAACCTGTTTATTCCTATTCTCTCCTACTTGTACTCTCTCATCTTCGTACTCACCTGGTATAGGTGCCTCAATCAAAAGCTTCAAATCTTTGTGAATTGGTGTGGTCCTAACCTGAGCCGATTTCTTAATAATCAAATGAATCACATCATCATCACTCCTGCATATGTCTTGGAAGAGGCTCCGGTCTTCAAGCTTCTCATCATTGCAGAAAAACTCTTCTTGATCCTCAAGATCAACAAAACCTTCCCCTTTCTTTCTAATGCGTTGCTTAAGGTACCCCACATTTCTATGCCTATCAATGTGGAATTCAAACTCCTTCCCACCAGCGGTCCTCACAACAATGAAGAGAAGATCAGAGAGGCGAAGAACCAAATGAAGAACCTTGCCATCAGTGACACCATACTCCTTGATGAGTGTGTCATTTCGAGCCAGTTCTCTGCCACCAAAAACCAGCTTTTGCTTCTTCGCTACGAAGCCTTTGAATTGCTGGATCCTCAGTTTCACAGAAGCAATGGAATCGGACTCCAACACACGCATTGGTGTCACAGCACCATCCACAGTGAGGTAAATCAGGATTGGCTCACCACAACAATGCCCTGGTTGTCCCTCCCAGTACACCGTGTCTTTGCTAATAGACCTCAAAGCAAAATCAGCAATTGACATCTTTCAAAGTCAATCACTTAATTTCCCCCCTTTTTTTCTTTTCTTTTCTTTTTTTCGTTTTGGGTTCCAAAACAAATTCACAGGAATAAATCCATAAGTAAGAACAAGGTCTTATACGTAATGAAGACCCAAATAAAATCTAATATAATAGGACCCCAAAAAAAGTGATTTTGCGGAGAAGCTGAAATACCCAGAAAGGGAATAATTATTTTTGTGTGTTTGTAATATGTTATGGGTTGTATTGTGTTGATGAAAATTTGGTAGTGATAAATGGGAGGTGCAATAACTCTCGAAGGATTGGTAAAACGAATGGAATCGAACGAGAGGGGATTCTTACCAAAGGAAAAGAACCAAAGGGGAATGTGAGAGAAAGAAGAGCTTAAATGGAGATGGCGATGAATTGCCGATGAATTGAAACGATTCGGATTGTTGCATTTTCCGTTATGTTTTGTTGTTACCACCAGACCATTGAGTGGCCGAGTTTTTCTGTTCCGACAAACTTGTGATGGTATCGTTGAGAGTGAGATTATAGTATGCCAGAGAACGATTTTGTAGCCGTTGGCTTTTTATTAAGTTTTGACTCAATTCCTATAACGGAACATTCATGCTTCTGTTTGCTTTATCTCGCCCATTACCTTGCATTAACCACTTCCCGTCAAACTTAACGGCGCTCTTAATGATAATAACAAATAAAATTTATTTTAACCAAACAATAAAATCTAAAATGTTCTTTGTCAAATCTAACATTATTATACCACCCACTAGAAAATTATCTAATTTAATTTAAAAATTTAAGATTCAGAATTTTATTATATAACTTATGTTAAATATTGATTAAATTTTTTTATTATTCATAATAATTGTATTTAATTTAAAAATATTTTAGGCAAAAATAGTTATAACTATATTAAAAAAATCCGATGTTAATATATTAAAAAATGAGTTTATTAATTATATAAACTAAAGTATGCATAATTGTATTTAAAATTATTTTTTATTATATATTTATTTTATCCTTTTTATTAAATTTTTATCATATTTTCTTAATTATTTTACCTTTTTAATGTATATACTACCAACTTTATTGAAAATGTAGTTAGTTTCGAATAATGCTTGGTAATTACGTAATAAAACAGAAACCAATATATTTATCTTTATTCAAAATATGTTGAACTGTCGATATATTTTTTTTCATGGATTTGTGAATATGTATTAATCCTAAAAATATATTGAGTTGGAACATGGAAAGTAGGAACTGACATTGTAGTATTTGATGCATGAATGTGACTGTTGCACAAACAAACATTGCAAGTACCAATGTCAACTGAGAATTTTAAAGTTAAATTTTAAATAAAGATTAGTAAATAGAAAATACAATTACATAAAAAAGGAATATTACACAAATATTGGAAATTACTTGTCAGAATGATAGTGACATAAAAGCTCTCCACGATGAAAAATATATATTTTTATAATCATTTTTTACAAATTATTTTTTATTTTTATATCGTAATGTTTATTATTTTTATTAATAAAAATATAATTTTTATTGAAATAAATTATTCCTTACTATATATATATATTATATAGTTTTTTTAAAGTAAGGTTTCAAACTCAATTAACATGAAAAATGCAAGATAAAATATAAGAAAAGGAGTCTAATTAAAATCTGACAAATTGATGCCAAATTAAAAATGTGAATGAGCATTACAAAATTAATATTTTAATCATTTATTTTAAATATTAAAATAACTGACTAATTTAAACAAATATTGTTGTTTATACGTAATATGACAATAAAATTTATAACCGTGAATGCTTAGTCTTGCTTCAACTTTGATAAAAAATATTTTTTAATTTATTTAAAAATCTCGTACCAGAATCTAATTTACAAGGATAAAATGGAATTTATAATTTCAGATGTTCATTTCTCTTTTATTTCAATCTCACCTTAATAATTATAACAGCATATAAATATTTATTGAACTTTTATATTTTGTTAAAGAATTTATTATTATGCGTTTTAATTTCTTCACATCTTTTATTTCTATTCTATATATTATTTAAATTAGAATACATTTAAAATACAACTTATTTAATATATATATATATATATAAATAAAAATAATTCATACAAAATAAAAATATGATCGAAGCTTTTTACAAGTTTATCCAAATTTTATAGTGTTAAATTTATTTTTATTTTTTAAAATTTAAATCAAGTTTATTCTAATACTTTATAAAAGAGAGATAAACATATAAAACTCATCCTAAATCCATCATGTTGCGCTGCTTAATCATGAACAGGAAAATAACATTATTAATTTAACATCAGTAAAATTCTTTTGTCAAATGCTAAGTCATGATATTCATTAATATTTTTAACATATTTTATTTTTGAAATTTTTTCTAAGACTTAAATACACTTGTAGTACTTATAAATATAATTAAATTAAATTATAGTTCTTAAAAGATTTGTGTTAGTTTATTTTTTAATTAATTTTAAAAATTTTGAAATTTTTATTATTATTTTATAGTAATGTGATAAATATTTAGCTACATTACCATTAATTATATTTGAGTGATAAATGACGTAACACTTATAAATATATATTATATTATTACTAAGTGATAAAATTTTTTTTAAAAAAAATAAAATTAAAAAATTGAATCATTAAAAATATTTATAAAAATCAAAAACATATTTTATCTTATTTTTATTTATTTATATTTTATGTAGCAAATACCGACAAAAAATTTGATCAACATGTTCAAGAAGGGCTTTTTTGGAAACAAGTATTTATTTGTTAATTTATCATACAAATAAATACTAGATTATGAAAAATCTAAGGAAAATCTACAATTTTATTAGCATCAACAAATTAATATTTATTTTAAGAAATTAAAAGTAAAAAAATTAGTTAAAAAACATTTATTATATATTTATATTATATAAAATATAATAAATGATAAACGTTTTCTAAAAATCAGTTGTTTATATAATATCGATTCTTTATAGCTACAATTAACAGAAATTTTATTTAAATTATACGATCGAATTGAATTGAATCTATGATGTCTTTATTAGATAATTTAAATAGAAATGAGAAATTATGATGAACGATTTATCATACACGAGTCATTTATAATTTTATCTTATGGTTCTCTTTTTCTATTTAAGAAAAAAAAAAAAGTAGTAAATTAAGTGTGGTACATAGCATGTAGACCAGTGACATTACAATCGACGGTAGTACTGTTTCTATCACGGAATTTGGGTGTGTTGGATCTTAGAATTAAAGTTCAGCATCCTTAGCACATACCTTCAGATTCACAAAAGCCATTGGTAAAGATATAGATACTTGCTTTATTTTGTCTCCACGAGCTAAATTTCCAATGTACTCATTTTGATTTGTTTTTTCTATTGTTCCTTGGGGAACGTATTCATTCAATAATACTTTCCATTTATAACTATGAGGCTTATAAACCAGTGTTTTAATTTTAAAAATATTAGTTATGAAATAAAAAATAAATTTTATTAAAAATTATATTAAGATATAATAAAAATTATAAAAAAAATGTATCAAGAATATTTTTTATCTATATATTTTTAACTGGTATATTTAAAGTAATGGTATGCAATTTTTTTTATTATAAATAGAGGTTTAAGATATATTTGATAAAATTAACAAAAATTAATTGAAAATTGAAAATTGATAAATTATCAATTAAATTAAAAATATTTAATAAATTTAGTTGTTGAATTAATTTATAAATATAAAATAATAAATTAAAATATGATAAGTATGCTATATTTTTAATAAAAATATATTAAAATTTAATTAATTTTTTTAAATAAAATATTTTATTTTTAATTTTTACATAAATAAATTTTTATAAAAAAAGTATTTATATAATTTTATTTTTTATCCAACATTTTAATATTTTTTAATAAAATAAAATATATAATATAATAAATAAAATAAATAATAATTTAAAATATATTATTTTATAATAATATAAAATAAATCTATCAAAACTAATATTATTATTATAAAAAATTAAATAATAGTAAATTTATAAATAAATAAATAATTAATTATATTATAAAAATATATTAAATATAAAAGTTAAAAAATTACTAACTAAAAAATATAAAAATTACTTGAAATCATTTTTTTAAAACTATCAGTAACTGAAAAAAATATTAATAATCATTGAAATAAGTTATTTTATAAAATATTAAAATATTTGAATAAATTTTTCAACCTTTTCAAGTAATTGAAATGTATTATCAATCTATTATTAGCTTTTGGTATAAGCAAACTAATTTTTAAAAAATTCATTAATGTCTTGGAAGAAGGGGATTCGTGTCCCATGACTTTGAAATCTGCATTATGGCTAATAATACATTCTATTAATGAAAAAACGGATGAATAGATTTTATTTGCTCCGACATAATTGAACCTTTTCTTTTTTTCAATGTACCCTTTCCCTATCTTGACACTTCTTCTGATGCTCTTCAAATAATTTTTACCCTTTCCCTATCTTCCTATACATGTATATGCATGCCACTTATCATAATCACCTTTTTTTCAAGTTAAATATAATATTATCCGGTGATTGATCAGTTTTTTATGATTGATCAATTTTTTAAAAAAATTAAAGTAATTGTTAAAAAAAAAGCTTATAAAATAAGTATTTTAATTTTTTAAAAGTTCTAATCAATAAAAAAAAATTGTATTGAAGAAGATGTTAAAAAATACATTTTATTATTAAATTGGTAAGTGCTTGTAGTATAAATTGATTTGTCAGGTAATTGTACTTTAAAAATATTATTTTAAAAATTGATAAAAAATATTTTTCTAACACGTTATAGTATAAAAAAAATACAGATGATGATATAAAAAAGTTAATTTAAAAAATTAAACTTTTTTAATTTTTAATTTAATTTTTGTTCTCTTATTGTTCAACTCTATAAATAAGAGATAAATGAAATCACTAAAATTAGTAAAGAATTTAAAATTAAAATAATTTATAAAATTTTAAATTCGAACTTTATGCTTTTTCTTGTATTTTTTGTTATTATAGTTTAGAACTGAAGGGACAGAGGAATTTATTTTTTTTAAAAGTGCACCGTCCAAAAAACAGATAAAAGAAAGACATCGTGGAGTGGTCTGTTAGTAAAGTGGGGAGCTTTTTTGCAAAACAATGTTTCATTTTTTCAGTTTTCACATCGCCACTTTCCTTCACCGTTGTGGTCGGTGGGGTAATTGCACACGTGTTAATTTTATAAGTTTTAAAATTTAAATTATTTTTTATTATTACTTATTAATAAAATATCACATATTGCTAATAGTATATTTAAATTCATGTTAAATTCTTCAAATTCATACGTACTTTTGTTAAACTTGATTTTAGCAAATTTTTCTATGTTTAATACTATGAACAAAAATAGATATATTTTTAAATATTTATATTTAAACAAACATGATAAACGGGCTAAAAAGATTATATTGAATTATGCTACACACTTATCTCAAAAAAACTAAATATAGATCATATTATTTTAATTTTTTTAATCTTTTTTCTATAAAATTAAATTCTTTCAAATTCAAGTTGTAAGCAATCTCTTAAATGCACATTAAATATATAATGTTCCTTATTACTTTAGAGTAGTCACTGATATAATATAATTAAATATATATTATATTACTTTAAAGTAGTAGAAATGATTTTTAAAAATTTAAAATTTACAAATACTGAAATTAATAATTTTTTAAAATAATTAAAAACAATTCAATAAATTTTTTAATCATATTTATAAAGATTAAAATTACATTTATATTTATATAGTTAGTTATTATAACAATAATTAGTTATATAAAATACATTTTATAATATAGATAAAACATAATTTTAAAACAATTTATGTCGGGATAATATTAAACGGTACGGAAAAAATTTACAAAAAAACTTACAATGATGTGGTTTTCATCAGTATTACAATTTATTTTCTCATTACTTTTATCTACCGCTTAACCTTGGCGAATTTTATTTTTTTTTAAAACAAATTACTAAGATAATATTATTTTGAAATATATTACTAAATTGGGACACTTTTCTGACAAAATACTTTGTGCAGTTCAAAATACGATTTCAAATCCGTTAGAAAAATATTGCCATGTTCTTTTTTAGCAATTTTTGGCAGTTTAAAACTATAAAACAAATATGAAAATTACCAAAAAAATTTTATAGCTAAGCTGTTAAAAAACTACCCTAATCTGATGATATGTTTAAAAATAACATTAATTGCTAATTTATTTATACAAATATACTTTTTAGTTAATAACCTGAGACACAACCATTTCATGTTTATCAAAATTTCTACCAAACTTTTTATACTAAATAGAGTTTTTTTTTCAGCAACAAACTACAGAATTATACTAAAGAGTACAAGAGATATTCCAATCTATACTTACACAAAACAGAAGATAACCTAAATATTTTGCTACACAACCCCATTTACAGTGTGGGTTACTGCACTATACCTAGTAATTTTGATAGATATATAAGTGGATGTAGTTTTCATTCTAAGAATGATGCATCATACCTCAGTTTATGAGCCTTTAACTACTTTCAAATTATCCTTTTGATATATCCTACCATATCTCTTTCTTGTACTTTGTTTATTGTTTTAGTGTTGAAATGTTTTTTGTTTTTCCAATTTTAAAGTGTTCAAAAACTAGCACAAATTATCAATTTCCTGCTTTCATTGCAGTCCTCTACTTCGGTAGGACTATGGATATGTTCCACTACTTTATGAATTGTATCTAAATCATCCTTGTTGCCTCACATTATAAGAATAGATGGTTTGTGGTTTTGATGTTTTTTACCACATGTTTATCAAATTTTTATTTTCTCAGTTCTCAACATTTTATTTTATGATAGATTATTAATGTTCAACAAACTTTATATAATTTTTATAAAATATTTTAGATTTAATATATGATTTAGTGTAGCTTTAGAAAGATCCATGAAATATATTCAAATTATAATACTGTTTGAGAAGGTTGTTTCCTTTTTCAAATGGTTTGAATAAAAGGTAGCACAATATAATGAAAGTGAAATGTCCAAATTGATGTAATTTTGATAGAGTGATAGTGTATAAAATAGTATATACTTATATATATATATATATATATATATATATATATATATATATATATATATATATATAAGGTTGACTAATAATTATTGGTTATTTTTTGGTAAACAGTTTATTAATAATTTTTACAGAAACTTATTAGAAATTAATAAAAAAGACCTAATTAATCAATAATGTCCATTTTAATAACTAAATTAATAATTTTTTATGATATTAAGGACCAAATCAATAATAGTGCCAACATCAAGCACCAAAGTTATGTTTCATTCTTTATTTATGCTACATATACTATTTTGATTTTATGGAGCCAGAAATCTAAAGTAATGAGGCAAAGGCAAAGTTAATACCTCTCTTCTTATGATTAATAAAAGATAGAGCGTTAGAAGTCACCCGTGCTTCCTGGAAACGACGAGTGTGAAGATTTGAAAGATAGTGAGGCAAAGATGGAAAATATGAATACTACAAAAATATGCAATTTTCAAAATTGAATGGGGGAAGGTGGCCCTATGTTTTATATTATATGTAGATCCATGACATAATTAATCGGTAACTAGTTGGTTATGTTAGATACAAATCAATTTGATTGTGATAAAGATATTTAGAAAGTCTGTTATTATTAGTTTTCTTTGTTATTTTGTGTTGGTTATCAGCAGGTTAGTTTAGTTTGTTAGGTCTCTGTTGTATATGTACCAGTTTCTTTCTTCCTTCTTTTCTCTATAAGATCAGATTCTGATTAATTAATTATAAAAGTTCTCATATTATGTTGCTCTAACATTTTCTCTCTCACATCTTTTCCCCACTATGCTTAGTTAAATATGCCTCTATTGCTATCTCTTCTACATTTGTTGCAATATTAATAGTGTATTATCTTTCTCAGGGGCTGTTGCTTGTTTCGTCTTCAATGCCTGATGTTGGTTCAAAGCTAGGAAACTCTGTGTTAAGATCCCTGCAAAACCCAGTAATTAGTGTTAGTTCTATTTTGAAAATCTGTCACAAATAAAAGGAGGTTCGGATATTTTTCTCCTTATGTATAAACTTTAAAAATAATTCTAAATGCTCCTGTAATATCTTTTTAATAATTAATCTTGTTCTTAACCTAGTACCAAAATAGGAGGTGGATAAACTTTGCTAAGGAATAATGTTAAAAGAAAAAGTTTATGATTCAAGAAGGCTTTTCAGATGGAAATTCTGAATATATGTAGAAAGAAATTTGAAGATATATGTGAAATACTTGTCAAATAACGATTAAAAATATTAAGGTTAAAATATGTTTTTTTATAGAAATTATTTTAAATCTAATTCTTAAAAAACTTTTAATTTGGTATGTATATTTACAAATATTTTTAACACCCTTCCCATCAAATTAAAAATGTCAGTACTTATAAAAAGATTGAATTAAAAACTTTTATATACATAAAGAAAGCAAATTAAAATGAGTATTATATAAAAAGGCTAAAAATATATTTTAACCAACAACTAAAATTGTTTCCATGGGATTAGAATTATCTTTCCAAAAGAACTTGTATGTGTTGGAGGTATACAATATTTAAGTCAAATAACATATAGGTTGTGTAAGTTTATACCTATAGCTAAAGTTTAGGTCTAGTGCTTAAATTGAAATTATCTATCCATTGGGAATCGGATTGGTGAAATATAATTTTTTTTCTTTGGTAGACAAAAAAAGAGAGACATGAAAGGGACAAGTGATTTCCATTCCTAGTACTCTCTTTAGCACCATACGTATGTGAAATAAGTGGTTAAACAATTTTTTATATGCAGCAAGCTTTTATTATAAGATTCTGTTTGTTGGTAGGGAACCTCAACAGGACTGTGAAAAAGAACCAACATAAATGTGTTTCCGTAACACATTATATGAAGAAGAGCATCGATGATTATACGGTGACTTTGTTTCATCTCACTTTTATTCTTTCTTATTCTTATTACATCAACTATCATATATATATATATATATATATATATATATTGGAGACATCCAACACTTATAATATTTCGATGAGGAAAGGTATATATGAAAGGAAAGAAGCATATTACTTCAAATATGGAATTGTCATATTCGTTAGTAAAGATGGATTTCGAGCTACAAATTGTTGCCACTCCTCTGGATCAATTCTTCCATCTCCTTTTGAGTCTGCTTCCTCAAAGGCCTGTGCAACAATACAAGGGGATGCATATTTGATCACCAAAATATCATGTTTTAAAAAATATAATTAATCCGGGAAGAAATTAAAGAGAGGAAAAAGAGGTACCTTTTCAATTATGACTTCAATTATGTCATGAGAAAGAACCAAATCCGACTCGCTTAGCAGTGCCAGTATCATCTCTCGTACCTTCCATCACATATTTTGGAAAATATATTTACATCAAGGATTACCGAACAGAAAAGGAAGAAGGTACTAAACAGGTTCGTAATGTAAATGCATCCAGTATTTTTTAAACGTGTCAATAACTTATGGGGATGAGAACTAAAGTCCAAAATCCCATCGTTTACCTCGTCTCGTTCAATAAAGCCTGTTTGCCATATATCATAGAGTTGAAATGAAACTGCCACATTAAATATCATAAATCAAGGCTTCAATACAAATATTGTGATGACATGCACACGCACGCACTCTTGAGATAAATAAACTCTTACATTCTGCTTTTTTTGCTTGTGGCGCTAGCGGATGGTAGACGCTCAAACCTCGAACAAACTCTCCAAATTCTATCACCCCATCATTTTTTGAGTCAAATAAGTGAAAGACCTTTGAACAAATTTAGACAAAGGCAGTGGATTGTGCCATTCCAGAAGGAACACAAGATTAGAGCAATCAAAATGGACTATATCACCAAATTGGGCTTTAGCTCCATTGATCCTGGCCCAAAGTTCCCCTTTCTATTTGACTCACAAAATAAAAATCTAGACCCCACCCAAATCCAATAAAAGAAAAAATAAATTAAATTAATTGGGACATAAAATTTAAAATCTAAATCTTATGTTTTAATGGTTTTAACGGCCCATTTTATCAATTCCAATGGTGCATATGCATACCCTGTCGGCGAAGAGGCTCCGTTTCTTGCTGTTTCCAAATAAGCCTAGCTGAAACTCTTCCTGAATATTCAACATTACACTGTTGATAATTATTAAGTCCGTGGCACAAAGTTTAATTATATAGTAAAATAAATGGTTTTCAGCTTTCACTTATGACCTTACTTTGCTGATAACCCCGTCATCGACCAAGGAGCTGCTTAATTTCTTGAACAGATCATACAATGCTTCAATTTCAGAAATATTAACTGGATAAATTATAAATATAAGCACAGAAAAATGTTAATTTTAAACAAAAATAGCAAATTGGCCCATCAATACTAGAAAACAATTTTCAGGATATGATGTATAAAATAAAAACAGAAAAGAAGGTTTACAATAGGTTTGGGCTGCAAGAACTGCTGGATCTTCGTGCACAATTCGTTGTTTGGTGTAACAGCACCCCATCAAAAACACTGTTTTATACTTGTAGCTCTGGGCGGACAGAACTTATTACACGACCAATGTGTCCGTTACTTATATTGCATGGAACTCTATAAGTAGCTTTCAGAGAGTGCACGGAAAAGAATCAGGGAGGAATAAGAAATAAAGTAATATATTTAAAATTAATGTGAGAAAAAATAATAAAGAGTGAAAATTTTGGATATATTAACAATCAATTGAGAGAAGAAGCAGGATAATAAAAAAAAATATGGAATAGAAGGGGTTAATATTGCTTAATAGAATTTTTGACAAAAGTACTCAAATTATTTTCTTTTGAATTTTTTAATATTTTAATTATCATTAAAGTTTTCAAATCATTTTTCTAGAATACAAACAAATCATTCTAAATTGTGTATGATGCCTTTATTCCTCCTCAATTACATTTGTCCGTGTCTTTGACTACTATTAGCTGAGGGAATATTCTTTGACATTTACCCAAAAAGTTGCTTGTGTGTATGATGTATTGATGTGGAAGAGGAAGAGGTTCTTACATGATGCCAATTGACATATTCTTCAACTGTTTAGATTAAGCGCATGCACCTATCAGTTTGTTTTGATAAAATGTGTGATGAAGCAGTGTCCCTCCATAGTGGACTTGTATGCTCCATTTGTTTCCACTAATTTGCTCTGGAATTTGTTCCATTCACATTCACATTCACATGCACATGCCCTCCAAAATTCCGTTGCAATGGCCATTTTTCCATTGCCACCCAGTTCCATAGGACTGGAATCTTATTCCAAATCTTGCTTACCAACCAAATCATTCTCCGCAGATGCAAAGGAAATGTATTCTTTTTCAGAGCATACGAGAAACAGCAAAAGCTTACTTATGAACAATTATATCCAGCTTCCAACCAAGACTTCTTGTTGAGAAGTCTTTGAAGTTTGAATTAATTACTCCTTATTTTGGGCTCCAAACCCAACCTTGATCAATGACTATCCCTCATCTTTTCAACACCCGTTTCATGGTCTACATTGCATGAATTTACCCGAAAGCAACTTGGACTAACCTTATTCACACTTTTTAGGAATCTGATTTGAATTTGCGCGTATAGCATATTTGTTTTTACTAGAAATTTTGATACTTAGAAAAAGAATTCAAGCATCTTATATCAAAGCATCAAGTTCCAAAATGTTCCCTTATCCAAGAAGGTGCACTACATTCACACAATTAATTAGTTCATTCATTACTGCAGTAGGGAATAGTAATACTAGACTGGTTAATGGTGTTTTCAACGTATTATACAATGTATTTTTGGGCTAATTCTGTGCTACAGTTACAATCTTTCAGCTGCATTAACCGGCGATTCTTTGTAGCTAGTCTTCCACCTCAGTGTGCAAAATAAAGCTGGGAAACGCCAGAGTTATATCCCTGATAAACAGAATCATTCAAGTTTTATTTTGTACATAGACTTGAACAGAAAAAGAAAAGAAAAGAAAAGACTAATGACAGACAAGATAAAAATTTAGATAAATTTCTCAGCCATCATAAAAGAAGAAAGAAAAAAGGTAAAATAAATCAAACAATTTTCATAAGTTAAAAATAAACTTATGCATATCAACTTTTCATCAAGTTAAAAACTAATATGCATAAGTTGATTTTAATTTTAGATGAAAATTTTGATTTATTTATTTTCTTCTTCTTGTTAAAAAAATTGTACTTTAGTTTCATTGATTAGAACAGTGACCCACTTTAGATATGGTAGAGTCATCATCTTGAGAAGAGAAGGATTTTTCGCCACGTAATCTCTCCATTCTTCGTTATCAATCTTCCCATCTCCTTTGGAGTCAACCTCCTTCATTGTCTGAAAATGATTAAATCAAGAAAATAACTAATAAGCAAAGAATTGGAAAATTGGATTAAGGAAAAATAGAGAAATTAATTTGGGAACAAATGTATGGTTGTTGCATAGTTGAGAACCTTATCCACAATTGCTTCAGCAACATCATCGGGAACCGTAACATCTGATTCGGTCAAAGTAGCCAAGACCATCTCCTTCAACTTCAAGGGTACCATTATGCAACAGAAAGGAATGCATAAGATGCATTAGAAAGATTCATAAACTATAAAGGTGGCTTCTAATTTTAAAATATTAAATGAAAAAAATAACCATAATAAAATAGGTATTGGTATTTTAAGAGAATATGTATTCCTATAAGAGGGTGCTCACTCCATTGCGCTCAATGTATCCAGTTTGCTGGAGGTCAAACAATTTAAATGCAACTGTAAGAAAATTTTGGCATAGTGAAACCCTTATTAGCGTAATAGATAGTGCATGGAACAAAGCTCTTCTACTTTAATGTCATATAACCAGAAATGAAATTTGATTTTTCTCATAATCACAAATAATTTCATACATTCAATTTTCTTCTCTTCAGATGCATTTGGATGAAAGACGCCCAGTGAGCGAACAAATTCCCCAAAGTTGATTACTCCATCATGCTTAATATCAAACATGTCAAATACCTGCATTTTGTTTTCATAGGACGTAACATCATCAAGCATATAAAAATCAGATATTTACAGAAATATTATAAACAAATAAATATTCATGATAAAAATCGTAACATGTTTACCATTAATTTTAGCCAAGTTGTGGAGTTATGTCTTCGTTTAGAATGTACAGAATCACATATATGTTTACTTTGATACACAAAAGTGATGAATTGACTGTTTGAATAAATGGGTTATGCATGATTATATATGGATGAATTGAAATAAAAGTCACTTACCAATAACACTATAACACCTCACATTCGTACAATTTCGATATGTAACTTTTGTTTCTATTTATCATTTGATGCTGTGTAAATTATTTTATAGGATAGACAATTGAATCTTAAGTGAACTAATAACATTTTATCTACAAAAGATCAAATAAAAAGTGGATGCCATTTCTAATAAGGTTATTTTCATGATGTAACTTACACAACTTCATTATCATTTTATTTGTTTGAATGTTGATGCACTTAATACAAGATAAATAAAATAAAATAAAATAAAATATATTACGAGTACCCACCCTGTCTGCAAATAGATTCTGTTTGCCACTATTATTTAAAAGTGCAAGAAGAAACTCCTCCTGGAGATTAAAAAAAAAACTTCAAGAATTTAGCACTTGCATTGTTATATTTTATCAAAATGCTAATAAATTGTGATGAGATCCAGCAATATAAACGGTTGGTGCTAATGTGAAAGAAAGGTATATGAATATAAGCTCATTTAATGAGGAAAAAATGGAATCCCTATTACTGCTACTAACTTAAATGGAAATACCTTGTGAATGAAGTCATCATCAATAATTGCACTGCTTAATTTCTTAAACGTGCAAAGCAAAGCCTCAATCTCATTCACAGTAACTGTCAATATATGGTAAAGGATATTTCAGAGTTAAAACTATAAGAAATCTCATATTTATATCCCTTCAGTGGGCAGTGATCGTATAAAATGTCAGGAATAAATAACTCGTTAATGCACAGCACATACTGCCAAAATTATAGTCTGTCACAAAGAAATTTGGAATGAGAATGATGCTGTTACAACCTGTATAAACAAGAAAAACTAACACCTCACATGGATTCCTATGCTTATAGCATGAGGTACTACTTAGGTCTTTAACTAACTAAATGTATCAATTGCCTGAAGAATGGACCACAACAAAGCTAGTTTATAGCACCGAAAGTCAATTTTTGCCCAAGCTATAGGGGAACTCTGGAAGGAGTATCTGGCCATAGCTATGTATCCACTAACTAGTACCACCAGAACATTATGCAGCACAGTAACATCTTTAAGGTATAAATGCTTTGTACATGCCTTACCATTGTTGCCAAGCAACTTGAACACTGACAACACCACTGTATGAATATGTAATGAGGCTTTTTTTTCCCTTGATTATTTTGGCTAAGATTGATTCAGGAAATTTTCGTCCCCACAAATGACAAGTGGTATGCCAAAGACTACAACATAAAAGCAATGGTCTAACTGATAATGACAGCAAAGTCACAGTACATTTTATGCAAGTTCCAAGAACTAGGATTTGACAAGAATTCAAAATAACAAATTAGGTAAACGTTGATTTTTCTACTTACAAGGTGTCTCCGAAGCAAGAATGGTGGATAGTTCTTGCTTAGTCTTTGGTTTAGCTTTCTTTAAGCAAAAGCAGCTCATACATATGGACATAATTTCAGTTTAAGAAGGACTACAAGGCATAAATCTATCTCACACAAAAATTCTGTTAAAACAGAGGCCCTGTCAAACCAAAGACAAATCTGCATAAGTTTAACACTAAATTATGTAAAAACAAAACTTTGGTTAAAAAAATTCCGTGGACTCATCTTTCCTCACTCTATTAGACATAGGAACATGAAATATTATTATGTAAATAATATTTGGTCTGTTCGAAACTTATTACAGTACACACTATATCTTCGGCCATTTTTTCCCCTTTATATAATTGTTGATTTGTGAAATAATCGAGTCTCAGCTGGCACACTCTTCTAGGAATTCTTGATGCATGAGAATATCAAGCTCTCACAGTTTGGACCATAAAAACTACATGACGGTCAAATCTTTCAGAACCAAATTCAAAAACGGCAAACAGGAAAAGGAAAAAAAATCTAGAATTTGACAACTTTTGACCATTTGTCTTATCATTAAATTGTTCTTCGGTTGATATTATTGAATGCTAAGGAAGGTATGGTTCGAAAGAAAGAAAGAAAAAAGTCAACTCAGACTAGTGAAGCTTTGTTATGTTATGATATGATATGATATCATGATCCGTATTAGTTATAACCGTCCTCACATATAACATCTTGCGACAAGAACAATAAAACATGGACCATTCATGAATGTAAAAGCGACTTACAGAGAGCAGAAGAAGATGGTTGGTGCTATGTTTTAGAATGGTGTTGAAATACTCACCGGTAGATGTAGGACAGCTTCATTCGTGTGATTGGGTCCTTCTTCCTTCTAATTGATTAATCGATGTGCTGCGTGACTGTGTCCTACATTATAGACATTTTATTTATGCATTATGTTTATGATATTCAAACTTCAACGTCACTTTTTATCCAAAAATTGGCTTGATTGACGCATCCTATCATATTTGATATTAAGTTGAACGTTGACTTCTATATTAAATAAGAAGCTAACCAAGGAGAACCTACCGACCACATCATTTATGTCAAAAACGTTCCAATAGTCCAATACTAATTCCTCTTTTTTTTCCTTATAAAAACATTTTCATTTGTCCAACACTAATAATCAAACCACTCAACTGAAAAGTGAAAACCCATGTGGACCGAAAGAACCGCCACCTCACCCCATTTGAGAGCCATATTTTTCTTAATATGACAGAACGTAAAGATAATTTATTTTTATAGAGACACATACAAAGAAAAGCATTAAAATTTTAAAATCAAAGAAAAGTAAATAAGTTTAAAATAACACAATTTTATTAAAAAGTTATACATACATATATATATATATATATATATATATATATATATATATATATATATATATATATATATATATATATATATATATATATATATATATATATATTGGCAGCCACCGCCTTGCCCGTTTTACTAAAAAAAACATCACTCCTACTATATATATATATATACACACACATGTGTATGATATATGATTACTTTTATATAAAAATAAATTTGAAAAATGTGATTAGAATTGAACATAAAATATATAAAATTTTTAATTAATTATATGACATTAAGTAATTTAAATTGTTTATATATGATTATATGATAAAATATCTGTTAATATCCTACAATATGGAGAATGCATGTTGATCGCTCCAAACTTGGAAGGCAGAAAAGAAAAGCGAGATGGATGGAGAGCTTTGGTTAACAAATCAGCCAACTAATTTGTGGTTGAGATAGGCAAAAGATGAAAAAGCTTGAATAATTTGATTACTAGAAAGTACAAGTAAACTGAATTGCTTTGAGAATTTCATGCTTTGGCGATCAAACAAACTCATGAGAGGGGCCATGCCTAGATGAGAAGCAGTAAATGATCTACGCAACAAAATTTGCTTCTTATATTGCCAACCGGAGACCGATTTGACTGCCTCTGCAGGACAAAAGTAACACCTTGAGAGTATAAAAAAATAGGTTTGATTATAATTTTTGTTTTTTAATTTCATTTATATGTCTTTTATATTTTTAAGTATTTTTTTATTTTTAAATTTAATATATTTGGTTTTCTATTATTATTTTTAAATCAAAAATATTTTAAATTATATTTTATATTCACTTTTTTTAAAAATTATAATGATATTAAATTATAAAATAACTTTAAAAGTTTAAAAGTAAAAATTTAGTATGATATTAAAATTTAAAAAGTTGATTTTTTAAAATTAGATATTTTAGTTAATAAATTTGTTTTAAAAAAATTAATCTATTTAATTTATAAAAATTTAAATAGCAATCAAAAATATAGAATTTTATGTAAAATAAAATTGATAAAAAATAAATTTATTATTTTTTAAAAACAAAAAATAAAAAATATTCAAAAAATTAAAAACAAAAATTATATATAGCCAAATTAAAAAATAAAAATTTAATTAAACCAAAAAAAATTATTAGCCACCCATAGATTTGCCCTTTAGCTAACTTTAAACATCACTTCTAGAAGATATATGAGAAAAAAAAATTGTTTTCATCCAACATTAACAATTTAACGTTGCCCCAAGTTTCATGTTGTAACACGTGGAGACAGGCGGGATCATTCACTATGCACCAGCTGGCACAAACATGCTGGACTTTGAACTTGATCATCCATGATATCAATGGAACATTATAAATGTATAAAGAAAACATACACAGCGATAGTATTTTGATATGTGATATGATGAAGGAACGGTGATGGGGGAGGGGGGAAGGAAAAAGGAAGAAAGGAAAAGGATTTGAAAAGAAAGAAGAGAAGAGAGGTTGATGGAATGGATGAATAAAAAAATATTTTAAAAATAAATAGAATGTTTGAAAGTTGAAAAAATAAAAATGTAAAAATATTTAAAAGGTATTCGTTAAATTTCAAACATTGCAAAACATTTATGAATTAACGGTAACTTTTTAGATAAAAAAAATTTGACATATTTTTGTTTATAGTTATTTTATACACAATTATTTTGATCTAGGTGAAAAATTAATTAAATTATAAAAAGAATAATATGTACATATAAAAATTTACAGAAAAAAATTATAAAATATTTTAAAACAATTTTTGAATAATTGAAGTTGCTCTAATGTTAAATATATGCTTAATGATTAAGATAAAGGCTAGGCGGTGGTAAGCACTTGCGTCACTTGCTGTCACTCTTCAAATTTGGCTATGCGCGGTGCGACTTTAATTTCGTTTCAGGGTCTGCACTCTGATTTTGGATTTGCGTTTTCATATTGCTGCTGCCTTCTAAACTTATTGCTTTATTGTGAAGCAATTTTCGATCCAAGAATGCATTGTTTATTGACGACGGTGCAATCTTGATTTAATTACTGACAATGCGCTGTATTGGCTGTGTAATTGGCACGACACAGGAAGCTCCAGTTATCGACTTTGGCTGTGAACATGTTAGCATAAATTGCACAACAGAAAATTTACCTCCTCGATAGTAAAAACAATTGCTCAAAAATTTTAACCACTCGGTGTACACACATAATGAACAGAAATAATAATTAATTAGTTGTACACAAAGAGCATAGCAACAATGATATAACTGGTCTAAGCTTACAAGTCACAGAATTTTTTAAAATTTGTCAAAAGAATAGGAACAATTTAAAACAACTAAACTAATTTTATTTTTTTTTGTGCGCGTGTGTACGTAAAATGAAAACACATCACTGATATTGGAAAAGGGGATTCAACAATGCGTAAATTTAGTTAGAGATTGATTCCACTCGATTTTACTCTCTTTGCTTTCTAACAAAAATTAATTTAAATATTTTTTCTTTGTTAATGATCAAAATTATTAAATTAGTTAAAGTTTAATTCTTTGATTCGTCCTTTGTTCTAACTCAAAGTTTAGTTACTTAAGTCTTCCAGATTAAAACAAACATTATAGTTCAAGTCTTCCAGATTAAAACAAACATTATAGCTACTTTATTTTTATTTCAACCACAATTTTAACTGTATAATTAATATAAAATCATTCATGAATGGTTGGTTTTGAAAACTATAAATAAAAGATCAATTATATAATAGAAACATGTATTGCATTTAAAACCGAACAAATTAACAAAGAGTTGAAAAAATAATGCATCAAATCCTCATCCTCAAAAGTCTTAGTCAAATATATTGGTAAAAAATAAGAAGAAAGAGATAAAAATATTCAGAAAATTTCACGAAATTCAAAAATAAAGTTTTTTAGATGGCATTTAGTTTTTAAACATATTTTCTATTTTCACTATTTCAGTATAAAATTTTAGAAACATAAAATAGAATAAAAACAATATGATATTTTTATAATTAAAAATCAAACACTACCTTATCTTAATATCTTGTAATTTGGTGTCTCTTCTTAAAATCAAACATGCATAACTCTGAAATTTTCAAAGGAAATTTTTTTAAAAACTCTAAAAAAAGAAGTGTCTATTTAGCCTTATTTTGGCACACGTATGAAACTACATTAAACTTTAAGTGTAAAAACATTCAACAGGAATTAAGAAGTGGGCTTAAAATGAACCAAACGGTATTGCTTCTTTTTACTTAAAATGTAACCACTTACACCGATATAGGTACTTCCAAAGTTCAATGTTAGAACATTTGTTGCGTAACTGCATTTTTCATATTTTCAACTCTTTAATTATGCTTTTTATTTATCTTTATAAACTCTCATTCGAAAATTAATTTCTCTCCTTTCTCTTTATTGTTCTACAAAGTAAAATAAGAAATTAAATTTAGATTATACAGAATTTTAGCAAAAATTGCAGGACACAAAAATACTAAACATGAAATCGATTAAAGTAACTAAAAACACGTGAAAAGATACATTTCAAGTAAAAATAAGGAATTTTAATGACCATTACGTGTAAACTATTTATTCAAATTCGAGGTTATCAAATGCTAACTAAATTAATTTATTATCCATTATTTGGGCTTGGGCTTACATAATATTTTTGTTGAGACCAGTGAATTGTATTTGAACGGAAAAATAAAAATGCATTGGGTTATCAGCTAGGCCAGTGGTAAACTTTCAAGCCACTTACTAAAAGGCCCAAGGATACGACACATATAGATGTCAGTCTATTTTTTTATTAACCGACCAAATTTTTTTTTATTATACTCGTAACGCGTGCGAGCGCTCAATGCTCATGCCGCTCACGTGATGTTAACAACAACGTGGTTACGTTTTCCATTCAGACCCTGCTTATCACTGCGAAACGTTTCGTAGCACATAGCAACGAAACGTTTCGTAGCACATAGCAACGAAACGTTTCGGAGCCAAATTGGTTGAATCAAACCCGAGCTTTACCCAGATACCGCGGTTCTCATCACCCGATTCGATTTATAATTTTTTTAAAAAAAATTTACGGGTAGGTAATTAATTAATCGGTTGATTAATTAAAATCACTACTGATGTCTGATTGTCCTCAACGCATTCCTCTTCTTCTTTGTCCTTCCAATTTCCGTGTCTCCATTTGCTGCGCGTTTCATCATGACCCTGCCGGTTTCATAAATTGAATTCTGATAAGGATTGGTTCAAAAATCTCGTGGCCGTTTCTCGAATTTACGCGAAGCTTTCAGCGAATTAGTGTCTGACTTTTCGAATTTTGCTTCTCCATGGAAGCGGATTTCGTGATGAATGACATGCTTGCTCTCACACAGGATGCTTTTGATGCCAACGATAATGTAAGCTCATTCTTCTCTTTTGCGTATTAGCTTAATAGCTTTCACTTCTTAGTTCTTTTATGTTGCCTGGCCTGCACCTTACTATTGGACTTGAACACTTTTTCACTTTGGATGTGAAATGCTGCTTAAACCCTCACTAACCCATATTTTTGTTACATTTTTTTTTAAAAATTTTGATAATTTCGTGCTTAATTTTTCCCATTCGAATGACATTCAAGCATAAATAAAATAATAGAGCCTTATATCTTAACGGGTTGGTCACTTATGGTATTTGGTTCATCCGAACACTTATTAACAGGATGATGTAGCTATTGAAGGGGAGAGATGTGGAATATGTATGGACGTTGTTATTGACAGGGGAGTTCTGGATTGCTGTCAGCACTGGTATGTATTTTTCTTACTTACTTCTTAAAGGCTTAAAGTGTATGTTTTCTTTCTTTAAAAGTCATCTTTATCTTGTTGGTCTGGTAGTGTCATTTTTATTTTATGGGTCGCGCCTTACATCTCATGTGCAGAAATGACAGACTTAGGCTTCATTCTTCACTGTGCATGCATGGTGAAGAAATATGTGAATGACTTAAATACGATTATTGATGATATGTGCCGGTAAACATCTGATATTTTAAGCTCAATTCAACTGTTTCGCAGGTTCTGCTTTGTATGCATTGACAACTGGGCTACCATCACTAATCTCTGCCCACTCTGCCAGAATGAGTTTCAGCTAATCACTTGTGTTCCAGTGAGTGATATAAAATTGAGGAATGCTGCTTTATCTTCATTGCTTTAGTATAACTCTTCAGGTTACAGTTGAATTTGCTCACCTTATTAATTCTATTCTGGAAAATTTACTTCGATGTTTTGATAAATATTATCATGAAAATTTTATGTTTTTAATGTTTCTAATACTTTGAAAATACTATTAAAATTTGGTGCATGGCTGAATTTGTGAAACTCGTGATTGTGAAGGTATATGATACCATTGGAAGCAAGAAAGTTGAAGATGAGACATTATTCAGGTATCCCACCATTATGTTTATATGATTGACAGTCTTATTTTCATTGTTTATATCCATATACGTTAAGCATGGGTTTTTCAGAATTGGTGTTTTAAGTTAAAAGTAATGAATTTTGCTTAGTTCTAGCATTTTGAGTAAATACTCTACTGTTTTATTGCTCAATTTTGAGTTACAGTTACACTTATACCATGTTTCTTCTTTAAAAAGTTTTATATAAACTTATATCTGTTTCCTTTCTTGATTGCAGAGATGATGACTGGTCCATTGAAGGGAAGAATAACACACTGTCATTTCCCTCTTACTACATCGACGAAAATGTAATTCTTTTCCATATAATATTAGAATTCTAGGCAACAAACCTTGAATTCTGGTTAGCTCTGATTAATGGCAACCTTGCTTCTGGCATTTCTTGTATTTTTGAATGATCACACACCCTATATACAAATTTTTTTTTATTCTTATCAGAAGTTAATGTCTAGTATTTTCTGAATGTCAATGCACTGTGTAACCTGTTGTTGGTTCATTAACAGCACATATGCAGTATATGCTTTGGCTATATAACTAGCATGAACACGGATAGAAAAACACTTTTGTCAGAATTGATATGGTTTTATTTATCTTCATTTATTTGCTGCTCTTGTTTACTTGCATGGTAATTGGTAAGAAATAGTGGAGATGGAAGAGGGTAAAAAAGGTAGATAGAAAAGAAAAGAACACAATATTGGCATGTATCCTTTACTCCTGGTGCACTACAAGCAACTATTTATAATTCTCCAACACAGTTACTTAATACATTTTTAAATTCCCCAACATTTTCTAAAAAACAAATATCCTTGCAGAGACTCTGTTCAGGGATTAATATAATTTTCAACATTGTTATTTGACCTTTTGAAGATTAATGCATAACGCTAATCCTTATGTGTTTCATCATCTTATAGGCAGTTATTTGCTTGGATGGTGATGGCTGCAAAGTTCGAAATGGATTGGCAACTGTTGAAGGAGATTTGGATCTAGATACATCAATTGCTTGCGATTCATGTGATATATGGTAAACTCAAATCAATGGATTAGGTTAATAGGTTTCAGATGTGCTGTTTGAAATGAATAATTTTTGTTTGAGATGTCATTCAGTAAAATTTTCAGTAGGTTATTGTCTTCTATGACTATGATGTCATTTGATTAGTCAGCTCTGTAGTTGCATGTTTGCCTAGGCTCAACCTCATCTGCAATTGCTCTTCTTAGCTTGTTGCAAAATTTGCAGACTACATTGCCTATAAGTTCATAGCAAACACTAATAGACAGATAGTTAAGTGTAATATCTGATTAGAAGTTTGATGGTAGTCAAGGGTGCTGTCAGGCACATAACTTTGCTTTCGGGAGACAGATATGGTTAAGGTGACCACCCTATTAAATCATGACCATCAATGATCAACTCATTCCAAATACATGCTAGATCATATGTATAAGAGAGATGGTGTTAAAATGAGAAATGCTAGTGACACACCGTTTTTAATACCCACTTCTGTACACTCTTTGTGATTGGTTAATTTTTAAAAAGTTAAAAGCAGTTTTCAAAAAGTGATCAATTTACAAGGTAAATGGTTTGATTTTTTAAAAACTGACCAATTACAAAAAAGAGTGCATTGAAAAGTGTGTTGTAAGCATTCCTTGTTAATAAATAATTATATATTATAAAAGAGCTTGTGTAAGTGTTTTTGTTGTCCACTTTTATTGGTGGTAGGGAAACCAGTTCATGAATATATTGTATTAGGATTTTTGTAGTGGTACCACATGATTGTTGCTTGAATTGCATTGTGACAGGTATCATGCCTTCTGTGTGGGATTTGATACTGAAGGTACATCAGACAGTACCTGGCTATGCCCAAGGTAAATTGAATTTACCAGTTGTTCTGTTGTGTATTTTTGTGCTTCTAATTGCCCCCCCCCCCCTTTTTTTTGTTTAATCTCAAAGATCTATCTGGATCCTATTGTTAACATGCTTAGTAAATATGGGCTATTAGCTTGTAAATATGGAGTTTGATAAGTTCTAGCTGCAATTTTGAAAGTCATTTTTTTCATTATGGCTCTCTGTGATAGAAAACTTGGTTTACGAATTAATATTATTTAAGATGTGATTAACTGTAAGAAGAATGTATTTTATTGAATAACAAAATAGAAATATCAAAAGGATGTCTAGACTCCAAGTTTTACATATTTTTTCTGTTATTGGAAATGTCCTGCCAACCATATTTCTGAGTGTGAATCTAAATATTGTCTCTTACCAATTCCTTGGGTAAACTTCCTTTTGCTTGAACATAAGCACTTGAATTATAAAATTGTTTGTTGACCATATTTGATCTCTTCTTTCTATCCTTTAGTATTCTAATTCAGGGTTTTGTTTTAGATGTGTGGTCGATGAAGTTTCTAAAGGAACATCCAATTCAGTAGAGAGGACAACCATGGAATGTAACCCAGATAAGAGTAAGAGTGAATGTCATGCTGAGGATTCCTTTTCAGGAAAACTGTCTGTGTCTGTTGTTGATGCAGGAGAGACAGCTGTTGTTGTCTCAATGGTTGACAGAAATAAATGGGTTCCAGAAACATGTGAGAAAAGCCTACTGCCTTTTGAAGTTGGTGGGGAACCAATGACTGAACCATATATCATAATGTCTGATGCAAATAATCAGCAGAGGGGGGAAGAGAAGACAAATACATTACCAGTCATGGAGGATGAAGAACTGGAACTGTCTTTATCAAATAATATATCCTGTTGCCTAACTTCTAAATCTTTGGTGCATAATGATTTAGAGAAAAATGCCAATGTAGCAGGGAATGAACCAAGTAGCTTTGATGGAACCAAATTATTTGATGAATCCGATAACAAAATTAGTCCATCTCGAACTGAATCTGATATGGGTCTTCATCTTGGTCTGTCGGTGGGCTCCTTTTTATCTGGTAAAGTATATTATATATCACTATCTTTTTGTGAGCATGAAAAGCATATCATAGGAACGATTTTTTATGCTCTTCAATCGTAAGCTAGGCTGATTGTCATAATCTTAATGTGCTTGTAGTCGATAATGCAGACAAGAATGAGGCAAAAGATCAAGTAAATGATGTCCTGCACTTGAGTCCAAAGGAATGTTTTTTGAAAGGTACTCCATTCTTAGAAATATGAGTCCTCTTACTTTCTTTATTTTAGTCTACACTTGGACTGTGGGAAACCACCGATTTATCATATTTGTGGCTTAGAAGCATTTAAAATTAAACAAGTTTTTAAGTTGTAGAATGTCACTAATAAAATGTTCTCAGGAGATGAAGTTGAAGCCAATGCTCATAAGGACAATGCCAGAGTGACTGGTGGAAAAAGAAAGCATGTCGATTACTGGTAAGAATTCATTTAAATTTGTGTCATATTAAATAACTAGTGTTCCTAAGTCATTGTGACAGTTGAGAGAGAAAAAGTAAAAGTGCTTCAGGATGAAGCACACTTTGCCTAAGTCCTCACCTGTAGTTATATTAGAGGGAAGGATTAATGGTATACAATTGCTCAGTTGCCAATCTATCATCCTCCAATCAACTTCCTGATTAATAGGAATTAGTTACCTGGAATCGAGCTCTCAGTCAATCATCCTTGATTTTAGGCGGCAATGCTTCCTTAATCTAAAGACTTTCCTTAATGCTTACCTATATTCTTAACAGTTACCAATGTCAAGTACTTTCAATTCCTTAATGCAAATTTATGTCAAATCATGCTACTGGAAAACAACAGACATCAAAATCATAGGATTTAAATGGATCTAAGGGTTCAAATTTGAAGAGTACTCTAGAACAATGATGAACAACAATGCGGAATATTATCAAATGAGCAAGTAAATGATTTAAGCATCAAGGAACAAGGGTTAATACTCAAAAACAGTATAGCAACAAAACTTAACAAGAAAATGTATCAATTAAAAAGGGAACAAAATTAGATTGAGAACTAGGGTTCAAACTTCAAATCCTACCCCAGCCAAGCTCTGATACCAATTGATAGAAGCACAACCTTCAAATGTGAAGTTCGGATCTTGGAGAAAGATTAAAATAAAAAAACCAAATTAGGGTTCAACCATTTTTCCAAAATGACAGAACATTGGCAAAAGAAGAAAATAGAAAGTGGAAGAAAAAGAAATGGATTAGGCACCACAATCAGGGGATTGATAAGCCTCGAAGGAGGATTGCTACAAGAGTATGGTCTCTTGATAAGATCTGGAAGATGGCCCACTCAAGAATCTTGTGAAGAACCCTCAAAGAAAGTGAAACAGTATCGCTACATTCATTTTCTTTTGGTTGAGGGAGAGGAGGGGGATGGTTTACAAATGACCTCCTTGATTGGTGACTCATCATTTTGTGTATGAATAATGTGATTCACATTTATCCAGCTATGCTATGTGGTTGCAATTATGGCCATTTTGAGCACCCCCTTTTTTCGTGAGGAAACTGTAGATTTTCAATGGTATTTGGGAACAGATTAACATGGTTTCCCTGAGTGATGTTCCTATGATGTGTGCAGTAGTTTCTGCTAGTTCTGATGAACATGAATTCAGTTTCATTTTTTTTTTATTGGTATCAAGATGTACCGTGCCATACATATTAGCAGTAGATTGAGCCTAACTCAATCCCAAAAGTTAACTCAAGGGAGGAGGATTGCTCAGTTATACGGAGCCATATTCCTATTCAACATAGAACATCTTAATATATATGGGACCTCATATTATTCTAAAACCTGTGAGACCCAGCTGTAATGTATAGGACCTGCTTTTGGCAGTATGCTCTCTTTTTTGTATGAGGTTGTTGGCATAAAATATCATCATAAAAGTGGTGCTGCCGGTGGCAAAAAGGAAAAATAATGAATCAGAACACTTTGAATCGTGGTGTTTTCTAATGCTCACAAGACAAGAAGACAAAAAGAAATAGGAGCAGGTGCTTTGACGTTCTTGATACTTGTATCTGCTACTAAACTGAAGTATTTTTGTCAACATTTTCAAACTTGCATTAATTGTTTATGATCTTTAAATGCATATTCTGTTGAAGCAAATGTGTTAATTGTTATTTGTTTTGTGTTCATCACATGAGGAGTTCAAATTTTGACTCTTTTTTAATTTGTTCTTTTTTCTCCCTGTTTTCTTTCTTGATGATACAGTAATGAGCAAGTTCATATAAAAGCTGATGATGGAGATGCCAAGCCTGAACTTCTTGATGAAGTTGCACAAAAGAAAATTAGAGTTGCTGGTAGTCAAACGAGTAGTGCTAATAACTCGGCCGATGATCATCTTTTAGACAATACTCAGACATGCCCTTCTTTGAAACCTTCTCCTAAAAAGGAGATTGCCAAATCAGATATAATGAATATAGATGATCATCTTTTAGACAATACTCAGACATGCCCTTCTTTGAAACCTTCTCCTAAAAAGGAGATTGCCAAATCAGATATAATGAATATAGTTAAAGGGACAAACCGGAGGCTTTCCAAGGGACTTGCTGGCACTAATACTTGTGACAAGTTATCTGAACAAAAGGGAAATATGGCTGGGTTGAGGGTTAAAAAGATAATGAAGAGAGTTGCTGATGATGGAGAATCATCAATGGTAGTTCAAAATCTAAGGAAGGAAATTAGAGAAGCTGTCCGTAACAAAGCATCTATAAACTTTGAGGAAAACCATTTTGATACAAAGCTTCTTGAAGCATTTAGGACCGCTATAACAGGGCCAAAAACTGAAGCTGTGAATAAGTTACCCCCTGCCGCTATAAAGGCGAAAAAGTCAATGTTGCAGAAAGGAAAAGTGCGTGAACATCTAACAAAGAAAATTTTTGGGACTTCCAATGGAAGAAGAAAACGTGCATGGGACAGGGACTGTGAAATTGAGTTTTGGAAATACCGTTGCATGAGAGCTACAAAGCCTGAAAAGATCGAAACTTTGAAATCAGTTCTTGATCTACTAAGAAAAAGTTCAGACAGTCCAGAATTAGAGCAAGCTGCTGAATGTCAGACAAAGAATCCTATTCTTTCCAGGTTGTATTTGGCGGATACATCTGTTTTCCCACGGAAAGAGGATGTCAAACCTCTTTCTGTACTTAAAACCATCGCTAACTCAGAGCAAACGAAACAGAACAACACTTCTGAAAAAGGACCAAGTCTATCTGTTGATAATAATACTATTAAAGCAACAGATGTAAATAATCTTTTATCAAAGACCAGAGTTTGTTCATCTGAAAAAAAAGTAAATAAGATTGTACATGGTCCAGTTGACAATTCAGCTTCTGGTAAAGTACGTTTAAGCGATCACTCAGAAAGGACACCAGTTTCTTCTGCTGGTGCCAAAGTTGGCACAAAGGAGTTGGGCCTTAAATCTGATTCTATGAAGAGTGATAAAAAAAAATGGGCCTTGGAAGTTCTTGCGAGGAAAACAGCTACCACAAGCGGGAACACAGCAAATGGAAATCAGGAAGACAATGCAATTTTTAAAGGAAATTATCCTTTGCTTGTATGTAAATGATCTGATTTTTTTTGTGTGTGGTTGTTTTATTACCTTTGACATTGGTGTCAGCAATTGTTTATGACTGTTCATTGTTGCTTCTTTCTTTTATTGTGAGCAGGCCCAATTGCCAATTAATATGAGACCAGTATTGGCTCCTTGTCGCCACAATAAAATTCCTATATCAGTGAGGCAGGTATGTTATCCCTTTCTTTCACTTTAAGTTACATGTGTTAGATTAGAGAGGAAAACTTGAGCTAAAGAAAGCAATGCACCTTTTTTGGGTACACTGGATGCATCTATATAATAAATGCAGCAATAGATAGCAATTCACAATGATGTTGGGTTGGAGAAAATATGTTCCGATTCCTTAGGAGAGAGTCCTTTTCTGCTTGCTTTGGAACTAAATTTATCACGTAGTTCTCTGCGGTTTTTGAATTTTAACACAAACATCTGATTGCCCCTGGTTTTTCCATCCCTCTCTCTGTCCCAGTTCCATTGTCAATTCAATATTGATGAATGATACCACCTGAAGCTCCACACCAGAAAAAGTGATAGAATCTGTTTGAAAAATTCATTCTACTATACATAGAACCTAAGTCATGGATTGACAGGTTGCCAGATTTTGGGGATCAAAATTAATACTGGTGGACACAATACAAATTTAGAATAATTTGGTTTTGTTCCTTTTTTGGCATGTTGGTGGAATTGAATCATATTTAATGGACCTTGACTATTTTCAAAGCATCAAGTTACTGATCAGTCAGATAGAGCACAATATTCGTTAGAGCTCCTTTATTTTTCTATATGATTGTGTTGGTTATATTTTTGCTTGCTTAGACGAAGTTACTTTAATTTGTTGTGCAGACACAGCTTTACCGCCTGACCGAGCGCTTATTGAGGAACACAAATCTGGCAGTCATTTGCAGAACTGCAGATACAGAATTAGCCGTAGCAGATGCAATTAATATTGAAAAAGAGGTTGCTGACAGATCAAATAGCAAGCTTGTGTATCTGAACCTTTGTTCACAAGAGCTCTTGCATCGCACAAATAACACAAAATCTGATGTAGCCACAGATAATAAAAGTCCACCAGGCTCACCAGCAGTGCTTACCGATCAACCAGAACTAAATACTGATGATCTTTCAACTGACCCTGCAGTTGAAATAGCCTTGAAAAATGCTGGCCTGTTGTCTGATTCACCACCTAGCAGTCCGCATGAGAACAAAGGAACATGTAATGAAGATGATATGATGGGGCCCGATAATATATTGGAACTGGATTCTCATCCTCAGCTGGATATTTATGGTGATTTTGAATATGATTTGGAAGATGAAGATTACATTGGTGCCGGCATTACAAAGGTCTCAAACCCAAAACAAGAGCAGAGTGAGTCAAAAGTGAAACTTGTTTTCTCCACCATGAACTTGAAAAAGTCAGACTCAAGCATCCCATTGGATCATGCAGACTGTGAGGGGTCTGAAAGAAATGAAGTGCCAGGAGATGCTTCCTGCTCACCAAACTGTCACAATGATGCTGTCCATAGGGATTCTACAATTGATGCCGAGATGGGCCAGCCTTCTGTTTCTTCTCAGCTCGGACCCTGTGAGGGTGCTGTTGAGCCACTTGATTCAGAATTTGAAGAATTATATGGCCCTGACAAAGAACCACTCATAAAAAAATTTCCAGATGGCAAGACAGAAACTCTAAGCACAGCCAATGACTACCAAAATGATGAAAAATTTGTCTTAGACAAAGCAGTAAATGCTTCGGAACTAGGGAATGAGACTCTTGCAGAAAAAGTTTCTGTTACTACCATCACGGACAAATCTTCTATTATATCCGAGACAGGTGAAACTTTCCATGGGAAGGCAGAGAAATCTGATGTCAATGCTAAGCAGATTGACTCTGTAAATCATGTAATTAAGAAGGTATTACAAAATTAATTTCGCTGTATAACTTATTTTCTTCGATTTTTTTTAAAATATGCATTGGTTTATACTTTTTTTTTTATTCCGTATCTATATTTTCCTGTATAATTCCCATAGTTCCGAAATAATGCTGGACTTTCTACAGGTAGAAGCTTACATCAAGGAGCATATCAGGCCACTGTGCAAGAGTGGTGTTATCACGGCTGAACAATACAGGTGGGCAGTTGCAAAAACAACTGATAAGGTTATGAAGTATCATTGCAAAGCAAAGAATGCTAATTTCCTCATTAAGGAAGGTGAGAAAGTAAAGAAACTTGCAGAGCAGTATGCTGAAGCAGCCCAACAGAATAGAAAAAATTGATTCACATAGCATAATTTCATCCTCACAAATTTTATCGAGTTGTTGCCCGTTATTCACCCTTCTTGATGCCACGTTACTCACTTTTTAACACTTGCTTTATTGAGCAGCTGTGGATGTTAGATTTAGTCTCACCTCGTCACTAACATGTGAATTGAGCACACCATGGGAATTGATTCAGTCATTCTGAATCAGGTGAGAGAAGCCGAGGTACAGCGCAAAATTTTAAATCATCATGCGATTAGTCAAATTAATGCTAAGAGTTTAATTATTAATTGGGAAGTTGGTTCCACTCGTTCACATTTTTAAAAAAAAGGTCAAAGGAGGAATGCACCAAATATTCAGTTCTTCCCCCCTTCTCCCCCAAAAAAATCATTACATCATAGTTCGTATGAACTACTTACTGGTTAATTTTCGTCATAAGCAAAATCATAGGGCTTGTGATTAAATTTTTACACTATTCTCTGGTTTTGATTTTTTTAATATAAAGTCTAACATGCAATGGTCTCAAGTAAGTCGATTTATACATTATTTAGATTGAGGAAAAAATAGAATGGAAAGAAAAGAAAAAAAAAGGAAAGAAAATAGATTTAAAAAAGAAAAATGAGTTGTTTAAATTAATAAAAATAGAAAAGAAAAAAAGAATTTTTTTTTGTTTGGATGTGTGAAAAAATTTATTTTATATAAATTTTTAAATTTTTTTTTATTATATCTTTTTATAAATATAATTTTTAATTTTTAAAAGTTTTAAATATATATAATATAATAATTTAATAATTTAAAATAAATAAAATAAAAATACTCCCTCATCTTTTTAAAAAATTATTTAATCTATACCCACTAACTTTATTATAATTATTTCTTTAAAAATAAAATAATTTTGTACACTTGTTGATTTAAATAACAAAATTTCCTATCATATGGGTAAAACATAAGTACATAATATAATATCTAATTTAAAATTTTTTTAAATTTGTATTACTTTTAAAGTACGAAAGCTTTGTGAAATTTGCATAATTGCAGCTTTCGAAACTATACATAAATTTCTCACAAATAAAATCGTTAATGACATGTTTGGAGAATAGACTATGAGAAATAAATTAAGTAGAAATAAATTTAAATTCCTATATTTTATTTTTCTTTTTGAATATTGGCACAAGAAAGAAGTATACAAAATTAATTTTTAAATACAAAGTTACCACCAAACATATATCAATTAGCAGGAAATGCTATAACTTAATTATTAATTTCGAGATTAAAGTTGATAAATATAAATATTTTAAATCCGGTTACCTCCATTATAGTTTTATATAACTTTAAAATTAAATATAATGTATAGGATTTAAAAGATTAAAAAAATTAAGTGAAAAAGAGATTGCTTATGTATTTAAATAGGAAGAAATAACATTTGCTTCCTCTCATCATTTTTTTATTTTCTTTTTTATCGGTTTAAAAGTCCAAAAACATATATTTTAAATTTAAATGAACACATCAACGTAGTTAGTTCATCTTCGTCACTCCAAATATTTTTATGAAATAATATTGTCTACTGTAATTTTTGTACATATTATCTCTAAAATTATTTAGTTTTAAGATTGAAAAATTAATTTAACTTACTTTAAAAATCAAACAAAAGTGGTATAAATCCACACTTAAAAAATCATAAAGTATAGTAAGATTCACACTTAAAAATGAATTTATAAAACAAGTTAAAATTTTAAATGTAAACCTAAATTATCAATTATCAATTATTAAATAAAAAACATCAAAGCAAGTTACAATATTTTTTTTCCTTTTTAATCTGAGCAAGAAATAAGCCAAGCAGAGCATACCCGGATACAAAACGACGCAAGCTTTATCAGATTGGGTGAAAAACTCAGAACCTGAAGCAGTGCAGGTTACCATTTTCAAACTCTTCTTGTGTTGCTTAAAACTCCAATTTCTTAAACCCTTTTTCTGCAACCTCTTCAATCCACCGTTTATGCATTTTCCAGAACGATGAACATTCTCTCCTCGCCCCACTTTCACATCAACAAAACCTTCTACACCCACCGCCATGGAACACCGAAGCAAACACTCTCCAACCGGAACTGCCACGTGCCGACGCAACTTCTTCTCGGCAGGTCATTCCCAGTGCTGTGCAAATCCTCTTCCGCAAGTAGCGAACCCGGTTCGGAAGATTTCGTGAGCCGGGTTCTGAAAGAAAACCCGAGCCAAGTGCAACCCAAGTACCTAATTGGCGACAAGTTCTATAATTTGAAAGAAAAAGAGAATTTGGGTAAATTGTCCAATGCGGGTATTTTTGATGCGTTGTCGAAGAGGTTGAGCTCCGCGAAGTCTCCGAGCAAGAGTGAGAGCGAGGTTTCGGGAGAGAGAGATTCTGTGTATTTGAAAGACTTGCTTAAAGAGTATAAAGGGAAACTCTATGTGCCAGAGCAAATTTTCGGTGCAGAGTTGTCGGAGGAAGAAGAGTTCAAAAGGGACTTACATACGTTGCCAAAAATGAGCATTAAGGACTTTAGTAAAGCTTTGAGCAAAGACAAAATCAAGCTGGTAACTTCAAAGGAAGATGAAGGTCCTTTTGGTGGAAGTGGTTATCAGGATTTTGTCGTGGAGTTGAAGGAAATCCCTGGTGATAAAAGTTTGCACACAACTAAATGGTGAAAAAGAATGGCATTATCTGTTAGTTTTGTGCTCTTTCAATGCCTTGTTTGTATGTGCATTGTAGTGTTGTGATAGATTATGTATGCAACTATGCAGGACTCTCAGGCTGGGTAACAAGGAAGCTCAAGCAATTTTGGCGGATTACACTGGACCGCGTTATGAGATAGAGGGGATGCGTACTATGGTTCTTAACCTTGATCTCTTTCGTGGTTGAATAATTTTGATTATGTTTTGTAGTGTTAGTGCTAAGAGGGGAAGATCAATTATCTTTGCTTCTTTTGTTGTTTTCTTCTTTAATAAGTTATGGTGTAGTCTCTTACGTAGTCTGTAGTCAGAGACTCAGAGGTCAAGTCATTCAGCATGATGCATGGGTGAGATGCTTTGGTGTGTGATCATATTGTCATTGTTCTTTTAACTCTGGAATTATTTTGTTGCAGTCTTGGGTGGGGAAAACACCCAAGTACCCTCATCCAGTTGCATCTTCCATATCTAGCAGAGTGGTGGTTGAGCTTACAGTGGTGACATTCTTCGTGGGTATGGCAGCAGCTATAGTTGGTGCCTTCCTTGGAACAGCAGTGTTTGCTGCTACCGCTTTAATCTCTGTGGTAGCTGTCTATGTTGCATGGCCTATAGTCAAACCATTCCTCAATCTTTTTCTTGGTCTTGTATTAGCAACTTTTGAGAGGATTTGGGATGATGCCGTTGTTTTTTTTAGTGGTGGCATTTTCCTTAAGATATATGAGTTTTACACTTTGGGTGGGTTAGCTGCCAGCCTTGAGAAATTGAGACTAACTATGCCTATACTTTTGGGTATGATCGTTCTTATTCGCTTCACTCTTTCAAGAAGACCTAAAAACTTCAGGAAGTGGGTAAGTGACTAAGTGATTCACTTATATTATGTATGAATTCTCAAGCTAATTTTGTTGTTCCTTGGATTTGCTTGATAAATATCCTCTAAGATGTTTCTTTGATATACAGGATCTTTGGCAGGGAATAGACTTCTCACGATCAAAAGCTGAAGCTCGTGTTGATGTGTGTTAACACCGACATTGGATTTAGTCCCTATTCTTAAAATCTCTTAATGTTATTCACTTATTCTTATTCTAGCTTTGGAATATAATCCTTTCAGGGTTCAACTGGAGTCAAGTTCTGTGATGTGGCTGGAATTGATGATGCAGTGGATGAACTTCAAGAGGTAATTCTTTTACACATTGCTGATTCTGATTATGAGTGTGCATACAAGTTTCGGGTCTGCTGGTGCCATGTCACCCTTTAAAAAAAGGCAGAAGGTGAGGCCATTTGCTGTGAGACAAGAACAAAAGAAGGGTTATAACAAGAACCAAACAATAAAAGAAGAGGAAAAAACTGAGGAAAATTTGGCTGTTTTTACTCCATGATCTTTGTCTTAGACATCTTTTATCATGTTTCCACATATTGAGTTGAAGTCTTTTTTCTTGAACATGAAAATAAAGGTTTCTTGACCGCTTAAACTTGATTGCTTGTAGGCTGCATGTTTTTGTTAAACTTTCTTGAACATGTTTCAGTTAAACCTAAGTTATTCCAAAATTTTTGGACATTTTTTGTTGACAATATCTAGTTCCTTTTGTTTTTAAGGGAGTGGTTTTTGAAGGTTGTTTCTTAATCAGTGTCACATGTTTCACTCTTCTGCTCAAATTACTCAGTCATAATTCCTGAGGAGGTCCAGGGGATGCTGGTCTCCCCTTGTTTGAAAATTTTGTCAATGATTTTATATATTAATTTACTCCCCATGTATTTTAATGATTTATGTGTAAGACCATGTCTGGTTTCAACTTGGTCTCCACTATATTATGTGGGCATCCAATCTTTGTTGGCAGAGTGGTCTCCTAATGGGCCGTTATTTATTTTCATGTTAGAGGCCTGGACAGCAAGCCCTTGCCTATCTACTCCCAGCCCATTAGCTCATTTAACCCTTCTAGACCACAAAAATATCTCATTTTACCTTTCGGGCTGGCACAGCAGTCCACAAATACTAGTGTTTCAACTTGATATACAGCTGTTCACGACTACAAACAGCCCATAACACATTAGTACATGAGCAAATGTGTAAACAAGATGATGGAGAAACAATTATGCCTGTAATCTGCAGTAACTATTAATCAATTTTCCTGCAACTATTATAAATGTTATAACTTTGTCCTTCTCAGTCTTGAGTTCCTGAATTTTTCATTGTCATTAATCTGCATCTCTCATCTAATTTCTATGCCTTTTTCTCATTTGTTTGTCTTCTGCATTCTATTCTTACGTCTTGTTTTAGTAGTCTTTGCTTTGTTTATTGTATTGGATGAAAACTTATGAAGGGTATTTATGATTTTCTTTAGCTGGTGAGATACCTAAAAAATCCCGAATTGTTTGATAAAATGGGGATCAAACCTCCACATGGTGTTCTTCTTGAGGGCCCTCCTGGATGTGGCAAGGTCAGATGCCTATTCTCTGCAAATGATGGATGTAGGAGTCTGTGTTGTTACTGTATGCTTAAGTTTTGTCATGCTTTTACAGACCTTGGTAGCCAAGGCTATAGCTGGTGAAGCTGGTGTTCCATTTTACCAAATGGCTGGATCGGAATTTGTGGAAGTTTTAGTTGGTGTTGGTTCTGCACGTATTAGGGATTTATTTAAAAGAGCCAAGGTGATTCTATTTCTATTTTTTCTGAAATTCATTTTAAAATAATGTATTGCTGCTAACTTGTTCAGGTTCTTCAGTCCTGCTTTCATGCTCCACTTGAAGGCTAACTTAAAAAGAATTGCATACTTATTGTTTTCATCACATAATCCTTCTGTATATGCGATGGTGAGAGGACTAATTCAGGGTATTGATCAGTTGATAAAACAGTAATATTTTCAGGCTTTTTGCTTTGTTTAATCAAATCTATTCAACATTTTCAAGGACCTTGGATTCATATGACAATTTTCAACCGCTTTATCCTTTATATATTGTTCAGGATACAATAGCTTAACGAAAATTAGTCACTTTTATGCATTTCAGTTCCTTGCTCTCTAGAAGTAGAAATAATGTTTCCTTGATCTCATGAATCCATTAAGGTTGCTTCTTTTTTCCCTTGGTAAAATCATTACCTCTGCTTTGCCTGTTGCAATTATGGGTAGATGGTCTGTGTCATGAGGAAGCAAATGTTGTTCAACATGAGATATGAATGAATATAAGTCTTCTTTTTCTCAGTTAAATTTTGAAAATGTAGATTGTAGAATTTCATGTTGTATGCTTTGGAGAGCTATTGATTGGTGGGTACTCAAATGTTTGTTTCTCTTTGCAGATAAACAAACCATCTGTTGTATTCGTGGATGAAATTGATGCGTTGGCAACTAAGTATGGCTATATGGATTTATGTTATGAGTTTATGACTTGGCAGATTGTATAAAGTTATGGATTGTTTGTGTACATTGTATGTTCACTTGTTTAATATAGACAATGAATTTATAATATCCATATCATACAACCCTAAGCCTGATGAAGTGACAAGTGAGTAATTTAGCAGGCCTAGAATCATTCTGGAAAATCTAACTGTATATTAAACCCACTAGTCATTATTAGCTTTTTGATGGGTCTGTATATTAACTATAATTGTAAGTGCCACTACATTGCATGCATTGTTGATCAATTGGTTGGTCTAATCCAGGTATTGATTGTCACATGTGCTGTTCTTACACATGAGAATGCATATAGGGATTGACATTAGGTTTGTTTTGTAGTAATATATCTAAGTCAATGCTTATAGACATTACCATAATTAATACTGATTGGCATGGGATACTTTGTGGAAGCTCACTATAGTCATGATTGGTGACTTTTCTCTTCAGTTCTTGTATAATTGAATTTCATTATCCGGAACCAAGGCCCCATTCATTTGTTTTTTACTTTTTTTCAAAAAACACTTTGCAATTGAAAAAAATGTTTAAAAAATTATAACAATTATTGTTTAAGGTTTTTGAGAAAAAAAATAAAATCAAATTAGCTATTTCAGTGCTTTCCTTAGAAACCAAACATAGTAGCTTCTGAAAAAAGGAGAAAAGAACATGCTAACAAGTGACCTAAGGACACTGGTTAAGGGACTAAAAGTAGAATTTTTTTTATTAAAAATGTTATAATGCACCTCCACTGTGATTTCAAATGCATTATCAATATGATTTTCCAATCAAAACTTTTCATTATTGATTCCTTAATCGATGCCCTTAGGGAACTGCTTAGTAGAACTCAAAAAGAAATGTCACAAAATCATTTTCGTTTTCAAGCTTAGACAAATGGACCTTAAAATGTGGAAATTATTGCCAAGCTAGTGGTGTTGCATGGTTATCTACTGCCAATTGACTTGCTGAGTCCCCTAAGCATCCACTCTGCCTGATTGTGAAATTTATGCATGATCAGGCGTCAAGGTACTTTCAAGGAGTCCAAAGATCACCTGTATAATGCTAGCACCCAGGAAAGGGAAACTACATTGAACCAACTGTTGATAGAGCTTGACGGTTTTGATACTGGAAAGGGTGTCATATTTCTAGCTGCTACAAATCGTAAGGATTTGTTAGATCCAGCACTTCTTCGTCCAGGCCGCTTCGATCGCAAGGTTGCTTTCTTTAGCTGAGTTAATGTATTTCTTTCTTACTTTTGATTGGGTTCAGGGTAAAGTATTTTGTTTTTATAAGATAGGGGAAAATTTAGAGAGAATGAATTTACATCTCTTTTTTGGTTTTTGCTATTAAATGCTTTGTTTAAAACTCAATCTTCTGGTGCAAACAATGGCTTACCTGTCCACCACTTCCATAAATTTGTTTGATTATGTTTGATGTTTTATGTAGTTCTTTCAATGGTAATATGCGGTTAATAGTTATAGAATTTTTCTTCTGTAGATCAGGATTCGCCCTCCAAGTGCAAAAGGAAGACTTGATATTTTGAAAATTCATGCTAGCAAAGTAAAAATGTCAGAGTCTGTTGATTTATCCAGCTATGCACAGAACCTACCTGGTATGGACTACTTTTTCACTTATTGGATTTTTCATTTAATGTCTGAACACACATCTTTATTTCAGGATGGACTGGAGCAAGATTGGCACAATTGGTCCAAGAGGCTGCTCTTGTGGCTGTCAGGAAACAACATGACTCAATTCTTCTGTCAGATATGGATGATGCAGTCGACAGACTTACAGTAGGACCTAAACGTGTTGGAATAGATTTAGATTACCAAGGACAATGCCGTAGAGCTACTACTGAAGTGGGAGTTGCTTTAACTTCTCATCTGCTCCGGCGATATGAGCATGCAAAAGTTGAATGCTGTGATCGCATCTCAATAGTACCTCGTGGTCAGGTCCTTGTTCAGCTTCCTTCACTATATTATCCTCTACTATCTTCTCGATCTTTCCTATTCTCATGTTTGAGGTACTGCCAAATACCAATACATGTTGGGAAATTAATAAAGGATATCCAATAACCTGCAACACAGTTTCATTATTGTAACATGGGAGAATCTGGTAGAGAAAGGTGTTAAACTTCAGCAATGAATTAGAAAGGAGGGAAAAGACAGAAAATGATGTATAAAGTTAGAAATTGTATGTAAAAGATGTGACTATTAAGGTGTTGATAGAAAATGTAGCTCTAGAATCTGGATAGAAATGAAGGGGAAGAAAAAGCTGTATGGAGCCTATCGAAAATATATGCTACTTTATTTCCATATGTATAAGGCTACAATCTGCTATCCATGCTTTACAATTCCTGGTTGGTTGCTTTTATACTTGAAAGTATGCTCTACTTAAGGCTATTTGTTTGTTTCTATAATTTTTACTCACAAAAAAGGCTTCCATCTGACAGACATTATCTCAATTGGTATTTCATCGGCTTGATGATGAGTCATATACATTTGAACGTCGACCTCAGTTGCTACACCGCCTTCAGGCATGTAAATGTACTCTTGAGTATATGTAGGTTTTTTTTGTTCGAATTGTTCGTTCAGTTTGAGTCTGTCTTGAGGAACAGGTTCTGCTTGGAGGTAGAGCTGCTGAGGAGGTCATCTATGGACATGACACTTCAAAAGCCTCAGTTGATTATCTTGCGGATGCATCCTGGCTTGCTCGCAAAATATTAACCATGTTGGCATAATTGTACTTTAATACATTTAAGTTTCTGCTTATTCTCTTGTGCTATATATCTAAACTCCTTTTTCCACCTCTACTTGCAGATGGAATTTGGAGAATCCAATGACCATACACGGAGAACCACCACCTTGGAGGAAGTCAGTTAAATTTGTTGGACCAAGACTGGATTTTGAAGGGTCTCTTTATGATGACTACAACTACATTGAACCTCCACTAAATTTTAAGCTGGATGATCAAGTTGCCCAAAGGACTGAAGACTTGATACGTGACATGTATGGAAAGACAGTGTCTCTCCTTAGGAGGAACCACGCAGCTTTGCTCAAAGCTATAAAGGTAACTTGGAGTAAGATCTGAGCATGAGTTATATCTTGTGAATTGTTATAACTATGAGATCTCTAACCAAAAAATTAAAAAAAAGAACTTGATGAGTGGGGTCAAGCTTATTCCAGTAACTGCAACACAACAGCTGCAAGTTTCTGGAGATAGCAGAGATTATACCAGCTTAACACCAATGTAGTGAAAATGATCCATTAGGATTCTATGCCTTTACTTTTATAAGTTCTGTGGCAACTTGTTGCTTTGACAGCTAATGAATTGGCCATGCAGGTTCTTCTCGATCAGGAGGAGATCAGTGGTGAGCAAATAGAGCTCATTTTAAACAAATACCCTCCACAAACACCTTTACATCTTTTGGAGGAGGAAAATGCTGACAACCTTCCATTCATCAAAGAACAAGTGCACGATTTGGAGCATGCCTTAAAAACCCAATCAACCGAAGAAACCGTGTGAGCTTTTCTCAATCCTCATCTAAGACCAACAATTTGTTCCTAGATTCCTGGCCAATCGGGGCTTCAGATTTGGTAGCTGAATTTCGGCAAGATTTCTCCAAGGACACGTATGCTTGAAAGCCAACTACTTCAAAGTTCACTTTTTCAGTGAGAACAGAAATATATGTGCCATAAATTTTGTTCATGTAATTTGTATGAAACACGTTTCTTTATAACATCTTTTAGGGGCGTTTTTTCCCCCATTTTCTGAATGAACATTTGAAATGCTTTGTCTTTAGCAAATTGGAATAATTTACCATGCGCTGGTCATTCTTCAAGGTTTGTTTGGGTAGAAGAATGAGAGGTGAAGTTATTGAAAGAATACAAGTCTTCATTTTCTATATTTAAAAATAAATAAATCACATTTATCACCTTGATGGTTGTCTAAATGATAGCAAATTTCAAACTGAAAATTATAATTCACACTTTTTCAATCTTTTATTTAGCTTATTTGAAATTTTAAATTTTTAATATTTAGTTTGAGTTATATTAACATGAAGTAAATCAGTTATGGAAACCAAGTCAATTAGTTTAGTTTGAATTATGAGATTTACTGAGCTCGATTGTGCACATTGGTGTGCATATGATATATAATAACTGTATTGTATAGACATAGAGGAACCGAGTTGTGCATATGATTCATTATAATTGTATTGTAGAAGTACAGGAACTAAACTTTTAAATTAAGACTTTGAGGTTGTAAAAATTATCATTATAGTTTTCGAAAATTTTAATTTAGTTTGTTTCTAATTTAACAAAATCATTTTCTTGTAATAAACAGTAGTGAAAACAAAATAAAATAAATTATTTTTATAAAATAAAAAAAATAAATTTAAGAAATTAAAATGTATAATTTTATAATTTTGAGAATTAATTTAAAATTTTACTTGACATACAGGTATATTGGTTAGGTAAAATGTGTAAGATTTTTCATTAGGATTTTATTGTAGTTAAAATTCATTCCATTTTCAACTTAAGAAACTAAGAATTAGTTTGGTTTGCTTATTTTCTATTTCTATTTTCACTAAAAATTGAAAATATAGTTAACAATCTGTTTAATTTTTGAAAATATGCCAAAAATTGAAAATAATAAAAAAGTATTATTAACCTTTTCTTATCAAAATATGAGATATCTAAAGAATTAAATTTTTACAAAATATTGTTTTAATTTACCAATTTTTAAACTATTTAATTTAATCTTTTCATTTGTCATGTCATGACAAGTTAACGATGTTAATTTAAATTAATGGAGAGTTGAAAACTACATACATTTAGTAAGTTAAGAAACCAAATAAAAATTAAAAAAAATAAAGTAAGAGACCTAAAATATGATTTATCCTTACAATTAATATACATCAATATTTATTTTTATTTTTTAAAATAAGTATATTACAAATCAATCTTTATATATTAATTTTTATAGTAATAAATATATTAATTTTAGTAGATAAATATACTAATGTATATATATTATAAATCAATTTTTCTAATGTGTTATGTGTGCTCATGAGAGCACATAATTAAGAAATTAATAAATAATGAATTTTTATGAAAAAAATAGAATATTTATGTTATCAATACATTGAATTTTATAATTTTTAATAAATATTTACTGTATATAAATTCCTATTGTATATCCTTAGGTAAAAGGAAACACATTAAAAAAACTGATTATAAATATATATATATATATATATATATATATATATATATTAGCAATATACCTACTTATTTTATATTCTTCATATGTATTTTTAAATAAAATATACTGTATATATTTATACATCAATATTTAAAAAATATATTAATTTTATATTTATAAATATTATTTTTTATTTACAAATTTTTCATCAATATATATTCTTAAAATGAAAAATTTGTGTTTAAATTTCATATAAAAAAATTTTATAACTTATTTTATTGAAATTAAATAAGTTAAATATATTTTCACTTTTTCTATTTTCTAAAAAATAAAAAAAAATAAACTAAAATAACATGTTTTCTATTTTAAAATAAAAACAGTCTTCTTAAAAAAGTATAAAAATATTTTTATGTAGCTTTTTAAAAAGGAATTTATAAAAAGTATTTTAAAATAGGTTGTGTTTAAGATTTTTATTATTTTTAATTTAAAACATATATCCATAGATACTAGCACAAGTATAGACTGGATACAAAGAATTTTCACCCACTAATACAAGTAGTACCTCCTGTGTATATTTGTTCCACTCCATTGGTATCCTATATACAGCTTTTGAACTTGCTTCCTGATGAAAAATTTCACACACACACACATATATATATATATATATATATATATATAATCTTAAAATATAAACATAATTAACCGCTATTCAAATTTTTTAAGCAGTATATTTAGTGGTTAATTATGTCTATATTTTGAGTTAAATTATATTATTAGTTAATTATGTGTATATTTTTTGGTTGAATTATATCATTATTTGTTTTTTTTTAAATGTATTTTACCACCAAAAGTCACTTTGGACAATTTTTTGCATGGTGCACAAAAAATCTAATTTTTGTACGGAACAACAATAAGAAACAATTTTTATTAAAAATCTAAGTTAAAATCAATTACCTATGTACTGTAAGAGAAAATTTTATTTTATGAATTAGCTTTTAAAAGTCTTGCAAACCTCATCTTATAATTTAACTTAGATTCAAAGTTCACATATCACTGATCTTATGCCTGGAGCTCAATTTTTATGAGAAGAATTATAAAAAATTTTAAAATAAAAAATTTTAAAATAGTATAAATATAGAAATTAAAATATTACATGTTATAAAAAATGATTTATTTTCCATTTACATAGATAACTTATATATATATATATATATATATATATATATATATATATATATATAATTCTATTCCTATCATTGTAACTTTAATATAAAGAAAATTTTAAATTAAAATAAATAAAAATTACATTAAAATATGTTTGAAATAAGTGGATTATCTATCTATTTTATCAATTGAAAAAATTAAACTTAATCGCTAATTTTACATAAAAAAATTAATTAATCTTTTTTAAAATATGTTTTACAATATTAAAAGGTTTGAATGTATTAATGAGGCTTAAGTTGAGTCGCACGAGACAGTCTTCTACAAAGTAATAAATTATAGTTTAAATTTCTATTGAGAAAGACACTAACATGCATTTAATATTTAACCATGTATGGAGTATTAGTAATACTATTTCCTATGAAAGATATCGTGAAAAACTAAAAATGTCTTAATTATATGATTTTTGTCTAGGATTTCAAATGCTTAGGTCCTATTTAATTCTTATGGCCTAGTTTGGATGATTTTTTAAATTATAAGAACTTTACTAAAATTAGTGCTTATTCTTAAGAGAAATTCTTAAAAATTTATAGGAGTTTATATAATAGTTAAAAAATATAAATTTTGAAATTTTAATATGCATTAATTATTTTTAACTTATGTGAGAAGTTTATTTTATTCTTTAATTTAATTTATTTTTCTTCTGTATACTTGTTAAAAAATTATTCAAATTGACAAGATTTAAAATATATTCAGTTTTATATTACAAAAGTAACATAATCATCTCTTGTCATAAAAAAACACAAAAAACATCGACATATTCCTTCTTTAATTAATAATATCCGTAAATATTTTTAAAAAATTGTACTAAGTATGAAAATGTCACATTTCTATATATATATATATATATATATATATATATATATATATACACTCTAGATAGCTTGAACTAAAGACATGACATAATCTAATCTCTGTTTCTCTGGTGTGCCTTATTGGGATTGTTTTTTGCTCCACACATGTCAACTTGCACGTGTATGAAACAAAGAAGAAGTTGAGAACTGCAAGACCTGCCAATGAAAGAGACCAACAAATCAGGTAATTGCATAAAAATATTAAGAAATTGAGAGAGAAACATCACGAGGAAGAAAAGAAGAGGACAAGGTCGCAGACTTGGTGCCATATTTGTGTTCCAACAAGAGATCCTTGATCTTTGACTAGCTTTATCAAAGGGTTTATAAAGAATAATTCCAATTTTTTTACCTTTTATTTGTAAATTCTTTTAATTATCAAATAAAAATAATTAAAAAAATTATATATTCAAGATAATAAATGCATATATTTTTATTTAATATTTTTTTATAAAATAAATAAAAATTATTTCTTTTTATTTATTATTTAAAGTTGTTATATATATATAAAGTTAACTAATATCATCGTTTGTATTAAAATTATATGTAACTTTTTATTATATATTTTATTTTTTATTAATTAATCTCTCTCATAATTATTCTGAACTTTTAAAATAATAATTAAAAATATAGAAAATTAAAATAATAATAAATAAATAAAAAATATTAATGAAATGAGTATATAGAAGAATTTGCAAAAGAATATAACAAAACTCTTTTATAACTTAAGGTAACTTGGATTCCCTTCGAAATATGGTATTATGATCCCTTATCTCATACAATTGTTTGATGTGCTTCTCCAACACACATATTACCTTGGTTGACCTCATCTTCTGCATCAAAATCTTCAAGCCCATGTCACCATTTAGTTATTGTTTGTTTTCTTATTACAAGGTTGAGAAACTTGTTCAAAATCACCGGATTCTTTTTCTCCTTTTGCTATTTTCCTGTCAATTGGATTTTCACCAATTATTATGGCTCCATCCATACAATTATCCATAAATTCATTAAAATTTCCTCAAATCTAAAATTCAACGGTTAGTCCCTAAAATTAAAAACAGATGTGAACCATGGCCATGTACAACTATTGAATATTCTCCCAAATCCCCTTAAATTATTAAGCTAGCATTTTAGCTACAAATCATGATTTGAAAAATAGAATTGAGGATATTCATGACTTTAGAGTCACAAGGGAGCCACCATGGCTCTGATTCACAGCCAATAGTTTCTCCAAAAAAAGTTTATGCAAAAGCCATGAAGTTATCTACAGCAGATGTGGGGTATTAAAATATTTAGCAGCTAAGCATACCCTAAATTGCTAACTTGGGCCCAGAAGCTTCCAGAAGTGGTCTTATTTCTACCTCTTAGAGATAAATTTATGAAATATGCTATTTAAATTATAAATTTATATGATATATACATATAATTATTTTTTATCATATTGTATTTTATCTTTTTTGTTCTTTTTATTTTTATAACAAATATTGTATATGTTTTAGTATAAATAATATTTCTCTAAATTTATAAGAGATGTGGTATTTGTATGGGTAAATTAATACCATAATTAATATAATATAATTTTTTCTACATTAATCACATTAGTTATTGCGTCCCATAATTTTATTTTATTATTATTATTATTATATAAATTATTTTAATTTTTTATCCTGTGTAAATTTATACAGACTAAAACATTTAAAATAATTTTTTATTGAAAATAATATTGAAATGCATTAAAAAGCACGATGGTTATGTATTAATAACATTTTTAATAAAATTTTTATACTTTTAATTTTTTAACCTGTACAAAATTGTATAGGATAGAAAAATAAATAAATTATTTTACATGTTTTTATAAATATGATTTTTTATTTTATAAAAGATTGAATGTCTGTTTCATTTTAAAATAGGTAAAATTAATTTTAAGCTGTTGAATATTTTTTAAAATTTTTTTAATTAATCTAAAACTATATTTTTTTATCAGAATATGTTTTTATATTATAAATAAGAAAATATTTTTTTAATTATAAAACAGATAGGTTCCAAAAGATACTGAGAAATGACGAAAGAGGCATTTTATGTTCGAGATTAATTGTTTATTGTAGACTTCAAATGCCCTTACCAGCAGTTTTTCTTTTAACTATATTATGTTCATTAAAAATGTTACATTGTATTTATTTTTGAATGGAATATTTTAATATTTTAAAAAATTCAAAATATTTGAAAATATAAATATTTTTAATTTAAATATTTTTATTTTAAAAATATTTTGTTTAAATAAAGGAATTTTAATTTAATATATTTAAATTTTTTGTATTTTAGTAGTGAAATTTAAATTTATTAAAATTTAAATTTTTAAATTTTTATTTAATTTAAATAATTTAATTTTTACTATATACAAAATTTTATGTTTAAATATTTATAGATTTATTTTAATTTTTTATTTTTTATTTTATAAAATAATTTAAATATATAAGTATTTTTATTATGTAACCTATTTAATTAAAATAATAACTTAACAAATATATATAATTAAAATAATAAAAATATACAATTATATTATTTGATATTAATATTATGTCTAAATATGAAAAATAAAAGATAAAGATGTAAGAAAAAAAATTAAAAGATGAAGTAATATAAATATAAAATAATAAAAAAATGACATAAATTTTTTTTAAATTCGATCTATTTTGAAGGAATTTAAAATTCTTTCATTTTAATTGGTTAAAATATTTTCTAAAAATTTCTACAATTTAAAATTTTTTATAAAACAATATCCAAATAAAATATTTTAATTGTTAAAATTTTAAATTTTTTAAAAATTATTTTTTCTTCTTAAAATATCTTATTCAAACACAAAATTATAGAAATAAAAATTTTAAATATTAAAAAATAGTTGCATTTAATTAATCAAACTTAATACAGATATAAATAAAATTCTAATAAAAATCTATATCTAATATTAATAAAAGTCCTTAAGTGCAATATGAAAATCCTGTAAGAGTTCTTGACTTCATAATGATTTAAATTTATATTTATATAATAATATTTTAAAAATAATCACATGTACTCTGAATAACTAAAATTCACTTTTTTCATATTTATATCACGTATATATAATTGATTATTATTAAAAAAATATAGTTGAAATTTTAACGTGAAATCAAGTTATAATAATACAATATATACAACATTAACTCTTAGAATTTAAAAATCTAAAAATATAGAGTTTATTTATTTAAAAAATATTTTTTAATATTTTTAAAAAAAAATCAAAAAAGAAACAAATGCTTTTTAAAAAAAATATAGATCGGTTAAAACTGATTTCTAATCATTAATGTTTAGATCTAACATTTTTTTAGTTAAATGGATGTCAAACTGATTAAACTAACTGGTTCGATTTTTAAAGCTATTGATTTATGTTAATATTTTTCTAAGCATAGTTAATATATTTAACCTTAAAAAAATACAATATATTATTTTTAAAATAAAATAATTTGTTTTCATAATTTTAATTTTGGTCAATATCACCGTCTCTTGGGAATAAATTTAACTCCAGATTTGATAAGTGTTGTTAAACTATCTAGAAAATTTTGGTAGTTTTTAGTATATATTCGTTTTTTTTTTTGTCATAATTTTGAAAAAATATTTTTTAGTTGTCTCAATAAATTTTTTAGATAATATTTATCAGTATTATTATTATTATTATTATTATTATTATTATTATTATTATACCTTTTATTCTTCATAAGAATATTAATAATAAGAAAAATAAATGAATAAAAAACATTGAAGATAATCAGAAATTAAATCACGTTTTTATCACAGATAAATATATTAATTAATTTGTTAAATTTATGTAAAACAAAATTAAATGAAAAATAAAAAATATTTTAACATTTATTATTTTTATTTTGTTTATTCTCATTAAACAGAGTTAGTAGAAACATAAATAAAAACTAAGAAAAATAAATATTAATAATGAAATTAATGTTAATTATATTAGTGTAGAAACTGGTCTCAATAAAAGCTACTTAAATAAACTTCTTAATATTCTACCATTAGTGTAGGCCTGTAGGTATGCTTTAATAAACCCTTCCATATCAGAAAAAGGTTAATAATATTAAATGAAAGTAAAATTGATATATAATTTTAATAAGGTGTAGTTTCTAAAATAAAAGCTAAAAAAATAATTTTTAAAATTATTTTATTGATATAATTTAATTAAAAATATTTTATAAAAATTTATTTTTTCTATGATAAATTTAAATTTAAAAATAGATTATAAATTTAATAATTCTTAATAATATAATAATTTATAATCGAATTATGTTTACACTATATATTCTAACTGAATTTAAAACAAAAAACATATCTTTGATGTTTTTTGTCAGAAAAAATATTATACGTTAACTTATAAATCAAATTTATTTTTGTCCCCGAAACTCAAATCAAATAATTAAATGTCATTGATGTCAAATTAAACTAATATGATTCTCAATAATTCTCTTAATAAATCTCATATAAATCTTATTTAATGATAAAAAATACATTATATAACATTTTTTAAAGATAAAATTCATCCGTGAACTGATAATAAATCAAAATCAATTTCATTGTAAAAAATTGGATCAAATAATCGACGAGTTATTTTATTATATCTTATTACATAATTTATCATCATTATTATTATTATTTGGTGTATATTAATTTTTATTATTTTATAAAATAAATATTAAAAATAATACATATTTATTATAATAAAAAATTAAATATTATCTTTGTTTAATTATTACGAATATTTATTGAAATAAAAATAGAAAAATTGAAATTATTGATAACGGGTGAATATTGAAAGGGGGGGGGGGGGTGTTGAGAGCGTTGACAGGAGCAAATAAATCAAACATAATGAAAGTTAATTTGATCCTGGAAACCCCAATCAAATAACTGATAGAGTAATTGATGTGTAAATTATACAACATGGAACAATAGGAAGAGCACAGCACAGGTTGGGTTCGTGTTGTTAGTTTGAGTGAGTTAGTGAGTGAGTGAGTGAGATTCGCAGCGCCACTTTCCTCACGGGTTGGCTCTCAACGCAAAACCAGGTGGCCAACCAAACCCCACCCCTCTCCTTTTCTCTTCAAATTCTCAAACAAAACAACCTTAGGGTTTGGGAATTGGGAACAAAAACAAAGTACACGCACTGCACTCACGGGAACAACAAGAAGAAGAAAGAAGAAGAAGAAGAAGAAGTAGTAGAAGGGAATATATAAATATATATAAAATAAATATATAGATATTTAATTAGGGTTTTGATGTTCTTCGAATGCCAAGTTTTGATGTCTTATGAATGGAGATTTTTTCTGTCTTATCGGAACCGTTCCTCGTCGCCGTCACCGTGACCGCGCTCTGTTTCGTTCTCGCGGTCTTCTCTCTCCTCCGATCATTCTCGTTGCCCAGGAAATTCGCGCCACGCAGGAAGCAGCACTGCGATTGCGCCTCCAATTCAGATTCCGGAGGGGGTGCCGTGCCCTACTTGAACGGCGGGGGTGTCGAAATGCTGGAGCCGAGTCCCGTTCCGGCTCCGGCGCCGTTGGCGGAGCGGCGAACGAGGTTGTCGATGATGGAGGAACTGGTTCCGGAGATAAAGACGCACGCTCTGAGTTACTTGGATTATCCCAGTTTGTGTCGCCTTTCGATGACCAATTCTTTGATGCGAAAAGCTGCCAATGATGATAATGCCTGGAAGGCCTTATATCACAAGGTGAATTCAATTTTCTCAGTGCTTCTCTTTTTGTTCAATTAATCATCATATGATGCTAAGTAGACACGAGTGACTGTTAGGATTTTCCAATTTTTTTTAATGTATTTCTTTTAGATCCATTTTTTTAGAGTAGTTGTAGTGCTGCTGATTTTCCACTGATTTTTAAATATGCTCCGTGGCCTCCTCCGGTCTTGGTTTCTCATTTGGCCCTAACTGTTTGTTTCCTATAGCACATTCGAGAAAAAGTTTGAATTGAAACATGTTAGGGCTTTTCTTTTTAAAAGTTGTAAAATCTTAATGCCATTTTATTTCAAAAATACGCATGCCCAGTTTCCTTCCTCGGTTTGAAATTTGGCTGGGTTTGCAATGTCACCATAAGGCTTCTTAGAAAACAAGAATTGCTGATTGAGAAACACTTTAAATGTTTTTTTTTTTTTTTTGCCTAAGAAGGTCCATTTTAGGTGCTTTTTCATCGTCATTATATAATAGAAACTGCTATTAAACTATATTTGATAGTATGAAGAAACAGGGAGGCATAGCCTGTCTTGGAAAAAGCTTTGACGGGGAGGCAAAGTGGATTGGTTCATTGGGGCTTACACTTGCCTCCTATCACCTCTTATATCCAAATAATTTTTGCCCTTAAAATTGTGGGTTTAGCTGGAGAAAGAAGTGGATTTGTCTGTTGCATTACTCTTTTCTCACTTCAAACATCCAAAGAAGTCATGTTTCTTCCCTTACCCGGTTTTGAAGTGTAGGAAGAGTACAATGACGAAATAATACAGGGGGAAGTGATTACATTGTAGGATAAAGGTATAAAGCAAATGGATGTGAATGATAGATATCCTCTAATTTGTTTTATCAAACAATGTTTGTGATAATTTTCGTTAGATTTCCTTTAGATGATTTTCATTGTCCTCATTTTGTCCTATGTATCTTCAGTGGTAACCTTTTTGAATTTCTGTTTTTAGGACTTCACATTGGAACAAGATAGTATTACACCCACTAATGGGTGGAAGGCTTACTATGCCGCAACAAGAGCAATTGTGAATATTAATACAGAATTCTTCAACATTGTAAGAGATAAGTCTCTTCCAGCAATGAGTCGTTTTTGGCTTAATGCGGATTATGTGAAGTGCGTTCATGCCTCAGGAGCACTATTTTCTGGGTATGATTTTTGTTTCTTAAGTAGTTGGTCTGCTTTTCTATTTTAAATTTATCCATTTTGCAAAAATATTTTCTTCATGTTTTTGGACTTTCTGTTCATTTTGATTTCTTGTTGTGACATGGATGATATACGCCGTGATACCTGGAGATTGTTTATAAGTTCCCATATATACCAGATTGGCCAAAGTTCTTGGATGCTCATATTTGACTTAGGTCACTTAGTTTCACTTTTTTATCAGTGATTTAAAATCTGGACAAATCTCATCTTAAATCAGAAACAAGAGGATATATAATTTATTATTCTTATGTTATACCCTTGTAAAGTTTTGCTCCTTACCACAGATATTTTTGGGGATAAGAAAAGCATATTATAATTTGGTTCCTAGTAAGAACCCTGCCCCTCTTCTCTTTTCCTTCTTTTTGTTTATTCGGTTAAGGCAGGGTGTTTCCTAGTGCTGGAGACATCTCATCTAGCATGTTAAAAATAGGGATCTAATATTCCTGTTGAAAATGAGGCTTGTGTCTAATTCAATTCCAAAAGCTGGCTCTTAGAATAAGGATTGTCCTTAGTATATATATGCATGGTTGGTCATACCACTAGACAATGTGGGACTTCTAATAATTCCTATTAGTATTGTTTTAGCTTGGATATTTTGACTGAACCCTCTGGTATACTACTAGTTTCAGGCCAATAATACTGGTTTTGCATTGCATTATTTTGGAGTTTGATAGTTCAAAGATACAAGCAGTTTTAACATATGATAGAATATTTTCATTCTTAAAAAATCATATTTATTCCATATGTAATTCTTTTTAAAGTTCTTGCAAGCTTGTGAAATAACATATCCAATTTTTGCTTTACTGGTGAGCAATTATATTCAGTAACACAACCATTCATGCTACAGGTATAATGCTGTAATGCAAAGTTGGCAACTCGTATTCAACTGGGAGCAAGGATTGAACTTTCAGGTTCGTGATGTACGTGCTCGGGTCTTGACAGACATGGCTTGGGTTACAATGAAAACATTTGTTGACATGGATACAGGACCATTCAATGTGACCAATGTTTTTGAATTCCGTAATGGACGGTGGTATATGGTTCATCATCACAGTTCTGTGATGAATGGGGAGGTGGAGCAACAAATTGTCCATGGATAATAGTGAGAGATGATACATTGTTATGTCAGATACTGGTTACAAAAGGTGGTTTTATTTGCAGAAGCAAGATGCTTGAAATTTTCGTGATTTCTTTGGAAGATCCTTTTTTAGTTTCCATTGGTAGTTTCATTTTTATACTGTATATAAGATAGGAAGTCGCAATGGCGCCAGAAAAGAGTTATAAGTACAGTAATTGGGTTAATGTAAACACAAAAGATGGGTGGAAAGGAGTACCGCTGAAACGAAACGTTGGATTGGGACGTTCGCTGGCATCAAATCTTAAAGTCGAGACTTGTGAAACCAAGGCCCGAGTCACGGGGGCGGGAGCAAATGCTCAAGCATTCTCCATTTTTGTCGTGCAAGTAGTGTGCAATTTTTTTTTTACTTTAAGTTGAATTTTGAATCTTATGCTAACAAAATGATGATTTTATTGTAAAGCATGACTATTAGAGATTTAGAATTGGTGGTCGAGAAGTACTGCTTTTGCTTACCCTCCAACAGCGCCATGATAAATACGTGATGACAGATTTTGGATGTCGAAGGGTCTCAAAAAAATCATGTATAGTTTGAGAATGTGCCAAAAATTTCCAAAATGATCTTATCAGACTGTTTACATTAGTATCTGAAGCAAATAGTAATATAATCAAAACAAAATCACGGTTAAATAAATATCGACAAAAGTTAATTTGCTAGACGTAGCATTTAATTCTAATATAGTAATATATTGTAATTGACGACAGTTAATAGATAATTTGAATCCTAATTGAATTAATTATAATAAGTCATGAATACGATTCATAAATTTGTTTGGCCAGATATTTAAAATAGAAATTTTGGTGCTCAAACTAGGCGAAACCTACCGGTGAAATTTGAGTAATGAGTTGTGTACTGTGAAGTGGCTACCTCGTTAGCACTTAGGAGCCTCACATTCGATTGAAATTAAATTAAAATAGTGGTGCACATTATCCATCCCGGAGAGAGAGAGAGAGAGAGAGAGAGAGAATGACAATAGCTCTTTTCTCAGTTCCGGCGCCTCATCATGCACCACTGTACAAGTACAAAAGCTCATGGCCAACTCCCACGTACCCTTCTTTTTCTATGTTAACTGTTCCTCTGTGCTCTCCTTCCTCTCCCACTTCTATTATGGAAGAGGGTCCTTCTCCTTCATCGGATCAATCGGATTACGTCGCCAAACAGAGGTACCATCGTCAAATGATTGCGTTTCATGTTCTGTAATTTTTGCTGTTTCCGAGGATTCCCGTGGACAGTATTTTTTTTTTAATTATGTACATTAAATTTTTTTTTAAAAAAAAACAAGAGATAAAAATAATTACATATGTATTGAATACGATATGGATTATTTAATGGTTAACTAATAGAGAGTATTGTGATATTTTTGATTGAATTTAACGAGGTTGTCTTGAGGATCTCTCCTGCAGACAGACAAGAACTATTTGTATTTGATTGGGTGTTATAAACATGTTATTGACAGTGGTTGTAAGGCGTGTGGAAGAGAAGAAATGGAGAGAGGATGCAATGGTGAAGGAAGGATTCAGGGTGGGATTGCAACAGTACCGGGCTTTGGCTGGTGGCCTATAAAGGCTTACAGGCCCTGTCCTGCATTCGTGGAATCTGGTGGTAGGTATAGGCGACAAGGACAAAGCATGGACGAGGTTGCCTTTGGACGTGGTGAAACACCTCCCCTAGGGTCTCCCACTGACTCCGACCCAAGGTACTTGTCATTTTTTTCCCCTCTCTTCATAACCTTCTTATGTCTTAAGTATGTATAATGTACCAATCTCCCATGTTAGATTTCAATCTGTGTTTGTTTCAGCTTATTTTGAAAAACTAATTGTTTAATTTTACCAGTTTTAGAAGAAAATCTGAAAAATAAATGATTATTTTTCTTAAATTATTTATTGCCCAATATGTTATTACTTGTTAGTCTTTTTTGAAACCTGCGGCAAAACTTTTTTTATGCTTAGAAAAATTTTCGGCATTCATCCCCAAAATAAGGACAACATTCACTATGACCTATATTTCACCTCCGGGGATTCAAATATCACCTTTTGATGGCTCTCCCTTTCTCATGCTGTTGAGAATAGTAACAACAGCTACAATCAAAGTCTTTTCCCCGGAGAGGTCATTCCATTCTGAATCCTTTTTAATAGTCTTACTCTAAATCTTTCTTCTAGCTCTAATTAGTTATCCTTCACCATATCAACTCTTTCAATTGGGACTCCTATTGGTCTTTCTCTGAGATGTCCAAACCATCATTGGTGCAATTATACTTAGTTTGAATTCCATGATCATCACTTTGTATGATAGATCCAAGAGACCTAAACTATACGGTATAATCTCCAATTTTCACCTCCAAACCGGTCTTAACATTTGGCATGCATCTTACCACTCTTGCATTCCATATACTCATTTTATGTATACTTAAAACAGAAACCATGAGTCCAAAACTTCTTTTTATAACTTCAATTTACCATTTATTTCCTCTCTTAGACTTTCCCCACTAGAACTATACTATTTCCAAAAGACATGCATTGAGGCTCTAGCTCCTAGGCATGTTGAATAAAAATGTCTATAAACCAAGATAAAAAGATAGGGGCTCTAGTTTCACCTTTTTGAGAAGAGTATCTAAAAACAAATACTAGCTAGTTTTGATGCTGGTGTGGTCTTCAGTTTGATTATTGAATGCTTCAATTTCTGATTTTGTAAATACCTGATCGTGACTGGGTCATGGGGTGCTTGGCTTAGTTGAGTAGAAGTTCTTTGTAATATTGTGAATATATTAGACCTGCATGCTGCTTTGATTTCACGGAGAAGCACATAATCCTATTAACTCTGTTTTCCACCTCATTTGTGGTTGATTGTACATTCTTTGAAGCTTATACCGATAATTGAAAAGCTTGGGATCAACTATTTCTGCTATCAATGCAAGTGTCCTTTGTTTTTGTTTTCCATTTGATGGACCAAGGCAAATTAGTATGCTGAAGGAGAAATTCTCTATCTGAATTGGCCAAATTACTATTTGAACTCGTGTATTTATCATGGTTTTCTTCTGTTCTTTCTTATACCCTCTTCAGCTTCTAATTAGCCAAATTACCGTTCCAACTCGTGTATTATCTTATTAAGTGAATTGAGATTACATTCTGTTTGAAAATCTAGGTTATATTTACCATGGTTTCTGATCTTTCATGATCCTCTTTAGCTTCAATTTTGTTCTGTACATAATGGTGCCAAATTTTGCAGTAGCAAAAAGCAAGGTCCGAAGAAATTTAAGAAGTAAATGTAAGGGAGGAGCATATCAGTCATTTTGTTGAGATGACATAAAACCATGGGCTTCAAGGAGGAGAGGGTAAAGAAACTGTCGGTGATGTTCGGGTTTACTACAAATGATAAATTCAATATTCTGTGAGGATTATGGAAATATGTACATCTTATCAATGCATTGTTAAATAGTGAGATGTCATGTAATCATGTATGTGGATGTCTTTGAATCAAAATTTAGAAATTTTGTGGCCATGCAACCTGGAGAGAGGCCTAATGAAGAGAAATTTTAACTGGATTTAGCACTTCTACCGCAGGTGTATAAAGTAAGAAGGTAATGATGTTTTTCTCCTTGATTTAAAATAGTTTATGAGGTCCTTTAATTTAAGTTAGTGAAATACATGGCCACTTTAATATATAAGGGAGGAATATGTCAAATTTTGAGATTGGGTTATGTACATATTACTTTTAATGTTTTAACCAATGCCTTTAGGGAACTGGTTAGTAAGATAATTGTTTATTTTTTATAATTTTTTTAATTATTTTGTTCACCAATTTAAATAATATTTTTGTCCATCTGAATGATTTTTTTTACTTCATTCATCGGCCCATGTGAATGCTATTTTTAGCTAAATTTTACTCTTCTTTTTATCAATTTGCATATTTTGTTATTGTTCATTTTATCTTAAATAGAGTTAAAATAAGTTGAGTTAGATTAGATTTTATAGTATGTAATTGTAGTTATTATTATTTTGAATGAGATTACAATGTTAGAAAATTTATATTACAAAATAATTATCTAAAATAGTTATATATATATATATATATATCTTAATTTATCATTATTCTTTAATCTATTTTTTCATTCATTCTTCCTTTTTGTTCATTTTTTTACTAATTTAAATAATATTTTTGCCCATCCAAATTATTTTTTTGGTTCATGCTCCCTCCCATGTGAATGCTATTGATAGTTAAATTTTTCTTCGTTTTTCACCATTTCGTATGATTTTGTTGTTCAACATTTTATGAGAATAAGGATTGAAATAAATTAAGTTTGATTTTGCACTATTTAAATTGTTTGCTTTCAAAATTTAAAGTTGAAATTATATAGAGAGAGACTAAAACGCCTGTTTAATAATAATGCCTCTAAAAAATTAAAAAAATTAAATAGGTTAATGGATATAAATTTATAAATAAATCAACGAATTTAAAGTTTAGATTAGTTTATCAAAATATTATATTACAAATTTAATATAATTAATATTAATGTTATGTACTTAAATAGATTAGTTTATTAGGCTTAAAACATTTTTTAAATAACCTGAAGTTGGACCTCATTAACTAATTAATCTTTTAAAAAGACAAATGATCTAACTCGTTTTATAAATAGGATTAGCTTGACTTTGAATTAAATGTGGATTAGATCAATATTAGGCATTGAATCAATCACTAGGATCGATTCAATTTAATTAAAAATTTCAAATTTAGATTTTAAATATATAATTATATTAAAATAAATAAAAATATAAATCATGTTATAATAAATAATAAAAAAAGAAGATGATAGACTTTAGCGAACAACATATTTCTATGTGAATGATGATTCACCTTTTAAAAATAATCTATATGAATTGAATGTATGAATAAAAATATTGGTAGTTACATGTAAAATTATATAAATAAATCATTTAATAATATATATATATATATATATGAATATATTTAAAATATTATTTTTTAAATATTTATTTTTTTTTATTTTTTATATATTATATTGGTGTAAATTTTAACAAATAACATATTAAAATTAATTTTTTATCAGAATCGAATGAAGAGATTTTATAAATGACGTGTTATTTTTTTTTTCATTCAAAAGATAATCCATAAATTAAGAACACGATCATTCACTTCTATATTATAAATTTAAATTTTTTTTCTTAAATCACAACATTTCTAAAAGTTTTTTTTTCTTATTAAGCCTTATATTTTATATTAAGTATTTAATTTAAAGTTTATATTTATAATTTTTATTCTTTCGAATGTTATTTTTAAATCTAATTTTAAATTAATTTAAATATTAAATCTTAATATATTTATTGAATGGGATATATATTTTAATATCAATTAAATTTTAAAATTATTATAATATTAATCATTTTAAATTTTGATGTACTATAAAAATAAAGGTGAAATATTTTAATTTAAATAATTTGTTTTCATATTTTTTTAATTTTAAATCTTATATTTTAAAATTATTTTTATTTAATATAAAATAATATTTGTTACTAATAAAACAAATATTAATCATTTTTAAATTTTAAACACTTGTGCAACGTATAACTATAAAAAATTATCATTTAAAATTATATTATCGTTTGTTATTATAGATTGTTATAATAAAAATTACAAGTATTAGTATAAACATCATAAGTTTATATAATAATAAAATAATTTTATGTTAACAAATAAGTTAGTAAATGAAAAATCCATATATATATATATTATTAATAATTTAAATATTAATATAATATATTTTTTATTATTATAGATCTTTAAAATCGACTAACAATATAAGTTTTGTTAAATAACATCTCTGACAACAAAAGTTACAATAATATTTGACAAATTTTCATATAGTCATATGTTAGTAGTTTTTTTTTTTTGGTGAAATTATTGCTAACCTTTTGATAATATTTTTGCTATTATTTATTTTTTATTTATGATAAATATATTAAATATTTAAAATTAAATAAAAATTAAAGGTATTTACTTTGATATCTTTGTAAATTTAAGTATATTAAATTTTAATTGATATGTATTGATAAAATAATATCATGTGTGATTTTATAATTAATAGAGTCAAAAAATTTTTATATATTTATAATAATATAATTTTTAGAACTTTAAATTACTATTATTGTGTATTAGTCTTTTAAAAAATATTTTTTATACAAATTTAATGAAATAGATAATTTATATTTTAAAAATAAATAAATATAATATTATTTAAATGACCATTATATTATTTATTTTATTTTATTAATTAAATTTAATTTTAATTATTATTTAAATACTTTAAAAATATTAAATTTAATTAACACTTTAATTAACTTATTATATTAATTTTCTATAATAATTAAAATAATTTTAAAATTAAATTATTGCATTACATTACTATATTAATTATAATTATAATTTAAATTAAATTTTAAATAAATTTATAATTTCAAATTATTGTCAAAAGTATTTATAATATTTAAATTAAAATTTAAAATAAATTATTTCATTAATTAAAAAATATTAAAAAAAATTAAAATTAACTTATTATCTTAGTTAATTTAAAAGTTTAAATATATAATTTGTAAATAATTTTTAGTTTACATATAATATTTAAAATATATTTAAATTTATTTATTAATTAAAATATGTATAATATTTAAATTTAAATTTAAATTAACTTTTTACCTTAAATATCTAATACCTATAATATGCAAATAAAGTTGACCTTAATTATTTAATTATATTAATTTTTAAATTTATATATTCTAACTTATACATTAAATTTCAATTATTTAAATTATAAATTAATTTTAAAACTTACTTATTCCCTTAATTACCCATTACATTAAACATAAATTTTATATTAAATTATTACCATAATTAACTTAATACATTATTTTAATATAATATTTAAATTAATTTTAAATGAACTTATTATTTTAAATTAAACTTATCTTCATTAATTTAAAATAATAAACCGATTACGTTAATTAACTTATAACCCCACTTCTATAATATGAAAATGAAATTTTACATATTTTAATTTACCTATAATATTTATAATTAATTTAGTAGCTTAATTAGATTAATTTTTTATAATAATTAAATTTTTTTCATTAAACTTTACATCATATTAAATAATATAAAAATGTATAAATTTATGATTTTTATTTTAATTATAAAATAATTTCATTTTTATAATTATTTAACAATTTTTCTAATTCTAAACAAAAAATATGTAGATTCTTTTTATAAATAAAATTAAATATAATTTATATATTTATTTAAAATTAATTCTATTTAAAACAAAATTTAGTGGTTAATAAAATATTATTTAACTGATATAGTAAATTATAATTAAAAATATTAAATTAAATTCTATTTCTCATCAAAATTGTTTAAATTATAAAAAATATTAATTTGCTTATCATTTTCTTTCAACAATCTTAATTTTTTTTTATTAATTTCAATATGTAAATAATATATATATATATATATATATATATTATAATCTAATTATAATTTATTTTATCATAAAATAATTATAACTTTAAATCACCAAATAATTTTATATCAATTTTTAAATTTATTATAAAAAATAATAATATAAAAGGAATATTAGTTTTATTAAAAATTTATAAAATCATAATATTATTTTTTACTTGTATTTAGAATCAATAATTATTTTAACAATCAATCTAGTTTAATAATGCACAATATAACATAATTTTTATTAAGATAAAATAAAATCAATAAATATTTTTTTAAAAAAATCTTATTTAATATTTAAATAAAATAAAAATTATATAATTAAAATATTATCTTCTATTTATGTTATTAACAAAGATTAAAATCTGGATTTTATATTATTAAGTATTTGAATTACAATAAAATTAATTTATTATATTAATTTTATTTTTATAAATTATTTATCAATTTAAATTGTGAAATAAAATCTATTAATTATACTGATTGTTTAATAAAAGTAAATTCTACATTAAAATGTAATTTAATTTAAAAAATTTAATTTCTTCTAATTTTTATATTTTTAACAAAATATATTATAAATATATATATATAATATTTATATTTTTAAATAAAATATTTAAAATAAAATTATATTAATTTTTAGAAATAAAATAAATAAATAAATAATTATAAATTATAAATTTTAATAATTAAACTGTAACTTTTTATAATAAAACACCTTTAAATAAAATAATATAATTATATATTAATTAAATTAAATATATAAACACATATGATAATATTTAATTAATTCATATTAATTAAATGAAATATTAACATTTTAATTACATTACATATATAAATACATGCAATAATATTTAATTAGTTTACATAATCAAATTTAGTACAATTATATTTAAAAAATATCGATGACATAACTAAAAATTTATACAATACTATTTTACTGTATGTATGAATTGGATTAAATTTAAAAATTACTTCAACATTTAAATATTGATATAATTAATTATTATAAAGGATTACATGAAATATTTTATGTCATTAGATATGTTAAATGAAAAATAATTTTAAGAAAAATTTGTATTTAGATTGTTTGAAAAAATAAATTATAGTAAAATTTTAAAAAATATAAAATCATGGATAGTTAATCTCAGTTTTCAAATATGAGTTTAAATCTTTAAAGTAGTAATTTAAAAAATATTTATTTCATCTTTATATTTTATATAATCAATAATAATAATTAATTTTATATATCTAAAATTAATTAGTAAGATTAATATTTTAAAATTGATTTTAAGATTGATTAAAATTCAAAACAATTAATTATTAGAGTTACAATTAAAAAAAAACTAAAACACTTATTAATCATAATAACTGAAAACTCATGTATTTGAATAAAAATAATTTAAAATTATAATGTAATTTTCGTCATTATTAGGATATAAAAAAGATCAAGATTATAGAAATATTTTTATGAAAATAAATTGTAATCAGTAATTAATACCCTAGCAGGCTTTTTCTTTTTTGCAGAAAGTTAAGTAATAAGTAGGCACTATACTAACACCCCAATTTACATTCACTCTCTCTCTCTCTCTCTCTCTCTCTGAAATCTCCATTAGATTGCTTGGTGTCAGAGAAATCAACGAGAGTGCAAAAATGGACGATGCTGAAACGAAAGGAAGGATCGAGGAAAGTGTTCGGAGGATTTTGGAAGAATCAGACATGGATGAGGTTACCGAGTCTAAGATTCGAAAGCAGGCCTCCAATCAACTCGGACTTGACCTTTCCCAGCCTCACTTCAAGGCCTTTGTGAAGGAGGTCGTCAAAGCTTTTCTCCAAGAGAAGCAGCAAGAACAAGAACAAGAACAACAGCAGCAGCAGCAACAACACGATGAAGATGATGATGATGAAGAAGAAGAAGATGAACAGCAACAACAACAAAGAGGTTCCAAAGAGTACGACGATGACGGCGATCTCATCATCTGCAAGGTCAGTTTCGTCTTTGTTTCCCATGAACTCCTTTTGGTCACTGATGTTTAGGTAGCAAACTAGCAAAGAGAAAAGGGTTAATCAGCCAAATATTTTATTTATTTATTTGGGATTTCAGCTTTCAGAGAGGAGAAGGGTGACGATTCAGGATTTCAGAGGGAAAACATTGGTCTCAATTCGGGAGTATTATAGAAAGGATGGGAAGGAACTTCCTACTTCCAAAGGTACTTACTTGCTTATATTCTTCTTTTGGTTTGGATTCTGGGGGTCTCAAACTTTTTATTTTTCTTTCCCCCCCCCCCCCCCCCCCCCCGAAATAAGGATACATTGGGGGTGGGGGAGTTGTTTTATGTTTTTAACAATGTGCTAATCTTTCTCATTAAATTTAATCTAATTACCTGAGAGGAGGACAAGAAAAGATGTTCCTTTCTCATGTTCGGTGGTTTCTGGACTCAATCTTCCCTCATGCTCAGAATGTAGGAGTTCAATACAGTATAGACGTTTTATGATATCTCGAGGCATTTTATGGGACTGTTTGTGTATGTTGGTTTTCCGTTTTACTATGTTTCACGTATGTCTTCGATATGCAATGCTTTCAAAATCCAATATGCCTTGGCTATAGAGCATAACATTTGGCTGCAGTTCTGTTTCAAATGCCTTCGGATTCTGTTCAACTTTAGCATTTCATATGAATAACTGGTTGGGCACATAAAACATAGTAAAGAGTTTGGGGATTTAGTTATGATTAAGTTTAGCTTTCTTTAGTGTAGCTCTTGTCATGCTCCATTTGGTATTTAAGAAACAGTAGGAGCAACAGTAGGTTGGGGTTCCCTCACCTGGCGTTGCTTCATTATGTTAACAGGACTCAGTCGATGGATGTTTATACCTTACTCAGATCATAAAAGTGTCTTGAATTTCAGCTACATGTCTTTGATTTAAATCTGGCTTCGATTGTTGTTGGATTACACCTGTCCATGCCATCTTGCCAATTTGGCTAGATAGAAGCCTAATTATTGCAGTTGGCGTGCCAAAATTCATCCAGTTAAGAACTTCCTTTGTATCTTAGCATGAAAGTTTTTGTGCATATTTGAGCCTATCTAGTGTTGCATTCCTGTGTGATGTGGAACCCTGGCGCTATCTTGTAGTAAGATTAGTAATGTTCTACGTGTGATTTTGTCAATCTGATGCTTGCTAGCTGTGATGCTTATGTGTGGATCAATGAACAGGACTTTTTTAGTATGAAACGTAGAAGCTACATATTCGATAAAGAAAAGGAAAAATCTGCATGCCTGCATAAAATATGTTCTTTGTTCCTGATAAAGTTCTTTTCTTATCTGATCTAGAACTAGAACTATGAACTGAAAGTAGGATTTGTTGTTACTGCAACGAACAAGTTATGTTAATCATAGCAATTTGGCCTTATCTAATGATGCTCAACTCAATCCCTTTTATTATGTTTTTCATTTCCTTATACAGCCCATGATGCTGCTGGATAATTGAACGTTGTTTCAAAATTCTAACTTATTTGTCATTCAGGAATAAGCTTGACAGAGGAGCAGTGGTCAGCCTTTAAGAAAAATGTGCCTGCCATTGAAAAAGCCATTAAGAGAATGGAGTCACGCTGAACACAAGGATGTGATGTGAGGATACTGGGTTGATGTCTCAACCGTTTTGCTTTTTTTTTTTGCGAATATCCTGCATCATGGTGCCATTTTGTTTCAGGACTGGAAATCATTATGGGTCCTTTACTGTTTAAGTGTTTATGCAACCGGAGTGCATAGAGCCATTTTAGGAAGACTCTAGAGCAGGACAAAAATGAATGCCTGTAACTTTAAACTGAAAACATTAATGTGCTATTTCCTTCAATATCGTTCTGGCTCTGTTGCTTAAGTTATGTAAGCTTTTGCTAGACTCAGGCTTGTTTCATGTTAGTAGTTCTTTGTTGTTTGCAATGGTTTTGGGTTCAATTTTGAAGTGAAAGGATCAATTTAATATGCTGATGAGTGACTGGAAAAACATAAAACTAAGAAGTGAAAGGATCAATTTAACTTCTCCCGGATGCTAAACAACTTGAAATACAACAGGATTATGGGAATTCACCAGTGTACCATACCTTGCTTAGTAGGCAAGGTTATTCACCAGTCTCCTGCGACATCTGTATGGCAGTGCCCAACATCATTTTGCTTATTAAACGCCAAGCATATTGGAGCTTTTATGTTTTAAAGTTTTGTAAAATTAATTTTGAATAGGTATACGTAATTAAGATGTACCAACAAAGTTTTATATAATTGATAGATAATTGTGTCCTTTTATAAATGTTGAGATGTGTTTGAACTTTAATTGTGTATGGAGAAGATTTTATCAGAAGAGGTAATTTTTGTGGCTCTATGTTACTGGTTGTTGGTTAAATAATATTATTAGTATATTAAAAATATAATTAATATATGCCCAAAATTAATCTTTATTATAGATTTTTATTGAAATTTAATTTTTTATTATAAAGGGTAAGGGTTGATTTTTCAATTGTAAAACAAATGAGCATACTTAATATCACAGAATTTTTTCCGATAGCAGAATGGTGGAGTATGAAAAAAAGATTTACACTTACAAAGTAGTAATATATATATTTATTTACATAAGTTGTTGAATATATTTAATTTTTTATTGAAAAAATTACACAGTTCTAAAATAAGAGATTTAGATGGATAGATGGGTATGTACGTAGTATTGGATGAGATATATTATTGACTGGGGAAAGTAAGAGTTTTATACTAAATGATTTGCTTGGATATGTTGTCTTGGAGAGCTTCGTAGGATGTGACGTTGTTTAGGTATTCTATTGTTATGTAGATGATTTGGAAAAAAGGTATTCTATCGTTCCCACAGAAAAAATAAATTCTTAGGTAGATGGTATCGTTCATGGACCATGTGGTCTGCATTTTTTTTGAACATGAGATCCAATAACTCATTTCTACTCACCAAATGCAATACAACCGGTCTTGTCAACCAACGCCTGTACCTGTTATACTTCAACTATGTCTTCAAATAAAAATACACCTCAAGTCTGAACCTTTATCATTGGAGTTTCATTGTACGGCATTGTTCTATTTGAATTTATTCTTATCATCAGAACTTTAATATCTAGCATTATTTTATTGAAATCTGCTGCTCTTTTCGGTTGATATTTTGGGTCTTCTTATTTTTTAAGTAGTTGTTAGACATGTGCTAATGTAGAAAGAAAAAAAAATCAAGGCTCTTTCATGGTTGTGATAATGAGAAACAGTGTTTTCTATGTTTTATTACGTTTGATTTTTAGGATTGTTAAATTTGAATATATGTGCTTGGTTTGTTGATGTTTATTTGATATGTTATTATTGTAATGCTCTTTTATTTAGTATTTTTTTTATCTTGTAACTTGGAAGTGCTGCTGGATATTTTCCATGAATAATCCTTCCATCCAAAATAAATAAAAACCCTTTTTTACTTTTGTGGCATGCTTTTTCAGTGAGGGTAGGGAAATGGAAATATGATCCAGCAGACAAGTGTTTTTACGGAAAATTGAACTTACTAAACAAGTGGGTAAACCAATGCACTTAGGCTCAGACTTTAACGACCAGAGTATATACACTTCACATGGAATACTTGTTTACACTAATTTTGTTGCCAATCTTTTCAGGTAATCCAAGGCACATGATTTCGTAAAACGCATTAAATTCTCTCAACTGTCACATTTAGTGACCCAACTCTCTCAACCCAAATTCATTTATGGTGTTTCCACTAGCGATGATTAACGAATTGCAGAAAACAGAAATCTAGAAATAGTATCACAGTGAAAACTAGTTAATAATTCTTACATCCATATTATCACATCAATAATATTTGGACAGGTCGTCCAAATATACATCATTCATGCACCTTGTTGGTTAGGGAAAACCTAATATACTCACCAAGTGCTTTTTCTAGTAGCTAGAAAACCTTTCCTAACAAGAACTGAAACCCAAATTAGACCCTGCAGAGGCAGTGGTGGTTGTAGTAATTTTTGCAGTGTTAAGGGGCGTCCAAAATGTACTACTGAACAGTGTTGTCTTCCATCCCACTTTCCGAGTGCTCCTTATAGGGCTACTAATAGTAGAAGATGCAGTGGCAGCCATCCTCATTTTCTCAATCAAAGCTTCAGTATTCACCTCCTCTGACAAAATCTCCTCTAGTTGTCTCGTGTCAATCACCAACTTCACTTTCCACACCCCATTCTTGGCTGATGGTAGCACTTCAAGTGCTGATCCACTTGACAGATTCTGAACATAATCAGATGCTGCACCACTCGGTGACTTGTTTGGCTGTTCATCATTTTGAAGAACCTCTTTACCTTGCACCTGTTCTGATACCTCTTCACTGCTACAGCAAGCTTTTTGGTCCTCCTTCAGGGGAAGTAGATAATAGAAAAGACCATAATTTAAGGTCTCTTGATGTGGCAAAGGTGATGAAGCATGACCCTGGCGGAAAATACCATAACCTGGGTAATGTTGAAGCACTTGAGCCACTGTTATAGGAGCTTTGAATTGTAAAATAGCACCATTGTCACTAAGAATTCGAATAGAGTGGTGACATTCTCCAGTGGTACCCTTGATAGAGCAATTCCCCATTTCCTAGATTTTGGTGATGCTTCAATTCAATGTGTTCCTTCTTCAAATCTTATATATATTATAAGTTTGAAATGTTTTAACTTGTCATCATAGTGTGATGTCACGGCACGTTACTGTCCTCTTTGGACTTTGTTGTTTATTTTTATTAATATATTTATTTTACCTTAGCGGCGCGCATGTGAAATTGGACCGTTGGAAACTGCTTTGACAAATGGTGTGTTTGTGTAATGACTGATCCAAAGGGAAAACAACAGAATAAGAGGTGGATTCTCAAATTTATTAGTAACAAACAAACATTTCACAGAGTTATTTCAAATATCCGCGCCATAGGCTCTGCTCTATGCACTCTGCAAATTGCACTGTGCTGCCCCTTATAATATTCATTTCAAATATTCCTCCACCCCACTCTGGATTTTGTATGTTGGAATTTTTTTTTCTGGTGGAATTGTTTGAAATGCATTTGACATGCTTGGGAGGACTAATTGGAAGTTACTAAGTTCCACCCTATATACTCCAAAAGTATAAAAAGAAGCCAAGCACAGCAACATAATTACCACTTCACAAGTAACTTTTGTTTTGTAGCACTTTTATTTTACATAACTTTATAGTTCTTTTTTATGCAGGACTAAATAAAAAAAAAAAACAGTGAAAAACCCTCATCGTCATTAACTATTAACCATCAATCTACCATGTTATTAGTCAAAATCACCATTCACGTCTCACGGCTTTACATTTTATTTAGTTATGTAAGAGGTGCAAATATTCGGTGGACAAGGAAAAAATGGTATTTTTTCATAGAAAGAAAGAAAAAAAAAAGTGGTCTGCTAAAAGATTGAATTTTTTATAGGTAAAAAATTACAAATTAGCATGACAAGGTCTGTGGCATGTGCAATATAGTTCTCAAACTTAAAAAATTGTATGTTTTGATTCTTAATTTTTTCAGCGTTCGTAATATTTTAAAATTTACTCTCGGAAAAAATGTAAATTAACCCTTTAAAATTTGAACCGTGTACAATCAATCCATGAATTATATGTGTTTTTCTAAAGGTTAGTAACTAAATTATATAAGATTCAAATTTTAAAGATGGTATGTTTACATTTTTTGAGAATAATTTTGAAAATAAATTATCGGAGGAATTTTAAGTTGATAGACTAAGTACATACAATTCAAACATTAAGCTCTGTATCTTTGAAGTTTAAAGAAATTTCATCTAATATTTTTTATATTACACACTTTTTTTAAAATTATCAAAAATAATATAATGCCGTATTTAATCTTTAATTATATAGATTATCTTTATTTTTATGCAGTTATATAGAAAAGGATAATTAAAATAATATAAAAATCAAGATAATATATATATAATTATATTAAATAGGAAAGATGTGAATGTAATTTTCTGTTTTATATCAACATCACATTAAAACCTTAAACGACGGGGCTAATGGAATTGTACATTCATTCGTTGATTTTATCCTTTAAACCGAAGAAAATTCCCATAGTCTTTGTCTGGACTTGAAGCAGCGTTTGGATAAGGAGGGGTAGGGTGAATATTGTGAAATCATGGTAGCACAGAGGTTCAATGTATGAGGAAGGGTATCTAAGAGTAGGGTTACTAAGAAATATTACAAGATCCCTTCACGGACCTTCTTTTTGTCCATTAGGCCCGTGACATTCACATGTTTAATATGTCAGGATATTCAAGCATGTCAATGCCAATGCCATCGGAATCAAAACACTTTAGTTTAACATATTTTTATTAAAAAAACTTATCAACTTCTTCAAAGAGTTTCTTTTTAATTATTTCTAAATAAATTCATATATATATAAATATTAGAATCCTAAAATGTTGATTACAAACCTTATAATTACATCAAAACATACATTATATCAATAATATGAATGTTCGTGTTTATCAATTTTTTATATTGATGTAATTGTCAATAGGAATAGAAGTATATAAGTTGAATTAAACTTTAAATAAATTTAATTATTTAAAAAATTTAAAATCTGAATTTAAATTTTTTTTTTAAAAAAATTTGATGTGATTTAAAATAAAATAGTCTGAATGTCCATTAAATAATTACCTTAGAATTGTGTGACCTTTCATAAAGGAAATTTTTTTATTAACTTTATGCATTAACATTGTCTTACATTTGAATGTAAATTGTTAATTTTTTTTCTTTTTCTTAAATGTTGAACCGTTAGATTAGAGGTGCAATGGATGTAACACATCATTGATATAGAAAGTATCATTGTTCTTTCATGGAAGGTGTGACTTACAAATAAAAATATTTTTCATGCAGAATTAATTTAAAATTCCATTAAAATTTAGACTTTGTTATCTCAATTCATTCACTAATTCGTTTGCCTTTATTTTTAAGTATACAAGAGTACAAAATATAAAAATAAAATTATTATTATGTAAACATCATTTTTATTAAACTTAAATTTTGAAAGTTGAAGATATGTTCAATAGTCTTTATTTTATTTTAAAAGAAATTTTTCATCAAGTCCAAAATCACATAAATCTTATTATTGATGAAGATGCATTAATCCTAAAAAAAAGTATTTATTCATATCTTGATGATACTCTGCACGTTTTCCTTCTATTTTTTTTTATTTTCTATTCTTCAAATATTAATTTCCATCAACAATTTAGGATTTAATAAACACATGTTTCAATAAAATTTAACTTTAAATTTTTACATTGTGATAATTATTTTAAATTATTTTTCTTTTTTTTAGACCATGGATGTTCATTATTTCTTCAAATGTTTACCTCAGTTGTATAAGTTGATAATCTTACCAATTTGCCGTTACAGATTGTTTGCCTTGAAATGTTTATCTTCGACTAAGCTACATTAATCTCTACGAGTTGGTCATAATTTATTCTTTATATATAAAAAGAACTTTTATACCCAATATGTTTGCATAAAATTATTCAATCTTTATCATTCAATTGTGATAACAAAAAAAATCTACCATTTTACACTCTATTTGACAAAAGAAGTAATAATTTAAGACTTCGTCTGATATAATTTTTAATTCTTAATTTAAAAATTTTTTAAAAATTAAATTAAATTTTAGTTTTGAATTTTAAATTTTTAAAATTTGTAAACATGAATAAATTTAATCTATCCTACTTCTTTAATATGAACCTATAAAATTGATAATTTAAAAATTATAATTAAAATAAAAATAAAAATATTCCCAATTTTTTAAAAAATATTAAATTAAAATTATTTTTAAAATATGTTAAAAATTAAATCAGCATCTTTTTAATTAAATAGATATTTATTTTCAAATTTTATTTTAATAAAAAAACCTACCAACTATTTCAAACGAAATTTAAATTAGAGAAAATATAATAATTATTATCTTTAAAGTCTTGGTAAGGAGAGTTTATTATCTATAATAATCTTATCTAACCTAAATTTTGTATCCCTGTATCATGGTCTTAGATTAAAAAAAAAAGTGCAAAAGGCTTTGATTCAGTTGATAAATACAATTTTTTTTTTCTTTACCTAGAAATAAGCTCATAGTAGAATCAAAATATATTTTTTCTTGATTTAAAAATAAGCATGAGCAGAATCAAATTAGAGTGGCAAAGCACTCGATTTTTTTATGTTTATCAATGTAGTTATTTGAGAGGAGTGAAGGTGTTAACAAACATGTTAAGAAGGCCCAGGCCATAGACAACGAACCAAACTACCTTACCTCGTGTGCAGTTTATTATTTGTCATGAATGTAGACAAGTGAATGTTTATAAGCTTTTCACGATTTGAAAAGTTGTTTTAATGTAAAGACCAAATTGAAAATGCGTATTATATAAGTGGATCCAAATTTTGATCTAACACAAACACCAGTTGGTGTCATATCATAATCTATTAGCTATGCAGGATAAGAAAATGACTGTTATCCTGAGTTGTACATGATGAGGAGTAGATTTAAAGAACGTGGAAACTAATTTAAAAACTTTTTTTATACAGAAACCAAGCTGAGAAGTGAGAAGTATCACGTGTAAAAGTTTAAAGTTTAATTTAATTTAATATAGTTAGCCAAGTACACGCAGATGCTGGAACATACTTCATATTCCCGTAAAAAGTTTAATTTTTATATAAAGAGTGAATAACAAGTTTACATAAGGACTAAATGAACAACAATACGTACAAAGACCAAAAAAATTTAATTTAGTTTTTTGGGGGTGAGGTGGTTGGTAGGTTATAGAAGTTTAGGTGATATTTGATTTATAAATAAATTTATTTTAATTTATCAAAATATTTTTTATTTTTTACTTCTAAATTTTTATAAAAATAATGAAAATATTTTTTTTTCTTTTTTTTATACAAAATGTTAAAAATAAAACTAATGTATCACTTTTATTTCAACTTTTCTTTTGTGTTAATAAAATAATGATGGGTGGGAAATTATAAATTTGTTAATTTAATTTAATATGGTTATCCAAATAGAACCAGATAGGGCATCATACTTCGTTAGTTCGCTATTCCCGTAAGAAGTTTAACTTTCATGTAAAGAATGAATTTAAATTAAAATGAGAAATACATTCAAAGATGAAATTTTTTATTTTTTTTTTGAGAGGAAGGTGGCAGGTTCGAAAAGTTTAATTTTACTTCAACTTTTCTTTTGTGGTAACTCTAATTGTCCAACTGAGTCCAGCCTTTTTGTTGTCAGACACCCATAGTCCAACTACGTGTAGCTTCGTTGTATCTATGGGCTTTGGGCCGGGCTGCAAGCCTGCAAATCTTGATACCTCTGACACTGAGGCGTGAGCAGATTAAAGCATAAAATAGATTTAGATTGAGAAACAAAAGAAAATGTGATAAAAACATTATAAATAAAGCGAGATATTTGTGCACATATTAAATTATAAAAAAGCATTTGGCTAAAAATCAGAAACATCCAAAGGATCCCCACAAGCAGAAGGGTGAGTGGCAGAGGCAGGAGTACCACGCCCATTTGGAAGAATAGACAGAGAGTAGGACCAAACTAATATTCATCCACTGAAAGGTGGCAATATCTTGCAGGTTCACGTAAATAACACAGATGCCACACATTTATCGCAAGGCATGCATCTCTCCATAGTTTTGTCCAACATAAACTAAACCACATGGATAATCAAACTCTCCCACAGCCACACAAATATTATATCACATACGCACCACGGCAGAATTTACTTGTCCATACGTCCTGTGCCACATTACAATTATCATTATCAACAGATTAGCTTCCTCATCCCTTCCTGTCCACGTTCCGTTTCCTTTTTTTTTCACTAATTTTTTTTCCTAAACACAATTAATTTCTGTACAGTTTCTATGCCCTTTATTTTTTAAAATAGATTTTTTTTTATCAAATATTGATATATGTAAAATGTTTGAATTAATTTATAAATTAAAAATAGTATGTTTTAAAAAATAAAAATTAAAACTAAAATTTAAAATTTTTAAAAAATAAAAATATATTTATTTAATTTTTTTATTTTTATCAATAATATAAAAATAGGCATTTATATTTGAATATTTTTCCCTTTCAAATAAGTTGATAAAAAGATATTATATATGGTGGAGTGGGGTTGAATAATTAAACTAGGGTGTAGTTGGAGTATATGTCATACGGATTATACTACTTGCATGTAAGCTGAGCATAGAGAAGTGAAGAAGAAATGGGGTGTGCTTCCTCCAAGCGTGTAGAGGCCGCAACAGCCCCTTACCGGCCAGCACCTACGAGCTTCGCGGTGTTTGACATCAACGCCATCGAGGAGCCATGGCTGAAGCAACTCAATAACAACAACACCCCTCTTCTTGAAGACAAACCCAAATTACCAGATCCTATTCTACAAAAGCTCAACATGCTCGATGCCATCGAAGCTCCTCAATCCTGGGATGAGGTCAGCAAGACACTCCACGACCTCAAACCCGTAATCAATAAACCACCCTCTCCATCACACCCACAGCCACAGCCACAGCCACCACAATCTCAACCTCCTCAAAAGAGTAAATCCTTTCACACAGTGGAAGAATTGGATGCCAAGTTAAATTCCAAGGCCGAGCCCAAGCCCAATCCCAAGCCCAATCCAGAGTCGAAAGAATTGAAAAGACCCGTTCAGAAGGAAAAGAAGACAGAAGAATCGAGAGGAAGGGGAATAGAAGTTGAAGGGGGGAACAGCATCAAACCCTTGAAGGATAACATCTTCATAGTGAGGGACCGGCTGGAGAAGCAAAAGGAAGAGAGAGAGTCGAATTACGAGCGGTTGAGGAGAGACCCGTTGAGTCAGTTCCCGGAGAGGTGTCCGCCGGGGGGAAACGACGGGGTGGTGATATATACGACGTCGTTGGGGGGAGTGAGGAAGACGTTTGAGGATTGCAACAGAGCACGTGACTTGTTGGAGAGGCACAGAGTGGTGTACGATGAGCGTGACGTGTCACTTCACGGGGATTTCCTGAGGGAGTTGAAGGAATTGGTGGAGGAAGGGATGAGTCTGCCAAGGGTGTTTGTGAAGGGAAGGTATTTGGGTGGGTTGGATGAGTTGATGGAACTCAACGAGTCGGGTCGACTCGGTAGGATATTGAATGCTACACGTGTGGAAAGAGGCGTTGGGAGACAGGGTTGTGGTGGCTGTGGTGGTGCTAGGTTTGTTCCTTGTTTCCAGTGTGGGGGAAGTTGTAAGGTTATGCTCAGTGGGACCCAGAAAGAGAGGTGCCCTAACTGCAATGAGAATGGCTTGGTGCACTGCCCTGCTTGTGCATAACCAACCTCTATGTAGTAATCTCAATCCAATATGTTATCCTATCAGATTGTCAATCTTTATCTACCAATTATCAATTAATCAATCTTTCTCTACAATTCTCGCCCAATATGAATTCCCTACATATTTCATCTCCTTTCTAATACATCAACTTATTTTATATTTCATCTATCTTTCTTATTTTCATTTAGCTTAATTAGAATGCGCAAAAATTTTAAAAATTTTTAAAAAAATCATAATAAGATGAGCCACTTCTAATTATAAAGAGTTATCATTATCAAGTAAATGTATAATGATAATTTTTATACTATATCATTTAATTATAAATTATTAAATGAGTTATTCAGCAAATTAGTTTTTATCTTATTTAGTAGTATGCAAATTAGTTTTTTTTATTTTTTTTAAAAGTTTTTTGTTAATTTCAAACATACGATGTCATTTTAGCAAGTCTAACTTCCTTCTTGACTCTTTTCTTCTTATCAAAGCAGTTTAATTTATAATTTTTCTCTATACTGAAGATGATTTTAGAATTCATATACATATACAACAAAAAAATTATTGGACACGTCAAATTAAGTTGCACATGCCTAAACGAAATCATTATTCACATATCCAATCATTTCCAAATTTCAAATCTACATGGAAGTCTAGGCTTGATTAAGGACGATTTAGTTCAATTAAATTTTTGAGCGCATTAGCCAAGATGACCATACACAAGAGTTGGTGATCATATAACTAATTTGATAGGTTGTTGAATCATATAACAAGGAATTTTGATACAAAATGATGAAAAGCTGTGTCATGTTCCCATTTTAATATTCTCCACTTTCTACTTTTATTTTATTGCTCGTTGCAATTTATGTCATCGGAGAACAAGTCACAGGTTTTTCAGCCCAAACTTTCATTTTCTCTTTATGTAATCTTGAACTCATAATCAAACAAATCTTAAAGAAAAAAAAATCCTAAATATCTATCCTTAATGGCTTTCTTTCCTCGTCGCAACCAAACCAAAGAAACCTCTGCAAGACAAAAACAACCAAGCCCCCAATAACAAGTGCATTCTCAAATCGTTCACAACCCTGTTTAAAACGTTGTTCAGATATGTTGGATTCATTTCTTAGAGAAAAAAATAAATGAAAAGAAACAAACGGCCCAACCGGGTGACCTCTTGTTCTGCAGTCAAATGATTTAGTGGATTGCTTTTTTGCACCCTTCAAATTTCTTTTTGCACCCCTGTATATGAAAAGATCCAAATATCCCTATCACTATAACATTCCAGCATTTTTCTACATCCTTCTTTCTTTCTTCCACCATTGTTTTTTTTTTCACCATTGTTATTGAATGTAAGTTGGGTTTCTTTTGTTGGTGGGTGAAGGAAGTAAGTAAAGTAGTGTTGGAGAAGCGTCAGAAAGACGTCGGAGCGTCGTAGAAAACGAATCATCTAACCCAGCAATGTATTTCGCAAATTAATTTGCGAAACTTTAAAATGTTTTCGTAAATTAATTTGTTCATTCCATAAACTAATTTGCGGAATACGTCTGGTGCATTCTGTAAATTAGTTTGCGATTTGTATAGTTAACTAATTTGCGGAATCGTCTTTCACTCGGTACGAACAAAGAACAAAGAACCAGATCTAAGACTCTGTATTTAGCCTACCCAAATGCCTACCAATTAGAAATTAGATACTAAATCATGGAGGGTACTAACATTCTTTTTTTCGGAACAATGGTGTTAAGGGTAAAATTGAAATAAAAAATCTACAAAAAAATTCAAGAGGTGCAAAAAGAAAAAAGATGAGTGCAAAAAGTAAGACCCAATGTTCTACCACTAAGCTATGAACCCAATGCTGCCAATGTGGGCTCGTTTTTTTATATTTTTTCAAAAAAAAAAAAGACACATAGCCCAATCGGTACGGTCTATTTTTGGTATTTTTTGGTATATATCTGCGAGGTAGTTAAAAAATTTTAAAAAGCTAATACTTGGTACGAACAAAGAACAACGAACTACAAATTTAAGACCTGTATCAGTTAAAAAATTTTAAAAAGCTAATACTCGGTACGAATAAAGAACAACGAACTGCAAATTTAAGACCTGTATCTAGCCTACCAATTAAAAATTAGATACTAAATTGATGGAGAATATTAATATTTTTTTCCGGAACAATGGTGTTAAGGCTAAAATTGAAATAAAAAATCTAAAAAAAAATTTAAGCGGTGCAAAAAGTAAAAAGAGGAATGCAAAAGTAAGATCCAATGTTCTACCACTAAGCTATGAACCCAATGCTGCCAATGTGGGCTCGTTTTTTTATATTTTTTCGAAAAAAAAAGACACATATTACGTAGAGCCCAACCGGTACTGTCTGTTTTTGGTATATATATGCGAGGTAGTTAAAAAATTTTAAAAAGCTAATATCATTTAGGGCCCAACCGAGTTTGAACCGGTGACCTCTTGATCTGCAGTCAAATGCCCTACCACTGAGCTGTGGACCCGATACTATTACTGTTTGGTAATATTTTAACTATACCTTCGAGATAATTAAAATTTTTTAAAAAGAATCAATCGTTTAGGGCCCAACCGGGTTCGAACCGGTGACCTCTTGATCTGCAGTCAAATGCTCTACCACTGAGCTATGGACCCGATGCTGTCATTGTTTGGTATTTTTTTTTTATTCCTCAAGATAGTTTAAAAAAATTTAAAAGAAAAATCACATAGGGCCCAACCGGGTTCGAACCGGTGACCTCTTGATCTGCAGTCAAATGCTCTACCACTGAGCTATGGACCCGATGGCTTCCTTTATTTTCTCAATGCAGGATCCCATTTTTTTTAGTAAATAACGTTATTTATCCCTTTTGTTTATATTTTAAAGAGAATATTAACAGATGTTCTTAAAATATTGATTAAAGAATTAAAAATTATAAAAAAGGTATGATTGATATATTTCTGTCATTATTTTTAGTGTTGAACATAATTAACTCATCAAATATTTCATGTGATTCTAATATTTTTATTAATCATTCAAAAATGGAAATATCAACTATTTTGATCCTGACATCTTTCTTACTTTTACCATTATTGGTCATTTTTCGTGAATCTTAAGATATCTCTTTATCTCTTAAGCATTCTTGAAGATCCTGTAGTTTTTGGGATATTCAAGGTATAAATATAAAGATCTTAAAGATTGAAGGTTGTTGCCACTTGAAAAAATATATTTTTTGTCCGTGTAATTTTACCATTTATTTGGGTCATTTTATAATAGGATCTCAGTTTGGATTTGATTTGATTTTTATCATTATTAAAAACCAAATCTATAGTCAAGGTTACGGTGAATCTTGATTATGATTTTTCTCAATTTTTAATGTTATTATGTATCTTTTTTCAATAAAAGTTGTCATATTATGCTTAATTTTGCATTTGATAATTGATCAAACTTAAATATAAGCTAATTAATTGATTAATTAAAGAGCATTCATAATTAATTAATGGGTTTTAAAAATAAATCGTATCAAGGGTTAATAAATGACTAAAATTTAACTTGTACTTTCTACTTGCTATGGGATTTAACACCTCTTTAATCTTAATTTTTTTAACAAATATTTTATAGACAAAGTAGGAAATTTGATTAAGAATTAGATTGTTAGGAATGTTTTATACCAATAATTCCTATTGAGATTAGTTAAGATAATTCACCACAGCTAGAAATTTGCATAATTATATAGGAATAGGGGTTGAAATAACTAATAACAAATAAGGGCCTAAATTATTCTTTCGTATGTGATTTCATCCTTATTCATTATTATTTTTTTCACACTAATTTTGATTTTATTGTTTAAATAACATAAAAGTCTTGTAATGTTTATAAGTGCTAATTAGTCTTTGTAAGACAATATCTATATCATTCTATATTATTTGTGCAATATGATACATATGTTTTTAGAATGTTTGTGTGTACATTAATAGAATAAAAAATATTTACTTGAAAAGTAACTCTTATAATGTTTACTTTATTTAATATTTTTTAGATATTAAATTTTATTAATTTGATTGTTAAATTAAAAGATTAAATTAAGCATATAAAATATAAAAAAATTATAAAACTTTAAAATATTTAATATTTTAAAAATAAATTTATTTAACATATAATATACTTTTTAAATTTAATTATCTAAAATTATATAAATATATATATAACAGTGATATATATATATATATATATATATATATATCAATGAGATAATACAGCAAATTTTAATAGTGAAATTGAAGAAAATGTTAATAAAAATAAATATCACAATATTTATCCTTAAAATAAATAACCTTTACACATATATTCATGCATTTGCGTGTAGAAGGATTTGGGAGGAAGAGGATAATTTATATGATATAGAAAAGTTTAGGTAGATTGGATTTTCGGAACTCAACAAAGTTAGAAAATGCTTGAAGGTTTAAAGTGTTGTAAAAATATTTATGGATCATCCCCTAATAAATGTTTTATCAGCAAAATCCTTATCAATAATAAAATTTAAACATATAATTTTATGAGGTATGAATTCAATCCTTTCTAATTGAGCTAACCTTTTTGATAAAAGAGGTTAGTTTAAGTATGCTTTACCTACTATTACTATAGATAATGATTAAATTTGTATCAAACTATAATTTTCAACAAGCTTTTTTTATTGACTTTTTAACAGTATAATTTTAATAATATTTTAATATATATTAGATTCTAACCAAATATAGTTTAATAGTTATTTAATAACAAAATTTTAAGCCCTAATATTTCTAAAATTACAATTCTTAAAACTATAATCTATATACGTTAAAACAAATGACTCGTGAAGGAAGAAAGGTATGGGATAAGGTGCTCGCCACCGCCATTGGTACAGGCGTAAGAATCCAAAGTAACAGTTGTGACTTACCAACTGCAAAATTGACAAATAAATTAAATAAAATATAAGCAAAAGAAATGAAACGTGTAATTGACTATACTATTGTCAATTAGTGCAATGAAAGCTTCTTCGTTTTGACTCAGTCCATTATCACCACTCGGTCCCTCGGTTTGCCTACTATTGACAATTTCTGGCCTACCACAAGAACTCCATATATGACAGGCAAAGAAAAATCTATTTGATTCATTATTAGCTATTCATAGAAACGAAAGAATCACCCACTTTAATATGAACGATTCCTATAACTTTTTTTTTTTCATTAAACCTTTTTAAAACTATGAATATTATTTATTGAAGGCATTCTTATTTTAATCGTGTAGAGTCATTGTGAAAATAAATTTTTTTCCAAACTTTCAACACCTTATTTATCAAAGGAAATAATTATTTTATATTTTTAATATATTAAATATAATTTTATTTAATATTAAGAGGAGAAATAAAAAATATCATAAGAGAATTAACCATGATTATTTTATTTATTTATTTTTAAATCACAAATGGTCATTGGCAACAGTCTTATTTTAATAAGAAACATTGCAAAATGATAAATTTTTTCTTAAACACAGAACTTTAATATAAAATTTTACTTACAAAATTAAAAATGTACTATTTAAATCAATAACATATTTATATGCATAATTTTTTATTATTTATGAATCGACTGACCTTTAAAGTTTATTTATATTCTTTAATCAATTACCTAACGGCAACCAAGATAAGTACTTTTGCACATCTGTATTGGCCTTTCGTTATGAATTCGGAATACGAAACCATATATGATTACGTGAGTCCGTGACCTATTGACCTTGTGTTTAGAAGTGAAGCATATTCATATTTTATACTACACACCATAATTATGTTGCCTTTTCTTTTATCACCAAACAGATTACCTAATTCTCTTTTCATACTCTTTTGTTACAACCATTCCCAAATTTCTTATCTACCATTATATAGACTTTAATGAAATGACAATTTCTTCTAGTTCATAAAAGATCATCATTCCCGAAAGACGTGGCACAAAATCTTCACGAAGATAACAGTCTAGTTTCCCTCTACCGAGACACGTGGATCATCAGACAAAACTTTTGAAATATATAAAATCAAATTTGGAAAATACAAACTATAATACAAAGTTACAAACAGACACCAAATAGTCTAACCTTATCATCTCACAATTAAAATTAGCTCCTATTGATCATACACAAACTATAAGGGATTGGGACTGACATCCTGGTTTGTTAATTAAAAAAGTAATAATTGAAATTTTATTATATATAGTAAATTTTTATCGCAATTTCTCAAAATTTATTGTATATACACTTAATTTTTAATTTTATGTAATTTTCTAATCAATCATCATGATATTACACTATATCTTTTAAAATGCATTCTAAAAGGAACCAAATCCAGGTGAGATTTCCAAAAATTGAAAGCATACTCAACTTTTATTTTCACTTCCTTTTGGTCAACAAAGCTTGTTTCCCTTTATTTTTTTATAAAAAAAAAGGAACATATTAACGTTTGAAAGTTAAACTCAAACTTAGATTGCCTCCCGTAAGAGAGGCATGTGATCTTAAAGGAAAAAAGAACCAATGAGCCATGATGAGTTCACACTCTTCCACTAATTAATCAGAGTCACTTCTCAACACAACAGATTAGATGAAGCTACACCATGCAAGCCTTCCATAAGCAGAATAGTTCATTCTTATTGTATTTCTCTTAATAGGACGATATAGTATACAGCAAAAACAAGAAAAATGGACAATCATGCATAGCAGCCTCTATACAAAAGTACTAGTATTACATATATATATATAGATATATATAGGCTGAATATCCAAACGTCCTTCGCTATATTCATTTTGTTTTTCTGCCTTCGGACTCTCTTGGTAAGTCCATAGCTTTCAAACCAACCCAAATCTCTAATTATCTATTTTTTTTCTTTGTGAGTGACATTCTTGTATTATTTGTTATTTCTATTCTCTTATGCCGGCAAAGCCTTGAAAGTTTCATTGAAAGTATCTTGGTCTGCAAAGATATCCAGCAGAGACAACGCCTATAAACCAAAAAAGAGGAAAATTTTAGGGGACAGGAAAATAAAAAAAAAATTAAACTATGTATGTTGTTAATATTGAGGAAGATAAATATAAAATACCTCGGGCACATTCAGCTCAAGACGGAACTTGGGGCCATCATAGTGGTGAAGGATTGGCCTAAAGGAATCTTCCTCTAATGGTTCACAAGTTTTCCTAGTAATTACTCGAACCTGTAAATTATAATCATCATTTATGAAACATTGTAAGTTTTTTGCATAAACTAGCAAATAAAAAGGATAGATATAATCAATTAACATCTAGAATTGGATTTGAGATGTTACCTGAGCAGGAAAACGAGATTCACCAGGGCACTTCTTATCCTCCCAAGCCGATGGATCAATATTTGTGCCTCCAAAACTTGCAGCCTGAACAAACCCCACCACATATTATCACTCTTAAAATCGAAATTCCAAAACGCATTAAGATGGTAAAGGTTAATGCGAAGGCCTAATCATAATTTAATGCGAATTCGGCTCCGCAAGAAGCACTCCCGTTGAGTTAAATAAATTGAGAAGGAACACATTAACACACCTCAAAGATTCCATGGAGTTGGTGAGTGGAATAGTTGTAAAGAAAAAGGGGCAAGCCAGGAGTAATGGCCCGAACTGAATCTCTGTATCGTGGAGGCAGACCTAAAAACATTAACAAGTACCAAGAAAACGAATTTAATTAGCACCAAACATACAATTGTTAGAAATGGATAAAAACATGGATGATTCTAAAACTTTTTCATATAAATGATCATGACAACAATTATGTATGAAAAATTAGGTAAAAAAACAAGGGAAACATTTCTTTAAAAAGGATGGAAGATAAATGTTGATAATTCAACAGGTCAAAATTCAATTACAGCCAAGAACAGATATCCCTTTAAAAACTATGACAAACGAAGACTCCAATCTATAATAAAATTGTTATAGGACGCGGATATGCCAACAATTGTTGCAAAATCTCTGGCTCTAAAAATATATAGCAAAAAACGATCTAACTAACCATTACTGCGAAATCAATCAACCATGGGAGGAGAAATAAAGCTAAAAATACAGAGAATTAGAAAAAAAAAATTAAAAAAAAAAGTGATTGAGAAAGAAAAAAATATCATGGTGATAGAGTGATAACAAAAATAGCATAATTGAGAAATAAGAAAAGTAACATACCAAAGAGTTGTCTTTTGAGATTCTCTGCCATGGTATCGTTGTTGCAAACAAAAATATAGCCTCCAATGGTTTCATTCCTGGGCAGAGACTCAGATGGTGGCAGTGTTTTAAATCTCTTGTCAGCAGCGGACTTGGAATCCTTATTGTTATCATTGCTGTTGCTATTGTTGTCTCCATGCTTCTTGTTAGGGTTAGAATTCTTCTTGGAAGACTTTGGTGGGTGAACAAGTTCATCTTCACCCTTCACCTTGTGTCCCTTTGGGTTAATATTCAGGTTATTATTGTTAAAATTTGTAAATGCAGGTTTGGAAAAAATTCCCTTGTTGAAACCTCCATTGAGACCTGCTCCACCATCCAGAATGTTGTTCTGACCCATACCAAAAAAAGTTCCATTCATGTTGCTCATCTCCTTCCACCCACCGTTGTAATCAGAAGCAGGTGCTTTTGATTTGAAACTGTTGATTTCACCACCAACTTTGACATCAAAATTCCTCCTTTCATCTTGCCTCTTGGAGATGTAATTGTTGCTCCAAATCGAATCATTCAGAGACAGGTTAGCCAAGTTCGATGTCTGTAACCGAAGCTGGTCACTGAATTGCCAGAAAGACTGATTGTTCTCCATTTCCACTCACACAAACAGATTCTATCAAAACTATAAGGTAAAAAAAAAAAATAATGCTTCTAACAAAACCTCAAAACTAATTTGAGTATATATAATATGAATAACTATGTACGTCTAGAAAATATAAGATATAAAATATAAAAAGTTGTCGTGCCAAACGGAGAACAAGAACAAGTGGATGCAGAGCAGTTTCAGGTTGGAATGAGAAAAATTATAAAGAAGGAGGAGAAATGTTATTATATAATAAGATGGGAAAAGGTGGATATAGTTTTTCAATGTTAAGCAGTGAAAAAAAAAAAAAAGAAATGAGATGAAATGAAGCTTCGTGGAAAGTAACGGGGGGCTATGTGGCTTGAGGCTTGGTTGCGTGTGTAATTGTCAAATGTTGAAATGAAAATTGTTTTTGGTATTGTCATTTTTTTCATTGAATTTTAATTAGGTGGGGGTGCTGATTACTGAGTAATGAATGATGATGATGCCAAAACGCGTACACGTAACGAGGTGGAGGAGAGAGGCACAAAGTGGAGGGTGGCAGTTGGGTTTGATTTTGTGTAACTACTTTCTAGAAGATGTTGTTGGAGTTGTCTTTTACTTTAGTTTGAGTTCACACCAAGAATTCCTTTCACTACTCTATAATTTTAATTCATGTTAAAGAAAAAAAAAAAGAAGATAAATTAAAATATTACTTAATCTTAACTTGAAAATATAATTGGGTAAGGAATAATGTAAAAAAGTATTCATTTGCTTTTTTGTTTTGTTGGCTTGTGTTTATTGATAAAGAAGATTGAACTTCCTTAGTTGCTAAGATATGCAAGTTTGGACGCGTAAGCATAGATAACACTGTGGAGCGTGTGAGGACGTGTTTGTGTGTAGTGACACTGTGTGACTTTGGATGCGGTCCGTGACCATCGGGCACGTTCATTGGATCTTTATTTAACACCTGTCTTTTGTGGCGCTTTCAATTTTCTAAATTACCAATTACTCCTCCCCTCTCCTTCTTTTCTTTCATTTATAAAATGCAAACAATTTATTAAAAATAAAAAGCATACGTATACCACGCTATGTTTTCTTATTTATTTAATATGCAGAACGTGAAATGTAATCATTTTATTAAAAAAAAATATTTTATTTATTTATTTATAAATGTTTTTTATAATAAGTAATTCTATTCAAATAACATCAAATTATTAAGAAAAAAATAACTTATTTTGAGTTTAGATTTAAAATTATTGATTAAATACAATCAAATTTTCACGAAATTAAATTCATATATTGGATAATATTTTTATAAATAAATAGATAGAGGCAAATATTTTATTCCTTTTTAAATTAGGTAAATATAAAAGAACATCATATTTAAATATACTATTTAAAAATTATGTTAACCAATACTTTAAGTGTAATTTTAGAAAGAAAGAAAAAACTGTGGTTTTTAATGCATTGAATTTTTATAAAAAATATTTTTAATTTTTTTTGTTATCAACAACTTTCATAATATTTATATATTATTTATCCTTTTTGCCTTCACAATTACATACCAACCATGTCCGAAAAAAAAAAGCTAATTTCATTTTTTTTCACCCTTTATATGTGTAACCTTTCTGTAGAATTTAACTCTTTTAACTAAAGAAAAACGGTAACTAATAAATAATTAATATTTTTATTAAAATCACAATGTTTAATATGATAATAATAAACACTATATTTTATCTAACAAAATGTGTTATTTTATTATTCAATATTAGTAAAAAATAAAAACTAAACTTTACATGATTCAACTAAACCATTTCTCAAATGTATACATCGAATTAATCCTATTTTTCACGAGCTTTGCTTTTTGCAAACTCTTCTATGGCTTTTTTCACATTTTAATTTGTAAAATAAAATTAATATTATATATTTAAAAGATTGAATGAGATGAAATCAAAAATAAAAAAAAAATATAAAATAAAATATTTCAAAATCTAAAATATATAATAATCAATGTGGATTCTTAAAATATCTTAAAAAAGAAATATCAGTTACACACTTGTTTTATTATGTGTATTGCAGATATTTTTCAGATTGTTTACAAATTATTTTTTAAAGTGTACAAATTATTTAAATATATTTATTTTTAATATAATTTATATATAACTATATTTTAGTTTTTTAATAATATATTTAAAAATAATTATTTACTAACTACATTTTTTTACAATATTAAAAACAATAAAAATTAAATCTAAAAATTCATATTAAATTACTATAATTTTAAACATTCCATCTTTAAATCAATTCTAATAACTTATTTACCTAAATTCCACATCCTAATTCTTTATTCTTTTTTCTTTCCTGGTTCTCGCCTCCTTTTCTTGTAATAGTCCATCTCCTTTTATTCTCTTTCCATGGCAGGTTTGAAACCTTTTTTTTTTTATTCTTTTTTATCTTTTAAATGATTTAATGAAAATGTTTCAATTTCAGCTCCGAAGTGTAACGCTAGTTTTGTATAATTTTACAATTTTGGAATTCCAACTTTTAGGAATGGATTTTTTTTACTCTAGCAATTATAATTATATTTCTAGAAGCTCAAGTTTCTAAATAAAAGTATACATTTATTTGAAAAAGATTATAGAACCAACTTTTCACTTTCAAAGTTTAAATTTTTAGATTGAAATCTCAAAACTCGTAAATGTAGATATAAAAAATCAATCAAAACGAAAACGATGTAAAGGATGAACAAAATATCAATAAAGGATAATATAGTCAACAAAGATCGAGACAAAAATCATTGAAATGATCGTGAATAAAAAATCCTAACTACCAAATATGGATATTAGAAGCAATGAAAGTGAAGGATAATTTTATTACTAATATTTTAAAATATGAGAATTTTGTTTCAATTCAAAAATTATTGAAAATTCTCTAACATATTGATTAAACTATTAGAATTTGTTTGAAGAATATGATAAAAATTTATTTTATTTGTAATATTTATTAGTAAAATATAATAAGTTTGTATATTTTTATCCTATAAAAATGAATTAAAAAATAATATGATAAAAAAGTATATTTATTTTTTAATGTTATTCTAACAATAATAATAATAATAATAATATTAATATTAGTATAATAATAAATTTAATGATAATAATATTTATTATTAATTATTAATAATAACATTAATATTAATGATGATATTATTCTTTTATTTTTTTATTATGCTTTTCTTTCGTGGTACTATTACATCTTCAATCTAATTTTTTATTTGATAAAATAAAATTAAGTATTATATTTTTAAATTTTTTATTTTTACTTAAAAGTTGTAAATATTAAATTATTTTTTAAATAAAATTACATCTAATTTTAATAAAATTATAATTTAAATATTTGAATATAATTTATATCACCGTATTATTTGATTTATCTTAAATATAAAATAATATAATATTATTTAAATAGTTATCTTCATAAAAAAAATTTAAAAAATTATATTTTATCTATTTGTATTTTATCCTATCCCCTGTTTATCAAACACATAATGGTAATAAATTTGTTGATATAACACATTATGCATTACGTGACATTTTATCATACTCTTGGATGTGTCATAATTTTTAAAATTCTTCAATTTAGTTCATGAATTTTTTTTTTTAAAAACACAGTATCAAATTAGAACTAATATAATTTGTTTATTAAAAGTTTATAAAATAGATAACATACATCATAATACTGTAGGAGACTAATATAGTATATATTTTAATACTTTAATAATTAATGTAAGTGAATTTTATAATATATAAAAGATTAATATTATATAATTTACTTGTGATTTAAAAATGATAAAATTTGAATCTATAATTTTTTATGAAACTACTTTTACTTTTATCATTAAAAAAATAATTTTAAAATATTAAATATATGAAAAAGGCTAATTTTTACTCTATTGAATGTTGTGGCAGCTGGACAATATTTAATAAGATTTTTCATGATAGATTTGTTATTGAATTATAGATAACTCGAGAAAAAAAATAATATCCTTTCACTTCTAAGAAATATTTTTATTTCGCAAACAAGTTATGAGTTACATTAATATATGCTAACATTATAAATAAGTTATATATCAATTACAATATTATTGTTTTTTTATAATATAAAAAGTATCGAGATCAAATCATATATAATGATATTATGAATAAATTATATATCAATAAAAAAAAGTGATAAGTAATGATGATTAAATCTCAAATTTTTATATTTTTAATTTTTATCATTAAACAAATTTAAAGACAAAAATTAGATGATATAAAAAAATATAGAAAATAGACATGAATTTTTTTAATTTTTTTATTTATATATATATACATGATAATTTTTATCATTAAATTATTATGATAAATATAATCATAATTAATATAAAACTAATATGATCACCGTTAATTTCAACCAAAATAACGTTTGCTAAAAAACAATGTCACATTATACTAAAACCAATGCACATCAAATACTAACCAATCAGGCTAAAACTAAATGATGTTTGTTAAAAAAGAGAAGGTCGCACTATTCCAAAATAAATGCATATCAAATTATCAATATATCACAATTCTAAAAAATATATCGATACTAATAGTAACTAGTGAGTCTAAAAAATAATCTAATGATACTTATGCTCATTAACAAATGTCCTAATGATCTAATTTAAAACAAGCACATGAATTTTTTTAAGAATATAATTAAATTATATTGAATCATAAATTTTTACAATTTGGTAACCTAGCACTATTCAATTTGTAATAACACAGTATTCTTTAAAATATTTTCTTTTTCACTTTTATTCCACACAAGTGTCTTCAATCTTACTCACATTCAACCAGCCCCCCGTAAATTGAGTTGGGCATAGTTACTCGTATTGTTAAATGAATTATTTCATTGTTAAATTTTTTAAAATTAATTTCAAAATATATTAAAATGATTTTTAAAAATTTAATGTCAAAATTAATTATAAATAATTTATAGAATTAAATTTTTAAATCAGAAAAGCATTGAATAATTCTGAAATTAAAATTACGAACAGATACTCGAAAGTGATAAAAATAATGCAGCCAACTAAAAAAAATGGAGTAAAAAAGGAATCTCCGTATTGTGACGGATCACGTGAGTCGAATATTTGAGCCCAAAATTAATACAAAATTTGAATTCCTACTCAGTTATGGGCTGATTGTGACCCAAGAAAAACTTTAATCATTTCGATTTTGCTTAGGACATGTGACCCAATAAAGCCTACAATTTTTGCTTAGGGTCCTGTTTGAAAAGCAATGCAATCTTCCGGACCCACCCTAGGCGTAAACAAATATATAACACAATCACATAAAAAAAAAACTATTATTGTTAACCAAACAAAAAATTTCTACCTATACGAATAAAATAAATAAACATATAAACTATATCTTATTCACAGTATTTTGAATCAGATCTTTCGTTTTTGATAAAATCATATATTTTTATCTAAACTATCTTAATTTATTAAATAGTTTAATTTTGGTATATTATCGGCCAATTGGAAAAATATAAAAATTGAAATAATTATTATAAATTAATAATTTTTAATAATATAAATATTTGTGATTGGATAATGTAAAAAAAATTGTGATATAAATATATTTTAATTAAAGTTTTATTAAAGCATAAAATTATAAACTTTAAAAATGTTTTCATCAATATAATACCTATCTAATAATTAACAATGCCCAATTTTTATTTTATTATTTCTTAAGATAAAAACCAATACTTAGTTAAAGATAAAAAAACAAAGTAATATATTTTTTAATAATTTATTACTCTCTTCAATCCTTTTTATAAAAATATTTTAAAATAAATGTAATGATCTTAATATAAGATTCTTTGTAAAATTTTTAATTTTTTTTATGCTTACGTTTCATAACTCTGATAATTTTAAAACGGAATAATAATAATAATAAATTTTTAAATAAAAAACAAACTTAAAATATTATATTATTTTTAAAAAATATATATTATCTAATATTATTATATTTTTTAATAAATATGATATGATAAGAAATACTTTATATAAAAGATGGAAAGAAATATCATTTTAACAAATATTAATAAAAACTAATTGTCTCAAGTCTGAACGTAATACACGATCGATTAATATATAAACTGTTATTTCTAAGATTTAGCTTTTTAATAAATCCTTAATTGTTTTTAGTATTTTTTCTGAGATGCTATATATAATAATAAGCAGTTATTATAAGTCATATCAAACGCCGCGGATGCACAGCAAGCTTACCATTTGATGTTTGTTCATTATGATTTATTTCATTATGCACCGAAAGCAAAGGACTATGACATAGATTTCCATATAAAGATAAAGTATTGGATCCATCAGGACCTGTAAAGCTGTAATGTCGTTACTTTCCCATAAAATTCATCATCCACAGTGTTTAGATTTCTGAAAATTCTACCCACAAGTTTCCAAGAAAAATTTTAATTACTCCACGTGTATTGTAAAGAGATCTCTAATAAATAAATAAATGATTTTTTAAAATAAAATATAAAATAAATAAGTATAATAATAAAATACCATTGGGTGATTTTATACTTAATAATGGTGATTTTTTATTTTTTAGATTAGAATAAATTAAAGATGTGTAATTTTTGAAATTAAAGAAAAATATGGAAATAGATTATTTAAATTAAATAATATCATTTTTATATTTTTAAAATGATATGATGTGTTAAAATTTGAAATTTAAATTAGATCAACTAAATTTAAAATTAGTATTATAAATGAATAGGAAATGAAAAAAATTATAAAATACTTTATGCAGATTTATGAAAAAATAAACAAATATTCTCACTCAAAGATGCGTATTTATTATTATTTATAATCTAAAGGTGGCTAGGTATGATTTGACATTTCGGCTTATTATTTTTAACAGTTTATTATTATTAAAATTTAAATTAAAAGTACTCTTAAATAATTTTATAAATTCAACTTATATTGTGAAGGGGAAAGGCGATGTTGTAAATAAAATAAAAAAACGCAATGAAGAATGTAGCAATAAAGCTTGGCCAAAGTAGAAAAAGGGGAAAGAGAGATATTTCATTGATTGATTTCTATTTTAGAAAATAATTTTCTATTTTTAAATATTATAAAAGAATGAAAATTGTTTGACAAATGTTTTTTTATTTTAAGTTCTGGAAATAGTTCTCAAAACTTGTTTTTTTAAAAAACTAAAAAACAGGAATGATTTTAACATGTTTTCATTTGTTTAACAATTTTTATTTTAATTTTGGAAATTTTGTAACAAATATATTCTTAAGAAAATAGTTTTTCAAATTTCGTTTTGAAATAAAAAACGAGAAGGAAATCAAACAACCCCCAACCTTTTTTTTTTCTTCCCATTTTTACTTCTCTTTCAATATTAAAGAAATTTAATATAAAAAATATTTAAATTTATTTTGAGTAAATTCTCTATTTTTTTTAATAGTGAATGTTTTATTTGTTTATTAAAATAAATAATAGCAAATTATTTTTGTCATTGCTCTTTATAAATTACTTTTATTCGTTAATTTCCTTCAATAACATGTTTATACTTTACCCTTAGCTGTATGGAAAAAATAGTAGTTTTATTATTTATAGACAAAGAGTTATATTCCTATTATAAAGGTGGAAATATTTATTCTCATCTATTTACAAATATTTATATGTAGATAAAATGTTTTTATTCTCATTATAAAATATAAAATATTTTATTTATTTGTGAATGATACAGGAGAAATTCATAAACTTATCATCAATTTTTTTCAAAGAACGTTTAACAACATTGTGAACGACCAAAATAAGATTTATGTTATCTTAACCACAATTATATGCATGTCTATTAAAGACATTTTGAAGTTGCAATAAGAAAAAATAGATACGTTGTCGTAACCTAAAGTAGCATAATTATCCCTTTAATATCCTAACAACTTTATGTTATAAAGAAGAAATCTCATAAATTATAAAACAATATAATTAAACTTATGTTCTTAACATAGACATGGACGGTTTAATTACACTCCATCAATGTCTATATATAGTAAATCTAAACATGATTCAAGCATGTGTTTCTTATAAGACCATCCCATCACTAGTAAGGCAAGAAATTAAAGAGATCACCATAACAATGCTATGTTAGAACAATATTCTTAATCCAGAAGGAGACTAAAGTCATTTAACAACATCTATGGGAAGATTATATAATAGCGCACTTTTATTATTTGATGCATTAACATATTAGGTCAAGGATAGATATTAATTGATTTAAAAAATTGATGTTAAAAAATATAAGCCTCTTACTTTTCGTTTTTATCTTATAAAATTTAAATTATTTAATTTTTATGTAGTGACAAATATAATTTAATTATATATATACACAGGATTATTAAGTCATAATAAAGTAGTGTTTTATTCCAAGAAAGTCTCAATTCCGAGGGTTCACCTAAACTGAAGCCGCATGAGTAGTTAGAACAATAATCATGATCCACCAACAAATGTGCCATGGAGGAGGACTTTTCTTTATTGAAGGATGAAAATGTGGTTGTTTAGGTAGTTAAACGACTAAAAGAAAAGGAAAGGAAAGGAAAGGAAAATTATAGAAACTGTGTTTATTTTTTTGCCATTATCGCCAAAACCATAGTTTACATACACAATTCAGGACAATAAAACAGTGGCGGACTTCCCAAACCAATCTCTTAACAAAGCTTCCTTTTCTTATCTTTTCTTTTCTCTTCCACTGACAATCCAAAGTTCCATCCCTTCCTTTAAAATCAATATCAAATCTCTCCCTCTTGAGAGAGATAGATAGATACATACATACATACATGGCAAGCATTGCTGTTACATATCCTTTAGGAGCATTGGTCAGAAACAATGTCTCAGAAAGCAATGTTGTATCTCTTGTTCAGCATGATGGGCTTAGATTGCCACATAGAAATCAAATGCCTTCAGCTGCAAGTTTCCCAAGTGGTTGCCTTTCAGTTTCATGTAAGAGCTCTTCCTCTTTTTATTTTTTGTATTTTTTTAGCTTATTTGTTATGAATGGAAAACGTGATGACTAGTTTCTTGAATGCTTGCAATGGTCTTAACATATCCCTTTATAACATTCTCCTTTGTTTTCTGATTTTAATTATTGCTTGTTAGGAACTTCCAGTTAGTTAGATTCTTAATTGCATATCATGAATCGGAAGATAGATTATGCAAGCATATCATGCTCGTTTTGCTGGATGGTTGGATATAGTGTTACCTTAATTGAGATTAGTGTTCTCTGTAGGGAAGTACTTCAATTGGTTGTCATAACAATATTTGATAGGTATCGTATTCAATATTAGGATGTAAACTAAAATGTACTTTATCTAATCCTTTATTGTTAATCTTAGCTTCTTAATTGCATTGCAGCCCCAAAATGCAGAACAATCAAGGCCATGGCTTCTCCAAGTGTTGCAGCACCAAAGAGAGAAAAGGATCCAAAGAAGCGAATAGTAATAACAGGAACGGGTCTTGTGTCAGTGTTTGGCAGTGACATTGATGCATTTTACGACAAGCTTCTTGAGGGAGAAAGTGGGATAAGCCTAATTGATAGGTTTGATGCCTCAAATTTCTCTGTTCGTTTTGGTGGTCAAATACGTAATTTCTCTTCAGAAGGTTATATTGATGGCAAGAGTGATCGGCGCCTTGATGATTGCTGGAGGTATTGCATTGTTGCAGGCAAGAGGGCCCTTGATGATGCTAACCTTGGACCTCAAATCCTTAACACTGTAAGTCACAATTTTTTAAAGTTGAAATATCCAGCTACCTAGCTTAGGATTTATAGAATAATTCTAAATCCTTGGATTTTGTATTTTTACAAATTTTCCCAATTATTAAATGAAGAAAGTATTAATATTTTTTTTATATTTTCAAGATAATAAAGTGGTAGGAGTATTATTAGAAAGATATGTAAGAAGATATAGTAAAGCTCGGATAGATACTAAGCAAAAGATACATTGTGTTTGTAGCAGATGGACAAAACAAGAATAGGAGTTCTGGTGGGTTCAGGAATGGGAGGTTTAACAGCTTTCTCCAATGGTGTGGAAGCTCTTATACAAAAGGGATATAAGAAAATTACTCCATTTTTCATTCCCTACTCCATCACCAACATGGGTTCTGCTTTGTTGGCTATAGACACTGGCCTAATGGGTCCCAATTACTCTATTTCTACCGCTTGTGCAACAGCGAATTACTGTTTTTATGCAGCTGCTAATCACATTAGAAGAGGTGAAGCAGATATTATGGTGGTTGGTGGGACTGAAGCTGCAATCATACCTACTGGTGTTGGAGGCTTCATTGCTTGCAGGGCTTTGTCTCAGAGGAATGAAGACCCCAAGAAGGCTTCAAGACCATGGGACAAAGATCGTGATGGTTTTGTCATGGGTGAAGGCTCTGGTGTGCTGGTATATATATTTACTAGCAATGCTAATCAATCTATCTTGCTTACAACTTTTTGTTTTGATTAAGTTTTATTCACCTAATCAAATTCTCATTTTTCCAACTTAATAAGGTAATGGAAAGTTTGGAGAGTGCAACAAAAAGGGGAGCCAGAATAATAGCAGAATATTTGGGGGGTGCCATAACATGTGATGCTCATCACATGACTGATCCAAGGTCTGATGGACTAGGAGTTTCATCTTGCATCAGCAAGAGTTTAGAAGATGCTGGGGTTTCCCCCGAAGAGGTAAGAAATAAATAATAGCATAGTACTAAGTAACTAGTATAGAAAATGACATATATATAGTTATATCCAATATATTCCTTTAATAACAGTTCAGGTTCTCTTGTTCAATTGTTCATGTAAAAATGTAAAATTGATGGATTCTTTGCTAATTTGTAAATTGCACAGGTGAACTATGTGAATGCTCATGCCACGTCAACACTAGCTGGTGACCTGGCTGAGGTTAATGCAATCAAAAAGGTCTTTAAGGAAACATCAGAATTGAAAATGAATGCAACTAAGGTAAGAAACATTTTTCTTTTAATATTCAGAATCTTGCAGCATCCTTTTGTTAATCTTGAAGCTTATGATTATATTTTCTTCGTCGTTTCAGTCAATGATTGGTCATGGTCTTGGGGCAGCTGGTGGTTTGGAAGCCATAGCAACTATCAAAGCAATAACAAGTGGTTGGTTGCATCCAACCATTAACCAAGATGTACTATCCTGAACCAGAAACTCTTCCTATTAATCAGATATCTTCTATTTTGTAACTTTTGTCTAATTTTCTCACTTTTCCGCAGAACTTGGAAACTAGTGTTACAATTGACACTGTCCCTAACGTTAAGAAGCAGCATGAAGTTAATGTTGGTATGTATGATCTCTTCAAGTGAATAAAGTTAATCATGTTAAAAATTCAATGTTCCTTATCTTTAGTGTATTTTCCTGCAGCTATATCCAACTCATTTGGGTTCGGTGGACACAATTCAGTAGTTGTCTTTGCCCCATTTAGGCCTTAAATAGAATTCAAACTCAAGCTGAGTACTTCTTTTTCTGTCTTTTTCCTTCTCATTTTGAGAACCAATGATTTTGGGACACTAATTCATACGCTATACAAGTTATGTACGGAAGTAGTTGTTTGATATGTATGGAAATCATAACAGGGGTACATGACTAACTACCAAGATCGTGTGGGTCTATTGTAATGAGCCCTAAAATAAATAAATTATGTTATTTTCAGCAATTGTGTTGAAGATTGTCCTTTACTAAATTTACTATAAGAAAGAGACTTCAATTTGGTTAGTGAGCTTAAAAGGAAGAGTTTTGTTTTCTTTTGGGTGTTTGGTCTTCAAGTGAATGCCTACATCCCACCAATTGCTTTTTGCTTATTTAGATCTCACATGAAAAGAGAAGTTGACCAAACCGAAGACTCAAGAGTCAAGTTATTTGAACATTACATACTCCCTTGATCCTTTTTCCTTTTATGTTGTTTACATATTAGAAAAAGTTAATTAATATATTTATTTATATTAAAATTATTACTTACTTTATTATTACACTTTTTAATTTTTAATTAATTTTAATATTATTATAAAGAATAAAAATATAATAAAAAATAAATATTATCTTAAACTTCTAAAATAATAAATATAAAATAATAATTTTTGTTGTAATAATGACATAAAAAAGAATGGAGGGAGTAAGTGATAGTATATTTGACAATCTATTTTATTAAAAATATTTATTATGTTAGAAATATAAAAATGTAAAAATATTTATTTTTTATAAAATATTTATTTTTTTATAAAATATTTATTTTAAAGTTATTTAAAATCACTATTAGATATTGATGTTAACTTTTTTTTTATATAAATATCTCTATTTTTTTTTATTTTTTTAACGTATGCATCTCAAAAATATTATCCAACATTAAAGGAGAGATCTGTTCCTTTTTTTTACAATAATAAAAATAATAATGTTTGGATTTATGATTTTATATAAATTAATTCAAACATGCATTACTCAGGCTAATGTCAATGATTTAAAAAATTGTCCTACTTTGGCTACACAAAACATTTTACCATGACTTAAACATGTATTGAAATGTAATAAAGATAAATTAAGGATCTTGCCAACATATTAGGATTGCAATAAAAGCTATGGTATAGTAGATTAGTAACACTTTTTTGTAACATTTTTTAAGTTTGATTCTTTAATCAACTTGCTTAGAATAGTGATATGCATTCTCCACAACTTACTTTCTCACCTCAAATTGAGACTTTAAATCTCTCTATTTGTTTACTAAGAAATTAAAAGAGTATAATAAAAAAATGCTAATAAATATTATCTTAATTTTTTAAATAACAGATAAAATTAAACAATTTTTTAAATAGATAAATAAAAAGGAGAAGTAATATTTAATGTGAATGACAAATGTACTTCTATGTTAATTTCTAATAACTTTTTATTTATTATTTCATACTAATATTTAATGGCCTAGCTCAAGTCTGCCATAGGAGGCTACATTATTGCTAGTAGTTATTGACTGAGAGATCAAACATGGGTTTATAAATGCACATGCAAATGCAGTTAGTACCTACTTCAGTCGTCTCATTATCCTCCAAGCCCTTTTTCTGGGCCAATATTATTGCCCATGTCGGAAGACTAACATTACACATTTATTGAACTTCAAAGTACAATAATTTAATACTTTTAAATTATTTAACAGTTTTTTTTTATCAATTATAAATTGTCTTTGGAATACGGGCTAATATTAGGATCAGGATTGTCAAGTGTCCTTTAAAGGCCCATTGTCTTTCCTTATTCCTTAACATATTCGAGTCCATTCTATGCCACTGTTCAAAAAAAGAAAAGGCTCATGACGCAGTTTGTTCCAACAAAAAAGAACAAGACCGGTCAGGTTCAAAGGCATGCAACAAAAAAAAATGATTCACTAATATAATTCCGAAAAAAGTAATTCCCCTTGACCAAAAAAATAATCACTAATATATTATTTTTAATTGAAAATTTATATTCTTATCAATTTTTTTGCACATTTTTTTATAATACAATCAAGAGGAAAATAAAAAGTGTGAAATAAGATGCATAATAAATTAAAAGAAATAAAAAAAACTATAAAAACGTGTTGTATAAAGTATGTGTAGGAATAGTATTAACTTTTTAATTATTTTTTAAAATAAGTTGTTTTCAAATATATATGAATATTGATAGTTTGGTGCAATAATATCCATAGAAAACTCTTTTACCAAATTTAATAATCAGCCTATTTTCTTCTCTACAGCCTATAACCTATAATTAATGTAGCTCCTCATCCATGAGGTATCTTTTACATTGACTTTTGGTATGCATATAATTTGATCTCTCACTTATATTCACAAGTTGGATTCCGGGGATTATTCAAGTAATCTCAATGATGAACATATATGCTTCCCATCCTTATCTCACTGCACTGGATAGTTATGAAGTCGTGATCTTTCTGAAGGCATCAGAGTCAGGTTACCAAAATTGGAAATTGGTTATCATAATTTGTGTGTGATAGGGAAAAGGGAAGAAAGGAATAATAAGCGAAGAATGTGGACAGTAAATGGGGTTGTCACTTATCATATATATATATATATATATATATATATATATATATATATATAAAAGAGGCAAAGAAGGAAGAAGAAGGATTGAGGAATTCTACATATACAACAATTCAACTCAACTCTTGGATTATGGGGACGTTTGACACAATTTATGAAAACAACTCATGGTTTTTATAAGCTTTTCAATTTATTTTAACAAATTTAATACCTTTTCTCTGACATCTTTTATAAGATCAACTTTATCAAATTAGTAGAGTTTTTCAATGATATTATTTAATATATTAATTTTTATAAAAATTAGCCGTGTTTTGAATTTATTTTTATTTAAACTTAAATCCTTTTATCATATATTAATTGTGTGACTTTAAAGTTATTAGAGTTATGGAGAGTAAATATAATAAAAGTAATTGTTCTTAAATTTTACGAAGAGTCTTATATTGAAAATTATAATAATTTATTAAAAGATCTTATAAAAAATCAAAATGTATAATTTATCAAATAATTTTTTGAATTTATTTTGATCAATTTTATGGTCAAATTTATAACAAATCTCATAATAATATTTTATTGAATAAATTTTTTGGAAATGTTTGTTATATAAGATTTTTTTTCATCTATGAAAATTATATTTTTCAAGAATCATATTTTCAATAAATCATAATTGATAGAAATATTATAAATATATTTGATATATTATAGTGGGTATGGTTAAAAAATTTCCACCTTCATAAAAAAATTTGATTCCTATCCCTTTTAATAGGAATATTTTAATAAAAAATATAGTTAAAATTTTTTCTAAAAATATTAGCTTACTAACCAATTTTTAAAATATTAAAACCAAACATAAAAAACTAACATTTTTTAGTTAGAATTTTTAAAAAATTTAAAAGAATCCTTCTATCAAACATCCAAAATAGCATGTGTTTATTTTTTATAGAATGAACTAAAATAAAATGGAATAATATTAATACTGAATAAGGATATTTGTGAAATAATTTAATTTAGTTTAAAGAAAATTTCTGAATCAATTAAAATAAATTGGAAATAAGATTGGATTTTATTAATGTAATTAAATTTAGATCCAAACATATAAATTAAATTGACAAGATGCAAATCTATTGAACATCAATAAACAGTGGAGGGATGTCTATCCAACAAATTGTATTGATTCATGTTTCTACGATTACGATAATTAACTAAAACATAAGCAACTTTTCTTATCCCGTTCTCACGAGGACTTGCTCAAGTAACCAGGAATTGTCCTTTTTGTCACACCATTTATGCATCCAAGGAGGCATCAACATTTAGCTTGATTTTAGTTTAATTTTTTGACTTTCTCAGGCTGATCAATAAACACTTTTACTTGATAATATTTTAAATATTAAATTAAATATTGTATTTAATAATAAAATATGATAACTGTAAAAAATTATTAACATGATAATGTTTACTTATTTTTATAATAGAAATGTCATTTAATTTTCCCTTAATATTTCCTCATATAACTCATTTTATATAATTATTTTCCATCTTAAATTTTTTGTTTCTTTTAAAGTTTTAGCTTATTTTAAATACTTTATTATTTTAAAAGATTAAGACAACATATCTAACTTTTATAATTTATATTATTAAATATAATGAGAAAATATTAATGAAATAAAATAATAATGTACTTAAAAAAGTTTATATTTTTAAATTAAAAATATTAAATATTTCTTAATTCCCATATAAAATCTTAAATGACAATCTTCAAAACGGGAAGAATACCTATCTCTTTCTTTTTTTCTTACACTTCCTTGAACACAGGATTTATGATTTAGGTCAATCAAATCTTGAAAAATTATATATGTACATTGAAACAGGAAATTTTTTTTAAAAAAAGATAATAAGAAATAAAAGATGTAATAAATAATATAATAATATTATTAAATATATAATATTAGAATTTAAGTTTGACCTAAAACTACTTTATAAAAATAAATTTATCTTCATTTTATATACTTATCTTTAAATTAATATGTGAGACTTCTAACAAAAAAATATAATAAATAATTAAAATAAAAAATTAAATTAATCATTGTTCTAAAAATTTTATTAATTATTGTTCTTTAGATTTCAACAAAATGAACTAAAGATGAAACTAATCTAGTCTCTAATCTTTTGCTATTAGACCGATTCTAATAGCCTAAGTTATATTATTTTATACAATAATTTTTATTTATTTTATTTAATATTTTTTCATTTTTATGTTGAAAAATTGTATATATAATTTAATTTTTATAATATTATAATTATTAATTTATATAATAATAATTCAAAAATCATACCTTCTACCATAATTTTTAATTAATCAATAATATATATAAAAACCTAATCTTGATATCATTTTAATTTTTTTTATAAAATTTTAAATTAGAAAAACTTAATTAAAATCTGCAAACTATAAAATCTAATTAAAAATTGATAAAATCAGAAAATTAACTAATTAATTTAACCTATAATATTTTTTATTTTTTTCCTCCTCTCTCTTCTTTCCGAACGTCTGGGAAAGATCCACTTGAAAAAGAAAAAGGGATAAATAGTATATATATAATTTTTTATATTATTATATTTTATTTCTATTCTTTAAAATATATCCATTTAAAATAGGTAAACAATCTTTATTTTCCATGTGTTATACGTCCCACAAACCCAATATTCCAATGTAAAAAAAGAAAGGGTAAATTTTATTGTGTAAAGTATTGGTTTGGAATATACAGAACTCTAGACCTATATGATATATGATGGCCACTTGAATGCCTCCCCTCCCTTAAATTAAAAAGGTATTAATATTATTATCTGATTAATACATCATTCCCTTGGAAAATAGCAGTATTTGTGGAAGCACCAGCTTCATGTTGTTGTGGAGACCATGATATGATGTGTGAGGGAGAACCTGAAATAGCACTTAGCTGGGGTGGGTCTGATGCAATAATTGGTGCTGGACTAAGGTACTTGCTAGAGGGAATGATGGAACATCTACAAAGAGGACACGTGGAGTGTGATTGCAGCCAGTTACGTATACAGTTTATATGAAACACATGTTTGCACTGAGGAATCTGTAGCACCTCCTCTTTCACCTCAAATTCTCCCAGACAAACACAACAACTGTTCACAAACAATTTGGAATACCTTTCAGCTTCATTTCATGAGTTTATTCTAGTTAATAGATTTTTAGCACAGTTATTTTAAGTTTTGAAATATTGATCTTCAACATTCTACTAAACCAAATCAATAAAAGTCACCATTTGGATACAGGAAAAAAATGAAAAAAAAAAAAAGGAAAAACAGAAGACAGCAGAAAAATTCCGAATTGCAATCCAGCAATGGCCTACTAGAAATTTCCAAATGAATGTAACACATACATTGTATCTGTCGATCTTTGAAATTTGGGTTCTTACTATCTAATTGGATGACACGTGTGTTGGGTTTATTTATCTTTTCATGAATTTGTTCCTGGTGAGTCACATTCAATTGTGTCAGTTCGCATATGAAATAACCATTCTTCATATATTCTTTACACCTTTTGCCGCATAACTTTTTTTTTTTTTTAACGAAAATCATGGATGTCATGAAAGATTCTAAAAACTTTTGAAATCGAATATTCTGCTAAAAAAATTTCAGCTTTTTGATGAACAACAATCATTTAGTATAATTTGGTAGAGATGAAATTACAATATAACCAAATTAAAAATTCAGGTCTATCCTGTGTGATAGATAGAAATAATCCAAAAAGAGAAATGAAAAAGAAACCAATAACAACTTCACATCCCTCTTTCAAAGATAATACAAACAAAAAGAGCAAGAGTAGGCATAAGCAAAAGAGAAGAATAGAAAAAGAAAGAGGCTTACACTGAATCTCCTGTTCTCAAATCCTCATCAAATAAAATTCTTGGAAGTTTGTCCAGAAATTGTACTGTCAGATCTAAACGGCAAGGCTGTGACATTAACCACATAGAGGCTAATATTAGTTTATTCAATTACTGATAATGGATGCATGGTGGTGCAGTGCAGAAAGCAAGCAAGCCACTTCTTGTCTGTTTCATTTCTACTTCCATTTTTTATTTCTATTTTCTGTTTCTAGTTTTTCCAATAAAAAAAATTTAAAACTAGAGAATAAAGTAAAAATAAGATGATGTTTTTTATAATTAAAATTAGAAAAATATAAACAGGAAAGGAAACAGAAACTAATCAATTACAACATGTAAATCCCTCTAGTATATATGGATATGTAAAAGGGGAAAGTTACTTACTGATGAAGGATATGGATATGTAGTTTGTGGATTAGCAGTGGTGGGAAGTATGTGAAGAGGGGGTGATGATGAGAGAGAAGAAGCCCTCCTTTTGAGGTAGAACAAGTAAAAGAGGAGAACCAAAATAATGGAAAAGAGTATTGGAATTGAGAATATGAAAGCTTGGTAAAGTTTAAGTTGAAGTTCTTGTGGATATAGATGTGGAGAGGATGGTGGTGTTTGTGGAACAGCCATCACCACACTTTCAGTTCCCTTAACATTCACAAACCTGTTGCCACTCCCATATATACAATACAAATAAAAATGCATAGAGTATAGTATTAGAAAGATGCTGAATAAGAATAGACAGAGAGAGAGAGAGTTGAAAATGTTAAGCAGGGAATGGCAATAGCTTTAGTTGAGTATACACTGCTTGTGATGATATATTGATCAAATGGTGGTTTGCTATTCTAAGAGAATCGGGTTTCTTTGGTTCTTTTCTATGTTTGGGCGGCGGAGAGAGACAGCAAAATAAATGTTGGTTACAAATTGGTGAAAAGGGAAACAAAGATATATACCAAATACTATTTAAAATTGTCTACTTATATTCATCAATAAAGTAGGAGCTGTAGAAATGAGCAATTAGCAATAGCAACATGTAATTATTTATATACATATGTGATATTACTGATGATAATAATGACATTGGTACATATTCTATGTTTTCAAATGGTGGAACAAGCCCATGATCCTCCACTACTAAGATATGGACCCCAACACCTTGCAAACTATTAAGAGCATTCTTTCCCTGTGTCACAATCAACATGCTAGTGCTAAACTGCACAACATTAAACTACAGACTGAGAGGGCCATCAAAAGTTTCAAGAATTAGAAAATGTTGCTTTGAATATTAGTATTTCATTACCGCCCCGCTTGAAAGAGGAACATCAAAGGTGAATTATGATCGTTGTAAAATGAATACCATAGCCACTGCTCAAATTGCAGCTCACCAATAACAATAAGTCATCAATTGATCAATTCACTTCACTGTTCTCTGGCTTCTTTCTTTATCTTTACAGGAGTTTAGTTGTGTTTTTTAAAAATAAATACAAATATATTTCTACATATTCAAATTACTTCTTTGGTGAGTTCTTCTTCAAATTAATTATAAACCATCTTAAATACAAAATAAATAATTTTCTTAAGCAATAATTTCTAAGATTAGCCACTCATCTATCTTAGGCTTCATAAGGGGGAGGGTGTGAGGAAAAAATGAAAATAAGAAAAGGTGGAATACTATAGATGATTGTATGTACACTTACAATTTATGAAAATAAAAAAATTTATATCAATAATAAGCTAAAGTTAAACTTAAAAAAATTGAAATAAATTCGACTTATTTATACAAAATCTGATTTAATATATTCCCACTTTTACTGTTAATTTAACCTTTTTAATAAAATTAAATTGTTAATATAAAAATTATGTTTATATTAATAGTAAGATAACTTATACTACCAAATATTTTTGTTAATAAAATATTAATGTATATTATTATTACATAAAATATTAGTATAATATATTATTTATTTGTATAAAATTAAAAATGTATATTAATACTTTAATTTTTGTCAAATATATATATATATATATATATATATATATATATATATATATATATATATATATATATATATATATATATATATATATAGTTGTCTCTACTTCCCTTCAACGGTTTGGAAATGTTTAATCAAAAATCCTTAACCATTAATGGAGTCAAGGAAGTTAGAGACTCCTATTTGTATGTAGATTCATCACCTCCCATTCTGTAACACAGTTTCGAGCCTGTTATCTTGCCTTCTTTCCCAGAGATATACAATAATGATTAATTTATATATAAAAATTGTTTTATATTTATTAATATTTTTAATTTCATAGTTGATAATTTTTTTAATTTTTTAAAAAAATATAAAAAATTATCCAATCATAAATGGAATAGAAATTGTTTTATATAATTTTGATATATACATATGATTTCACGTGAGAGATCTGCACTGTTGTTGGTGGAACGTGATTAGTTGAAGCAATTAAGCTCTCTCTCTCTATGGATACCTTTTATCGAGATTTCTAAAAGTTTTCTTATTTCCAAAATGACTCCAAAACCTATTCAACTGTTGCTATCATTGCTTGCAGAAGCAAACTAAAAAAATTGCTGATACGATTATTTTTGACACTTTTGGTGCGATAGTGAACGAAAATTACAGATTAGTACAAGTTGAAAATTATTTACACAGGTAGAATAAGTTGGTTTTTCTACGTCCAATTTACTGCTTCTGCCCATTTTTTTTTTCTACAAAATAAGTAAATTGGATTATAGGAATTTGACTTACTGATTTACTATTTTTTACATAAGTTGAACCTTCAAGATTCGGTTTACTAATTTTTTATATGTATAAAATGTAAGTTGAATTCTTAAGATCTGTCTTATTATCAGTTCTTTTTCATATATAAAATTGTAAATTGAACCTTCAAATTTGATTTCTTTTTATATAAAAAAAAATATAAGTTAAACTCTTAAGATTTGATTTATTAGATTTTGTTTTTGTAAAAAATCTAAGTACTGAATAAAATTTTTTATAAAAGAAAAAATTAGTAAGTTGGATCCTAAAAGTGAAACTTACACCTTTAATTTAAAAAATAAAATTTAATAAGTTGAAAATTTGAAATCTGACATCAATTTTTTTTATAAAAAACAAAATTTAATAAATCAGATCTTGAAGTTTCAACTTGCAATTTTTATTAAAAGAAACCCCCAAAAGTTGGATTCTGAATCCAACTTACTTGTTTTGTAAAATAAAAAAAAATAACAACAATAAGGAATGTGTAAAATCCAAATTATCTCATTTTTTTAACTTGTATGGTAATTTTTCAACAGCATTATACTAAAAATATAATAAAGTCTAACTATCTTTGATGCTCTAATAAGAATGATAGTAGTCTAACATCGGCAAAAATTTCAGTCTTCCAGTTTATATACTTTTTAAAAAATAATATCTATGTTTATATGATTATTTTACTCTGATTTATTTTTTGAAAGTAAAAGATAAAAAGAAGTTATTAAATTAGAAAATTTAACTAGGAAAAATAAGAATTAATATCGCATACATAAGAAAATCCCACTCCAATCGCCAATATTAGAAAATGAAAAAAACGCAAAAATCATAACCCATTTGTCAAAACTTGTAATGACATTTTCCTAGTTAATAGCAGCATTACAGCATATAATAGAGATATAATTTAATAATAAATTTTTATAATTTTTCTTTATATTTTTATCATATTATTCATCTTATCTATATACTTTTTTAGTTTTTCTCTTATTTATTTCAAAAAATTGTTGAAAAAGACATTGTAGAATAATTTCCCCATACAATAATAAACGTTGCTCCTGTGTAGTACAACGAAATTGTGAGATTTAGAACCAGAAATTATGAAATATTAGAAAGTAAAAAGTATATATATAAAATGCGATGCTGCAAAGTTTGTATGGAGGAAGAAGATTAGGTGATAATGAAATATAAAGGAGAAAAAAGCAAACTAGAGTTCGGCCCATAATAGAAATGAATGGGGTTGTCCTCCAATTATATTATACAGTGTTGACTTCAAACTCAATCTCGTACAGCATCAACACACGCGTGATAAGAATAAGTACCTCATGAAACTTGATGGATTGTTGAAGCAAACTGTGTAGTTTTGGTAAACTATTATTCTTCCATTTTTCATTGCAAACACTACCTGTACAGTAGACCCACAAGTTCTATTGTAAATAATGACAAAGATAACGATGATTATAATATGATATCGTACTTCTGTCCACTTACATATTTTATTTTAAATAAGAAATATCGTGGTTTCTTTTTTAATATTAAATTTATCTTTTGATTTTATACCGTACAAAAGGTAACATAAAAAATGCATTCCCCTTTTTTTTTGAGTGGCTATAGATAAAAATTATTTTTTATACCAAAAATATCTTTATATCATGATTAAATGTTAATAGCTTCAAATGTCAGTTTTTAAAATCGAATCAGTGAATTAGTTAGAGTATTATTTTAAATTTAATAATTTAATTGTGATTGAATGATATTAATTAAATGTTATTTTTAAAATATTTATAATATATAATATATTTTAAAAAATAAAAAATATAATATCATAATTTTATATTTTTAAAAAATAAAATTATATATTATTTTAATTTTTAAGTTATAAATTTAATGCAATGATATCGGTTTAATTTTTTTAAGTAATTAAAATATTACTTTATGTTTTAGAAACAAACCCGTTAAAAATTAAAAAATTACCATTTCGTCTCAATTTACCAATTCCACCAATTTTATATTAATTCTTTACCTAAAAATCTATAACTTAAATAATTTTAAAAAATGTCCATTTTTTTAGTTTAAATGACCAATATAATTCATAACCATACTTCAAAAGGTAAAGATTATTAAAATAGATTTTGTCTTTTATAATAAATATTTTTTATGTGTAATTTAGAATTGAATGTCGCTTAATATGCGTAAAGAAAACAACTATCTACTGAACTTTATGGGTTAAATAAAAATTGAATTTAGTTCTACCTTGAATCTCTTCGCTGTAAGTGCCTGTAACTAATGTGTAAGTTTAGTTTTTTTTTTAAAAATAATTTTCAACAACAATCAACTCGTTCACTATTTTTAACTTAAGGTGTACATATTAGCTATCATTTACTCGTTACAATTATCAACGACTTTATATTAAAGTTATTAGGAAGTTTCGTTGACCTATTTTACTTATTATCACTTACTTTGTATTTGAATGAATTATTTTTTTAAAAAAGTATTTTTAAAAAAAATTTAAATTTTAAATAATAAAATATTTTGTTTAAATTTTTTTGAAAAGAATTTTAATTTTATAAATTTTAACATAATATTTTAATAAACTAAAATAAAATAATTTTAATTTTTTTTATTCTCGTATCAACAATTCTCTTTTCTTTTTATATTATTTTTTCTTTTATTGTTTTCATTTTTTTTATTATTCTTTCATATTTTTTTAGTTTTTTTATATCTAAATATAATATTTTTAATATTATTTAATATATTTATATTTTTTATTATTTTAATTATATAAATTTGTTAAATAATTATTCTATTTGAACAGGTTAAAAAATAAATATTTATATATTTAAAATTTTTGATAAAAAAATAAATAAAATTAAAAAACCTATAAAAATTTAAATTTAAAATTTACAATCCAAATAAAATTTTTTAAGTTAAAAATATTTAAATATTTTATATTTTTAAATATTAAAATATTTTATCCAAAAAATTAAAAATATTTAAATTTTCAAATATTTCAAATTTTTAAATATTAAAATATTCCATCCAAATACATATTTTCAATTAAAAAAACTTGAGAATGGAGCATAGATTGAATCATCTTACTGAATCACTGGAATCCGAATGATAAGGCAAAAAAATGTCTCAATAGCAAATGACGAATATAACATTCGTTTTGATAACTATCTTTTTGTCAGTGCTACTGGATACCAGAAAACAAACTAATATTTCCTCTTCCTGATTTTGAAGCTCGTTGATCGGATAACATTATCATCGGCCAACAGCGTCTCCTCAAGAGCACTCATGGATTCAGGCTTGGTGAAGTAGGTGAATAGGAGGTAGATGCCATCGAAATAAGTGTTGGATTCTCCTGCTTTGTTTTTCTTCTTGATGCTGTATGCTAGCGGAATAATTCCTCTGTTAAAAACCTCTACATACATGCCACCTCCAGCAACAAGCAGCTGCAAGAAGGAAAATCATAGGAAGTGTCAAAAATTAAGTTCACACATTTCAAAAGCATACGAAATTCATCAGCATTTCAGCACGCCCTGCAGTAATGACTAATGAGACTGTCACCTCTAATAACACGAATATAACCATACTCATCAAGTTTCAACTTCATAAGAGAACAATTAGTTTAGGCCATATTACATTTACACCAGCTTTATTAAAAAAACACCTGATACTTTTTTTTTACATAAATTTTTCTTAATTTATACAAGATATAACATATTATATTTCTTTCAATTTCTCTCAATTATATAACTCTAGAGAAACCTTCTTTAATTTCTTATAATAATACATGCATACATGATACAAAGGCATAGACATGTTAAAAAGAAAGAGATATTAAGTGCTATTTCGATTTATGTCAGCGGCTGCCGGTGAAATTTATCTATTAGTTTATTGTTCAAATTAAGCCTCAGGGACTATTCACCGAAAGATGATCAGCAAATACAGCGAGAATGTTGCAGTTTCTTATTTTTTCATCCATAGAAAAGATAGAACATTCGGCACTATCATACTAATCAGGACATGACTAGAATCATTAAGTATAGTTTCTAAGTCCAGCGCATAACCAGAAATAGAAACGTTGTATTACGGGAACAAAATAAATTGTAGACTTAATAAGTGCATACAAGTTCAATTTGATTATATTAACACATCTTAGGTAGGGGAAACAAGATAGTCTTAGAACTTGACCTCCTCGTACTTCTGGGTGAGTGTAAGTCGTTCATCCTCGGACATGTCAGGCCTCAAAATGATCATTGTTTCGTACTGTCTGAGTCCCGGAGGGCATTGAGGTTCCTCCTTTTCCTCCACAGTAGGGAACCCGGGTAGGGGAGAAGAGGGATCCTCTTCCGACCCGAATCCACCTTCGAAGAATGAATCAGAGAATTCTAGGGTTTGGGCTCTGACGGAAAACACATAATCGGTTCTCTTTTGGTAAACGTAGGATCTTGATTCGGAAAACAGAGGTTTGAGAGTGCCAGTGAAAGTGCCGCTTGGTGGAGACAGAAAACTGGACAAAGGATTGGAGCAACAATGTGGAATGTTGAGGGAAGAGGAGGAGAGAGTAATTGAAGTGAGTGAAGATGATGCCATTGATTTGCCCTGCTAAGATAGAGGGCACTGGGGTGTTTGGAGCTGTTGTATCCTAGCTCACTCAAACGTGGAGAGATACAGATAAGGCGAATTCAGCGCACGCAGGCGCAACTTAGCATCGCTTTTTTTTTTTTTAATATCTTTATCTTCTCAATTTACGGCTAACTATAGCTTTTTAAAAATATTTTTAATTTAATCCTCTAAATTTTTATTTTACATAAAGACCTTTTTTTATATCAATGTTAATTTGTTTCATAAATTTGTCGAGAACTGATTTTTTATTGAAACAATTAATTAAATTATTTTAATTTATTTAATTCTTTACACGTAAATCATATATTAAAAAAATTTAGAGTAATATCAGAAATTAATGATGAAAAAATTTCAAAAACAAATTTGATAAAAAAAAATAAATATATTTTAAAAATCAAATAAAATGATATAATTTAACTTTTGTTAACTAACAAAATTCTAAAATTTTGATATATTAATTCAAACTTAATATATAAAAAGAAAATTTCAATTTTTTAAATTTTCATATAAAAAATAAGTATTCAAAATCCATTTTCTATGAAAACAAATCTTGATATTAGCACTTTAATCTTTCATTTCAATTTTAGTTGATGAATTCACATAAAATTTGATATATTTTTCAAAATTTAATATATAAAAATATATCAATTAATTTCAATAATAATTACTGAAATAAAAATATAATCTTTGATAAAATTTTAATGGAATTTAACATTGTTATAATAAAAAACTTAAAATGGTATAAATTGAATTAAAAAATTTTAACGATAAATTGAAATTAACTTTAAACTTAAATGATAAAAATATTCATTTTCCATTTCAAAAAATAACATTTATTTTATAAATTTATCATAAAGTTAGAAAGATAATCATGTTTTGAAACTATATTAACCATTTTTATTATTTCGGTTGGAAAAATTTAGTATTTATTTGACAAATACATAAAGTTAATCCCTCTCAGTCCATGATATATATTTTAATATTTTTTACAATCATTTTATATACATAAGAATTACAATGTACAAAATCAATACATAATTTTATGAATAAATCCTTAAATTGATTCCTAAAATTATATGGATTATATGTTTTAGACTCTAAGATTTTAAAATCCTTCTTTTAGTCCTAATTTTGTAAAACAACATTCACTTTAATCCTTTTTAATCCGATACAAGAATGAAATAAAAAGATAATTAAAATAATTTTTTTTATAATATCAAACTAAAAAATTTTTTAAAATTTCTGAGAATATATATAATTTATACATTTTCAATAACTGATTTGAGAATTTATTCATAATTTTTTAAGTTACATATTAAAATAACTAGCATAATTTTAGAAATTTAAATTAAGAGTTTACTCTCTTTTTTCTCTTCTAATTTGGAGGATTTGAAATAAAATTAATTATTCTTTTATCATAAATATATTTAAATAATAGAATAATTTTTATTCCTTTTCAGTCACTATTAATCACCCAGAACTTACAGAAAGTTCTTCCTTCCTCCCAACAAGATAAGCAAATTCATCAATCAGTAATTACGATTCACTACTAAGCACACCATTGATGGATGCTTCAAATTACAGAACGCTTTGTTTCTGCTTGCTTGATAATGGGAATTAAATAGGTACTCAGTTTTGAACTTGTCTGTTTTGACGTTGAAAAATTATTTATTTTATTTATCAACAAAAACACATTCCAATCAAAATATATGATTAAAAAAATTTTATACATATCTCTAAATCTGATTCGACGTTTAAGACGTATTACCTGTTAAAATCCAAGGTCAAAGCTTGGGAACGTTTCCCTTTTGCCCGAGAACTCCTCACCACTCTTCCCTCCATCGCTATTGAGGCAAGAATGACAACCCGAACTAGATATGAATAAACCAAAATCTGGCTCACTCGTAGTTGTCTGGGCATCCTCTTGTGAGTAGGACTACATATACATTTAAAAACAAAAGATAAAATTTGAGACAGCTAAAGGTTTCTCCATATATAGAATACAATACAAACAGAATATCTACCGGAAAAGTTGGACATAAAAATTGAAGAATGAAATACACACAAAATACAATACAAAAAGAAATAATAGAATACAATGGATTTGTGTGGTTCAGCACCATCTTCCTACGCCTAAAAAACACTGTAACAAAAACCTCACTATCTCCCAAAACAAGAATACAAGTTATGCATAAACGTGAGAATCCAACCCCAAATTGTGTATTAGGTTGCAAACCCAAATATTGCACTTAAGAGTTATGATAAACATTAACTTCACAAGGGAGACACACGCTACTCAAGTGATCACTCGGATTTGGATGATAGGACCTCTTCAAGTGCTCCTGTTTAATTTATGTTTTGGTGATTTCAGCCTTTATACTGATTTGATTTTAAGTATCTTAAACTAATAAAATTTTATTGAAAAAATATTTATTGTATAAAAATATTGTAATAATTTTTCCATAAAATCTTACTTTTTCCGTTATTTAAAATCAGCTTTAAGGTTAACATTTTCTTTTAATTTAAACTCAAACTCCTAACCCCATCTATGAACAATATTCATTGATTGCAAATATTAAGAACAGAGCGGAGGAGATATTTTTCAAATGCAAACTTTTCTATATTCCCAAAGTCACGTTATGGAAGATATGTTCTCCATTTGTTCTCTTTTTTCATTATTACAGTGGAAATTTTCAATTGCTATTCCCAACAATACCAATGTATACAATACAATACAACACAAACAAAATTCTTCGAACAAATACCTTTTCCTCCAGGTGTCAAACAATGCTTGATAAAAGTTCTTAACTATATGGAAAACTAATGACTGAAATTCTGAAACATAACAAGAACATGTTGCATGCTATCTACAAGTATCATAGACATGATGTCTAATTCACAAAAGACTCGGCTATGAAATATAATCGCACATTGTGAAAATGCAAACAAAGAGAGACTAGACCTGGTGGGAGATTTTGACATTCTCGGTAAACTGGAAACTACCACCACTACATGCCGCTGCAGAAACATTTTTAAGCAGAGTCAACCAAGAGTTACTTACATCTCAACAGTCAAAACAAAGAACAGCCCCTACGATATTTGTCCGAAAATCACAATTGAATGAAGTAGATATCCAATAATTGCATCTTGACTTACCTTCGGAATGCGTAATATCTAGGGATCTCACAGTCTCAGTTGATTCCCTAACCGCAGCATTTTGGTAAGATCCTTTGGGCGATCGGCCACCTATAGAAATCCCATATAATCACGTCACCAGGCCATAAGGGACCTCGATATCTAGTTAGGTTACATATCTAACCTGTTGCATAACTCTCCTGAGGCTTCGGGTTAGGATTTTGCAAAATAGACAATATTTGATTGGCTGCCAAATACCAGAAATAAGTTGTGTGTATAAATAATGAAGTTATATATTAAGATCAGTAAATCCACGTCACATCATAGGCTATGTCATGACTGTCTCTGTCGCCGAATGATCAACCCTATCCAATTTTACAGATGTCATAGGACCTCTTTATTTATCTATTTCACAGTGAACGTTGTAGTATCACCAACTTTTCTTTTCCCTCCTTTTTTATTATAATTCAAAGCTATAGATGCCGATGCTAGTATATGATGATGAAACATCAGTCAATTATACTTGAAAGCAATTGTTTGAAGTAGAAATCATCAATCCTAATGTAGGTATTCATATATATGAAGAAAATAATTAATCCAAAAAATGCATGCAGATAAATAAAACTGAATCAACTTTTTATTGAGAGAGGGAGGAAAAAGTAACGAAACGGAACTGGAAGATGAGAGTCGAGACTGCAGGAAATTGATAAGTACTAACCATCACGTAAAGGCTTGATTGGTGACACTATCTTGTTTGATTTTGTCTCTTCTACTTTGGTAAAGATGGAGTTCAATAATGAATCTTGCCCAAGACAAAGCTCCCTTGGAGGTTGTCCTGCATGGTATAGCCATTAACATTAGAGAAAGAAAAATTGGAATCTGTCGACAGCTCATTCCACATCTACTTCCAGATTTCAAGCAGCCAGTTTATGGATTTTTGCTCTGATTTATTCTCAATTATTTCCAGAGTCTTAGCTTCCATATCGCAATTTTACTAATTTAAATGCCTGTATTTTATGATGATTTTCCTTTGTATATTTTATAGCTGTACTTAGTATCTTATTAGTATGAGAAATGATTGAGTTACATATAAACAATGTTCTCTACCTGTCTACATTTGGGATTAGATGAGTATAAGCCATCTGATCCTCATATCTACGGTAACCAAGAGGATCAAACGGCTTATACTTGTCTAATTCCAGGTGTAGACGAATGGATAACATGGTTTATATGTAGTTCAATTATCTCTATATTAATATACACACATGCACATAGAACAGAATTTTTTCTCTGCTTCTGAATCATTATCATTCAATTTATTTTTTTGCAATCAATTTCTGAGATAAATGAAAATCAGTGATTTGTAAAAATAAAGACCGGACATTAAGCTTAAGACAAAAAAAAAAAAGCAGAAGATATGTACAATGGACAAAATATTCTAACTTAATGAGACCAAGGAGGTACAAAGCATGGGATAATCATAAATTCAAAACTTTCAAATGACATGCACAGAACTAAACAGCAATACGAGTATACAACTGCATGGATAAAAAGAAACTTCTGAATTAGTCAAGGACTAACTTTTATCAACTGATGGATTGACCTGGTGACAGCCATTTTGTCCATGTCCTAGTTGTCTCCTCTCAACAACATTATTACTAGTGCCTCGTTCCTTCAACTTCGCTGGAGAGGGATGACTTCCTTCAGGTTCTCCTGCTATAACTAAATGTCCGTCAAAATATACCGATTCACCTGCTCTTATAACTTCATCTTTCTTTAGGAACCTGCGTTCTAAAGGTCTTTTGCTCAAATCACACAGAATAACCTGAAGCGAGAACATTAAAGGACGCATAATTAATAAATCTATGTCAAATACACGTGTACATAAACACATAAATTAAGGGTGTTTTCGGTAAACAGTTTGGGTAAACACTTATTTAATAAGCTTTTATCATATGAGAACTCACATCGTAAATTTGACCATTAAATTTATTGAAAAGAGCATGTAGGAACTATCAGTCATTTTCATAAGCTTACAGAAGCTCATCCAAGTGTTCAAGGATTCAATTTCAAAGAAAACAGAAATTAAAAACAAATTGCTCGAGGATAAAGACACACACAGATATACAAATAGGATGAACTGAAGTAAAAGAGAAAATTATAGCATGTGGGAAAAATAAAAAATTAACCTGCTTCCCGAGGGATCCACAAAATTCAAGTTGTAAAAAGCCATCATGATACTTCTTGGCTTTTTGAGTTAGTTGTGTAGTGTATAGGACCTTCCATTCTAAATTGAAAGGAAAGAGATATATCAGCGAACACTAAATGAAGATAATCAAACCAGAAAACAAATGCAACCTCTAACATAATGGATTGCAAATGAAATTGATCATATTCAAGTATGAAGGAATCCATTAAAAGAAAAAAGAATGAGGTCCTCTTATTGGTTCAGTGAATAGATGGTAAAATTAAATTAGTAATGGTTGCCAGGCATATATACACAAGTGGATGCGATGCTGCACATCGGAGATGTAAGGGCTGAGTTCTTATAACTGTTTGTTTAAATTCAATTTAATTTTCTTACAACTTCCCGTTGAATTCAATATATTATATTAACAAGGTCAAGCAAACAGAACAGCTGTATTCATCATTGTGATTTGTAAATAATTTTCAGCTCAATGGAGCTAATCATGTGAGCTACCGGCATGTGCAGACTCTACAAATTTTCCTCTCTTTTTTTTCCCCTTTTTACCTTTCTTCTTTAATTTGAAAACAGGTGTAATAACAGCATTGAGCGATGAGAGACAGCTATCGTATATCTAAGAATTGATTGGAAATATAAAAGGTGAATGATATCAATAGGCATCCTAGTAAAAAATATTACTACAACCAGAAAAAAAAATGATGCACCAAAAAATAGCTGGCCATATACGATACTTTCTCATATCATAGTAACAGTCTGGTTACCACTTTTTCCAACAGCTATATGGGTATCAGTGTCAAGAGAAGTTTTCATTTTGTCCATCTTCATTCCCTCAACATTAGCACACTTGTCTCGTAGAACATTGGAATCTGGGGTATGACTTCCGTGATGCTCACCAATGTCAATCAAATATGAATCAAATGCTATTGATTCACCAGGTTTTATTACATCATCTCTCTTCATAAATCTGCTATCTAAGAGCTTTCTGCTTGTGTCAAACAGCATAACCTGAAATATACGCACAAAAAGGGAGAATGAATACTGATTGGAACAAATCTTATTTAACCACAAGGTTTATAGGCATAACCAGAAGCTCAAGATATATTAAAATAAGGATCCTGCTAACCACTTTTAGGACATTGGTTATGGAATCAATAAATAGAAAGCTTTTATTGAAAATTACACTGGGGTACATTGGAAATCATGATGGAAGTGCATGAATAACACTTTTTAATAAAAACTTTCCACTTTTGACTCATTAACTAGTGTCCTGAGGGCACTTATCAGCATTTGTCTTCAAATAATAATAAAGTCTATAGTGATGTCTGTGTTAAATTTATATTAATATTATCTTGAGCTTTTGATTAGTTGTGCCTTGTGCTTATAGACACCATGCTCATGCAAGAATTGCTCCATTTATCGTGTCCTTCATTTAATCCTGATTACAAGTTACAACTAATATGTGACTACTCATAAGGACATTTGATGTGTACTTAGATTAGCTTTTTTTTTTTGTTCAAACAAACTACTAATCAAAATCATATTGAGTGAACTTTTGTAAAAGAATGAAGTAATTTTAAGCTAATCCAAGCATACAATAATATAGATCACGTTATTAGGACAACAAATAAAATGGGTCAAAAAATGTGTTTGTTAAAATGACCTAGCCAATCACATCCTAAATCAGAAGAACATATATTGAGTTTTTGATAAATGAAATACATGTTTGAGACTTGCCTGTGCCCCACAGCCCCCACTGGATTCACGACAAACTAGTCGTAAAAAACCATCATGGTACTTCTTTGCCTTTTGAGTCACTTGCGTGGTGTATAGAACTTTCCACTCTAATTGGAAAAATAAAAATCTTGGATAGTTGGAAGATTCAAGAAAAAAAAGAAGAGTAAAAAATGGAAGCTGCTTAAACAAAAACGTAATGTCCTGCAATTAACTGTCAGTTTCATTATGTATCTCAACTTTAATTATGAGAGTGCAAGGATGAGAAATTGAAAGAGAAAGCAAAGCAGGGCGTGCCGAGCATGTAAATTGAAGCTTATCTGCATGACACACTAACCTGTTGTAGTTGTACTAGGTTTTGGTGTTTCCTGACTAATCTTTGGTGACCCGTACTTAAGCAGTTCCCTCTTTTTAAATTCTGCAGTATTTACATTATTATACACTTACAACCACACTGTACTGCTAATAATACAAGTAACTGCAGCTGATAAACTACCATCATTACTTGTACCACTCTACACTAATTGCACAAACAATGAAAAAGCAATGGCTCATTTCCAAGGAAACTAGGGACATACTGATCTTTTTTCTTTTTTTTTGCACTTGATAATCATAAGGACAATGAACCCTCTCGTTCCTTATTATTTCATGATGATTTGAACTTTTAAATATTTGAAACGGATAATCTAATAGCATAAACATACTTTCACAAAGCTTTAGAAGCCAAAATTCTGAAAACAAAAATTATGTCCATTGTCTACCTTTGATAATTTTTTGTGATGGACTGAGAGGTTCCCGCGCCCATACAACATTCTGCTTCGCATTAATTTTGGTATCTTTTGCATAAACCAGAAAGACATACAGCAAGAAATGATTAACAGCTAGAAATATCTAGATTTCTAGAAGAAGAATGTATATCTATAAATAAACTTAAAATGAGACCATCAGAGAATTCAAACCAGAAGGCGTCTTGAATCTCGAATGATTCTTGTGCTTTCTATCAACATTCAAATCAGATTCAGGCTTGTTGTCTCCCTCGGGATCGCTGATGTCAACAAGGTATCCATCGAAAACCAAGGTCTCACCAGAGATAATAGTTTCGTCTTTCTTCAAGAGTCTACTCTCCAACAGTTTCTCGCACTCATCATACAGCGCCACCTGCACAGTAAATAGCGAGCGAAGAAAGAAGTTATTCTGTATGAAATCGATTTCCCTGTCCGCACTTCGTGAGAATTTGTGATTGAGTAATATCAACGTCAATTCCAACCCTATCCAACTATTGGTTTAAAAAAATTTCGGTAATTTACGGTGAAAAACTTGATACAATACCTTCCTGCTGGAAATGTGGTACTCTAGGAATCCATCTTGGAAGACCTTGCGTTTCTGTTTAATGTGTTTTGTGTAGGTCACCTTCCATCGTTTCGAGTCCCCCATTCACACAAATGGAAACTCAGTCCGAATCCGAACCATGTAAAGGAAAATGACGAGTGTTCTTCCTCTTCTTAGTTCCCTAACCTTTTGAATCTTTCATCGCTGAAATTTGCAGACTGGGAGCGCGGGAAGGGAGAGGATATCGCCGTCATCGCGAGAAAATGAAACGAATGTCGTTTCAGGAAACCTCTGCTATTATAGTTTAATTAATTAACTTTTTTAGCAGCATTAATATTTCTACGTGTTTGTGAAATAATGAAAAGCTTTTAATTTAAAGTCTTTTTTAAAATTTTATAATAAAATAATTTTAGGATGCAGAGCATAATTGAACTTGAATTCATTTTGATTTAAATTAACATTTTGTTTTAAACCGAACAACTAAAGTTTTTAAGAAATATCTTAACTCTAAATAATTTAATGAATAGATTTAGGTTTAAATATAATTTTGTCTATAAGAATATATTTTAAATTATAGTTTTTATTTTAAACTATTGGTTTTAGTCTTTTAAAAATATAAAAAAATTACGAGCTTTTAAGAATTAGTAATTTTTTTTTATGAAATACTGCTATAAGATAAAAGAATGAAAATTAAATAGAGACCAAATTGGAGGGTCTGATAACAAGTTATATTTAAGTAAAAAATATTCGTGGGATTATTTGAAGGCAGAACAGGGTGCACAAGCGTTGTTTCAAAAGACGGTGGTCTCATCCGCGACTTGGACTTGCCCCGCCTCATTTTCGATCCTTCTGCTGCAGCGTGCATTTTGTAAGAACAGATGCGCACAAGCAAGCCATTGACGGTTTTGCATTGGAGTATTATATAATGAAGCTGATGTAAAACCCTTAATTCCTCGCTCACAGATCCAATCCAATTGAATTCCAAGACCACAAACTCCGTTACAGAAAAAAAAAATCCACGTACTCAGATATGGTATTTGCTTTCATTTTTCTAACTCTATTTAATTATTCCATTTCGTTCCCATCACTGTGCTCTGTTCGATTCGTATGTGCTGTTTCCGAGTTCACGGTTTTGTTTCTCGTGTGTTGCAGTCCGCGCTTTTTAATTTCCATTCGTTTCTGACGGTGGTGCTGCTCGTGATTTGTACCTGCACCTTTCTCAAGATGCAGTTCCCCGCCATCCTCGAACAGAAAACGGGGTATTTTCATTTGACAAGACAAGTTAATTTTTTTTTTCTTTTTTGCATATCATCCGAGAAATCGTACTTATGAGTATTTTCTCGGGTTCTCAACATTGGACTAAAGCTTGCAAAATTGGTTAATAGTGAATACCCATTGAATGCATCTGATTGACAAAGTTTTGTATTTCATCTTTACATTTTACTTAGAGATGATGGGCTGTGGAGAGATACTGTGGTCATATATGTTTGTTTCTTTTGTAAGGAGAAAGGTTTTTTTCCCTCTGGAACTTGTCAAGGGTAGATTGTTCGAGGTAGAGGGGATTTAAGTACTTCATACTACAGTCAGTGAAAGCGTAATTGTTTGGAATCTTTAAATGGCCCTCAATGGGACTTTAATTATCTCTGCATTCCCAGATAGATCATTAAGCTTTGTTTGGGAAAATTAGAGGATCACAGATATTTCTTCACTTCTTTGTGTAAAGACTGTCTCTTGTCTCCGTTCATCCACATATTCATTCTTCTCACCTCTCTCAAACAATGCATTGATTGCAACATCAACTTGCCAATGTTCTTTGTGTCAATGATAATTGGTTTAAACATGCTATTGTTTCATGAAAAATATTATGGGTTTTGGTTTTAGTCCCTATAAAAACTTCATTCGTTTTTAATCCCAACATTCAACAAAAACAATGTAGTTTTAGTCCCGCATCATGGACTAAAAGCTTGAGAGTTTTGTAATTTTAGGAACTGAATGAATAAAATTTTTATAGGAACTAAGACCAAAAAACATCATAATTTTAGATACTCTTATTTAAGCCATGATGACCCCAGGTTTAAGATCCCAAAAGATTTTTCACATTCGAAAGAGGTGTATAGGCCTTGGGAGGGCAGAGAGAGATACAAAGAGAGGAAAGAGAAAGAGAAAGCGATAGATGTAATTGTAAATAGGGAGATTGTTAGAGGTGTGAGGTGGATGAAAAAATTGAGGTTTGAAAAAATTAGGGTTCTATAATATCATCTGTTTAGCCTATGGGAAGCAGTGCCATGTTTAGATTGTTGTCAAATCTGTTGAGCAATCTGAGTCTGACATATGTTTAAGTGGGAAGTTTTCCAGAGTAGTCTTATGGATTTAAAGCATTGCTGCGGTTATACAATCAATTCATGCCAGTTGCAGATTTTGCATTTGTTTTACAACAAAATGAGGACGGAAAGAAAGTAGGGGGAAAGAAAATAAGGATGTAGAGATTTTTATTTTGGGGGTGGGGGAGAGCGTAAAATTGTGAGGCTGAAAATTTATCTAGTCTTGTTTGGATGCCATAAAATAGGAGTAACTAATTCTAATTCTCTCTTCATAATCTTTATGTATAATTTATGGCTGTAGCCCTTAATATTTCACTGTTCTCAAAATCTTTCCCTGTACTTTTACCTCTTCCAAACAAACTGTTACAGTATGTTTGAATGGAGGGTTTTGTAGAAAAGGAAAAGGAGGGTAAGTTTTCATTTTCGAATAAAGAATTGATAGTGTATATTAAAATAAATAAGGGATGATTGGAAGGTTTTATGATCATCTATCATTTTACTTCTTCCTCAGAGAGAATATTTATCTAAAATGAACCCTGCTTTTTTCTTTACTTCCAAAATCCTGTCCCAAATATATATTTCAGGAATGACTTTTGCATGACCTGTCTCTCATCCTTGGTCCTCCTATAAAGGATGGTTAATTTGTGTTTGTTATGTGCACAATTCACATTAAATAGGAAATAGTTTCATCTTCTACTTGTTTCTCCTGGTGCCATTCTTCTTATGGTTTTTGTTGCTCAATTATGCATCAAGGAGCAGTCCTCTCTCGCTGCTATGATTGCATAAGATTTTCAGATGCCTATGAAGTTGTTTTACTGTTACCATGCAGGTTTCGGGGATTCTTTTGGAAAGCTGCTAGAATAGGTTAGTTTTTTATTCTTGTATTACTTTCCCAGAGAATCAGCAATTGGTATCTTTCCTCAGTTTGCTAGGGTCTCAACATTGTTTGGAGCATGCTCTCAATTGCTTTCTCTTAATCAGAAAGCCACAAGAAATTTAGAATGCAAAAGTATAATGTCACTGTTCGAAGACTTAAGCTTTTTATTTATTTACCTTTTTAAAATTAAAAAAAGAAAGAAATAAAAGTTTGTTTTTTTTTTAATTTGTTATGGAAAAAATTCAGCTGATTTTGCTGTTTCATTTTAAAGAATAGGCTTCACTATTCTTATTATCCATTGACTGTTTGTTTTAAGACTTGTAATTCAGCCAGAATGTGCAGGGATGGAACCACGTTCTCTAATTTGGAGGCAGGTGCCTCCACAAGGTTTTCAATTTTTGTTGATAATAGATATATTACTTGTATAAATTACCCTTAGTGTTTGATAATATTGCGTTTAATACCATTCAATTACTTTGGTGTTTGCCTCCAGTGTTTGTTTTGATAAGATGACCATTATTGTATAAATTACTTTAGTATTTACCTCAAGTGTTTATTGCCTCCACAATTTAAAATTTCTGGATCCGTCACTGACAATGTGTTATGTGGTTTGTAGCCACTTCTTATTTTTTTCTTTGTTAGCTCTCTCTATAGGGTGTATTCTTTTGGCTGACCGGGGGCTTTTAATTTTTCCCCGGTCTGAGGTAATTGACTACTTTTATTGACATGATACTCCGCAGGCGAACGTTTAAGTCCTTGGGTGGCTGCGGGATGTTTTACAATGGGCGTGTCAATTCTATTCTTCTGAAAAGGTTTCACTTTGGAAATTTTGGAGCAGTTCTGTTGTTTTGTCACCCTGCGCTCCTGTTATGCAATGATGAATGAGCCTCACTTTGACTTAAAATAGTCTCAGATTAGTGCATTTTAGTTTTTAGTTCAGCACTTAGCTTACGTTACAGATAATCTTTTTTGTTTGTACTGTCTGCTTTCTGAAAAAGCTTTTAAAAAATGATGATTTCTTCCAACATATTAATTAAATCCAAATCTTGCAGTTATTATGTCCATTGTACTTCTGAGCAGGGGGTATCTGTTGTAATCACTGACTTGTTACTTGTGTCAAGTATAGAATCACTGTTTATTGGTAATTAGTAAACAAATACATCCGAGAGCGCTATAAGTTAGTGTGTACATTTTTGTCATCCTGGTCGATAGCATGCTGTTGAAAAATATTTTAATCCGATGAAAGTTTATATAAATAGGGATAATTAACATCATGAAATTAACCAAGGTGTTTAGAAGTTAAAATTCTGGTGCTGATGTGATCTAGCGCTTTAGTCCAGGAAATGAAGAGAGGCCTGGTTTAATGTTCTACATTTACAAACATTGCTGAAAGCAATTATGAAGGTGCATCTTTAAAGATGGAAAACGAAATAAACGTAATGGATGATTAACCTTCCATCCTGATTAATAATGATAATCATGGGATCAATAATTTGGTTTGGATCCTTGGCCGCCATTACCAACCCCCACCTGCGTTAGGTCCACTTGTTGGTTGGCTTTCCTTGCTGCTATCTGCCGCTTCGTAGACTTGTAATAGGTGGCATACAAAATCAGCTGTGCTACAGCAAACAATGTTCCTAGCCCATTTGGTATCTGCAATTAAGCACAATACCAATAGGTCATTCATTCCACTTTAAAGCGATGTTGTCATTTTGAGCATATATGATCAAAGAGGAGAGGAGAATATCATGAAAAGAGATTGTAAGATTCCATTTTTTATTTAATTTACTGTGATGAATGGGTCGAAACGGATGAGAGCATAAGTGGTCCAAGCCACGCCATTCCCAAGAGAGGCGAGAGATATGAAAAACGGCATGTACTCAATGCTCTTAGTCGTGATCACCAGTTTCTGCACCGCAACAATGGATATAAATACTCATATAATTAATTATCTCAATTATATAGTAATTGGTTGCAAATTAAGGCCAAAGGGAAATCAGAAACGAGAAAGGCCTGAGACCTTTTAATATTTTGTAGGAACCAATGAATGAATATTGAATATGCCATGAAGATATGATTATGATATGATCGTCGTTCCAAATATTCACTCCATCTCAAAATGACACGTGCCTCTAATCTCAACCAACCTTTTTTTCATGCAAATCGATTCAATGTATGCGATCAAGCTACGGTAAAATGTAGGAATGCATGGAAAGTGGGAGATTAAGATTGTATATGGTAACTGAAGGACAAAGAGGAATATTTTACTATTTTAGTTTATAGTGGGAGAGTGGGAGAGTGGTGATGACTTACCATAATAGTTAGAGGTGAAGCATACATCATAATGTTGAAGATAATGCAAGTGGTTCCAACGATGGCAGAGCGTTTCTTGGTGGTGTGGACGAGAGTTAATGTGACAAGGGTGAGAGCTGAGATGAAAATGAGTTCCAGCAACAGCCACAAGAAAACCTTGAGCCTCTTGCCCCGTGGGGAGTAGATCAAGAAGATTGTGACATAGATGATCTCGATGATACACCCTGAGCCGTTTATGGTAACCACCAACAGGCTGTTTGGGTGCACCATGGGTAGACCGTACAGGGTCCAAACCATGCAGTTCACTAGCGTCGCTAGGTATGGTGCTGCCGAAAACTGCTCCACTGATCCTTTCTTGCATATTCCGATAAAAGTTGGCCTGTATTTCAACTATAATTTTAAGATGCCACATATACATACAATACATGGTCAATCAATTTTATTACTATGCTTTATTTACACCAAATTGTTTGCTTCATTTACACTTTATTTGATTCAGATCAAAATAGATAAATTCCAAACTAAAAATAATGATTTCTTCGAGTTTGGATAATCCGGTGTTAGTAGAGAATTATAGCCAGATAGAAGGAACCATGAAGAAAATCAAAATAACCTCACAAATAAGCTATATATCGACAAAGTATATCCCCTAACTCACTTGAAAGGATGAAATAAAAAAACAAAAAACAAAATTCAGAGAGAAAGATCAAGCTTACACCGGGGACAAGAACAAGAAGCCCGAGATGATGTTTCCTGAAGTTAAGAAAATTGTGGAGACAGAGATCGATAAGAGTGGGAAAAAAATTATAAGGAAAAATATAGGTACACTTATAATTTAGACAACAATTTGACCCACCTAGGATGCCAACTACTGTTCGAGCAATATCTGCTGTAGTCATGGTTCCTAGCTATGGAGAAATCGAAGAGAGAGAGAGAGAGAGAGAGAGAATTTTGTAACCGATCTAAATGAATGAAGTGGGAGAAAGAGGATATAAATTAAGCTAAATAAAAATGCAGTTTGATGGCACCGTATTCTGGTTGAACATGTGCATGACATGTATTGGGGTGTGTAAGCTATTGCTACACATGTAAAATATTGTGCTCCTTAAATAGAGCAAGAGAGAGAGAGAGTGTGAGAGATACGTAGAAAACCAAACAAACATACAGTGTATTTGATAAAGTATTTAAATTAGCTAAACGTTAAAATTATTAGGTAGAAGTTAAAGTTTTTAGTTGAAAATTTTATTAAAATATTTTAATTTAATAAAATAATAGCTATTAATATTTATAAATATTTATTATTTTTTAAAAAAATAATCAAATAATTTTTATACATTTTAATTTTTAGTTATTTTTTTGTTTTTAGTATTAATATATTTTTATAATTTGATTATTTATTTATTTATTTTATATTATTATAAAATATTATACTTTAAATTATTATTTTTAATATATGTTATTTATTTTAATTATTATATTATTTATTTTATTTTATTTTATTAAACAAAATATTAAACCTTTTGATAAAAATAAAATTATAATAAAAATTTAAGGTTATTATTTAAAATTTATTTATATTAAAAACTATTTAATTAAATTTTAATATATTTTAAAAATATATCATATTTTTTATTTTAATTTATTATTTTATATTTAAAACTTAATTTTATCTGAAATTTTTATTTATTTAATAATTTTAAAATTTTATCTAAATTTTAATTTTATCTTTCAATTATTATTTTAACTTTTACAGCTAATTTTAACAATGCTCAGACCCTACTGAGCCTGCGCTAAAGTGTTGACTGTCCATGAAGCGACTACAATATACTCTCTGTCAGTGTAATAGCCTAACAATAAATTAGGAAAGCGACAGGACGGAATGTCATAAAAAACATATGTTCCAACGTCAAAATACCACAATAATATAGTTTTATTTTTTATTTTTAACATAAACTTTTAAAAATAAGAAAAGAGCAAATATAATTACTATATACAATATTATAATAATATTATTTTGTAATATTCAAATAGTGAAATTAAAAAAATAAATATAACCAAGTCTTAGTTTTTTATCTGTTGGGAAAAATTTAGGTTAGTTAAAATTTAACATTATTTATTAATAAAGTAATTATATTAACAATTTATATGTTATGGTAAAATTTAAACTATGATCTTATTTATCTTAACCATTTTAAGGTTAGAAAAAATTGCAAAAATATAAAAAGTATTACTAAATATTGAAGAAACTAATTTAAAGTCATTAAACGCATTAGTCTTTATGATTTTATTAGTTTTAATAATATTTTATAATTTAAAATAAATCTTATAATTTTATTTATTTTCACTTAAATCCTTGGAATATTTACTTATTTTATTATCTCCGTTAAATCACCGGTAACAACATTTTTTCCTCTGCGTTTGAGGGCAATTCAAGCGGTGGGTGAAGTTTAGGGGATTCGAGTAGGAGCGATGCAGCAGAGTTATTCCAGAAATGTCTGTGTTTGTTGGATATTTTCAATTAAATTAACTTTTTGTTTGCAAAATTTAGAAAGAAAAATTAACTTTTTTTTTGTTTGTTTCTTGGTTACAAGCATATGTCTTATAATTAATAAAAAAATAAAAAAATATATATAAGGAGAAGAAAATATAAATGATAACAGAAATAATAACTTACGTTAAAAGAAATATAATAGGTATAGATTTAATCTTTAATGCAAGTAAATCCTGAAACTATGGAAGACTATACGTGTAAAATTTTATAAGTCTAGCCTCTTTTATAATTTTAAAGTTTTGTATTTATAAACATGTATTAAAATAATTGTAATTAAAACAACTGGTTTCTTAATTAAAAGTTACACAAATCATGATTTGAGCGCCAACCTCGAATGATGTCTCTTCACAAGATCACATGTTTGAGAAACTAACCTTGTTTAACGTAGCCAATTTTCAATCCAACACCTTAATGTCCCAAAAACAATAACACTCGATTACACTAGCCAATCGCAACCAGTTCACACCGAGAACTGATCAAGCAAAATAATACCCAGAAGTTACCACGTAAAATAATTTCACTTATCCACTTCAACACCATGTTTACCAGCAATTGCATGCCTCTTTGTAAACAATGAAAAAAAAAACTATCCCAAATAGAGAGCTTCTACAATGATGCTAAGGAAGTTCTGAATAACAAACTTAATTTTTAGCTAACGAGAAATGCGTATATGAATTGGGTGGAGCAACGTTCACATAAATAGCTTTTAATTAAACCCAAACAAAAAATAAATACAGAACAATAAGAAGAAAAGAAAATAAAAATTCTGCCGTTAATGAATGTATCCATCTTTTGGGTAAAAAAAATATAGCATCTCTCTAGAATTGAAACCAGTCGACAGCGGAATGTATCACAGAAGAAAGACGTCAAAATATATCGGAAACCATTTACATGACACAGATCATAATTGATACTAGACGCGTAAAGCAAAAGTAATAATATGATCTTAGGTCCTAATATCTTTGACCGGAGATCCTTGTTTGATCTTTGACTAGATATCCTTACATGCATCCATAGTTGTGTATCTAAGTTTGCTTTAATTTATAAAATAGAGATAAGAATTTTTTCGATTATGGATAAAAGTTGTTTAAAGTCATAATTAACTTTGTTATTACAATGATCACTGTCAATTATGCAAATAAGAACAAAAGGAGAAAACAGAATTAAAAGATATATGAATATGATAATCATAAATCTAAAGCAATAACATTTTTAAATAAATAAATTTTTTATATTTAAAAGTCAGTAATATAATCATATATATATATATATATATATATATATATAACTGGAACCTAAAATAAGAAAGAGACTAACAAGAAAGAAATTGAAAGGACAAAAAAAAAGACTCGATAAATGAAGACCAATTTAGGAGCTCTTGATATGTTTGCTAAAAGATTTTTTTTAAAAAAATTTGTCTTGAAAATGCTATATTCTTATATTTAATATAAAAAAAGAGAGGATATTTTTAACTATATTTTCAATAAAAATTATCAAAAAAGAGGATGGAAATCCATCAGATTAAGATTTATATAAAGTAAAAAAATTAACCATATTTATAATAATATTTTAAAATTAATAAATATTTTTTTATATTTTAATAATTATATTAATTTTTAAAATATATAATTATCATAAATAAAAATTTATTTTCTAAATACCTGATAAATTTAAAGAGAAGGAGCACAAATTTAGTGTAACCTCTAAAACTCAATTGGAAAATTAGAAATAAATTATAATTAGGTTAAATCAGTTGAATAGAAGTCCCGTATTTATAGGTTAGAAGGAAATAAAAAATGATGTATGAGTCAAAAGTGTAAAAATATTTTTGGGTAAACAAAATATTCAAAAATCCACTAGCTTAGAAGATGTTTAATTGAATTTTTAGTTTTTAATTTTAAAAATAATTTTAAAAGCTATTTTTTAAAAGGAAAATAAAAAATGAGTAGAAAGAATAAAAAATCTAAATAACTTAAAATTAAACAGAACATTAAAATAATTTTGAATAATTTTTTTGTTAAAATAAAATACAATTATTTTTGAACAAAATTTTTAATGTTTCAATTTTTAAAAACAGAAAAGAAATAAGATTTACTCTCTCTCGTTCGTACCCTCTCATAAATTTTAATAATAATAATCCTTAAACATTAAAAAACTAAATGGTATAGGTTAGTGGTGAAACCATTTAGGTTGGTGGTCAAACCATTTCAAAAGTTTCCTCCATCATCTCGTCGGTTTGATCTTAGCTTCTAGAAACAAACACATTCATTACTCAATTGACATAATTAAAAATAAATATCATTCACCTTATGTTAATTAATATAAGTTTATTTTTTAACATAATTAAAGATTTGGTTATTAATTACTTAAATTATTTATTATGATATCAAACTTCTGCCATAAATGTATCATAATTAATCTATTGATGTAATAATTTAAATTCAATATAATTTGAAAATTTTAGCATATTAAAATTGAACTCCTTTTCATACATTTATTTTTAAAATATTTCGATGTAAACATTTTTGTATTATAATTTAACCACAGAACTATTATTTATTACAGTTGGAATTAAATGAAAAAACATGTAATTTCAAAATAAAATAATTTATTTAAATAATAAGATTACATATTATTTTAATCTTATGTGAAATTATATAATTAATGGTATAAAAAAGTCTTCTTCTGACACAAAAATAATCAGTACTTGTTTGTTTAATTTTAAAGAAAAAAACAAAAGTTATGATTTATTTTTAAGAAAAATATTCTATTTTTAACTCACGAAAATATGTTGAAATAATCTTTATTTTTTACTTTTTTCAAAAACTTCTTATTATTATATTTTTAAAATTAAAAATATTTTAAAATCCCGTACCCTTAAACTTTTTTGTCTATGTATATGTAGTTACTTAAATAGAAATTTCTTTTACAGTAATTTTTTTTATACATATTATAATCATTAGAAAGATAGAGAAGAATAAAAAATAAAATAAATAATCTAACAGAGAAAAATAAATCCAAACATAAGGAAAGAATGCATTCATTTGTAGATACTTTTTTTATATAAATTTATATAATAATATAATATGAAATATCCTGTTTAATAATATATAATTTCCAAATTTTTATACAATTATATAAATCAAGAGAGGTTAAAGTAATATAAAAAATTAATAAAATATAATTAAATTCTATGTGATGTATAGGAATATAGTAACTTGTAAAAAAAAAAAACAATGTCATAAAAAATATTTCATAAACAATATAACCGTTGCCTCACATGGTCAAAGAATGAGATTTATTTGGAAACTGGAAAGAAGTATCGTGGGACCACTACCAACAGTGATTTTTAGGAATTTGATAGATTCATCTAACTGAATACCAATTCAGTTGGGATTATAATGAAACTTAATAATATCTCAATTTTATTCAAATTTTGATTATATTATTATGTATATTTTTGTATCTGAATAAATAAATCCGAAATTGAAACAAAAAAGTAGAGTGAGTTATTTCCATACCGATGAGGTGTAAAGTGGAGTGGGAGGTATTCATGCAATGTGGGTCTGTGTTGATTTCATATCAGACAAAGACGTATAATTCCACCTAAAAGTAGAAATTTCTCTTTACACAATTCCACCTACAAACAGAAATTCTTTATGGTCCACTAACCAAAGGGATCGATTCTGCGCAACTACTTCTCTTTCATATGCCAATCCAGTTCAACAAACCTTCCACTCCAGGGTCCACATGGAACTTAATTACCAGCTAATTCTATTCTAAATTTATGATGGTTAAATAGCTGCACTCAATAGTAATTTGACTCTCTCTTCTTCTTCTTCTTTTTTTAATGAAATTCGCATTAATTTAACAGTGCTTATTTGCAACTTTAGTATTGTATATTTATCTTAAAAACTTTCTAAGTTACTTATCTCCATACCACAATCATTGCTTCAACTAATCAATGAATGGTTAGCTAGATCAAGGAGGTGTGCTTCCATTTTGGATGGAGAAAAAATTTAATGAATACGTGTGGATCCATAAAATATAGAGAAATAGAATTTTTTATTTCAACATAGTTATATATGATTTTTTAGAAATAAGTTTTAAATTGAACATTATGCAGAGAAAAATATTTTAAATTTTTTAAATATTTTTAATTTAAATAAATTATTTAAATAAAATTTTATTTTTATTACTATTTTAATGATATATATTAAACTATTAAAAAATATATATTTTATCAATAAATATTTTCTTTATAAATAACATAAATATTAAATTTTGATAATTATATTATTTAAATCATCATTAAAATATTTTTTATGAATGATTTTAAATAAATATAAATTTATTAAAAAATTTAATAAACATTAAAATTATTATTAAAATAATTTTTATAGTAAATATTGATTTATTAAATAATAAATTAAAAATATTTAAAAAATAAATAAAAATATGTTTATTTTTATATTTTATTTAATTTTAAATTTTTGCTAAATTAATTAATTAAACTTAATTCATCAAAATTTGATAATATGATATAAAGATATATCAATCAAATTTATTGATAAAATATATCTAGTTTAATATTATGTATGCTAAATTATAGAATCAAAAATTTAGATAAAATAAAATAAAATAAAATTAAAATTAAAATATATTTTACATTATATATTTTAAAATAAATAATAAGAATACAAATATAATGTCATAAAACAGTATTCATTAGATTATAAAATTTTAGTTTAATAGATAATTATTAAAAATATTTAAAGAAGTGGTTTAGGGTTTTTTTAATAGAGTAAAACAAAATCTGTATGATAAAAAATATATTTGTGACGAGTAATGCTTCTTGATTAGATTAGGCCTCGTATGTGTTTAGAAATACGTTTGCAATTCTGGAATCATATTAAATAAATGCAAGCATGTTTAATTGATTTAGACCATAATTATTTATTGAAAAATTATATTTAAATAAATCTGATACACTAAATTATTTACATTAAATTAAAAAGTATATTAAATTTTACTATGTATTTTACAAAATCAAATTCAAATTTATAAATACTCAACCAAATATACACTTTGTATTATTCAAGATTTTGCCTCTTAATTGGAATATTTAAAGTGTTGGAAGTTAGTCACCCAACCAGAACAGTCACATGGCACGAGTTTAGAGCAGGAACAATTTAAAACGAGTTTAATTGAAATGTACTAATTATTTAGTTAGAAATTATTATATTATTAAAATCATTAATGTTATGTTAAAAATATATTTATTATATTTTAATTGAATAATATTGTCAATTTTTTAATAACACGTTAAAATTCACTCATAAATTTCTTAAAATTTAATTTTAAATTATTAACAAAAATGAATATTTATTGTTTTTTAGAATATTGGTTAAAAAGATAAAATTTAAAAATGTGAATAATACATTTTAAATTTTTATTATACTTTAAATAAAAATTTAACTAAATTTTTATTACTTTTAATTTTATTTAATAATACCAATAAGTGATAATAAGTAAGTAGACGTACACAACTTGATTTGCATGACTTTATTAGAAAATCATAAATGAATGCCTCCACCGAATAACATACCTTATCTCCAAGGAATGACCGACTGAGACAATAAAAAAGTTTGGAGAAGATGGACAAGCATCTTATATAAGATGCAAAGATGTTACATCTAAAGAGGAAAAAAAAGTCTTATATAAAGTATATCGTAGAAAAATATAAAAATGTTAAAGAATAATTTTATTATATTGTAAATATAATGTCTTATTTATCAATCTTACAGTAATGCTTGATTTAATATGTTTAACTTTGTTGTTAACTATACAGTATAAGAGGTAAAACTTATTGAATAGTGTGCTAATATATGTTAAACATAAATGTAAAGTTATTTATAATAAAAACAAAATTAAATTGTAAATTCTAACATATGTGGGGAACCATCCAATGCCCTTCTGTTTCTGTTTGTTCGTTCTAAACTACAAATATTACTTATGAGAAGTAATTTTATTTAAATTAAGTAGAATTATCATGCATGGTAATTTTTAAATTTTAATATAATTATTTAAGTTAGGATTCGATGGTAGTTTTCTTTTATTTTTAATAAGTATTAATTTTTTTAAAATACAATTTTTAATATATCAAATAATATAAAATAATATTTTTGTTAAAATTATAATAGGCAATACCATCCATGTATTGAATATTGTAATTTTGAAAAAACTTTTACTATATATAAATTTTTATCATATAACACTAAATAGAAGTCGTTAAAGATTACAAGATGATAAATAATTTAATGAACAAAATAATTTATTAAATAATTAATAATATTTAAGAATAAAAGAATCCATGTTTTAAAAGTACTAGGCACAGAAGTTAACAAGAGAAGAGGTTCATTTTGAAAGTAAAGGAGCATCTTTGTACAAGTATTTTTAATTTAATTAAATTTAAAAATATTATTTAAAATTAAAATTTTAATAATATATAATTAATTTTAATAAATAAACTTAAGAGGTAAATAATTTAAAAAGTAAATGAGATTTAAAAATTAATGTGACTATTAAAATTCATTAATTCCATAAAATTAAGATTAAAAAGTAAAAAAAAAAATCAGTAATTGTTTTTTTTAAAACAATAATGTACTCACATTTAAATGTGAATATTCGAATTTTTGATATATGAAAGTGAATTTGTGAACCAAGACAAATAATACTCAACAAGAACTCAAGCTTTCTAAAACATGAAGAGTATTATTTGTCATTAGCCAATACTCTTCACGAGTTAATTCTCCTCTACTAATAGCAATTACATGAGTCAATAGATTGAAATATATAGTGGGATTTTTAGGACTCAATAATTCTCAGAAAAGAAAAGAGCTTGATTTCCAAAAGGATTAAAATCAAGTAACTTGTTAGACATGGCAGGAAAGTTTAATTGGACCATGCAATTCATGGATTTTTTTTAAATATACTTACTATTTTCCACTTTTACCTTTAAAATTATACTTACAAATTTAAAATATGATTAATATTTTAATTAGCATAAAATTTATTATTTAACTTTTATTATATTTCTCAGGAAGATATCTATATAAAAATATATTATTCAACAAAATTTATTATTATTTTATTGAAATAAATATATTAGTTATTCATTTATCTTATAAGATAATACCAACAAATAAATTCTAATTTCCAAACTCTTTTAAATTTATATAAAATAATTTAAAATATTATAAACTTTTTCGCTAAATATCTTGAATAAATTTAGATAATTTCTTTTAAATTTATATATTTTCTATTTTTATATGTCATTGTTGAAAAACAAATTATTTATCAATTTAAATTTGAATACAAAATTAAATATATGATAAAAATTATATACTAATTTTAATATAAACAAAATCATTAAGTAGTTTTAATATGTATAACAGAGTTTAAATAAAAAAACTGAAAATTGAAGGGGTATGATTTAATTAATCACTTAACATTAATACTTTCTTTCTATTTTCTCTAATTCATATTATTTATAATAAAATTGGGGTATAAAAATTAAAAATATAATTAATATTATAATTTTATAATAATTACTATGCTATTCGTTATTTTATTTTTTCATATATAATATTAAACAAACTTTTACAATTTTAATTATTTTTAATTTTTTCTTCATAGTTACTTAGAAATATGAATGAAAAATAATTCTTTCTTGTTATGAAACAGTAACTAATTTTTTTAAAAAATAAAATTTGTTAAAATAAGAAATAATATAATTTTTTTGTCTGGATGAAAAATATAAATGGAAGTGATAAATTTCAGCACTTGTGTTTGGACTTTGGATTCACTTGTTATACACGAACAGATGTACCAGAAGCATGTGAGCTTTTTGTCGGTCACATCTATCCTTCAGACTCGTCTAATCTGAAATGACCATGGTTACGCTGCACCACTACATTAAAAACAAAATTATACTCAAACATATATAAGGTTTACATTTATATATATATATATAAACTAAAAATATTAATTAATTAATATAATTACAATTTTATATAAAAATAAATATCTCATTTTATTAATCAATTTTATATTTTTTAATTGATCATCGTTCTATTAATAATTAATAATTGATTAAAAAATATTATAATTATTTTTATACATAGTTAATTTTTAATATTATAAATTTTAGATATATATATATATAATATAATTATTATATTAATTTAATAATTATTTCGTTTAAAATATTTTTTTAGAATTTAATAAAATCTTCTCTTTTCCTAAAAAAACCTCTTAAATTTTTTAATTTAATTTTTTTTTATCTTCTTTTAGATTTTTTTTTCTTTTTCACTTTCATATATAATATACAGTAGATTCACATAAGATTCACATAATGTAAGACAATCACTTCTCTATCCATTTATTTTTCTCTCTCATAAATGGATCATCCATTACTGGAGGGGATAATTGGTATTTATGAAATTATGGATTTGAATCATATTGTATATGTAAAAATTTTGTTAGGAAATAATTCGTAAGTATTGTTACATTTTGAGATATACTTTTAATCATGAGTACTATGAAGATAAATTTTATTTTATGAATTAATTTTTATAATTGAGTTGGGTTTAAAATTATTAAAAAATTATTTAATATAAAAAATTATTTTTTTTAAATAATATTTAACTTGAAATAAATAAATAAAATAATATAGTTATATTAAATATAATATAGTTGTATTAAAAAAATTTATTTAAATTAATAATTTATTATTGTAGTGTTTTATTTATATAAAAATTATATTTTTAACATGATTTATAATATTATTCTTTATTACATCTAAATGACTTTTCATAATTTATATATTTTAGAATATCTTTGATATTCAATCTAATATATTTTTTAATTATTAAAAATATTTTGAAGACATATACTAACCATTAATATATTTATGTTCGTGAGTACATTTAACTTAAATGCTTAATTATGGGTATATGTTCCACGAAGCAACAAGAGGATAAAAGAAAAGAAAGAGGGAGGGGGGATTCAAATATTAGTTGTAATTTGTAATAAACTATCTGTTTAAGTTTTTATAAAGTTTTCTATACTTAGTTTAATCAAACGGTAGATCATATAATTGAAAAAAATTTATGCACAAAAAATACTAACAAGAATAAATTCAATAAAAAGTTGAAATTTATTTCACATGAATACTAATTATTTTTAAAATCAATTATTCATTTATTTAATTTTAAATTTTTATAATAGTTCTATTTGATATTATTTTTGAAATACCTGCAGTGTTATTAAAAAGAGAGAGTGAGCATCCATTCTAACAATAATTTTATTAGAAAAATAATTTTAAGATTAAAGAAGAAGAATATATTCAAATTCAAGTCAAATAGTGTTCTAAAAGAATTTCAGCGCTTGAAATATAAATTTCAAATTAATTCATTTTCTCTAGTTTTTTTTTCTTTTCTGTTTGGTTTAAATATGTAGATATACTTCTAAAAGAAATGCCGACACTACAAACATAAGCAACAAAGGATGCTGACACTAACAAGATTCTTAAATAGATACATATTTTCGTCCTAAAAATAAAACAGGGAAGCTTTTTATTAATATGAATATTAAACAGATATAAAGCAGAAGGATTGCTCAAATCTATGCACAAAGATTAAATATATTTTTAGCTATTTTAAAATATTTAAATTTAAATTTTGGTTTATTAATTTTAAAATTTTTAATTTATCTTTTTTATTTTTTAAAATATTTTGATTACGATTTTTAATATTAATTTAAATTATTTTAAAATAAAATAAATTAATTATAATTAAAAAGTTATAATTAAAATATTTCATAAAATAATTAAAATTTTATCTAATGATATTTAATTTTACTTGATTTAATTTCGAAAATTATAATTAAAATATTTTAAAAAATAAAAAATTTTAAAATTAAAAGATCAAAATAAAAATTTAATTATTTAAATATATATATATATATATTTAACCTTAACATTATTTTTAGGTAAAAAATAAAATATTTTAATATATACTCCTTGAGTTAAGAACTGAACATTTAACCATTTTCCTAATTAATGTAGAATATTTTAGTACTTCTTGTTTAGGATTGAAACTTAATATCTGCTAGTAATTTAATATTAAAATTATATATACTTTAAAAAATCAAACCAACATGCTTACTTAATTTATTTTAAAAGTTAATTTAAAAATGTAAATATTATAAAAGTATTTTAACTATATTATTAATTAATATAAAATATCCTAACATCTTCCTTAAAAAAACAATTTAAAAGCTGAAATTCCACAGTGCAACCATTACATGCATGATTTTTGTATTTATTTGTCTTAAAATTGCTAATAAAATTCATTTCCTAATCACATTCCCACCAACCAAAATTATTTGGTCATAATCTCAAGGAGTAATGTGTTTTTTCCGAAAATTACGAGCATTACGTACGTGTCAGCGAGAAAAACGTGAATTTCCAGCACCCAACTAATAGGCACATTCGATGTCCCATCTCCTTTATTTTCTTCCCTCTATTAGGCATTATTTATCCAAACAAATAAAACCTAACTCAGCTCTTGTGTGTATTAACTTTGGATCATATGCCCCACCCCAATTTATAAACCCATGATTCTGCAATATAGAGTCTACAAGTGCGATGCCCAAATGATTGGCATAAAATAAAGAAAAGAAAATATGCCTTATTTAGTTTTAACTAAAGTTTAATTTTCAATGGTAATTTATCCAATTGCACATATAAAAATTAAAGATGAATTAATTTTATATTCCTAAAAGTATTCCTTTGATGGGAATTGTCAAATTTTATAAATGAATTAATTTGATTTTGTACGTATATTTAAAACTTATCTATAAACTGAAATGAATCAAGATATAGATGAGGAAGGGCGAAAAACTAAATAATTTGTTATATATATTTTAAATTTAGATAAAAAATATATTATAATAAAAAAAATTACTTAATTGAATTATTAATAAAAATGATCAAATATACAAATTAATCGTTAAGAAATTGATATAATTTTTAAGAAGTTTCAGATTTGAGTTCTATGTATATAACTGTTAAAATTTTGGTAAAAAAGTTTATCATTTATAATAATTTTATCCGATTCAAATAAAATTATGCACAATAAAAAAGAGTTATAGTATAAAAAATATTAATAAAAAACAAAATACAACATGAGATGCTCTTATTGTTATGACTATGAGTGGGCAAAAAAAGTTAAGCAACATTGATTGAAGACAGTGGCTGCGATTTACAACGGTCAAAAAAAAAAAGAAAAGTGCGTCATGCATGCACATAACATTGATCACCCAACAGAAAGATGTGGAGTTACTTTTCTACTTAATTATTGAAAAAAAAAAAGAACACTAATCAAAATCAAATTTATTTTTTATTGAAGCATTTGTTCATTGAAGCTTCCGTAATGTTGTGACCCACTTCTGATCTCAGTCGCTACTAAAGTTAACGAGGAGCTAATGAACAACCCAACACGGAAGAATATAATCTAATCCTTTATTTCGTTTCAAGAAGAAGAAAATAGAAAAATGAAATTTTAGAAGAAGCTAAATGCAGGGAATAAGGTTATCTAGAAGATTAACTATAATTTGATTACTGGTGAGGGATTTGGTTCCATCTTCTATATATTCTATGATTCATTTTTGTGTACAGAGACCACCCTTTCGAATCTTCATACCCATGAATTTCCCTGTTTTATGCCTCTATGATTCGATTGAGTTTGGTTTTGCGTCGAAAAGGTATGAAAATGGATCCAACTTTGTAATGTTAATTTCAGCTGCATTGAGATTAACGTGATTTTAACTTAGGATAACACTAATCCTAATTCCAAACGCAGACTTTTACGTGTTCAATTTGAAGAGCCAGAATCAAAATCAAAACTCGAAAGGCATGAACCCGGATTTTACGACGAAATGAAATGAATGTTGAAAACACGACGTCGTTAACACAACTATACAAACATAGACATTACTTTTAATTGTTAATTAAAGCTTCATAGATCAAAATTTATGATTAAAAATTAAGATATTATTAACATCAGTTGTTAGTTAAATAAAAAAGGAACACTTTTAAGTAAATTTTTTATTATGTTCAAAATATAAAAATATTTTTTATTCATTTTTATTATAAATTATATATTTTTTGTTTCTTTAATTTCAGCTCTTAAGGGTATATTAAAATAAAATGAAAGATTTGTTAGAACCTCAAATTCAATATTTGATAAACACCTCCTTGTTATTTTTATTCGTTTATTTAGACAGAAAACGTACATTGAAATATAATCATTATTTTAATCTTTCTAAAAATTATTCTTTAGTTCACTATTTTATCCTTTATAATATTTATGTTCATCTTTCTTTATTCATTATTATATCTTTTATTATTCATTAAACAAACACGAGGAAATAATTGATAAAATTATATCCCTTCTATTTTTTTTATTTATCACAATATTTTTTAAGTATATTAATAATCGAATTAGTATAATTATTTGCATTAAGATTGTTCTATAATTTTTATTATATTATTAATTTATTTTTTCAGTTAAATTCTATTGTTAATTAATATTATTGTAAAGGATAAAAATATATTAAAGAAAAAGTAATGAATTTTATCTTCAAATTTAAAAATAAAAAATAAAAGGATTAATTAATTTTTTAAATTCATAAATGAATAGATATATAAAAACAATTTTTTTTTATAAAAACTATTACAACTACCCTAAAAGCATTAGTTAAAGAATCAGAAGTAAAACATTTTCATAGAGAATATTATTAATTTACTTCTAACGTAATTTTCAATACATTTTAATATAGTTTTTAAAAAAACTTTTTTAGTTTTGATTCCTTACCTAACATTCTCAATAAGATCCCTTCTTTGTTTTATTTAAATAGTAAAAGTGTAAGTCAACTTTTAAATTAGTTTTTAAATTTATATGCATCAAATATATTGGTTCATAATTTTTTAAAAATTATAAATTTATTTTTAAGATTATAAATTATCAAATAATCTCATTTTTCTATATCATAATTTATTAATAATTTTTAACTAGTATATTGATTAATTTACATAATCAAAATATTCTTTTAACTCAGATTAATTTACATGATCAAAACATTCTTTTAATTTTTAATGTATTTCTCTTTTGTATTTATATTATTTTTCAGATATCAACATGTATGATTATTATAAAAGTTAGGAGATAATATGTCTAATTTTTTACAAAATTAAAAATTACCCATTAAATTTTTATATTTATCACAAGCATAATTATAGATCATTTTATCATCTTTTATCATCATTTATAAACAATAATGCGTAAAGAAATAATTTTTTTTTTTGAAGTTGAGGGGAGTAAAATTTTGTGGTAGTGAAAATGATTCTATAACTATAGCAGGATATATCATCATTATCAAATTCACATGGTGAATATTTTAAAAAAAATAAAAATTTGGGATGATGAAGGATTTCAATGAAATTAGGTACAGTGGATAATGGTGATGTCAGAATAATGTGATAAATTTTAATGTGAAATTTGTAAAAAAAAAATTAATAATAAAGATAACTTGCAAAATTTTCACTTAAAATTTCAATTTGTAGTGAGAAAGAATAATAACGCAACAATAAATAATTTATTCTTTTAATTAATCATATGAAGATCTAAGATTATATTTGTTAAGAAGATAAAGATTTAATGAAAAATTTTTGATTTTATAAAAAGTAAGCACATTCATTCCTAACTTTTATAAGAATCGAGCACATCAATATTTAAAAATTAATATAAATAGAAAAAAACGATACAATGTATTTTTGACATATAAACAATCATATATATCACTTAATATAACATATTATAAATTATATTAATGATAGTTGGATAGAAAAATTAATTTAATTGACGATTTTTAATTTTAGATTAATATATTTAACACATAATTTTAAAAATTAATTTAAAAATTTGTTCATTAAAAACATTTTTTTATTTTTTACCATTTAATTTTTTTTTATCATTTTAAAAGTTTAAGACAGAATATTATTTTTCTTCATTATATTTTTATTTTTTATAATAATATTAATTAATAAAAAGGTTAAATATATAATATAATTATATAACAATTTTAGTATAAAATAAAATATTAATTAATTTTTTAATATATAAAATAATATTAAATAACAAATAAAAATAATAAATAGAATAATAACTATTTGATAAAAACATCATTAAAATTCTGATAAACTATAATAGATTATGTTTAATTTATTTTGAAACTGTAATAATATAATTATTTATTATTATTTTAATTTATATATTTTGTTTTTTTATTTTTACTTATGTTTTAGTTTTTTAAAAATCTGACATTAATTTATATTTTTATAATTATATTATCTATTATTATAAATGATTACTTAACAATAACTACTATAATTATATTTCTCATTTATATCTACTTTTTTACTATCACCTCCATGGGAATTTGTAAACAAAACACGCAATACATGTTAAATTATTAGTTTGGGTTTATAGGGTTAAAATAAAATAAATTAAATAGGTGAAGTAGAAAAAAAGGGCATTTAATTAAGATATAATAAAAGACAATTATTAACATTCACTCTTAATATTTGTTTTAAATATTTAAAAGTAATAAATTTTTATTTTAAAAGTAGTACCTTCCTTTTTTATTTGTCATTATTTAAAAATATTTATTTTTATTTATTAATTTAAAAATTTAAAACAAAATTTATTATTATTATTTTATTATACTCTTACTCTTCATAAGAAAATTAATAAATAAGAGAGTTTGAGAGTATAATCTAAAGTTAAATAACAATTTCAACATAAATAATGATATTAATTCACTTTCTTGATCTATAAAATAATATTAAATAAAAAAATATTTGTTACGTAAAAATATAAAAAATATAATAACTTTTTAATAAAAATTTACTTCTTTTACATACTTAAAATTAACATCAAGAAATAATATTAACAAAACTAATCGTAAAACCATACATCAAATTAACGATTTTTTAGTCCAAATGTATAACGTTAAATAACAAAAGATATGAAATGGATGGAATACAAATCTTCTTTTGGTACATGAGTACTATAATAAGTTTAAGGTGCTTTCTACGGTACCTTTGAAAATCAGAGGGTTTGGTACCCCTTCCCCCAAAAACCAGTAACATGATAACACGTGTCATTATATATTATTATTTAATGTTTTACATAAATAAACCTCAAACCCTAAACCCTAAACCCCAAACCCTAAACCCTAAACCCTAAATCCTAAACCCTAAACCCTATATGATGCCACGTGTCATCATATTAATGGTTTTTTGGGGCAAGGGGTACCAAACCCCCTGAATTTCAATGGTAACGTAGAAAAAACCTAAGTTTAATCATTATATTACAGGTATATCCTGTAAAAGAAAAAGATGCGATTACGATTTAGCACCAGTGACCTAATTGGATGGTTACAACCATAGTTGTAATTGTTTTTTTGTAGTCATAATTGTAATTGTTTTTACATTTTTTTTCCTGATCCTTAAAAGATGTAAAATAGAAAAATAATAAATATAAAGAAGAATATGATACCAAAAATTAAAAATGGATGTTATTAATTTCTATATAAGTGAAAAAAGGTGAAAAAATAAGAAAAAAGTATTGATTATTTTCCTAAAAAAAAAAGGTGGGAAAGAAAGATCTGGTGTATGAAACCTTGACCATCAAGGTAATGGCTATTTCAGTAGCATTATGAGGGAATCTTGAAAGTGATTGCCATTCTGCTTTTAATTATTCCAATTAGTGATGTATTGTGACTTTAAACCAATTGAAAAGCTAACTGGTAACTACATTTTGCATAAGTTCACGCTTTCCAAGGTCTTTTCTGCTAAACAGGAGATTATCCTCTACACTAATAATAGCTTATACGCACATTCCCTATGGCCATGTGGATGTTCTCCCTCAGCTGACACTTCAAATTAAAGCATTAAACTTGTAATTGCAATGCTTGAAACGAAATCCAATAGACAACTCGATAAAGTCTGTGGCTAGGGAGAAAGAACGCCTTTGAGAAATTTGCAATTTGTTGGCTATGAACTTGTGGGTGAACTGAAATGGGAAAATCTAAATGAGAGGCTACCACATACTAATTAGCATCCATAGGGATTAATGACATGCCAAAATTGGTATTTTTCAGAGTTGCCCATGATGGACCAAATTCTATCTTCCCCACCCGTTTGGCTGTTTGTCTAGTATGGTAATGGCGTTTGCATGGCAAAATAAATTTTCCCATCTAGAAAAATTTCCTCATAGCATTTTTTTTTTTACCAATTTACGGTGATAGAAAGTTAGTACGAACATGTTAAGTGATAAATCATTTAGGGTTTTTTGGATTGAAAAAGTGTTTTTGTTTTTGTTTTTATTTTCACTTTTAATTATAAAATTATTTTATTTTAATTTTGTTTTTTATTTTAAAAATTTGTATAAATATTTAAAGCAATAAATAAATGAAATAAAGTGACATTTTGATTTGTATTTAATAGTAAAAATAAGAAATGAAAACGAAACATTTTCTCAAAGTGAACAGTCTCTTTGTTTTCTTTAAATAATATTTTGAATTAAAATGTTGCAGCTATTAAAAAAATAAACATAATGATAATTTTAGTTTCTTAAATAAATGTATTCAACTTGATCTAGATTAGTAAGACTTCATTGTAACTTTGGGAACAAAAACAGTGAGTTAATTAATTGTGTGTTATGTACACTTTATATGTTGTTTTTAAGTTGTCACAAAAAATATATATTAATTTTAAGGTGGAAATAAGTTTAAAGTGTAATTAATCTTCTATTAATGAATATATCATAATCTAGCATGCTTTCGATCCCTTTGCAATTCCCCCACAACGATTGTATAAGTATAACACGTTGCGCCCAAATAAGAAAGTATAGATGGACTTAAATAGGTCATAAAACAGACGGCCCAATAAAAATGTGTTATATGAAAATTTTTAAAAGAAGAGTGTCATGAACCAGAAAAAGAAAGTGACGAATTCAACCAAGCTAATATTCAAAGGTAGGTATTAGAAAGTTAGGGTGGTCGAAACCTCCCATCTATACAATGATGATGCCAATTTTATCTAGCAAAATGAATTATCACCGTTATATTTTCCTTTTTAAGTTTATTTCTGAATCACAAGGAATTGGGGAAGTGAAGTAAAATAGGATTTAGTATTTGATATATTACAAATTTAAACTTTTATTCGTCTTCTCTCATCTCAATAGGGCATTTTTAATAATGTTTCTCATCGCATCAAAATAAATTATGTGAATAATTAATTTTGTCCGTATTTATAAAATTAAAAAAATAATAATAATAAAAAATAATAAAAGATAAACAATTGATTAATAAAAATTAATAAAATAAATAGGGATAAGGGAATTATCTTTTTTGATAGGTAGGGGATAGTGGAAGAGTAGTTAACAGGAAGTGGGACAGTGGAAGAGCAGTTGACGGGAAGTGGGGGAGTGATTATTGCTTAGTGGGATAGTGGCAGAGTACTTTCAGATAATGAGCAAGACATATAAATAAGGGAAACGTATCAGAAAAGGGGACCTACGCTATACACAGATACATCTATCACAGAGATACGCACAGACGTACGTGAGAAAGAACACTGGACATAGGACGTCATACATAGTAAGGAGAGAGCAACAAAGGAGGGCAAATCAGATCCAAGCTTCGAAAACTAGGTAACATTTTTATCCTGTTTTGTTTTGTGGCTTGTTTCCCCAATTCCTAACACGTAGAATATGTCCCTAATGTTCATTCGTTGTCCCCTGTTTGTTTTGTCTCATGTTTCTATCTTTTATTCCTGATGTATAGAATCTATCCCTGATATGCCATACGATACATGTTCCCGATTTCCAAAACTAATATGTGAAATCTCCTAATATCCTACTCAGTTTAAAATTAAATTTGTGAATCCTGATTGATTACTCTTTTTTTTTTTTTCATATGAGGGGTCAAGCGGTGTAAATTGAGCGGTTGATCCACCTTTGATACCGTTTGATTTGTAAGGGTTTATTGAATAGCCATTTGCTACCTTGAACCCTATGCATTTCCTTTAAAAAATTAAAAAAAAAGGAGGGGTTTATTAACAATACAAATCAATAAAAATAGTTTTTACTTGAGTGAAATAAATTTTTTTGAAAGTTAATGGTATACGTGCATAATTAATTAGGAGGTAACCATTTTAATGGACGTCATAGGGTGCTAGTACCTTCCCTATGCGTAAATAACTCCCGAACCCAAACTGGTTTCAAAGATCATACTTTTTAAGTTTTTCCAAAATTTTCTTTAATAAATTTTGGTGGCGACTCCTCTGTTTTTCTAATTAAAAGCTTTTGTTCGTCGTCCCGTCGTGATCTCGGTTGCGACAGATGGCGACTCCACTGGGGATTTTGTGAGAGTTAAGCCTAATCTGATTAATTGTGCATGTTCCCTCTAACTTTATTTTTATTTATTTCACTCTTTTTCATTTTTATGTAAATATTGTTTATTCTTTTCTATCTTGTTCGTGATCATTGTGCTTGTATATATTCAATGTTGTGATTTTTATTTATTTATTTATTTTTTGTTCGTATTCGTTGTTTTTGTATATATTCAATGTGATTTTTCCTCTCGTGCTCGTTGTGTTTGTATATATTCACTACTGTGAATCATAGGGTGTTTGTATATACTCAATGCTGTGAACCACAGGGTAGAAGACTTTCTGCTGTATATTCTTGGTTGCTTGTTTGTGTTGCAGGTGGGGTTGGGTAGTTTTAGATTTAAAGGTTTGTATGCCCCATTCACACAATTCACTCTCACTTACCTCACACACTTTTTGGGCTCTATACCCGAGCTTGTGCAAGCCTAAGATTAGCGGGTGTCTTGATGGTTGCTATTGAGGGGTTTCATGCCCACTTGGTAACTGTTAAGTCACCACTCAGAGTGTTACTGGTATCATGAGTTAGTCATATTGAGAGGGAATTTCCCTACTTATGACTGGTTCAAGAACTGGGTCCTTGTCTATATGATAAGGGCAATCTGAGGGCCATGATAAACTGTGAGGTGTCTAGATCTACCCATGAAACCATGCACATAGAAAGAATTAAGAAACCTTCCAAAGTTAGGACATGAACATTAGTAATATCTTTCCTTAGTTTTTCACCTAAAACAGGACACATGGGAGCATGTTTCTTTCTCTTTATCTTGCACATGTATATTCACATCTCATCATATTATAACATATGAGCATAGCCAATCAATCACATCATTATCATCATTTTTTCATCGAAAATAATACTAAATTTTTAAATTTGGACATGAATCTCAATCATAAATTTTTATTTTTATTTATTTTTTATTTTTTATTTTTAAATTGAAAATATATTCAATTTTTTTTTTGGCTTTAAGAAAAAATAAAAAAATTCATGCATTTTTTGGACATTTAGAAAAAAGGAAATAAAAATAACATGTTCGTTAATTTCTTTTTATAAATATGTTATCACATGTATACATAAAAATCGCATGTTAGGTACATTCAGTTGGGCTTTTCGAAAAAAAAAACATTTTTGAACATTTAGAAAAAAAAAATAACACGTTCATGCATTTTCTAAAAAAAATCACATCCTAGGTATATCCAGTTTTTGTTTCAGTTGGGCTATTCGAAAAAAAAACTTTTCTGAACACGTTCATGCATTTTCTTAAAAAAAAATCACATTATAGGTATATTCAGCTTTTATTTGAGTTGGGCCTTTTGAAAAATAAAAAAAAATTCTAAACATTTAGGAAAAAAATAAATAACACGTTCATGCATTTTCTTTAAAAAAAAAATTTACATCCTAGGTGTATTCATTTTTTATTTTAGATAGGCTTTCAGAAAAAATAAAAATTTCATGTATTTTTTTATTTTTTTTATTTTATTTTATTTTATTTTTTTACATTTAAATATAAAAAAACAAAATAACATGTTCATACATTTTTCGCACGGACTTTTAGAAAATAAAAAAAATGATGCATTGTTTTTATATTTAGATAAACAAAAAAACAAAAATAACATGTCATGCATTTTTTTTCTCACATTTATAAATAAAAAATCACATGTTTGGATATATTTTTGTTTTTCTTCTTTTGTGTTTTAGCTTGACTTTTAGAAAATAAAAAATGTTATGCATTTTTTTTTCTTTTTGAATACTTAGATAAACAAAAAACAAAAATAACATATTCATACATTTTTCTTTCACATTTATAAATCACATATTTAGATACATTTTTGTGTTTATTTGGGTTTTTAGAAAAAAATTATACGTTTTTTATTTTTTAGATAAACAAAAAAATAAAAATAACACATTCATACAAAAAATTATATATTAGGTGCGTTCATTTTTTTGGACTTTTAAAAAAAATAATAATCATATAGGCTCATGCATTGTTTTCTTTTTGGATATTTAAAAAAAAATATAAAAATAACATGTTCATCCTCCTTTTTAGAATTAATTTTTTTTATCACATTTCTACATAAAAAATAAAAAAAATCATACATTTATCATGTTTCAGTTGGGTTTTTAATAAAAAGAAAATTTATTAAAAAAATTAATAAAAAAAAAACTTCGATATAGGTCCATGCATTTTTTAACATGTTCATAAAAGCTTACGCATAATATCTTAGGCATATAGGTTCATGCATATTTTACACATGGCATTGCATCATTTATCTATTCCTTGTTATTCTTCCTTTTTCTCTTGCCTTTATTTTCTTTGACTTACTTAACCATTTTACTTTTTTGGGAAAGATTTAATAGCGTTCAAATGAAAGAAGTTCAAGGTTGTACTAGCAATGTATATGACCAAATGAGAAACATTAGAATTACTGCACAAATCAATGATCTTCAAAAGGTGAATGCAGCTTGCAAGAAAATGACCAAAGAAGCTTGTGTAAACTTTAAGAAGAAATATGGTTCGCTTCTGGATTTATTATCCATTACAGTAGAAGCACCTGTGTTGAGTGCCTTGGCTCAGTTCTGGAATTCAAACCTCAAATGTCTACAATTGCCTGGTTTGGATCGAGTGCCCACTATAGAAGAGTATGAGATGATGTTGAGGATACCATGTAACGAGAAAGCTGGGGTGTATCTCTATAAAGGAAATCGTGTAGGAGGGAAGAAAATAGCTAAGATGATTGGCTTGCAGCCAGATCAAGCAGAAATTGAGAAGACCGCCTGGAAGAAGTCGTTGTTTGAAGATCACTTGGAAAGACAAGCCAAGCTAGGAAATTGGGAGAACTTCAACAAGACTCTAGCATTATTAATTTATAGGCTGGTTCTATTCCCATTCAAACTAGGCATGGTTGACCAAGAAGCCATGGATGTGTTTCATCAGTGGGAAACACATGGGGCAAATCCTATTCCAGCCATCTTAGCAGAGACATTGTTTTCCATGGAGGTATGCCGTCACAAGAATGGAGGGACTCTGCGATGTTGTGCGCATCTCCTATATATTTGGATTATGACTCACCTGTATGCGGCCAATCATATGGGTCCTATGCCAGATCCTTTGAAAAGCTTTAGTCGCATCCCGATTAAGAAGCAAGAAGCTCGTGCGTGGAAGGAAGACTTCCTGAAGTTCAGTCCAGAGCACTTCCCGTGGGTATGTCCTTGGTATCACCCTAAAGATACCATTCTCTGTTGCGGGAAATTTTCCAATGTTCGATTAATGGGACCTCGATAGTGTATAACCTACACTCCGGTTATAGCCCTTAGGCAGCTTAAATGGACTCAGGTCGTCCCTAGAAGTGAAGAGCTGGATGGGTGGAGTTTTCAATATGGTGCGGACAACACTAATGAGTTACAAGAGGAAGTCAGAACTGCTTGGGAGCATATAAGAAGGAAAGGAGAAAGAGAACTTGGAAAACCACGTGTAACTGTTTCGGCTGAGTATAAGAAGTGGAGGGAGTCGAGAAGAGCATGTGATCCAACCTTTAACAAGATCCCACATAAGGGGGCATCACCCCAAGAGTCAAGCCCAGAAATCGTTTCCTTAACCTCTCAATTAGAAACCATGAAAGCACAACTGAGGTTGGTGGAAGAAAGAGAGGCACAGGCTAGAGCAGAAGTGGAAGTTCTCAAGAGACAATGTGCAAAGAAAGACATGGAAATAGCCCATCTGAAAGAAGAGTGTATTCACATTCATGATGATCGTGGTAGTGCAAAAAAGGCAAGAAAGGAGAAAGAAAAGAAAACAGATATCACCTTAACTGAACTCGAGAATATGCATGGCATAATTAAGAAGATGGAAAAGGAGATGACCATGATTCAGATTGAAAAGGAACAATGGGAAACAGAAAAATGCATACAAGAGAAGAAGGTAGAAGTCATGCGGGGCGATCTAACCGCAACACGTGATGAAGCGACCAAATGGAGAAATCTAGTGGGTGACCAGCTTGCTGCACTAGCAAAAGCTAACCAGAACCAGGAAAGACTAAGGAAGGAGCTTGAGCAATTGACACAGGAGCAAGAGAAGTTCAAATCCAAAGTTCAAAAGCTTGAAAGTGAAGAGAACGAATTAGTGAAAGAATGAAAATCGTTTGTAGCATACTACAAAGAGGAAAGGAATCGATGGAAAAAGAAATGTCAAGATATGACTTATTGTGTCTAACACCATACTGCGTAATTGGCCGGCTATTTTCAAGGTGCAATAGAAGAAATTGGTATAAAGGATCTCCCTCAGCAAACCTATGAGCTGATGAAATATTGTGAGAAGCTAACTAGGAGTTATAGGTGAATGAAATCATTGATGTAATGTTGCATGACAACTCGTTCCTAACTACTTTGTATTATTCCTCACATTGTCAATCAAATAAAGTGATATTTTGATGTTCCACTTCGTTTGTTGGCTGCTTTGGTCAAGATCCTATCCATTGAGGAGTGAATACTTCCTTGGATTAGGCGTCAACCATGTCTTCATCTGGAGACGAGTGGTCCTGGATCGAAGATATGAGTTACTTTGCTTGTTGGTTGCTTTGGTCAAGACCCTATCCATTGAGGAGTGAATACTCCTTTGGATTAGGCGTCAACCATGTCTTCATCTTGAGACGAGTGGTCCTTGATTGAAGATATGAGTTACTTTGCTTGTTGGTTGCTTTGGTCAAGACCCTATCCATTGAGGAGTGAATACTCCCTTGGATTAGGCGTCAACCATGTCTTCATTTTGAGATGAGTGGTCCCTGATTGAAGATATGAGTCACAAACTGCATTGCTAGTTGACAAAGACCCCACCTATTGAGGAGTGAATACTCCCTTAGGTTGAGTGTCAACCACACTTCCATCTCGAGACGAGTGGTCCTTGAATAGAAGTGTGGGGAACTTCCATAACTTTTGAATGCTCAAATGAAATTATTCCCTCATTAACCTTTATTTTTTCTTTACATACTAACATCATGTTTCCATACTAGATAAAAGAAAAATAACAAAGCAGGCAAGTTGTTCCTCCGACATCCCTACAGAACTCGCTCGCAATCCAAGATCATGGATGAGTTAGAACAACAGAATGAAGAATTGAGGAGTGAGCTCAACCAACTAAAGGAGCAGATGGCACTGGTCCTAGGAGCTTTGCGACCTTTGGAAAAGAAAGACTCTGAACAGACCCCCCAGGCTCAGTCAAAGACACCACTCACTTTGCATTACAACAAACCTGTGCAAGAACATGTCGATTCTCAAGAGGACCAATGGCCAGAATATGACCTTCCCCCTGGTTATGTAGCCCCAGAAGCTGAGGCCGACCCGCGGTCCACTCAAGCCCATCCAGTTAATCCAAGACTGGCCACAAGAACTCCTGAAGCACCTTCCAAGTTTAACGCACAAGCCACCCTGCAATCTCAGCTTAATCTCCACCAAGGCACGGAAAAGTTTAATCAACTTAACCCCTGTGAGCAAGGAAAATTACAGATGTTAGAGGCGAGACTACGAGCTGTAGAAGGTAGTAGCTACAACATCGGAGCAGCTGCAGATCTTTGCCTTGTTCTTGATGTAGTTATACCTCCAAAGTTTAAAGTGCCAGAGTTTGATAGTTTAACTGGGGCAGCTTCAAGTTGGTACATGCACCTTGAGCGTTCCCATATTCGTTGCTGGAAGGATTTGGCCGATGCTTTCCTCAAACAGTACAAATACAATATCGACATGGCACCAGACCGATGGAATTGCAAAGCATGTCAAAAAAGGATCAAGAGTCGTTCAAGGAGTATGCTCAAAGATGGAGAAAATTAGCAGCTCAAGTGGAATCCCCATTGTCTGATAAAGAAATGGTAGCATTGTTTATTGATACACTACGGGCACCTTTCTATGATAGGATGATTGGAAGCATCTCCTCAAATTTCTCTGACATAGTCATCATCGGAGAAAGAGTCGAGAATGGTCTGAAGAGTGGAAAGATTGCTCATATTCCTTCAGGAACGAACACTGCAAAAAAACCCTCAACTGGATCAGTGAAGAAGAAGGAAGGAGAAGCCAATGCAGTAACATTTCAACCTCCTAGGGGCCCCATCTTTCAACCTCCTAGGGGCCCCATCTTTCAACCTCCTCATCTCCAACCAACCTACAACCCCCCTCATATGCCTTACCCACATATCACCACCATCTCACAAAATCCATACCCTCAATCTCACCTTTCAATCCCACCCATTCCATCCAACTCACCCTCTATAAGGCCACCCCAATTCAATCAACCATGGAACAAAAACCCAAACCACCAAAGTAGTCCTAGCAACCAAGGTAGGAGTCCAGTCCAATTCGACCCAATCCCCATGTCTTACACAGAACTACTACCTCAGCTCATCCAAAATTTCCTAGTAGTACCTCGCCCAATGAGACCAATAGAACCACCTTATCCTAGGGGGTATGATCCAAATGCAAAATATGATTACCATGCAGGTGCTATCGGTCATTCAACTGAAAATTGTCGAGCATTAAAATCCAAGGTGCAAGAACTGATTAATGCAAAGTGGTTGAACTTCAAAGCGGACACTCCCAATGTTGGAAGCAATCCTCTACCAGGGCACGAAGGGCCATCGATTAACTTTATTAAAGATGAAAGACCACCCTTGAGAAATAAGGTAGAAGATGTCAAAACTCCATTGAAGTTCATCTTTGCTGAGATGCACAAGTTCGGTATGGTCAGGGAAAATTCTGAAGAGAATGATAGTTGTGGATTACACCCGGGTGCAGATCACTCAATACAAGAGTGTGATGTCTTCAAGTTGATTCTGCAAGACCTAATGGACAAACAATTGGTACAAGTGGGTCATCTTAGAGGGGACAACAGTGTGTCGGTAGTTGACGATTCAACTTCAGGCTTACCAAGACCCTTGACTATCTATTACACCAGTACTCCTACCATTCCAACCTCGGGTAAGCCAAAACCTATCACAATTCAAATTCCAACAGCTTTTCCTTATAAAAGCAACAAAGCAGTACCTTGGAGATATGGGTTCGAGGTGAGTACTGATGATACCAAAGATGACTTACAAAAGGATACTGATTTAGGGGATTATGAGATTACCAATATTGCCGGGGTCGGCGGTATGACTCGAACTGGTCGAATTTACACTCCCGAAGAGCTTAGAGTCAAACCGATTGTCATAACCGTAATTACGACGAGACGACGGACTCGCTAAATTTTGAAATGAATTTTAATTTGATTGTGGAGCCGCCACCAAATTTTTGTTTTAAGGGAAAAGATTTGGAAAAACCCTAACTCAAGGATGAGATTCGAAGTTCGGGAGTCGGTTACGAGTAAGGAAGGTATTAGGCACCCTACTCGTCCGTTCCAAAGAACGGTACCCTTAAACTGAGTGTGTGATATTTTGAAAACTGTTTGATCCCTTAAAATAGAATAGAAAATAAGTAGGTTTATAGAAAATAACCTGACAGGACTTGATCCTGCTCCTACGTATTCCCCGGTGCAATGGGAAACTCAAGGCTTACGTAGTTCTGGTTAAGAGACTTGATCTCTAAAAGGAATACAGAGTGATTTTTTAAAGAAAAAGACGTTTTAATAGAAATCTATTGGAAAAGATTAAAACAGACGTTTTTTACAAGATTTTATTGAAAGTAATAATTTTCAAAAATTCATGCTTGTGAGATCCTAAATCGTCGTAAGCCGTATTCGGATCCCACACGAATTAAAACACAACACGGTAGAGAATGCTACTCGTTCGCGTCAAAACCCGTTTACATGAATTTCGAAAAATTAAAACAGACGTTTTTTTTATAAGATTTTATTGAAAGTAAAAAAATTTCCAAAAATTCATACTTGTGAGATCCTAAATCGTCGTAAGCCGTATTTGGATCCCACACGAATTAAAACATGACACGGTAGAGAACGCTACTCGTTCGCGTCAAAACCCGTTTACATGAATTTCGAAAAATTAAAACAGACGTCTTTTATAAGATTTTATTGAAAGTAAAAAATTTCCAAAAATTCATACTTGTGAGATCCTAAATCGTCGTAAGCCGTATTTGGATCCCACACGAATTAAAACACGACACGGTAGAGAACGCTACTCGTTCGCGTCAAAACCCGTTTACATGAATTTCGAAAAATTAAAACAGACGTCTTTTATAAGATTTTATTGAAAGTAAAAATTTTCAAAAATTCATGCTTGTGAGATCCTAAATCGTCGTAAGCCGTATTTGGATCCCACACGAATTAAAACACGACACGGTAGAGAATGCTACTCGTTCGCGTCAGAACCCGTTTACATGAATTTCGAAAAATTAAAAGAGACGTTTTTTTTTTTTTATAAGATTTTATTGAAAGTAAAAATTTCCAAAAATTCATGCTTGTGAGATCCTAAATCGTCGTAAGCCGTATTTGGATCCCACACGAATTAAAACACGACACGGTAGAGAATGCTACTCGTTCGCGTCAAAACCCGTTTACATGAATTTTGAAAAATTAAAACAGACGTCTTTTATAAGATTTTATTGAAAGTAAAAAAATTTCCAAAAATTCATGCTTGTGAGATCCTAAATCGTCGTAAGCCGTATTTGGATCCCACACGAATTAAAACACGACACGGTAGAGAATGCTACTCGTTCGCGTCAAAACCCGTTTACATGAATTTCGAAAAATTAAAACAGACGTTTTTTTTTTATAAGATTTTATTGAAAGTAAAAATTTCCAAAAATTCATGCTTGTGAGATCCTAAATCGTCGTAAGCCGTATTTGGATCCCACACGAATTAAAACACGACACGGTAGAGAACGCTACTCGTTCGCGTTAGAACCCGTTTACATGAATTTTGAAAGAATAAAAGCTACCAGAAATTTGAGTTAGAGAGTGAATTAAAAATGTTTGAGACAAAGGCTTAGTGAAAACAGAATCGTGAATCAGAAATTTAAAATGAGAAAGCGCAATAATATATTCTCTAATTACTTGTTTGGTATAAAATCTACTATTTCTCTTAGTCTTCCGAGTTTATCCGAAATGCCATTGTACATGTAGAATGGTGCTTAAATTTGTTATTCTTCTTTTAGTTTGTCTTAAACATACAGGGATAATCAAAAGTAACTTAGTAACTAGACTGACCCTTCTTAAATCAGAACAAAGCAATCTGAACTAGATGCAGAGCTTATTATATCACTTTGGCCTTGATTTAAGAATCTATTATCAATGCTAAGTCAAAGAAACCTAGTTGAAGGACACACCCTGGTTGGCCAAAGCTTTATGTACAGGAAATGATTTCTGCAGCTAAAAGAACTAAACTCTTCTTGTAACTCCTAGATTTAAGACGCAGAGAAATCAGAGGTCTACTCATAAGTTAAATGCAAGGCCGTGTGGTAATAAGCCTCACCTTCAAACACTTATTCTGCATAATCCTTTAAGAAGCAGAGAAATCAGAACAGATTTGCCAAATTGGTTCCAGATTTAAAAGGCAGAGAAATCAAAGGGAACTTGCTGAGTGCAAGGTTGTGTGGCTCATTTCTGACTTAATCAGGCCCAAGGTTAGGTTCACTTTATTAACAGCAATGCTCCTAGCTTCCAGATTTCATAAGATTAAGGTAGGTATGTGTAACAATCTAAGTCTCAACAGAACTCAGAATCTGGTTGCTGATTCATGGACTACCTTGATCAAGACTGAAACCAGCTAGGGAAACTGAGATTGGACTGGACCTCTGATCTCAGGCTTTTGTGCTGACTCAAAGTTATCAGTTTCAGTCCCTAAAGTCAGGCTTCTATAGGTTAGCCTAGTTCTTGCTTGACCCAGAAAGACGCATGGATTTATTCCCTGCCCTGGCCAAGTATACAACGAAATCTTGATCTGCTACTAGTGCTGATCTAACTACCCGGACTGGAATTTCTAATGTACTGAACCAAAGCTTTCAAATTTACCTTAATCATTGTTGCACTCCAATAACTATGTTAATAGGATCTAAAATCTTAATTTCAGATTTGGGGTTCCACCAGAGCTCCACAACCATGCTAATCAGAGGTCCTGGACTCTGAGGCTGTTTATCAAGATACTATTGTGTGCTCCAACTAGACCTCTCATGAAAATCTGTATTGGCTATTCCCATATGGTGTCTTAGGCTGGCTAGGGGCTTAACTCTGTATTCCTAATTAAGATGCCTTCAAGCTGAATCAGGTCTATCACCCCAAGGTTGATCTAAACCTGATTGAGGTGGGTTCATAAGACCTAAGAAGTGAAACTGGGCAAGGGGAACCTGTTGCTGGCCAAAGGTGCTGCAACAGATTCTGGTTTTATCAGAAAACTGTTCCTTAACTCTCAAGCAAGGCAGAATGAATGATTGTGGCCTTTCTGTTCTTGCTACCCATAGTCTGATAATGTCCAGCCCATGATTAGCCTAATGTTTATGATGAATCTAGGCGAAGAAATAGAAATTAACTATGGTATCATGTGTTATTCCTAGTTCTGTCTATGTGTTGCCTTCAACTTCTTTCGTTAACCCTTAATGTGACTCTTATATGCCTGACAACTCTTCTTAAATGGAGTTCCATCATTTTCAGATTCAGACTAATGTCTAGGATAGGCTCACTTACTGATTGGATTGAAATCTGATTGACTATTCGATCTATCACAGAGGCAGGTAGCCAGACCTGATACAGTGGCTAATAACACAGAAGCTAATCCCTTGAGATGAGGCAATGTTAATAGCCGCTTAACAAAATAATGTGAAACCAATAAAGAGTAAAAAAATTAGGAGCTAATGCTGGTAGGTTTCAGTGCAGGGAACCAGAATCCATCCTAACACAGTATCCATAGGCAGAATTTCATTCATGGCCTGGTGTGTATTTCAGATTCTTGCCAAATACAAGTTCAAAGCTCAACATATCAAACGCCAGTACTATAACTTTAAGAAACAGACCGCACAGTGTTCTGAACTTATGCAGAAAACAAAACTTTCAAGTACCTATTATAACCCAGAATTAGGCCTTGAGGCTCCTAGGCTCACCTAGCATGTTTAATTCACAAATGTACCTGAGGACTTTAGTAAACCAGTTTTTTTAAATCATAGGCAGGTTGCTAACCTCCACAAAGGCCTTATATCCAACACATAACTACCCTATTCAACACCTGTTTTCTCATGCATGCATCTACATATAGAAAGGGTCAGGGCTCATTAAAAACCTTATTTACTAACATTCCTCAACATGTTGTGCTAAAATCTTTACTGGTTTTTCAGATTTAAATCAGTAACACACCAAATGCAATCCTTGGTGTCTTCTTTTCAATTTTCTGAGTTAACTAGTTGCCTATTTAGCAATGGAGCAGCAGAGTATATGGCCAAGCATTGTAATTACAGTTATGACACTTTCCAAATGGTTCCTAGCCTACCAAACCAGGCATTTCTACCATTCTACTTCAGTTCTCATTTTGCTCAAGGTTTCTGTTCAAAACCTTAGAAATGTATGGTCAAGCCTAGTTTAGGATTCTCTGAAAGTGATCCAGAAATACTCTACCTATCAGGTCTGAATCTCTAACTGCACCCAATATTCAGTTTCAAATACTATTACCCCTGCCAAATGTGTATACTTTAACTGACTATAATTAAAAGTCTGTTTTGCTGCAACTGTGATTTTCAAAAAAAAAAAACTGCAATTCTGAGAATCTCCCTAGACTTTCAGCTTAAATATCCCAAGTCAGCTACTGCATAGGTCACTCACTCAGAGAAAAGCAACCCGGTTTGTCAAAGACTTATGGAGAATACATGGTCTCTAACTACTGGTTATTCTCCTTGACCAAAACTAAAATCAGATTTGGGACTTAAGGCCACTGCAAACCAGATCTTCAGTTCTTGAGCTATCATCTCTTGGACTCATTTGATCTCTATTCCAATCCAAGCTCTATTAATGGATGTTAGTTCACTAGTTCAGAAAAAAAAAAAAATTCCTTCTATGGTTTGCCTCACCAATGGTTTATGTCAGGGTAAGTTGGTGTCTGGCCATTGGCACCAATTGACATGAATCTGATAGGAAGTTTCAGACCAGCTTATGCTTGACCCTAAGTCTAGCTGAGGTGATCAAGAACCCTATGTTCATAGCTGTGTGCCATAATGAAAACAATATCAGAAGTCTGCTCCAGAAACAGAACTCCTGGCACCTATTGCAGACCCAGATACCTGATCACTGCTACTAGTTGATTATAAAGCTAGTCCAAGCCAAAAGGGTATTAGGAATCCAAATCTGTCTTTGTTTTTAACTAAGGCCAGGACCAGATCAGTCTACTACCTGTGCCACTTAGAGATCCTAAATCACTTTTGCTAATCTCTGCCATTGTGACAAAACTGATTAAGAGAATGACCTAGACCTGTAACTGAAACATATTACAGCAGCTAGCACACTTCACAGCCTATCAACAAGAGGCAGTTCAGTTCTTTCCTACATCATGGTTAATTATATGATTACAAACCCCCCCTAAATGATTTGAAGGTACCAGATCTTAACCATTACTGCAAAGAAACAGAACTGTAACCGTTGTTATTGGGATGATATATTGAGGACTATTTTACAGATTGAACATCAGTATTTGCATAATTTTGCAACTTAAGAAGAAAAGGGCTTGGGTGATAATATTACTCAAGCTAGAGAAATCAACATAGGCAAGTTCCAGACATCACTGTTTAGACCTTTACCTACCCTCCATACTCACGTTTAAAAACTCTTGCTAACCTGTTATTGAAAAGTTCCAGACAATGCATCCACACCTTAACCCCAAAGTTCCCCTAAATGATCCTGAAACCAGAGCAACCAGCTCTTGTGGGGTTGATGACAGTTTGCAGATCACTCAACTTCCTCAAGATAAGCATATCAAAACATAAACTTGACCAGACACCTACTATGTTCTGAAATCTGAGCCTGTGACCTGCTGTTCAGGCCTATTAACCAACTGATTCCAGCTTCTGATACAGGTATGTTGGATTGGAAATATAGAATCAGTAGGCAACATAGTTTCTGCCTCAGTTTTAGAGACTGGAAAGGCAGAAGTGGTCTGATTCCAAGTTCCAATTGAGAATACTGGTTTGAATCCCTATATATGGCTTTTTCTTCATCTAATGGGCTAAACCTGACCTTGTTTTGGTTAATAGCAACCCAAGGTTGGAACCTTAGTGGCTTGCTATCCTAGGCCTGGACAAATGATCCTAAGTTTGGGCAGGTGCCTAGTTGAATAAGGACAAGATCAGAACTTGATTGGTCAGTTAGGTTGGCTGCTAATTCTGATTTTATTTCTGTTACCTGAATTTCTGAATATATGAATAGTTGGCTCCCTTTCAGTCCTTGTCACTGATTTGCACTAGGTGCAGCCTAGGATCATTCATTGTATTCACTAGCAAAGACTAATTTGGCATAATAGAAGACAATTGGATAGCTCTACTTTTGGCTTAAGCCTGACTGAGATAAGTAAGGGATCTGTACTACTTTGTTGGATTTGATTCATTGCATACAGACTAGGAAAGATTAGTTCTGCCAGAATCCTAACTATCAAATGCCATTCACTTCTGATACAATAGCTTCTCATTTTTAGAGTCGGCTTTTGATCTTGACAAGGATTAGGTTCTGATCTAGACGATGACTTGACCATGACGCATTTCAGGGTGAGGTTGAGCCTTGAACTAGCTCACTAAAACTCTTGCAAATAGCACTAACCTGGTTCTGACTGACAGGGGGCAAGCTATGAACAGAGGATGTTTGGGTTCTGCCTAACAGCTTGAGCAGCGCCTATGTTTTGGACCAAATTCAGAGCCTTCCTAAGTTTAAAAGATTTCTTTATTGCCTCGATCAGAACCTCTTTTCCTACCAGTTTCTAGTTTATTTGAGTTTTATACCAGTTTATGAAACTGATTTGCTTAAACACTTGACTCTAACAGGTTGACTGCTACCTATATCGGAATCTCTTGAATAACTTGAAGCTAGGTCTGAACATCAATTAAAATACAGAGGAAGCATAGGCTATGCTAGAGAATTCAAAAATTTATAGTCAAAAGACACTCCCGATGCTATTTAGGGACTGAACCATAACAATCAAATACAGGTATTAAGCATTCATTGATTTATCAATAAGCTTTGATTTTAAATCTCAACCAACGCATGTAGCCTAGTTAACTGAATCAGAATTCACAGCAAGTATTGCACATCATTCAGGCCTCTTATTCATTATGAATTCTACCTATTTAAGGCTTAAACATAGTGTAGAGAGGATAAAAAACTGTAGAGATATGAGAGGGACAAAAATGTGAGCCTACCTGGAAGTAGATCAACAACAAAAAAAATGGAGGAAGCTTTTACAATTCCACCAAAAGACGCAGGGAGGAGTTGAAGGAAGCGAAGAATAGAAGCTAAATCTTCCTCCGCAGGTGGAGATAATCCGGAGGAGTAGAGAGCTAACAGAAGAAGGATTCTCCCAGGGAAATTCAGTGAGCTCAGAGCAATTCTTCAAGGCGAGAGAGAAAACTTGGAGTATCAGAGCAAAAACTAACAGAATTCCAGAGAGCCCAATTTTCCGAAAATGCCACCCCCCTCTTTTTCTTTCCAAATTCCCTTTATACCCCTTACTTAACCATGGTCTCTTAACTCTAAGGAAGTTAGTTTCTAACCCTAGGCTAACTAACTCCTTAACCAACTCTCAACTAACCTAACTGAATTTTGTTTTTTTTTTTTTGTTTGTTTGTTTGTTGTTGTTGTTTTTTTTAGCTTTTATTTGTCTATTATTTTTCTGCTAATTTGTTCAATTTTGCAACTCCTTTTCTTTTCTTTTGACCATTTGAGCTTAAGTTATATTAATTAAGGGAGATTTTTATCCGGACAAAAATTGGTGCTCACACCGATGAATGAGACTGAGAAAGAAAAAGGAAAAGGAAGGCATGTGGTCGACCAGGAAGCTGCAGAGAGGAAAGAACAAAAAGGAGAACTATCAGATGAAGAAGTGTATGAGTTTTTAAAGCTCGAGAAACAAAGTGAGTACACAGTGATTGATCAACTGAACCGAGTTCCAGCTAAAATATCACTTCTATCCTTGATGATGAACTCAGAGCCTCACAGGAAATCATTGTTAAAAATATTGAATGAGGCTCATGTCGTCCATAATATATCAGTGGAAAAATTCGAAGGTATTGTCGGTAATATCACCGCCAATAATTACCTTACTTTTACTGATGATGAGATACCAGTGGAAGGAGCAGGACACAATAAGGCTTTACACATATCAGTGAAGTGCATGGACCACATTATGGCCAGAGTTTTAATCGATAACGGTTCCTCATTGAATGTAATGCCAAGAGCAACACTCGCAAAACTACCATTTGACATGTCGCATATGAAACCGAGTACCATGGTAGTCCGGGCATTTGATGGATCTCGCAGAGAAGTGATAGGAGAGATAAGCCTACCTGTTCAGATTGGTCCAATTACTTTTGAAGTGATATTCCAAGTAATGGATATTACTCCTGCTTACAGTTGCCTTCTAGGAAGACCATGGATTCATTGTGCACGAGCTGTACCATCCACACTCCACCAGAAGCTGAAGTTCATTATCAATGACAATCTGATCATTGTCTCTGCTGAGGAGGATTTACTAGTGAGTAAACCTTCCTCTACCCCTTATATCGAAGCAGCTAAAGAGTCTCTTGAGACCTCATTTCAAGCCCTTGAGATTGCGAATGCTAGTTATGTCAAGGAGGGAATGCCCATTACAAAGATCCAACCATCGGGTGCTTCTACAATGGTAGCAAGAGTCATGCTTGAGAACGGGTACCAATATGGACATGGCTTGGGAAAATACGAGCAAGGTTTGAGCAAGCTACCAAGTCTGATAGAAAATAAAGACCGCTTTGGGTTAGGGTACAAACCTTCAAGAGCAGATAAGAAAAGGATTGCAGAGGAGAAAAGAGAGAAAAGACTGGCCAGGTTGGATGACAGAGAGCCCGAGACTGAGGGGGTCTCGATATATGATCTGAGGAATACTTTTTGGAGTGCTGGATTTGAGTTTTCAAGCCCAATAGCTGTCGTGGAAGAGTACACTTTGAAGGATGAGCATGTTAATTGGGTTCACGCTTGTCCACCAAACACAAGGCTTGTCAATTGGGAAATCGTTGAGCTTCCTGTGAATTTTAATTCAGATATCAAGTAATTTTGTAATGCTAATCTTATTGCTCTGCCCAAGGCTTTAAGATTCTCTTTGTTATGGGCGTACATGTTTCCTTTCAGTATATCATTAATAAAATGCATTTTGAATTTCCCGAATACTGGTCTCCCTCTCCTACTTGTATTATTTACCTCGTTAGAATTTTTGTTCATTTCCTTCTTTCCATTCCTAAATGATGTAGATATAAAAATAACACGTTTGAAGATGAAAATAATGCTAGTATCACATCAAGTAGCTTTCATCTACCCATTAATCAGGCTAATGAGGAGGATGATAATGATTCAGAACCATCCACTGAACTGTTGCGATTGATGGAGGAAGAGGCCAGAGTAATACAACCTCATAAAGAACCGATTGAAATGATTAATTTGGGGACCAATGAGGAGAAAAAAGAAGTCAAAATTGGCACACTCATGAAAGAGGAGGGGCGTTGCAGGTTGATAAAGCTCTTGCACGATTTTAAAGATGTCTTTGCATGGTCATATCAGGATATGTCAGGCCTCGACACTAGAATAGTAGAGCATAAACTACCGTTAAAGGTAGAATATCCCCCAATTAAGCAGAAGTTAAGGAGAATGAAGCCAGAGATGTCCTTAAAGATCAGAGAGGAGGTTAGAAAGCAACTCGACGCTGGTTTTCTTGCTGTTTCAAAATACCCCCAATGGATTGCCAATGTAGTTCCAGTCCCTAAGAAAGACGGGAAGGTCCGAATGTGTATTGACTACCGGGACCTAAATAGGGCTAGCCCTCAGGATGATTTTCCCTTACCTCACATCGACGTATTGGTAGACAATACAACTCAACATTCCTTCTTCTCTTTTATGGACGGTTTCTCGGGTTACAATCAGATCAAGATGGCTGAAGAAGACATGGAAAAGACCACATTTATCACACCTTGGAGCACATTTTGCTACAAGGTTATGACATTTGGATTGAAGAATGCTGGGGCTACTTATCAAAGGGCAATGGTGACCTTATTCCATGACATGATGCATAAGGAGATTGAAGTCTATGTAGATGACATGATTCCCAAGTCAAAAAATGAGGAAGATCATATTGTTCATTTACAGAAATTGTTTGAGCGATTAAGAAAGTTCAAGTTGAGGCTGAACCCGGCTAAATGTACGTTTGGAGTAAAGTCTGGCAAGTTATTGGGATTTATAATTAGCCAAAAGGGGATTGAAGTGGATCCTGAAAAAGTTCGAGCTATTCTTGAAATGCCTTCTCCCAGCACAGAAAAGGAAGTCCGAGGATTTCTTGGAAGGCTAAATTATATTGCTCGATTTATATCCCAATTGACAGCTACATGTGAGCCAATCTTCAAGTTGTTGCGTAAGAATCAACCAATGGAATGGAATGATGATTGCCATGAAGCCTTTGAGAAGATCAAGCAGTATTTGCAAAGTCCCCCAGTCTTGGTACCACCAATCCCTAGAAAGCCTCTCATTATGTACTTGACAGTGCTTGATGAGTCTATAGGGTGCATGCTAGGCCAACGGGACGAGTCTGGAAGAAAGGAACAGGCCATTTACTACTTAAGCAAGAAGTTCACCAATTATGAGGTCAATTACTCATTGTTGGAACGAACTTATTGTGCTCTCGCCTGGGCCGCCCGTCGCTTAAGACAATATATGCTGAGTCACACAACTTGGTTAGTGTCTAAAATGGATCCAATCAAGTACATTTTTGAAAAACCCGCTCTAACAGGAAGGATTGCCCGTTGGCAAGTCCTCTTATCAGAGTATGATATTGTATATGTTACCCAAAAGGCAATCAAAGGAAGTGTTCTGGCAGATTACTTGGCACATCAACCTGTGGAAGATTATGAGTCAATGCAATGCGGGTTCCCTGACGAAGACATAATGACATCATTTGGTGAGAAAAAACCGTCAATGAAAGAAAGATGGACGATGTTATTTGATGGTGCTTCCAACGTATTGGGGCATGGGATTGGAGCTATACTAATTTCCCCAGAAAAGCAGTACGTCCCAGTCACAGCCCGACTATGCTTTGATTGCACAAACAATGTGGCAGAATATGAAGCGTGTGTACTAGGAATCGAAGCGGCCATAGAATCAAAGGTGAAAATCCTCGACATATATGGTGATTCGGCTTTGGTCATTCATCAACTAAGAGAAGAATGGGAGACTCGAGATTCAAAATTAATTCCTTACCAGTCCTATATTAAGGAATTAATAAAACAGTTAGAAGAAGTAACCTTTGATCATATCCCCCGAGAGGAAAATTTGTTGGCAGATGCATTGGCCACTTTGTCGTCCATGTTTACACTGAGTCAGGAAGAAGACATGCCACTTATAAAGATCCAACGTCGTGATCATCCGGCGCACTGTCATTCCATCGAAGCAGAACCAGATGGAAAACCTTGGTACCATGATATCAAGAATTTTATCAAGAGAAGAGAGTATTTGTTGGGTGCTTCGGAGAACGAAAAGATAACTTTGAGAAGATTGGCAATGAGCTTCTTTTTAAATGGAGAAGTATTGTATAAAAGAAATCATGATATGGTGCTCCTTAGATGCGTTGATGCTACTCAAGCCATAAAAATCATCAAGGAAGTACATGAAGGATCTTTTGGAACCCATGCGAATGGACATGCAATGTCAAGAAAGATCTTAAGGGCCGGTTACTACTGGTTGACCATGGAATCTGATTGCTTTAACCATGTGAAGAAATGTCATAAATGTCAGACATATGCTGATAATATTAATGCTCCACCAACGTCATTAAATGTTCTATCATCACCTTGGTCATTTTCGATGTGGGGAATGGACGTCATAGGTCCCATTGAACCTAAGGCATCAAATGGACACTGTTTTATTTTGGTTGCAATTGATTACTTCACTAAATGGGTTGAAGCAGCTTCCTACATGCATGTAACCCGAAATGTGGTAGTAAGGTTCATAAAAAGGGAGTTAATCTGCCGTTATGGTCTACCAAATCAACTCATCACAAACAATACGACCAATTTAAACAACAAGATGATGACTGAGTTATGTGAAGAATTCAAGATTAAACATCATAATTCTTCCCCATATCGGCCAAAGATCAATGGGGCAGTTGAAGCAGCCAATAAGAACATTAAGAAAATCATTCAAAAGATGGTGGTGACTTACAAAGACTGGCATGAAATGCTTCCGTTTGCTTTGCATGGATATCGTACTTCGGTTCGCACCTCAACTGGGGCAACACCATTTTCCTTAGTATATGGGATGGAGACTGTCTTACCTATTGAGGTCGAAATACCTTCCTTGAGGGTATTAATGGAAACGAAGTTAAATGAAGCAGAATGGGTCCAAACCCGTTTTGACCAATTAAACCTCATTGAAGGAAAAAGATTGAAGGCAATTTGTCATGGCCAGTTATATCAGAAAAGACTAAAGAAATCATTTGAAAAGAAAGTGCGTCATCGAGAGTTTCAAGAAGGGGATTTAGTACTTAAGAAAATTTTTCCAATTTATAAAGATCATATGGGAAAATGGGCTCCAAATTATGAAGGGCCATATGTAGTCAAGAAAGCTTTCTCCGAAGGAGCCTTGATCCTTACAAAAATGGATGGCAAAGATCTCTTACACCCTGTGAACTCAGATGCAGTAAAAAAATACTATGCATAAAAAAAAAAGGAGCTCGCTAGATCGAAAACCTCCAAAACGATCTAGGCAAAAGTTAGAGCAATTGAAAAAGCTCGCTAGATCGAAAACCTCAAAAACGATCTAGTCAAAAGTTAGAGCAATAAAAAATGCTCGCTAGATTGAAAACCTATAAGGCAATCTAGGCAAAAGTTAGAGCGACCCGCTAGATTGAAAACTCGAAAAGAGCGATCTAGGCAAAAATTAGGGTCAAATAAAATGATCACTAGACTGAAAACCTGGATAGGCGGTCTAGAAGATGAACGAGCACAAAAAATGCATCAGACTTTACAAACTGGGGCAATTGGACAGTTACAAACTATGGCAAGAGTTGCATTGAATGATAGACTGGGGCAATTGAAGAGTTGAATGCGAAAATCAGGACAAGTTGTGGATTGACAGTTACAATCTGAGGGAAACATTGTGACAAACGAATAACTGGGGCAATTTTATCTTTTCTCTGAAGCTTATTAGTGTGTTACTGAGGTTACTGAAGTGTGATACTGGCATTACTCATTGGAAAAACGGTCCTGAATAAAGTTCTGCCACTCACAGCATCCTTCTGTAAATATTTTTCATTTTCTAAACTTCACTCAATGTATATACCATTCCTTCCTTGTCAAATATTATTGTCTTCGACAATCACTTTGCTCAATAAAAGACCATGACTTTTCTCTCACCACCTAACCTCACAACATTTAATAGTGATATATCGAAAGGAAATATGTGTTGATATTAAAATAACAGCATTACAATTATTTGTGTGTTAAATATTGCAGTAAGCTTAACGAGGACCCAATACAAGTTGCGTGTGGTGGAAGGTGAGAATATTGGTCTAACTCGTTCAATCTTCATGGCAGACTAAAAGTAACTCAAACACAGACCAAACAAGGAGATACTTGAATTAAATCAAGAAATCTCACTCATCCTTGGATCTTGGACAAGCGAGCTCGGGAGGAACAGTAACGTCACAAAAGTCATTTAATAAAATCACAATAGTTTCGACCATCATGCATCATCATTGAATTGTATCATCAAAGCATTTAGTATCATGTACTCTTGCATCATCACCATTAATAAACTATCTTAAGCTTATGTTTAAGGGTCCACGTACCCACCTCATCATAAGGGTCCACGCACCCTCTGCATTTCAAGGGTCCACGCACCCACCTCATCACAAGGGTCCACGCACCCTCTACATTCTAAGGGTCCACGCACCCTCTGCATTCTAAGGGTCCACGCACCCTCTGCAGTCTAAGGGTCCACGCACCTATTTCATTTCAAGGGTCCACGCACCCACCTTATCACAGGGGTCCACGCACCCACCTCATGCCAAGGGTCCACGCACCCATCTCTGCATTCCAAGGGTCCATGCACTCATTTCATTTCAAGGGTCCACGCACCCACCTTATCACTGGGGTCCACGCACCCAGTTCATTCCAAGGGTCCACGCACCCACCTCATGCCAAGGGTCCACGCACCCATCTCTGCATTCCAAGGGTCCACGCACCCACCTTTGCATTCCAAGGGTCCACACACCCACCTTTGCATTCCAAGGGTCCACGCACCCTCTGCATCTTAAGGGTCCACACACCTATTTCATTCTAAGGGTCCACGCACCCTCTGCATCTCAAGGGTCCACGCACCCATTTCATTCTAAGGGTCCACGCACCCTCTGCATTCTAAGGGTCCACGCAACCTCTGCATTCCAAGGGTCCATGCACCCATTTCATTCCAAGGGTCCACGCACCCACCTTTGCATTCCAAGGGTCCACGCCCCCTCTGCATCTTAAGGGTCCACGCACCCATTTCCTTCCAAGGGTCCACGCACCCATTTCATTCTAAGGGTCCACGCACCCTCTGCATCTCAAGGGTCCACGCACCCATTTCATTCTAAGGGTCCACGCCCCCTCTGCATTCTAAGGGTCCACGCACCCTCTGCATTCCAAGGGTCCACGCACCCATTTCATTCCAAAGGTCCACGCACCTATTTCATTTCAAGGGTCCACGCACCCACCTCATGCCAAGGATCCACGCACCCATCTCTGCATTCCAAGGGTCCACGCTCCCATTTCATTTCAAGGGTCCACGCACCCACCTTATCACAGGGGTCCACGCACCCAGTTCATTCCAAGGGTCCACGCACCCATCTCTGCATTTCAAGGGTCCACGCACCCACCTTATCACAGGGGTCCACGCACCCACCTTTGCATTCCAAGGGTCCACGCACCCTCTGCATCTTAAGGGTCCACGCACCCATTTCATTCCAAGGGTCCACGCACCCTCTGCATCTTAAGGGTCCACGCACCCATTTCATTCTAAGGGTCCACGCACCCTCTGCATCTCAAGGGTCCACGCACCCATTTCATTCTAAGGGTCCACGCACCCTCTGCATTCTAAGGGTCCACACACCCTCTGCATTCTAAGGGTCCACGCACCCTCTGCATTCCAAGGGTCCACGCACCCATTTCATTCCAAGGGTCCACGCACCCATTTCATTCCAAGGGTCCACGCACCGACCTCTGCATTCCAAGGGTCCACGCACCCATTGCATTCCAAGGGTCCACGCACCGACCTCTGCATTCTAAGGGTCCACGCACCCACAGCATTCCAAGGGTCCACGCACCCACCTCATCACAAGGGTCCACGCACCCTCTGCATTCCAAGGGTCCATGCACCCACTTCATTCCAAGGGTCCACGCACCCACAACATTCCAAGGGTCCACGCACCCACCTCATCACAAGGGTCCACACACCTATTTCATTCCAAGGGTCCATGCACCCACCTCTCCATTCCAATGGTCCACGTACCCACTTCATTCCGATAGTCAACGTATCCATTTCATTCCGAGAGTCCACGTACCCACTTCATTCCAAGGGTCCACGCACCCACAGCATTCCAAGGGTCCACGCACCCACCTCATCATAAGGGTCCACACACCCATTTCATTCCAAGGGTCCACGCACCCACCTCTTCATTCCAAGGGTCCACGTACCCACTTCATTCCGAGAGTCCACGTATCCATTTCATTCCGAGAGTCCACGTACCCACTTCATTCCGAGAGTCTATGTACCCACTCATTTCCAAGGATCCTTGCACCCTTGGATTATCAATATCCATATATCTTCTAGACCTCAAGTTCATCAAAATTTTGCGTTCATGATGCAAAATATCTCTTTCCAACGTTCATAGCTTGCACAAACATTTTTGTCAAAAATGGACTCATAGGAATTTTTATTTTACTTTATTTATTTTTTACCATAGACAAAATTAATTCACTTCTTTTCAAATTTCTTATAATAATAATATGAAAAACTTTGTTATTCTTATTATTTGATAAGAAACTTGTAAAAAGGGGCAACTGTGAATAACTAATTTTGTCCGTATTTATAAAATTAAAAAAATAATAATAATAAAAAATAATAAAAGATAAACAATTGATTAATAAAATTAATAAGATAAATAGGGATAATGGAGTTATCTTTTCTGATAGGTAGGGGATAGTGGAAGAGTAGTTAACAGGAAGTGGGACAGTGGAAGAGCAGTTGACGGGAAGTGGGGGAGTGATTATTGCTTAGTGGGATAGTGGCAGAGTACTTTCAGATAATGAGCAAGACATATAAATAAGGGAAACGTATCAGAAAAGGGGACCTACGCTATACACAGATACATCTACCTACGATATACAGTATACACAGAGATACGCACAGACGTACGTGAGAAAGAACACTGGACATAGGACGTCATACATAGTAAGGAGAGAGCAACAAAGGAGGGCAAATCAGATCCAAGCTTCGAAAACTAGGTAACATCTTTATCCTGTTTTGTTTTGTGGCTTGTTTTCCCAATTCCTAACTCTGACACGTGAAAGAGCACTGGACATAGGACGTCATACATAGCAAGGAGAGAGCAACAAAGGAGGGCAAATCAGATCCAAGCTTCGAAAACTAGGTAACATCTTTATCCTGTTTTGTTTTGTGGCTTGTTTCCCCAATTCCTAACTCTGACACGTAGAATATGTCCCTAATGTTCATTCGTTGTCCCCTGTTTGTTTTGTCTCATGTTTCTATCTTTTATTCCTGATGTATAGAATGTTGTCCCGTGTTTGTTTTGTCTCATGTTTCTATCTTTTATTCTTGATGTATAGAATTTATCCCTGATATGTCATATGTTTCCTTGTTGTCTGATGTTTGCTATAACGATACATGTTCCCGATTTCCAAAACTAATATGTGAAATCTCCTAATATCCTAATCAGTTTAAAATTAAATTTGTGAATCCTGATTGATTACTCTTTTTTTTTCATATGAGGGGTCAAGCGGTGTAAATTGAGTGGTTGATCCACCTTTGATACCGTTTGATTTGTAAGGGTTTATTGAGTAGCCATTTGCTACCTTGAACCCTATGCATTTCCTTTAAAAAATTCAAAAAAAAAAAAAGAAGGGGTTTATTAACAATACAAGGGTGCTAGTACCTTCCCTATGCGTAAATAACTTCCGAACCCAAACTAGTTTCAAAGATCATACTTTTTAAGTTTTTCCAAAATTTTTTTTAATAAATTTTGGTAGCGAGTCATCTGTTTTTCTAATTAAAAACTTTTGTTCGTCGTTCCGTCGTGATCTCGGTTGCGACAAATGAAAACAAATAATAAAAAGTTATAAGCTCATCCTTTAAGATAAGGAATATTGCTTCTACTAGCAAGGGTTCCAACACATTGAAAAAAACTTTTAAGCGACCAGTTAAACAATCCCGATTAATTATATTTTTTCCACTTTATACCGATGCATCATTCCCTCTCTTTAAAATTTACTATAAATAATTATCCCCTCTCTCACAATTGTCACCGATGCATCATTCCCTCTCTTTAAAATTTACTATAAATAATTATCCCCTCTCTCACAATTGTCTATTAGATGAATGGTGCTACAAAAGTAATACAATTTGGTATATAAAAGCTTACATGTTTATATTTGTTAGGAGTGGTAGCAAGTTTCATATTTTCCCTTTTAGACGCAATTTGTAAAACAGAACATTCTAAAATAAAGTTGAATTGACTTTAAAGCAATTTTGAAACATTTAACACAATCTCTAAAACTTAATTAAACAAATAATTGTGTTTTAGTTGTAAATTATTTTTTTTATTAAAAAATTCCATATATTATCTCTATCACTACAAAACATAAACATTATTAGTTTATTACCGCTTTTACCATCTATTATCACTCGAGTTAGTAAATCATTATTGATGTGAGAATTGAATTTAAAATTTGAACATTAAAAACTCCCCTAGTCCACCCCCCTGCTTTCTCCTCTCTTCCATTTCATTTCAACTGAACACTAGGTCAGATAAAATAAAATTCCTCTGCTCCCTTCCTTCGTACCAACCAGTACATAATGTCTGCAGTAAGAATCTAAAGAAACTAGATCCGGACCTGTGATCTTTCACATTTTGATGTAGCTCATAATTACCATAAAGCAGCACAAGAATTTGAGATAGCTTTCACTCTTTCAGATCAAGCATCAAACAGTTTTACTAGCTCGTTACACAATATGAATAAAAACACAATCTCATCCAAATTTATTCACTCGAATAAAAATTTGCTTTCAACATTTTTTTTCTGGAAACGGAGGGCAGGATGGAATTTTGTGGTACATCTAAAAGGTCACAACACAATTGATAGAGCAATTAACAAAGAAAAACAAATGCATGAACAAAATATCAAAGAAACAGGGAAGCTCCCTCCCAAATTACATATTCAACCCTATACAAGATATCCTATGTTACAGAATGTGCATTCAATATATATATATATATATATATATATATATATATATATATATATATATATATATATTTATACGAGTAAAAATATGGTTAAATTCTAAACCCCAAACCAGGCCACCTCTTTGTCCCCTCCTTCTTTGTCCTCTTTGAGCCGGGATCAATAAGGTTTTCCAGAGATTTTGCTTTTCTGTCCCGTGTCTTCCCTGCTTCTTTCAGAAGCTCAGCCAGCCGACGCTTCTCATCTTCAAAATCAGGATTTGCTATTCCAAGCTTTTCTTCCCTTAACTTAAGGACATATTCTAAGATTTCAATCGCATCTCCCACTCTGAAGCATGCCATCATATCAGGTTTAGAGTTAAAGATGCCAAGTTCAACATAAGAATATAGAATCTTGCTTCAAACAAACAAGTGTGACAGCATTACCATAACTTAAAATTGACATTTTGCATATTTTATTTGAACCAAAAAGTAACAGACTATCCAACAAATAACTTGGAAATCCATCCTCTCGAAGATAATAGAAATTAGGTATGAAATATGAAAAAAAGGGTGAGCCCCTGCAACAAGTTTTAAGCCCAAATGTGACTCTTGAAGGGAACAAAAGACTCGTAATACTCAAGTGCAAGGCAGCACAAAATACCACAGCAAAGCATGATGGAGCAAGAATACATTTATTGGGATAGCCAAACTATATGATCAATGAAAATCCAAAAAAAAGAAAAAATAGCAGTATAAAGTTTTAGGGTAGCCAAACATATTTAACTCAGCTGGCCAAAAGGTGTTAAAAAGCTTTTGGCTACGCTCCAGTAACAATGGTTGGGGTGGAAGATTTACGAAAAAGAGTTGAACTCAACACAGCTAAGCAAAACAGCCGCAATCATGCAGCCCAACATATAACTATGGTAATAACTACACGAGGCTTCCGGTCAGTCACTAGTAAGCCTCTCACAACGTTAGTTCTTGTTCATTATACAGATAGAAAATCAATTTTCACACTTTCCAATGAAAAACATTCGTTCCAATGAAAATCTACAACTCATTAATTTTTTGGCACACGTCCTAATTAGGTTTAGTGGTTTAAAATTAATTCTATCAAAATCAATTCCACTCATGGGTTCTTAATTTCTAACTCCCTATTATTTTATGGCTGCTTCAAAAGGGAACACTTCCAACAACGTGATGAATCAAATTAGGGAACAAAGTAATATATTTGCAAATAGCGAGTAAAGGTAAACAAAAATGTTGAAAATAATAATTTTTACCTTCCCATAGCATCATAGGTAGCTGCAAGATTGCTGTACACTCCAAGCGTATCCTGATGACAGGGGCCACACTCCTGTTCAAGAATTCCCCTAGCTTCTTCAAATAACTCAGCGGCCTCATCTATCTTAAACAGCTGCACACATGCCAACCCCATCTGGTTCAAAACAACACCAAAGAAGGCACTCTTCCTCTCTCCACTGGATCTGAGTTTCGCCACAGCACTCTCAAAAGCATTCCTGGAGTCCTCATACCTACCAATCATATAATACATCACTCCCATCCGTGCTTCTATCCCCGCAACTGTGCTCTGCTGCCCCGGCTTATCCTCCAACATCTTCATCGCCCTGTTCAACAGTTTCAACGCCTCCTCGGGCTCATCCACAGACTCAAAAATCGCTGAAACCTCTGTCAAGCCACCGGCAATCTCCTCCGCAGTGGTTCCCGGCACTGGCTTGGAGTAAATCCTAAGAGCATTTTCGCAATAAGATTTTGACTCTCGCAGCTTCCCAGTCCTGTGATACAGATCAGCAAGCCGCACAAAAACAGATGCTACTGAAGGGTGATTTTCGCCCTTAGAAAATTTGAAAACGGTAAGCGCCTTCTGATATGAGAAAATAGCCTCATCGAAACGACAGAGCGACATGTAAATGTTCCCAATGCTAACATCAATAGACGCAACTTCGTTATCTTGACCGTTCGCAATCATAGCCATGCTAGCTAGAACAAGATGCTCGAGCGCCGATTCATAATCTCCTTTGGCCTCACAAATAAGCGCCATAAGCCTCCTATCAGCAGCTTCTTCGAGAGAAGCCGGTTCGCTATGCGCACGATGAATCTCCAGAGTCTTCTTACACAACTCTTCGGCTTTATCAAACTGCATCGCTTGCACATTGGCCTCAGCCAAATACCTAACATATACAATTATCAATTAACAAATGTAATAATTGGAATAGAAAATAGAGCGAAAGTGAAGGTGTATTACCTGCAAGTTTCGCCGACTCTGGGATCGGTATCACCTAGGGCTTGGATCTGAATCTGAAGGCCTTGGTCGTAGCAAGAGATGGATCTGTCTACCTGACCGAGCATAGAGAAGGTGTCGCCTAATTGCATGTAGCCGGAAAAAGCGGCGAGGGCGTGATCTGCACCTCTAGCCACGTCAGGTACGTGGATCGCTCGTTCAAGGACCGGTACCGCCTCTTCAAACCTGCCAAGGCTGCAGTAGATGGCAGCGAGGACATGGAGGCTCATGGCGAGGTCCAAGCTGGGCTCGCCCTCCACAGCGCAGCGTTCGAAGGACTTGGAGGCCCGGATTGCATAGTCAAGGGCTTTGGCGGGCCCATCTCCTGAGGCGATGGTGTCTCGGGCCAGCTTAAGGAGGAATGGGCCAAGATCCGGGTTGTCGAGAGAGGCATCCGAGAGAACCGGGTTGGGAGAGGTTTCTGGAGTCTTCTTTTTGGAGCGTGAAGGGGATGGGGACGGTGGTTTTTTCGGGAGTGGTGATGGGGTTTTGATGTTATTGTTGGCGGATTCGGATCTCTGGGTGGGAGTATCGGGTACAGAGATTCGGAGCGGGGGTGCGTCCGGTGGGGTTTTTACGGATACGAGGCCTGGCATGGTAGAGGGAGTGGAATGAATTGGGAAGAGAGAAAAGAGTGTGTGATTGTTGTGATTGTGTTGTGTTGTGTGTGTAGTGGGTGAAATTTGTATTGATTGCGGGAAGGATAAGAACTGGGCACCACTCTCAACCAAAATTGGAGAGTTGTGGTGAGGAAGGTTTGTTTGGAGTGTGCAGATCAGATGTCTCTTCTGTGCTATCAAAGTGTGAGCTGTGAGGGAGGTTTCATTCTTTTCACTTTCTTCTTCTCCTCTTTCTTCTTCTTCTTCTTCTATCTCTCGGGTTAGTATGGTAATTCAACTACTCTCCTCCTTCAGCTTCAGGATTCCGGATCAACTCAATTTATTAATTATTATTTATTAATGCTCTCTCTTTCTTAATATTCAGTTTCCTTTCTTTTTTATAATAATCATCACCCATTTGTTTTCTTTTCTATACCTAAAATCCATTCTTTTTTTCACACATTAATCCTCAGTTAACTACCAACCACCACTCGTATGCATGGATTACATTTGTTTTGCAGCGCTGGGTCATCATGGGGTATGAGTGCGAGAAAAGATAGAGATATATATTATTAATACTGAAAGGTTTTTCCTTTTTCTAATTTTTATTTTTACCGTTTATTTTACTTTTTGTTTATTTCTTCCGTTTTTTTTCATTAAATAACGAGCATTATTATTTTATCTTACATTACTTCCGAAATAATATTTAGCTTTGACAGGATTTAGTGATTGAAGTTCTAATTGCTCGAATACACTGGTACAGTAAAACGTCTTGCAATTCTCTCTCCAATTTCCCCTCGATGAAAACCGATTGAACTACATTTTCTTTCTTGGCCAATACCAATGAAATAATTTTTAATTGATTATTATTTTTTTTAAGAATAATGTCAGTTTCATTTAGGACTGGAATGAAGTTTGCTTCCTATCTGAAACAACCAAACACTTGCCCAATTTAACTCTTGTAGCTTGATGTAGAACCGTCAAGGATTTTTAAGTTATTATTGGGAAAAAACACTTGTAAATATGAATTGTTTATGAATAATTTTTTAATAATTAGAAATTAGAAAACATTTATTAAACATATAAAAATAAAAACAGAAAGTACTTATTAAAAGTATTTCTTATATTAAAAACATAAACATTATTTAATATATTTTTTAAATAATTAAATTATGTAATAATACATATATTAATATTTTACTTAACATCCTTAAAATACTCATTAACAAGATTAAAAAATATTCTTAAAAATTGATGCTTCTTTTAAAAGAAGTGATATTTTATACTTTATTTAATTTTTTTTTCATAAATTGAGATGAATACGTTATTTTTCATAAAAATATTAAAACTTGTTTGATAATATAACAATTAAATTTTATTTGTACTTTCACCTGTTTATTTTATCATTTAAATATTTTTTAAATATTAAAATTAACTAAACACGTCTTTTAATATATTCAGAAATAAAACTTCACGCTATTCCTAAAAGTGTGTTTGTCATATACATTTCAAAAAGATATTGAAAAATGTCGTCATTGTTTATTTTAATTTGGCTGTCATATGTACAAATAAAATTACTAATAGATTTGGTAAGTTGTAGTAGAAAAGCTATTGATTTTGGATAAATCTAAACTATTGACATTAAATTTAATAATAAAAAATTTACCATATATTTACAATATTTTTAAAAGAAAAATAAGATAGTAAAATTCTGATAATTAAATTTGAAATCAATGATCCAAATATCTTTTTCGTTACATAGTTACCAAATCCAAATATAAAAGGATACCAAAACTATTATTTTTACTCCGCAGTTGGTAGTAGTGGTCTATGGTACAAAAATATTGAAAAAGTTATAAGGGAGCTAATTGTGAGGTCTAATAAATGGTATAAATATGTAATAAAGAGAAATTAAAAAAAATTGTTATATAAATGTGTAGTGTTAATAATATTTGTCCTTGTGACAACCGGTTCTAGCTCTACAATAATAGAATTTGCAATGGCCCCTCCCATATATGGGTCTGACAATTTATATGAAGGAGGTGAAGCTATTAATTGTCCCATTTATTTTTTGCCAGTAGCCCATTCTGCCTTATGTTGGTAGTTCATGCATTCATGTTACTGCTTCCTCCAATTAAAAGCTCCTTATGACTTTCATTTTAGAATATTTCAAAGCACTATGCGAGACACAGCTTTCACAAGTTAGCCTAAACTCTGTGCAAGCAGGAGAAGAATGTGCATTTTCCTACACATGCAGAGGATAATTGCTAGTGCATAACTTGTTCTGAATTTTGTGCCAAACACTTTAAGTGGAGCAGAACCACAAGAGCTTGTCATGACCAGTTTCTTCTCAAAAGCTGTTTGATAAAATGATTAGGATATTTATGCTGATAATTATCTCTCTGTAAAGTCAACTGGACTAGATTATGATTACTTTGCTTGATTTTAGTTTCTACCATCAAATACTGATAGTGTTACAGTTTCCCTCTACCTGCTAAATAAAACTAGCTAGGTGGTCTTGTATGCACATTATTTGGTGGTAGTTAGCGATTGGATTTTGTGTACCATCTCAGATATTTACTTTTTAATTTTCTTCTTTTTGCTCCCTTCAGTGCAGACTGAAGAGGGCCAATTCAGACATGTTAGGCATCTACCCTTGACTTTATGGTTAACATCCTGCTTTAGTTAGTGCGTTTGTTTAATCCTTATACACAGTAATCAATAGTAGATTAAAAGGCAAAGGAACAACGATTATTGTCGTTCACCTAATGATATCATTGCAGATCTCTTTAAGTTAGACTGTCAACTAAGAATATATATTATATATAAAAAAAAAATGGTGAGAAATAAGCATGTATTACTATTTCAGTGCGTTGGATCCTCTGTTATAGATATAAGAAGCATAAACCATAATATATATATTTCTATCAGCAACAAAACTCACTTATGGGCATTTTCATGGTTTAAGCAGCCAGTGAAAGCAAAAACATTCTCAGCTTCAATCTAGAATCATAAATACCATTTATTGCTGGGTTGCAGATCTTGTTGAGTGATAGATATATAGAGAGAAGTAGCATCTAGTACTAACTCAGCTATTGGTAAAAGTTCAGTGGTATTCACTATGAAATCAAAGTACTCGGTAGATTAATTCATATTCATAACCACCTTTTTTGTTTTATATATAGAAAGATCGTTACTACAATCTACAATTTAAACTTGAAATCTGTTCAAGAAAAAAAAATTAAACTTGGAATCTCTGCGAATTCTTATGCGTTCATTCCAAATATTTAGGCTTAGCTCTTATTATGCGGCAGTTCATACTTCATTATCACCTTTAGCTTCAATTAAATAATTAAATTCCCTACTAAATGACAGCGCTTTTAATTAAAAGGGCAATTCTAATTAGATGATTAATGATTAATGTGAGGGAGACAAGAAACTTTAATATATATTCCATGTTCAAATACATTCAGTATACAAGAATCTAAACAAAAAAGAAAAAACCTAAGACAAATTTTCCATATGAATATACTTAAAATATTGATTTAGAGTTAATTGAACAGTCACATAATAACTTGTTAAATTTTACTCTTCGTTAAGGCCAGACAAGGCTCAGCCGCATGAAAAAAATTACCAATCCATTAAAGAAATAAACCAACAAAACCAGAATAAGCTTTTGGCTTTCGAGACATGTAATATTTAATGATTTTTATGAAAATAAAATAATATACATTCTGTACCCAAAAAATAACAATATACACTTAAAATACACATAGGACACAGCATAAATACAAATATGAAGATACGTATCAATTCCCAGACACATAAAGCCAAATTTACTTTCTCATTAATTAATATGTTAATGATTTGTGGTGAAAATCGAAAAATATATATATAATGATAAAAAAAACAGAATAGATGTAGGGAACTTTGAGGGTCACATCATTGAAACCACAGCACTTGCCATGAAGTTGACTTCCTATCTTTTGCGCCAATTCATCATTTGGTTTAAATGAAGTACAGGATAAATTATTAGTTAAGTATAATCTACCACTCAATTCAATATTAAACATATACTATAAAAGTATGTCAATAATAATAGACTTAACTTAAAAAGTACTTTTCAAAATGCCATTGTACCCAACGGGCTACCAAAGAATTTCACCACAACAGGGTGATACACCATATATATGACATCAACAAACAAAGATTGGACAGGAAAAAGAAGGAAGAGAAAGAAATAACAAACCTATAATTTCATAAAATTCTCAATAACTTGTATAAACCCTTGTTTGTATATTTATATAGAGAGATCTTCAGCTCTTCATTTTAATATAACAGATTGCAGAAATATAAAACTCATAGCAGAAGGAATCTTTGGCCATCAGCTTTTCTTATATTTCTGCTACTTTTCAGCTATAAGCAGTGAGCTGGCTTGAATTATTTTTTTCCATTAAAATATATATATATGCTATGAAATATTACAGGGAACGCAATACAACAGTTAACTTCAACCGTGAGGTTTCGTTTTCCCTTGATCATTGCGGGGATTAGCGCCGTATTCTTTGTAATCATCAGTATCAACTTTCTTAAGCTCTCTTCCCTTCATCTGAAAAGAGACCTTCAACAAAAGAGTGTTTAATTTAGACTCACATATTACTAAATACAGTAATGACACAGACATATATCTAATTATCTATCGCCATTCATTACTCCTTTGTGTAAGTAATAAAAAATCCTGAAACTTATCATTATTGTTTAATTAAGCCATATTAATTAAGACAAGTAGTTATATAAGGAAGAAGTGAATTATTAATCGTATAGAGAGAAAAGAGACATCCTACAAACTTAGTTAACCGAAATTTTTATTTTTAATTACTTCGTATACTTTTGAGAGAATTAATTAATACTAGCTAGAAACCAGAAATAGAATTCATGATAGATTGAAATGTTTGTTTATATATGATGAATTTAATTAAGTATTTATAAGCTTGTGCATACATGCAAATACTTTACCTTGGTTGGTGATTTTATTACATCCACTTTCATCCTCAAGCTGTTGACTCTAACTACAAGAGATCCACAAAATGAATCTGGTTTAATTAATTATCATTTATTCTAGCAAGTAGCATATATATATATATATATATATATATATATATATATATATATATATATATATATATATACATATATTTTATTTAAAATATATCTAGAGAACCTTCTTACCTGGATACAGTTCAACAAAGAGCAAAAGGAAGATGACAATAGAGATTCTGAGCTTGGGATCCATAAAGTTGGATGTAGAAGGATGACCGAAATTGAGAGGTAGGGAGAATATCCTTTTATAGTACGTATAGGCATGGCACTCAGAAATGAGAATAGATGCATGAAGCCTTTTTCTCTTTCTATTTTCTTTTTCTTTTTAAATGAGAGGAAAAACAAGGATAGAATGGGAAAATTGGCCTTGTATCCATGCTAAAATGGGTAAAGTAAAGATAACATATGATGCATCATAATGCATTAAACTGGAATGAATAGAGATAGCATATTGTCATGTGCATAAAGTCAACTCTACTAGGTAAGTAACTTTAGTGGCATTGTATCGTATATATACACAATCAGGATAAATTAAACTGTCTTGTCCGATCTAAACTTTAATTAGTTACTGATAAGAAAAACCATTGAACATGTTCAACCAACGTCTCAGTGCTTATGGGCTATTATGATGTGTAATTTTCATGCTACCTTTCCTATTGAGCAGTGGCATTATAAGTTCACTCGCCACATGATTTTTCAATATTAACTCTGCAAGGGCCTCGTTTTATGGCTACGGACAAGAGAGGCGAGAGCTTCCACAGAAATAAAATAAAATAAACTTCACTTTAATCCTAGAGGTTATAAATATTAGTTATTTTACTCTTTAATTTCATAAAATTTTTATTTTAATTCTCAATTTTATAAAATACTATTTATTTTAATAGTAAATGATATTATAACATTTTGAAAAATCAAGAATCTGAGTCAAAGTTTTAATTGTTATCGACCAAAAAGTAAAAATCGTTTAAACTAAAATAGAAACCCGATTCACTCAAGTCGTCCGATTAAACACGCTAAAGTATAAGATTTGTTTCAAATTTTAGGTTAAAATTAATTTTGGATGTTTCTAATCCAATTTATCTAATTTTGTTATGAACTTAAGTCAATTCAATCTATTTAAATGTAAAAAATAAATTTGAATCTAACTTAAACTTTTAATTTATGATAAAAAATTATAAATTTTTATCTTATTCAAAATATAATTTAAACTCAAATACCAACTCAAAAATTAGGAAGATGATTCATTTTATCACCTACAAATAAAAGGAGCAATGACATTTATATATTCTAAAAATCTCCATCCCAATTTTTTATAGAAAAATTATTATTGTACATTTTTAAAATAGAATGAAAATATTATTATATTTATCACTTTTTTTTCTATTTTTCTTTAGATATTTACACCAAGAATGTACAATTTTTGTTCCAAATAAAAGTCTGCCAGTGAGATTTGGTTCAGTAGAAGCACAGAAAACACAATATGTACAGAATATGTTAAGATCTAACTTGAGTTGAAGCTTTGAAAAGACGTAGATTGTTTATGAGACTAATTTGAATAAGCATGGGAAAGCGTGTTTCTCCTAATTTAACTTGACAATTTAGAATAAAGAATTATGCAACATTTCCCATAATTGAACAACAAAATTGTCTCAAACAGCAAAGTAATAAATGATCCGAATTTTCTGGCTCGACTCTAGTAGGTGCAAGCAATTGACACCATACATCAAATTTAGATGTTAATCATTTTAGAGAAGAAAGAAACGAATGATAAATAAGCTTATTATAAGGATAGAAAATCTATTTGATACGTCAACAAAAACGCGTCTTGTAGCGACTAGCTATATTCTGAAGTCAATATGACGAATCATTAAATGCTCTAAATGCGGTGTCACGCACCAATTAGTACTCACATGCGCTATGCCTCAACGACCCATATTGGAGACTATACATGTGACAGTTCCCTCTGTGGCTCAAACTTAATACAACTTTTTTTTATGCTAAGGTATGCAATATCATGAGATAATAAGGATGCTTTCTTTTAGTTTCAAAGAGAGCATAATTAGCGTGTTTAATTAGGTGCGCTCAAAATCCAAATCAATACACATGGATCAATAAAACGATGGATTTTGAACACACATGCACTCCTCTATCATACTATCATCACCGATCGCTGAAATTTTTAGTTTCCTTTTTTTATTTTTGGTATTTTTCTGGTTACTATAATTTGTATGATAAAGTGTAGACATAATTCATTAAGAAAAAGAAAAAGAAAATTAGTTAACCCCTAAGGTCAAGGTGCATGGTTAAAGGCAAATATTTGAAGTTTAAAGCTTAAATTTAAATTAGTCTTTTTTCTTGTGTGTATAGTAAAAATATAATGAGATTTGATATATCAAAATATTGTTCAAACTAATTAATTTAATTTTAAATTTTTAATCATTAAACCGAACTGATTTTAATAATTTATTATTTTCTTTTAAAAAAGAAGGTCAGAAGAATATAATATATAAACAATTTAAATAAGTAAACTTATTTTTTTAATAAATAAATTTTTTATCACAAATTATTTGAGACATTGTATTTGATTTCTTAAATATTTTGGTAAAACTTATTTTTTTATGAATAATTTTTTAAAAAATTTAACTTTAAACACAATAATATAAATAAATGAAATTTAAATTTTATAAAGTTGACATTCAAACCTCATGAATAATTGGTAAATATAATGATAAACTTAAATTAAATATTTTCAAAATGTATTTATAAATAAAAAAATTATAAATATTATATTTTTTTAATATTATTTTATCATAATTTTTATTAAAAATCATTAATTTCTTAATCAATATACTTAAAATACTGTTAATAAAGCCCTTAGAAATAAATCATATTATATAATTTTGTAACAACCAAAATAAGTATTCTATTCCTTTTTATTTACCATTTAAGGATTGTTTCAAACATAATAAAATATTAATTTTTATTTATATTAAAATTATTATATAAATTTTTAATATTTTTTTACTAATTAACATTGTTGTATATAAAAGTGTATAAAAAATAATATATTTTATTTTAAATTGTTAAAATGAATTATAAAAAACAAATGTTTATAAAATGTCAGAAATGATGACAAATAAAAAAAATTGATAACGTAATGTCTTAAAAAAAGGTTATGATACTTTATCTCCTTGTTTCCAAGCGTACAACCCAACCCAAAACTCACAAACCTCTTCCTTTATAGAGAAATACTCCTTTCATAAAACTTTTTTAGAAACCTTTTTATTATCTTTAATATAATTTTTTTATAAAATTTCAAAATTTATTATTATTATTTTTTAAAAATTTATTATTAACAAATATTGAATCATTCCATCTTCCTATGATTAAAGTGAAAATAAAAAGTGCCGAAATTAGATGAAAATAAACTTAAAATGTTGTAATAATTTTCTTTAAAAATTAGTATATTAATTAATTTAACAATTTTTTTAACCTTTATGATATGATTAAAAATATCTTATAAATAGGATTGGAAGAGTATTTTTTATTTTTATATCCAATTAGTACTATATTAATATAAGCCTGTAGATACAAAATCAAGCATTAATTTACAATAAGATCCTGTTATTTTATAAATGAATTTTTGACAAGTAAAAATACATATTTTTTAAAATATTTATCTAAATAGATGAAAAATTTATTTATTAATTTGACATAATTTTTAACATATGTCAAATCATCATAATATTATAATATAGAAATATCAAATATGTATCACTTTATATAAGTTACGAATCCTTTCTAATTAATGAAAAAAAATCAAAGATAAAAAGATAAAAAAATATGTTTATAAAATTTAGTACATATATAAAATAAAAAAATATAATAAAGTTTTTTATATGTACGATGTAATGCAATAGAAAAATAAATGAAATTATATGTTTTGCATCCCTATTAAGCAAGACTTAGAAGTTGCAATTCTCTGATAAATCTATCACATCTGCTATCTGCTTGATTACAAAAATAAAAAATAAAAAATTAAGTCTCACATCTTGGTTAGGTGATACTCATTTGAAAGAAAAAAGAAAAACGAATCCCACATCTTTGTTGAACGAAACTAGTATAATTTAAAAATAATAAAAAATAAATTTTTAAAAATATTATTAATATTTAAAATAATAAAATAAAAACTAATAATTTTAAAAATTATATTAATATTTTTTTATTTTAATATTTTTAAGATTGAACTACTAACAACAATGTTAGTTAAAAATATTATAACAAAAAAATTTATATTATAATTTTACTTAAATGAATTCATCTTTTATTATATTATTTGATTTGGTAATGCGTTTTGTATTGTATTATATAATGTTTATTTTTTTATTTTTTTTATTGACAGGTTACTAATATAAATATAATAGTATTTTTTTTAAAAATTATAATTGTTTTTATTTTATTACTTTTTAATGATTTTATACTAATCTTTTTGAGCAAAGTGCAAGACTTAATCTTTAACTTTTAAAAAAATATTTGAGTCACAACTAATTAACTAGGGTACAAGACTTTTTTTTTTTAATTATTTGATTAGCATATCAGCAACGAGGATGTGAGACTTTATTTTTTATCTTATTTATTCATCAGCAAGCATTGTGATCATTTTTTGGGGAAAAAATGTTTAGTTTTATCCAGCCAAGACGCAACACATACATTTCTTTATATTAAAATAACAAAATGATTTGTTAGGTGTCAAATACCTCAAATTAATAAATAACCTCCTTTGATGAATAACTTCTAAATTTATAAATCTATGTTCTGGATTCTCTAGCCTTTATATTTAGTTAAGCTCTAAGCTGGGAGTGTACTTTCAATTTTTAACATATTTATCTGAATAAATGGTAATTTTAATCTTAAAAAATAGGAATCAGTTATATTAAACAATGCATTTTTTAAAATAATAATTTTTATCTTTTAAAAATTAATATAAAAATTTTAATGTTTCAAACAACAAAATAACTATTTGCTTACATTTATGATTTATCCTAAACCAATTAGAAGACACCAACTCATCTGACATAAAAACAACAAAGGCAATTTGCGGGGCTACGGTGTGGTAAATCCGTAGGCTTAAAATTTTTACAAATTTGTTGCATTTTAAATTTTATTTCCTAATTGCGCATTTTATTTCCTAAAATAGTGATTTAAAAATGTTGTTAGCATAACCATTCGCTTTCATATTATAAATTTAAATTCTTATTCCTAAACAAAAATATTTTCATATTATATGTTTATCCTGTCAAATATTATTATTTAAATTTTAAGATAAACTAAATTTTAATTAATCTTCAATTTTTAAATTTAACAATTTAACACATTATGCCAATAAAAATATAATTTTAACTGAAAAAAAATGTCCATCTTTTTTCAATTTTAAAAATATTATGTCTTTAATTTATTCGTATTTAATATAACTCATTAATATAAAATATATCCACTATTTTCTTTAAGTTACACTTATTTAAATATATATCTGCCCATACAATCCACCAGAAACTTGTTAATACGAAAATAAAATACAAGACAAAAGTCCGATTAATTGGAACTCAACAACCCCTGAAACTTGTCTTACTCTCATGTACGTCACTTGAAAATAAAAAAATATTCATCAAAATGGACAAACTCCATGTTCAAGCTAATGAAAAAAACAACCAGGTCTCGTTGGTCTCATACCCAGCACAACCCCCTGCACCATATCCAAAATTGCCAGTCTTACAGATCGATCACCAAACAACAAACAACACAGAAAGTGATGTTACACTACGTTTAGTTATTTATGTAGTCCCTAAATGTGCATGAAATATACACTTACATTTTTCAGAGAAAATATATGGTACAGAGGTCAATGACAATTTAAACAATTTTCCAGCACCGAGATGGAATGTAATAAGAATGATGGTAAACGTACACGAATTTGAAATCAGAACATACAATCTGCTCTTAAGATACCCACCCAATACGAAGCTATATATATATATATATATATATATATATATATATATATATATATATATATATATATAAAACCAGCATATCAAGAGTCCATCTCAACAGAACAAATGATTGAAGAAGAGAAGGCTGCGAAGAGCTAAGATCCCAACAGTAACTGGTTTCAAGATTGTATCTGTCTACTCGAATGCGGGAACAAGTGGATAACATGCCACCCATATAAAAAATCTGGAAGGCAATGTAACGTGGGCTGGGGGAGCAACTAGTTGCGGAAAAGCAATTAAAGAATCAAGCAAGAATCGGCAGTTACTACACGTTTCACAACACTAGACCAGAGGTCATCAGATTTTCTTCCAACAACGGTAGTAACACTATATATGCCTAAACATCAGAGGACAGGACTATGGTTTCAAGAGTGCTGATACAGCTGGTACAACAGTCCCACTTCTGCTGCCACTGGTGTGGTCTTCAACCGTATGTCACCAATAAAATTTAATCTGGCTCGAAAAATGCTTCCATCAGACATTTGCCTCACAAAACGAGTAAATCGGTCCCAATTTCGGGGTTCAAACAATCTTTTGTCCATTCTTACAAAGTTAAATGAGAAAGGGCGCTTCTCGATCCCATTTGTGTAAAATTTTGACATCTTCAGCACCTGGGCGAATGCACCATCATCCAAATTGGTTGAAAAATTTTGACCTTCAAGTGGTATGTCACACAGCCTAGCAGCCAGCAAAAGCTGTCTAAGAAAACCCTCTGGGCTACCATCTGGATTGATCTTCTTCATTAATGCATCTTGCATTTCGAAACAAGAGCAACACATCGAGAATCCATACTTACTAAGCATGCGAGCAATGGGTAAGTATCCATCCCTGTTGAAAGTATTATAATATCCAGCTGTTAACTCCGATGGATGGGATTGGGTGACATAGTGCCAGTGAATGGCAGCCAATTTTGCAGATATACGGACTTCTGTACCCCTAAATACGGTTTCAGCTTCCCTGCAAATTCTTTCCCCATGCAGCAGCAGCATATCTGAGTACCATTCAAGAAAAAATTCACCATATGATGTGTTCCAAGAGCCACCATCATTTCTGAAAAAATCAGTATGCTCAGGATTTTGCATCAAACTTCCAGTACCAAATGGACCACCATTTCCCCATTCACGCTTTCCAATATTTCTTGCTGAGGCGTTTAGAGAAGCAAGCATGTACTGGCAGGTGGTAAACAAGAAAAGATAGAAGTTAAACATGATACTGAACATCATACTGTGTGCAAATTGGCTATAGCCAGTTCCTATATCACAATGTAATAACTAGATAAAAACTCTACAAAGTACAAACTAATTCCTAATGCTGAATCAACCTACCTTATCATAGCACTGAAACTCTCCAAGTTCATGAGGAAAAGCCAAATTTGGTTTTGGGGAAGAAAATGAAGGATATCTTAGTTCACCACCAGGACCCATGCCAATCTGTACACCCTGCAAAATGAACAGAGTTACACAAATTACGATTAATATCTATCAATAATAACCGGAAATTAGAATCTTCATTGGAGTGTAACATCACAAAATCATCGTAGAACCTTACTGTAATGATCACACCAAGCGAAAGCCTGAAAGTGTCTCTGAAATCCCTCATAAAATCTGCATAAGCTTGAATAGGAGAACGTCCTCGTAGCACAGGAAGAATATCGCATCCAAGGGAAATGTATTCAACATTTCTTCTTCCAAACCTGTCACAATACGCTAACTCTGGATCTTTTTGTATCTCATCAAGCACCCATAGAGGAAGTGGTATCCTACACAAGGGGGACAAACTTCCAGAGTATGAGGCCTATGACTAGGAAACAATAGCTACCTACAAAAATAGTAATATTTCAAATAAACCAAATCAACTCTACTTAGATCAAGATTACCCAGCTAAAATATCCCTACAAGATTGAATCAAAAAATTAAATGCTAGAATTATGATTTTCCCACACACCATCATAATACATTATAAGTAAAAAATTTACTGATATGTTTCAAGAAATTCTGCCTATGTTAAAAACTCAATCATAACACCACCAAGTGAATAGCAAATCTCAACTCCCTAGAGGCCTAATTGAGTAAATAAAAGTAAATTGAAAATGGTAATTAACGAAATCCAATACCAATTAGGATCATCAGGTCCTGTGCCGTGCTGATGAAACGCAAGCACAGCTCGAACCTTAAGGCCACACATGCATGCCATCATGACGAGTTCCTTATACCCTCTCCAGTCATAAACCCTAGACTCACTCTTCTCTACCAAGCCCCACCAAATCTCAATAACCACACCTTCCACTCCCGCCGTAGCGAGTGCCCTCAGCGAAAACAACATCGCTTTGGGCCTCGTGACCTGTCCCTCTCGGCCCACCGAATTCACCGGCAGCGTCACGAACACCGGCGATCCACGCCTACGACGCTGCGGCGAAAAGTCGTGGTGGAGCTCGTAGGCGACGTCGCCGTTGTCCGGCGAGACGGAGCCACCGGCATCGGAGGATTTGGACGAGTTGAGACGGGAAGAGACGGCGAGTCGACGAGTTGAAAAGTGGGTTTGGTTTCTGCGGAAGGTGACGGAGCAGGGGAAACGAGTTAGACGAGTCAAATCATTCCGAGTGGAGACGAAGGAAGGTGAGAAGCTAGCGGTGGATTGAGATAGGATCGCCATTGATTGGGAATTGCAGAGTTAGGGTTTGAAAGAGAGGAGAATGAGTGAGGGTCACACAGAGAGTGAGCACAGTGAGGTGAGGAATGCATACTACATACACACTGTACTCCGCCCAGGTTGTGGAGGAGAGATTATATACCATTTTTCACTTTTTTCCTTTTTCTAAAATTCCCTTTCTACCTGTTCTTCATTCTTTTAACCCTCTACTTATTTTATATTTATTTTTTGTAATCATCTGAAGTTTTTCCCTTTTTATTCGCTACTGATTTTATGTTGTAATTAGTTAAGTTGTCTTCACATGCATTACTTTTTTTTAAAATTCAATATTTGTAATAATAAGTTTTTTAAAATTAAAAAAGTTCTAAATAAAAAAACTTTGGTTAATAAATATAACTCTTTTCCTTTATTTTTCGCAGGACTCTACTTTTCCACAAATTAATTATCTTACCTCATATCATCCCTAAAGATCTGCTTTTCTTCTTAATTACATTTTTATCCTCCATTCGCAGTTAGACTCAAATCTTCTTTCATGGATCTTTGTAAAATAAAATAAAAAATTCTTTTCATTCTATCTTAGAACCATCACATTACATTTTTTTTAGCCACTACCTCTCCCTTGCATTAGAAACTCAATGTCAGATGTCTTTATGACCATCACAACACACAATTATATCATGAATCAAGATCAAAATATGCGAAGCAATTATTGTTAATTTATATGTTATCATCCATTGCAAACTAAGAATGACAAACTCAGTAAAATGACACATTTGTTGGAGGATAATTACGTAAACTCTTTCTGCTAATAATCTTTCCTCTTGCAAGATGGTTACCAGAACTAAAAAAAAACTAATTGCTTGACCTTCTCCTATTGATAATTGGCTAAAGCTCAATGTTGATGGCTTGGTCTTCAGGAGCAAGAAGGAAGTTACTTGTCATGGTCTCATTAGAAACAAGCAAGGAGAGTTTGCTGATAGGTTAGGTTCGTTTGCAATCTAAGTTATTGTTCATAAATTAATGCAGGGTTGTGGACTCTATGCATCGATCTTATTCCGATTAATAATGTAACATGGGCAACATTCTAGTGGAGCTTAATTCGAGAATTGTGACCCACTTAGAAAATTATGATTGTAACCCAACACACCAATCAATATTGATTGTTGACTACATAAAAAGAATGATTCAAAAGATGAGAAATATAGATACCTCATGTCTACAGGGAAGCAAATAGATGCGTCAATTTCATTGTAAACTTGACGAAGAATGAGAAGAAATGACGTTTCTTTAGCAAGCTCCTTCGAACCCAATTCCCCTGTTGGAGAAGAATGCTTATGGTGTGAGATTCCAAGGATTATGCAGTGTCCATTCTTCTATTTAGGGTCTTAGTGCACTCTTTCAGATAACAAAAAATGATATATTTAATAAGTTTTTCACCAAAACTAAATTATATGAATTTAATCATTGATTCATTTGATGTTATCGCTATAATTATGTATTTAAAAACTTTTACGTATAAATATTCAAAAATATCATATTTAACTTCAACTACTATTAATTTTAAATAATATATCATAAAATTTAAAATAAAATGATTAAATATATATTTTTTGAATTGTATAAAATTTTATGTTTTTTATTTTATGAAATTTAAATTTAATGGTTAAATTGGTAAAATTTAGTTTTGATTAAAATTTAATAATACATACAGACACTCACTTACATACATAATATATATTAATTATAAGGGAATTTTTAAAATATAAAAGATTTAATTGTTGTTATTGTTTATTTTATTTTTAAAAAAATTCTAACTTCTAAGTAAGTGTTCGGAGGATGGATAACCACTCACATCTATATACATAATATATATATATATATATATATATATATATATATATATATATATATATATATATATATATATATATATATATATATATATATATATATATATAGGGGGGGGGATCAGAATTTGTGGGTACCGCTACCCCAAAAGTCATTACATAAATCCGTCTTTAGTTAAAGTTTTTTGTGATTGATTTAATAATTAATCATGTTACTAAACATAGTTTTTGAAATATGTATGTATCATGATTTTCAATTTGAAAATAAATCGATTTCAAAATCTTTTTGTTTTATCTGTGTGAGCAACATTACACGAATTCTGAGTTTTAAATATTGATGATTAGATAAACTTAAATTTAAACGTACTTTCTAATGCTTAAAACGTCCACCACAGTTAGCTGTATCTTTAGAAATCTTATTACTTCATCTAATAAAACAATTCAACCTTTTTTAAAGATTTAAAGATTACCACATCGTGTGTAACATATATTTTTTATTTAACTTGCTAACCTTTAAGTATAAATAAAATTGAAATACATTGCTACCAAAGATATACTAAAAAAAATTACATAGATGTTGTTCCCGTATAATTTTAGTAAAACTTGTAAAAACAAAGGTAAAAGATAATAAAGCTTATTAGGACATAAAAATAATACTCAATAGGTATAACATTAATTTTCAAAAAATATATAGATACTTACAAATCATTCACTAATAAAACTTATACATTGGCTATGAGAATTGAACTCATAATTTTATAAATTATAAATTCAATTTTTACTAACTAAAACTTTTTATTGGCAAAGTTATTATTTACCCTATGTTTGAATAGAAGAATTTGATATTATTACATTTTATATATTTGAATAATAATTTTTTAATACTAAAAGCTTTTATTTTAGTAACTTTTGTATTAGATAGAAAAATTTCAACTAACCTCTATTTAAAAAGAATTTATGTTATGTTAGTTTCTTTTTAATTATCATTTATAATTATTCTCATACTTAACTTATTTTAAAATGATTATTTATTTTTTATTTACAAATTACTTGAATTTTAAAATTTAATATCCAAATACAAGATTAATATTAAATCAAAATTCATTTATTAAATTTATTTTTTTAAAAAAATTACTAGAAAATTAATACACGATTAATTTCTTCCATGGGATAAGGGTTTTCGTCATAGAAAAGAACAGAACATCCCAAAGCTTAATCATAGCATACGATGAATCCTTTAAGGTATAAAGGTTGTTTCCATTTTTACCTTCTTTACTTGTTTGTGAATATCGCTAATGTTTATGGATTTACAGTTTAATATAAAGTAAAAGAAATTTATGAATTCTACTAGCTTTTGTCCTTTCTTAAATTTTGTCAGAATGATGTTGCAATGAAAATTAGATAGCTGTAAAAAATATTGTTAGAATGATGTTGCAATGAAAATTAGATGGTTGTAAATAACATTTTTTCCCTTTTGAAAAATAGATTTAAGTATTTGAACTTAATTATTATAATGTTGATGGAATGTCAATAACTCAACAAAAGTAGCAATAGCCAATAATGTATAAAAATCAAAGACAGAAAAGGAAAGGAAAATGAAAAGGAAAAAGGAAAAGATTGAATAATAAATGAAGCAATATTTGTCAAAAATTTCATTGCTTTGAGTTTGCAATAAACTGTTTCTTGTTTATTTTGATAAAGCAAAACTGCTCAAAAATCAACTAAGAAACAGCAGCAGCTAATTCGAATAGACATGGTAATCAGCTTGAGTTAGGTCTACACGGGACATCAAGGAATCATTCCAAAGATGCACACATTAGATGTCAGTACAATATGGTGATGAATCGGAAATGGGTGTGGGTGGGCTTCAAATTCCAGACTGGCGTCCAAACTAACTTGGTACCAAACGCAGCACCACTCCTACTTCTATCGCAAATAAATTATGTCCAATTAAAAGTCTTACTGTCAATTATGAACAAAGCACCCAAATGGTGAGACGCACCTAAATCATGCATTGATAATATATTTAACAACTTAAGAACTTCCAGAAAATAATGTAGAGGCACTTAATAAGAAACACGATATCCATAGACGCGACATCAAAGATATATGCATTCGTGACCAGAAAAATTACTGGGTAATAAAAACTTCGATGCGGGAGACAAAAAATTATTTGAGTAATTTGAAGGAACGGCTAAGATATGTTGCATTACCTATCCCAAACACATGGATGGACTAAGATGATTGTTTCACTCTACAGCCAATAGTAAAATGTAAAAAAAAAAAAAGGACATAATATCTGGACCATCATAGACTCCAAAACATTCAAATAACTCATGCAAGCCCAATAGAGACGGTATTGGCAGATATCATGGGATATCTCCTTTTCTTGCCCCTCCCCAATTTCACCCTGTTTCTCCTCCTGTACGTAAAAACCGCATCTTTTCTGCCAAGTTAGCAGAAAGATTGATCATCACCCACCGACTTCTCCATAGCAATGCAGAACAATAAATTTAAAAAAAAAAATGAAAAAGCAGACTCCATGTTGCTGACATGAAATGCAGACAGCCAACGGACCGAAACACCTGTGCCCAAAAATGGTGATGACCCGACTCATGATATGCAATTGAGACCCCCCCACGCAACAAATGCAGATGTATGAACTAGAACCATGACATAGCAATAGCCTCAAAATGAAATCGCTCGACTGATTGCTAACTTGGCCCATTCGGCGGATTCCTTAATCAAATGATCATCAGATGATAAACACTCTTTGAGGAAGTCTTTGCTGGACACAGATTGCTGAATCAAGGGGCCAGCATTGTTACCCAAAGTATCAGCTAAATCTCCAAGCACGCCAATTGCTGTCTTAGTCACCACATCATCCCTGGAAGGACAAGAGACACCAATACACATTAAAATACAAAAATTACAAATTTTGAAGCAAAGTTCACAAACATACAGAAGTAGAATGTACAGAAATTTACTTACATGTCCTTTTCCATGTACAAACTGTCCAAGAATTGCAGAACATGAGGAGCATAAGGCATCAGAAGCTGGGTCTTCGGGGAACCCTTAAACCCTTGGAAGATCCCTGAGTATGCCTCTAGGATTCCATTTCTCAAAGAATTTGTGTACTCTGTCATATCATCATCAGCACCAGTCGTGTGAGCAGAGAGCTCAGCAGCACTTTGAAGCATAGGCATTGCATATAACAAGTACTTTTCAAAGTTTTCTCCAATTGCCAAAGCAATGTCTCCAAAACACGAAAAAATGGGAGGCTTCACAGATCTATGCAACTGATTGCTAGACAAATCCTTAAGAAGCTGAGTCATTATTCCATCACAATAAGGCAGTATTTTCTCCTCCAAGGCTCTGCATACATCTCCAACCACACCCACTGTGATAGCACAAACCTGGTAGTCCTCGAAATTTTGTAGACCCATCTCCAAATACTTGTAAAATTCTGTCATGTACTTAGCAAAATCAGAACCTGTTGCATAGGCTAAAGCTCCAATGGCAAGCATGGCCTCCTCATGAGCTGTTGCACTTCGAGAAGCAAACACTCTTAAAAATAAACCCATAATTTGGTCAGCATACTGCATGAAATGATATTTCGTTGGTTCAGAAGATCCTAACTTTTGTATGATAACCTGCAGGCAACCACATAGGAGACCTTGTAACTCATTCTGCCTCTCGTCTGATGAGACCTTCTGATTCTCAAGAGTCTGATGTAGCTCCATCATGATGAGAGGTACAAGTTGTACCACCATTGGAGCTGTTTCATCATTAGAACATCTCACTACTTCATTTAAGGCTTCATAGGCTGCCGTTCTAAGGCGGGATTCTCCAGCATCCTCTCTGTGAGTTACAGTGAGGAGAGCATGAACAATTTCTTGAAAGAAGGGGGTCAACGGAGAGGATGCAGATCCAGCATCTTCGTACCCTTGGGCAAGAAAATAGAGAGCACCACATGCCTTCTCAGCAACATTTGGAACATCCTTCATGCTCTGAAGGAGCACAGTAATAATCTGTTGGCAGTTTGCTGGAGTAATAATGGGAGTATCCAAAGCTGATCCATGCAAAAACTCAAACATTCGTCCAAGAGTCCATGCAGTAGTGTCCTTCACGTGGTTATTTGGATCTTTCATCAGTGCAGTAAGCATGAAGTTCAAGGCCATATTCACAAGTGGTACAAGTTTGTCAGGGGAGGGACCTTCTAGAATGGAACCAAAGGCATAAGTTGCAGCTTCTCTTTGCCTCCAATCTGGTTTGGTTATGTTCTCTTCAATAAATGGCATAACCAAAGGCACAATATCATCACCAACTGTTCGTGCAACTAATCCCAAGCATGTACCTCCTGCCATAGCAATGTTCCATGCTCCTTCATCTTGATCTTGATCCTCTTCTTGCTTTAGTAGTGTCTCCAGTAACATGGGGACAAGAACTGAAAGCGCCTGCTTAATAAAGTAAAAGCAGGGAATATCTGAATCCCCACTAAAATCACCTCCATATTCTTCTAATATATCAATTTCTTCATCACATATGGAACTCCAGAACTCAATCGCCTGAAGTGCAACTGGCTCCTCGTCTTCTTTTACAGCCTTGGCAGTGATGTTGAAGATATCTTGGATATAAGGAGCCAACTTTTCATAGTATGTTGAAGAAATAGCTACCAAGCACTCAAATGCTGCTCGTCGAATCTTCAATTCAGGAGAAAGAGTTGTCTCACAAACAATTCTCATGATGTAATCGCGCTCCATATCATTAGAAAAATTTGCCTGCGCAAAACCCAATGCATTGTACAATGCTCTTATGGCTGCAAGCCTTACATCATTGTTTTCTTCGGTAGAATTCATTCCCTGGACAACTGCAGTGAGTATCTTATTTACATGATCCTGGTCTACCACATCCGGGGAGACTTCTTCACAAATGTACCCAAGGGTCTCAAGAGTTGCCTGTCTTGTGGGGGCAGGAAGCTGATGAACATTAGACAGGAGAGACCCTATCAATTCAGGCCATTGCTTATGAGGCAACTCAATACCAGCAACTTTAGCAATAACTTGTGATGCGGTCGATCGAGCATCAGGAGAAGGTGAAGAAAGGGTCCTCAGCAAGAATGCTTTAATCTGGGCTTTCAATGTTGGGTCCAGCGACAGCCATCTTTGAACAAATTCTATTTTTCTGTGCTGTTCTTTTGCATCCAAAGCATTCTTGAGAATTAAACCTGCTAGCTTCCGACTCTCTGCAGGCTTTTCATCATTTGCCAATTCCCCAGCAAGAGAAAACAGGAAACTTGGAAGATTCTGTTCCTGAAACTGTTTCAAATTTTCCTCAGCTTGTTTCCTTACGGCGCCATCCACTGCTTGCGCATTTAAAAGTATTTGAGTAACCTCCATGGCCATCTGAACCTGGAACATCATGTATGATCACATAAATATGGCACAAAAATAGACCCACCAAAATAATCTAGCAACATAATTTATCAGGAACATGATAAAGTTGCTAAAACAATATAACTTAACACCAGATAACAAATTACAAAAAGACCTTAATTCATAGCAATACTTGAGCATAAAGGACATAGCACAGTTAAAATATACAAAAGGATTTTCAAAAAGTACAGTATTGACAACAAATCACCAAGTGATTCAGTGCATAATAAACCTTAAATTGGAGGCGTTCAGAGACAGGTAAATTGTAATGATAGACAATGTATTATAAGATTTATTCATATATATATATATATATATATATTGCTTAGACAGTGTATATAGAAACAGTGTTCTCAACTGAAGAGTGATTCACTTAACCCTCTCATAAACCCCATGTCACCTTATTAAGAGAATATAGCAATAAGTGTATAATAGTACGAAGTAACCCTGGAAATGCCACAAACTACATCCCAGATAATCATAAAGAAGAACACCGCATTCATCATGGAAATACGATTAAGCACACTTTGCAGAGCTCCTAACAGATCGAAAATGCAAGAGATTAGGTCCACATCCTTTATCCACATTACCAAAACTGGCAAACAAAACAGTGTATCACTAATTCTAAACATTCCCGATTTAAATAAAATCCGCTCAAACAAAATCCAAACCTAACAATACTAAAAAAAGAAAGTTCAGAACTGATTCTGATTACGAATGAAAAAACAAACAAGTAGAATGAACTTAAAACGATAACCCTGAACAACTACCTCGGATCAGGGGCGGAAGCAGTAATAAAAAAAAACAAAGCAAAGCTTTTAACCAGGAATTAGTAGAGCAAATCAATGAAAAGAGAACTCACGGCGAGTAAAGAATAGAAGCCGCGATGGAGAGGAGAGTGAGGTGCTAGTTGGAGCAAGAGAAACTCAGAGAAGCGCGGCGACTCTGAAACCCTAGCAGAGTGTGGGAAAAAGCAGAGACGCCAATGTTAAATTTTTTTGGTTGTTCAATACCCCTTTTTTATATTCGCTGTACGACACATCCGGAGGGATGCAAATCAATATCCACCGTTGATTCAAATAGGGTTAATCTCTGCCCTCTGATTTTTCCATCAACGGCTCTATTTTGAAATGCTTGCTGGATCTTAATTTTCTTTCTCTTGTGCAAGCGGTGTCAGGTGCTGCCACGCGACACTCTTCCGCGCGTGTGTTCTATGTGGGTTTCAAATCAATACCCTATGATATGAGAACGATATTTTTCTATTGGTCGATCTTTTTCTACGCGCCGTGTCAATGGTGTCGGTTTTGTTGTGACTAGGTTTATAGTGATATTATAACCGCTATCATTGCAGATTATTCTATTAAATGAAAACATATGTAAATAGATATAGATATACTCACCTCACCGTTGTGGCTAATGATATTTTTTTAGTTTTCTTTTTTAAAATTGTAAAATTTTAATTTTGATAATGTCAAATTAATAATATAAAAAATATTATTATTTAATTTTATTTAAATATTTAAAAATATTAATTAATTTTCTTTTATGTATTTTATATTCATCTAAGTATAATAAATTATTATATTTAATTATTTATAAATAATAAAAAATTATAAAGGGATTAATTAAAAATAAATATTAATTAAAAAAAATTAACATTGTTAATTAATTTTTAATGTATATATTCAAATTATACAGATAAAAAGTAAAAAAGGTGCATAATCTTGATCTAATTGGTTCTAAAATTATAAATATTCTTCTAACAAATTTTCTACTATATATTATAGATATGTAATAAAAATTAATAAAAAAATTTATTAAGAATTATAGTATTTAATAATATTAATATTTTATAATTTATAATTTTAATAAATTCTTATATATAATTTTTTATTGTATATCCTTAAATATATATATATTTAAAACTATTATTTAGTAGATGTTATAGTTAATTTAAGGATTAAATGATTATTACTTAAATAATTTTGATCATTAACTTGAGTTAAATATTATTTTTTTAAAAAATAGGTTTACCTTAATTTAAAATCATAAATAATAAATTAATGTGATCATTTATATATATAGAAAGAAAAAAATAATAAATTTATTATTTTTATACATAAACATTTATAATTTAATTATTATTTTAAAAAATTATATTAAATATACTATAAATATATTTGATAAGATATTTTAACTTGTTAAAAACTTAATTTACCAGCTATAAAATTTAATGAGATGTTTTAAACTATTTTGATAAAAAAAAATTGTTTTAGTAATTATTCATGATTGTCAAATAATTTCTAACATTTTTTCAAAACTTCTAGCAAATTTTATATTTTTTAGTTTCTAATTATAATATTTTATTTAATTTTATCATTAATATATTTTTATAATTTTTTATTTATTTGTTTGTTTTTTAAATTAATTATTTTATAATAATATTATTAATTTTGATATTTTTTTTATATTATCATAGAATTTTATAATTTAAATTAATATTTTAATATATACATTATTTATTTTAATTATTAGATTATTTATTTTATTTTATTATAAAATATTAAATAATTTGATAAAAAATTAAAATTATAAAAAAATTACTTTAAAAATATTTCATTTAAATATTATTTATATAAAAATTAAAAATAAATATTTTATTTTAAATAGTAACATTTTTAAAAATATATCATATTTATAATATTTTAATTCATTGTAATGATATTTTTAGTTATTATTTTATATTTATCAATTACTTTAATAATTAATTTTATAAAATATTTTTTAATTTAATTAATAGCTTTCAAATTTTGTTTAATTTTTTAATTTTTATTTTTGAACTATTTTTTTTTAATTTCATTTTAATTTTACGACACATTTTATATATATAAAATTTTATATAAAATCACTCACTTACTTATCGATTTGTTTATCTAATAAAATTCACTTCTTATATCATAATCAGACTTTACTACCACTTGTCACTTCAATAAATTTAATAAATGAGTCATACTAACTATATGGAAAAGTTAGTATAGCAAATAAGCTCGAATAATTTAACCCATACAAAAAGTAGTCATTCTTCGTACGAACTTCAGACTAAAATTTGGAAGCGGAAAAAATCTTAACAAAAGATAAAGATCTATCTTAGCGCATATACACATGCACATGCACACATTAAAATCAAAGTTAGAAGTTAAATGAAAAAATTAAATTAATAAATATTTTATTCTATAATATTATTTTAATATTTAATATGTTATTTAAATAGTATATCTATAAATATATAAAATATTAAAAATTTAATATATATGATCATAAAGTATATTATAATATTATTTAAATGATTATATTAATTAATATTATTTTTTAAAAAAATTATTAAATTTTATGTAAATAAATTATATATAATTTATTAATAATTAAAAAATTAACTTAAAATATATTTTCAATTATTTACTGGATGAAAAAAAAATTTTAGATAAATAATATTTATAAATGTTTTTTTAATTAAATAGTTATTTTTTATTTTATAATATTATATATATATTAATAAAAATATAGTTTAGATTAGTTTATGTATACATCTTAGTAATTTAAGTTAAATGAACCCAAATTTAATAATCAACTATAAATTATAAACTTCGAATGTTTTTTTTGTTAAAACAAATAAATTAAAGTTTAAAGGAATTATTTACTATTTTCATTAATAATATTTAATAATTCTTAAATAATTATTAGTTTTAAAATGTGAAATAAAAATTAAAAGCATAATTCTTTGTTAATTTTAAAAACCTTAAAACTCATATCACAAATTTAATAAATTTTATGGATTTATTTATTTTTAAATATTTGTTCAATGTTTCTTCAGTTTTAATTATAAATTACCTTAACATAGAATAAGTCAATTTCAATAAATACTCAACATCCTTAAAATCTACATATGCGATAGTTTTTATCATTTTACAATTCTTGCCCATAATAAATAATTTTTTTTGCTTGTTTTAGTCTTTTTTTTTTGTATAATTCTTTGTTAAAAAAAATATACAAGCATCCAATCTGTTCAATATTGGTATCCTAAAAATTGGTACAGTTATTTTTATATTATAAATTTATTTATTTTTGCTTTTAAACGATAAATCATCCCTGTATATAATATATATATATATATATATGTTATTTTGTTATTAATTTTGTTATTATTTCACTAATGTCATTTAATATTTTTTATTTATCTAAGGTGTTTGAAAAATTGAAGTTTAAATAATTTTTTGATTCTTATATTTATGCACATTTTTAAAAAAAAATTAAAAGATATATTTAAAAAAAATTTAAAGATATTTAAATTGAGGTTTTATTTTAAATGTGCTTAAAGCGATAAAATTACGAACTAATATTTGTTTATCTTCAGTTGTTTGTTATCAGTTTTTCATAGATATGAATTTTAGAAAATAAAAATAGAAATAATATATCTTATTTATTTACAATTTTTAGAGTTTATTTAGTGTACATAATAGTTACATCAATTTAGTCAGTTTATAACATAATAGATAAATAGGCATTTGACATTTGATCCAAATTGAAATAAAATAAATAAAATAGAAGGTTTTAAAATATAAGTATAGGGTGTATAAAAAATGAAAGATAAAGGAAGAACAACTGTATCAATTAATTTGTTTCCTAAGATTAGTTATTTCCTATATATAACTATATTACTGAAAAAAAAAACTAAAATAAAAATCTACAAAAAGTGTATGCTGTGTTGATCGAATAATCTTATCACTCATCAGATTCTACATCATTTTTCTTTTACTCATGCTATTATTTTCAGTATTATTTAGTGGACATCAAAAAATAAACATATAAGCAATATGCTGCTGTATTTATTATTTTAATTATAATTTTTATATATAATATATAAAAACCATAAATTAATACTCAATGGAGTGTTATTTTGATTTTTGTATATTTTATTATATTTATTAAAATATAATAAATAATTATTTTATTATCTTTTTAATAAAAATATTTATTCAGAACAATCTTGTTGTTATTCCTAATTGCACCGTATGAATGTAATGTTGTTGATATATAAAAAAAAAAAACACAAGTAAGTATAAGTTCACACGCTTTTAGTAAACAAGTAGCTCAAAATTATGATCACTTGGTTATCCAAATTTCATAATTAGAAAAATAATACTGAATTATTCAAATAAAAAAACTCAAAATTAGTTTATTAAAAATAATAATAATTTATATTTACCATCATATTTAAAGTTTAACATTTCAAATAAAATGTTGACTTTAAAATAACTTTGCACATATCTTAAAATCCCTCATAATTGGGGACAAAATAAAGATCCATTCATTTTAATTAAAAAACACAGAAGAAGATAGAAGGAGAAAAGACGTCAGAAGTCCCAAAGTCATCCAGAACAAAAAAAAAAGAGTAAATTTTATAGGAATTAAAAAATAAAATAAAATAAACTCACACAAAAAAAAATCAAAATATATTCATCTTAAATTATTTAAACATGTAGTAAATACCAAAATATATTAATTTTAAAAAAATAACAATCTAGAAACATAAAAAAAAAAATAGGAACCAAAACTAAGAAAACACATAAACATATAAAATTTAAAAATTATTTAAGTCAATAATCTATTTTAAATGTGTTCACAATGATAAGATTATCAACTAACAGTTTTTACCCTCAATTGTATGTTTTTAATTTTTCTTTAACATAGATTTATGCAGGTAAAAATAGTAATTAATTGTATCTTAACAAACATATACTTGGTCATTCGGTTAAGTTGACTTTGGATAAGCAGTTAGATTTGGACAAGGGTTGCGAGAGTCTGTTCATCTTACAACGGTGGTAAGGACTTGCTTATGTTAGGTAGTTATATTTTCTACGCTGTTATTGAATGCTTAATGAACCAATTATTTAATATGATTGACATATATACCCATCAACGTTGCATGCTCAAAACTTGCCTTTAGCAAATAAGTTTTGAAGTTTATGCATACAAATACATAGTGTACATATTGGGCAAGATGTTTTACAATTAATTAACATAGAAATATGCTTTAAGGTATGTATTGTCTAATGAAATAAACCATTGATTAAATTGAGTTTACAGAATTAAGTGAAACAATAAATAAATAAAGTGAATTGAACTTAATCCTTCACTTTAAGTTCATGAATACAGAATTTGATTTTTTTTATTACCTTGTTTTTATTATTTATTTTCTTTGACGATAATTTATGTCATAATTATATAGTAAAAATTTCCATGTATTTATCCCTTAATTGGAAAACAATATTTGTACTCACTTGTTTGCTTGTTAAACATAATTACATTTCAATGGTAAATTAAGATTGTCAAAACATTGTAAGATATACTTTTAACATTGAAAACTTATGTAACAATTGTTTTTGTAGTTTGATTTTTTATAAAAGAAAATGCATTACAGCAATGTTTTAAAAAGTAAGTCATTGCTGTCTATGCCTATCAAGTGATTATTGCAACTAATACGTATATTAAAAATTTTCTATTTTTTTTCTTTCCTTTTGTACAAATCTAACATTACTAATTCAAATCAAACATATGTACCAGGGGGCTGGTATAAGTTCTTGTATCCTAGCCAACCTCACTTGTATAAGACAGGTGCTACATTGCACCAGCTAATGTTATAGGAGTTATTAATATTCCAGGTTATATTGGGTCCTACATTTATAAAAGGAAACTAAGAAGCATAACTGTTACTAATGTAGAAGATTAAAAAGACATCACATGATGGTGAGCTTGCAAATAAAATAAGTTTTTAAAATGTTTACTCTTAATGTAAATTAACGTATTATATCTAACAACAACAAAAATAATTTATATTTTTAGTTTTTTTTGTCATAGTTTACTTATGAAGTTGATTTTTTCTAATTTTTTGAAAAAATTTTACTTTTTTATTTTATTACTATTATTAAGTTATTTTATAATTCTATTATTATTTAAATTTTCCGGATCAAATGTGTAGATCAATTAATGGATGTTATTCTAACTTAAATAAGTATTTCAGACTTATATTTTTAAAATATGTTTGATAAGATTAATAGATAAATTAAGCTAAAGTTGAATTCACAACTGTAAACATTAAATAAAAATTAAAAATTTACTAATTGAATTAAAAATGTTAGATAAATTTAATCGTTAAACTAATTGGGAAATATAAAATGATAAATAAAGATATAATTAAATTATAGTAAATATAATATATTTATTTTTTAAAATAATTATAATTTAATTAAATAAAATTTACTTTTTTCAAAATAAAAATAATTTTTTAATTTTTACATAAATATATTTAAAATAAATTTTTAAAAAAGTAATTATTTTTATAAGTTTAATTTTGTATCAAATGGTTCAATATTTTTTAATAAAATAAAATAATTGTTATAAAAAATAGTATATATTAAAATAATAATTTAAAATATAATATTTTATAATAACATACAAATAAATTTATCAAAATGAATAATATTACTATAAAAGAATTAAATAATATTAAATTTATAAAAATAAATAGATATATAAAATATTATACTATAAAAATATATTAAAGAATAAAAATAGAAAAAATATTTCATTTAAAAATAAAAAAAAAACATAAAAATATTTAAATTAGTTAATAAATACTAAAATAGGTCATTTACCAAATAGAATTCCTGAAATATTTTAATAAAATTTTTAGTTAATAATTTTAACTTTCAGCTAGCTAAAATATTTTATTAACAATATTTTAAATATGCAGATATATTGAAAAATTCTTTTAACTTAAATTAATTAAATTATTTTAACCTTCTTTTTTAAAATTTACCAACAAGAAATCAAATTTTATTTAAATAAAAGAATTTCAAACTCATTTTATTTTTAAACTCTAGTTCTCCATCTTAGGAACAAATTTTATCAAAACTTTATTTAATTGAGGTATAAACTTTTAAAATTATTTTTTATGTCAAAAGTCTGTTATAAATTTTCAATTATTTGAATATGGAATAAAATTTTAAAGATTTTAAAATGATAACAAAAAAAATTATTTATTTATACAAAAAGTATTTTTAATATATTTCTCAATATAAGTTTATAAAACTAAAATCACATATATTTTAAATCAAAATAAAAGAGTATAGTTATGTTTCTAATGTAAGAGATCAAATTATGTTAACAAACTCTTTCTATTACACTATGGCTGTGTTATTTATAGAGAAGGCGGACGAGTATTAAATATTAAATTTAACATTTATATTAATTTAATAATTTTTTATAAAATTAAATAATTTAACTATTAATTTAATAATTTTTATCAAATAAATTATAATATTAAATTTTAAATATTTATAAGTATGTTATTCAATAATATATATATATATATAACATTGTATAATAAAATATTTATTAATTTTTATTTTATATAAAATTTCATAAATATAATAATATTAAAATAGTTTTGTCAATTTTTTTATTTTAAATGTTTAATTGTCTATTCATTGACATACAATAGATGAAATTCTTATAAAAAGAATAAGTAAAAAATTAAACTAGAGACAGAATTATTAAAACTATTAAAACATTAATACAACTGAAAACATGCTAGGATAAGTCAACTATAAGTACTGAAATTGGTTTATGCATTTATATTGAAAATTACCTAACACTTTATTTGGACATCTAATTTATTGTTCCTGTAAACCAAAAATAAATTTCTTCTGATGTTAGGAGAAAGGATAGATATCCATATTGAATAAGATGCCAGAAAAAGGGGACTTGTACTGTGATATATGAACGAATGGGCTGGTTCTAATTGGGAGAAAATTAATGGGTTTGGCTATAGTAGTGGTCTGTGACTGTGATACCGATTGTATTTAAAATTGGAATAAGCTTTCGACCAAAAAAAAAAAAGAATATTAAAAAAAACAAAAAATTAACTCTGTTAAATTTTGTTTATAAGTTTTTGCTTTTTTTTGGGCTGAAAAACAAATTCATTAAGACGGCAAATTGAAAGTACAACTGTAGCACAAACAAAAATAAAACATCAAATGTAAGAGTTCCGCCAAACATTGTTCTTATCTTAACAAGCTATTGAGGCCAATAGATGGGCCACCTTATTCCTAGATCTATTAAGAGTAGAAGATAAGAAAAACGAAAATTGTGATGCCAAGTATTTGCAATCAGATCTTGAAGAAGAACTGGACAAGGGATACAGGTTTTGAATGCCAAATATCAGGTCTAGTGCCAAAACTTGAAGACTGGAACACCAATGTCTTTGGGCATATCAGGAAAAGGAAAAATGAGCTAATTAGAAGAATTGAAGGCATCCAACGGGTAGACCAAAAGAATAACAACCCGTTCCTTGAGAAATTGGATCAGCAATTGAAGGAAGAGCTTGAGGAAGTTTTAAACCAAGAAGAATTACTGTGGTTCCAAAAAGCTAGATCTGAATGGCTGAATGATGGGGATAGAAATACGAAGTTCTACCACTCAAAAACTGCTGTAAGAAGACGGAGAAATAGGGTGAGTATGTTAAAAAATGATTCTAATGAGTGGATCGAGGGAGACCAGCAAGTCGGTGACTTAGTCAACTCCTTTTTCATTAATCTCTTCTCTGAGGATTCTGATAATAGGTTGTGGCATCAGTCCAAGTTCTCCTGGCCGACCATTGAAGATGTTCGTTGGCAGGGGTTAGAAAAGGACATTGATGCAGAGGAAATCAAATCTGCGATTTTCTCCATTGGCAGTCTCAAGGCTCCAGGGGCGGATGGGTTCCCTGCCATTTTCTTTCACAGGAATTGGGATATTGTTGGACCGGAAGTTATAAAAGCTGTGAAAGGGATGTGGGAGAACCCAGACAACATTATGAAGTATAACAAAACTCTGATTACCTTGGTCCCTAAGGTGGAGTTTCCAGAAAAGGTAAACCAATTTCGGCCTATCTCTCTTTGTAATGTGATATATAAAGGGCTCTCTAAGATCATAGTCAATAGGCTCAAATGTATGATCAGTGAACTTATTTCCCCCTTCCAAGTCAGTTTTGTGCCGGGGCGCAACATACATGACAACATCATTATTGTGAATGAGTTGATACACTCTATGAAGAAAATGAAGGGAGCTAAAGGCTTCATGGCAATTAAGATCGACCTTGAAAAAGCTTACGACCGTATTAGTTGGGATTACATGGAAAAAGTCCTTCAGGAGCTCCACTGCCCAAGTAACATGATCACTAGACTCATGGCGTGCATTAGAACAGCCAACACAAACATTATCTGGAATGGTTGCAAATTAGAAGAGTTCTTTACATCTCGTGGACTCAGGCAGGGAGACCCCCTATCACCCTACCTGTTCGTCTTAGGGATGGAGAAACTGACACACTTAATTCAAGATAATGTTCGACAAAAGAAGTGGAAGGGGATGAAAGCGGGGAGAAAGGGGCCCTCTGTATCCCACATGATGTTTGCTGATGACCTGGTCCTTTTTGCGGAAGCCAGTCCTTCACAACTTGAGACTATCCAAAGCTGTTTACAGAAGTTTGGAGAGATGTCAGGGCACCGGGTCAGCCAGGAGAAGACGGTTATCTTTTTCTCTCCTAATGTGTCAGCCGCCAATAAAAGAGCAATAAGCCTCAAAAGTGGCTTCAAGGAGGTGGCAGAATTAGGCAGATATTTGGGTGCTAACATTGTGCATCATAAAAACAGGAAAAATAAATTCAAGACTGCAATAGAGAAGGTAAAAAAGAAGCTGCAGGGGTGGAAGGCTTCTTGCCTTTCCCTTGCGGGTCGCACAACCCTTGTAAAATCCGCTGTGAGCTCCATGGTGCTATACCCAATGCAACATGAGAGCATTCCGAAAGGAATCCTTGACGAGCTGGAAAAGGACCAAAGAAAGTTCTTGTGGGGTGACGAAGAGGGGAAGAAGCGAAGACATGCAATCTCTTGGCAACAAGTGTGCAAAAACAAGGAAGAAGGAGGGCTCGGCATAAAGAATCTACATTCTATGAATGAGGCCTTCTTACTGAAACTCCTGTGGAAGATGAACTCCGAACCAGAAAGCCTTTGGGCTCAAGTCCTAAAAGGAAAGTATGGGAGACAAAGTGCAGAAACAGGATGTTTGGAGGCTAAAACGATAGACTCAGGGCTCTGGAAAGCCATGGTCAAATTGAAGGATACTTTCGCCACCAATACCATCCTAGCTAGAGGTGCAGAAGGAGAGGAAATCTGTTGGCGCCCTGAAGGAAATGGTAACTTTACTGTGGCTAGTGCTTATAGTATGCTCAGGAACTCCTCTCAAGGCAATAGAAACAATAAGTGGAGAGTAATTTGGAAACTTCAAATTCCTGAACGCATCCGCACTTTTATGTGGTTGGCAGCTCACCATAGGCTACCCACGCGAAGAATCACCAACAAATGGGGTGGAGAAGGAGACTTCTGTTTAGTATGTCACCTCTCCTCAGAGGATCAAGTACATGCGTTGAGAGATTGTCCAGTAATTAAGCCGATGTGGAAACAACTGGTGCCGAGATGCCATTGGAAAGCCTTCTTCGTGGATTCCAATAGAGATTGGTTGAGAAAGAACCTGATGAACCCCAAGCTTTTCTCGCCTGAAATCTACTGGCCTGAAATTTTCGCTACAGGGTGTTGGCTAGCTTGGTATTGGAGAAACTTAGCGGTCCATGAAGATGATTTTGTAAGACCGCTATCCCCGGCTGCTCAGGTCCGTAAACATCATCAACAGTACACTTCAAGGTGCAATGAAGACCTCATGAAAAAATATATCTCCTTAATTTCCTGGATTCCCCCTGATAAAGGTTGGGTTAAACTCAACGTTGATGGGATTTTTACCAGGTATGCAAGAGCAGGATGTGGAGGCGTCATTAGAGGTTCCTCAGGAGAATGGATACAAGGATTCACAAGTAAACTAGTTGTTACTAACTCGCTGGCTGCTGAACTTTATGCAATAGCGGAAGGCCTTAAACTCTGTTGGATGCTGGGCTTCAGACAGATCATGGTTGAAAGCGATGCCTCGGTAGCGGTTGAAATTTTGAACTGTAAAACTCCAACCAGACTTCATCATGATGTGATAAGAGAGTTAAAAGACCTGATCCACAGAGAGTGGAGAGTTACGGTGCAACATGTGTATAGAGAAGCCAATAGATGTGCTGATGCAATGGCTGCTGTTTGTCTTAAGCAAGGGGAGCAAGTCCGGATCTGGAATGATCCCCCACCAAGTCTGATACAAATGATACAGGAAGATCAAGAGGGTCATGGCATACCTCGTAGAATTTTAAGTTGAGTTTTGGGCTTCGCCCCTTATTGTAACCAAAAAAAAAAAGAAGCAAAGGTCTTGCACATTGGATTCACACATCAGATTCAACAATTACTTGTGTTAGACCCCAATCTAATGCTGTTTGGAGGCTCCAACTGAATGCTGGGAATTCAATAGCTGTATCTGCATGACACATATCAATGAGTTGAACACATATACTCACACTGGCATAATATCATTGTATTCGGATTGGGTGGATAAGATTTTTTCAAAATAAAATAAATTTTTAAAATAATTTAATAACTTACATCTGATAATGTATAATGTATGTTATTGTGGAAGACAACTTTTCTGCAGACTATAAGACCAAATCAGTTCCACCATTAGTCCAACATCCAGAGCACCTATGTTTAGTTCCATGAATTCTGATGGAGGTGTTGACCAATTTTGTCTCCCTGATTGAATGAGTCATCCAAGTACCAATATTATGTTGCTTTATAAGTTATTTTAAACATAAGTTAATTTAATCATGCATTTTTTGTTTCCAATATAATAAACGACCGGGGGATAAAATTTTAGGAAAAAAATTCTCATATTTTTTTTCTTTTTTATATTTTTGTTTTTTTATCTGCACAATAAAATTCACACACACATATTTTTCTTTTGTACATATCGGTATCCAAAATTTTACAAAAACTGTGATGTGCGTCAAGAAATAAAGAATGAGAATGAATATGTTTTTTTAAAAATTAGATTTAATTACCTACTTACAAAGAAAAAAAAAAAGCAATACCTTAAAGTTTAGGTGATATGCAATATAATTTTAAACTTTAAAAAATTATTTCAATCTTAATAATTTCATGAAAAATAATTCATTCGTAGTTTAAAATAAATAATCGATAGGATGATTTTGTCTATATTTTGTTTCTAAATTATCCCTAAAAAGATATAAATTAACATTCTAAAATTTGGGTTGTGTACAATTTAGTCATTAATTTTTAAAAAGTTGCATTTTAATATTTAGGTTATATTTCGATAGACAAATTTAAAATTATTACATTATATGTGTTTAGATAATAAAAAAAACAATTGAATAATTTTTATATTGAACGTAATAAAACTAAATAATATATGTTTATATATAATTTAATTTTTTCTTTATTTTACTTAAAAATTTATTATTTACAATTTTTCTAATATTTAATCATATTTCTAATTGTCGGTCATTCTTAATTTTACAGTTTTTTTAATTTAAAATTTTTTATTTGAACACATAAAAGATTTTAAAAAATATAAAACAACTTATCAGTTATTTTTTTTTATTAAAAATTAACAAAAACATAACATAACTAATATGTAATTTTTTTTCAACCTTATCCTATCACTCGCACACCCCTCTCTCTTCTTCATTCATCGTTTTCTCGTTAACTTGTATCCCAAAATCACAAATTACCATTATTCCTTTCACAACCTAGTAATACACATCACATCTATGCACTGCAATCTTCCTCCTAATTACTTATGGCATTGCCAAATGAGTAATATTTTAAACTTTTGTAACATTGCTTATGCGGAAAAGTCTCACCTTTGTCAAACAATTAATACCACAACAAGATTTGTAGCGTGGATAGAAGTTATCATTAAATATAAAATACCTATACATCTGTATATATTTATCTATTTACCCATATATATATATATATAAATTTTATTAAATTTATAAAATAAATTATTTAATTATATAAAATAAATAATCCTAAAAATTTAGATGTCATTATAAATATAATTATATATTTTTACTTACAATTTATTCAGATGATAAATAAAAATTATGAATCATATATTTAAATATCTATACTTATAATTTTAGATGTATGTAGATAAAGTTCAAAGTCATCTTTATCATGTGTGTAAATAAAAGTTAATAATTGTACTTATAATTTTATATTTTTATAAATAAAACTTTATATATATTTCTACATACGTCTGCACGTAAAAGTTAAACTTATAAATTTTCTTTTGTCGTGTAGGTAAAACTCGTTTTACATTATAAGTACAAGTGCTAATATTTTAAAATATAAAAAAATAGTTTGAATAATAAAAGAATTATAACTAGTATTAGAATTTCCTAATTTGTAATTTTTAAAATTATATTTTTTTAAGATATAGGATTCCCTACAAAATAAATTAATCTAAAAAATATATTTTGAATTAAAATGCATTAATATCTAAGCACTGAAACAATCATTTTGGAAATCATCATCCGTCAACCTAAAGAATCAACAATTAGAAAAAATAAAGGAAAATATACTCGATTGAAAGATGAAACTTGAACATTAATGATTTTTTCTAACAAATAAAAAAAATGAGGAAAAAAAGGAGATTAGAATTTTTTTTGGACTTTTGTATGCATATACAGAAATAGGAGAAAAAAAATATTTTTGAAATCTCACCTAAATTTTATTCTCCAATAACCATGAAAATGAGAGGGAGATATTTTTTAATTGTTAAAATTATTAAATATTAAAAACTATATATATATATATAGTAATAAATAAAACATAGCAATTAATTTTTCAAGTTAAATGACTATTTTTAAATCAATATAAAATAAAATTTATTCTATTAATTAATTTATTTATTTTTATTATTTTATTTATCCAAACCAATGAAAATATTTTTTTTCTATTTTAATCCATTCAAATAATTCATTGTCTTTCCTATTTTATTCTTTTATTTTTTTTATTATATTTATTTTCTTCCTATTTTATGTATGATAAAACAAAACATAAAGCTTGATTTGTTAAGTTACAATCTTAACTTTGGAAAAGCAAATGAATATATATATATATATATATATATATATATATATATATAAAACTAAGAAATTCCTTTATTTTTTACCAACTTCGATTATTTGTAATTGATTTCTGCAAGCTGACAAAAATAATTTTGCAAGTTTCTAGCATGCCCATGAGCAAGTGAAAAGCACATAATACTGATTCTAGTAAGAAAAATGTTGAGTGATATCCAAATGGGATATTCACCCAAAAAAATAGAAATATAATAGATAATATAATAAAAATATAAAAAAGATTGTATAGGATAGAAAAATAAATATATAAAAACTATTATTGTTATAGTGTCAATATATGGCCACGCGCTCTTCCAAGAAGACCATGTAAACATGAGAAAGTGCTGAGGTGTACTTCTTCAAATGTAGCCACACTTCTCTTGGGTGTGCCGTCTCACTAGGCATTCTGTTACCTGCTCTGATTTCAATCTCAGACCCTCCAAATGCTGCTAAAAATAATGGATAGGAGTGGAAGATTAATTTTAAACAAATGAAGAGGGAAATCATCAAAAACTAAGAAAAAAAATAACACAAATACAAATAAAAACAAAACCTTATTTTTCAATGAATAACCGTTCTTCTCATTATACCTAACAAACAAAAGTTTTATTAGATAAGAAATTTCTGATGTTCGTGACACCTGTTAATTTATTAAAAAATTGTAACTAAAATTGTTTTTAAAGTTTATGATTGAGGGTTACTTAATTTTCATGAATTTTATTTGTACCACACTTTAAATCACAAATTATTTTATAATTTTCCACAAGTATGATGTTATACATCAGAATAAAAATATATTAAAAATTTATTTATTGGCATTAAAAACTTATTTATTTAATATATATTTTTTAATTTTAAAAATAAATATTAATTAAAGTGCATGTTTTTATTTTGGGTTTGAATGATGTATTTTAAAGAAAAAAGATAAGTTTGGATGATGTATTTTAAAGAAGAAATATAATTTTTAAATAATTTTAAATTTTAACAATTGAAATATTATTTTTTAAATAATTTTAAATTTTATAAATTTAAAAAAATACGTTAATCAATTAAAATAAAAAAATTTAAAATTTTTAAATCTCTCAACTTATTTTTATGAATAATAACTGTTTTTTCGTAATGTTATTTTTTATTACTCTCTCATATTTTTTTCTTAACATAATATTTATAATATTAAATAATATAATTATATTTTTTAATTTTTTAATTATACATATTTATTGAATCATTATTCTAGTTAAATATGCTATATAATAAAAATATTTATATATTTAAAATTTTTTATAAACAAAATAAATATAAACAAAACTAAATTTTTTTATAAATATTTAAATATAAAATTTTGTATACAATGAAAAGTAAATTAGTTAATTTAAAATACAATAATTTAAAATTTATTATTCAAATCAATAATTTTAAATATAATAAATTTAAAATCTTTTATTTAAAAAATATATTTTTAAAATAAAAATATTTAAATTAAGAATATTTAAATTTTTAAGTATTTTAATTTTTTTAAAATATTAAAATACTCTATTCAAAAAGTAAATTATAATTTTTTTTATCAAATATATTAATTTTAAATAGATAAAAAAGTATTAATAAGATATCTTTAAAATATTATTATTTTATCCAAATGTAATTTATTAAATTTTAATTTCATTGTTTTATAAATTTAATTAATGATTATTTGCATAATAAACATGTAGATGAATATAGACATAAGTGCAATATACTATATCTATTACTTTTATTTACCTTTAATATGATATAATTATATGAAGCAGGTATTTTTATAGGTTTTGAATTAAAAAACGATACCAGAACACTTTAATTCTGATGTTATTTTAACAACAGTGATTAGGGAGTAGAAGGAAACTTGAGAAAAAAACATTTTTCTTGTTTAAAAGTTTAAAAAATAGTTAAAGATCTAAGGACAGGTGAGAACGAGATGAAAAACATTTGTATTTAAGCTCATACTTTTAAATATTTTTTATACGGGATTGAAACTTGAAATTGTACATAAAAGCTTTTTATTAGATTTGGTACTTTTTGTTGGATCATCGTAAATGTATAACATATAGGAATCAATTTTGAATAAAAGTAGATAAATGTAACATGTTTTATTAATATTTTTTACATATATTAATATTATTATCATACTAAAGTAAAACCAAGTACCTTTATTTAAAACAAATAAAATTACTATTCGTACTCGTGATATGTACGAAATAAATTTATGGTTTGAATGTTATTATATATATTTCTCATAAGATTTTAAATCACATCTGACAATAATTTTAAAAACGAGAAAAAACATGCATTACAACAATTGCTGAAACAATTATAGAAAGTAAGTGTTAAATGCTGATGATTATATAATAATATCTTGTTGTTTTACTTAATAAATTTGATATTTTTTAAGTTGTTAAATTATAAAATAATATAATATTAAATCATGACGAATATTGTGTTAAAATAACCATACTCCAAATAAATAAATAAATAAAAGTGTCAAAAAATAATAAAAAATACATGGAATACATTAATGAATATTGATAAAAATCATGATATATATATTTAAAAGACTTAAACTTATTTAATTTAAAATTTAAAAATAAAAAATAATCAATGATTAATAATATGGTTAAACATATTTTTAAGCCATGAAATAATTCTTCAAATTTGTTGTTAATTTAATTTTTATAAATTAAAATATTTTAAAAATAATTTGCTTCTTCATTTTTTTTATCACATTTCAAAGATTTAAATATATCATTCCTCATCTTAAAAATATTACTGATCTACCATAATTAACTGCATGCTAAATAATAATAAAAATTATTTTTAAAATTTTGGAAATTAAAAAAATATAGTTCTTAGAAATAACAATAAAATTAGAGTTTGACACTCACATTGAGTCCTCAAGATGGACGGCAGAGACGTTCCCAACACAAGATGGAATACCATTGGTTGGAACAACCAATAGCCGATCTGCAATTGGTCCACGTCATCATCAATGACATGTTCGAGTGTAAAGCTTTGGGTTGACGAAAGGACCTGGTTTCGGTAGAGTCGGACCGTGCACGCTAGTCACCACTTTTCACAGTACATAAAAGCCTCGTTGCGTCGCGCTACACAGAACTTGGAAACAAATTGCACCCTATTATAGCCCTCTCAGCTTCAACTTAACTATTCCAATCGTAATAGTGAACTTACCAGAATAACAAGAAGAGAGGAAGATAGAGAGAGACAGCCATGGCTGGCTCGTGGGCTCGCCGTTCTCTGATTGTTCTCGCCATCATTTCCTTTGGTAAGTTTTCGCCGCCTAGTAGATCTGATTGCGTTTTCGAGCTTTTGCCGTTTATTTATTTTTTTGTTTAAATGTAGAAGTGGAAAAATGCAACCAGATCTCGCTTTCTTTGAACCTTTTTGGATCTGTTTTTGTGATTTTATCGTCTTCCTTAGGGGCAGATCGGTGAGATCTTAGACGTATTCACGTAGTTGCTTATAATTTTATAAATCGTGCTTTGGATTAGTTCTACATTTCGGTGTCTATTTTTTGCGAAGCTGTTAGTTCATGGATCTTACATACGTGAGTAATATGCCGTTATCTGCATCTGAGAAATTTATTAAACTGTGATTAGTTATCGCGCTTATATGAGCAAGTGTTTTGTTGGTTTGTTTTCTATGTTTGTTGATAAATATTTCCACTGTTAAGCTAGTTGATTAGTATTAGCTTCTGGAAAGAAGTTTTGTTGCTCAAGATTTTTGCTGTCGTTGCATGCTTTTAAGGTGTTGGCGTTTTATTTTGCGATTTGAATGTGACGTCGTGAAGTTTTTGCCCGGCAAACAATTGAGTAGACTAGAAAATTTATAAAATAAAGAACTGATATGGTAATTTTACTAATGGATTCATATCATTATTGTATCCTTCATTTTGCTAAATAAATCTCTTTATTGAGCTTGTCATTTGTCAAGCACGACTATGTGAAAATGCAAAAATAAAAAATAAAAGATTTCCATTTTGATGAGTTCCGGTGCTGTAAAAATGTAAATATGTAACTAACATTGAGTAAGTTCTCCATAGGATGTCTTTTTGCAATTTCCATCGCAAAAGAGGAAGCCACCAAGTTGGGGACAGTGATTGGGATTGACCTTGGAACAACCTATTCTTGTGTTGGTGTTTATAAGAATGGCCATGTTGAAATCATAGCCAATGACCAGGGTAACCGTATCACTCCCTCATGGGTTGCTTTCACCGACAGCGAGAGACTGATTGGGGAGGCTGCAAAGAATCAGGCAGCTGTCAACCCAGAAAGGACCATCTTTGATGTCAAGAGACTTATTGGAAGAAAGTAAGTGAGGCATCCTTGAGTTATTGATTTCTGACAATTTAATCTGAAGGGAATGAAGGTGACCGATGAATATCCTTTTGCAGGTTTGAAGATAAGGAAGTTCAAAGAGACATGAAGCTTGTTCCTTATAAGATTGTCAACAAGGATGGAAAACCATACATTCAGGTAAAAATTAAGGATGGTGAGACCAAGGTGTTTAGCCCTGAGGAAATCAGCGCTATGGTTCTGATCAAGATGAAGGAAACTGCGGAAGCATTCCTTGGGAAGAAAATTAATGACGCTGTGGTCACTGTCCCCGGTAACTGGAACATATCACACCTTATTTCTCCTGCAATGTTGATTGTTTTCTTCATGCTTTTGTCTTTATTCTAATTTCCCGCATTTTCCTTTCAAATTTACAGCTTACTTCAACGATGCTCAGAGGCAGGCCACCAAGGATGCTGGTGTGATTGCTGGTTTGAATGTTGCTAGAATTATTAATGAACCCACTGCTGCTGCCATTGCCTATGGATTGGACAAGAAAGGTGGCGAGAAGAACATTCTTGTCTTTGATCTTGGGGGTGGCACATTTGATGTCAGTGTCTTGACAATTGATAATGGTGTTTTTGAAGTTCTTGCTACCAATGGAGATACTCATCTTGGAGGTGAGAACCTTTTTAATATGAGATGGAATAAGATGAAATTGTTTTATAGGAGAAAAAATATTCTTTCCCTAAAAACTTCGTCCTCCTGTTAATGTCTGTTATTTCTCCTCCCCTTTAACAGGTGAGGACTTTGATCAAAGAATAATGGAGTACTTCATTAAATTGATCAAGAAAAAGCATGGAAAGGATATTAGCAAGGACAACAGAGCTCTTGGCAAGCTGAGGAGAGAGAGTGAGCGTGCTAAGAGAGCTCTCAGCAGCCAGCACCAGGTCCGCGTGGAAATTGAATCACTTTTTGATGGTGTTGATTTCTCTGAGCCACTTACCCGAGCTCGGTTTGAGGAGTTGAACAATGACTTGTTCCGTAAGACAATGGGGCCTGTGAAGAAGGCAATGGAAGATGCTGGATTACAGAAGAATCAAATTGATGAGATTGTTCTTGTTGGTGGAAGCACTAGGATTCCAAAGGTACAACAGCTTTTGAAGGACTACTTTGATGGTAAGGAGCCAAACAAGGGTGTCAACCCTGATGAAGCAGTTGCCTATGGTGCTGCAGTGCAAGGAAGCATTTTGAGTGGAGAGGGTGGCGAAGAAACCAAAGGTACCTTAGTAGCCTTTACTACCACTTTTTAATTACTTTGGCCAGAATTCACAAATAATATTTATGCAACTAGGTTGCCAAGCGTTACATTTTCTCATTTTTATGTGGCATTCTTGTTCCAGATATTCTTCTCCTGGATGTTGCTCCCCTCACCCTTGGAATTGAAACTGTTGGTGGGGTGATGACCAAGTTGATTCCCAGAAATACTGTTATCCCTACCAAGAAATCTCAGGTGTTCACCACCTACCAGGATCAGCAGACTACTGTCTCCATTCAGGTATTGTGCGTGCACTGACATTTTTTTTCTAAATTTAAAAAATGCATGACTATGTAATGGATTTTAATGGTGTTGACTTGAATCTGGCTGCTTTTTCTAATACATAGGTCTTCGAAGGTGAGAGGAGTCTCACAAAGGATTGCCGTCTGCTTGGGAAATTTGATTTGTCTGGAATTCCACCAGCTCCAAGGTTTGTTTTCTGCTTTCATGAAGTCCTCTCTAAATTTTCTAAATCGACGCATGTAATTCATTGGTATTTTTTGTCGCAAATTGAACAGGGGTACCCCTCAAATTGAAGTGACCTTTGAAGTCGATGCAAATGGTATCCTAAATGTTAAAGCAGAAGATAAGGGGACTGGTAAATCAGAGAAGATCACCATCACCAATGAAAAGGGACGTCTTAGCCAGGAGGAAATTGAGCGAATGGTTCGTGAAGCAGAGGAGTTTGCCGAGGAAGACAAAAAAGTCAAGGAGAGGATTGATGCTCGCAACAGTCTGGAAACTTACGTCTACAACATGAAAAACCAGGTCAGCGACAAAGACAAGCTTGCTGACAAGTTGGAGTCTGATGAAAAGGAGAAAATTGAGACCGCGGTGAAAGAAGCATTGGAATGGCTGGATGACAACCAGAATGTGGAGAAAGAAGAATATGAAGAGAAGCTTAAAGAAGTGGAAGCCGTTTGTAATCCAATCATCACTGCTGTTTATCAGAGATCGGGTGGTGCTCCCGATGGTCCATCAGGCGAGGAGGAGGATGATTCTCACGATGAGCTCTAGAGATACTTGCATAGATTTCACTGCTGCCGCAAACGCAGGAGCTAGATATGTTGAGAAGCAATAGGTTAGAATGAGTCTGTTAATTTTTCTTATAGATGGAAATTAAGAATCCCTGAGCTTGCTTTTTGGTGGCGACGATACTTGCAAATTTAATTGTACGTTTTTTTTGCTAGTTTTACGAGAAACCTTATCCCGCACGAACCTGGTTTTGGTTTCCCTTTTTTTTTCTTTTATGATCGTGTCCTTGTCTTCCTTTACCTGCATGTCTGTGTTATCTTGCCTCCTAGAACTAGACTACTGAAAATCTTACCAGGAAAAGTGCCTTAAAAGGAGAAAATGTTTATTCTAATCTTATATAAATTGTAAATGTATATTCATTTTAATTTAAAATTCTATTAAATTTTTGTTCTAATCTGATTTTATAAAATGATAATTCATTTTAGTTTTTGTGATGTAAAACAATAATAAAAGGTATAAAATTTATGATTAAAAAAAGTAAAAATAAAGAGATTTTTTAAATTTAAAACTTAAAGCTAATGATATTTATAATTTTAAAAATCAAAGCGGAAATTTAATAAAGCACTGGTACTAAAACAGTCAACTTTGTTTATTAAAAGCTTAAGTACGATTTGTCAGTTGTGTCAAAGATTGCATGAGGCTGACATGTCGCAGCCTTTAAACTGCAGGTTCCGACAACTGGGTATCGTTTCTACAGTCAAATTATACAAAGTAGGCAACATCCATTACAGTTACTTGAGTATATCGTTGCTGCTTGTTAATCGATTGCAGTAAAAGTAAATTTACACATGGAGGGTTCATTTTTATTTTTTTTTTATAGAAGCAACGGTTGCTTTCTTTTTTCTTATTCTTTTTATTCTGTTTTTGCAGAAAGTGAAAAATCTTATGACACCGTAACATGACCTTACAGCTCTGAGCAATTAATAGTTTATGTTTAAAATAAGCAAATGTTAAGGAATTAAAAATAAAATTTTATTAACAGATATTATTATACTCTCACCATAATTTTTTGTGTACTATCAATGTCATTGTTAATAAAAAATGTAATTATTGATATTGATTTATAAACTAAAAGATTATATTAACAAATTGATCATCCACTTTTTAAACTTCTTACAAATTAGTCCCTAAATTTTTAAAATTCTTAATTATTTTTTCATTATAAAGGTTGTCAAATGTTAGGTAGGCCTCCGCATGGATACAAAATGATGACTTCTCATTGATATTGCATACGCTCTTCGATGATTGCATAGAGATAGAGGCTGCTATGAAAAAAAAAAAAACTTTAAAATTAGTGGAATCCAAAACTAATGAAAAAAAGATACAACAAATTAAAGGTTTAAAGTTTTTTTCATGACTGCTACATAGACGAAACCCAAAGCTAATGAAGATTAAAAGAAGAGAAAGAACTACGAAAAAAATCAATTAGGAATCCCAAATTTATAGCGTCAATTTTCACAAATATTACACATAGTAAAAAACACACGATACCAGTCCCACATCATACACAAACATTCATCTTCTAACTTTTGCAAAAGGAAACAAAAAAACAAGGAAAGGGGCCGGGGTTCCTCCATTTGAACAATTGTTGATCACGTTGATGAAGTAATTTTCATTTTTCATTCATTTCTTAGTTAACACCAAAACTAATTGTAAAAGGGATATATCAAAGATTTTTTGTTGTTGAAATTATAAGTGCTTGCAGCTCTATATGAAACGATGAAAAGGGAAACCAACTTTGGTGTTTCCAGATTGTTGGAAAACATTTGGTTGGCTACGCTAACTTCGTTGTTCTTCAAGATGATTTTCTTAGTTGCTTGCACAAAATTACCAAGGAGAACCGCACCCTTGTATTTGACGAGGTTATGACTAGATTTCCATTGTCTCACGGAGGAGCTTAAGAATATTTTGGCATAACCGCAAATGTAATGATTTTGGGGAAGATAATTGGTGGCAGCAACTCTTCCCTCCCTGTTTTTTCTTAGTATTAATCTAAAACTAGTTTAATTTGGAGATCTGATTTTTTCAAAACCGTACATCAAAGAAGAAGAAATACAACATAATGACACGTCATCCTTTTGTATCCACGTGAAAGCCTATTTTCCACTTAACGTGTTACATAAACACAAATTTGACAGAAAATGAAACAAAGGATACGTTTGAGAGACAACCTTTAAACTAATAAACTAACAAAAAAAACTTTTCACATTTTGGAGGTCATTTCGCAAGATATTTAAAAAATGGAAAACCAATTTACTAGTTTACTCTAAACTAAAATATTAATCAGTGGGACCCTTTAAAATAATGCTATTTATAATTACAAAATGTTGCCTATTACCTTTTTTTAGCAAAATAATTCTTTTGATCGATTTAAAAAGCTTTTTGAATAACCTAAAATCTAACCATTTTAACTAAATAAATCAACCTGGGCTACACCTTATGTAAATTATGCTGTAAATTCTCAACAAGCAGCCCGACTTATTTCTTTTCCTACTGATCATCATATCAAATATTTAGAACATGCATAAAAATATAATCTGGTGATGTATAAAAATATCAAGCAACTTATTGCAACACTTTAATGTTTGTGGTTTTTTAAGGTGAGGTTTTCTCAGTTGTGTTTTTACGCTAATCACTCTTGTCATATTCAATTTACAAGAATATGAATACCATCCCTTTACACTGAGATAAACAATAAAAGCTGGTATGAATGGTAGAATGAATTTCATTACTGATATCAGTGCTATAAAAAGATGGAATCTATATCTTTGTCTGGACCATATTTGCAGTCCTGCGCATAGAAATTAATAATTTTTTTCATTTATTTTCTTAGGGGTGGGGTTAATCTTAATTAGACTCCAACACTGGGATTGCCTGAACCAGCAGCAGCAACTCCCATCCCACCAATACCATCTGATGTAGCTGCTACTGTCTCATGGTTTCCTGAATCTTGAACATCTTTCACATCCAACTCACGTACAAGTTCATCAATTTTCCGAAATTGATATGGCCATCTTGCATTATAGAGAAACTGGCGAAGATCAAACCTATTATCCTCTGGTGAATAACTCTACAAGTTGAGTGAAAGATTAAATTTCATTAGCCAACAAAAATATGAGAACTATATACCAAAAACTAAATAACAAAAATATAACTCTGCATAATCCTTGGGACATCAAAAGCTCTAAAGCAAAATTCAAACTGACTTCAGATCCTAATAACTACATACCTCAGCATGGTAGGAAGGTGTCAAGACAGTCATTTTGTGTCTATTGATAGAATAATACTTGAAGAAGTGTTTTACTTTTTCAGCCACTTGTGATGGAGTCAATCTTGCACCCCATCTATAGCATAGATTCTGCAACAGTATAATTACAAAAACATCAGGTTATAGCTGAACAATGAGAAGGGAAGCATTAAACTACAAAACTCTATTCAAACTGCTAGCTACAGATGCCAAAAGCTTATTTCCTTTGAGTTCATCATGCCAAGTAGAGCAGTTATTCTTTCTGGTAGGCTTTCCATATCAATTGGAAACATGGTAGTATAGAAATCAATCTACAGGACTTGAGGCAGATGGTATGGATTCTTCTGGATACTATGCATTTTGTTCTTTCATTAGCTGCCCTCCTAATTCCTAAAGCAAACCATGCTATCTTGAGTTTTCATTGTAGATTGATAGCTTTTAGTAGTATATATATATATATATATAACAAGATACATTAGTAAAAAGGCTGCTGAATGCCATATATCAAAAGCTGATATTAGCTGGCCTGCCCTTTGACAAAAACATTTTGCCTGTTTGGAAGAGTCTACTAGATTAGGTTGACTGCTTTATTTTTATTCTTTTATGAAAAGCTTTTGCAAATAAAAGCTCATGCATCAGACTACCAATTGTTTGATCTATCCCATTCAACCATTATCAGTGAAAAATGAAAAAGAAAAACAAGTGAAAGGTTAAATAAATATATGACAGGATGGAGAAGCACGAAATAAACCTGGAACATGGAAACTGGACCACAACGGAAAATTTTCCGTAGTCTCCCATAAACTGATAGTTCCTCATAAGTCATTCCCATATCAACTTCATCAAGCTGTTCAGCAAAGAATTAGGCATTTGATTATAAACAATTTACTAATGCATACAGATAAAACGAAGTGCAGACAAAGAAAGGGACAGAAAAGTCAAATACCCAACAAGTAAAAACTAACAGAGCACTGCTGAAGAGAGAATAAACAAACAAACTACTTCCTAGATTTCTCCTAGACCATCCGGCCATGTAAACAAAAATATGACTAAATTAAGCATGTACACACATGGATCACAGATTGCCTGCAAGTGTCTAGACAGGTAGAAGTTCAGTACAAGGAGAAAACTGCAAACATTGACAATCCCAGTTCCATCCAGCTCGAGAGAGTAACAAGCAGTTATTATGCAGCAGTTAGATAGTTAAGCTTTAAGAAAATCCATACTGCTTTTATACACAAAGTTCATAATATATTTTTAACCCCATCATAAAGATTGTTTCCTTTCCAGCGCTTACATTTTCATAGGATTGAGCTCATTACAAGATCCTTGACTCTCATTGCTTTAACTGCTGATACATACAATGAAAGAACTAAAGTAGTTTTACTGAAGATACATGCTTGGTGGTTTTTTATTTATGAAAGTGGTACTGCAATTTATTGATCCAAGGCCTCCACTTGCCCTGCTTCAAGGCAATTCTAAAGTGCAAGGACACCCCGGTGAGAGGGGTTAAGATTTGCATTATATTTCTTTCAAAAACGAATTTTGCAAACAATTAGGGGGAAAAAATCTCTACATTATCTCAAAAATGCAAAATAAAGATGGAAAAGGCAGAAGAGAGAAATCCAGAGAACATCATGTGGCCAACAAGCAAAAACAACCTTGGATGTTACCCCTCTTCTTTTTTCTAAGTATTATGCCATACAGCGCCTCTCCTTAAGCTAGGACATGATCAGATTTCCAAAAGATAAGTTCCTCTGACTCTCATCTTCTCTATATTTTACCCGGTTACCATGGATCCTTATTTAAGATTGGATAAAGAGTTCGTCCCTGGAATTTTTCTGTATTCTGATATTCAAGAGGTTACAACATATTTCTGCTGTGAAACCAATTATCTAGCAACCACCTATTTTAGATTAAGTCAAGAAATTTTCAAAATATTATTACTAGCTGAGATTTAAGCTCTTGCTCTAGAGAAATTGACTTTTGTCCTCCATCTAGGGTAAAATTGACAATAATCTTTTACTTAGGTACAAAAAAATAGAAAATGATTTGAATTCTGTATTGTAACCGTTATGAGTAATGGCTATTCCCCCCATGTATCACCCACCTCTGGTGACCCACTATAGGCAAAAACCCTACATATGCCTACACATGTACCAAATATGATATTTGCAATCTAAACAATGCAACTAAAAGAGTTCATCAAGTGAGTCAAGATCAGTACTGAAGGGTGTAACAAAACAGAATAGCACCTGACTGTAATTAGATCGTATAGGCTCCAGTTCAGCTGTGGGTGGAGCAGCTTCAACATCTGCTAAAGATTTGTAACCAAGATGGATGGCTGCCCATCGGAGGAATGACCGAAGGTCCTGCTTACTTATACTCCCAATAGGATTTATATCTGCTGAACTGCAATCGTACTGTAAGGAGAGATATGCTTTGATAATCAGGGTGTAATGGACTACAAACAAGAGAAAATAATTGAAAAACAAAGGGCCTTTTTAAGAAAATGTTTTTGGTTTTCATTTCCTATTTTTACTAATAATTACAAAATCACATGTTTTTATTTCCTATTTTCAAAGATTCAAGTGTCTGAACATTTTTTTGTACAAATTTTTGTAAACAAGAAAAAAGATGAAAATAAGTTGATATTTTTGTAATTAGTAAAAACAAGAAATGGAAGCAAAATATTTTCTTAAATTGAACAGTCCCACAGGAAAGGAAAATCCAAAGCTAAATAGAGAGACCTTCGTCAAGTAACCACGTAAACCTTCATCCACATTGGAGCTCCCTAAGACAAGATAAAACCCAGGTTTACTGTGAACCCAAGGCAAGAGTGATGCCAACATGAAAGCTAGCACCATTCTGATTCGAGCTTGAATGTTCTGCAAGCTTAAATTCTCAACATTTGATCCACCATCTAGCTGTAGAAAGAAAACCATACAAATAAATTATTTGAATGTAATAGAAACATAAAATGTATAAGATGGAATTAGGAAAGAAAATGTGATTCCCCATAAAGAAACTGCAGTTATTTTACTAGTCCAACATCATGATATGGAGGTCTTTTACAATATCAACAAACTCCTTTGGAAAAACCCAAGTGAGTGAAAACATTTACAGGGTTCCTGCACTTGCCATTTATGATTGAAAGAATTCTCAAGTTCATTCTTCATTTACCTTATACCGTGGCCGCTTTCCGGTAAGTGTTTGGAATAATGACAAAAAAGCAGATACAACTACATCAATGCTAACATCTAGGTGCCATGAACCAATTTCATCAGCCAGCACCTTGGCTCGTGACCTTGTCATTTCCGAACTGCAAAGAGAGTTTTTTTAGTTCCCCATCTCATCCAGTAAAGAGTATCTTTTTTAGTTGAATTCAAGGAGTATATTGGAATGTGTCATTCTGTTTGATATAAACTGATTGACAATAAAATGGTCTCTTGACATAGAAAAACAAATCCTAGCATTTAAGGATGAAGTTCTTTCAAGGTCTTCAGTCTTCCAGTATCTATGTTTTACACTGCACAATAGTATAACTATTCTGATTGCTAGAGGTTCCAAAAATCAACCTCATAAGACCACATAGGATTTAATAAATATTAGCATTAGATCAAGTATGGAGGATTATAGAAACCACAAACATTTCAAGATACTCGTTTTGGAAAAGGAAACCATAAGCACACTGACCAAGCTTATGCTATATCATTATTATTTATCAATGGCAAAAACAAAATCAGCTCAGTTCATGTCACCATTATATAAATAATTGGGGGTGTAAAAAACAAATGGAGTAACATAAATTAGTACCAAAACCACATACAATGGTCCCAAAAAAATGAGGGACACCTCTCACACATATATAGATGGGGTATAGGAAATATAGCAGATAGAAACTTAGAGAGATACAGCCAAAGAGTGTAAAACACTAAAACCATAAATCTATGACTTACCTGTTTTCAGATCCCATAAACACAGTATAGAATATTCGTTTAGCAAATTCTCTGCTGTCTGTTGGATACTCTCCATTTTTATAGTTTCCGATTTGTATTGCATCAGCTTTAACTTGTTCATCCCCATTTGCAATTTCTGCAGGCATATTTGAATCATTAGCCAACAATATCCAAACAACAAAGATCACTGTTTATCCCATTTGCCACATTGAAGAAAATGAAGATGAAAAAGAGAGGCCCATAGTCTATTTCAATTTTATCATTGGCCATGACTTGACAGTTTAATTTCTTTGCAAGTTCAACAGACAAGTAATAAAAGGACATTATGCTCTATATTCAAGCAATTTAGCAGGATTTTCAAGAAAGGAAATATGAATATTCAGGTCCACTTCTCGAATTAAGTCTGCTGTCAATTAATTACATATGACCTCTTAACTATCTTTTCCTGAGATCTTCATATGATTCATACTTGTCAGAAGCTAAATTAGAAGTCACTCAAACCATTTCTTTATTCCTAAATAAGCAGTTCTACGACGGTATACACAATAATGAAGCTTCTAAATAATGTTGCAAGTAGATCTGAAATAGAAGCTTTTAAAGGCATACCGGAATCTAAATGCACACCTGTCTTTGCATTTGAACTCACCTTTCACAACCAGCTGGCACATGCATCCAACAATTGCAGCAACAGAGGAACTGTCTGCTCCACCAGAAAGAGGAAGCAGAAAACCAGATGCTCCACTTCTTCTTAAGTAGTCCCATAACCAGCAACCAGGTCCAAATGCTATTTCCTCCTCAGGAGTGTGGTACTTCATCTGTAATGAATAAATCATATTCAACTTAACAACTTGGATACCAAGTGATTGTAGCAGTAATGTGAAATTATCATAGAAGTGTCCATAATTAGGCATGAAAAAAAACACTAGATAGCAGATATTCTTTAAGTGAGAGCAGAATTCAATACAACATCAATTTATATGCATCTTTAGATAATTATTTTTAAATATCCAAAAGTTGCAACTCAAAATGACAAAAAACTAACCTTCAGTGGAACAGAAAGTCGTATTTTAAGGTTAAAGGGAACACAGAGACTGTATGGTACTTCCACTGAAGGAACCTTTGTTTTACAACTTGCTTGCTCTTGGAAGCTACTTAAAGAACCTCTAAGGCTTGCAACCTATCAATAGACAAAGTGAGTAAAGGAATCAAATCCAATGTCAATTATTGATAGTCTTAATGCTTGCAGATATTGATATATGGAATCTCACGCAACACATACCACATCTAGGTCTATCTGAGCAACCACAACCTCGACATCCTTTAAAGAAAATTGTGAACCCTGAGCAACAACGTCTCCATTTACCACAACACTGGCACAGCCATCTGTTGGAAAGACAAGATAAAATTATAGACAAGTGAAAAAAGCCTATGCAAATGAAATCTAGACAAGGTGAATGGAAGTTAAAATGTCCTAATACTAACTTCAAAATACGCAATAGACACAAATGTGAAAAGCATAAAAAGAAAAAAAATTCTACCATAGTAAAGACGACCACCATCACAGCCTTGGTGATTGCTGTACATGTAAACCCCTCCACGAGTATCAGTGGCACCTATAAAAGCACGAAGACGAACATCAAGCTTTCTAAGTTGGTGATGGCTTCCACTTGCATTCATAAACACTTCAACCCCATTCAATGCAAGCTCAGAATGAGGTGGTGTTGGAGTAAAAAGCTCTTCACAAACTTCAGCTGCAATAGCTCTAAGAAGGGGAAAATGTTTTATGTTCAGCACACGGTAAACATCCAACTTGAAGTTGGAAGGGCCAAAGAATAGAATCAATCACAAGCACATTAGTTGGAGCACTCTAGTTCTCAGGTCTGTGAAAGAATGTGCAGTTATGTCGATCACATAATTGCTGCATGGATGCAATGCTGATTGGTATATCAACTTTAAAACACAATAGGATAATCGTATCCAGTAATTATAAGGTAAGCACACACGCACTATAAAAGAAGAAAGAACCTGCAATCTATTAATATCAGGACTTAGCATTAACCAATGGTTTACCATAACTTTTAAAAAACAATCACAAACAAAACAGGAAAAAGAGAGCCAGGAAGCTAGAGATGTCACATTTCTATGACAGAAGAGGAAAAAAAAACGCTAAATAAGTGAAACAAGGGTTTGCGAATTTCTAACTTACGTGTCTTGAAACTTAACGAAGCCATAACCAAATGGAACTGATCTTTGGCTTAATGCCTCAGAAATTTCAGGGGGTAACTGAAAATCCAGAAGCTGATCCCTTTGCTTCCATGCAGTGAACCATCGAAGTTCTCTGTAATTGCCATCGTTGGCAAGCCACATCTTTGGTCTTATCATAATAATCTTTCGATTGAAACAGAGAACTTGACAATTATAGCGCTCGGAACCTTCAATAACAGGCATGCCAATGCTACAGACAATGCCATCAGTCCAATCACCAAGCAATATATCTTTCAAGCACTCCCATCTGCAACGAAACACGCAATCACCAAGTTTCCCTTAGCAATGTGTTCATACGAAACACCAAGAAAATAAGAGAAAAGAAAACTCACGAATGGTTAACTGTGTCTAGCTCTAAGAAGTGGTCTTCGCATCCATAGCCGGGAATCTCGAGTTCGGGTCCCAGTCTAATGACAGCGCCGACTTCTTTAGCCTTCGCTATAGACTCTTTAATTTGCTTTGCGTTAAAATCGAAGTCCATGGCCCATTGGTTCAGATTGCAGGTGGCCACCTTCAATAGCCTCATCGTGGACACCAGGTTTTCAAATTTGGGTTTCCTGAGAGAAGTGGAATGTCGCAGGTCACAAAGGTTGTGTTGTAGTGCAAATTGGTAGGGGCTTTTTGGATTATATGCTGGTAAGTTATATTGGAACTTAGCTTTGATTCTACGAAGTTACGATGAAACAACAAAAGAGATTGTTTTGTGGGTTGGGTAGGTTTCAGAGCTCTTTCTCTCCCGGACCCTTGGACGGGTTCATTGTCCTTCCCTTTCGGCACGTACTGGACTTCAAACCGGTTCCTCATCACTTGACGCGTGTCAATTTTACATACTTTGATTTTGAACATTGTGTTGTGTGGTCTAAGGGTAAGAATAAGAATAAGATGGTGCCCCTTTTGATTTTCATTTATCTCCGATGGAGGATTCTAAATAAATGAAATTAATAATCAGTAGTAATAATAATAATAATAAATTAAGTATACAAAGTTATATACGATAATTTTAAAAAATAAGTATAATAATTGTTTTAAAATATTGTTTAAAGTTCTTTAAATTTTATATATGAATTATTTTAAAAAAATTTACATTCGTCAATTTTTTTTATCATTCAAACATTACAATCTATGTTTTAAAATTATTTTAGTCAAACACTAACTTAAATTTTCACTGTATAACTATAAAATTGCATGTTTGTATTTTAAATTTTTTCTAAATTTTATTATGCATAAATATCAAAGTATTCAAAGTTAAATTTGTTAAATTTATCTTTTAAAAAATATTAGATAAAATTATTTTAACAAAAGTTATTTTAAAAATTATATTTAGGATGATAAATAAACTTAAGTTGATAAATACTAGTTTCACAGAAAAAAAAATTGAAGTTGATTAAGATTTTTAAGATAAGTTTGTATTATTAAATTATAAAATAATTTAATAATTTAATAAGATACAAAATTAATAAAATATTTAAATTTTAAAATATATAATAATTTAATAAATTATAAATAAATTTAAATAAAAAAATATAAAAAATATTAGAGAGCATGAAATTTAATTTGTCAATTTCAAAATGAATAAAGCATGAATGGAAAATATAAAATAAACTATGTTAATATATATAATATATATCATTTTTAAAAATGTATATATAAAATTATAAAATAAACTTAATTTTATTGGATTCATAATAAAAGAAAAGATTAGCTGAATATATTTAAATAAATGATTAAAGATTAGGATGATATAATTGAAAAGAAAAAGGTTAAAAATCTAATTTATTCAAATGATTAAAGAATGGGACGATATAATTGAAAAGAAAAAAGTTAAAAATTTAATTTAATTTTGATGAATAGTAATTCTTAAAGTTGTGCTTTACATATAGATAGATTTTTTTCCTAAAATATGAGTAATTATTATTTTTTTAAATAAGTAATAGTCATAATTTTTATATTTAATATAATATAATAGGCTTGAATAAATAGTATTTACCTTAGTATTTTTCACAGAAAGTGGTGGGGGTATTTCGATTTGTGCAAATGCACAAATTAAAATTAACAATTTATATAATTCTTCATATTAATTTTTTGTATGGACAAATCATTATTGATGAAATAAATCAACCAATTGACCGTCCTGCATTACATTTTTCTTTTCCAAAATTTGACTTTAATAAAAATATATAAATAAATAAAAATATTTAAAATTAAAAGAAAAAATATACATAATTAAATTAAAATATAATTTTAATTTTAAAATATTAAGAATAACATGTCATTGTTTGAGGATGAGTATAATAAGAAAATTGTCCACTTCAAAACTAAAGTAATGCACTCAAATCTATATAGAAGTTTATATTCTATATAGAAGTTTATATTATAGCTTGATTTATCATTATTTACAAATCCTTATCTCAGAGCAAGAACCATCTTCAAATTAGTTCCTTATTAATACCTGTATGTTTGAACATATATGAACTACACACGTTTAAAATTACATTAAAATATTCAAAGAAAAAAAAATCAGTCTTAATATCAGGAGATGAATGTCTTCTATATGTGGTTAACAATTATGATGGGAATCAATAAATTGGAAGGAGCTGACTGTTTTTATGATTAAGCTTCTGTACAAACAATCTGCATCTCCAAAACAATGGAATTTAAATTTGTCGGTGTGTTCTCTAGCAAACTCTTGATATTTAAATTTGTCCGAGTAAATATTGAGTAAAAAATAATTTAAAGAAATATCAAGTAAATAATATCCATAAATAAAAGGAAATAAATATGAGAGTTTTGAAAAATAAATCCCGAATATATCACAACTTATAGATTGGACACATGCTATACCAATGACAATAAATTAATAAAAAATTATATCTAAACAAAATAATATAATATTAAAATTAATATAAAAATTTTGATTGATTCACTTAATATTAATATTAGAAATTTAATTATATACATAAAATTATTCAGTTCTCAATAAGAATTTATACAATTAATTGACTGGATGCATATGATAAATTTGAAAATATAAAAAAAATTTTAAAAAATCAATATTCAAATCAGACAAAATAAATTTAGTATTCTTAATTTTAATGTCATTATAATAATATTAATTTTCTTAATTAATCTTAATCGAACATTAATTCTTTTTTTTCATGTTCAGATTCTTGTTATTATTATTTTTTATTGTAAAATAAATATTTTATCATTATTTTGACAATATAATTATTTTATTTGTTAGACTTTGACCATTGAATAATCAAATTTAGTCACGGTAACCATGACACTTTGATTTTTATTAGCTCAGGGGAAATTCTTTAGTTTGTTAAGTCAGCTAAAAGATTTTCAATAAAAATCTATTTAATGATTTAATATATATTTTTATTTAGAATTTAATTATCCCACTTCACAGCTATTAAAATAAAAATTTTGGTCACCAATAAAAATTGGAAGAGAATTAATGTGTCAATCAACTAAACTTGCCTTGATATCATTGAGGCCATTATCATTGGATACTGACAAATCTAGTGATTTGATCTAATCTCTAAAAAAAATTACTTATTTAATATATTTTATATAAATACTAAAATATAAATTATTGCCAACTAAAAATTTTGAAAAAAGATAGCTTAGCTTTTTTAGATTGTCATAATTTAATCTCTAATGATTTGATCCAATTTTTAAAAAAATTTTATTTTACATAAATAGAAATATTAATTCTTAAAAAAATTAATAACAGTAATAAATGTAAACAAATTTTCATATTCTTGCAATTATAAAAAATTTATTCTTCTTTGATTTTTTTTAAAAATTTAAATATTCTTGCTTTGTTTATTATTACTATTTAAAAAACTTTTTAATTTTATTAAATAATTTTAAATATTTATTTTTTTCAAATTTAAATGCAACATTATGTGTACTCAGTAAAAATGACAAATAAACTAGATGTAAAATAAAATTTAACTAGAAATTAAAAGATAAAAATTAACAAATTAACAAATTAATAAATTAATAATTAAATTAAAAATATTTTATAAAATACATCGTTAAATTAATTGATAAATATAAAATGATAAATAAAGATAAAATTATTCAATAAACTAATTTTTAATAAATATGATGCATTTTTAAATAATAAATATATTAAAAGTTAAATAAAATAAATTTTAGTTATTTTAAAAATACTTTTTATTAAATTTTATATTAAATAAATTTAAAATAATAATTTTAAAAAATATTTTTATAAATTTAATCTATAGATAAAATATATTAAAATAACAATTTAGATATAATATTTTATAACAATATAAAAAATATCAAAATTAATAATATTATTATAAAAGAATTTGATAATATTAAAAATAAAATTTTAAAAATAAAAAATTATTTAAAATAATTTTTAAAAAAATATTGCTGTTCAAAAAATAATAACCGTTAAAAAATTATCTTATTAAATAAAATTAAAACATCTTAACAAATTTAATTAACAGTTTAAATTTTTAACTAATGTATTGAAAACACACTTTGGATAGATTTTTTTTTATAAAATAAAGGTTATTGAGTAATTTATCTCTTTCTTCATTATTTATTTATTTTATATAATTAATATATAACAAGGCATTTAGAAAAAACATAAAAACATGATTTTATAAGATTTATTAAATTTTATTTTTTAAAAAATATATATATATATATTTTATTTCTCATCATTCTCTTAACTTAGTTTTTATTTTTAAGATATTCACTTAGGTATCATTCCGATGGCATAAAAAAATCTTTTTAATATTTTTTAATCTTCATTTGCCTTCTCATAGGTGTTTCTTTTGAGATGGTTATACACAAGTTTAAAATGTTAAGTTTCAATGATTCAAGATTTCAATGTATTACTGAATTATAATATACAATCGCTTCTTAGTTTTTATGAATTTTCTAATTAATAGAAGATAGTATGGTAAATTTTAGTTTTATATATATGCATTTTAAAACATGACAATATCTACTTGAAAATACATTATTTTAACATTACATATTATAAATGAGGATAAAACTGATAATCATTTAAACTAAAATTAATAAAAAAATATTATTAGTGGAATTAAAATTTAATGATATTAAATAAGAATACGTTTAATAAATTATAATAATTTTTAAGATATATAAAATTCAATTAAATTTAACCATTCATTTCATCATTACAATTTAATTAAGAATTATGTATATAAAAAATAGAGGAAGTGAAAGAGAAATGTTTCAACTTGAATGAATATTTTTCTGCGTGATGCTAATTCTTAAAATATTATATCGTATGAACAATAGGTATAAAAATCTGTTAATAATACGCTTCATAATATCTTAAATATGTTGTTATAAAATAATTTTTTTCATATAAAATTTTACAATTAATTTATAAAAAAATAGTTGATAATAAATTTTAATTTATGTTAATTGAATCTTAATTTTAAAACTAATACACCATTTTATATTAAAATAATAATAAATTTATTTATATAATTTTTATAATTATTAAAGTTAATAAATAAATCAATTCAATCTATATAAATTTGTTATAAACAAATGTAAATCAGGTTGGCTTATAAAATAAATAGATTAAAAAAAATTATGATGATCTATTTTAATATATTAGTTTATTTAATTATTTAAATATTTAAAAATATTTATTAAAAATAAAATTTTAATTTTAATTAAAAAAAATTTAGCTTATAAATAATTTATTAATTTATAAATTAAATAGATGAAATAAAAAAATATACATTTAAATAGATCAATGAATTTATTAATTTAAATTTATCGAATATACAAATTTGTAAACATGTTTAAAAATTATGATCTATTTATTCAATTCTACGGATTACACACTAATTTTTTTTAAAAATTCAATAATTTTATTTTATTTTTTAAATATACATAAATTTATGTTTTCTTTTATTTTGTATTATAAGCTAAATAATATAATTTTTATTTTATTTTCATTTTTTTATCCACATTTTCTTTCTTTCATCTAACAAAATAAAAAATTTACTTATTACTTTATAGAAATTTATAAAAATAAATAAAAAGAATTAAAATAATAAATATATTATAAACTTAAATTTTATCTTAACGTGAAAAATTAATAGATATTTTGTCAATATAAATTTCACTATAAATCAAAATTATAAAAAATATAACAATAAACACATAAAAATAAGTTCATTAATTTTATAATTAAAATTAAAGATATTTTTAATTGCTTCTTATACAAACATTGAAAATAATATTATATAAATTTTTAAAGTTAAATGTAGTTTGCAAAATCAAAGCTGTAAATAAAAAATATAAAGCTTTTATACAATTCTAAAGTTAAAAGATAAAATGAGTAATTTATTCATAATATGTTTTTATTATATAATATTTTTAATTATAATAAATTGTAGTAATACTCCAGAAGTTTCGATAAAAAAAATTAAAGTCTAAGCAAAAGAATGAATTATTAACTAAGATCAAATGAAAGTGAATAATGAGGAGGTTGTGGGACGTGAGGTGTACCCAAACACAAGGATCAATATTATTGGCCGAAACAATCCTATATCGACTTGCGATTGGTCCACGTCACCACCAATGACATGTTCGAACTTTCGAGTGAGCCCTATAAATGGCGCTGAGAGACTAACGCAATAGAAGAACTGCAACTTCGTCCATCAAAGAAGGAAAGGAAAAGAAAGGAAAGGTGACGCCATGGCTGGCTCGTATTCACGCGGGTCTTTGGTTCTTATCGCCATCGTTTCCTTAGGTAATGTCACCTTCCTCTACCTCTTCCACAATGTAGCCAGATCTCGCTATGCTTCCATTGTACCTTTTTGTTGTTTGTTTTGATCTCCGATTTTCATGGATCTCATGAGATCTTAGCCTTACTTGCTTAAAATTCTATCAACTGACACGGATGTGTTTTTAATTTCCTTTTAAACACGTTATTACTGAGTATTTAGTGCCACTGTGTATTGGTATGCTTCTTTCTGCATCTTAGACACTCCTCGACAATGATTACATGTTTTTCTGATTTGCATCATCCATTATTTCTCTAATTTCGCAATATCGCATGCTAATGCAATAGTAAAATGATTAAATGCTTGTTAATATTCATTTCATTTTTGTTTATCTTTATTACACACGCAAATAATTTATTCCTTTTCATTTAGAATAATTCCTCTTGCAAAATGCAACTGCGTGATTCAGTTTGAAATCAATTTGTAATTGACGCTGAGAAAGTTCATCACAGGATGTCTGTTTGCTATTTCCATCGCGAAAGAGGAGGCAGCTAAGCTGGGGACGGTCATTGGGATAGACCTTGGAACGACCTATTCTTGTGTTGGTGTTTATAAGAATGGCCATGTTGAAATCATAGCCAATGACCAAGGTAACCGTATCACCCCTTCATGGGTTGGTTTCACCGATACTGAGAGACTGATAGGGGAGGCTGCCAAGAATCAGGCAGCAGTCAATCCCGAGAGGACCATCTTTGATGTCAAGAGACTTATTGGAAGAAAGTAAAGACATTCTCAAGCTGTTGATTTATGTTAAATTTATTATTCGATGGGAATAAAAGATGACTGATGCGCATCCTTTTGCAGGTATGAAGATAAGGAAGTTCAAAGAGACATGAAGCTAGTTCCTTATAAGATTGTCAACAAGGATGGAAAACCTTACATTCAGGTAAAAATTAAGGATGGTGAGACCAAGGTGTTCAGCCCTGAGGAAATCAGTGCTATGGTTCTGATCAAGATGAAGGAAACTGCGGAAGCATTCCTCGGGAAGAAAATTCGTGATGCTGTGGTCACTGTCCCTGGTAACTGGAGCACGACTTATTTCTCCTGCAAACTTGGTTGTTTTCACCATGCTTTTTCTTTGTCATAATTTCCCACATTTTCCTTTCAAATTTACAGCTTACTTCAACGATGCTCAGAGGCAGGCCACCAAGGATGCTGGTGTGATTGCTGGTTTGAATGTTGCTAGAATTATTAATGAACCCACTGCTGCTGCCATTGCCTATGGATTGGACAAGAAAGGTGGCGAGAAGAACATTCTTGTCTTTGATCTTGGGGGTGGCACATTTGATGTCAGTATCTTGACAATTGATAATGGTGTTTTTGAGGTTCTTGCTACCAATGGAGATACTCATCTTGGAGGTGAGAACTTTTTTAATATGAGATGGATTAAGATGAAATTATTTTATAGAAGAAAAAATATTTTTTCCCTTAAACTTTCTCCCTGCTGTTAATGCCTGCTATTCGTCCTTCCCTTTAACAGGTGAGGACTTTGATCAGAGAATAATGGAATACTTCATTAAATTGATCAAGAAAAAGCATGGAAAGGATATTAGCAAGGACAAGAGAGCTCTTGGCAAGCTGAGGAGAGAGAGTGAGCGTGCTAAGAGAGCTCTCAGCAGCCAGCACCAGGTCCGCGTGGAAATTGAATCACTTTTTGATGGTGTTGATTTCTCTGAGCCACTTACCCGAGCTCGGTTTGAGGAGTTGAACAATGACTTGTTCCGTAAGACAATGGGGCCTGTGAAGAAGGCAATGGAAGATGCTGGATTACAGAAGAATCAAATTGATGAGATTGTTCTTGTTGGTGGAAGCACTAGGATTCCAAAGGTACAACAGCTTTTGAAGGACTACTTTGATGGTAAGGAGCCAAACAAGGGTGTCAACCCTGATGAAGCAGTTGCCTATGGTGCTGCAGTGCAAGGAAGCATTTTGAGTGGAGAGGGTGGCGAAGAAACCAAAGGTACCTTAGTAGCCTTTACTACCACTTTTTAATTACTTTGGCCAGAATTCACAAATAATATTTATGCAACTAGGTTGCCAAGCGTTACACTTTCTCATTTTTATGTGGCATTCTTGGTCCAGATATTCTTCTCCTGGATGTTGCTCCCCTCACCCTTGGAATTGAAACTGTTGGTGGGGTGATGACCAAGTTGATTCCCCGAAATACTGTTATCCCTACCAAGAAATCTCAGGTTTTTACCACCTACCAGGATCAGCAGACTACCGTCTCCATTCAGGTACTGTCCTTATTTTCATTGCACCCTGCTGCATAATGCTGGGACATTTTTCTTCGAGATTTTCGATGCTTGACTTGGTAACCGATACCCAAATGGTTTGACCACAATTATGATGATTTTTCTACTACCAGGTATTTGAAGGTGAGAGGAGTCTCACCAAGGATTGCCGGCTGCTTGGAAAATTTGATCTGTCTGGAATTCCTCCAGCTCCAAGGTTTGTTTCCTGCTTTCATGATTTCAGTGTCCTCACCTAATATTTTACTCAATCGATGCTTGTAATTCATTGATATTATTTGTTATAATTGAACAGAGGCACCCCTCAAATTGAAGTGACCTTTGAAGTCGATGCAAATGGTATCCTAAATGTCAAGGCAGAAGACAAGGGCACTGGTAAATCTGAAAAGATCACCATTACAAATGAGAAGGGACGTTTGAGCCAGGAGGAAATTGACCGGATGGTTCGTGAAGCCGAAGAATTTGCTGAGGAAGACAAAAAAGTCAAGGAGAGGATTGATGCTCGTAACGGTCTTGAAACCTACGTTTACAACATGAAAAACCAGATCGGTGACAAAGACAAGCTCGCTGACAAATTGGAGTCAGATGAAAAGGAGAAAATTGAGACTGCAGTGAAAGAAGCACTGGAATGGTTGGATGACAACCAGAATGTGGAGAAAGAAGAATATGAAGAGAAGTTGAAAGAGGTGGAAGCCGTTTGCAACCCAATCATCTCTGCTGTCTATCAGAGATCAGGTGGAGCACCGGGTGGTGGTGCATCTGGGGAGGATGATGATGATTCTCACGACGAGCTCTAGAGATGTTTGCTCAAATTTGGCTTGGCTCCTGCTTAAAGTAGGAGCAAAGAATGATGAGAAATAGAGTAGGTTAAGCGCAGTCTTAATTTTTATGACTGGTGGTGGGAATTGAGAAAAGTTTCCACTGCTCTTGTATTTTTGGTGGCTAAGATACTTCATAGATAAGTCATTTGTATTTTTTTTCTCTTTTCTTGGTTAATTTTTACTACAATACTTCTTCTTCAGCTTTCTGTGCTTTGTTTTATTTCCATGCTTAATATTCGTGCGTGCTTGTCTTATTACTTTCCCCTGCGTCTTGGAACTGGAGAGGAAGGTTGGGATTCGGATCTATCTCGCAATATAATAAAATTTCTCTTCATTTTCTCTGCTCTATTTCCTCCTATCCAGGTAATGGAATGATCCTGATCCTTCGCGATATGGTTGATGGTTACCTCAGGTGGTGGCACCTCTCATTAGCTCTCTCGAGCATTATTTACGTAGGTTTGGCTAAATTGATTTGTATGGAGATATGGATATTGATTTGGCTGACATGAAACTTAAAACATAGATTATTAGATTTATAGCATATTTGGATTTGTTTATTATTTTAAAAAAACAGTTGATTTTATTAATTTTAAAAATCTTTTAGAAATATTTTTCTCTAAAGCCATTCATGCCACACGCACAGGGATTTCAGGTGTTTGGGGCATCATTGAGTGGTATGCGTTATAGTATGTTTGCTTTCCTCATCAATTCGAGTTACATATGTCTTAAAAGGGAGTTCCACAGAATTTGAAACATGTTATTCTAAAGAAGTCATCAATACAAGAGAACGAAGGTTGACATTCATGAACATACAGGCCATTCATCTCAAGGATTATATATGTTGAGACGGGAACAGATTAGATTACCTGATAGACGTCTGCAGTCTGGCCTAATTTAAATAAGGTTTTTTTTTTTTTTAAAATGAATAAGGTTTGAGTTTGGAAAAGAACTTACATTGCCTTTGTGTCCGGTCACTTTAAACTTTAAATTAATATAAATATTAAAAGTTAATATGTGATGTGATTATATATATATATATGTTTTATATAAAAAAGTTGGTTTTTAAAATACAAAAGTTGTATTATATATATATATATTATATTAATTTTTATAAAAAATTAGATTTAAAAAAAAAATTTGTTCAAAAATCAGAATGGATCGAGAAAAGGAAGAAAAGTGAAGATCTATTCTACGTGGAATACTAACTCTTGTCACTGCCGCTGTGCCTCGTGCCTATTCCTTGACGAGATCTTCATTGTGGTTATGAGTCGTCTCTACTGGTCTTGCCTTCGATGTTGTTGTTCCGTTGAGATCGGTTACTCGTCATTGTCGACACATGTCTTGTACCGCAGCCTGTTGTGCTCATCGATACCCCACCCACTGGCCACCGCTTTGCTCCTTTTGTCGGAAAGGACAAAGTATTTTTAATTTTAAATTAGTAGATGTATTTCTTGACACATCAAGTAGAAAGGTGACCCATCAAGTAGCTTATATTGTGACACTGCACGTTATTTCAATTAACATAGATGTTGGGTGTAGCTTTCTTACTTCGTTGAGTAGGTCATAATTTTTTTTTATTTGGAATTGTCGGTATGTAAGTGGGTTATTTTATTTTTATCTAATCAAAATATGCATGTTTTGCAATTAGGTAGCAATTTCTTGTTATGTTAAATTGATAACAGTGGTTATAGGACCAAGATATGTGAGCTGATATACGATTTGTAATACGATTCTGTACAGTTTCACAGGTACTTTTAGTTTTAGTAGTATTTTTTTATTATTATGAATCCCTTAGTCTTTTTTTTTTAAAATAAATACTTTTAATAAGATGTTGATCATGTAACATCCCATATTAAACTCCAAAGTAGTACGAAAATCCATAAAATGCCCATATCCCATAACATGGGCCATTCTATTATTAACCGAATAAATACATTTACATTGAAGGTGTAAAATCGATTCAGTTGGTAGTATTGAACTGCATCAGTCCAAGAGTCTTGATTTTGATTCTCGCATTAAAGGGTTGATTTAAATAACTAAATAAAAAATCAAAGAAAAGTATGGAGTCCGTGATAAATAATAATTAAGTTGAACAATATTTAACTGTAATATCATTTTTTCATATTAATATATTGTTAGGGTCCAAAAATTTTAACACGATCTTGACTTTTATGTAGATACTACATTATAAATTTAACTATATTATGTGAGATGTTAAATTCATTAAACCATGTAACAACGCGTCATTAAATGATAGTGTAAACCTTTTCTAAATTGGGAGTACATCAAATTTTAAGCCAAATTAAATTCATGAGAATATTGCACGGATTTCTTTTAACAAATTTCTTGTTGTTAAAAAAACATTTTTTTCTAGTGCACGTTAATTTTTGTATTTGGTTTTTACTTTTTATACAAAAGCATCCTTCCCGTAGAAAATCAAATAAATAGAAGCATTCTTAACTTAATCCTAATGCTGTGGGATCCAACACTTCTAAAAAGTGGAGGCATACTTTAAAAAATAAAATACGTTTATGACCATTAATTTACAAGTGCATTTTATTTTCTAAAACACAATTTCTTTGAGCCAAATCTAATATTAATACCTTTCGATGTTATAGACGTCATGTTTTGCTGTCTTTTTAGATGAATACCAAGTGTCATTTTAGAGTTATCACAGAATGACAAGTAAATTATACTAAAAAAATGTCATATGCAAATATATTTTTTTAACCTTATGCTATTATTTTCAATTTGGTTTTTATTTTTACAATGATTCATTAACTCCATATTAATTTTAAGATATTATAACATCGACAAAAAAAAATGAGTACTTATTAGAGTTATAACATAATGACAAGTAAAATTATATTAAAAAAAATCATATTCAAAGGCAAAGTTTTTAATCATATACATAATTATTTTCAATTTGGTTCTTGTTTTGTACAATAATTATACTAATTTTAAGATATTACAACATCAAGAAATAGTAAGCACAAATTTTAAACTTTATTTATGTGATGACTAAATTAAGAATGAATTTTATTTATAGATAAAAAGTGTATCTATGTATCTATCTTGTAAGAATAGTGGCTTATAATGTATAATCAACAATAAATAATATAGATGTTAGATTTTATTTTAAAGATTGTATAATGACTATAGTTAAAGAAATGAGAATAATTAGTTATAATAAAATATAAAAAAATTAATATAGACTATTAAATATTTGAACGGTTAAAATTTTTAAAAACGTATATAATTATACGTGATCGTTCATATATAGTTATATTTATTGTTTTGATTTTTATTAAAATTAAATATTCTTATATAATATATTTTTATTTTTTAGTATATATAAATATGTTACAAGAATCACGTATTAATGACTTCAATATATATTCTCAAGATCATCGGTCTACAAATAAATTCATTTTGTTCGATTTCTGTTCTACAAGGAAGAAATCATTACGGCTAGCTTGGTTATTTTTTAATTATATTTATTTATTTATATTGATGTTTATATGTGTAAATTAAAATTTTTGAAGGAAAAGTTGTTTTTTATTAAAAAATGGTTTTATCTTAATTTTTTTTCTACAATTATGAATGTATGTTGATGTTAATTTTGATGGTGATTTTTAAAAAATATATATTTATAAATAATCAATTAAGTACAAGTTATTAAACATAAAATATTCAGTATTAAATATTTTATTTAAAATAATTTTTAAATATTTGGATGTTATGGTTTTTATTTTAGAAAGCTTTAACTTAATTTTTTACAGGCAAATAAATTATATAGTAATGACAAGAAGTATTTATTTTATTTTGTTACTTTTTATGCTCCTTATATATATATAACCTATTTTACATTTGTTATCAAAATATAATTATTTTCTATCTTGTTATTATGCATCTTTTATGATTTTTAAATGATTTGGTTTTCTATTTTAAATAAAAATTAAAATTAAAATTATTAAAAAAATTAGTTTCTACTTTAGACATTAAAATATATTTTTTATGTTAAAAAATTGAAACTTGGTACTTCTTTATGATCTCCGATTCAGATATTTTCAGAACCAATTTTTATTTATGCGAACACCTTTCTTACCTAGCTTGTATGTGAATTGGGATGGGGTGCTTTGGCTTGAATTTAAAAATCATAAACAATAAAGACAGTTTAGGAATATGTGGGAGCACTTTTTCCTAGTTTATAATTTGCATGAATTTGGTGCACGCAAATTTTAAAATAAATAAAATAATGAAAAACAGGAAAGGGTACTTTCACTTTTGCTTGAACATTAAAACGAATAATACATTGATATAAATTTTGAATTTGTTTTAAAAAAAATTTATAATAATATTATTATATGTATATTTTAGATAAATTATACATATAAATTTTTAGAAATTATTTAATTATATTTATTACATAAAGTAATTAGTAATAAATATTAATTTAAGATCTAGTAATTAAAATAATTTTATTTAATTATTATTTAGCTACAATATTTTTAGTTAGATAAAATTATTTTAAAATTATATAAGAAGTTGTAAATATTAAATAATTTCATAAAATATTAGATATTAATATCTTATGATTAATATAATTTGTAAAAAGTAGCCACAACATCTTTAAATTAGAAAAAATTATATATAAGTCACCTATAATTAAAAATATTATTTATAATTATTTTATCTTTAATATAATAAATTAATTTTAAAGGATTTTATTATATTATATTATGAATTAATTGGAATAAAATATTAAATTATTTACTTAATTACTCATAGAAATTAAGGAAAGGAATATAATTTAATATTTTTATCAATATAGTTGTATGAGTTTATTTGAATTAGGAATTTAGCTCACAAACAATTTTTATGTCATAAAATTTATATTTTATTATATGATTTACATTAGTAAAATATAATTATTTAATTTTTTTATTTTATAAGTATGTTAAAAGAGATATTTTCTATATAATTTTTCAACCTATGAATATATCTGATATGAAATGTGAAATTTTCGAACTTAATGACGATAATTATAAGGTGTGAAATGAGAGAATTCTCCTTCATTTATGTTGGATGGACATTGATTATGTCATTCGTAAGGACAAACCACCTCTGATTAGTGAGCTTTATGATGTTGATCTCTATGAAAAGTGGGAGCGATCCAATCATCTCTGTGTCATATTCATAAAAACCAACATCTCTTCTGTCATTTGAGGTTTTGTTGAGCAGTATGACAATGTTCGAGTCCCACTGAAAACAATTGATGAACAATTTACAACTTTAGATAAAGCCTTAGCAAATACCTTAATTATAAAATTTTCTAATGGGAAGTTCACCAATATTAAAGGAGTGCGTGAACACATCATGCATATAAGAGATATAACGGTCCAACTTAAGGCTCTTGAGGTTGTTATGTCAGAATCTTTCCTTATGCACTATATATTAAATTCTGTGTCGCAACAATACGGAGCCTTCAAGATTTATTGTAACACACATAAGGAAAAATGATTTATCAATAAATTTATGACCATGTGTGTGCAAGAAGAAGGAAGGTTGCTTATGAAAGGCAATGAAAGTGTGCATCTCGCAATTCAAGGAAGGAACATGAATAACCAAGTCAAAAAGAAAGGAAAGGAAAATTTTTCTTCCAAAGGAGACATAAAGAAAGAATCCAAGTTCTTCTTCTCCAAAAAGAAAGGGCACATGAAGAAGCATTGTCTTAAGTTCTAATCCTAGCTTAAAAAAAAAAGATAATTCATTCTCACTTGTCTATTACGAGTCTAATATGATTAATGTTTGTAATAACACATGCTGGATTGATTCTGGATCTATAATCCATGTTACAAATACCTTACAGGGTTTGCAAAACCTAAGGGAACCAATAGGAGCTGAGCGATGTATCTATTTAGAAAACAAGATGCAGTCGCATGTGGAATTTATTAGAACTAGCAAATTAGTACTTAGGAGTGAATTTATTTTAGTTTAGAAAAGACATTTTATATTTCTAGTTTTTCTAGAAATTTGATTTCTATTTTAAGACTTGTTCTGTTAGGATATAATTTTAGTTTTATGAACACTAATTTCAGTTTATATTTTAAATTTGAACATATTGGTAATGGTGTTTTATGCGATGGTCTTTATTCCCTCGATTTACAAAATACTGTCACTTATGATGTTTTGTATGTTCAAACTGGTACTAAATAACGTGTTATTAATGAGGATTCTTCTCCCTTATGACATCGGAGATTAGGACATATCTCCATTGAGAGAATTAAGCGATTAGTGAATAACAGAGTACTTAGTACTTTAGATTTTACTGATTTTACGACTTGTATAGATTGCATAAAGGAAAAGCAAACTAACAAGTTTAAGAAAGATGTCAAAAGAAGTTCAACTGTATTAGAAATCATCCATTCTGATATCTGTTACCTAGATATGGATGCTCATGGACAAAAGCACTTCATCACCTTTATAAATGATTACTCACGATACATGTATCCCTACATGTTTCATAATAAAAACGAAGCATTAAATTCCTTTAAGGTTTTCAAGATGAAAGTAGAGAAACAATGCGATAAGCAAATTAAGATTGTGAGAATTGATAGAGGTGGAGAGTATTATGGTAGATACATTGAAGATGGACAAACACCAAGTTCATTTACGAAGTTTTTTTTCAAGAAAATAGGATAGTTATCGAATATACCATGCCAGTTTTTTCTGATCAGAATGGTGTAGTAAACAGAAGAAACTGAACTTTAATGGACATGGTTCGTAGTATGATTAGCAGTTCTAAATTGTCAAAATCTTTATGGGTTGAAACTCTTAAAATGGCAGCGTGTATATTGAATTGAGTTCCAACTAAGACTATCTCTAAGACACCATTTGAGTTATTTAAAGGTTGGAAACCAAGTTTGCGACATATGCGCGTCTGGAGAGGCCTATCTAAAGTGAGAGTTTACAACCCACAAGAAAAAAACTTGATCCAAGAACCATTAGTGAAAATTTCATTGGATATGTTGAAAGGTCCAAAGGGTATAGATTTTATTGCCTATCTCATAGTAGGATTGTGGAGTGAAGAAATGTCAAGTTTCTTGAAAATGACTTTATTAGTGGAAGCATCACATCATTAAGTGAAAGATTCAAGTTAGAGCAATCTAACTTACAACCTTCTACATCAAATCATAGTTGAATTATAGTTATTCATCACACTCCTTCAGTTCGAATGCATGTTGAACAACCTGATCCTGAAGCTTCACAAATTGCTGATAATAATTCAGTAGATCCTGTTCAACAAATATCATAAATTAATGAACATCCAGTTGAACAACATGCTCCTTACGAAAATGTTGATGAAATATTAAGAAGATCTACTAGAGTAAGAAAATCAACTATTCCGAATAACTATGTAGTGTATCTGCAAGAATGTGAGTATAATGTTGGAGCTGAAAATGATCCTAAATCCTTTTCGCAAGCCATGATTTGGAAAGATTCATAATTATAGCCCAATGTCATGAAGGAAAAGATGAACCCCATGAAAACAACAATGTATAGGATCTTGTCTTGTTGGTTGGAGGTGTAAAACCCATTGGGTGTAAATGGATCTATAAAACCAAAAGGGACTCACTAAGCAACATAGAAAGTTATAAGACTATACTTGTTGCAAAGGGATTCACCTAGTAAGAAGGAATCAATTACACAAAGACTTTTAATCCTGTATTTAGGAAGGATTCCTTACATATCATGTTGGCATTGATGGCTCATTTTAATTTTTAGTTGCAACAAATGGATGTGAAAACAACTTTCATAAATGAAAATATGGAAGAAGGGGTGAATATGAAATAACCTGAAGGATTCTCCTCCAGTAATGGTGAGTAATTAGTATGCAGGTTAAAGAAATCCATATATAGCCTGAAACAACCATCTCGTTAATGATATTTGAGATTTAATGATGTTATCTCTTCATTTGGTTTTGTTGAGAACATCATGGATCAATGTATATACCAAAATGTTAGTGGGAGCAATTTTTTTTCCTTATTCTATATGCGGATGACATTTTGTTTGCAACAAATGACAAAAGCATGTTGCATGAGGTGAAACAATTTTTTTCTGAGAATTTTGATATGAAGAATATGGGTGATGCATCTTATGTCATTGGCATTAAGATTCATCATGATAGACATAAAGGAATTCTAGGTCTATCTCAGAAAACCTATATTAACAAAGTCTTAAAAAGGTTTCAGCGAAGGATTGTTCACCAAGTGTAGTACCTGTTGTCAAATGTGATAGATTCAATTTGAATCAATGTCCTAAGAATAACCTTGAGCGGGAACAAATAAAGAACACTACATATGCTTCTGCTATTGGGAGCTTAATGTATGCTCAAGTCTGCATAAGGCCTAACATTGCATTTGTTATGGAATGTTAGGAAGATATCAAAGTAATCCAGGTATTGATCACTAGAGAGCTGCAAAAAAAAAATCATGAAGTACTTTTAAGAGATGAAGGATTACATGCTTATGTATAGACACTCATAATTTGGAGGTGATTGGGTTCTCCGACTGACTTTGCTGGCTGTGTTGATTCATGAAAATCAACATTTGGTTACATTTTTATGTTAATCGATGAAGCCATATCTTGGAGGAGTGTCAAACAGACCTTGATTGTTATCTCTACAATGGAAGTTGAGTTCATTTCATGTTTTTAGGTTTTTTCACATGGAATATGGTTAAAGAGTTTCATTTCTGGGCTTGGACTTCTGGTTTCCATTTCTAGGCCAATAAAGATATATTGTGACAATTCAACTGCAATGTTTATGGATAAAAATAATAAAAGTGGAAGTCAAAGTAAGCATATCAACATTAAGTATTTAACCATTAAGGAGCGTGTCAAGGATATGAAAGTAATCATTGAACATATTAATACTGAGCTAATGTTAGCTGATCCTTTAACCAAGGGCATGCTACCATACAAATTTAAGGATCATATGGTCACTATAGGACTTGGTTCCCCTTTGTAAAATACTGTTGTTAGAACAAATATTTATAAAACTCTATTGTCATATCTCACATCTAACATTTGTATATATACATTCATTTATTTGAGAAATGTCACTACAGTATAGACCTAGAATAAATATTAGGTTTATTCATTAAGGAATTTGGGTAATATTTAGAAACAAAATATATTGTTATACATGAAAGATACTACTTAATTTAAAAGAAAATATCGTCATGATTCATGTTTTGTGTTTCTGAAGTACATGATACTTTATGGGTATTTATCGAAGGCATATGGGCCAAGTGGGAGATTATTAGTTACACATGCAAATTGTATGTTCATGGAAACTGCCCACTAAGGGTTATGAAACAGTTTCCTTATCAGAAAATGGTCATATCATAACCTCCCCTCTACACCCATGAATCCATATTGATGCTGATATGATTCATCCTACATGAATGATCATAACTTTTTTTTTAATTTTTATCCTAACTTTTTTTTTTTACTTATGTGTGAAATATTTGGTAGACAAGGACTTTAATGCTGCAAAAGACAAAGATATAGTTTTTTTATAAAAAATTTATGGGGTAGGTAATAGAAAAAAAAAGGCTAAAACAAAAGATGAACAAGAATAAGAATAGTGAAAAAATAAGAGACATAAATAAAATAAAATAAGGGATGGATGACACTTGATTCCAAGAGCTGAAACTTTAATGCCAAATGAATGTGAATGAATCGAAATACGGAAACGATAATAGAACACCTTGAGAATCATAATAAGATAAGATAAAGGAACCTAATACAAACCGCGACCTCCAAGAGAGTACTGAAGTTATAAAGAGGAACGTAATCTTTCCTATGGTCTGCCAGAAGAACCAACGTTATCAATGATAGTTCTTTGCCCAAGAACCAAGGAAATCAACTCACACAAAGATGAAAACTTTCAAGGAGAAATACTATTATTCATCCAAATTTATATTTACACTGAATTCCTAACTCCTATTATATAGATAATATAATCTAGTAAAAAAAAGATAACAAATAAGAAATCCTACTTAGATTGTAATTTGACTTGCAACTAATTTCAAACAAATAACTTATAGATAAATATCAAATCGTAATACAGTCTATAACAAATTATAAACCTTATCACTTAAGATATTCCATAATAAGACTACATAAATTAACCTATGTTGGAATTGAGTTTGGATTCACGTAGTCATTTCTTGAACTTCATTAATGAAATCTTGAAGTGCTTGTTCCATACGTTTGGTTCTATTTCTCGTCATAGAACCTCTCATTCATTGTAAAGAATCTTTTAGATGATCTATTTTGCTTAACGTGGTGCTCATGTTCACATCGGATGCCCACTAACTATGATAGCGGTTTTTGATGGGAAGGAACACCTATAAATAGTCACTTAAGCATAGGTTTCTGAGTACAAAACATTCTATTTAAAGTGACTGGAAAACTTTAACTTGGTTTCCCTACAAGCAAGCAAATTACATAGTAATGGCGAAAGATACTTGATCCTATTCCACTACTTTTATACTCTTTATATACATAACATATCTTTTATATATATATATATATATATATATATATATATATATATATATATCTTTTATTTATAAATAAATGTATATTTTTTTTCTTGTGACTATAAAAGAATTTATATTTGATGAATTGTCTATTGCATTATTATAGTAGTTTTTTTTTTCTAACTAAAGAGTATTACTTTTTAAAAAGTACATGACAACGTATGATTTGTAATAAAATAGTTTTAAATTAAATAATTAAGTTTCGTTTGTGTTGATTTTTAGTTTCTAAATTTAAAAATTAATTTTTATTTTTTAAAAATTATTATAGAAATAAATTAAGTTATTCTATCATATCATTTTTTTTATAAATACATAAATAAAAGTATAAATAAAATAAATAAATATTATTATTATGGTGATGATAATTATGATAATAAATTAGTAATAATAATAATAATAATAATAATAGCAATAAGAATAAAAGTAGTTTTCATGAAAAAATGGTAATAGTATGATGGTTATAATATCAATAATATTATATAATTATATAAATTTATATTTTATATATTATTTGATTATCAGTATTTAAGATAAATAATTTTATATATGCTATTATTATAATATTTTAATATTATTTAATATTTATTTAACATGAGAATAATATATATTATAAAACTATAAATTAAATATAATTTATACATCTAATAATATTATTTATTTTAGATATATAAAAATTAGATAAATAAAAATTAAAAATAAATTTCTTTAAAATAATAAAAATTAAAATATTATTATTATTATTATTATGATAATTGTGTTGATAATGCTTGTTGTAATAGTAATGATAGTTATAATATAAAGAATATTATATATTCATATAATTTTATATGTTATATATTTTTTTATGATCAATATATAAAATAAATAATTTTATATATAATTATTATAATATTTTCTATATTATTAAATATTTATTTTATATAAAATAATATATACTATATTATAAAATTTTATATAACATCAAATTATGTTATAATATTATAAATTAAATATAATTTTTATATATCAAACAGTATTTTTTATTTGTGAATCTATAAAAAATAGATAAATAATTAATTTTAAAAAAATAGTAAAAATAAAAATTTTAAAAATATATTTTATTATTATTACAGTGATAATGGTAATAATAAAAGTAAAAATAATATTTTAAAGATAATAGTAGTAATATAATAGTTATAATATAAAAGTATTATATTATTATATAGATTTTTATTTTATATATTATTTGATTATAAATATTTAAAATAAATAATTTTATATATTATTATAATATTTTTATGTTATTTAATATTTATTTAAATAAAAATAATGTATATTATATTATAATATTATTTTATAAATAATTATATAATATAAAATTATAAATTTAATTTAATTTTTATATTAAATAATATTTTTTAGTTTATTTTTAATATATACAAATTAAATAAATAGAAACTTAATTATTTTTAAATAATAAAAATAAATTATTTTTATTATTTTAATCGTAACAGTAAATATAATAATAATGATAGTGATAATAATGTTAATAATAAGATGATGAAAATAATGACACTTATGGTAATAGGAATAATAATTTTATAATAGTTATAGTGCCGAACTATAACGATGGTAGAATTTGATAAATTTAAAAATAAAAATATTTTAAAATTAAAAATAATATTTCATAAAATAATATTTATTTTAAAATTTGATTGAAAATTATTTTTAAATATATTAAAAATTATTTTTATTTAACAAATTTAATTTTTAAATTTAATTTAAAAATCAAAAATTAAAAACTTTGAATTATTCTAAATTCAGACGCACATTAATTTTTTAAAATATTCTATGAGTAAAGTATAACAATAAATTTTTTAAATTTATTTAATAAAAATAACATGATTTCTTATACATTTATCCTATATATAACACATATTACATAAGAAAGTCAAATTTTATATCATTTGTTTGATATATAATTTTGTGTTATTACTAAAGTAGAATAAAAGAAGAAAAAAGTTATAGAAATTAATATAATTTGTTAAAAGTTATAGAAATTATTATATTTTAATATATTTATATGTGTGCATAAATTTATGAAAAGTTAACGGAGCGTTTTTTTTTATTTTAAATTGATATATTTTAACTCATAACTATAGAAATAGTATAATGTTTTCATTTTACAATTAATTTCATATTTTTAAAATCCATCAAAAATAAAATATTAATAATTTTAGAATTATTAATAAAAAAATAAAATAAAAAACAAACCATTAATTTTTTGGTAAAAAACCATTAAAATCTAAAATTCAAGCAGCAAGGAAATCTATGGGCCATGATTCATGAGGAAATGACCCAATACCCAATGGTTTACGATATAAACTACAGAATTGGCGTTTGACCAAGAATAGAAAAAATGGAGATTAGAATTGATAATTAGTAAATAGAGAAAAACAAGAAAATGGGGGCAGGGTTGTAATTTCGCTGATTCTTTGTGCTCGTCCTCAAACAAAAAAGACGGTTTCCGTTTCCGTTCACGTTAGAAGAAAAAGAAGAAGAACAACAAGAAGAATTTGAGATCTGATTGGGCGGCGACGATGGAGAACAACGGCAGTCTTATATCGAAGGAGAAGTTCGATCAGGTGGCTACCTGGGTCGGCTCTACCGTCTCCTCCGCTTTCTTTTCCTCATTGGAACGCTTTTCCTGCGTCAACATCGCCACCTCTGACCCCGACGACATCGACGACGACGACGATTATTACTCCACCACCGCCGCCACTCCAACCGCAGCCACTACTCCCACCGCCAACGCCAACGCCGCCACCACCGATCCCCCTTCCGTTCAAGTCAATGGCCATAACACAAACGACGTCTCTAACCTCCCCGTTTGAGACAATACGTCGTTTCTGCACTGTATAGACCTTTTCCCTTTTCCTCCTTTTGTGTGTAATAAGTAAGCGTTCCCGATTTCCGTTTCCTCATACTCTGATGAAAATGTGATTCCAATTTATACCTAACTACATTTACATATGCTTAAAGGTTTCTATTAATCATATTATATTATATTATATTATATTTATCTTGCTGTTATGTTTACTATTTCAATTTGTTTGGCACGCATATCGGCCTTTGATTTTGGTTGAGTTCGGCTAGGTTGTAGAATAGCAATGCTTTATTCCATTATTTCTATTGATTTGATTTTGATTTCGACAACTCTTTGAATCATTGAAAACTTTCGTGTTAATCATGGATATAATTCTAATGCTCAATCGATGCAATCAATTGAATTTAGTACAATCTCAGAACTCTGTTAACAAATTTACTAGCTAGACCTAGGGTTCTGATTCATTTATTAGGTTAGGACTCTGGCCTCCAGTGTGGTCCCTTATGGGTTGAGCCTTACATTGCTAAGAACAACTCACAGAAAAATTCAGTACGCTGGTGATAATGGTTTTATTATTAGGTAAATGAGACGAAATGTGATTGAAACATGATGTGTGGGTGAGGCCTTTCAGTTAAATATTTGGATTTATTGGATGGATATATAAAGATGTCTAAGTGATAAGAAAAGATATACCATTGCCAATTGCTTCCACTTATCAAATGAATATGTAAACACTATGTAAAAATAATCAAGGTAAAGAAGAGGTTTATTGTAGTTATTTTACAGCATGTATAGGTATACATGTATGCCCCAATGCTTATCTTAAGTTGATCATAAGTCCTCGATTCAATTCTTCCGGGAGTAAAATGATTGCTTTAGTTTTTACTCAGAGCTGATGGGCGGTCTCTTAGGAAATTTGCATGCTCAACTTTGGTTTTTGTGGGGAAAACGTTTATCAAGGAATTTTATTATTTCTCTTAAAATAGCCTAAAAAAGTTATTTTTTTTTTCCCATGATTCTTGTAAAATTTATAATGGCTACAATATTATGCTGGGATGGAAAATGAAACGGAAGGGAGTGGAGCAGCTGGTATGGAGATTTATGGAACTGCGGGTATTGTACGAGGGATTTTCTGTTATACCTCCAAAATCTGATATTCAAGTTATCAGACACAATAATTTTACTGCAGTAAATTCAAAATTCTTTTTATTTGCTATTAACATTAGGAGAGAGACTTATATAGACTAGAATGATCAAAAATTGACACATCATCACTTTAAATGTAAATAATTGTGTAGTACGAGAATTTATGCTATCATTTAATATAATACAATGACTTGTCAATTGTTCGTTTGGTTTAGGCTGCAAAATTTATTAAGTCTATACAAGAATATCTGCCATGGAAGTAGAATTATAGTCAACTTTAGCGTGTTTGGTTTTCCATTAACATGAATTCTCAAGCATGGAAACTTAAAAGTAGTAACCAGTTGCTTATTGTCAGTTTACCCAAAAAAAGTTGCTTATTGTCAAACATACATTACGCCCTATCCCTACAGGAACACCAAACACAGATTTAGTTTTAGAATATGCTGGGAGGATAGGATTTTCTGCATGGTTGTTTCTTGTTAAATTTTATACTTTATACTGATTCTAAGCCTGGAAAGGCTGTGGAGTGGAGTGCCCTCTACTTTTGGATATGAGGGATGGTGAATATGGGCAACTTTAATGGAGAGGTATAACACAATATGTTGAGTATAGAGCATGGAATGTGAGACTAATCTGAGTTAAGCTGTTTCCTTTTCTTTCTAGGTTTCATCTTTCTCCTCTTTACACGTGCTTGTGTGTGGGTGAATCACTCTGTATAGCTCCTACGACAGATGTATTGCTTGTGTAGTTGGAAATCATAACTTACAGAACGAAAAAAAGAATCATAGTAGATCAACAGTATCATTTTCACTGCATAGGTGAAAAAGCTTCCTTCCTATGTTGCTTTTGACATGTATCGGTAGGTCAGCATGCAGTGCTTCTCTCTCTCTCTGGCTGACAATCCCGACCTGCTGGTTCTTTACCCAGAACCGCTGCAGTATTATAACCCATTTATTTACCTTAGAATTACACAAAAATACAATATAAACAGTACAGTCAGTGTGATCTTGTGAGTGTTTTACCGGTTTTACTGGTCTCCATTCTCCTTCCAACATAGAAGCATGACTATACACCGTCGAATTATGTAAAGCTTTGCCCTTTTCTCCTTCAAAACTCTACCCTTTGGTGCCTGTAATTTTGCTTGCTTTTCGGAAGATGTGGAAATTTCCATGATCTGGATTCTTTTTAACCAACTCCTTGTTCCTGTTAGAATTCTTCTTTTGCGTCTAGCGTAAAGAATTTCTCACGGTGGTAGAAGTGTGTCTGTTTGTAGGAGTTAACTCAAATTATGGTTTCAGTTTGCTTTGAATTTGAAGTCAATGGAAGTGGTGAAAGTAAAGGAAAATAGTAATTGAAGTTGGCTTTCTGCGGTCAAACATAGAGCTGATATTCTGCTTTCAGTCGTGGTCTTGGGTTTCTCTGGTCTAACGTCCGGAATCCCAGGACTGCTGTCTTCTCTGCCCCTGCTTCTCTATTTACTGCCAAAAGACAAATAAACTGCCTTACCTCTAAGCCATACTCTAAATTTTATTAGAGAAGTATAAATGCTTAAGAGTCAAAAGATAGACCGAGTGGGGTTCTCTTCATCATGATACTGTCAAACTTGAAAGAGAAATATACAAATATTATGTGGACCTTTTGCAGTCGGTGAGATTCTCGTCTCTCAAAAACCGTTGTTTTTTAAACAAGATATGAGGTTTCAAAACCAAATTTGTGTGACGACAGAATCATCACCTTTTTTTTTTCTCCCCTTCCCATTTCTAGACATGCAATTCTTTATTCTTCCGATGTTCAATTATCATTTTAAAATTTTTTAGATGTTTGATGCGTAAATATATGCAAAAATTAATTCACTGACCTAAGTGGGTGATAATATTTATTGCAAAGCGAGAGTAAAAAATCAATAACTAAGAATGAACTTAGGGATAAGCTTTATTTTTACATCGTCATTCTTCCGCTTGCTTACGTACGTATTTTTCGACTGAAACAAGACGAAAAAAAAAACTTGTTTAAGAGGACATTTGGAAAAGCATCTCAGATAGCTTAGAAGGTGAAGTTATCAGTGAAAAAAGTTGTTAATATATTTTAGTTTTATTTTTTTATAAAAAAATATTTATTTTGATTATTTTTTTAATCTTTTTTAGCTTTTATTTTAATTTTTTTTCTTTTTTATTCTTCATATCTTTTTAAAAAATATGATCTTTTATTTATTTTATTTTTTTTATAAATTTAATATTATTTTAATTTTTAATAATATTATTAATTTTGATAGATTTATTTTTATATTATCATAAAATATTATATTTAAATTATTTTGATATATATTATTTATTTTAATTATCATTTTAGTTTTCTATTTTATTAAAAAGATATTGAACTGTTTAATAAAAATAATTAATTTTTAAAAAATTATTGAAAATTTATTTTATGTAAAAATTTAAAAAAATTATTTAATTAACTTTTAATATTTTTGTTAAAATATGTCATGTTTATTATATTTTAATTCATTATTTAATTATATTTTTATTTATTATTTTATATTTATTGATCAGTTTTACTAAATATTTTTACCATAATTCTTAATGAACCTTTGATGTGATTTTTTAAAAAAATTATTTATTCATTCCTTTATCTATATTTAAGATATTATTTGGCAGTACCTTGAAAAAAAGGGGGCGGATAACCATTTTCCTGCTTTGATTTATTCCTGCGGTTGCATTTTATCCTTGATTAGTAAATTTAATGCAATTCTAGTTTTTCTTTTTTTGGTCTGTGTCTTTCTTTTTTCTTGTTTGGTCCGTGTCTCAATTATCCGTCAAACGAATCATTAGCCCTTACAATTGAGAAAATTATATTAACACTATTTATAAATCTCCCTTCTCGATTATGTGTTAAATAGATATTAGCGTGTTAGAAGATAACCATATAATTTGTTAAAACGTTTGCCCCTGTAAGGGCGCTCTAAGCTTTGGATAAAACAAATATTTACTTTAAGTCTCACGAATAAAATATATTCTTATAATAATTTTTATTAAATTAATCAAATGAAAAATAATATAATAAACTTTTTTGTATAAAATTAGTCACATTTTAATATAACGATTACTCTTTTATAAATTAATTAAATATAAACAATATAATAGGTCACAGTTTAATAAACAATTTGTATCTTAAAAATTTGGAAAATTATCCATTACATAAAAATAAAATAAATTTATTAGATTATTTTTATTAAAAAACTCATTTTAAATTTGATTTAGGCTTATAAATTTATTCATCTAACCCTGTGCTGAGCACCTTGTGACCTGTGTTACGTATTAATTTTTGTCCACCAACATAAGCAGTACTTGATTTTCTTCACCACTAAGATACCTCTGATTAAGGAAGGATTTTACAGTGCTCTTTACTGTTGTACAATGCCAAATTTTCTTAATTATTTGATCTTTATACTAAATATTATAAGTTTTATGTTTGATCTCCATTTTAGTTAAATGTTATAAAATTTCTTTTTAATTCTTTTAAATATTATGAGTTTTGCATTTGATCTCATTTTTAGAAGATGTGTAAACACTTAATGATCGAAATTAACATAATTGTCTAAGAACTGTATGAACAAGAGAGAAATGTACAAACTAAATTATAAATTTTTGGAAATAAGGGATCAAATCAAAATACTGTAATATTCAGAGGGATAAAAACATTTAAGCCGTGAATCTGATAGTATAAAATAAGTATTATGCTTATAAGGAAGGTTGTAGTATGGGCATGAACAGAAGAGGTTCGCTATAGTTTTTAAGTTCCTATTTTGAGACACATTTTCAATAAGGGTGAGAAATGGAAAGTCATGTTAGCATCATTAACATCGTTATTAGTAGAGACGGAACGACTAATTTTTTAGATATTTCAAAATTAAAAGATTAAAATAAAATAAACACATGTTAAAGGATTAAATTGAAAAATATAGGTAAATTAAATAAATGAAATATTAATTTTATATTATGCAAATATAAAGATAAAATAATTTATTAAAAGTTGTACATATAAGTATGCTATATTCCCCTAACGTTTTTTAGAGAGAGAAAAAAAATGTTTTTTTAGAGAGAGAGAAAAAAAAATTGATAGATTCTGCAATCTTTTTCTCTCCTTTTATTTTTTATCCAAAGAGAGAAGGTTTCAGAAAAGTATGTAGATGCCGTTTAATTTAGTAAAATGTTTTTATTTTTATAATTATCTTAATTTTTTATGTTTTAGAAATAGAAAAATATTCTAGCGTGTTATTTCCTATTTTCAAAAGTAAAAAAAATTAAAATATGTTTAGTTATTCATCTTTAATAAATTAAAATTATAAAATATTTATTTATAATATATATATATTAATTTATTATTTACAAAATTAATATATATTAATATTAATATATATACATATGTATCAATATATAAATATAAATATATATATATATATATATTTATTATAACCGTCATTAGAAAAAATATAAATTAGGTCTTAAATATAATTATTATGCATCTTCTAATTTTTTTTATCACTGAGCTAAAATTTCTCATTTTTTTTTATCATTAAATCAAGTATTTATTATCATCTTTTGTTTTTCTTAATGTTTCTTTATCATTTTTTTCTTATCATTGTGTCAACATTTTCTTATTAACTTATATTTTTATTTTTATTATCCCCTCTTTTCTATTTTGATGTTTTCGGTTTGTTTTCATTATTTTGAAAAGAAAAGGTTCAAAATTGATCCTATTTTTAAAAAAAAATTCTTAAAAAGTATTTTAAAAATTAAAGAAAACACGTTTTTATTTATTTAAATTTTTATAAAAACAAAAAAACATACAAACCAAAAAATTCTATACTTTTATTTATTTTTCCTCCTTTTCTTTCAGTTCAAAGAAAGATCAAAATCAAATATGTAATAAAAATAAATATTTCTTTACTTATTTATTTTATAGGAAAATTTACTTTATATCCTTTTTATTCAATTATCACTAAGAGTGATATTACCGTAATAAATAAAAATTATGTAGTATTATTATTTTTTTCTTTACTTATTTAATTTAGACTTAAATACTAATTCTGTTTTTAAGTATAACACATCCTTTTAATGTGATTTTTATAGAAAAAAAAATCGGTAATTTAATCTCTTGAGAACTAAAAGATGGTGACCAAGACCGTGCAAGGTTGTGAAGTTGGGAATGAAAAAATCACTGTTTAAGGATAGAAATTTACTCACAAACTTTTACTTAGGTAGAGATTAAGTTATCATACTTTTATAAATTAAAAAAATGTATAATATATAGGAAAAAATTAATATTTAAGTTTTAGTTTATAGACATATTTGCTTTATACCTTTTTATTCAGTTATCACTGAGAATGATACTGCGTAGTATATTTGTCATTAAAATCATTTAAAATTTATAAAAAAATATACACAAATAATTTAAATTTAATTAAAAATATAGATCATGTTTTACTTTTTCTGGCGATTATTCTATTTTTTTAAATAACATAATAAATGTAAATTTAATAAATTTAACTTGTAAAATTAAATTTTTTATCATGTAAATTATTTTTATAAAATATCACAAAAATTAAATTTATTTGATACCTTATTAAACAATATAAATTTAATTTGTATACCTTTTAAAATGAGTAAACTATTTTTAACAAATTGAATGCCTCTAAATTTTTTTATAAAATTTAATATATATAATTATTATATTAATATTATACTATTAATAGTCAGGAAATTTTTTCAATTATAAAAAATTAGACTCAATGAATTATTTCTCAATTAGATTGATCTTTACACCTATATAATACATTTTAAAAAAACACCAGCGTTTTTTCTTTTTGAAAAACTCGTTTGATGCAATTTCACATAACATTGTAAGTTAAAATGTTTTTTTACAATGGTGCAAGTCTTAGATAGGAGATGATATTTTTAAAGCAAATTAGAGATATAATTTTATAGAAATGTTAATAATCATTTCCTAAATTTTATATAAAATTGTTGATAACATTAAAATTTTCAATTAATTAAGGTTTTGTTCGAAATAATTTTTAATTTTTAATTTTAAAAATGTAATTTAATTTAATTTAATTTTTTAATTGTTAAAAATTATTATAAAAGTAATTAAAATAATTTTATTATTTTATTATAAATAAATAAATAAATAAATATAATAATTTAAAATTTAATAAAAATTAAATTATATTAAAATATAATTTTTTTAAAAATAATAAATTATATAATAATAATAATGTTCGTATATTTATAAAATTATAATAATAATATAATGGTTATGATATAAAAAATATTATATAATTATATAAATATTTATTTTATATATTATTAAATAATTAATATATAAAATAAATATTTATAATATTATTTAATATTTATTTTTTATAAAATAATATATATAAATATTATGATATTATATTATAAATAATTATATAATATAAAATTATATTATAATATTATAAATTTAATATAATTTATATATTAAATAAAATTATTTATTTTATTATTAATATATTAAAATTAGATAAATAAAAGAATAAAAAATATTTTTGAATAAGAAAAAATAAAAACATAAATTATCATTATTATTATTATGGTAATAATGAGGATGATTATAATATAAATTTTATAATTTTATATATTATTTAATATATATTTTATATAAAATAATATATATAATATTATATTATAAAAAATTATATAATATAAAATTAATGTTATAATATTATAATTAAATATAATTTTATATATTAAATAATATTATTTATTTAAATCTATAAAAATAAATATAAATTAAAAAATAATTAATTTTTTAAATAATAAAAATTATTATTATTATTATAATAAAAAGAATAATAATAAAAGTAGTTATTACAATAATAATAATAATAATAATAATAATAATAATAATAATAATAATAATAATAATAATAATAATAATAATTGTAGTAAAGTAATAATTGTTTAATAATGATATAGTAATGTGATGGTGATTATAATGATAGTCTATAGGATAGAATTGATAATAAAAATATTTTAAAATTAAAAATAATAATTAAATTATATTTTAAAAATTTATGTGAAAATTATTTTAAAAATATATTAAAAATTAATTTAAAATTATTTTTATTAAATATTTTTTTAAATTAAAAATTAAAAACTTGAAACCATATAAAAAAAATAAGAATTAAAATTTTTATTACAAAAGTTTGGTGTAAGTTTTTATTAAGATTATATGTATTTTTATAAAAATAATTCTGTTAAAAAAAAAAATTATGAATGGAAACTCTTTTACTTTAATTGTTCAACATATTCATATGTCTAACATTTAAAATTGATATCTCTTATTAAACTTAAACAAATTTTGTATCAATTAATTTATGCCTTGAATAGTTAGTTAAATGTGGCATTTATCACTTTCATAATAACATCATATTGTATAAAAATAATAATAATATTACATAAAAAAATATTATTACTTTCAATGATATTGCAATTTTTAAAAAAATATACAGATATACAATAACATGATAAATATTAAAAATATATAAAAATCACTAAATCATTAATAATATGATAAAAATTGTATAAAATATGGATTAGAAATGATATACTAATATATACATACTACCATACATTTTTCTATACTTGTGATTCAACAATTAAGAAAAAGTTTTAAAAATAAATAAATCGCACGGCTTATTTTCAATAAAGTACGTGCGTATGTAACCGAACCTTTTCTGAATATTGATTTACATTCTCAAGATGATTATTCCATATTTTGAGATTTTTATACTTGTACTTCCCGTGTTGTAAAAGTTTTCTGCTAGAATTAGAGCAGATGGATTAAAATATAATTACTAATTGAACATGTAACTTGAACTACTATCATAATTACACCAGAGAAGGACAATCATCAAAGAATTGAGCAAATAAACTCACGCACTTGCTAATGGAGACTATGCAAAAAAAAGCATTTCATTTTCCATCTTCCAGGATCCAGACCACCTCATTCTTCACTCCTCTATTCCGAAAATAAAACCTTCTTTCGTTTTATCCAAAACCCATTTTTATTTTTCATCAATGCTTCGTTGAAGGAAATTAATTGAAAAGAGAATGGAGACAGAGCAAGAAGATAATGAAGATAAAGGCATTTTTTTTTATATTTGTTTGATTAGAAAACAGAAAAAGAACAAATTAACTTTTTGCAAGGTTTACCAAATTTTAATTCCTTTAAAATAGAAGAAAATTTAGGGGAAGATTTTTTTTAATTTTAATGTTTAAATATTAATTGAAAGATTATTATAGTAATAAAAATTAAATTTTTTTAAGTTCAAATTAATTTAAAACAAAATTTCTACTGATAATTTTTTGAACGTTCTTCTCCAATCTCCATTCATTTAAATGAGAAGCTGTGCTCATACTTGAAAGGATGGTGGACAAAATAAAGCAGAGGAAAGACAGGTTCCATGGCTTTTTATAGGCAAATATATAATAAAATATGGAAATACTTAATGGCTAAAATAATGAAAATGAGGGTGGGAGGCTGATGGCGGGTTTTCCAATTATGGAAAATGGATACAGGCAGTAGTACAGTATGCAGTATGAGAATTTTAGCATGTGTCAGGTGTTCATTGGTTGGAAACATAGCTGATGTGGTGGTCCTCGACCAGAGAATATTTTCTCCACAGTTTTAAAAACTAGAGAAGAGAAGCATGCTGGCATCTGCAGGCGAAGGAAAAGTCAAGTTTCTTTGCTTGCGTTGTGTCAATAGCCGGCTTTCTCATCATAGTATGTTTTTATTCCATTAATTAGCGTCTACCATCATCTTCACAGAATCTACCTTCACAACAATGGTGAAGGAATTTTCATTCCACAGTCACACACTCCACACCCTCACATGTCTATTTTATCTCTCCCTCTCACTAACACTGTTCGCTGTAACAGCATCACACTGTAACATGTTCGTCACGCCCTCCAATCCTCTCGTCTCCTTCCTCGAACGCCTACAACAAACCGCATTCCAAACCTTCGCCAACAACTCCAACTTCGACCCTAAAACCTACGTCGACCTGCCTCTCAAGTTCACCCTCTCCGTTACGGAGGACGCGTTCCGGAAGCTTCCAAGGAACGCCAACGGCTCCGTGTCCGTTGAGGACTTGAAGAGTTTTCTAGAAGTGCACTTCGAAGGTGCAGGGGATGATCTGGTGTATCTCGAACCGGAGGATTTCGTTCCGGAACCGGAGGGGTTCCTGCCCAAGGTTAAGCACCCTCAGGTCAGGGCCTGGGCTTTGGAGGTTCATTCTCTTTGGAAAAACTTGAGCAGGAAAATATCTGGTGCGGTTAAGGCCCACCCGAGCTTGCATACTCTGCTTCCGCTCCCTGCTTCGGTTGTTATTCCCGGTTCGCGCTTTCGTGAGGTTTATTATTGGGATTCTTATTGGGTTATTAGGTTTGTTTGTTCACTGTCCTGCACTTTGATTTTGTATCTTCCTTGTGACTGAGTGGTTGGGTCTTTGATGTGCTTACCGGGTTGTTTTTGGGGGTTCAGGGGCTTGCTGGTGAGTAAAATGTATAAAACTGCTACGGCTGTTGTCACCAATCTTATTTCCTTCGTACAACAATATGGCTTTGTGCTTAATGGTGCTAGAACCTACTACACCAATAGGAGGTACTCTGCTTTTCCATTTACTCTTTCACCTTCATGTCTTTCCATTCTCATGCATGTGCTGCACCTTTCAAATAATTATCATAATTCTTGCTTTTATAAACAGAAAAGGTTAAGCTTTTCTATGATTTTATAGCCAGCCTCCCCTTTTAAGTGCTATGATCTATGAAATATACTGTGCCACTGGTGATACGCAATTGCTTAAAACATCTCTTCCTGCACTACTTAAAGAGTATGAGTTTTGGAATTCGGGTATTACCCCTCAACTTTTCCGTCAATCATTTTTGTAGTTTATTACGTGTTGTGATTAGATGATATTTGTACATGTATCGTCTAGGTTGCCCAGGTTTGATGATTTTACCTTTTATTTTATCATGTAGATATACATAAAGTGACTATTTTGGATGCTCAAGGTTGCACTCACCTCTTAAATCGTTATCATGCAATGTGGAACAGGCCTAGACCAGAATCGTCAGTAATGGTGTGTGTGGTTTGTTAATGGTTGTGGTGTTGATGAAATGGCGCTTAGAATATAACTCTGGGTAATTCTATACCATAGGACAAGGCGTCTGCTTCCAAATTCTCAAGTGTTTTGGAAAAAGAACTGTTTTATCTGGAACTGGCATCAGCTGCTGAATCAGGATGGGATTTCAGCACCAGATGGATGAGGTACTGTTTTATATATATTAAGATTTCTGACCTCCCAAAAGAATCATGAAAGTCATCTGAATGTGTGACCCGGCATTGAGATGCAATTATGTAACTCAGTGCTTATTAGACTCCCAAGCCTGATCAAAGACACTTTCAATCTAATGCTCACCTTCTTAAAAGAACACACATTATTTGGTTCTAAGTTCTAACATGTTGCCTTCTTTAATTTCTTAACAATACTTAAACTTGGATGATATCATATCACATTTGATGCAGAAACCCACCTGATTTCACAACATTGGCTGCAACATCTGTAATTCCTGTTGATTTAAATGCATTTCTACTTGGGGTATGCCTTAGACCATGACTAAATAGAAGACCTGAAATCAGTGTCTGTAACCTTATCAACTCTGTGATGCCCATTGGTTCAGATGGAACTTAATATTGCATTCTTTGCAAAAGTTACTGGAGATAATAGCACTGCTGAACACTTCCTGGAAATTTCTGATCTTAGAAAGAAGGCAATGAACTCTGTTTTCTGGAATGCTAACATGAAACAGTGGCTTGATTACTGGCTCAGCAATAGCACATGTGAGGTAATTCCCAGTGCCACCTGTATAAATCTACCATAAGATAAGCTGTCTCGGCCTTATGAAATTTTGCTGACTGTCACTTTGATACTTGTAGGAGGTTCATGTTTGGAAAAATCTGAACCAGAATCAAAGTGTATTTGCTTCCAATTTTGTTCCTTTGTGGATGAAGCCATTTTATTCAGGTACCCTTGATATGGTATCCACATCAACTTCAATATCAACTAGCAAGTAAATTTAAGTAAATGGCTGCTTATTGCAATCATTGTGGTAGCAATATTGTATTGGGTTCAATCCTTGTTATTTTCTGGTTTGCATGCTTGAACTTGTTATTTTCTAATCAGCAGTTTCAACTTTATTTACATGAGGTTGCCTTGAATACATACACATTCGTGCATATAGAATCAGGAACCTCAGATCAATTTAAAAAAGTGTAAGACTTGTAATCACACCATCCATGACATTTTATGGACTGCGATTTTCTTCAGTTTGAATGCTCAATTAAAAGTTAACTAGTTGCCATATTGATCTTGCAAGCCAAGTTTTAAATTAACTGCAGAGTGCCAAGTACTTAAGTTGAATAGTTGGTGTCGTTAAAGATATGGATAAAGTGCTAAACAGGTTTAGAATAGCATGTGATTTGATGAAAAATGATCTAAAAGCTGTTCGGAGGTGTAACATTAATTTTCTTTCATTGGTGTCATATATTAATTTAAATAAGGAAGGAATCTCTGTTGAATGCACACAGAGGATGCTTTTAGCAAATTTTTACTTTGAATTTTAGTTTTGCTGGATATCAAACTGGTACCACTAACCAATAGCTGGAATTTATTTCAACTTTTGGAGATATTGATCACAAATGATGTATATAGCCCTCAATTAATGAGTTTATCTTTTTCTCGGAAACATTGAAAAAAAATTCCTTCACTTTAAGTTGATGATTAATATGTTTTGTATTTTTCAAGATACTTCACTTGTGGCTAGTGCTGTTGAAAGTCTCAAAACTTCTGGCCTGCTTCGTGCTGCTGGAGTTGCAACTTCTTTGACTGATTCAGGACAGCAGTGGTAAGTAGTAGGCAATTTGGATTTAACGGATGTTACGCTGGGAAAACTTTCCTAAATATGCAGGAAGTGGGAAAGGAGAGGCTGGGTGAGGGAGGGGAAGGCAGGTAAAATATTTCATTTAATCAGCCTTTGTTAATGACTCTAATATGCGCCCAATAGGGACTTTCCAAATGGCTGGGCCCCGCTTCAACATATGCTGGTGGAGGGCATGCTAAAATCAGAATTGAAAGAAGCAAGGTCATTGGCGGAGGAAATTGCCATCAGATGGATCACAACCAATTATATTGTTTACAAGAAAACGGGTGTAATGCATGAAAAGTATGATGTGGAGCATTGCGGAGAATTTGGAGGTGGGGGTGAATATGTACCCCAGGTATGACTGTTTTTGCTCTGGTCTATAGGAAAACATTTTAGTAAAATATAGTGTGATTTCTAAGTGACTGGAAGAAACTTGACCGATAATTTTTTTAGGGATTTATTATTAATCTTATTTCAAAGGGAAAGAAACAAATGAAATCTCTGCCATTTGCCTGTTCGACCTGAATCTGACTGGTTGTATTGCAATGCAGACTGGTTTTGGCTGGTCGAATGGAGTTGTGTTGGCATTCTTGGAGGAGTTTGGATGGCCTCAAGATCGGGATATAGAATGCTGATGCGCTCAGAAATTGGAAGGTAGAAGTTTGGTATGCTGCAAGAATTAACTCATGAAAGCTATTGCGTGAGTGGTTGAACTTGATGATAATAAATGCGTGAAAAGGCATTTGTTAAAGCAATAAAGCAGAGACAAATTACAGCTTAATTGCCATTTCCGATATTTGATGTTTCCTTATAAATATATTTAAAAAATTCATAAAAAGTGATGAATGATGTCACATATCAATGCTATGGCACAAATTGCTGCACACTGGTGAATTTCTTATATCATAACTTTATAATGACATGAATTCGATCATTTGATGGAAGTTTACTATATTATTAGGCAAATATTAATCAGCATTTTAAGGTTACTAGTTAACAAAACCAAAACATAAAATCTATGATAGGCTATCTATCATATAAGCATAAAACTGACTGTCAATTTAGTCATTTTTTACTATTCTGTTACATTAGCCATTTTAGATCAGAACTTTTCATATAATTTTCACCCTCTCCGCCTTCCTGAAATAAAACTATTATGCCTATTACTACTTCAATATTGTCCTTTTAAGTTTCTACTCTTCAATAACAAACATTCATATGGTGCCTATGAATCAATTAGAATTTAATTCTTTCTCAGATGGTCCGAAAGCTACTATAAATCTCACTTGGACTCCTTTCCTGGTCTTCAATAACCATTACAAGGTATATTTATTAACATTATAATTTTTTTCATTCCTTTTAGATGGAGCTTTTCAGTTTCCCTTCTCAAAACTTTTCTTAAGTTGTGTGACCACAGTTAATGACTCCACAAGAGTGCGATGCATAGTTTTCAAAACTAACAATCTTTATAATCGATTCCAAATGCATTTCTATTTTGCCGAGTGCTTTCCTTATTAGCACTCGCTTTCAAGTTTAAATGTCTACATTATAATGACTATATCTATATGTATGTTGCTCGAATTTAGCGATTATATTTGTTATTTAAAACTTCAAAGTTAATATAATATGTTAGCAAGGTGTATTGGGCAAATTCATGTCAAAAGATTATAATACTCTTACCATTATTATCTCATGCGTTTTTTTTGTAATTTTAGATATATCTATTTATTATAATCATTTAAGAAGCTTGGAACACCTGTGTAACGTGTAAGTATGTATCTAGTTTTAATTAAAAAAAAAGTGATAAATACAAATAATATTCAAAAACTTATTTTTTAAGAAATTGAAAGGTTTTAATTCATCTTAATACTATAAATTTGAGTAATACTCTTGAACACCTGGATTTTTAAGATCAATTATTTTCAGAATTTCAGTAAACCACATGACTGAAAATAGTGTTATTTAAATTTAGTCAATCTCTATTTAAAATTTAAGTTTTAATACAAAATGTCAAATTAATAGGAAAATTACATTTTGATTCAAATAGTTTATTTATAACATTTTTCCTTTATTTCAAACCTTGTCCTGATTTTATTTAACTATTTTGTTAACATTAGTCGAATGAGCTGATTTGAAGTAAATAAAAGTAATTTTTTATTAAAAGAAGTATTTTTTGTATTAAAAATATAAAATTGTAATAAACGTCATTTTTTACAATAAAAATCTTTTTAATTGCCCAAAATTAACCTCAAAAATTTTTATTAACAAAGCTGTTCATTTGATAATTTATTCCTATCAAATAAAGAGTTCATTATTAATATTTAAGCATATCGTTATATTGGGTTAGAATTACATGTTAGTGGACAAAAAATATTTAAGCATATCGTTATATTGGGCTGACACTAACACTATACAACAAAATTGGGCCTGAAATCGTTTGTTACAAACTTGAAATAAATAGAAACATGGGCATAAGGCCACCCTATCTGCAGATTATTTCATACGATTCCCAATCAAACCTCAGATTTGTTGTTTTTTCTGCATCCTTAGCATCGGAATGCCATCATGCAACGTTGTTTTATTTAAATTTGTTGCTTTTTTTTATTGATGTTTTGGATATTCTTTCTTTAAGTTGCTCTTAGACATGCATTAGTTTGAATTTTGAAAGAAGAAAACAATATAAAAGAAAAAAGAGAAAAAATAATGTACGACTCTTTCAAAATTTCATTATATAATAAAAAACTATACTTTACATATTTTATTGTGCTGAATATTTTAGGATTGTTAAATTTGAATATATATATATATATATATTTAAATTATTGTTATTTATTTATTATATTAGTTTGATCTTGTTGGTTGAATCGATTTGACTTAAAACAGATCAGCCAATTTATTAGTGCATTGGACAGAATGTGTTACAAATAGTGTTACTCAATCCAACTTAGTGATCTTTTGTAAAAATCGATGAATCAGTTAATTCAACCGAGTTAATTAAGATTTAAAAAAATGTATTTAAAATAATATTATTTGATGCTAATAATAAAAAAAGTCAAAACCCAAAACATAATTGAAAGTTAAAGAGAGATTGTGAATCCATCCATTATCCAAAATTCTTAATCTTAATCATTAAACTTCAATATTTTTTTTTTCTCAAAACTTTATGTTAGTGTTAACATCGTTCTAGCCTGTCATTAGAAAATGTCCAAATTGTCAATCCTAAAATATGAAGCTCAAGGTCTCTTATTTATCTTTATTTAGCCTCGAATAATAACTTCATACAGAAACATGATGTTGACCCAAAGCATCCTTTCATTGACTGATTGATTTTTTAAATATGAATTCTACATTGTTTTAGTTGTATTTTTTATTTATGAACTTGTATACTAATAAACCATTAAAATCTTAGTTATTTAATTACATTTTAAATTTATATTTTTACTTATAATATAATAATTTTTAAATTTTTATCCATTTAATGCATTTATATGATGCTAATTATATTTTTATTTTTAATTTTAAATTTAAAATATTTTAATTTTATAAATGATGTTAATTTATATTTTAATTTTTTCAAAAATTATAAATTTTAATATATACTAATATCACCAATTTGATCGATAAATTAATAACCAATAACCTATTAATCCACTAGATTATTTCAACGTTCAAATCAAGTTTCACAACACTACTATGGTAATATTCTCTTATTTAACATCTTTTATCTTATAAATATGTTGGCATTTCAATAAGCGATCCTGTGAAAGAGAAAACCCTCAAAACTCGTTGGCTGGCCATCTTATATAATAAATATGAACTTAATACAGTTTTCGAAAAGCATAATAAATAAATAAATTCAAAAATAAAATATAAGGTTGAGTTTGGAGGTTTAATTTTTAAAAAAAAAAAGATTAATATTTATGTTTGAAATTAAAAATTACACAATATATAAAAATTAAAAAAATTGTATTAAGTTATTAAAAAATTATGATTTATTATAATACTTTAATACTAGATTAGTTTTTGTTAGTATAAGTTTTTTAAAAATAATTAATTAGAATATATTGATAATTTTTTACATTATCATTCAATTATGAATAGTTATACTATTAAAAATTCTTGAATTTTGTAATAATTAATTAAAAATTATATCTGCAATGATTCTTATTTGGTCGACAATTATTTATATAAATAGTATATCAAAAATAATTTTTTAAAAGAAAATTAAACTATTAGTGCAACTTGTATTAAGAGTAGCGTCACTAGGTCCTCTCATGATCAAGACAATTTGCTAATTTTTTGTGCGATATTTACGAAACGCAAATACGATGTTGGTGTTAGTAGTTATCAAGAATCGGGTGGCATTTAATTTTTTAGTGACAAATATATTGTACTGTTTAGGTTATTTTCCTCATCCCTTTTGATGCAAATGAAACAGATTGAATTTGCAGGAACCAAGTGGAGGCACTAGGTTCACTTTTTCCCCTTGAAATATATTACGTGTACAACATCCATGAAATGAAATCTATATGAAATTGCTTTCTTTTTAATGTGTCCGTTATCTTTCTCCACAACTTCATTTGCGTTTCTGGCATGTGTCACCAACCATTCCCTCCTTCCCCACAATCCTCTTTACTTTTTCGTTTCTTTTTCTTTTTTGGCATATATTGGTGGAGATTTGCCCAACCTCCCCTTACCAATCAACAAATGTGAGCTATTATTCGGTATTCAATCAAATATTTGATTAAATTAAAAACGGTGGATGGATGATTAGTATCACTAAATCATTTTATACTTTATTTATGTACAATAAGAAACTAGAAAAGCTTAGTCCTAAAACCAAGGATGCGGGTCCTCCAAGATTCGACCTTAACACATAAAAGAGTGGCAATCATTGATGAATTCTTGCATTCAAATGACGCCACTCAATAATGAAAACAAGCGAAGTGTGTTTATGGGTCTTTATAATATACATATAGCCACCCTAGAATGAGTGAGTGGGAAGTAATGGCAATAGATACAATTTAATATGCAATATAGTTAATGGAATTTGCTTCCCCTGACTCGAGTCCCACAATTGATTGGTTAGTCAAATAAAGATGGCTAGGAATCACTAATGACCCAAAGCACTGCATAAATGGGAGGATATGATTGATGATTGTGGCCATTAAAAAATGCATACAAAATCTAGGGCTTGATAACATTGGATGTGTTTATATGTAGGAGACAAATCAAATAGAAAGCCACTTTTAGGTACAACTATACAAGGTCCAACTGAGGTAGTATCATCTATCCTTAATCCCATTGAGCATTTTTTGAACGATCATAAACTCAATGGTTAATGACCAACCGGATACTTGTGTACAAGACTTTCTTTACCTGTTGCCCATAGAATCATTGATGATAACTCTTAATTAAGACCAAATTATACCCAAAAAATTTAAGGCTTTAAAGAGTATTAATTAGTTCTTGATATTTCATGCATATCCTGGTTAATTCTACACACATTATCACGACCCTTTAATTTATATCATGCTTCCTTTTCTTTTATCTATTATTTAATACTGTTTTATAAATTTAAAACATTAATTAATATTATTAAATCTGAGTTATATTTATTTATTATCATATTGATAAAAATATTCTTATAAAAATTTTAACACATCACGCATAACTTATTTTATATGTTAAATACTATATGAACCTCCTTCAATTTTTTAAATATATTATAATTAAAATACAAATTTTAAATTATTAAATGATATAAATTTTAAGATAAAATTAAATATAAGAACATAAATAATAAAAAATTATAGTTCATCATTAATAAAAAAATTAAATAGCTTAAATTTTTTTTAATAAAAATGTATTCACTTAAATTATTAGAGATAAAATAAACTTAATTTTTGAAAACTAAACTAACAGTTTATGTGACTATTTTTTAAATTTTTTATTGTGATAAATTTAAAATAATCCTTAACATTTTAAGCAAATAAAATTATCATTTATTTATTAATAATTTTATTATGATAATTTAAAATTATTTTTTAATTTAAATATTTAATGATTTCAAATTTTTAATATTTAATTATAATATATTTAAAAATAGATTAAAAATTTGGAATCTCTAACATATAGTAAAAGTTCTGTATGATATATCAATATTTTTCATATTTTTTATTTTTGTAATAAAATAAATATTTAAATTTTAAATATATTACATTTATAAAATAAAATAAGTTTTGTTTAGATTTTTGAGATAGATAAAATTTCAGGTAAAAAATATAAAATAGATGAAAAATCGAAATAATTTTTTGTTTAAAATAATTTGAGACTTTAAATAATATTTGTTTTATTAATTTTTATTCATTAAAAATATAAATATTAAAAAATATAATTAATGTGATTAATTTAAAATTTTATTTATTTATTTATTTTTATCATTCTTAATTTATTATAGAGTATTTATATTAATATATAATAATAAGATATTTGATATTATTTTATTTTTAATATTTTTTTATATTGTTTATGAATATAATATTATAAAAATCTAAAAAAAAATTATGTTGAATTATACATTTAAAAGGATATATACTATTATATTTTTTATAAATTATGAGATGTTTATATAGAATAAAAAAAGAAAAATATTTTCAATAAATATTAATATAATTTGTTATTTATTATATTTAGTAATAATTAAATATATATATATATATAAATAACTAATATTTTTTAAATTAAAATAAAAATAAAAAATTATTTATTTTTTTATATATGAAAATTGATTGAGTGAAATTTAATAAAAAAAACTTTTCATATATATATATAATATTTATATTTTTTTTAATATATTAATTATTGGATAACGTAGACTGACAAATGGTACTATGTGTAGACTGACGAATATACTGTTAATCTAATACTCTATCTTTTATTTTTAATATAGTTATAAGGATATTAAAAATTTTGTTTTTATTTAGCTATTTATCTTAATTTTTAATAAAATATTATTTTTATACATATTTTTAATTTATTGGTTATAATAAATAAAATAAATTGATATTTATATTTAATATAAATTAAAAATAATAATATTAATTATATTTGTTAATATTTATATTTTTAAAATTAAAAGAATATAAAATTAAAAAATTGAGTGTTTGAACAAGAATGATTGACCAGGTAAGTTTTGCATCCCGAGAATGTGCTAGATTCGAGGATTGACCGATCTTTGTAAATGGTATGATAGTATTAGTAGATGAGGAAATGATAGTCATGTGCCACTGTGCCTTCAACCACACTGAATTCTCAATCCTCACGTGCGGAGTTATTCTTCCTTTGACGATTCTTACTTTTATTAATATAATAATATTCCTCGATGCCCGTGCTTGTCCCTCTTCCCAATCTTCTCACATTTGTTACGATTTCATTAATCAACCGACAATACCCGTTGCTCCATTCTTTTGCTTCTTCTTTTTTTTTTTCCTTCTCCTCATCACATTTTTCTAATTTTGTTAAACAAAATATTCATATCAATTTTTTAATTTTAGTTTTATTATTTTATTTTTAGTAATAAACATTATTTTAAATGAATATATATTACTTTTATACCTTTAAATCAAATCAATATTAATGTTTTTAATAGGAAATTAATTTTTAATATGCATTTAAGTATATTTTTAGATTTTATAAAAATAATTTAATTTTTTATTTTAATATTTTTAAATTTTATTAAATTTTATATTGGTGAATTTAATTTTTAATTATTATTTAATAATAATGTATTAAAACTTAATAATTTCATAGTAGTAATCATTTTAAAATAATATATGATAGAGATATGCATTAGGGTATTATTAAATAATAATACATTTTGAAATTGTAAAATAAAAATAAAAATTTAAATAATACAGATTAAATAAATTAATGTTTTAAAAAGTGTAAATATATTTCCCTTCTCAATATTTTTATTTTATTACAATTTAATTAGAAAAAACAATTATCTTTAAGATCTATACATTATTAAGAAATATAAAATGAAACAAAGAATCTTTTTCTATGCCACAAAATAATTTACTTACTGTTGCTTTAAATTTTACCTTCTATCACATTGATTGTATATTTTAATTTTAATATATATAATGAAACATAATAAAAAATAGGTGTCAAGTTTTTATTAAACAAATATTTAATATTATCAATATAAATCTCGTTATTTTCAGTAGAAAAGTGTTATTTATAAATTTTTGGTGTATAATATCGGATAGCCATTAAAAGATTGATATTTATATTGCTTTGATTAATCCATAATAATGAGTTTAAGATGATAGGTATGTTTTTTTTTTCAATTAAAAATATGTTAAATTTAAATTTAAAAAATTATATAAAATTATTTTAATTTATCTCAAGTTGTTTCATCATTTATAAAGGGAGAATTTGAATTTTTGAAAAACACCCTGTAAATTTACGAAGAAGGAAACATTCCTTTATTTATTTAGCTTATTCACCAATTTATACTACATATTTGTATTTAAAGTCAATTTTAAAAATATATTGTAGTTAAATTATTATCTAAAATATTTGGTAAAACATTTAAGTTTTCTTTGATAAATTTTTAGTGGTTATTAATATTTTAAAAAAATTTATTTTAATTTTTTTAATGTTTAGTTTATAATTATAATATTTGTTAATATATTTTAAAATTTTATTATGTATTTATTTATTTTCATAAATTTAATATTATCTAATTTCTCTACAATAAATTAATAATTTTAACATATCTATTTTTTATGTTATTATAAAAATTTTATATTTTAAATTATTATATTGTTTATTTTTTAAAAATAAAATTTTAAATTTTATAAAATGTTTTTAAATTTTTCATTTAAATATTATTTATGTAAAATCTAAAAATTAAATGTTTTACTTTTAAAAAAAATTATTTAATTAAATTTCAACATTTTTATTTAAAATAAAAAATATATCCATTTATTAATTTTTAATTTATTTAAAATAGCATATAGATTTATAAATATTTTTCACTTAATTTCTATCGTATTAATTTTTAATTTTTAATTTTTATCTTTCATGTTTAGTTAATTTTTCAACTTTAATCTAATTTATTTATTAGGTTTCTCAAACATATCGTCAATATACAAAATATTTCAATATTGTTTAGTTATATTTTATTAAAAAAATTATCATTTCGAAAATTAATTTTCAAATAGTTTGTCACTTTTTCATTCCCCCTTAGTATCCATTTTAAAGAACAAAATAAAAATGAACGTTTAAAACCATTTGCCGCAAATTTATACTACCAATAAAGAATATTACACAAACAAAATGTAGTGATGATATAGGTTAATTTTCTAGGATAATAGCTTATTTTAGTATTATATTATATTATATTATTAGCATATTATAATATTTATATTAGCTATTCAATTTTTATTAAAAAACCTTACATTAATAAAGATAAGCTGAATGAAAGATTATTAATAAATGATTTGTTTTACAATATAATTTTTAATTTCTTAGAATTTTTTTTTCGAAACCCCTCACCTCTTATTTTGTTTGGCAGTGTTAGATATGTGAAAAAAAAAAACTCATACCCATTTTAATTTTTCGTCTCCATCCTAGTTAATAGAAAAAGAAATAGAAATCTTAAAAACAAATTATCTATTATACATAATTATATTCTTCAAAACTGTAAAGAATATACTAAATATTTAAAAGATAAATCTCTTCTAAATTTTCTGTATATTTATTTTATATTAAATAATTTTAAAAATATTTATTTTCTCATATTTTAATTTTTTTAATTTTAATATTCACTTAGACAAATAAAAAAATAAAAAAATAAAAAATAATTTTATAAAATTATAGTATTTGATATTATCAAAATATTAAATTTTATAATTTTATAAATATTTATTATTTATAATTTTTTATTGTATAACACACGTTAAAGAAAGCTGTTTTACTTTCTATATTCCTTTGTTAAACAAAACAAAGTGGTAAAGAAACAGACTTTTGAAGAATGGGATTTTACTTTACCCAACCGAAAATGTAACTTCTCAAAGAGAAACAATAAATGATGGTGGAAAAAGTGAGACTGGATTGATTTAACATGCATTGTCCACGTTAATTATGAAAAAGTCAATATGATAATTACAGTGTCCTATCTCTCAAAACTTGACACATGTTCATTGATCGTGGAAAATAAAGCTAATGGCGTATATTCTTTTTCTTTTAGATATTCTTAAATTAATGGCGTATCATAACCCGATTATCTATCGGGATAGAGTAGAGTAGTGCCAAGAAATAAAAAAGCAGTATATCTCTTTGGTGTCTTTCCCTGGCACACAGATTACAGGAAAGCGAAGAAAAAAGAAAAAGTATCAACTGAAACAGTGGAAGTACTTGATCAAAGATCAAAGCATCCATCAAATAATTAACAATCACTCCAATAAACAAAAGGGCAAAAAAAAGAAGAAAAAACCACAGTCTCAGTCATGCAAAGGATTTTTTAATACAATATATTATATTGTTTCTGATCTTATTTATCTAGTATATTATATGCGTGATAAATATGGAGGTTGTGGTACTCTCTCAGTGATTCCTTCTTTCTGCAGTCCACCCTTCTCAGCAAGTGACAGCATCAGTCAGCAAGGACCATTATTTATTTATTGTTTTATATTATATTATATATGAAAGAAAAGATGCTAATAAATGCTGTTATATGAAATTATAAAAATAAAAAAGGAATTATCTAACTAGTAATTGATGATCCTAATTATCTAAAATCGTATAATTTAAAATTAAAAATAAAAAGTGTTATAAAAATGCAGGGATGGTAGCTGCTTTTGGTTTGTGTAGGCTTTAACCAATGTGTCTGTTGCAGTATCACGCTCACGCCTATTTTGCTTCTTTTCTCACCGATCATTTTCCCTTTATCCTTAGCTTTCACCTATCTTTTTCTCTTTCTTTGTTGAGCAATTAGCACGTACGCGTACCTGTCTCTGTGCGTGAGGGATTAATGCAGAGCTGTATATAGCAGCGTGTGCTAGACCTGACAGTAGAAAAGAGAAGCGCCTTTTACAACCCAAACCCGGTCCCTTTCTCTGTCATTGGAACAATCACAAGAATTTCGCCTCATATTATACTCAAAAACTAACAAGATCTACCAAACACAAACTTAACGAGTAGCGTCCACGCCAACATTCCCTTCATCTCCCTTTCAACTCAAACCCAACCATTATTTATTTTCACTAATAAGTAATAACATGCTAGACACAGTTAAATACCTTCTCGGCTCCGCGGGTCCAAGCGGCTTCGGCTCCAAGTCCACCGCCGAACAAGCCACCGAAACCTGCGCCGATCTCAGCTCCATCACCGCCATCATTACCGGTAAATTATTATTACTATGTTGATAATGATTATTGTTATTATTACTACATTATTAACTAATAATTATGTATTTATACATCAGGTGCTACGTCTGGAATCGGAGCTGAAACGGCGCGTGTGTTGGCGAAGCGTGGAGCGAGGTTGGTTCTACCGGCGCGTAGCATGAAAGCTGCGGAAGACGCAAAGGCTCGTATAGTGTCCGAGTGTCCTGACTCGGAGATTATTGTTATGGCGCTTGATCTTAGTTCTCTCAATTCCGTTAGAAACTTCGTTGCTCAGTTTCACTCTCTCGGTTTCCCTCTCCACCTCCTCATGTATATACTTAATTCGCTTATATTCAAAATTTATTTCACTTTATTAATATAATCTCAAAAATAATTAAAGGAATTCTACTCATCCATGACCTTGATTTTGATTGATTGTTAGAAATAATGCCGGAAAGTTTGCACATGAGCATGCTATATCCGAGGATGGAGTTGAAATGACCTTCGCCACCAATTATTTAGGTAAGAAAGAAACAAAGGAGCCAACATAAAATGTCACCTTCTATTTATTTTTATTTTTTATTTTTGCCTAATTTTGTTTTCCTATCAGGATTATAATAGTAAATTATTGAAAGATTTAAGAGTAATTAATTAATTAATGAGGGAATTTGTCTCAGGTCATTTTTTGTTAACGAACTTGTTACTGAACACGATGGTTGAGACGGCAAAGAAGACAGGGGCGCAGGGTCGGATTCTGAACGTGTCGTCCAGCATACACGGGTGGTTTTCCGGCGATGTGATCCCTTATCTGGCTCTTATAAGCCGCAACAAAAGGTGACAACAAGATCAACAACACTATATATGAATGTGATGATTCTGGTTGCGACAATCATTTTTACAATCCTGTTTGAAATAAAAAATTATTTAATTTCTAGTTTGTTTTAAATGAAATGATGTGATGTGTTTGCCAAACACTGCACACCTCATTTGGATTGAAATTTGTCCTATGTCCCTCAGTCATTACGATGCCACACGTGCTTATGCTCTCTCCAAGCTCGCCAACGTTTTCCACACTAAGGAGCTTGCCCGTAGACTCCAGGTAAAACATACACACACTCACTATTCATTCTTCTTTTAATATTTTATTAATTATCTTTGGATATCTATCTATGATCCTATCCATCTCAAAAAGTGACATTTGTTTGTTTCCCTAGTCAGTAATTATCAGTCATCAGTACTCATGTTTCCCCGGGACTTGGATTCGTTTAACCCCGTTCTTCCTGCTTATGCTAGTTTATCAATATTTTATTTGTTCAACATAAGTTATTAATAAATAAATTAAACCGGTTCTGTTTAATTTCTGCAGCAAATGGGAGCCAACGTGACTGTGAATTGTGTGCATCCGGGGATCGTGAGAACCAGACTCACCAGAGAGCGTGAGGGGATACTTACAGGTTGGAACCAAGCAAGCCAACTTTGTTTTCGTTTCCTTTTTTATTTTTTCCTTTTTCTATGATTGTAGCCACTCATTTGGGATTTCCCCTTTTATGTTCTAAAATAAAATTGCAGATCTAGTATTCTTCTTGGCTTCGAAGCTCCTAAAGACGATACCCCAGGTAATAAATACTACTGTGAATTCAAAATGAGAAATGTTAGTTATACTACAATCTTATTCAATAATTTAGCGTCTGTTTGTATACTAACCGAGCACAGTACAAATCATTTTCATTCGAATCCCTTGACATATTGAGTGGCATCAATTTTTTTTCGTGGCTCTAAACCGAGTTACATTGTGAAGAAGTGAAGCAAACACGTTTATACTACTACGAGTGTGAAAGAGGGAAAAATATTGGATGTAATGGATGATATGACAGAGAGATAGAAAAAATCATTATTATATGAATTATTGCGTAAATTTGTAATAAAAATAGCATCACTCGTTCAAAAGAGGGTATGAATAATCCTGTTGTTTTCGATTGTATGATATGTCTGTCCTACATAATCCAGCTAGAGATATTTGATAACGTCTTAATTTTATTGTGTTTGCCATTCTATTCTTTCACTTAATTTGTGACTGAGTCTTTTGTCTTGTGGTTTGATTTACTGCAAATAAAAATGTAGGCAGCTGCAACAACATGCTATGTAGCAACCCATCCAAGGCTCTTCAATGTCTCAGGCAAGTACTTTGCTGACTGTAACGAAGCCTCCACCTCAAAATTGGGATCCAACTCAACCGAAGCAGCAAGGTTATGGGCCGCTTCCGAATTCATGATTTCTAGGGGTCCAAAAGCTGCCTTTGACTTACTCAAGCACCTTGAATTTTGAAGTTTCTTGGGACAATGCAAGAATTATATATATATATATATATATATATATATATATATATACAATTTTATAGAAAAGATGCAGTAAGGTCTTGAGAGATCAACTCTCAGAGATCCTAATAGAGTTGAGATGATAATATATAGGAAGGGTTAGCTTTGCACAGACTTATGATCTTATCTAGGGTACGTATAATTAACCATGTCAGTGTATAATTATTTTGATGATTACTTAGGGTAAACGATAGGAAACTTGTTGGTTTTATTTTATTGTTGTAAGTCTAAAATATGATTGCTTTAGATGCTAGTTAGATTGGATTGCTATGATGATACAATGATTGTAGAGCTTGGGTTATGTTAACGTGGATCTTAGATTAGAAGTGAAAGTTCCTGGAAAACTCTAATTGTACATTTTTTTTTCATTATTAGTCTGTTTCTGGGATGTACCTGTACTTCTACATCTGGAGATAGTACAAAATTATAAGAGAAAGTTCCTTTGGAGTTATTATAAAACGGACAATACCCTTTGTAAATCAAAGAAAATAACTAAATATATGAGTGGACAACAAGAACATGGGGTCGGGCTCCCCCATGTGGTGGTTACCCTTCGAAGAGTATCTTTCTCATGGTTTTTGCGTGGGACCTACTAACATGCGCCCCGTGGAAGGGAGAGAGCGTGCTTCTAAAGAAAAATATTTTTGCAGTTGATTTTTGTTTAAAGTAATCAAATCCGTTTGACGAGTCATTACCAAAAAAACAGAAAAAAGTCCATGGTCACTTATATCATACTATTCAACAAATGGATTCGGGATCATATTATTTAAGAAGTCTTAATTAAAATACTAATTAATTGACCCGTTCCTTTTTATTGGTTAAAGAGAAAAAGTTGATGTTAATTTTTTTAATTTTTTATTATAATTAATAATAAATAAATATAAAGATATAGATAAAAATAAATCAAATAAATATATTAAAAATTAAAATCTTTAAGTAGTAAAATTTAAAATTTGATTTAAATAATTTTACATCATATCCTAATCATATATTTATACATTCATAAAGCGTATATCCATATATTATTAAAAAAATTCTTTGTATTATCATTTAATCATGTGGATTTCCAACTATAATCAATTGTCAAATAACATGACACATACAATATCATAGGTATATTTTATATAATACAACTACATGAATTGGATAAAATTATTATGAGGATAAAGTTTTCTTTTAAATATTTAATGTAGAGATGTTTAAAATTTGAATTTAAGATTGTCAATTACGCTAGATTAATATTTTATTAATTTATTTACGTGATCTGGTTGATATTATGATCGAAAAAAATATTTATTATAGTAGAATGTACATTAAAATTTTATAAAATCTAATCTATTGCTAAAGTTTAAACTTAATAATTGTTTTTTAAATGAAGAGTCCACTTCTATATTATAAAATCGTCCTACTACTTGAACAAAAGCATCTTTTAAAATTTTTGTTGGTATATTTAAATTTTATGGAATTATATAATTTTTTATATCAAAATATTTTGTATTTATATTTTTTTATTTGAAATATATTTATTACTTTAAATTTAATTTTTATACGCAATATCAAATTTTAAAAAACTTTTTATATAAATTGAATTTTAAAATTATTATAATTTTAATTAATTCTAGTTTAAATTTTAAATTTCATTGTCTATATAATTTAAACAAAATTTAATGTTTTGTTTTACTAATTTACCTTTTTAAAATTTTTTATAAATTTATTTTTATTCAATATTATTAAATATAATAAAATATTTTACTAATAATAAAAATATATTTACTATATTTAATTTATTTTTTCTAAAATTTTGAAAAATAATTTTATCTATTTTTAAAGTAACATATTTTAATTTTTTTTAAAATAAATTATTTTTAATTAATAAAATAATCAATTTTTAACATGTAACATATATTAATGTTTGATAAATCAATAATAATGAATAGAAAATCGTATATTTAAATATAATTAGTTTAAATTTTTTTAAAATTAAAAAATATATTTGATCTTTATTAATTTATATTTATTTATAAATTTTATTTAAATTTAAAAATATCATACAATAGATAAATAATTTGCTGGCGATTACTATAATCAGATGTACTGGAGGATTGACATTTTTTTATAATATAAAAAATTATAAAATTCAAATTTAAGACTTCATGTAAAGGAGTCTAATCCATAATCTCGCCATTAAACCGATTCTGATTATCTAACCGTGCAAAGAAATATTCATAATTTAAAAGACGGTTTGAGTTTTGTTTTGAAGGTGGACTTCAGCGATAACCTTCTACGGAAATAAATCAATGATCGTGAAAAGAAAAAAGTGGTAGTGGTGGGTTTTGTGGAATTTTCTACACAAATATTACATAAAAAGTTGTTAACAAAATATAATCTATTTGCCTAAATTTTGGACAGTATTCAGTTTTAATTTTTTGATGGCTGAGTGATCTTGCCACTTTATCACTTTAACAACATTACAGCAACATTTAAATTTAGTTTAATTTTGATTATAGTTTACTGACTATGTAATATTATTCATATAAAAGGTTGTATTTTTTCGTCTTTCATCCAATATTATCTGTATTATTGTATTCGGATAGATATTGTCATGAGATTAACCGATCAAATAAGGTTGCGAATATATAACCTTTTAATAACTGTCCTTTCATACATATGAATTTTTATTTTTATTTACTAAAATAAATGTAGAGTTTAATTTTGATATATTATTGGTGTAAAAAATCTTATATTTTCAATCATTTAAAATTTATGATAAATATAATTTTTAAAATAATATTATAAATTTTTTAAATAATATAAAAATTTATAATTAAAAATGATATAAACAAAGTATACATTAACAGTATATATTAATTAAAATAAATATATAATACAAAAAAAAATAAAAATATCAACCATGTGATGACATAATTAATCTTATTTACGATTCTAAATATAGAATTACTATAATTTAAATAATATTTATATATAATTAACGAATTGTTCAAACTATCTATTAAATTTTTGTCTTCTAAAATATTAGTTCAATTTTAATATATTATTGATTATTATTTTATTTAAACAACGACCTTTGATATATATATATATATATATATTAATTGAGAAAAATCAGACTAAATATATGTATGTATTTAATTTATTTATATATATGATTAAATTTAATTCATATTTTTTCAAAAAATTATTAATTTTAGTTCTCATACTTTGTTTAAAAGATATCCTTCTTAACACTTATTAATAATGTAACATGCATCTAAATACGTAAATGTTTGTTTAAAATGGTCACTAATATAGTATGTTTATACATGTATATTTTACATATCACACCATCATTAAGTTATATTGCAAAATTTTAAAAAATATTTAAAATTTATAAAGGCAAATTAAAACATTAGAAAACTAAAATTAAATATAGTCAAAAACTAAATTTTTTTAAAACTATAAAACACAATAGGAGATGCTTATTGTTATCAATAAAAAATATTTTATTTTATTTTATTAAAATAAAAAAATAAACATTTTAAAACCAAGAAAAAAGTACGAAAAATATTTAAATTAATACATGCTATCTCTTATTCTTTTTTAAATTTTACATTCGGAGAATAATGACATATTATCTTTTTATTTATTAAATTAGTATGGCGTGTAAAAACTAAAAAATAAATTAAAATTAAGTTTCAATTTGACTATAATCATCTTATAATCAAATTTTATTGAAAACGAAAAATCTCAAATTTATTTAGAAACAAAAAGATATCCGATTTGGTAATTGGGTTAAAAATTCATAATTAAAATTAAAACTAAAATTATTATCAAATGTGTAGATTGATTGATTGAAGATTGATCCTTCTTAATAAATATTTTTAAATTCAAAATTTTAATATGTGAGCATGTTAAAGTTTAAAAAAAACAATTTAAATAATAACATTAATATGTATAAATGATAGAAATAAAAAATAGTGAAATACCTAATGTAAAATAAATTATTTAAATTTATAAAAATAATTACTTAAAAAATCTCGTATGTAAAATCGAGGACGAAAATTTATAATATAAACATAGGTAAAACACGTGATTAAATAATAGATTCACAATATATCAATAATAAAGGTTTAACATATTTCATTGATATATTGTCAGTCCCAAATAAATAATGCAGTGAAGAAATTATGTGACTTGTTATAGTATGAGACATGGTAATGAACTTGAATGTTTCATACGGCACTTTTTTTTTTTTTTTTTTTTTTTTTATCAATCCTTAACCAATTTTTTTTTCTTATCAATTAAATGTGGTGTTCACTGTTCTGGTCCGTCCACTTTTCGTGCTGTTTATATTATAAATTTGGATTGTTATTTTTAAATTATAATATTTGTAAAAATATTTTTATTTTTTTTACGTTATATAACTTTTATATTAAATATTTAATCTTGTTTTATTATAGATTTTATTTTCTTTAAATATTATTGCTGAATTTTAAATTTTTAATTTAATGTAATTTTTAAAATATATTATGTTAGATTAAAAATATTTTTTCAATAATGAAAATTTTAAAATTATTATAATGTTAATCAGTTTTAGTATATTTGTATCCATAAATGTGGTATTTTTTAATTTTAATAAGTTTATGTAGTATAATAAACTATTTTATTATTAATAATAATAAAAATTATTTTTAATTTATTTTATATGTAAAATTTATTTAAATTAAAAATATCTTGATTAGTTATATAAAGAATATAAATGTTTATTTGTTTGGTGCACCATATAATCTTCTCACCCTTTTTTATTCCTTCTCTTACCTTCATAGAAATATCGAATGGTGGCATCCACTTTGATGGTTACGTTCGAATTGGCGCTATATCCAATGACAGCACGAATTCTGATTGCGTTATCCACATGATAGCACCATTACATTTGGCTCCATCAATCAACATAAACTCTCCCTGGCCCAAAGATGCTTTTTTTTTGTCCTACCATGGCCCAATGTTTAGATCAATACTTGCATAAATTAAGTACATGCAGAGATCTTTTGAATAATTACTGATTAACTAAAGTGTCATTAGACTAGAAGATTAGATTTATGTCCTTTTTAAGAGTCTTAGTAAGAGAAGTCCTGTTAAGGAGTATCTTAAGAGCATCATTTAAATTTGTCTACTAAAGAATATTTATTAAGAAATTAAAAATTAAAAATTAAAATATTTTATAGAGAAATATTCAATACATTGAAAAATTTAACAAAATTTAATATTTATAAAACTGATTAACTCTGGATTTTTTGTAGATAATGCTGTTTTTTTATACAATGAAAATTATAACATTTAAATTTAAAATTTTATATAAATTATTTTAATATTTCACAACTAGGCTAATCCTATGGTTTAATATTATTCTTATTTGAGTTCAATGATAGAACAAAAATTAGTTATGAAAACAAATTAATATCTTATTTTACATGAGAAATTAAGATGATAAAAAATAAATTTGACAAAAACAATATTAAAGATTTAAAGCTTAAATGAGAACATAATACTACAATAGTATTAAAATATTTAAAATAAACGAATGCAGTACTTTAATGACACTTCATATGATTAAGAAACTAAATTACTACTAAAATTGTTTAAATAAAATTAATAATACTTTTTAATGTAAGCTTGTTTTAAAAAAAGAAATTACGAGAAAAGTAAACATAAAAGTAGTGCTTATTCCAATTAAAAGAGAAAAAAATTAGTAGAACAGTTAAATTATTAAATACATATAATTTTTAAAAAATTTATATAAATTTTGGATTATTAATTAATTTTAATTAATTTTTAATATATGTGAATTAGTTAAAAATGATTGATAATAAAGATCAAAGAAGACATAAAGGATAAACATTTAACTTTAACACAACTCAATCAAAATTGATTTAGTTTAAATTTGATTTGAGTTTTATATAATTTAATTTTTCAGGTAAATATCTTAATTTAAGTTCACAAACTATTGAGTTTTAATTAAAAAAACCCAAGATTAAAATAAGAAAATTTACACAATTATCACCAATTAATTCAAATTATTAAATTACCGAGCTTAAGTTTCGAATTGTTGCTATACTCATTTATTTCATAAATCAAATTGTTATTTGAATTTCAAACTAATTTTAAATTAGGTTCAGAGTTTACTTAATCACCAGCGTTGCTAGCAAATCTTGATCGCCCAATTCAGCATACTTGTTTATTCACCATCAGCAGCAAAGAAAGATCGTCAAGATCAAATTCACTTCCAAATTTTTTCTTCCATATAAACAAATAAAGGTATTGGGTGGATGCTATACCCATTAAAGCTAATTATCCTGTTCTGTAATGAATCATCGTTTGCCCTAATTCGAATCATCATTATTAGCAACAAAGACTGCCACTATAGTTTCCAAGTTGGCATCAAAGATAAGATAAAGCATAAACTTGTAGATTAGAGGCTAAGAGGAATGATTTATTCGCAAATATCTTTTCTACATACACCTTATAGAAAGTAAAACGAGTGGCTCGAAAACAGTGCCACCCATTACGTTATATATCAAGTCAAAATTTTCTAACCACATATTCATAGTCTTTCCAACCTTTATCTACTTTATGGAACTGAAATTTGTCCGTCGAATGGGAATCGATTATAACTGATAACACAGGAATTTTATGTAGATTATAAATGCTTGAGCCAAAAAGGGAATAAAAGGGTGAGATGATTGCTCGTGAAGCTTTTGTGCAACATAAATTAGTGCTAGTGACCAAAAATTATCCATCCAAGTATATAACCACTCATCCATTCAGAATCTCCTTTTAAGGAAAATTTTCAGTCTTCCCATTAATGTTTCTCTTAATTTAATTTTTCAAATTAAAAATACCAAATTTAAAATGTTAACTTCATTTTAAAATGCAAATACAAGAGTACAAAAAATTTGCTCCCTAAGCCACCACCGCCATGAATAGATTGGTTAATATATGACCAAACATCTTAGTCCATCACATTGTGTGAATGCACTTTTACTCTCTGAGGGAAGAATAAATTAGAAATTAAGTAATCGATAACTTCATTTTAGCAATCATATGTGTGTTAATGCTATGAAAACTTTATATAACATAAAATAATATCAAATCAACAAAATATTTATAAACACTGCCTACACATCTTAAACTAAGGATGACTTGAATGAAAATTTATGTGAATTATAAATTTCTATTTGATAATTTTGAGCTGATAAATTCAAGTTTTCAGGTCCTAAAATACAAAATCAGTTTTTAAAAAAGCTGCAGAAACAAAGACAAAAAAAAGTACGTTGACCATAACTAACTTATTTCACTGCCAATTCAACTGTCAAATTCCAAGGTAGTATAAGGCAACAGAGTCATTGTGCAGTTTCCTACATTCAGGATGAATAAACAAAAATTTCTAGTATAAATTAAAATTGAATAAAATCTTCTGTTTATACACATGATCGTGAATTACATTTCGACCAGGACCATCAGCAAAACTGAAACTTACATTCTCTAACCAACAGTCCTTAAAAATTAAAGAATCATATAATTGATATTGACTTTGTATAAAGAATATTATTACGTTAAGGAAAATCCCCAATCAGCAACTGAAGAATTGCCCTGGTGCTATACTATTACACTTGCAAACAATGAAGCTTTGCATTATAGCAAATTCCATAGTATCCAAAAACCCCTCTAATGCTATGTGAACATAGCAACTAACTTTAGAACGTGTTACCGACTTTAACTCTTCCAAGTACATGAGGAAAGCTCAACCCAAAAGACTAGTCCATTATGTGACAGTCTCATGAGTTAATATCACATTGAGCCTTCAAAATGTGAGGCTTGAAATAGAATGCCTCAACAAATGAACCTTTGTCCAGGTGTCAAACACGAACTGGTAATCCGTAATTTTGGTAAACTCTTATGTATCCATCCCATCCTGCTGTTACAATTACTTGGCCCCACATGTGAGAATTAGACATTCCCTTGCAAGCACTTCTCAAGAACTTGTACTCTGATTTACACATGGTAGGAGAAACAACAGTTTGACATGAGTCCACAAGCGCCTCCTCAGGCCAGGTTGCAGAAACCTTTGGGATTAACTCTGACAGAAATCCACGCGTCAAGAAGAAACAATCAGGTGAAGACAGAGATGACCTTTGATTCAAATCCTCTCCCAGAGACGGGGACAAGAGTGTTCCCGGCATTGACTCGATACCACACCAAGGTACAGCAATTGCTGCTTTGTGTGATAGAAAACTCTCTGAAGACCAAATCTTCTTTGCTTTGGATGTACTCCTATCCTGACCAGTGTAATTCCATACACAAACATTTGAGTCCTCACTAACCGATACAATATGTTTCCCATCAGTGGTGAAGGAAGCATGCATCTGACCTGCACTTCTTAGGCCTGCAGACAAAGAAGAGGAATTGGTATAAAACAATTCATGTACTTTATTTACCTAAATGGACATAATTGCACTATAAACATGAAAACTCTAGGTGGAATTAATTATCAAAGCACAAACACTTGGAAAATCCCATTAATGTCCATCTCAAGTCCTAATTATAGGAATTCTAGGGGACATGCAGGAACACATCAACTATATTATGTATATAAATGTATCTAATATTTATATGGTCCAGCAAGAGAAGAATTAGGCATAGATGGGATGCCCCTCAAAAGGTTTCATGGATAAGGAAAATGTGTATGAGCCTACCCTTGAATTTGTAGATGACATCAACTCCAGAAAGTATGCAGACATGTGAATCAGCAGAAACAGCCAATAATTGGCTTGGGTCACTTGGTGAAAACTGCAAAAACAGTCATATAAGATTATTGATCGCTATTCAATAATTTTGTATAGGGTGGAAGAGAAAGGAAGTTTACAAACCAGATAGAGAGAAGCAGAAATAACCAACCTGAAAGCCAGTGATCCTCTTCCCCGATGTCTTCTTTTTGCCACGTAAACTCAATTGAGCATCCAATTGCAGATGATTATCTAAACAGGTGAATGTAAAAATATAAAAATGATTGTTAGAAACTACTAATAATCAATTTTGGGATCAATTGTTTTAACTCGCACTATTCTATACTACAAGCATAATAAAACAACAAAATAATCAACAGTAACCATTGTTTGACCACATGCACCTCTACCTCCTAGTCATTGCAGCCCATGTAACTACATAATTTTATTTTATTTTTTTATAATAGAAGAAATACATTAAGATGAAGAGAAAAATGCCATAGATGGAAAGGAGGATAAGAAATCCTCCTTAAATAAGAGAAAATAAGTAGACATCATGGAATAATTGACATCAATGGAGTAGGGTATCCAATCCCTCAACGTATCTGTAAGGGAAAACACTTTAGAAGGGGCAAAACCCTCTGGTATATATATATATATATATATATATATATATATATATATATATATCCCCAAATTACATTTCCTCATTTTTATTAACAGAACCCATACATTTTATTTTTAACAATAGCACATTGAGTAATATATGTTTCTAAAAGTCCTCAAATTGTAACACAATTCCAAACATCTACAGAGTCAAATATGTGCATACCTATGATTTCATAGAAACGGCAATTGCCTGCCATGGTACCCACAATTGTGCCCTGGAAGAATGAGTAAAAAAATTTAAGGAACAAAGCGAAAGGTAATTTCCCGCCACAGGGTTTTATGGTTAAATTAAATGTATAATGAAACAGACCTTTCCATCAGGGCGGAAGCACACAGCTGTGACTATCTCTCTGATATCAATGTAATCACTAACCCGGCAATGAACAACTTCCCAGATGCGCACTTTTCCATCAATTGAACCACTGATGAAAAAATTATCATTGACGGGATTGAAATTAACACATGTCACTGCATCAAAGGAAAAGGTAACAAGGTATTATTTAGCAAAGCAGCAGAAAACAGGAAAAGAAGAAATACGGAGGAACACAATTACAGAAAACATTATCTAGATCATTTATCAGAGTACATAACCCAAGGCAATGGAGGCTCACCATAATTATTGTGGGAGAAAACTCTAAGACATCTGTTGGTTCCTACATGCCATAGGCGCACTGTCTTATCAACAGAGGATGACAGTAGAAACTGCAACAAACAAAGAAAAATGTAAAACATCAGTAAGTTCCATTTTACAGAAAGCTAAATGACAAGCAAAACTATAAGATAGTGAAGAATATAAAAAGACAAAAAAGAGTAGCTTGCTTCTCCAGGAAACTAACCCCTCTTTGGGACCAAGCAAGGTCTAAAATGTCACCACTGTGTCCTTGGAACTCATGCAAAGGTTTCTCTGATATGCGGAAGGTCTTTGGTGGGATAATCACACAGGTTGAATTAGAGGATCTCTTCAACTTCTCTGTTTTAATTAATTTCTCTTTATCTACATCAAGGGGAGCTACACATGAAAAGTTATTTATTTTGAAATATATATTCGACTGATCATTATCCAGAATGTCCAATTCACTTGATCTTTCATCCTCAACCACCTTCCACACACGCACAATGCCATCTTCACCACCACTAGCCAGGTATTTGCCATCAAGACTGAATTTCATTGTCAAAATAACACCCTTATGCGCTTTAAATTCCTGTTCACTGTAAAGTGAAGAAAGCTCCTTAAATCGTTTTCTATATGAATGAACTCTAACTCTTTGGATCCCGTTTCTATCTATCGAATCAAAGTCTTTGCAGTCAGTTACATCAAACCCTCGATTATGAACAAAACAAGCAATAGAATCCAGTTTGCTTAGCCAACGCCGCTTCATTTTCCTTTTTGCAACTCCCAAGAATCTAGTGTTCTCAGTATCTCTCAGCAAATGTCCATGAACCATCGGTGACAGCCCAATATTTCTCTGAAACTCTTCCAAACTAATCAACTGGTTGGAACCCAAAACACGCAGCGTCCTAAGAGTTCCATCTTGACCCAGTTTATCAACAATATACTGTGTTCCATCATCCAAATTCTTTATCATACATGCCGAATCCTCGCGATTCTCTCGTGAGCTCCAAGCCTCATTGGACAAGGAATCCAACACAATCCGGTTTGAGGTTGAGGGAAGACCCTCAGCAGCAAAAGAAGTTCTCAGCACTGCTCCACTGGTTGCAGTGATTCGGTCAATTCCAATAGATGGATCTGCCAATTCCTCTCCCTTCATTGAATTTGAATCAGACTCCAAACCCATCCATCTTAGGAAATTGAGTCTCCTCTGGTGAACGCTTTCAGGGTTTTTTGTCCAAACCTGGTACCTAGTAACATGTCCATTACCAGAACTAGATTCATCTGATTCAGAACAATCTGAACCCCCATCAGAGACGGAACATAATTCCTCACGTGTATCATAGAATTGATCGTCTTCCTCTTCCATATCTTCTTATCCCTAACTTTCTCAATTCCTTTATTCTTTTCTTCACAGAGAAGATAAAAACAATCAATTCTAGGCGGCTCAATGGATGATTTTTTTTTTCTTTATTTTGGGGGAAAGGCTGTCTGAAACATCTGCGAGGATGAAAAACCATGAATCAGGAACAGTTATGAGTTCAGGCCACACAAAAGGATAATTTTTTATATATTTAAAAATAAAACCTTGAATATGGAGGATGAAGCGTAGAAAAGTGAGAAGAGGAAAAGAGGGGAATGAAAACATGTGATGTTAGCTGACCTGGGTTATCTTCAAGTTTGGAGCTTGATCCAGAAATCGAAAGAATTCATAGGGATCTTCGCTGTGTGTTCGGTTTGTTCAGTCTGCACTGTGCATCCACAGGAATACCTACCAACACCCACCACTTCTGGTACGGCAGAGAGAAAGTTAAAAATAAAAAAAAAAATATTCAATTAGTTTATAATAAAAAAAATATTATTGGAGAAAACATTGCCTCGTTGTGGGCGTGTCTACGATGATGATGATGAATGAAAAGTAGGTGTTAAATGTTTTTTGTCGATTTAGGACTGACTTAGTCTACAACTCTTACTTTGAGTCTTTCTTTTACGTGTTAACTGTTAACACCAAACATTACCCTCTCGAATCAGATACTTTGCTTACCACTTTCCCTCCACCTTCATCGGCTCCCAATGCTCCTCCCCCCTTTTTACCGTTTTTATTTTATTTTATTTTATTTTTATATTACTATATTATTATAAATCAACTTTTTAAATTATCATATATTTTACCATATATTATTTTTCTATCCTATCATATATTATATTATTTTTTATTATTTTTTTTAAAAATATAAGTAATATTTTCCATATAATACTCGTAGTTACTGTTATTATGTATCCGAAATTGATGACTTTATATGTCAGTATATATCTTCCATATATAATATTTTTTACTCACTTTCTGTAATTCTCTCTGATTCCTTTTATTTGTTTATTTTTTGAAGAAAAAATTGTTATTTATTTATCCATTTTCTTACTTAAAATGTATGATAATATTCATTACTATTTTTTAATTATTTTCTTATATTTATTTAATTTTTAAATACTTTAATACTTATCATAAATAAGAAAAATAATTATAGAATTGATGTTAAGTAGTTAATAAATTTAATATAAAGGATGATATTAGTTGTTGTTTTTAATTAAATTTTTAACTGCAAAGATAAATAAAATTATTATTTTTTTACTTTTATTCTATTTATAAAAGGTTAAATTATTAAATAATAAAAGAGAGGAGAGTAAAAGAAATTTTTTTCAAGAAATATAAAATAGGTGTATATAAACGTAAAATAATCAACTCTTTTACATTATGTTTAGATGGAAAATTTTAAACTTTTAATAATTTTAAATAAAATAAGTAATTATTAAAAGATAAATAAAATATGAGAGGAATTGTAAATAATAATTTTAAAAATAATAAAATTTTTAAAATTATTCTATAAAAAATAATTTAAATTTTTTTATTTAATATAAACATTATTCAAATAAAAATTTATGATATTTTTAAAAAATTATTATTATCTAAATATATAAAATCTAAAAATTTTAAATTATTCTAACTAAACACAAAATAAAAGATAAAGAACCATAAAAACTCTTTTAAGGATTGAAATTCTCTATAATGGAAAAATATATTTTTAAAAAGATAAAGTATAAAAATAATCTTTAATTAAAAACTCAATAGTTATTATAATTAATTTTAAAACTTATTATCCATATATTTGATTTTATTATAATTCTAAATTATTAATTTTTTAATTAATGATTGTGAATATATGTATATTATGTAAATCATATGCGTACATTGGAAGAGCTGGATCTTCTTTTAGATAGTGTTCAAATATACAAGACGATGGAACACCTTTTTTTTTTTCATTTTGGATTATAATTTCTTGCCTTTGTCTTTCACAAGATTTTCTCTCTTTTTTCGGTACCTTACCTTTTTGTATTTACAAACACATAACTCAATTTCTCACTGTCACACAAAAAACCCTAAATTTTCGCTGCAGTTAATTATAAAATAAGAAATTCAATTGCAAAATACGAAAAGCCCACACAGTAGTTAGCGGCGGTCAAAGTCTACCTTCGAATGGATAGCAATGCCAACGCTATTTACCCTTTTATTTAAGAGACCAAAGATTGGGCTGCTAAACAAAATTTTACCTACAAAGAAAACATTTTGTTAAATTGAGAAAAGTCATTTGGGATTAAGTCAAATTTGGTTTTAACATAATAAAATCTTGATTTGAAATAGAAAATTGAGTTTTTTTTTTTAATATACACTAAAGGAAAGGGAGGCAAAAAGAACAAATTACAATGATACAATCTAAGAAAGGATAGAGAATTGAAGTTGTTATTATAATTATTAAATATCTCATATAATGCATGAATTTTTAGAATTGGAAGAAGTATAAAAATATTAAATAGAAAAGATTCTCCCATAAAGAAATTTACATAATTAATTTATATAAAATTTAAAATATACATTGAAGAGAAAAACTTTAAAATTATAAAGAATCTGTATAATTATTTTTAAATTGTTTAAATTCAAAATAAAATTTAAGAATAGCAAGTGTTATTTTTAAAGAAGAATAATTAAAAAATATATACTATCTCAAGAAATTAAATTAGAATTTAGTTAGTAATAGTGATTTTCTTTTTATAAATATAGAATGAAAGGCAATCACTGTAATTTGTCATGATTTTAAAATAGAGAGTCTCCCAATACCTTAAACTTTCTTTTTTCAATGTTGACTCACCGAAATTTCAATAAGGTCACATTCCTAGATCTCGGGTAATTGAAAAAAAAAATCAGAATAAGTAATTGGTCAAAGTTTGCCATCTTGTCTAAGGTGTTCCGGATATTAAATTGTGAATAATGGTTTCTATTTATACCAATTTTTTTCTTATGGGATTGTTTTATATAAAATCTGTATACGTATATAGTCGTTTGTTAGCGTAATAATAGATGAATTACTCGTTTTGAAATAATTAAAATTGTGTAATATACTCACACCTGAAAAAAAGTGTGTCCATAGTGAGTCAAGTTTCTTCATCAATCAAGAGAGTTAAACTCACAAAGCCTTCTAAATTCAAATTATCTGTGAACATTATAGCATTTAAGATCAACATCCGAAGCAACTTGAAAGCTTGTTAAACTCAAGAGAGTTCTTTTCCACTTTCAATTCACACCAGAACCGTTCTATCCTGAAACATTGCTCTCTGCTTCCATAGAAGTCAAAATCACTTCACACCAAAAGCCTTTCAAGAATAAACTCTTGTTAATTTATATATTCTACATAACTTGTAAAATTATGGCAGCACACTTCTGACAAGTCTTCATGTGTCATACGCATACGTTTGACTTCAACCATTTACTCATTTAGGCATCAATCCTCATCATATGCTATAAACCAAACATACTGAATCATGACGGATCATATAGATATAACCAAGTATTACTATCAAGAAACATCATTTGACAAACAATTTGAAGAACCTGGATAACATACAAGCTTATAACTACCTGCAACGATTAGTGGTGTCATGGAGAATGCAAAAACAAGAGCTAAGGCTTTTGCAACGGTTTTCATTGTTTTCTATGCTTAGATTGTTTTTCTTTTTTCTTTTCAAGATATGAAGGAGATGACTGTTTAAGGGACATCAACTAGTTTTTCTTTTTCACTTCCATCTTGGGCTCTAGCATTTATTTTATACTATGTTAATGTGGAAAGATGTGAGTGGCCATACTTTCTTCTTAAATCTTAATAGAATAACTTCAATGTTTATCTTTTGAGTGACTAGTATTTTCCCTGTTTTGAAATTTGATGCTTTACACTGATTTTGATGAACTGAAACCTCTCATTGGGAAGCAGCAAAATTAATGAATAAAAAGGACTACAATATGTTCATTTTTATTATATTGAGAAGAGGGATTTGCAGCTTTACACATGCCTGACCTTTCTCAGATGCTGAGAAATCAAGGGAATTGTAGGATCCAAACTGCTTTCCTTTTCCAAGATCTATTAAGAGTTGTTAATTACTGTTTGATGAAGATACCTGTTTGGTGGTTATTCTATTAGGATTAGACTTCCATCAGCTAGGAATATTTATGATTGTAATCTTCATCCTTTGATGTATTCTTTCTCCTTTTTTGGTCTAAGAAGAAGCTCATAATAGTCTTTATAAAAGAAAGGGAAAGACCACTGAGCATGTGGATACAGAGATTGATGCAAATTAATCAGTGATCTCAAATTAAGTCCAGCATTAAATCCTTTAAGAAAAAATTTTGCCATCTATGTATGATTGTACCTGACTCCAGCAAGATTTCCTCCAGTGGAAAATACCTGTAATCTTGTACCAAAAAAAGAACAGAAAGGGGAAGAGGAAATAAGGAATGGAAAACCATAAAAGTACATTGCAAGTATGGAACCCGTGCTCTCATTATTCATGTTTTGCAGCTTAACCAACTGAGTTGATTTGCATTATTTATGAGTAAATGCTATGAGTTTTATAGCATAAGAACTTTTACTGCTTAATAGCAGTTTGTCAACTTATCATCTAATTCACTGCTGCAAACTCTTCTCAACCTACCCCATCATTGTAATTTCAGCTGTAAAAGCCAAGTTAATGGACCCTACTATAATAATGATGGGTCCTATTATAGTTACTTTTGTGTCTTTCTTTTTCATGACGTGATTGCAGTGCAAGCATGATGAGAGTATCCAAATCTAACAGGTAAAGCGAGACTTTTTACACTTTTTTACTATCCCAAAATTTTCAATGTGAAGTTACAAATAGAAGGAAACCTAAACATTTGCTGAAGCAGTCTATTAAGCTAAACAAAATTCCTGCTTCATATGTTTGTTAATATTCCTTTGTTCTGTACCAAATAGGGGTAACTTGAATAAATTTGGTTCCCAAGTAATTCATTGAAAATCCTCAGTTAAGAATTGTATGTAGATTTCGAAAGTAAAAAAGCTATAATCAGCTATTTCATATATAAGTACTGATTTTCTTAATATCAATTCTTAATGTAATTTTAAGCAACTAAAATTTCTAAACTAATAAATATTTTTTTCTTGATAATTTTTTTTTATTAGAAGAATGATGTTAACAAAACTACATAACCAATGGTTAGTTATTATATTCTTTTTTATTTTCTATATTTACAACAACAGTGATTAATTTTGCATGGCATACAATTTAATCGTACGTTCTTAATCAGGAAGGCATAAGAGATAAAGCAACAACGCAGTACTTAAAAGTATAAACTTGACAGTCAATGCTTAGAATCTCATTCCCTTTTATCAAACAACTAAGTATGTCTCAAAAATCTAGAAACAATGTTCAATTATCTCTTTCTTTATTAGACATAGAAATGGCTTTCTGCAGATTACTGAAAGCTTTCTCATACCGTAAAAAACCCATAAACCAAAATTCAGAATCATCCAGAGTAACTATTTCTACATACTTCTGTTCTGTCTTATTCACATTCTGCCCTTCATTGACTTCTTTTATCTTCAATGTTGGTATCAAAACCTGGAAAATAGCAAGTACCTTGATATCAGAACAATGCAATAAATAAAAAATGAAAACCAATGATAATTTGATGCTAAAGTTGGGATCTACCAATGAAGATTACCTTGTAAGGTGCCCTGACCAAATCATCACCTGCAGAAGAAAAGGTTATTGGTCTTTCACTACAAAATGCAACCTTTTTAGTAGAAATAAAGAGAACTCCAGCAATAGGACCAGCAGTTGTGTATAAATAGCACTGTGAAGCCTTCAAGAATTGCTCTCCTTTTTGCATCCCAAAAATATGCTTGAAAATGTTCCCTCTTCCACCTTCTTGTATAATCCTAGCTCCCAAACTCAATTTACCCTTTAGAGTCTCAGACAATTTAGGACCTAGTTTTACTGCAATCTCACAAACCAAAAATATTTGAATCAATCCATCACTATTCACTAGAGTTAAATTCTCTTTTGACTGCGTCAGGGAGATCTTTTTTTTCAAACATGACTTACCATGTTCATGAATCCTACTTGCAAAACTGCAGCTTTTCCTGATTCTTGTTTCCTTGTGCTCCATCTTTGCAATTTCTTTATCTGCAGTTACAGAAGAACCCCTTTAGTATGTTATTGGTGATGAAACGTCTAAGAAAGAAGCTGAATTTTGTAATCATTTGATTGCATGTCGTTAAAAAGGAGAGCATCTCTCTGGAGAGACACCAAAAGAGTTCATCAGAGGATGGTTTTTCTGGAATCTAATTTGCTACCTGGTTCTTCAAAATCTACCAAGATTTCATTTGCTATCTTTGTAAACAACAATCAGAGGATAGAGGTGCCTAGCTTATGTATCTTAAGACTCCAAATTTTATTTCCCAAAGATTTTCTTTTTTAAAGAATCATCAAATATATTAGAAATTAATTTTGGCCAACTCATTTTGATTAAGTTAATAATATAAGGGAAGTCCTAGGTATAGAAAATATATATGTAAAGTATTTAGAAAAGGAAAATACATAATAAAATGACTAATATGATAAAGTCGATAAAATAAAATAAAATAATATTATAAAAGTATGTAGTATAATAATATATTTCGTAATATAATATTAATAAAGTACCGTCCTATTGTCTAAAACGCGTTGGAGGTTTTTCTTGTGAAATCGTAAGGTTTTTGAAAGCTACATTCTCCATTCAAGAAAGGTCGGCTAATAGTTTGGCTATAATGTATAAATTCTTTGTTTGACAAATGGTTTTGCATAGGACCACCATTGACACTTCATCCACGCGTTCAACCAAAACCGCTTAAAAATCTAGAAGGAAAGATACACAAACTTTGAACATACAAAAGACTTCAAAATTATTTTAATTTATAAACGACTTATTTTGTAAAATGATTTAAATTTTTAAGATTTTTTTTTCAGTTTTAAATTTTTTTACTAGAACGTTAATTCTAGTAACTCTTATAAAAAAGTTAGTAATCATCAATCACTATCTATTTTTAGCTGTTTATCAAATCAAGTTAAATAATTTTTTAGTAGAATATTTTGTTTAAATAAAAAAATAAAATAATTAATTACATTTTTAAAAATAATTTTAATTCTATTTGATATAAAGTTGTTTTAAAAATTATATAAATAAATAATATTTTTTAAACATTATATTTATCATTTGTATATTTAATAATTTTTATTTATAAGAAATATTATTTTTTATACTGTTATTTAATGTTACAGAATTTAATTTAATTATTAAATATTTTATTTAAATTATTTATAATAAAATACTAAATTTTGGTCGATAAAATTTTTTATAAAAATTTATTTATTTAAATTATATTTTTATTAGAAAGTATATCATAAATAATAAAATAAATAAATAAAATTATCTAATTATATTTTATAACATATAATTATAAAAATAAAAATAAATTTATTCATATAATATTTGAATAAAAATATATGTAAAAAATAAATTTAAAAATATTATTTTTATTTTTAATATAATAATTTAATAAAATAAAAAATATAATATTTAAATTCAAATATAATAATTATATATTTATTTATTATTTTATTTTATTAACTTATTCAAACGTTAATTTTATCAAATATTTTTTATTTTAATCAAATTTTTTAATTTTCAACTTTTAATTTATTTTTTATCTTTTATTTAATCTTTGAACTTTCAATTAGTTTATGTTTAATTTTATTAAGCATATTCAAAATATTCTACAAAATTTTAACTACTTATTTCAATTATTTACCAAATCATATTAAAATATTCTAAATAATATTCGGCTGACTATTTCATCTTCTAAGCCTGATGAAATCTAAAATTAAATATAATCATAATCCTAATAGCGTGAGCTACGAGGCATGTCCATGGACGTACAAGACGGTGGATTTGATCACCCATTGAACACTTTTGTATATTCTCTTTCCTCTTTGCTGGGTCCAGTGAAGCTTTCTTTTCGTTACACCCTATCGTATTCCAACAGGTCCTACCACATCAAGTCAATACCTTTTTTGGTAAAAAATAAAATAAAATAAAATAAAATAGAAAGCAATATTTGTTTAATTGGTAACTTTTGTAATCCCTGACCCACATGCAAGCCAAGTTACAGTGGGTCAAATGCTCCATGTAATGCGACCTAAAGCGAGACACAAACCATAAAACCCAAAGTCATAAGTGAAAACAAAACTCTGTTTGAAACCAAAAGCAAACAGAGGTGATGGAATTGAATTTGAAAGCGATGGATGGTCCTCAAGTTGGACCTAGTTCACTCGTCATTGTAACCTCCTAATTTCTCTTTCACGCACTCTTCAATTCAACTAACAAACACGCTGTTCTTAATTAGGTGATTCTGAATGTTCATAGACTCGGTTTTTTTATTTTTTTATAGCGTATATATATTTCTAATTGAATTAGCAAAGGAAATATGTACATTTTTTTGTGGATGTTTATGGTGTATGTGATATGCATCTTGAATAGTGCTGCTTTCATTTGTCATACACTTCTGTGGCGATTCATTGTGCTTGTTTATCATAAAATTGTACTCAATTGTGGCAACCCCTTGTGCTTGCTTATCCATCTCTGATTCTGATGTAGTGATATCTATTTTTTTATTCATCTTTTTTTTTTGGGTACGTTATCTTATCTGATATGTGTATAAAATTGATGAACTATTTTCAGAAGGGATTTGATAGTTCTTTGGTGTGGTTGCATTTGTGTGTGATATTGTGAAAAAGGTAAAGAACTTTGATCTAGGAATGTCCTATATATGAACTTAATGTTGAATAGTATGAATCACTTTTATGGTCAGGAAGGAAATAGAAAAAATATGTAGGAAGGGAAAAATTTAACACATGCTAAACAAAATTAACATCTTTTTAAGTACCAAGATAGAAAATTAGAATAAAGTATTTGAATTTAACATCCCACCTGTACTACTGGTCCAATCTAGTTGTGTTTGGGAGTGTGCATTTCTAGTCTGGCTACCTATTGTCTCTAATATTGTTGCCTTATGTATTTAAAGAATGGAATAAATTTTTTATTTGGGAAAAATAAAATAACTTGCAAAGGGTGAAGTACAGGGAGACAAAAAAAATTTAAAACTTTTTAAAGCTTATTTGATACACTATAGTATTTTTTTAATTGATCGTTATTTTAATTTTTTATACTTTTTAATTGGACAAATGAAATGTTAAAAATTATATTCTAGTAACTCTTAAATCTCAATATCCGAAGGAGGCAATATAAAAAATTGGAAGGAGGTCAAAGATATTATATAACCAATACATATTAAGAAATTTATTATGAGGGGACGACTGCGCCTATTTGCTAAATAGTTCCAGCTCTGTTTAGGGTTCGCTATTAGAAGAATTGATACTAGAAAAAATAATTTTAAACTATCATATACATTTTGTTCTTATAATTTTTTAATTATTGAATAAGAAGATATTAAATATTTTTTTATGTTCAAAATAATAAATATTTACACTTGTTATTGAATAGTTTATAGATATTAGAAGAATATATCCTAGTATATAACAAAACTCTACCTGAAATATATGATCACCTACTATGCCAATTTATTAATTAAGATACAATTTACATCTCTTTATTAGATTCTCGTGGAGCCGAAAGGAGCACGCATAAAATCTGTGTTTTTTTTTTACAATAAAAGTAATAAAATTTAAATTTATGATCTCATACAAATGACTTTAATTTTCCACTAAACCAGCCCTGGACTGTTTTTTAGTATCTATATACCCTTCTTAATTGATTTTTTAAACCATAACCACATGTCTCTTACCTTGCATATCCGCTGTCTATGACTTGTTTTCATGCAATTTTAATTTATAAAATAATGTCCTTCACAAAGTACCTTTTGTAGTGTTGCTGAAAAGATTATGTTAGAACGATAAATTTATGGCAAATGCAAGAGATTAAAGAATTAAAAGTAAAAACTTTTTATTAAAAAATAGTATTCATATATTCGTTGTGATATTCAATACTCTAAGAATACCATTTAACAAAACCTTAAATTTATCAACAAATTTAATATCTTATATGAACGAAAAATATTCAAGATAATTTTTCTTTATCCAAAAACATGTCTTTGCAAATAATAAAATAAAATAAAGTAAAAGGAAATAGTATTAAAGTAAACAGGATATATGAGTGGCGAACAAATTATCAATGAATCAATATATCCATGGTGAATAAGTGCAAATATTTTTTATTTTACATATAGCTGAATGTATTTTATATATATATATTATTTAAATTATTCTATCTTTATAAAAAAAATTATTTATTATATTATTTTATATATTATATATATTTATTATATTATTTTAATATATATTTAATGATTTTTTATCTTATAAATATTAAGTTTATAAACTTTTTTTTAACCTTAGTGTAGATTTTAAACGAGTTATTTCCGTCTTTAATTTTATTAAAAAATATGGACCGCATTGAGGACTTATGAAAGCATTGCACACATTTGAGACATGTTCACGATCCTACTAAGCATGCATCACCGTTTTGGGAGTTAAATTACACTGAGGGAAGCTATCAACATGAACTAATCTTTAGCACTTAACAGGCAATTTGATAGTAGCAATTCTATTCCAACTATTCAGAAAAATGTAGGAGCTAAAATACTTCTCCCAATTCCTACAACCCTCCGAGAAATAATTTATATTTTATTAAGTATATTTATTTTTTACTTAATATTTTTTATAAAATATTAGAAATATTAATAAAAGGATTTTATAAGAGTTTTTAATTATTTGTAAAACATGAAGTAAAAATATATAAAAAATGTTGTTTCCTAACTAATCAGATTTTTAGATTCTGTTTTTGAGCAATTCTTAAGTCGTTTGGGAGTAAGTTTAATTTATTATGGTGTTATAGATTATGAACATTATTAATTATATAATTAAAAAATTAGTTAAAATGAAATACAATGACGAGTCATATATTAAATTGATATACATTTAATTATACAGAATAAGAAAAATTTCTTGCTATATAAAAAAGCCTAAATTATTTCTATTTTCTTTTTAAGAAGCACCAATAGTTTAAAAGTAAGAATATATTAGTTGCTAGCAGATTTTAATTATATATTATACCTTAATTGTTATCTACTCCTAAAACTTACACACTTACCCCTTGCACCTACTACTTTTGGAGAAAAAAATTCAGACACATCTCATTTCTTTCTCTCACTTATTTATTGTACTTAAGACAATAAGGGTAAGACAATATAAAAGAGTTTGGGAGTAGATATTTTATTATATATTCTAAGTATATGAATTTTGTGTTGGTGAGTGTCTAGTATTGTGGGAAGAGGCAATGTCACACCTTTTAGGAACAAAGGAACCACATTTGTTTTAGAATGAGAGAAAGAAGAGTAATTAGAGGCTACCATGTCTCCTATTGTATGTCATTATTGCCATCTCTACAAATAGGTTTGTTGACTAAATCCATCTTAACTTACTCCTTTTCAAGGCACAACTCCCTTCATTTCTCTGGATGAACTACAACTTAGGAAACAAAAGGAAGATGCAAAATATAGCTACAATCAAACCCCGCCTTCCTTTTCTGTCACCCTGTTCTTTTTATTCCTTTTTGTTCTTAATCAATTTCATCATAATAAATTTGCACATTCTTCCACTTTTTTCAATACTTACCTCCTCCGGTATGTCAACAGGCTTCACCTTCCTTTTCTTCTTTTCTTGTCATCATATTGTTCAATCTTTGCTTTTGTCTTTGCATTTTCCTTCTTGGTTTCATTAGTTGCTTACTTATAATGTGTGGATAATTCAAATAGAATGGAATAATATATACCCAGTTATTTGAGGAAGATTACATCCAAAGAGTATAATATCAACTTTAAATTTGAATTATAACTTTGTGCTATGCTGGTTTGTTTTCGAATATAATTTTTCCTACTTAATTTTCTTGTGATGCTATTGTCAAATGAGTTGAAACTTCAACTCTGAATCATTGCTTATGTCTTTGCACCATTTTTTTTCTATTGTAGTTGTTCCTTGTAAAAGGAACAGTATTTGCACATGTCTCCTCTTTCAACAATTGAAGTAAGCAATGGGAAGAAACTTGATCTTACAAACAAGAATATTCATCATAAACCTTGATTACTAATGTTGCAATAAATAAAACAGTTTGTCAAATTTGATTTATTATTGTACGTTGTCGCATCATTATAGTAACAAAGGTTTTTCAATTACATTAAACTGTTTATAGTTTCTTAAATAGGTAGAATAATTATGGTTCACTCAGCATAAAATATATATATATATATATTTCATCTTCAGTAAATTTCAATTTTTGTTCCTTCCCACCTGTCTTTGCTTTTGGTTATATAAAAGAAATAATGCAGAAAGGTATGAAGAAAATGTCCCTAGTAAACTAGTTATATTCCCAGTTAATATAATACCGGGTATATGCTTATTGTTACAGCTTCATACATCTCAAACGTGTGATCATAAACTAATGTTGTTTGTTTATTTGAAAATTTCTTCAGAGCTGAAAACAGAAAGAAAATGGGCAAGGATTACAATGGATCACCGAAACATTATAATCAGCTAGAATCTAAGAGAAATCGTCTAACATGGATTTTAGGGGTTAGTGGACTATGTATTTTTTCTTACATAATGGGTGCATGGAGGAATACTCCAACACCCAATAATCAATCTGATGTCTACACAAAAGTGGACTGTAATAGCGGATCATCTCCATCAGACATGGCATCTTCAGTAATTCCATCATCAACTTCTACTTTAGATTTTGGAAGTCATCATCATATAGATATCAATAATACTGGTGGGGTGAAAGAGTTCCCACCATGTGATATGTCATATAGTGAATATACACCTTGCCAAGATCCTGTTAGAGGTCGCAAATTTGACCGAAACATGTTGAAGTATAGGGAACGGCATTGCCCTTCCAAGGAAGAGTTGCTATATTGTCTTATACCTGCTCCACCAAAATATAAGACACCTTTGAAATGGCCTCAAAGCAGAGACTATGCTTGGTATGACAATATTCCACATAAAGAACTTAGCATTGAGAAAGCTGTTCAAAACTGGATTCAAGTTGAGGGTGACAGATTCAGATTCCCTGGAGGAGGTACAATGTTTCCACGTGGTGCTGATGCATACATTGATGACATTAATGAGCTTATTCCCCTCACCAATGGTAATATCAGAACTGCTATTGATACCGGCTGTGGTGTAAGTTCCTATACTTTCTATCTTGATTTATGGTTATTCTGTCATTCTATTGAGTTTTTGGGAAGCTATCCAATGCTCCAAGTACACTTATTAAGGAATAAAAAATGAAAAAAAAATTATATTGAAAAGAGATATCAATGTATTTTTGCCATGATTTTTAATCAAAAGTTTCTATTTATTAATTTGAGTACTGTGTAAAAGACAAAAATGCATGGAAAAATAAAGTGTAATAATGCTCAGATTAGGAGTTGAGTTTAATTGGTGTTTTATGGTATATTTTCCCCTGTACATCTAAAATTCAGATTATATATATGTTGCTTACACTTTGTTGCTGCTTGGTCAACTAATTTTAAAGGTTGCAAGTTGGGGTGCTTATCTTTTGAAAAGGGACATCTTAGCAATGTCTTTTGCACCAAGGGATACACATGAAGCTCAAGTCCAGTTTGCATTGGAAAGAGGAGTTCCAGCAATGATTGGCATCATGGCTTCACAGAGGATGCCATACCCAGCAAGGGCGTTTGATATGGCCCATTGTTCTCGCTGCCTGATACCTTGGGAGAAATTTGGTATTCACAAATGGACCACTATTTTCATTTGCTATATAATTTAATAACTAAGAAATAATTAATCAAACAAGTAGTTAATTAAGGCATTAACCATCTTTGCTTGGAATTCATAAATTTTAATGCTGCCATTTTTATTCCTAAAAGGAAACAAACAAAAATAAATAAAATAAACCTTCTGCTTATCATAAGTAACATTAATTGTATTTACTTATTAGCATTTTTTACTAGTCATTAAGACTCTAATTTCCATTCCACAGATGGTCAGTATTTGATTGAAGTGGATAGAGTTTTGAGGCCAGGTGGGTATTGGATTCTTTCTGGGCCACCTATTAGATGGAAGAAATATTGGAGGGGGTGGGAAAGGACCCAAGAGGATTTGAAGCAAGAGCAAGATTCTATTGAGGAAGTGGCCAAGCGCATATGTTGGACCAAAGTAATTGAGAAGGATGATCTCGCCATTTGGCAAAAGCCTATAAACCACGTTGAGTGTGTACAAAGTAGACAAATCTATAAAACACCACACATATGCCAATCTGATAATCATGACATGGCTTGGTAATTCTTTAGGTCATTTCTATTAGAACAAAACTTGGTTAGTTTCATGGTTATTATTGGTATTACATTTTGATCAAAATTGACATTTTATCTTGATAACCATTGCTTTTATCTCAATAATTAAAATCCCACAAATATTACCAAGATCAAATGTCAAGTTTGATAATAGTACTAACAACTATATAACCAGGTAGGATCACTTTATTACATAATTAAAATCCTGGGTGTTGATTCCTTTTTATTTCTTTGTTTAATTGCATTGAAAAGGTACCAACTTATGGAAAAGTGCATAACTCCATTGCCAGAAGTTAGCAGCTCAGACAAAGTAGCTGGAGGAGCACTAGAAAAATGGCCTAAGCGTGCATTTGCCGTCCCTCCTCGAATTAGCAGTGGTTTAATTCCAAGCATCACCGTAGAGAAATTTCAAAAGGACAATGATGTATGGAGGGAAAGGATAGCACATTACAAGCATATCATTCCTCTTTCCCAAGGGAGATATAGAAACATCATTGACATGAATGCTTATCTTGGTGGATTTGCGGCAGCCTTAACAAAATATCCAGTGTGGGTTATGAATGTTGTTCCCCCAAATTCAGAACATGACACACTTGGTGCAATTTATGAACGAGGTTTTATTGGTACTTACCATGATTGGTGCGAAGCTTTCTCAACTTATCCAAGAACATATGATCTCATCCATGCTAGTAATGTATTTGGCATATATCAAGATAGGTTGGTATACATTTGGACATTATTATCTAACTCTTTTAGCTTATGTAATATTTTACCATGAGATTGTGTCTTATTATATGGTTTTGACTGGATGAACTGTTGTGTGTTCAAGGTGCAACATTACTATTATACTATTGGAGATGGATAGAATTTTGAGGCCAGAAGGTACTGTTATATTCCGAGAAACAGTAGAGCTTCTTGTGAAGATTAAAACCATTACCGATGTAATGAGATGGAAAAGCACCATAATGGATCATGAAAGCGGACCCTTCAACCCAGAAAAGATTCTTTTTGCCCAAAAAACTTACTGGACTGGCGAAACTAATAAGCAAAACTAATAATGGATAGCGTTTTTATTATTACAATTTTGTTTTCTTTCTTTTTCTTTTTCTCGATGTATCATGTATACAACTTTATTCTTAAACCTTTATGTTTTCCCTTATAGAAATTAAATTGTAATTAGGATACCTTTTACCATAGATCATGGATAAAATGGTCCATTATGAATCAATGTTAAATGACTAGTTATTACTGGTTATGTCCTTTTTTAAATTTTGTATTGTATTATTTAATAGTTTTAACTTGTAGTAAATCATATATCATTGATCTTGACCATTCATTAAATTATTAATATATCCAACAGTTTCAACTAAAGTAAGTCATCCTGAACCACTTTTACAATGGTCCATACTAAGCTTACCTTACATTTCTATCTTGTCATATTCTTCTTATATTTATCCCTTTATTTAAATGAATTAATTAAACCCTCCGAAATTATTATCTTATTCTGTTACCTATTTTTATTTTGCAAAAGCGTTGCTTTTATTAATGCCTTAACTTTAACGTAATTTTAATTTTATTACTCACTTTAGAAAATACAATAATACGGAATTATAAATTACTTATTTATTCTTCCTCTGTTAATTTCCTTAATTATTATGTGAATCATAAAGTTAAAGATGCTTAGAATGCAACATTACTTTTTACTTTTTTCTCTCACAAGATTGACGTCACATCAATTATTAACATCAATGAAAATCTTTGATGATTACAAATAACGCTGATAGTTTAGAATATATGAGAAATCTACACAAGTTAAAGTTTTAATTGCATTTCACAAATGTTCACCATCACAAAATAAATAATTAAAAATAATTGCACCTGTTTCCATATATATATATATATATATATAAAGATATTAGGATATACAAACAAAGGGTAATATACTAATATTATTGAAGGAAGCATGTGAAAACAATGAAGAGTCGGAATACAGAAAGCTCTGAAGGAAACACGTGAAAGAAGTAGCAACTTAGAAGAAGAGAAAATTAGTAGGACTGATGCTATGTTACTCTATGATTAAGAGCCGTTCCCCTCAAATGGAGGGGAAATTTTCTATTAACACAATTCTGCTGCCATGAGCTTGGTCTAATACAAAAGCACCTAATGGATTTATGCCGTTAGGACATACCTGGAGAATAAGTAAACTTGCGTTTAGTCACAAAACTTTAGTATAGATATCACAAGATATGCAAGAGCAGATAACTCGGGCATCCTTTCTCCCGGTTGAAGATAGATGTGGGTGGTTACCCCATAGAATAAAAAACTTCATGAGGGTTTGTTTATAAAAAGTGTTTTTTTTTTTGGAGTAATATTGAATACAAGATCTTAATCTCGTTGATTTAACTTAGGATGAGGTTGTTTCCTGCATAGAGGAATTTAGACAAACCTAGTAATAGTATAAAATCTTAGAAATGAGAGAGCCAAGTAACATGCTAAAAAGCAGTCTCGGCTACACATGATAAATGATTATACAAACCACAAGAGAGAACCCTACTAGCAAACAACACATTCCGCTCAAACAATACGTTAAAAATCATGTATTATTTTCTCAAAACAACAAAGCTCAACCTCAGAAAACACAAGAAAGATTAATAAATTAATCTTCGGTAACGTTCGTAGTATACTAACGAACAAGGAGGGGGAATGTGATGTATTATTTACCAGCAAAGAATGCACCCACGCTTTCGAGACCAATGAGACAGTAATAGGATGAACAATTCCAAGTAGCTGCGCCAACCAGTCACAAATTGTTTTAATAAAACGATTCTTTATAATATATACCTATTTTTTAATTAATGGGTACACAAACTTATTTTCTTTACGCTCATTTGAGCATTTGGATCCAAGAACTGGGTTATTAAAAAGTTAAAGAGGATACGCTCATTTGAGCAACGTTACCATGGCACCGGTTGACAGTTTCACGGCCGAAACAACATAAGTTAGCTAAACAAAGAAATTTGAAGACCTCTAAAGGAAGTGGCATAAGATAAGGAGATCCTTGGCATAAGATAAGAGGACTAGTCTGACATTACAGAACAAAAAAAATCAAGCAACTTTAGAGGAAGCACAGTCTGAGTGCGAAATTACACGTTCTATATGGGAAAATGCAGGCATGCACCCATGAGCTACATGCACCAGTGAGAGATAGAAAGTGAAATGATAGAAGCCAAAAATGTGATGATAATAAAAGATAAACAAGAAGATAAAAAAAAAAAAAAAAAGGAGAAAGAGTTCTAAAAATAATAAATGTATAAATACATTTGTTGTGCTAAATGCACCTACCAAGCGTATTCACGAATTGAAATTCACTAAACTAAGGCCTTGCGTGCTGCCAGTGCACCATTTGTGCATTCTGTGTGCGCGAGCGTTACATAGATGTATAGTCACTTCGAAAATCTCGATTCTCATTTGATCTTTATTTGAATACAGCCTTCAACTTCACGGATCCAATCAGACATTGGTTTTAATATTCAATGTTTCTGTTCTTTCATTTGGGTAAAAGTAAGAAATCTGTAGGGTAGAGTTCAAAAACATGGGATTGAAACTGCACTTATTTCGCTTAGCGGATGACATTTTCTTAATGGAACAGAAATTTTCAAACAAGGACGGGCATATATTCATATCAACATTAGAATATTTTAAACAACACGATGCACCAACGTTAAGGAAATCCACCTGCAGAGAGGGGAAACCCAAAATGTTACATAGCTTTCAAGCTTACTTTGAGCACACTACAATTAAAACAAATGTTATGAATTCATCATCGCCTTTTCTAACAAACAATACCATATTTTAAGAGGATAAATATTATTATAGTTCTAAAATAGATAGAATATAAAAGATAAATAAAGATTAAAAGAATAACGTAAAAAGCAATATGATATTGCCAAATATAAAAAGAATAAAATGTATTAAGGTTGCATCAAGATTCATTTTAGGATCTTTCTCTAGTTAATTTAGGGTTGTCGTCAATTGTAAACTCAGAATTTCTTTTACTAGGTGAATTTAAGCCCCAAATTGATCCAACCCTGGGAGTATGACAGTCTCCAGGGTAGTTGATGGGGTGCGACCACATACACAGTAAAAGTTTTCGCCCATGATCTCATTTCAACTTGCCTTCAGAAGCTATACATAACTGTAATGCATGCATGTATTACATACACCATCTCTTTACTAATTCAGAACAGACATCCAGTAAACAGAAACCGAATACGCAAAAAAGTCTCCAGATACGATTTTCATTTTTTTTCAGATGAAAGAAATAAAACACACAGATACACAAAGCTATTATATAGTCACCCTTCACTACCAGAGTCTCATCTTGCCCCCACATTTTGCAGTCTATGTTTTTATGACTTCTTTTCATTTGCTTTTCCAGGATCAGTCAGCAGTCATTGGCTGAGTCATGCAACACCTGAATCGGGCCTTCCGAACTGTTGTCATGATCTCAGTCTCTGCATTCTCAAGCATTCCTACAATTTCAGCAAACGGTGGCCTAACATCAGGGTTGGGATCCCAGCATCTTGTCATGATCTCACGGAGAACAGGTAAGCAATCATTGGGTATGATAGGGCGAACATTTTTGTTGACAACGGCAAATGCTGCCTGTACTGCTGTCATGTTCTGAAATGGAAGCATACCAGTGATGAGTTCCCATAGAACAATCCCAAAGCTATATACATCCACTTTTTGTGTGTAAGGCCTATGTTGGATCATCTCCCTGCAGTTGATCACCACATATTTTAATTTCACATCAAATATTTTAAAAAAGAAAACATTAAGCAGGTTTACATATAAACAGACCAACAGCATATACTTAAATATCACATCAATTATGCATTTCAGCATTTCAAACAAGTTAGATCTTGTTAGCCAAAAATATATGATAAATTATCAACAGAATTTATTAGTAGTAGAAATATATGAAAACATGCTGACTCTGAAGGGCATAATTAGAATAATATCATACACAGCTGATGAATGGAGCTGTCCACATATCTTCTAATAAGTTGGTACTCAATTAATTGCATCATAAATCTCCTCCATTCAGTTATTATCGACAGTCTAGCTAGTTCTAGAAATCTAACAACATCCTTCACTCAACCGAGGTGTTAGAAAGAAACAAGAAAGACAAGGAAAGAAAATAGTAAAGTCATTATAAAAGTCCACAAAAAAGGCATAAAATAGAATGAAAACAAAATAGCATTCCAATTCCTCTGAACGTCTAAGGAGGAAATTTCATGGATGTCTCCCTTTGAATAGCACCAAAGAGAATCAATCAAAACAATCACATCCCAAGTATTTTCCTTCAAACAAAAAGACCCCATAAAGCATATGAAATAAGTCATTATAACACTGTGCTCCTTACTCCTATAAGGCCTATGTGGGCAGGCCTAGGATCCACCAGAAAGTTAACAGAAGTTATCAGAAAGCAATGTCAAAAAATGAAAAGATTTTTGTTCCTTCTACATGATTTCCAGGAAAACTTTCAACGATATTGCAACCCATCAATCTTCTAGTTCTCAGCTATAACCACCATGGTTGCTAAGAAATATCTTACCACAAGAATAAACTAAGATGGTGCACCCCAATGTTAAACATGACAGAGTAAGGAAAAAGCTACTGATACTAAAACCATGCAGTCTTAAAAGCATAGATTAGAAATAATTATCAAAACAATTTATCATCACAATTCTTTTTATGTTTCTGCAAATAGCAATATGATTAATATTTCATATATCCTAAAACATTTTCCTTGTAGATTAAGCAGGCTATACAACACTTAACTACACTTAACTTCTTATAAAATATTTCTTTTGTACAGATAAATAAAACTAACATAAAATCATCATAATCAGATATACTGTTTCAAAGATAACATTGTAGGGAGCTTATCCAAAGCCATTAAACAGTTTCAAAACATAGCAGGTTAAAAGAAAAATCCAATGGCAAGGGTCAGCATGTTTCCTTAGTTTGTATTGCACAGAATGTATGCCATGTCAGTCTGTCAGAACCAGAGAATAACAGCAATAAACACAAGCCTTAATCCGAAGTGTTTGGAGTCAACCTCAAGAAATGCCTTAATCCTAAGTGTTTGGAGTCGATCTCAAGAAATCACAATCTAAACCATTCACAATCCTCCATATCATTTCCATGTTGCCAATTATGTAACAAGATTAAATCATATTGCCCATTAAAGTTAAATTAATTAATCAAACAGTAACACTCCAAATCAAAACACTCAAGAGCCATGCCATCAAATATTATCAATATATGAAACAAATATGCAATCAATATCAAACTTCCATCAATACACAAAGGTCCAACTCCACACCAAAAAATAATTAATGGGACAACGCAACAAATTAAAGGCTTGTTTGTTTCCTGTTTTTGAAAACTAAAAATCAAAAATTAAAACAATTTTAAAATGTTTTGGTTTTCTATTCAGTTTTTTATCATTTATGTTCTTCTCTATATTACTGTCTTTTTACTCCATTCACCCTTTTCACTTCCATTCAAACATTTATTGAAAAGTTTTTACAAAATAGTTTTTAAAAACTAAAAATCAAAAGCAAATCAAGCACCCCCTAAATGTTCTCAATAGACACAGAACCCAAACATGTTTGACCTCATCATGCAACGACCGTTAGCAATCAAGACAGGGTTTTCATATTTCATAGCACTATGATGATACAGAACACCATAAACTGCGATAATAAAACAAGCAGCCAATGCATGAAACTTTCACATTTTAAGTTCTGCGGAGTGTCAAATCTACACGGGCCATATATGCCTACAATTGGAGAGGATGTTTCCATGACATATGACCACCATGTCACAAGGCAGCAACATTAAAGGCCTGTACATAACAATTGCATCACAGATATATGCACCTAGTGAGTTTATGTTATTAGGGTCTGTTAGACAGCAATCAGCAAACCATAAAAGAAAGAATAGCAAATAAGATTTGTCTTTAATAGAACAAAAAAGTAGATTCCTTTAATTGTTACTTTCTCCTTTAGCCAAGGAAAGAAAGAAATAATTTACACTACACATAACTTTCTTTCATTTTGTTCTAAAGCACTACTTGAGCAACAATCCATTCAATTAAGACTTTTCAAGAACTTCTACATATTGATATGTTGGTTTGATTAAGAAGATAATGCAATTAAAGCAAAAAATATCATACTAAATACAAATGATAACCAAAAGCTTAATACAGAATATTATTTCTAATTTCATAGCAATTGTTATGAAATTTATTACCTTTGAGATCATCCAAAATGGTAATAATAATGGTCAAACTGTAGAAATTTGCCCCTTTGTTTTTGTCATCTTTGATGTCAACAATAAAGAATTTTCACATTATCACCCTATTAGATTCGCTTTGTGAATGTCCCTAACATAAACTAAACATGAGTAAAGATGAAAGTTATTTTCATTTTACATTATCCCATCTATCTTATTGCATACTGACTATGATACATGAGTGAGTCATAAACGGTTGCCATACTGCTACCAGGTAAGTATCCAGTATCAGTATTCAATGAATACATATGAATAAGCATCCAATATTTATACCTATTAACTAAGTGGTTTAGTTTGCTACCAATGAAACGAACTGCTGCTTTGTTCCTTTCAAAACTCATGCCTTCTTTCAATACTTTCCTGATTTGAGTTAAAACAATTATGAATATTAAATTTACTATCTGATTTAAATTTAATTACTCTATTTTTTTTTTATTTCTATGCATACTTGCATCCATGCAACTTTGCTAACCAAATCATGCCAATATTCAACTAACACATAAAAAGACTGGAACATACAGTTGCTTCCAGTATCTAAAGCAAAATGCAAGAAACAAAGTTCACTCTGACAGAATTTCCCTGCAAAATACTACAAGGGGAATAAACAATTTACTTTCATTACCCAAGCTTAACAGCATACCCAAACCATAATAAGACCATCAAATCAAAACCAAAGCCATGGCATTTTTTCCTTATCCAACTTCTGGTTGACATGGATTAGGAATTAGAACAACTTTTTCCATGGGGACAATTTCGTATGAATATTGGATTTGTCTGATGAATGAGCAATAAGTTTGGCATTGCTCTATGATACCCAAAGATAGCCTAATGATCCCCTAACACAGGATTGTGCAACTCTACTGCCAAAATCTTTGCATGATAGAATTAGCTGCTAGCCAGTAGATTGTAATGCATCCACTCAAATATATCAAGTCACTTAAGATTGAGAAAGTAATAGAAGAAAAACTTTTTCATGAGAGTCATAAATAAATCCAACCAAATTTTCTAAGCTCAGACAAAGTGTTTGATTCTTTATTCAGTATGGATGCAAAATGCAACCGTCATTTTCCAAACAAGGGGGGTGTGGGCTGAGGAACAGAAAGTAGATGAGAAAAATTTTGACAGTACCATTGCTTAGAAGAACTTATCAGCGCTCAACCATGAACACATACAAGTCAAAAGAGAAGGCAAAAAGAGTAAAACAGTCCAAAAAGAATATAGACACTGTAGGATCCAAAAACAAGAACAGTATTTTTAAACTGTCATGTCAACAGTAACTTCCACTGATGGCGACTTTCAGAAACTAGCATATAATCATAACTTGCTTCTAAAATAATGATGGAGCCCAAGCCGCACTTCAATACTTGACTGCAATTATCTTTTTTGTAGTGTTAGTACACTGTATACAGTTCCTTACCCTTCAGGTCAGAACAGAAGAGACAGAAGGAGATTTTCCTCCACAACTTGAAGCAGGAAAGATAATGATCAAAAGACAATGATAGAATGTGATTAAAAGAAATGTATGTTATAATTATATTCTAGTGAGAAGTATTTAGATAAAACTAAAAATTGAAAAACAATAGAACACTATTAACTTGTGCCAGCCAATATATAAAGCCAGCAGAAGCAAACAAAACATTGTACACCAAAAATATATATATAGCTGGTAAGGAAATAGCACAATTACAATTTCAGCAGTATGTGCCATTTCCACTCAAAACCACAAACAACTGATTATGAACAAAGAAAAAAATGATGTTGACACCTAAAAGAATGATCGATTGTTTATTAGCAATATCTAAATTTTAATCAAACTTTCCTTCAATAAATATCTTTAAAAAAAAAAGGTTAATAACAACACAGTCCAAAACATAATTTCGAAAACATGAAGCCAAAATGCATATTAAATTAATATCAAAAGAAAAAAAATAAGAGTAAATAATCTTACGGAGCCATCCAACGGTATGTTCCAGTCTCAGGTGTCATTCCTTCAGTTTGCACCTCAATTCGGGCAACTCCAAAGTCAGCAATTTTAATTGACTTGTCACCAAAAATCAAAAGATTATCAGATTTCAAGTCCCTGTGGATCAATCCAAGGCCATGAACATATGCCATCCCTCTTGCAACATCCAAAGCTTGTTTGACAGCCAATTTGAGGGGAACTGATCGGTTTTGACGCTTCATTAAAAATTGTCGAACTGAACCACCTTTGGCATACTCAGTTACAATGCACCATACCATTGGCTTACGGCACGCGCCAATGAAACGAACTATGTTAGGATGCTTTAGTGTAGCCAACATCATGACCTCCTGCTGAAACTGTTGTTCCATCAATTGAGCCTTTGCTGGATCATTTTCAGGCCTCTCCAAGATTTTGATAGCAACATCTTCACCATTGTAGGTACCTCTGTAGAGTTTTCCAAAAGCTCCTTGAGCAAACGGCTCACCCATATTAAGTTTCCTCAAATCAATTGTCCACTCATCAAAATTGTCAAGCCCCTCAGTCGGAGAACTACTGTCCATTAGAGCTTGAGCTAAAGCATCATCACTCAAAGCATGTGTGACTCTTCCCCGACGATTGGCACTATGTGCCACGGAGTAGTTATCATTGGGACGCCTTCGCAACCCTTGGTGGTCCAACATGCGAGTATGGGAATCATTGGACCCAACACTGCTATTCTCAATAGACATGGCGACAGATCCTCCACCATTACTTGTCTGTAAGCTCCCAACACTGTCAATTGACATATTGGTGCCCTCACCAAGCTTATGGTAAAAGCCTTGAGAGAAATCATAATAGTTGTTATTATGTTTGTTGAGATCTATTATCCCCGGGAATTTTGCACCACCTTCCAACATTTTTCACACAGAAGAGCAAAGCCTTCAAGCCTTGTTATTCTTCAGCATCAGAAATAGTAAATTAAACCACCTGGACAAAACCCTAGAACCAAGATAAACCCACAACTGAACTGAGCATTTGGATTTATAACTTCAATATAATTACAGCAAAAAGGAAAGCTCCGATTGCATTAGCCTCACTATCAATTGCACCAACCAAAAGATAAATAAATAAAGTTTCAGTCTTCCAACTATAATCCCTGGATTTTCACAAAATCCGCAAAAAAACAGGTCTGGTAAACATCATCAAATAAAAAATGCTTCTGGTATCCAATTTCATCATTTTTTTTTCAAAAATTGGAATCAAATGCCTACGACGCTAGTTGTTGAGAAAAGGAAAAACAATTAAACACACATCAGGCTTTATCAGAATAAATTGCAAAAGTAAACCCACAAAGACCAGATTTATGAGTATGCTAGTGTGCAAATCAACCAATTTAAGACCTCTCTGAAACATAACCACTTTCCAAGAGAACAATTAAAAAATAAAAAAAATTAAACTAAAATTACTGATTAGAAAACCATAAGCTCCATTAGCTCCATATGCCTCGCATGTCAGACACAAAAGCAAGAAAATTTCAAAGAGAATCTGCTGAGAAAACACACAGAGAGAGCGAAACACCGACAAGATACAAATGAACTCCATAATTAGAAATAACAAAAAAAGAAATATATAGAAAACTTCAAAATCCCTCAAATCAGCTTCTTAGTCAAATCTCAACAGAATATTCACGAACTCGTTACCGATCTTACGAAAAAAGGACGAAAAACAGTGAAACCCTCAACAAACCCTAAAATCTGAAAACTCAAGAAAGAAAAGCTTAAGAAGACACGGATACGCGTACCTCGACGAAGAGGGCTTGACTTTAACTACGCGAGTTCTGATGATAGAGTCGTCGAAACGAAGGTTAAGAGATCGAAGAGAGAAAAACCAAACGGAAATGGACAAGATTGAGTTCTTCCCGTACTAAGGAAGCCAGAGACCAGAGACGAGCAGAGGAAATGAAACCGATGACTTTCTTTTTGGTTTTTTTAATTTATATTTATTTATTTATGAGTTTTCCCTTTTTTTTTTATTGCCGAGTCTTTTTCTTCTTCGACTTCTAACATTCTAAAGTCTTCATTGCTTGTTTTTCTTCACTCCTTTTATATTCTTTTTTTTTTACTGTTTATTTATTTATTTTATTTCCATATTTTAAGCACTCTTCACGACACACTTGGGCTAGTATCGAGTACCTGCAGCGCACTCACTTTATTTGCGTCCCCGCTTAATACGCTATGGGTTTTTTAACGTTTTTGACTTTTTGGTCCAAAACCTACCCTCCGCTGTCGTCATCGTTAACCTGCACTCCTTCTTTTACCCTAAAATCCAAAATAAATGCTCATCGTTAATCTGTATTTTTCTTTTAAACTCTTGAGCTAAAATAGATGCTGAATATATGTAAAAAGATGTATGCATTTATTGATAGTTATGTAAGGTAAATATCTCAGCAAGAAATGTGTGATAGTAGTACAAGTTATTTTAAGTGCTGCAATTTAATTTAAGATTTTTTGTCTAATAAGCAGATATTGAATAGGGAAATAATTTTATAAATAAATTATATTTTTAGTAATATATTATTATTTTTAAATGAAATTAATGTTTAACGAGGAAAGATTAAAATAAAATTTACATAAAACTTATGATTTGAAACTTTATCATATTCCACATTATATCTAAAAGATAATATTATTATTTTTATTTTAAAATATACACTTTTCTTCGTTAATAAATAAATAAAAGTTATATCCAAACCTATTTTAATACTAATAAGTTTTTTTTAAAAAAATCTATTAAAAAATATTTTTAACATAATTCATGGTTAATTTTAAATATTTAATTATATTTTTTTACATATAAAATAAAATAGAAATTTAAAAAAAAAATTAATTTAATAATAAAAATATTTAAAGCATCATTATATTTTTAACATAAACTTAATGATATGATATTTAAGATTAGTTTAAAACGATATCAATGATTATAAGAAATTTTTAAATATTATCAAGATATATATATATATATTTTTATAATTATTTATCTATATTAAAAATTAAAATGTAATTTATATTTATTTTAAAAAAGAAAACTTGTATCAAAATAAAGAATGAGTAAGAATGAAAATGAATAAGATTGTCTAACAGAAGTTTACAGCTCGGTTCGTTTAAAGTCTAATTTAACTAAATTTATTTAATAAATAAATAAATTAAAGCTTGTTAAAAAGATTTTTTTAAATAAATAAGTCAAACCTAAGTTTATAAAAAAATATATTTAATCTATCTAGTAGTCTATTTATATTTATATTTATTTTAATATATTATATTTGTATAATATTTATTTTATATTTTATTTACATAATATTAATATATATATATTAAGTTTATTTAATTATATTTTTATCTTATAAACTTTAAGTTTGTAAGTTTTTTTAATCAATTATTTATATAAGCTTCAGGTCTATTTATTATTTTATTTTTTTGGTAATATAAACTTTTAAACATGTTTGCATGTCTTGTAAACTTTAAATTAGATCAGGTCTTGACAGAAAAAAAAAATCTTTAAAAATAAGAGATGCTAGCACAAAAAAAAAATATTTAACGAATAACACATTTAAATTTAAGTTTCAAATTTTTTAAATAGATTTAAACACTGAAAGTCTAATTCGACTCGACTTACTTCTGTCCCTAATAAAGAGTGAAATATAATTTAGAATCATTAAAAAATTAATTTACTCTATTTTTTATCAAAATTGTTTATAGTGTATTTATAAATACAAAAAATTAAAAAATTAAACTTTTAAAATAAAGTATTTATTACTATTTTATTATTTTTTTCGCCTGCTTATAAAATATTTTTTATTTGTTCGTTAAGATATTAAGATGACATTAATTATAATTTTTTAATGTATATACAAATATATATAGTAATATTTTTTAGAAATATAAATTTAATACAATAATAATATTAAATATTACAATTTTATACTATTTTTATTAATAATCTTAAATACACATGATAAATGTTATATTAATTATTAACATTTCAAATTTATATTTTTTTATATAATTCTTAAACTTTTTAGATTTTTGTAAATAAATAAAATAAAACTACATTAGAAAGTTAACATTAATTTTAATATAAATAAATATATATATATATATTTTATTAATTTACTTGTTAGTACCTTCTTAGCCCTAGGTGAAGAAATAAAAATTATGAAGAAAATATTTTGCAATTGCAAACACGGACAGTCGTTTAAGATGAAGTTATTTAAGACATTTAATTAAGTATATTTAAATATTCACCACAATCGATCTATATACCCTCATTTAATTTTATTTATTTTTTACATATTATCAGAAAAAAATGAAAAATTGAAGTATGGAATAAATAAATATAAGTATGTTTATAATGTTATGAAATTTAATAAATATATTTATTAAACAAATTTTAAACGTATAAAATACTTTTATTGTTTTTGTATATTATTATTTTTATTTATTATTACACGTTTATTAAATATTAAATTTTTATTTCTATAAAAATCATCACTTAAAATTATTTTGTCATCGATGTATATATTAAAATTGTCTGCTGTCTTTTTAAAAGTAATTTTTTAGTACCCTTAAATATATAAAAAAAAATAACTTGAATGTTTTGAATAAAAATTCGAAGATTTTTTTATGTAAAAAAAATAATGAAATTTGAATTCAAAACATATAAAAAGATTAATCTTGACGACTCAATAGTAAGATTAAATTTATTTAATGTTTAAATTTAAAAAAATTATTTATTTTAAAAATATATAAATATTAAAAGCGTGTGCTCACTGTTTTTTTAATAAAATATGTAATATAAAAATAAAAATATAATAAGATATGAAATAAAAAAATAAAAAATGAGAGTAAAAATAAAATAAAAATATATTATTTAAATTAAGAGAAATAAAAAACCTTTTTACTCGTTTAAAAGAATACAAATATATAAATAAGTTTTAAATAGTAATTATAATAATCCGGAAAAATATATTTATTAAAAATATTAAATCTTTTATTATTATAATTTTAGAAATACATATCGATAAAAACCCACCTCCCTTTAGCCTCAGTTCCCTTCACTTTAAAGGAAATGTTTTTTTAATATGAATCTCACTATGCCCTAATTCTTTATTTCCGAATTCGAATACAAAACTAATATTTATTTTTCCCTATTTTTTCTCCTCTTGCTCATCGTTCATATCAATTATATATATATATATAATCAATTAATCTTTTACATTTTTTGGTTAAAAATTTTATCATGAATAAAAATGAATAATTATATGGTTTTATTAGTTATTTATAAGAACGATTATTTATAAAAGTAAATAATTATATATAAAAATATCTTAAAGATAAATATGATAAAAAAAATTGGATACCAACACATTGATATTCCTTTATTTATTATTCCAAGTTTAAAATATTAATTTGAACATATATACAATTAGTCATTAGATCCATGCAAATGTATACTAGAAAGATGGGTGTTTTCATATTTATCTTTTTGTATTTTTTATTATGAATGAGTGAATAATTATATGATTTTTTTTATTTATAAAAGTTAATGACCATGTATAAAAGTGGGTTTGAAATGTTATATAATTTTTTTTGTTAATGACCATGTATAGAAATAGATTTACAGAATACGTTTGATAAAAAAAAAATAAGGAATATAAAATATCAATATCTTTTTTATTGTTATGGATTATGCACAAACAAACCACACGTTCAGAGAGAAAGTGAAAGAGATATTATACTTCGAAATTACTCACCTCAGAGAAAAAATGACTTTATATGTTCTCTAACATTTTTTTAATTTCTTGTTTCTTTTTTATTTATCAATATTCGTATTAAAATTTATGTGGTAATTTGATGGAAGCTACGCTCTAATGTAGGAAAACATTTTTACATGTAAAGAGAAAAAAATCTATCTGGATAAGGATAATTTCCACGCTAATTAAACTTTTGTGAATATGAACATCAAAATCTTGTAAAATATCATAAATTTATTTTGAATGCTTTTAAAATAGCTTACAACTTGACATTATTTTATAACTTCCAACGTTTCTTCCTTTTTTTCGATAATTAGTTAGAAATCCCATAGACTGAATAAAGAGGACATGTGAATATATTACAAACATGGTATATACAATAATATTTTTACTATACATAAAATATTGATCTTGATCTTAATTTAGTCTGACCAATCTTACATGTAAGTATAAAATAATTTTAAATTAATAATTTTTTTATTAATGATATTGTTAATCTTCCATTGCAATAATAATAGTATTTGAATTTTACTCTTGTAGAAATATTACTTTTATAAAATATCAAGGTTTTGCCAGGATTATTTTAAAATACAAGCATTTAAAATGCATCGCATAAAACTTTTACAAACAATAAAAACATATTTTCAAATTGAGGATCAGGATTAGTTGAACAAAAAAGTTCTATTAATATTATTTAAAAATATATAAAACCGTAAATAAAATTAATAGTATATTTTTTAAAATACATATATGTAAGAACCGAAATCAAATATTATCAGGTTTATATTTTAATAAAATAATATCTCTAATTAACTTCATATAAAAATAAAATTTCATTAAACAAATCATTAAATTCAAAATTTTCGTTGGATAAATTAAGCTTATCAACTTTTATCTAATTTTAAAATTAATTTTATTTATTTTATGTAATTTAAAATATAAATAAATAGTTATTGGTAGGTTTTATAACCACATGTCTATTTTGCTCTAATCTATACTATAAAACAAGTGAAAGATTTAGTTAAGATAAAAAATGAGCTTCCTAGATTTTTTTATGGATTTTTTTATGTATACTAAAACATCATATTATTAATCGATCTAATTTTAAATATTTATATTTCATAATTTTTAAAATTAATTTGTCAAACTTAAATTGATTATCTAAATTATGTAAAAATATTACTTATTTAATAATTATAATAACACAGTACAAATAAACAGTTAAATTAATAAAATTTTATTTTTATATAATATTATTATAAATGTTATTTTACTAAATTGATATTTAATATCATTTATCCTAATATTAAATATATATAATTAAATATATGTGATTCTAAACTGTTGTTTAATAATGTTAAGATGAAAAATAATAATAAATAACAGAATTTTTACATTATTTGAATCATGAGTAATTATACAGTAATAAATCTAAAAAATAAAATAAAACATAATAATTATTTTATTATTTTATACATTCTTTAAATAAATTAAAATTTTTTTATTAACATTTAAATTTTTTTCATTGCATTTCATAACAACATTCAACACCATCAATTTAATATCATCAATTCATAATTATACCCTATTATATAATTTGTTATAAAAATTGCAAATTATTATTATACACCGATATTTCACCACAACCAATTAAGATTTAAATTAAATTTGTTTCATAAATTATTCCAAACTAAGATGTTAGGCTAACATTTGACACATTTTTAACTTTCTACCAAGTTAAAGCACATAAGTTATCATACATACCAACAAATTTAAAAATTATATAAGTAGTATAAATAAAAAAATCTATTTAAATCTACTATAATTAGATTTCTAAATTCAAATTTCATTATAAAAAATAAGTTTTTCCAACTCAAAAATATTATAATAATTAGTAAATAATCTAATTCTAATGTTATCTTTTGAATGAAAATGGATATTAGGGTGAAAAAAAATATATAAATTAAGAAGATAAGTATAGTAGAAATAAAATATAATTTTTTTAATAAATAAAAATAAAAGATAAAGAAATAAAAAAAAACCCTTCTTCCAATTAAATGAGTAAAACAAAAGATAGTAAAGAGAAATAAAAAAATTTAAATTTTTTTTAATGATAATAAAATTAATTTAATAAAATAAAATTTAATATAATATTTAGAAAAAGATTTTTTAACTTGTTTATATTTAATATTATATATTATATGACACATGATTAAATACTAAATAATTAAAATTAAAAAATCCCTGCCCGATGTGATGTGCCCCTTCCCTTTACTCCCTTATTATTATTTTTTAAATTATTTTGGGAGATTACTTTTTGAGTAGGTTGCATATAAAATAATATATCATCTTTTTACCATACGTGCCAAAGAAAGGGAATGTGATTTGTTGGAATTTTTTTTTTTTTGTCTTCTTAATTCTCTTTCTCCTAATTTTATCCACATAAACATAGTGTAAAGATTAGTTGAAAAGTGTACAACCAAAAGCTTTCAAACATTATAATCTAATAACAACATAAGAAAATTTTGTTCACCGAATTTTTAGTTTTTAATTTTTAAATTAATTTTAAAAATAAAATTTATTTTATAAAAATTATTTAAAAATAAATCTTAACATATTTTTAAAATAAACTTAACAATTTAAATTTTTTTAAATATTATATTTAATTTTAATATATTTTTATTTTTAAATTTATCAAATCTTACCATTATCTTATTACAACTATTTTTATTTTTATTATTTTTACTAATATAATAATAATAATAATAATTTAATTTTTTATTTTAAAAAATTTTAATTATTTATTTATCTATTATATATTAAAATAAAAAATATTATTTAATACAAATTATATTAAATTTATAATATTATAATTTTATATTATATAATTATTTATAATATAATATTATAATATTATAATATATATTATTTTATAAAAATAAATATTAAATAATATAAAATTTTATAATAATAATAATATTTACAAAATATTATCTTAAATATTGATAATTAAATAATATAAAATATAAATTTATATAATTATATAATGTTTTTTTTTATTTTAAACTATCATATATTATTATTATTATTTTATAAATATTATTTTTATTATCATTATTATTATTATCACTATTATAATAATATAATATTTAATTATATTATTTTTAAAATTTTAAATATATTATTTTGATATATTTTAATTTTTTAAATTAAATTTTTATTTATATATTTTTTTATAAATTTATAATAAAATAATTTATTTTATTTTTACAATAATTTTTAAAAATTAAAAATTAAAAACTAAAAAATAAAAAACTAATTTTAAATTTTAAAATCAATAATTAAAAATCACCCGCGACCTAAGATTTTGAAGATAAATTGTTCAGCTTAAAAGAAAATTACATAACTTAAGTTAGTTTTGCTAAAGTAAAATAATCTATATCAAAATCTATACCAGAACAGTTGTAATAATGAAATTACCAATATTTATGTGATTGAGAAAATTTTGAAAAAATCATTTTAATACTCCAATGAATTAGCTTAAAAAAAAATGTTTCACAGATTTCAAGCTCGCACTAAGAGCTGTGCATTGTTTCAATATTGGTTGTCTAGGATCTAAGCATACAAAACAAAAGTAAAGGTAACACTAACTTCAAATAAAAAAGATGGTGCTAAGGTCGGGGATCGAACACCGCAAAATTCCCTTTAAAACCATGTTTAAGTATTATTTTTCGTTTGAGATAATTTTTACTTAGTTTAGACAATGGGACACACTTTTTAATATATACAAAATTTCATCTTTATACATACAAAGGTCAGACACGGTCACCCGCTATTCTAAAATCATCACATTTTTATTCACGACCTAAAAACAAAAATATTAAAAATCAATCAACAACCCTCATATTTTTACATGAAAAAATGTGAATCTTAAGTGAGAAAAATATAAAAATGATGAAGAAATATTCTGTAACTTTAAGTTTATCCTTTTTCTTCTTTCTCGTTTACTTCACATTATTTGCTTTCCTAATTTAAAATTTTTCCTTTTATTTTCGTCTTCTCATTTTTATTTAACTATTTTTTAAAATCATATATAACCTTTTTCTTGTTTTAAAATTATATAAATTAAATTTATTATCTTATTTTATGTGTATGGGATAAAAAATGATAAAATTTAGATTTAATATTTCATATAAACCATTATAATTTCAAATTTATAACCATAAAATCAGTTTTAACGACAGAAAGTTATGACTTTAGAAAATAAGATCAATACGTTCATTATTTTAAATTAAAGTAATATATATATATATATTAATGAGATGTAATTTATACATATATAATAAAAAATCGTTGTTAATTAAAATTATCATTATTTTTATAATTTAATTTTTAATTATTTATTAATATAAAAATGGGAATGAGTAAGATAATTCACACACGATTATAATTTGGTCTATTTAAAATTTAACCTATTTAATAAGTAGATAAATTTAATTTTTAAATATTTTTAGATAAATAATATATATTTAAATTTATAAAATTTTTATTTAATCTATATAAAATATTATTTATATATATAATATAATATATTAAATAATATATAATGATATATACATAGTTATATATATACTATTTATGTTAACATTTTTAAATTTAGACATATTTATAAATATTTTTATATTATAGATTTTTAAGTAAATTTGTAATTTTTTAAATTATTTATATATGTAAATTTTAGATTTATTTATTATTATTTTTTAAACTGCAACTTTTTAAATTAATTTATAAATTTATTAAACTTTACAAATTTTTTTAATAATAATAAAAAAATCTATGGCATGATAGTAAGCTTTGGTTCAGATTTAAAATTTTTTAAATATATAAATCTAAACACTTAAAAATTAGTCAAATTTTTAAATATTTTTTCTCTTTATATATATATATATATATATATATATATATATAAGAGACTATAATATATTATTAAATGTTATATTTAAATACATAATCATACTTAATTCGTATCCACTTCAATTTAATATATTTCTGTATTTATTCATCTATATACATACATGTATATATAAAAGTGGCTATGAACTACCATTAAAAGTTCTATTTGCTTATATCATCATATTTAATTCATAGTTTTTTCAATATAAAGTAAAAGTAACTGAAATAATCAACACGGGTTAGTTGATATGTTGCTCTTTTCTTACATTACGTAGAATTTATTATTAAGAGAAAAATGTATAAGGAATGTATGAGTTGAAATAAAAAAAAGTTAAAAATTTTATATATTAACAAATAAAGGAAGACTTCATCACCACAATAGACAGTTTTATCTCACTATAATAGAGCAATCGTGCATTGAAATCTAATAAAAATAATTAATCCAATGACTTTATATATTCTTTAAGGAACGTTCATTTACCGTTAAAAGCCAAAACAATGTAATGAAAAAAATATTTAAAAAGCAAATAAATCATAGTAAATTTAGTTAGGCATAGAAATGATTTCATCAGCACCTGCTATGTTATATAATTTTTTAAAAACAGTTTTTGTGATGTATGCTAAAACAGATACAATAAAAAATAAATAATATTTTTTTATTGAAAACTACAATATTTAATGTTATCAATGTATTGAAATTTATATATTTCAATAAAAAATTATTGTGCGTGATCGTTAATTATTTTAATAAGTATCCAAATATATTATTACTCATCAATATCTTTCAATAAATTTATTTTAACTTTCGTTTAACACCTCTTGATTACCTTATTTTCACAGTAGATAATTGAAAAAAAAAATGAATACAAGACAGTTTAAATATGTGACAAATAAAGAAGTTAATCAAATTGATTATGACATATCAATTTTTTCAAACAAACTTGTGCTATTTATTTTCTAATTATTATGTACTTTTTTTTTTCTTGTAAACGAACCATTTTAAAACAAAATTTAGGTATATTTATTTTTATATGATAGTAAAATAGATTTAATATAATAGAATATTTATTTATTGATAATAGCATTTTTCTTTCAATTTAATCTTGTTTAAAAGTAAAAATACCTGAAGAGCAGAAATGGAGTGATACTGAGTGTGGTAATTAGTTCCTCCCTTTTATCCATGTTTATACTAGTGTGAAGAGCATAAATCCATAAATACTCACATGTACTTATGAATTTAAATGAAAAAAAATATATTAACATGGTATAACATTATATAACATATTATGTTAACATCGTACAATGTTATTATATATAAATAATTTTATATAAAATATGTAACATATATAATATTCAATAAAAATGGTATCTTATAAATAAATGGATGATTACAAAAATTAACATCCAGATCCCATCACATATCCGTAGCACAGATAATTTATAATTTCACGGATATTTACAGAAAGTATACTTTGTTATTCCTACTTTATGCAAAAGTAATTTGCTGATAATTTATATTTTAGCAATCATTCTCCACACTTTCATGAAATTTTATGGAATTTTCTACTTATTTTTATCCCTTCTTATTCTTTTTTTAAAATTAATAAATTTGTAATTGACATGTTCCGTTATAAAAATAATAGATCTTACATTATATTTTATTTTATACTAAAAGCAAGTTCAGTGGAAGTTGCTTTAGCTTATTTTTTGTATAAATAAAAAATACTTATTCCAAATCCTACCTTGTACAATAACATTAAATTTAAATAAAAATAAAATTTGTTTAAACTTTAAAAAGTAAAAATATGACATATGTGTGTAAAATCCACATAAAATTTATTAAAATAATTTTGATGAATTACTTCCTTGTACATACTGTAATTATTAAAAAAACAGGCTTATATTTTAAACAGACTACATTAACCAAAATATAATATTTCCCAATAATTGTATCAAATAGGTGTTAAATTTAGAACAATAATAAGTAATTTATAATTTTCCTCAACATGTTAAATTTACGCGTCTAACAAGTAGTTAATAAAATTATTAAATTATTAATCACTTCAATTTATCAAGACAAGATAAATCTTTACTTTTAAAAAAATAAAAATCAGAAGGCATATTAATTGATATTAAAAACCGAAAAGAAATTATTTTAAAAACGATGTTTTTTTTAAAGGGGAATAAAACGATGGCGGAACTCGTCCATTTTCACGGTTGGCCACCCCAGCGGTGACGAAGTAGCGTTAGCGGGTACAGAGGAAGAGAGAGAGAGAGAGAGAGGGAATTGTTCGATCACGACACAGGGAATGGCGGTAATTCCTCTTAACGTGCTTAGTTGTTCACACCACATTACATTTCCTACGGAATTCGAACTCTAACCTTCACCTTCTTAACTTCGATTTTGTTCAGGACTCGTCGGGAACGACGCTCATGGATCTGATAACGGCAGACCCAACGCCGGCGCATACGTCATCTTCGGCGTCGAGTACTACGGCTGCGTCTTCGGCGCCGCCGCCACCGGCAGTTCTTCCCTCGGCGTTGGGGAAACCTGCTACGGAGAAGAAATCGAAGAGAGCTGCATTGATGCAGATCCAGAACGATACCATTTCTGCTGCCAAAGCTGCTTTACATCCAGTTAGGACCAATATCATGCCGCAAAGGCAAAAGAAAAAGGTACTGCAATTTCATCTCTAATCTCAGAACCTGCGTTGATGATTAATTTGCTGTGAATCGTGGATCAGTTAGTTTTGAGTTCAACATATAGCTTGTGCATATATACTTGAAACCTCTGTGCTCTTAGTTGATACGATGCAATTCATACAAGACTCGTCCTGTAGTATTGACAGTACATAATTCTGTGCGTTTGATCTTCGTGCACGTTTGCTTTTGCAGCCAGTTTCGTATTCACAACTCGCGAGAAGTATTCACGAACTAGCTGCCACTTCTGATCAGGTGAGTGTCAAAACTTTCGTTGTGAGGTTATATGCCTTTATGGTTGGAAAGGAAGGTGGAAACTCTCTCATGTTTTATTCTTGATGGTAACGTGGTTTCAGAAAAGTTCTCAGCGACAATTAGTGCATCATGTGTTCCCCAAACTAGCAGTGTATAATTCTGTAGACCCTTCATTGGCTCCGTCTCTTCTCATGGTATTGCCTCAATCCCTTTGAACTTGAATACATCCTTATAACTTGTGTTATTCTTTTGACTTGTTAGATCACAACTTCTTCTGCCCCTAGATGCATCTTTGTTTGCCTATGACATTTTATGGCCATATTTTCTTTTAAGGGATGGGGCTCCTGCTGAATTCATGTACTCTTAAATGTAAAATATTATGTCATACTGATTTTTCTTTATGGAATTTATTTACCCTTGCTTAATCTTTTGACAAAGTCATGTATCTTTGCCTTTGTTCTCCAGCTTAATCAGCAGTGTGAAGATAGAAGTGTCCTACGATATGTCTATTACTACCTGGCCAGAATTTTGTCTGACACTGGTCCCCAAGGTTTGAGCACTGGTGGTGGGATACCCACTCCTAATTGGGATGCTCTGGCTGACATTGATGCAGTTGGAGGTGTTACTCGGGCTGATGTTGTGCCACGAATAGTAGAGCAGCTTACTGCAGAAGCTACAAATGCTGATGCTGAATGTGAGTGGTTACCCACGTTTGTTTTTTATGGTTTTACTATTTTTTAAGCATAAGGTTGCATACTTGCATGTGTTTTGTGCACGAGCTTTATATGTTGTACCTTGATTTGAGAAAGAGCTATGTTTTCTCTTAGGCTGATAATTTGAATTTTATTTTATGTAAAAAAATCCTTAGAACTTGTGTAGAGTGAATGAATTCCTTGTTGATTGCAGTAATTTTGTAATAGTTTAATTGAAGATGTTAAGAATTTTGAACCAATAAGCTTTGGCATATATATTAGATTTTAAGCTATTTGTTGACAAGGCAAAGGCATTTGTTTTGGCTTGTCTAGTGTCCTCTACATAAAATACATTTGTGAAGGCAGCCAAAGATAAGAGAGATGAGATGGGAAATTACTGCATTCGAGACTGTTGAGAGTTTCTGATATTGTTTATGGCAACAATAATAAGGCGAGATTGTTACATAAGAGGGGAGGGAGGAACATTTAGAGACTTGAGATTGAGATGAAATGCTTAGAATTGAGGGAAAAATTTGCTTGAGAGTTAGACCCTCAGCTTTTAAATTATATAGATACATTGTACTAGAGAGTTTCCAAAATTAGGGAAAGAATCATACATAATTAGAGAATATTCTAGCCTAATTACCTTAATTATGGACAAATAATAAAAGGAAATATTTACAACAATAAACAAATAATCCAAAACTATCTCAGCCTACATCAATCATATCCACAACGAAATCTCAACCCCAATTTCACATATTGTAGTTAGAATCTCAATACACCCCCTTAAGTCACATGCATCCAACTTGCTACATATACTTGATATCCTTGGCTCGCAAAGGGACTTGGTGAATATGTGATAGAATTGGATCAAGATATAGAAGAAAGATAGAATTTCTATTGTTGCAAAACGACAAGAACATAGTCCTGTACCCAGGATAGGTGTAGACTGCCTTCATACAATGCCAGAACATTTTGAGAGATCATGGCTTCTCTCATATGCAAGTCTTTTTCCTCCATGAACATCCTGATCCCCCATCTGTTATTCCCTTTCTTTCAAATAACCATCTTCCTAACTAACACTGACCCAGACTAACTAATGTTGACTCAGACTTCTAACTAATTCTAACTGCTAATTAACTCTTTAGTTACATTAATTTGGGCCTTGCTGGCTCCTGGCCCGATTCCTTTCTTCCTAGCATAAACTTGTTTCATTATTGGCCTGCTATTAATATGTCAGTAAGTTGAACATTGGAATTAACGAAAGATATAGTCATGTCTCAAGAAACAATATTCTCATGAATAAAGTGATAATCAATCTCAATTTGCTTCGTTTTCTCATGAAAAATAGGATTAGAAGCATTTTGCAAGGCTACTTTAGAAAGTTGTATTTTTTTTTTGTAGAAGTTGTTTCGGGCATGAGTTCACACATGGCCATGGTTCAATAGTGTGTCTCAGCATGGGCCTAGCAACAAAATTCTACCATTTACTCTTCCATGAAATGAGATTACCTCCAACAAGAACAAAGTAGATCGAGGTAGAGTTTTTGTCAGTTGGACATCCTGCCAAATCTGCATCTAAGTATGCGACAATAATAGAATGGGCCTTATGTGCATATACCAGACCTCTTTGAGGGATCCTATAATACATCTAAAGATTGTAAACATAGCATTCCAATGGCCATCACACATGGAATTAAGAAATTGACTAACAACCCAGCAAATGGAATGCTTGGCCTCGTCATGGTTAGTTAATTCAACTTCCTAACCAACCTTTGTTATCTACCAAGATTAGGATAAGACTCCCCTTATTAGGTTGTAGCTTCACATTTAGGTATGTAGGACATGGTTATTGAATTGAGATTCGAATTGTAAATCAAATCATATTTTGAATTGTAAGATATATGATCATTAATTAAAAATAACATATATATATATATTCACACAAACATTTAAACCATAGAAATATTAGCATTTTGAAGTCAAACAAATGAATAACTCATTGCATAAACATAATATATCATAAATGAACTTTAAATTAATACAATTATAGAAGATCAAAGTTATGAAGATAAGTTCAGCCCATCAAAAAATACTTTGAAAGCAGCACGAAGCTAGAAAAAAGGAACAGATAATGTATTGTAGAACAGAGTAAGACAGCAAGCAGTGAATGAATGCCGAATGAAAAAGAAAAACATGGTGAAGTGAGTGGGGACTCAAACCAACACACCACTGTTCAAAAATTGGAAAAGGAAAAAGAATTATGTTGGAGATATTGCATTAAGACAGAAAAGGAAGATAGAAGGGGAACCAAACAAACCTAAAATTCAAAAGGTTTTCTTTAAAAAAACAGAACAGGACCTTGTGTTAGCCCATTCCCAATAGATTTCCAAAAAAATAAAAAAGCTAATCTTAGAGTTATTTAAAACTGGGTTGTGTTTGACCTGGTTTTCTGCATCATTCCCTATTTTGCTCGATACAGCCATGAATTCCAAATCGCACAAATCGTCACAATTCATGTGAGATTCATGGTAGATTTAGATATGTAAATAGATTCGTATCACTGGGAGGTTAAACTGATTCATATTGTGGATTGAATCATAAGATTCATGAGATACTAATAACCATGCTGTAGGAGTATTAATTGGCTTACAATCCAACATGCCAATGTCATCTAAAATATCCAGAGCATATTTGCTCTAAGATACAACAGTTCCTGCAATTCCAAAAATCTATTGCAGCTGTCCTAGATCCTTTGTTTGAAAGTGACAAACTAAGTGTTGTTCAAGATCTTCAATGTCATCATGATCATCACTTGTAATGGATAGGGCTCCTCTAAAGTGCAATACACAGTTTAGAGAGTAGAGTGCATATATCCTGACCATTAAAAAAATAAACGGCTGAGATGGTTCCAACTTATTAAAAAATTCCATGCAAGATATTTTTTTTTAAAAAACTTTTCTCTCTCCAAACTGCAAACAGTTATCCACATCAACTATTGGTGTCAAACAGTTTAGCGCTAATGTCTTGGCTGGAATGGACCAAGCCATTGCTGATGGGATTGATGTGATTTCCATCTTTATGGGTTTTTCCATTTTGGTGATGTTCCACCATTTCAAGGACTCTATAGGCTACAGCAATGGCTTCTTTTGCAGCAATGGAAAAAGGGGTGATGGTTTCATCTTTTGCAAGCAGCTTTGGTCCAGATCTAGGTACCTTTCACGATGTAATTCCCTTGGCTTCTGATCATAGCAGCGGTCACCATAAACCGTGCATTTGTGTTTCTAATTCTTGGAAATGGCTAAACTGTTACCAGATGGACCTTGCTTCCAGCATGCAGGGGTGTGACGGGAAATGGTGTTTTCTTTTTTATTTTTTAAAGCTGAGTGACATTTTTCAATGAGGAGGAACCCTCAACTGTTTATTGTTTTTAATGGTCAGGATATGTGTACTTTACTCTCTAAAGTGCATTATGCACCAGTTCCATGTGTAATAACCATATCATTAACATAAACAACCAAATAAGTACAATGGTTAGATGAGCATTTGTAGAGCACAAAGTGATTTGCTCCACTTCGAATCATGCCAAACTCCTAAATAACCGTAGTAAATCTCCCAAACCATGTTCAAGGAGATTGCTTAAGACCATATAGGGCTTTGTGAAGTCAACATACATAACCATGAGACTCTCCTTAAGCAACAAATTGAGGTGGTTTCTACATATAGACCTCCTCTTCCAAATCACCATGGAGAAACACATTATTGATGTGCAATTAATACAAGGGCAAATGATGCATGGTAGCCATGGGGAGAAAAAGATTATTTGAAGATGTAGTAATACAGTACAGTGGTTCATGACATCCAGAATTAATGTGATTATCTAAATCTAGAATTATGCAGATGGAATGAATTTTTTGTTTTGGTAACCCTGAGTTGAAATCTGTTTGAAAATTAAATTGGCCATATTGTTAAAACAATGCATAGGTTTAGTTGTTGAAGTATGTCTTCATTTTTTTCTGAGATAAAGTCTTGATTCCTACTTAACTTATGTTTTGAAGTTCATGCGCGAAGATTGCAATCCTTGAAGGCCCTTACATATGCTCCTTCAACCAACTCTGATGTTTTGTCCAGATTGTATGAAATTGTATTTGGCATCCTAGAGAAGGTGTGCTTTCCTATGATCTTCATTATGTATATTAGATGTTAACTTTTACCCATTTATTTTTAATTATTACTGTAACCACATCTATCCAGAATAAATTATTTGAAACTGTTGATGTTATTTTTGTAAATCTTGGGTATACTGTGAGAGTCTGGACTTCTTTTAATTAAGATCTTGGTCTTTGGTCAGAAAAAGAGGGCAATGTTCTGTGGCAGTGCACTGTAAATGCTGTCGTTTGGTATCTCTGGCTGGATTGGAATGCATGTATCTTTAAAGGAAAATATTTGTTCCTCCAATGATTCAGAAATAAATAAATAAATTCATAGCCTCTTTTATTGTGTTTAATGCATGGGTTCTTCGGAAAAGTTCTATTGGTTGATATACAAAGGGATTCAATAGCTTCATCCTTTTGCTGTCATTTTGTATCTACTGCCTTTACAATGTAGTTTTTCTGTTTGGAGTTATTCTCCTTTTCTCACCTTCTTTGTAAAAAGTTATTTCTTTATCAGAAAGAATTTGGAAATTATGGTACTTAAACTTTCTTCATTTAACAATTCAGGTTGGTGATGCTCAGCAAAAGCGAAAGAAAGGCATACTTGGGGCTAAAGGTGGTGATAAAGAGGTAAGATAATTGTTTGTACTATCCTTTCTTTTGTCATGGTATTTATGCACTTTTTTTAATTTTTAACTTAAAAGTGAATCTTTTTCAATGTCTCACAGAACTATTTCCTCTTGCCATTCAAAGCAATGCTAAATTCTAGGCTTTTAAATTTAAAGATAATGTAGCGAGAGCAAGCTATTATAACAACTGTTTGATACCTCTTTCTTTCTCATAGTATAATATTAATTTACAGGGAGAAACATTATATGGGTCTTTATATCATAATTAATATATAGATGCTTCCCTACATAAAGGTTCCTAAATACATGTAAATCCCCCCAAAATAGGAGATGATGTATAGCAGAAAGCCAATCATAAGGGGAAAAGGTCTAAGAAAAGGGGCTTTCCAAAATCCAAATGAGAATTCTCATAAGATTAAATTTAGAGTCATCAATCTCCTGCAGTGTGAAAAGAGGATAGAACAGAGTTATAACACTGAGATGATCTCTCCAGGGACTCACTTGTAAAGCATAGATCTATATCTTTGAATAGCTTCTGTTTTAATTAGGCCATAATGCTAGTGTTTTGATTGAAGACTCTTACTATCAAATATTTTGCAGAGTAAGTGTTTTCTTAGCTTCCTTGTGGTTTCTCTCCAATTGAATCTATTGGAGGTTTTCTTTGTCAAATATTCAGATGGGTTCCTTGAGTCTAAAATCTATAACTGAAAATAATATTGCTAAAAGGAGGAAATGCATTTGCCCCAAAATCTCAATAGCTGGTGTGAGAATGCTGCATTAGAATCACCTTAACGAGGCTAATTTACTTTTTAGGGCTGATCTTCTTTTCGGTTTTTGATTTTCTGCCTAGAATGATTTCCTATTGGAGTTCTTTGTACTTCTAACCTCTCATGATGTAATCTGTATCTAGGATTCTTATCATTTGCCAACATTTTATGCCAAATATTAAATTGTCAAATAAAAATGTGTTCCAATTTAGTCAATAGTCCTCTCTATGTTTTGTCATGAGCCAACAATCTTAAAAGCTTAAGATATTTTGTGAAAACACATTATTTTATATTACATTTCTTACACGCCCCCTCATGCAAGTGCCCATTGGGTTTGAAGTGTGGATTACGCATAGCCCACCTTGACCTACATAGTGTTTAAATTCAATTTTTTATTAGAAACATGAGGGTACCTAGGATTGAACTCCAGATCTCTTGGTCAGAGCAGCTGTGATACCATGTCATGAACTGACAGTCCCAAATCTTAAGCTATTTGATGAAGACACATGATTGATATTGTATTACATCTCTAACACGTTATATGTTTGATCATGTAGTCCATCATCCGAAGCAATCTACAATATGCTGCCTTGAGTGCTCTGAGAAGACTCCCTCTGGATCCTGGAAATCCAGCATTTCTGCATTATGCTGTACAAGGGTAAGTTACTCTTAGAACCAGAGCTTAGAGGAACAACATAGTTCATGGCCTCTCTTTGTTTGAACAAGTTTTTGCTTCACGCTTTTCATTTATTTTAGAGCTGGCATTAACTTTGCATAAGTTATTATTTGCTTTTGCATTCTTCCCCTGTTTCTTGTTTATAGTTCTCAAAACTAAACAGAGTTGACTTCAGGATTTCATTTGCTGATCCGGTTGCTGTGAGGCATGCGCTGGAAATTGTTTCTGAGATAGCTACAAGGGATCCTTATGCTGCTGCAATGGCATTAGGTAACAGTGTACACATCTTCATAATAATTTTCCATTGAAATGGTGTTTCATTGCATTTCTTTCATATTTAATGTTAGAAAGTAGAAACTAATTTCTCTGAAGTCTACTCCCCTAATCTATTGCTTCCTGGATATTCTTATGCAGGAAAGCATGTGCAGCCTGGAGGTGTGCTTTTCGGATCTTCATCATCTCTTGCTTCCTTCCTTTCTTTTTGTTTGTTCAAATGTGACATTGAATGTGATGTCTCCTTTATTCAGTAAAAAACAGTATTTGAAGACTATGAACTAGTTTTCTGCCTGTAAAAAATGTCAAAGCACTTGTAATGCTTAACATTTTGTTGTAATTTTTGTGTGTACATGGAGGGGTACTCCATTTTACTTCAGTTTTTAATAAACCCATAGAATTAAAATATATGTGGAAATTTTTTTGCTCATTTCCATAGTAAGAAATAAGGTATCATTATGTTGTTCCACCACAATTTGATAGTTTGGTAATGGTCTTTTGGTGTATGTGCAGGGGCTTTACAAGATATTCTCCATTTGCACGATGTTCTTGCTAGAGTTTCTCTAGCAAGGTTATGCTGTTCAATATCAAGAGCTAGAGCTTTAGATGGTTGGTGTATTAAAAACTTGTGTTTAATGAAAATTAGTCATTGGGAGGTTTGCTATGTTTAAATTTCTGTTTTACTTGCTTGTACAGAGAGACCAGATATTAGATCTCAGTTCAATTCAGTGCTCTATCAACTTCTGTTGGATCCCAGTGAAAGAGTCTGTTTTGAGGCAATTTTGTGTGTACTTGGAAAATATGATAATACTGAGAGGTGATTTATGTCATATAATAGTCTCTATACCCTCCTATGTAACCATATTTTTATCTTTATTGGCTAGATTATATAAATTCTGTGCAAGTCACTATGTTAACCCTCTGTCTTGTGATGGGATGTGATCTTATGCTTACACATATTAGGACTGAAGAGCGTGCAGCTGGGTGGTATCGTTTGACCCGGGAAATTCTCAAGTTACCAGATGCGTCATCAAAGGAAAGTTCTAAAGATAAATCACAGAAGATGAAACGTCCTCAGCCTCTTATAAAACTTGTAATGAGAAGGTACGAAATCTCATGTGTATTTCAGCATGGATGTTTATTTTGTTGAATTATCAAATTGTTTACCATGGATGAAGTAGAATTTTTCTAATCTTTATGCACATTGTATATTATTTACTGCTTTTCAGGTTAGAGAGTTCTTTCCGTAGCTTTTCTAGACCTGTGCTTCATGCTGCAGCTAGAGTTGTACAGGAGATGGGGAAAAGTCGGGCTGCTGCCTTTGCTTTGGGCATACAGGATGTCGATGAAGGAGCACACGTCAATACATTTGCTGAGTCTACAGATTATAATGATTCAGATGAAAGTACTCATCCTGAAAGTAATGTTTATTTTACTTGTTTAATAGTGCATTCTTGCAATTGTAAATGAGGTTTTTGGTCTGTTTTGTTATTGTAGATAATTAGATATAGATACAGATAATTACAAAGGATGAAGATTAAATATCATTGTTAAGAGATATAAAACCAATCTTGGGCCTCACTAGACCACTTAAGCTTTTAGGAGACTTGATCCTTGATACATTATATTTTTTCCTAGGTTCTTATATGCTATTATCTTCATGATATTGTTTTCTGGTTTCATTTGCTGTTACTGTGTTAGGTTATTGCTTTTAAATTTCATTGAGGTTTCTGTTGACATTATAATTGTTGGGTTCTGATTATTTGTAAAAAGATGGACATGGAGAGATTTGAATTCTTGTATAACAGATTCTCTTACTTGATTAGGCTGCTTGTGCCTGTATTTGTACTAGTAAGTTGGGTTTAGTACTTACAATCTATGTTAAATACTTTTAACACTCAAGATTCTTCTGTTACACTGCTTTTCATGCTTGATCATAGAGGTTAATCTTGTTAGACTCGTGTAAAGATGTCTGCTAGTTCTCCAGTCCTCTCATGATCAGTCGAAATGAATCCTTGCTGAAGTTTTTGATTAAGAAAGTCCAGTTCAACATGTTTGTTTTCATGAAAAGCAACACTAGATGTAATATAACTGCAGTTTGATTGCTGCACCATAGTTATGTAGACCTAGTGATCCTAAAACCAGTCTAATACACAATTTCAGATACAGTCTCTTTTAGCAGGATACACTGATTATGTCTGATTGAAGCTCAGCATTTTGCTTCTTACTCCAGAAAACTAGGTAATCTCCATTCTTTAATGAAATCACAATACCTAAAGTTGCCTTTTGTTTATAGGAGAACCATCCAAGCTGCATCAAAGAAGCCTTCTACCTCAGACATAGTAGCCATGATCACTGTACAATATGGTTTACCTAGGTTTCCTCTTGAGGTATTTAGAATAGGTGATTTATCCCCTTGTTGAGTCGTTCTTGGAAGAGAACTGATTTGCCACCTACATAGAGAGAGCTACCCAAGGGCACATCACTTTTATGATAATTATGTTTACCATGACCCTCTGCCAAAATTGTCACTCACAAGAGCATTTTTGGGCATCAGTTCATTGGGCCAAACAGTTGGTCACATTGGAAGCATTGTTCTTCTGTCTTTTGTTGGATGTTCCAGCTATTGGATCTGCTTTGTTCCCTTATTTTGCTACAAAACAAGCTATGAAGTGCTTGGTGGGTTGGGAGTCTATGTCCTGCTGGGGAAGTCTTTGCTGAGGGGTTGGGTAATGACTGTCCCTGGTCCAAATTGGGTGGACCCATTGATTCTGTCCCAATGGACCCCGTTTGGGCCTCAAGTCCTCTTCCCAATTAATGTCAGAACCTGAGACTGGGGCTTGGAACTAGGGAACTGACTTGACAATCTGCACATAGCTCCTCTTCCGCCACTGTTATACTCTTGGTTGCCAAGCCTGCAACTCCTTGATGTCCCTGGTCAGATTGGTGGTCTTTGTTCCTTCCTTCTGGTCATGGGTCCCATATAGTATTCTCTTAGACCTTTCAGAAGTTGATTGTTGGTCACCTCAGATGCTTGTGCCCCCAATACTTTGAATTCTTGAATATAATCCTCTGCTGAACCCTTCTGCCTTAAGGTTTGTACGCTAACCGTAAATTATGCCCCTCAAATGGCTGAAACGTGGCCTCTAACAAATGCTTCCAAGAAAGGTTGGCACACTACTTGTACAAGAATTGAAACAAGTGAACTGCTGTACAGTCCATGCTGAAGAAGGCTAAATATAGTTTCTTTTCTGCTTTTGAATGATGAACCTCAAAGAACATCTTGGCTTTTGCTATCCAACCTAAGGATCTGTCTCATCATAACAAGTTAGTAATGCATTCCCTGCCCATTTTCAACTCTGCCCCATACCTGATCTTTAGCATCTGAGTTGTTTTCTGCTTTTTCTGCACCACCTTATTCCTTGGGATTACTCTAAACTGGACAACTGTTTCATGTTTTCTTGGTCTCCTTCATCTCCTATCTCATGACCCTCTTTCTCCAACCACTTCCCCAGCATCAATTCAACTTCATTGATGTCATCCAACATCTTTGTGATCTCTGATATTTGATTCCAAGGAACACAGCTGCACTCCATGTTTGGCTGGTCAGAGTGTCAGACTTTGATTGGAACTCATAACTGAAATAGAGAAAAGAATAGAATAATTTTATTATTTGACAAAAAGTGAATAGAACATGGGGAAGGGTTTCTCCTTGAGGAACTCCCCCTTCATAAAGGGTTTCCCCTTCCAAAAAGTACTTACTCTATTCTTAGATGCTAACAATTCATACTGCCTTTCCCTTCTCTCACATTCCAACTATAATCACCTAACTAATTATTTAACTACTTTGTAACTGATTACTACATAATTCGTACAACAAGCACAAATACAACCCCATACTTATATTGCATACAAATATAGTATTACTCTTTGGCAATATCATTCTCTTAACAACTTAAGTTTGTTTGCACTAAAAAGGCCATTGATATTGCTGATGCTAATCGTTTTTAGTGGAAAAAGATTGATGTTCAACTTTATTGCATCATTAAGGCCACCCTTCATTGTTATGTGAAATTCGATTTTTGTGCCCATGAGACCCGTAAAGCCATTTATGACTGTTATTGGTTCTTGTTGCTTTGATGATTCTATGGCTATATATCTGGACAAGTATCTAGTCTTCTCTATGATTTTATTGAGCTAGTACTCCTGTTGATTCTGATGATAAGGATTTCAAGCAATTTAAGTAAATTTTCATGTGACTGGCCTTATATGGCTTGTCTAAGGAGTATTCTCATGTTTGTAATTAGATTTTGGGTTGTTCTACTATTCCCACCATGGACTCTACTGGGTCCACCTTATGTTGTGTTCCAACAATGACATTGTTTGAGGTTGCTCTTCCTCTTGGGCATGTTGATTCTTCTGCTTTGATGTTTCGCCACGGTGATCCTGCTCGTAGGACTAGTTTCTTGATTACGGAAGCCATTGTATAATCTCAAACAACCTCTCATGCATGGTTAGATAGATTTGGTTCAGTGTTTCAACAGTTTGGTATGACTCAAAATGACATTGACCACTTTGTCCTATATTGCCACTTAGCTACTAGCTGTAGGGGAAGTGTCTGTCATCATTTTCAAACAAAGGATCTTAACAGACTTAAATACTTTTTAGTTATAGAAGTGACAATCCAAAAATGAAGTTGTAATCTCTCAGGGGATATATGGAATGAACATTTTAGAGGAGACAAGATTGATGAATGGCAAGCCTATTGATATTCACATGGATCCTAATGTAAATATTCACATGGATCCTAATGCTAAGTTTTTGGCAAATCTGGGGGAGCCCTTTGAAGATCCTAGAAGATATAGGCACCTTGTTGGGAAGTTAAATTACCTTATTGTCACTTGTCTTGGTGCCTCTTCTGATGTAAATGTGGCAAGTCAATTTCTCAACTCTCCTTGTATAGAGCATTGAAATGCATTTATTTGCATTATAAAATTTATCAAAGGAGCACCAGGAAAATTCCTTTTAAATGAAGACAAAGGATGTACCCAAGTTGTGTGGGATACTCTGATTAAGATTGGGCCTACTCTCCTACCAATAAGAGATTTACCTTTGGGTATTGTGTCTTCATTGATAATAACTTGATATCTTGGAAGAGCAAGAAATAGACTGTTGTATTAAGTGTGAAAGCTTAGTATCAAACATGACTTGAACCACCTACAAGCTTAAATGGCTTAAATAATTACCTAAAGAACTAAAGTTTGGAGAAGCTACACTCATCTGGGATAATGAAGTTGCCCTGCATATAGTCTCTGTTAAATATATGCTTTTGTAACTGTCTTTAATTTTGTTTGATTTCAATTTAATAAATTAGTAAACTCATATACTTTGGGAGCAAGTAAGTACTTGCTAGACTTTGCGAGCAAGCAAGTAGTTCCTAAACATTAGGAGTAGTTCCTAAGCTTTGTGAGCGAGTAATTAGTTCCTAGACTTTATGAGCAAGTAAATTTGGTTTTTTTTTTCTACTATAAATGTAATGTTTCTCATTGAATGAAACAAGCAAGCAATTCCCATATTTCCTTTTCCTCAAAACTTCAATATCTTATCCTTTAACTTTTCCTATTTTATTTCTCCATTATAAACCAACAAATTGGTATCAAGAGCTGTTTTTCTTACGGACTTGTGATATGGATGCTGAATCAAATTTCTCACAAGTTGCTCCTCCTATCTTTGATGGGGAAAACTATGATCTTTGGGCTGTCAAAATGGAGGCCTACCTAGAGGCTTTGGATCTTTGGGAAGCTGTTGAAAAAGATTATGAAATTCCTCTGCTGCCACATAATCCCACCATGGCCCAGATAAAACTTCATAAGGAGAGAAAAACTCGGAAGGCAAAGGCAAAATCATGTCTCTTCACTGGTTTTTCAATGACCATCTTCACTAGGATCATGACTTTAAAAACAGCAAAAGCAATTTGGGATTAGTTGAAAGGAGAATATGCAGGAGATGAAAGGATTCGAGGCATGCAAGTGCTGAATTTGATGAGGAAATTCGAGCTCCAGAGAATGAAGGAGTCTAAGACAATTAAAATATACTCAGACAAGTTACTTGACATAGCTAACAAGGTAAGATTACTGGGCACCGATTTTTCTGATTCTAGAATTGTAGAAAAAATTTCGGTTACAGTGTCTGAGAGATATGAAACATCAATAACCACATTTGAGAATACAAAGGATTTGTCCAAAATCACTTTGTCAGAAGTGTTACATGCCTTCCAGGCCTAGGAGCAACAGAGACTTATAAGACATGATCATGTGATTGAAGGTGCTCTACCAGCCAAGCATCATGAAACTGGAAACAGCAAAAAGAAAAATTACAAGAACCGACCGGCAAACAATGAAAATAATGCTCATCACCAAAGCAAGGATAAGGGTAAAAAGAAAAATTACCCACCTTGTCGACATTGCGGCAAAATGGGCTTGGACATGAAGCAGTGATCTGTAGAAACAAATTCCAACAACATGAAGCCAATGCCCAAGTTGTTGAGCAAGATGAAGATCATATATTTGTTGCAAAAATTTCTTCAACAAGGAGTAGTTCAGAATGCTGGATGATTGACAGTGGTTGTACAAACCGCATGACATATGACAAGACTCTATTCAAGGACTTGGAGCCCACCAAAGTCTTTAAGGTCAGAATAGGAAATGGTGGTTACATCTCTGCAAAGGGAAAAGGAACCATTGTAATTTCAACAGGTTCAGGTACAAAAACAATCTTAGACGTTCTTTATGTTCCTGACATTGACCAAAACTTGCTAAGTGTAGGTCAACTGATTGAAAAAGGATTTAAAGTATCCTTTCAAGATCAACATTGCCTTATCTATGACATTGCTGGTTGGGAGATTCTAAGGATTAAGATGAGAGGTAAAAGTTTCTCATTTGATCCAATGGAGGTGGAACAGACAGCCTATTATACTCAAGTTAGTCCCACAGAACTTTGGTATAAGAGACTTAGTCATTGTCATCTTCAAAGAATGCTGAACATGGAGAAGAAAGATATGACAAAAGGTATACCGGTATTTTTTTATCATTTGCCAAATTGTAATGCTTGTCAATTTGGTAAGCAAAATCGAAAGTCATTCCCAAAATCATCTTGGAGAGCCTCTCAAAAGTTGCAACTAGTTCACACAGATGTGGCAGGACCTCAAAGAACACCATCGTTACAAGGTAGTCTTTACTTCATCATTTTCATAGATGATTATACAAGAATGTGTTAGATTTTTTTCTTGAAGTTCAAGCATGAAGTGGCTGAAGTATTTATGAAGTTCAAGAAAATGGTTGAGATTCAAAGTGGCTGCAACATTCAATTCCTAAGATTTGACAACGGGAAGGAATACACCTCTACATAATTTAATCTATTTTGTGAAGATGCTGGCATTGAACATCAACTCACAGCTCCTTACACTCCGGTGCAAAATGGGGTTAATGAAAGGAGAAACAGATCGATGATGGAAATGGCTAGATGTATGTTGCATGATAAGGAGTTGCCTAAAACATTTTGGGCAGAGGCATCTAACACAGCTGTCTTCTTGCAAAATCGACTTCCAACCAAAGCGTTGAAAGATACAACTCCATTTGAGGCTTGGTATGGATTTAAGCCTTCACTAACCTTTCTTAAAGTGTTTGGTTGTGTTTGTTTTACACATGTGCCACAGGTTAAGTGTGACAAACTCGACAAAAAAGCAATTCTGGGTATCTTTGTGGGCTACAACTTAGTTTCAAAAGCCTATAAAGTGTATCATCCTCAAACCGGAAATATGACTATCACTAGAGATGTCCATTTTAACGAGGATCAACAATGTGAGTGGAAGAACTCACAAATAATAACTTCATCCCTTCACAATGTTGATAGAAATCAACTTGAGAAGCAAACAACAGAGCTGTTGCAAGATGAATTAGAAGATGATCCTTCAATTCGAGGCACAAGGCTACTGTTAGACATCTATCAAAGATGTAATGTAGCAATATGTGAACCTGTTAGCTGTGAGGATGCACTAAAGGATCCAAAATGGAAGAATGCAATGAAGGAAGAGATGATTATGATAGAAAAAAAAAAGAAGACTTGGAAGCTGGTTGATAGGCCTAAAGATAGAAAAGTCATTGGAGTTAAATGAGTTTTCAGAACAAAGCTCAATGCAGATTCCTCAATCAACAAATACAAGGCCAGACTTGTAGTTAAAGGATATGCACAAATTTTTGGTGTCGATTATTCTAATACTTTTGCTCCCGTCTCTAGATTAGATACACTTAGATTGGTCCTAACAATAGCTGTGCAAAAGGGTTGGAAAATATTCCAACTAGATGTTAAATCAACATTTTCAAATGGATTTCTACTAGAAGAAATATATGTGGAGCAGCCTGAGGGATTTGTGAAACAAGGTGAAGAGGATAAAGTTTATCTTCTCAAAAAGGCACTCTATGGCCTTAAACAAGCACCACGAGCATGGTACAGTTGGATAAATGATCACCTATTGAGCATAGGCTTTGCTAAAAGCTTATCTGAGTCCACTCTTTATATGAAACATAAGGGAAATAACCTTCTCATAGTTTTCCTCTATGTTGATGATCTTTTAGTGACCGGAGATGATACAAGCTTGATCAAGGAGTTCAAACAAGAAATGATGTTGGCTTTTGAGATGACAGATCTTGGTCTCATAACTTATTTCCTTGGGATTGAAATCAAACAAAGTAAAAATGAAGTGTTTATTTGTCAAAGGAAATATTAAAGAAATTCAAAATGGAGGAGCGCAAAACAGTTAGCACACCAATGAATCAAAAGAAGAAGTTAACTAAGGAAAATGGTGCTGATAAAGTTGATGAAGGATATTATAGAAGCTTGATTGGATGTCTAATGTATCCCACTGCAACAAGGCCAGACATTCTATTTTCTGCAAGTCTCCTATCTCGATTTATGCATTGTGCTAGTATGATACACTTAAGGGCAGCAAAAAGAATATTGAGGTACATCAAAGACACTATTGATTATGGTGTCAATTTTGAGAAGTGTCAAGAACTTAAATTGTATGGATTTTTTTATAGTAATTGAACTAGGTCCATTGATGACATGAAGAGTACTTCAGGTTATTGTTTTAACTTGAGCTTAGGAGTTTTTTCATGGTGCACAAAGAAGTAAGATATTGTGGCTCAATCTACTGCAGAAGTTGAATTTATAGCAGCAACATTAGCTGCAAATCAAGCATTATGGTTGAAGAAAGTCTTATATGATTTACACATTCAGCAGAAGAATGAAATTGTTATTTTTGTTGACAGCAAGGCAACAATTGCAATTGCAAATGATCCGGTGTGTCATGGGAAGACTAAACATTTCAACATCAAGCTCTATGTTTTAAGAGAAATGCAGCAAAATGGAGAAGTAAACTTAGTTTATTACAAATCTGAGGATCAGTTAGCTGATTTATTTACAAAACCACTTCCTGTTAGTAGATTTGAACTTTTAAAGCAAAAAATTAGAGTTTGTAATTCCAAAAGCAAAGAGGAGTGTTAAATATATGCTTTTGTAACTGTCTTGAGTTTTGTTTGATTTCAATTTAATAAATTAGTAAACTCATATACTTTGGGAGCAAGTAAGTACTTGCTAGACTTTGTGAGCAAGTAAGTAGTTGCTAAACTTTAGGAGCAAGTTAGTGGTTCCTAAGCTTTGTGAGCAAGTAATTAGTTCCTAGACTTTAGGAGCAAGTAAACTTGCTTCCAAAGTTTAGCAACTACTTGCTCACAAAGTCTAACAAGTACTTACTTGCTCCCAAAGTATATGAGTTTACTAATTTATTAAATTGAAATCAAACAAAACTCAAGACAGTTACAAAAGCATATATTTAACACTCCTCCTTGCTTTTGGAATTGCAAAATCTAATTTTTTGCCTTAAAAGTTCAAATCTACTAACAGGAAGTGGTTTTGTAAATAAGTCAGCTAAATGGTCTTCAAACTTGCAATAAACTAAGTTTACTTCTCCATTTTGCTGCATTTCTCTTAAAACATAGAGCTTGATGTTGAAATGTTTAGTCTTCCCATGACACACTGGATCATTTGCAATTGCAATTGTTGCCTGATTGTCAACAAAGATAACAATTTCATTCTTCTGCTGCCTGTGTAAATCATATAAGACTTTATTCAACCATAATGCTTGATTTGCAGCTGATGTTACTGTTATAAACTTAGCTTCTGCAGTAGATTGAGCTACAATCTCTTGCTTTTTTGTGCACCATGAAAAAACTCCTAAACCCAAGCTAAAACAATAACCTGAAGTACTATTCATGTCATCAATGGACCTAGTCCAATCACTATCAGAAAATCCATACAATTTAAGTTCTGGCCTTGTTGCAGTGAGATACATTAGATAGTCTCAAATCCAGTATTTCATGAAAAGACCAAAAACATTAAGATAGATTGTCATTTTGTTAGAAAAAAGGTTTTATCTGGAAATATTGTTACCAGTTTTGGCAATTCCAATGATCAACTGATAGATATCTTCACTAAGTCATTAAGAGAGGTCCTCGCATCAACTACATATGTATCAAGTTTAGTACATATGATTTATATGCTCTAATTTAAGGGAGAGTGTTGTAAATAATGTAACCATATAATTGTGTAAATAGGAAAAATCATTTAATTAGCATGATTCTTGATACTTGTAGATCATGTATTTATTGTGCCCTCAATATAAATAATTAGTTTTGCTATGTATTGAGACGCTCAAACTGGTAACGTGTTTTTTCTTCTGTCTTTAGTGTTGTCACTCTTTGTTTCTTCATTTTCAATCCTTCAACCATTCTTCTTTGTTTCTTCAATTCAATAGGAAGTTTGTATTATATTTGTTGTAAATTAGACATGGGTCTAACTCAACCTCATAAGTTTGCTTGTAAGGTGAGGGATGCCCTTAGATTATATATGCATGGTTGACATTCCCTTTGATCAATATGGGACTTGCAATACACCCCCCTCACGTTGGGATTGGACAACTGGACATCCAACGTGAATTTGCAAGACTGGACATTTGCGGGTGCCCATTAAGAGACTAGGGTATGCTCTGATATCATGTTGTAAATTAGACATGGGCCTAACTCAACCCCAAAAGCTAGCTTGTAAGGTGAGGGATGCCCTTAGATTATATATGCATGGTTGACTTTCCCTTTGATCAATGTGGACTTGCAATACAATATTTATATTTTGGTACTTATTAAAATTTCATATAATATTTAAATGTATTTTTATTAAATGCTCTTTATTTTGTAATGATATTTTCTATTAGTTTGCAAAAGAAAATGTAGGGAAATTGTATTTTATTTGACTATATTTCAAATAATGGAGCCAGGTATGGGGATTTAGGTCCCAGCCAGTATGGGGATGGGGATAAAAGTTGTTATCCTCATGGGTATGGGAACAGTTACAAGTAATTTTTAAAAATTCAGGTATGGGAATGAGTATTATAATATCCTAACAGTCATCCCTACCCATTGTCATCCCTAATTGTCAATTCCCATGGGTATCCATGATCTAGAGGATGGTTTTTTTAGTATATCCCTTTGCTGCATTTTACTGCAAGATAAGATACATCTGTGTGCTTTCATTACTGAGTAACAAGTCTTTCTTCAATGGTTTTGTGCTTGGTTACTTTATGTAAATCAAACCTACTACAGATCTCCTCATCCATATGATTTCATTGAAGCATTTTATTTCCATGCCTGAGTATATTTTTCTCCACTACTTATGCAATGTTATGATTTGTATTGATGATATTGTGTAATTTGGTATCTTCTTGCATGCATATAGATGATCTGTAGTGTTACATAATGATCTGGTTGATGCACAAAATAGACGAATGGGTTATCTAACCATGTATGTTTGACTATTATCTTATTGTATACTTGATTGATACTTTGATGTAGGCATCCGAAGAACTTCTTCGGTATCTAATGGTCCTGCTGGCAGAGATACCATTGCGGGGATGTTGGCTTCACTAATGGAAGTGGTACGGACAACAGTTGCTTGTGAATGTGTTTATGTAAGAGCCATGGTCATCAAGGCATTAATTTGGATGCAAGGCCCTTTTGACTCATTTGATGAACTAGAATCTATTATTGCGTCGGAACTTTCTGATCCAGCTTGGCCAGCAGCACTATTGAATGATGTACTACTCACTCTGCATGCTCGTTTTAAGGTAAATGGACCTTCTCTGATGTATAATATATTATCATGGTTAAGCACACTTGAATTTGTTCAACAAAGCATTACTTGAAGGATGAGATACCAATATGGTTGAATTTTAGCAATATTTTTGCTAATAATTTAGATTGATTTGCTGGCTGTCAAAGACAAACTCTCTTAAAAGCTTAAGCTGTATAGTAAGGTTTATGGATGGTTTTATACCTAGCACATTGCCTTCATGGAGGAGCCTTTTGGACTTGAAACATGGACAAAGTGTAGGCCGGTCCTACTTTTTGCTGTAATTTAACTTTATTTTTAAAAAACTGGGCATTGAGGATCAAACTCTTGACCACTTGGTCATGGAGGCTCTAAATCATGTCAAAGAGCTACTCTCCTAAATGCTTAACTGTTAGGTGAAAGGATTATGAATGGTTTTATATCTAACACTCCTTTTCTTTTAACACTTAATTAGTATATTTTATTTGGTTAAGTTTTCATTTGCTGAATTATGTTCAAATATTACTATGTCTATGCATTTTTTTTTCCATGTACTGAATAAGAATAAAAGCTATGGGTTCTTTAAATGAATGGGTATGAGTTTGACTGCCAGTGACATTTTTAAGAATGTGTTTTGCTGAAGAGATATAGCAATATCTTATTATCAGTCTTATAAAATCTGTATAACTTCATGCAAGCAATGGGTAAATGTTTTTTGTATTCATGCATAATGGAAAGCATGAGCTTGCTTAATAGTTATTTCAATTTTGCTTTGAAGGCTTCTCCAGATATGGCTGTTACTCTTCTTGAAATTGCTAGAATATTTGCTACTAAAGTTCCCGGAAAGGTTGATGCTGATGTGTTGCAATTACTTTGGAAGGTAAGTTTGTACATTTCTTATCTTGACAGCCTTTTCAAATTATTCTGTTTGGTATGCATCTGTTTATAATGGAGTGGTCAATTGATGACAAGTAGAGATAAATGCAAACCATGAAACTTCCAAAGCAACATATCCATATCACATAGATGCAAGCCCTTGGATACCCTGCTCATTTGATCAATTTTGAGTTTCCTTGGTGATTTTGACTTTGAATGAATGATTGACTAAATGAATAGTCTGTTTTCAGACTTGTCTTGTTGGAGCTGGTCCTGATGGGAAACATAAAGCTTTAGAAGCTGTCACAATTGTTCTTGATCTACCACCACCACAACCAGGATCAATGCTTGGTCTTACTTCGGTGGACAGGGTGTCTGCCTCTGACCCAAAATCTGCTCTTGCATTACAAAGACTAGTCCAAGCTGCTGTAAGAACTGTTATTTATTCAGAAGACCTTACTTGTCATTTGGCTTCTGCAACCCAATAAAATGTTGAATCAAGTTCTCCTTTACTGACAATTTGTTCTTTCAGGTATGGTTTCTTGGGGAAAATGCAAATTATGCTGCTTCTGAATATGCTTGGGAATCTGCTACCCCTCCTGGTACTGCATTGATGATGTTAGATGCTGATAAAATGGTAGCTGCTGCTAGTTCTCGTAATCCCACGCTAGCTGGTGCCTTGACTAGACTCCAGAGGTGTGCATTCAATGGCAGCTGGGAGGTATATATTACCCATATGAATGATTTCCCTTTCTTTACCCGTTTATTACCTCTCTCAAAATTTAAAGTGATTTATTACGTGGTATTATGCTACCCTATGAGAATTATGGTATGCTGAAAGTGTTGTACTTTAGTGTTAGTCTCCCTGAAGTTTTGTTCTAATTCAGCCTCTGAGTAGGGGTACATGTATTAGTGCATATTTTTGCCATATTGTTATTTGTTCTTGCTCTTTAATTTAAATACTCTCCGTCAAATGAACATGCAGATTCGAATTATTGCTGCTCAGGCTCTTACAACGATGGCAATTAGATCTGGTGAACCTTTCAGATTACAGATTTATGAGTTTCTGCACACTTTGGCGCAAGGTGGTCTGCAGTCACAGTTCTCAGATATGCATCTTAGTAATGGAGAAGATCAAGGAGCAAGTGGTACAGGCCTTGGAGTTTTGTTAAGTCCTATGATAAAGGTTCTGGATGAGATGTATAGAGCACAAGATGATTTGATTAAGTGAGAGCCAGATCCTAGTTTTGTGCTTGCTTAAAATTTGATGATCCTGATTACTCATGCTCATGAACTTCTGCTCATGAATAGGGAAATTCGCAATCATGACAATGCTAAGAAAGAATGGACTGATGATGAACTGAAGAAACTATATGAAACCCATGAAAGGCTGCTAGACCTTGTTTCATTGTTCTGTTATGTTCCAAGAACAAAGTATCTACCTTTGGGCCCAATAAGGTACTTGAAATGTGAAGTATACTGAATATTATTTCTGATAATTCAAAGAACCAAGGATGATCATTTATACAGCTTTGATCATAAATACTATGCTAGAATTATGGGCATCAAACAGACCTGATTACTTCAAATAAGGAAACTTGACTAATCATTCCTAATGAGGGATACATAAAATTAAATCTGTTCAAACGTAATGCATATGCTTCATATTTTACACTTGTTACAACAAAGGTACTAATTAGTAAAGTGCATTCTGCCTTTGGGTTGATTTTGCATATTACTCATGTTGCCTTATGTTATATTTCCTACATTTAACAATTGATTAAGTTACCATGTATTGTTAAGAGCTTAAATTTTTAAAATATTTTGATTTCTGAGTTTTGAATCTTATGATTTTCATCATCTGATTCAATTCTTGACATAATTTACTCTTTGATTTCCTAGTTGATAACCATGTGGCTTGGTGGTGACAATCAATTAATAGAACTAGAAAAAACAACCAATCTCTGTTAATTTTTTTTTTAATCTAGAAGACCCTATATTTACTTGGAAATTTTAAAGTTCTATTATTTATTTAATAAATTTAAAATCTCAAATTTACCATCTTATCTGATTTGGATTTTTTAGATCCCATATATTAAATATTTATTTTAATATTTAGCCTTGCTATATTTTAAGCAAAAAAATATTTTGTTAAAGAGAGAGGCAATTGAGCAAAAGTGAAGGAGGCAGCTATTTTGATTTTATGAGTGGACATCAAACCCAAAATCCACCCTTTCCATAGTAGTGATAGTATAGATGACACATCTGTACAGTTTCCTTTCATAATTTAATCATAATGTTTTGCTTAAACCATAAAACATTTAGTTGTGGTTGTGTTACTGGTGTTATTCTTTAACCATGTCTTTCCTCTATAATTTTTGACAGTGCCAAACTCATTGACATTTATCGTACACGTCACAATATTAGTGCATCTACTGGTTTGAGTGATCCAGCTGTTGCCACTGGAATATCTGACCTTGTCTATGAATCCCAACCACCACCTGCTGAGCCTGATACACTTGATGATGACCTAGTAAATGCTTGGGCAGCAAACCTAGGTGACGATGGCCTATGGGGAAACAATGCACCAGCAATGAATAGGGTATAAGTTGGTTAACTTATTGCTGTTTATCTATTTCTCTTTCCTACTATTTAATTTGATAAGAGAAAATTATTTTACTAATACTTATGATGTCAAACTTATCAAAATGACATCTTTAAAAACTTTTTACAAATATTAAATTTTTTCAATCTAATTGTTGAATTATGTGATATTATCTTGATGATTATGTATATCAAATTTTAGACATTTTAAATATTTGTAACTATGTAATCTAATAATAGGAAGTTATTTATATTTTAAATAGCATATTATATGAAATAGAGTGATGCACTAAAAGTATCAGTTAGTTTTGAAAGTATATGAAATTTTGTGAATGATCTCCTTCAGAATAACTTTTAATGCAATGGCTAGATTGATAAAATTTAACATTTGTAAAACGTTACCAGGGGTGTCATTTTGTGAAATTTGACCCTTGGTATCAATTAATCTTGTCTTTATATATATGTGTGTGTGTGAAATTTAAAGCTAATATTCCTCATGATTTGAAACTAAGTTGATTTAAAATTAAAAATGTTATTTTTTTGGCATTAGGTAAATGAATTTCTGGCAGGTGCTGGAACAGATGCCCCAGAAGTTGATGAAGAGAACATGATCTCCAGACCTTCGGTTAGCTACGATGATATGTGGGCAAAAACACTTCTTGAATCTTCTGAACTAGAGGTAAGGATCAAGCCAGATCCTTTTTACATATGATGCATTGGGTCTTAAAACTTTATTTATGGTCTGTATCCCTTAAATCCATTCCTTGCGATGACAGGAAGATGATGCAAAGTCATTGGGATCATCATCTCCGGATTCAACAGGATCAGTTGAAACTTCAATATCATCCCACTTTGGTGGTATGAGCTACCCTTCACTGTTTAGTTCACGGCCATCCACATATGGAGCATCACAAACTACGGTACCAAATATTATGATTGAGAATCAATATTTATTGCAGCATGTACCATGCTTTTATTGATGCTCTTCTAATCCTTTGTTATTTGCTTTTTTTTGCTTATATGTTTTAAGCGTTGAGATGACTAATATAATTCATAGCATTCTGATTTAATATGGGGATTCAATGGTCAGGTCAGAGTATATATGTTAGAAAAACAACTTGCAATGCCCCTGGATTAGAGATTATGAACTTCCCAAAATATTCTGAAATCAGGTTACTGGTACTAAGGGAAGTGTAATTTTTAATACGTGAAGACCATTTAGAAATGGATTTCCACCATTAGGATTGTGGAATCAATATTTAAGTAGGGAATTGGCCTTTGGACCTCCGTTATCGGTCTCTGGGGACTGGTATCATTGCCATCTTTATGTATAGGACTCTCTTCAAGTTGTTGCTGGTCGGTGAAGATACATGTATCATGGGAGGATCAAATCATGATGATTTTGGGTCAAAAGCACTTTACCCCTCAAAAATACTCTGGTTGCACTTTCTACCCTCATATATCAACTTAAACATCATACAGCCCAATTTAATGCAATGTATTGCAATTTTTCCTTTCCAGTCAATTTAATAGTTAATTTTAATGGAATCAAGTGCAGATGCTCAGTTGTGCACATGATTTTTAATAGAAAAATGTCTACATGACCAAAGAAGTCCTTTATCAAAGAAAGGTTTCCATAGCGGAGAGTTTGGTTACCTTGTTGCCTTGCCCATGTTCTGTCACCAATTGAACTCTTTTATGCGCACCGTTATGAACTGCACCGTTATGAACTACAGATTCATCCTCTTGTCACAAATGGTGAGGTTGCATATGGCTCACTAGTGTTGGTCCTATATCTTTGTGAATTTCTATAGGATACACTGTTCCTTTTCTAATAACCCCCTTGAACAGTGCATCACATAATATTGCATCTAGAACCCCAATGGATTTATCTGTTGGTTTCACAAGATTTTTCAATTATTTGAAGACAATATCAGATGCTTCAAAAGAACTGATTTGTTAGGTTGTATTATGCTTAATTTGTGAGGGTGGAGAGTGCAACTAAAGAAATATTTTAGGGTAATAAAGTGCTTTTGCCCCCCATAATTTGTAATATAATGTTGGAATTATTATGGGGTTTAGGTAGGAAAGGAGAAAAAGAAATAATAGAAACTCAAAATAATATGGTATTAAATTGATATGATTTGTTATATTACGATGTGATACAAAATATCAATGTTGTACTCCTATTTATACTAATGCTAGACTCTGAATTTTATTTAGATAATGGAGGGTAAAATAAAATCTTTAAGATTACATTAACATCCCTTAAAATTAGGCAATACGATCATCCTAGAATAACAAATTATCCTAATTTATTACACATAATTTTCTCCCTTAATATATTTTATAGATATTCTCGTACTCTCTCTTAGCTAAATCTTACTATGCTTTAAATTTGTTACAAATTAACCCATAAAAAACAGAAATAACAAAAATATAACGAGCTCCATCAAACATGCGTGGAATTTATATAATCATTAGCCTGATGGAAATTCCTTGGTAAGCAATAAAGCATAGCAAGGTCCGAACTTTTTCCAAACAGTTAGAAGCTTCAAAAGAATGAAAAATTTAGGACATCCAAAAAAGAAGAGAATGACTTTGGGTAACAAAACAAGTCCAGAAGCAGCAAATAGATTCAGGCACTAGAATGGGGACAAGTAGTAGCCAAACAATTCAAACAACAGATCAAAGCACAAGAGATCAACACCAAAACAGATTAAACTAGAGGGAGAGAAAAAAAAAATACTCAGAATATTTAATAAAGTGGCATGGAAGCAATTCTGGGATTACCTGACAGAAAAGCAAAACCATGAAAATTAAGGTAGGGTGAAAAGAGTATATTGAAGAAGAGTTTCATATTTTAGGGTACATGGTAACAGGAATAGTGACATGATAGGTTACAGAGGATGGTGCTGTACTGATACCATGCAGAAATTACAGAGCTTAGGCTGGGAAGGAGAAGAGAATAGAGACTTGAAATGATGTTGATATTAAACAGATACGAAGTAATGTGATACAAAATATTAACTCCCTAGTCCTATTTATATCAAATATTAGAATCAAAATAATGTGATAATAAATTATATGTAGTGTGATATAAAAACTAACTACATAGTTCTGTTTATAACTCCTAATCCTAATTAACTAACAGAACAGATAGCTTACTAAAAATAAGATAGTCCCCATGGATAAGATATGGTTCTTAATTATTAGGTTATACTATACAATCATCCCTAAAATAACATTAATTAACATCAAATCAACAGGGCTAAAAAGCCCAAGGAAAAAATAATCAATGGAGATACAACATAGGAAAGCTACGCCTATACTCTTTTGAGAAAATGAATTATAGAAGATGGGGGAGCATCAAATATTCAAACAGAGAAGGAGCCTGTACGACTCAAGTTAGCTAGATGGTCTGCACAACAATTATATTCTCTGTAGGCATGCTTCAAAATTAGAATGCAGTCATATCGTACCAGGAACGAATTTCACTAATCAAACTGAAACAATGGTTAGCCAAAGAACATGGGCCCTCAACCAAACCAATTTTCACCTTTGAATCCATTTCCACTACAAGTCTCAGGATGGATTGAGCACTATGGAGGCCATCTGAGAGACCCCATAGGAGGTAGTTCAGCTTTTACAGGAGAACAGATTCCCAAATTGCAATAAAATCCCTTAACGAAAGAGCCATCATCCTTTCTGATGATACCGCTGCATGTTGCTAGCCTGTCAGAAGCATTCACTGACCCACCAATATTTAGTCTCATATACCCTTCTGGAGGAAATTGCCAACAAAGGGGATGTTGCACTGTATTCTCGTCTCTATGATTCACCATTGAGGTGCTGGGGTGTTTGCTGCTAACTTGGAGTGATAGGTATAGGGAGTTTTCCAGGCAGGTCTGACTACTGGTTGAAAACTAGGTTGTTTCTTTCTTTCCTGCTAAGATATTTTGTAAATATTCTAACAATAATTCTGTGTCAATGAGTTCTTAATTTAACCACCATACCTTAAATGATGTAATATATGCATTCACTTTTTATTGAGTCATAACTCTCTCATTGCCAACTTCTTTTGTATTTAAAATTACTTATGGAAATCTAAATCATCTATGGCAGGATAAGGCAAGTCGAGGTAGTGGTCCCTCTATGTACGAGGGTATTGGTTCTCCAGTAAGTTCCATTTGCCTTTTTTAGTTGCATTTTGTATTTCTAAACTTAGTTTTGATATGAAATCTTAAAATCTTTTCAGATAAGAGAAGAGCCTCCGTCATACTCATCCTCTGTCATGCAAAGATATGAATCATTTGAGAACCCCCTAGCAGGGAATGGATCTCAAAGTTTTGGGTCTCAAGATGATGAACGGGTTTCATCTGGAAATCCTCAATTTGGAAGTGCACTTTATGACTTCACAGCAGGAGGAGATGATGAAGTAAGTTGATTTAAAATTTTAACCATAGATGAGAAAAGCATTAGATAGGCCTGATTTGACTAGAAAATTGATGGACAAGTCAGGTCATTGGTTTGAAGTTTGAACAACCTAAAAAATTGATAAAAATAATCGGTGCAAAACCAGTTAAGTTGGTGCCAGAAAAAACTAATTGATCTTTCTTTTCTTTAATTTTCACTTTTTAATTCTTTAGGCTTATTTATTTTTTATTTAGTCTAAGATGCATATTTAGACAAATAAAATTACATATACGAGGTCCATGAGTTGATGACTAGCACTGATTCAACCATGTTTGGACTAGCACTGATTCAGATAAAATTACATTTACATTAACTTAATTTATATTAATTTATTACTTAATATATTATATTTAATAATCCGATTCAACCATGTTCGGACTAGTGAACCATAAATTATAAACCTTTACCTGTTCAATGACTAGCATTTATGTTTATGCATATTCGATATTTATTTGAATTGGGCTTTTTGTCTGGTGTGTCTACTTTGTTAATGTTCTTTAGAGGTAGGATTGGTTAGTTTTGGTGCAAACACGGAGATAATTAATTTCATTGTTTTTCCTGGCAGTTGAGTTTAACCGCAGGAGAAGAAGTTGAGATTGAGTATGAAGTAGATGGTTGGTTTTATGTAAGTATTTGAGGAGATATCTATTTGTATCGTGTCTGAAGTAGAGATTTAGATAACTAGAATTTACATGGATTCCCCCTGTTTTTAGTTGTTGATTGGCTACTTCTTGCTGCAGGTTAAGAAGAAACGTCCTGGTAGGGATGGCAAGATGGCTGGATTGGTCCCTGTTTTATATGTTAATCAATCTTGAATCCTGTATGTAAACTGTTGTAACTTTCGAGTCATAATGCAATGTCTTTTTTTTGCCTCTTTTGTCTCCGGTATTGTCATCCTAGCTGTTTTCCTCCAAAATTTTCACTAATATATCATGTATCCTGGTCCTCAATTCAGTTGTATGCCATCGAAGTATCATTTTCTATGCTAATTGCTTGCGAGTGTCTAGTCATTCATCCTCCTAGGGGTTTCAATTTCCTATATAGTTTCAATTTCCTATATACAGCTATTGAAAGTGCCATGTATTCAAATTACTTGAACGAGTGTTTGTTCTTTATACAGGGTGTTCAAATGTTCAATATATCAAAAAGTTTTATTTTTTTTTCAAGCCAGTATATATCATCTTGTCTTGAGATCTTTTCCGCACTTCCATAGTAACAAATCTGGATGGGCTTGTCGCTCTGGTTTGCCTATCATCCCGTGGAGCTTCATTCACAATTTTTCTTTTTTCTGGTGTACACTTTTGTTAAATGCTAAATTTTTATAGGTCCAAAATGTGATTAATTACAAACATCCTAACGATGGGAAATATGGGAGATCATGGGGCATAATACATTGTGGAATAAGATGAGAAAGCATATCAAAGCGGCTATTCTAATTTTTAAAGGTTATAAGATTTTAAAATAATTTTTTATCAGTGATTAGTATTCTAATTTTTTTCAATCATATTAATTGCTCATGTCTATTATCACCAACATGTCTACAATAATACAACACAGCTGAAGTTTCGGCAAGTTTCAAAGGTTATCCAGTTAACAATAATGTACTCTCACTAATCCAGAACATACAATACAAAAACAACATCGGTAGAAAGTGTTTTAACATAGTCACTACTTTTTTTCAGGACATAACAATAAAGAGAATCACATTTTTTTGTCAAAATACGTGGTCATTAAATTGAAACAGTATAAAGTCGAGCATCCCGATTAAATAATTTATAAATTTAGCTTCGTTATGATCTAAATGTCTATATATGTGCTTTTGACAAACTAAATCAAACCATATGGTTGACTTATATTATTTTAATTTTAAGATCTAGCTAATTGATACCCTAAGGATTTAGTTCATGAATAATTTTTTTTTAAATGAAGATATACATTTAAAACATTAAAAATTTTAAAAAAATAATATATATATATATATATATATTGATTGTACGAGAAAATAAATTTTTTATGAAATTACAAGTATCTTTTTATATTATACAAATATTTTTAAATTTAATAATATATATATATATAAAAATATATTAAGTGGATGAATATAAAATACGAACAAATTATTATGACTATTTTTTTAAATTATTATCATTATTTTGTGTAAATAATCATATCTTTATTAAAACACATCTATGACTTCACTTTTAATTTTATTCTTTGTTATATTATTTTAAATCATCCTAATGTTAAAACATTCTTATTTCATGATTTTGCGATAACCCACTATTTAGCTATTGCTTGATTTTGTTATTATGAATGAATTTTTTAAAAAAAATTTATTTGAATTTTTATTTTTAACAATAATTTATAAGAATTTAACATTATTTTAGTATTATTTAAAAAATTATTTTTATATTATAATAAAAATTCAATCATAAATTTTTATTTTAAAATTATTTTACTTTATTGTTATTTATGTTATAATATTACTTGACTTATAATTTTCAAATAATATTTCATTTATTATGCTTAATTTTAAAAGTAATATGTTACTTGTATTTTTTATTCTATAATATTAGATTGAATTTTTATAATATTATATGTTTTATTATATTAATTTTAGTAATATTTATTATTTTTATTATTAATAATAAAATTTTATATTTCTATATTAATTTAAAATTGAAATAAGATAGTCAAAATTTTAAAATATTAAAATATTAATTAAATGGTAAAATAAATTATGAATTGTGCAAATAGGATGCGATAAAAATAACAAATATTGTAAATAAATATTATGTAATAAAGACAGTAAAATAAAATAACTATTTGTATTCGTATGCATTGATTTAATTTGAAGTCAAAAGTTATATAAAAGCGAAAAAATGTTAAGGACTTGTTTAAAGGTATATATATATATATATATATATATATATATATATATATATATATATATATATATATATATATATATATATATATATTTGTTTTATACTATACTTTCTAATAAAATATGTTTTAACAAAAATATGATTTAATTAAAATATATTAATAATATTTACTTTATTTAATAATAAATTATCATATCATTAAAAATTATTAATTTTTATAATAATTATATCTATCATAATTATTAATTAATTAGAATATAAAAATTTTTAATACTAGAAATTTATTAAAATAAACTTATAAAATATATGATTAAGATTAATTTATGCATAAATTACAATGGGATATTTACGGAGTTAAATCCACATTCAACTCCCCTAGGATATTTACTGAGTTAAATCCACATTCAACTCCCCTAGGATATTTACGAAATTATATCCATATTCAATTCCCTGCAGAGCCTGGATTTTATTAGAATCTTTTTAGGGCAGGTCAACGTCAACCAAAACTTTAGAATGCAGCCAGCGTAAAGAAATGAAATTGCTTTTCGTGTCCTATTTTATTTTTTTATATAAAAAAAATAAAATTATTTTTATAAATAGATAATTTTTTAAAATATAATTTAAAATTTTATTTTTAATTTTAAAAATATATATTTAAAAAATAAATTGTACAATATTTATTATATCTAAAAGATGTATTTTAAATAATAATTTAAATTTCAAAGAAATGATTGAAATAAATTTTTAGATATATTATTTTAAAATATTGTAAATAAATAAATAAATATATATTTTAAAAAAATAGTTTTATAATGGAATAAATTTTTAAAAAATACATATTTAAAATATATTTTTAAATAAATTTAATTACTTTTTATATAAGTATTTTTGAAAATTTATTAAATTCATTTAAAAAAATATTTTTAAAAACTTATTAAATATTTTTAAAAAAATAAAAATAAAAAATAATGTAAAAAAAGGGTGAAAAAGAAAACAACTCCCTCAAAAGAATTAAGGATTTTCTTCCTTTTGAAAGTACTCGAGGAGACAAAGACCCTTCCACCTCCCACCCCAAAGTCCAAACTGTTTATAAAAGACTACAAGGCTGCACTCTGTTCCCAATCTCTCAATTTCATCTGAAGACCTGACAAGATAAGTAGCCACCGTCGGCAATACTTTGGTTTCGTAATTGTCTTTTTGGCCCAACAGCTTCTTAAAGTTTAAAAAATCATAATTACACTACTTAAATATACAACAATAAATATGATAAAAGAAATAATTATAAAATATAATAAATAACATAATCAAAAATTAAATTATGTAGATTGTAAAATAAAATTATAATATAAATATTATATCTTTTAGAATTTAAAATAAAGGGTGTACTTATAATGAGTTGATTACACTCAAGAAATTAGAGGCCGAAATTTTATGTTAACATTATGGCATATTTCCACAAAATCCTAGTCACTGTTGTTTTATGTTTGGATTGGAAATTTTAAAATATTAGTAATTTTAAAAGAATATAAGTGAGTAGTTTTTAAATAAAAATAAGTAATTATTAAATAATAAAATATAAATAATTATAAATAATAATTTAAGAATAAAATAGTCTAAGAGAATATTTTAGAATTTTTTTAAATATATGTTATTTGAAATTTTTATTTTAAAAAATTTAAATAAAAATATATAATTTTTTATTATTTAAATATATAAAATTTAATGATTTTAAATTATTTCGTTCAATTTAGAAGCTTATTGTTTTTAATTAATAGTATTTATGATTTATTTGTATTAAACCTAATTCATATGTTTTATGTATATTTAAAATAGAAAGTTAGCATATAATTTGCTACCATTTATTATTTGATTAGTTAGTCAGTTAATTAATAAATATAATAAAATAAATAGATATGTTTTATATTACTATAACTAACTTTTAATAATAATTTTTTCTTTTTAATGCACTTTAACTTTGTATCTTTTATTTTTTATTTTTTTATTTCTGATTTTGACTCATTGATTTTATCACTAACAATTTTAAAATAATATTTAAATTTTAATAGAGCATATTATAATTTCTTCAAATTTTTTTATCTTCACAATATCATATTTTACTTTTCAATTCTTATATATATATATTTATTTATAGAAGAGTCCGATCTAATATACATAGATGATATTAATCTTTAAAAAAAACTTTTGAAATAATAAACACAATCTTATTATTTTATTTTAAAAGTTTTTCTTTCAGTCCAAACTTTCAAATAACTTTTTTTTAAAATTATACTATTTAGTTCATCCTCAACCAAGCTAGAGTTTATTTTAGGATTTGTATCACGCAATAAATAAATAGAGTAATTAAGTTAATTAATATAATATATCTTAATGTGTTATATGTTATCATTTTATATGTGACTGTATTCTAATATTTAATATAAAGTAAATAATATTTTATTAATAATTAATTTTAAAATTATATTTTAAAAATATTTTTTATTAAGCTTATGAAAGTGGTTTTACAATCAACGAGAGTCCAGGAGAAACTAAGCTCGTGGGAGAACTTCCATTTAATTTTTAAGTAATTCCTATGCTAATAATTTATAAATGTCTCACATCCTTAACAGTGTGCTGGTGTTGGTTAAATTAGGGAGGACGAAAGTAAAAATTAAATAAAAAAAAACAAATCTTTTAAAAGAAAATGCATACAATATTAAAAAAGATGGTTAAACTAAATAAACTAAGGTATAAGATTGGAATCTTGTTAATTGGTCATAACTGATAGTACTGATTAAGAAATTAATAATAAACATTTATATTAAAAGTGTCCTATAAATTACTGTAAAAATATATTAATAATACTTTTATATAAAAAATTCTTGCTTTAAAATTTTTTATACAATCATACTTGGTACAGTGTAAAAGTAAAATGTAATGGACCCCAAAAAATGACAGTGACCCTAAACCGATTAGGGTGTACTTAGTCTAAATCTGTTTAGGAATGGATGCAAACTTTAGAACGAGACCAGTTAAAAAATAATTGATGAATGATTTTCAAAGATTTCAAAGCAGGATTGTCCTTTTAAAAAAAAAAATTTGACCCATGCAGCCTCCCTGAAGGCTTAAACCGTGTATGTAGATTCCAGATGAGAATCAGTTGAAGGTTGTGTTGTCGTAGATTCTGATATTTCAATGGCAGCGCTTAACATACATTGCCAACCTCACTATTTCTATTTGAATGAAATGACTGAATGAGTAGTCATTGTCGGCAATAATTTGGAGTCGTTTATCTTTTAGCCCAAAAGCATTTTAAAGATTAGAGCAAAGTATAATTATGATTAATTTATGATCTCAGTATTTTATCAATTTGTTGTGGTCCTCAAGCTAGCTTTAATATTGACAGGCCCTACTAGTTAAAGGAACCAAAATCGTTCTGTTAGGTATTTGCACAGTTGGAGAGAACAAAAAACAGGTGGATATAATGGATAATATTATGTGAAAGTTAAAAGATGTTAAAGTAATAATATTGTTAAATGATCGTTTAAAAATGAGATTAGTAGTGGTAGTTTTTCAAAGATGACCTCGTATAACATGTTCAATAGGCAGAGGATATTCATAGGCATTTAATATTTGTCCAAATTAAAAATAGAATTTATATTTTTTTTTATGATTAAATATATTTTTAGTTCCTCTAAAATATTTAAATTTTAATTTTGGTTTTTTAAATTTAAAATCTTTAATTTAGGTTCTTATTTTTTAAAATACATTGATTATAGTTTCTGTATTAATTTAAATTATATTAAATTAAAATATATTAATCATGATTTGAAGATTATTATTAAAATATTTTGTAAATGGTCAAAATTTTATCTAATAATAATTAATCTAACCTAATTTAATATAACTTAAATTAACATTAAGGATTATAATCATGATATTTTAAAAGATAAGAAACCTAAATCAAAGATTTTAAAATTAAGAAACTAAAATCAAAATTTAAATATTTTAGAAGAACTAAAAATATATTTAACCTTTTTTTTACCTATGTTAATATTTTAAAAACATATTTAGACTTGGATCATTAACTACAAAAGAACAACAATTTATTTTCTATTATTATGTTTTCTCGATTGATTTAAGCTACAAAAGAGCAACAATTTATTTTCTATTATTGTGTTTTCTCTTTCATGATTGATTTAAGCTCCAGGAAGTAATTTTTTTTTTTATGAGTATTTTCTCTTGTATCTAACCATCCTCAGATATAATTATTCTTATATTATAATATATTTCTATTAGTTTGTAAATAAAGTATGAGGATTATTATATTACAATTTTAAAAATATAATTTTAGAAATCTTTTTAACAAGTATTTTGTTTATATATATATATATATATATATATATATATATAAAGGAGGGAGTAAATTATTTTAAAAATAATTTTATTTAATAATTTTTATAAAAAAATAAATTCTATCAATTTAACCATTAAATTAATAAATTATATTACATAGATTATTTTTACAAAATTTTATAAAATTTTAAAAATATTTAATATTTTATTAAATTAATTTAAATTAATAAATAATATAAAAAATTATATTATCTATTAATTTTAATTTATTTTTTAAAATATAATTTTTTTTAAAAATTTTATAAAAATATCTATATAATATAATTTAATAATTAGATTAATAAAATTTAATTTTTTATAAAAATTATTTAAAAAAATATTTTTAAATAAAATTATTTCTAGAATAATTTGCTCCCTTATATATATATTATCAATGATTAATAAACATGTATATATATTATCAATGATTAATAAACAGTGATCATGATAATCTTAATTATAAATGGTTATATTTTAATAAAAAAATTAATTTTTATTATAAAAATATATCAAATCACATAATATTTTTTAAATTTATTATAAATGTTCAAAATTAAAATATAAAAATTACATAATATTTTTTAAAATGATATTATAATTTTAATTAGCTTTTAATTATGACTATCTTTATATAGAATATAGTCTAAACTTATTATTTTTATTTTAATATAAAAATAAGTTTTATATATACTACCTTAAAAATTAATATTTTAAAATAATTTGATAAATATTTTTAAATATTATTTTTAAAATAATTTTTGTGAATTAATAATTTTAATCGCATAATAATATATAATTGAATGATAGTGTTTAGATTAAATTTTAAATATAAATAAACCGAAATTTCTCAAAAATAATCCGTTCTAACCTCAGTTCTTATCTTAATGTGAAAAATATATGATATATTTACATTCTTAGATGAGGAACATTTGACTCCTAATTATAAGCTAATTTTAATAATTTAAGATTTGGTAAGTGCTTAGCTTTATATATATATATATATATATATATATATATATATATATATATATATATATATATATATATATATATATATATATATATATATATATATATATATATATATATATATATATATATATATATATTAAGGTATTACATGCAAAATAACATGTTCCTAAATGATTAAAAAAAGTTTTGTTTTCTCATAATAAAATAGTCTTGAATCAATTGGACGTTTTACTAAATAATTTTACTGGTGTTTGGGGTAGAACATGTGCAATTTAGACGCTCAATGGTTACGGACATTATCAGGATGAATTGTTTTAGCTGAATAATTTATAGTCTGTGCTCTTAATTATATAAGTAAATAGTTTTAAAAAAACTAAATTAGTCCTAATCAAATATAAGTCAGATACATGTTTTAATTCAATAAATATCAATTAAATTGGGATCACTTAATAATGTATGTACACTGCATTTTGATAAATATTCATAACAAAACAATATTTTTGTGTTAATATACTTTTAAAGACTTCTAAAAAGAAGATAACTACTTTTGATATCTTTTAAATACTTATGCATATCTTTGCATAATATAAATTAATTAATTTAAAAAATATTAGAATGTGTAAGAAAAATTAGACACCCAATAGAAACCACTTTTTGCATTATTTTTTTTATCAGTGAGCGGTATGTTTAATTTTTTTTTCTTTTGTGTAAAAAATTTCTTCTTCGTTATATCATTTTCAGGAAATGAATGTTCAAGAATTAGAGATATTGCTCTGAAATTCATTATCTCCGATCATTTTTCATCCATATTTTTTAGTTTAACATTTTTTAATTTTATGCAAGAAAAGTATAATCTAATTTCAGCATATTTTGAAAATTAGACTAATTGTTGAGCTTAATGTTGAATATCGAACAATAAAAAAATTTAAAACTTATTTTTTAATTTTGACACATAAATTAAAAATTGTCTAAAATTATCAAATTTTAATTATATTTTATAATATAATAATAATTGTAAAATTTTGATCTTTAATTTAAATTTAGATATTATTAAGAATGATGAAAAATAATCTTATTAAATATTTTTAGAATAAAATAACTTTAAAAAATATTTTTAATATTTGAATGTTGATATCTATATTAATCCTTTTTTAAAAAACAGTTACATCCTTAATAATATATTTGGAATTGCTAATTTTAAAAATTTATTTTATTTTTAAATCATTTTCTTTGTTTAAAAACTTTTAACATATGAATTTATTATTTTAATTTTAAAGTTGTTCGATTAAAATGATTGAAAAAATATGGCATAATTACTATTATCATTTTAAGAATCCACCTCTAGTAAGTTTTAAGTTGAAGCATTTGCAAAATTTGAATATTATATATTATGTTGTGTTTCTATTAATTTTGTGATCTTAATCCAACGTATTTCTGCTTTTATACTCACCATAAGAACAATCTCACAAACTGTGGATCAAATATGTCAAAACTTTAAGCAAACCACAAAAGACTTCAGTTTATCTATAATTTCAATAAAAAAACACACGCACACACACAACATCAAATGCAAATTAAAATTAAAAAAAAAATATAAAGAAAAGAGAGAGAGGAGAAAAGTTGGCCTCAAGCCATACTGGAATAGACACTCTTCGCACTTAATGATACTTTTCCCAAAACCGATCATTATAAAAAATCAATGTCATCCTTGTCATCCATAACCCCTTTAGGGTTAAAAAATAGCTATTTGAAGTGATAAACATTCTTTTATATAATGAAGATTATAATTTTTTTGTAATATTATGTATTGTTAAAATTTATCTTTTTAATTATAGTATTCTAATTGGAACTCTTTTGTAGATAAAATGATTATATTTAAGATTTTTTTTTATGTTTGCAGCCTTGACCGTTCTATTCCACATTATGTAATTATAGTCGAAGGAAAAAAAAAATATGAACATCAACTCTATGTTATTTCCATTATATATTGTTATAGATTTAATTATGATAATCTAGTACTTGACATCCTTTATAGATAAAATGGTTATCTCTAAATATCTTCATAGACATCCTTTTCTGATATTTGTATTGTCAAGTATTTCATTTTATGTAGCTATAATAGGATAAAAACGAAAAAAGGATGTCAACATTAAAATGATTTTCTATTTATATATATATATATATATATATATATATATATATATATATTCGATAATTAATGTAAGTTACATCTATCGGTATACAGTTAATAATTATATAAAATTATTTTCATTGATCTAATAATTAAATTATAACTATAGATGTTAAATGTGAGCAAAGCATACAAAATAATAATTAAATTTAAAGGAAGAAAATCTTTAATATCAAGGGAAACAAAACTATTTTTTGCTGTTTTTTTATAATATAAAAAACTTCTTTAATTATTGTTTTAAAAATTTAAGATAATATTTACTATTTTTTATTATATTCTTAATGTTATACAATATTAATTAACAAAAAGTAAGAACTAATAATAAATTAAAAAATTTTAGATAAATAAACATATTATTTGATTTTTTAATCTTATAAAAATAGTTGTAAACGATAGATGAAAATATACAGAATGAATACAAGACGAATTTCAATATACCAAGGATGGACCGGCTTGAAATCATACTGTATTACTTAAAATTTATTTTTAAATAAAATTACTTTTACAAAATCAAACTTATTAAGTTGATAAAAATATTTATTCGAACACATTTTCTATATAGTGGTGGAATTGACATGCGTTCAGCTAGCTAAACGAAACGCAAAATCAAATAACACAGGGAGCAAGTAGTAAAATACCATTAGATCAATTTTAGATCAACTTTAAAATAAGTAATTGTAATATATATATACGTTGTGAAATTAAAATTGTTAACGTAGAAGAGAAAGTTTTATACATACACACATATATATATATATAAAGGAGTTAGTTTTAACAATTAATGTATATAAAAAATTTGAGACCAACACGCGTGTCTATAAATAAATCTGAAATGAGAACAAACTTATAAAATTCATTACTAATTATAAAAGCATAGTTTAACCCCACAACGCATATAATAATCGCTTATTTGTAAATAACTCCCACTAAAATCATTCTAAGATCTGAATGGAGATAAAAGAAAAGTTTCATTTATTTTCCATTGCTACTTTCAATAATGGTTTGCACATGAACATATAATGCAATATAAAAAGCCTTGTCTTCTTCTCATCTGTGAACTTTAACAAAGGGGAAAAAGTTTTTAAAGTAAATTTATTACTGATACTTAATCTATCTTTTAGTTATTATATTTAATTTATATGTAATTTTGAGTATTTATATTTATTATAATTTTTAATTATATAAATTGGGTTTATTATTTTAAAATTTCATAGCTGATTGACAGAAATATAGTTGAGAAGTGAAATGATATTAATTTGTCTAAATTAAAAAATAAAAATGTGTAAAATATTTTAATAAAAACGTTATTTTTTTTATTTACATGATTATATATATTTTATCTGTAATTTTATACTTAATTATATATCACATTCCTGTTAAATTTATATTAGTTATTATATTAAATTGAAAAGTGAGTAACTTAGTTTGAACAATTGAGCAACTACCAGCACTAACATTACGACAACAATAAAAAATTTATCAAAGGTTAGGATAACTTTTATTAGTATAGACATTGTCTAACAAAATTAAATTGTTAGTATAAATTTTTAATATATTAATAGAGTATATTAATATATTGATGTATTAATTTATTAACAAATAATATATTATATTAATATTTAATTATTGAAAAAATATATTAATATTATATATTAAAAATTATTTTTATTTTATACTTATTAGAAAATTTTATATTAATATAACATATTTTATTTTTAATATAAATATATGATTTCTATATTAACAAAACTTAATCATTATAAAAAAATAATTTTTTTACAAATACTTTTTTGTAGTATAAATCTATCCAAAAATATATTAAATTTTAATAATTATGTTATTTAAATTATCATTAAAATATCTTTTAATAAATAGTTTTTATAAATAAAATTTATTCAAATTTTTTTAATAAAAATTAAAATGGTTACTATTTATCATCTAAAATTATTATTAAAAAATAATTTTTAATAAATTATTGTTTAAAAAATATTTTTATTAATAAAACTAATCCTACATTACAGTAAATAAAAATATTTTTAGTTTAAATATAAAAAATTAAAATTAAAGAAACAAAATCTCACATAAATTAAAATTAAGAAACTCAACATGTAATTAAATACATAAATATATTTGTTTTAGTAAATCAATATTGTGATGTATTTAATCAGATTTATATTTGCATATTAATTTGGCCGAAGGTTGTCTACGACCAACTATTTGTGTGTCACACAAAAATACATTTTTAAAAGTAAATTATAAAAAATATTATTTTAAAATATATTATAAATTGATTAACAAAATAATTTATGGTGGTTTGAAACAAACAAAAAATTAATTTGCTTCCTTAAAACTGACCAGAAAGATACTGCCATAAATTTATTCCAAATGCACTATTTTATAAATCTCTGATGGCACAAAAATGATATAAAATTATTTAAACAGCTAAGCACGTTTTGCAGGTGCTAAAACGCCGTCAGAAATAGAAAAAAAATGTTAAATTGATATTAGTCGTTTGCTTGTTATAAAAGAAGAAAATAGGAAGTATACAAATATTTTTTAAAATTTAAATATATATATATATATATATATATTTGAGAAAATAAAATATTTATAATGAATTTTACCATTTTTAATCTCCGCCAATGGTGAAAATTAGGGATTTTTTAATTGTTAAAATTATCAAATGTTTTAAAAATAAAACTATTATAATTTTTAAAATAAAAATGAATTTTTTAAATATAAAATTTTTAAAATTAATATTATTAATTTATTTATTTATTTTATTATTTTTAAACTATTAATTTTTTGATTTCTTATCATTCAAATATTAATGGTACTCGAGTAAAAATAATATTTTTTCCGGTAAAAAAACGGATGTATATTAATTTATAGATGAAATTATGTAATTTTACACAAAATTCTACTAATTTATATGGAGTGATTTTTAATATATTTATCCTTAATTATATTATATTATTAACGTATGCTTTTTCACTTTATGAAAATGTTATTGATAACAATGAAGGACCACAAAAAGACGATCGTTTTTATTGTTGGTCGAGGGGTCACATCGGCTGCATACTGTACAATAATGCCCTCAGAATGTGACGCAACAGAGATTCGCCTTCGCCTTTTTTTTTATTAAATATTTTGATTGAAACAGCCATGCACATTAGGCTTTGTGTTAAAGAAGAGAACAAATTTGAACAATAATGGACGAAAATAGTTTAACTTGCTTTTGAGATGGAAATCAATTAGGTTATTCATAAAAACTTACAATTTAATTTATATTAAATTTAGACTAGATTAATCTTATTTATTATATAGCTTAAGTTCATTTTTTTTTACAAAACTTTAGTTGATAAAATATTTTAATGTATATTTAAAAAATATATAATAAAAAATAAGATTTTATTAAAAATATAATATTTAATATTATTAATATATTGGAATTAAATTTTAATAAAAATTTATTATATATAAATTTTTATAATATACTTTTAGACACACATTAATAAAATTATTCTTAAAATTAAAACTCAGATTTCGAACCATTCATAAAGTCTTTCAGTCTTAATAGGTAGACTAGGTTAAGTAATAATAAAAATAATAATTGTAATTATTATTCTTATTTTTATTCGTATTATTATATATTTATTTTATTAAAAATTTAAATTCATTAATTAACATATAAAGTTAAGTTTATTAATTTATTTTCATTTTTTGACATATTTAAATAATATTTTAATAAATTAAGCTTAAATAGTAATCAAGTCAAGCTGATACAATTCTAATGTAAAATCTTACAAAATGAAAATAGGTAGTTGATATGATTGAAAAGTAAAATACACATCATTAACAATATGACAAAATCAACTGGTATTTTAATTAATAAAGCATTATATTCTTGTAACATTTTTTATATCACACGTTTTATTAACATATCTTTCTTTATATATATATATATATATATATATATAATAATTATATTTTTTTAAAACTACAATTTCCCAAATACAATTGAATTGTAAAGTAATCATTCAATTTAAGAGAGATATGATACATGTAAATCTTTCTGCAAGTCACATTTGTAAAGAAATCTGGGAAGACTTTTTTGAGACAATTTTACTTTTAAATCCCTTGAATACAAGAAAGGTTACAAAGTAAGAAGAAATATAAGAAATAGAAAATATTGGGATTTACATATTCTTATCATGTGTATAACAAATTGACAACATAGATACAAATAACTCACACAAGATTGTATATATGTTGTTTTGAATTAAATCTTTTTTTAGGCTTTGTGAGGATAAAGACGAATTGGGAGGTCCTTTGCGGGCATGGGTAAGGGATCAACCACAATCTTCTCATCTGGAATCAATTTTTCCCATTTGAACCTCTTCACTAAATTGTGCATGAAAATCAGTATTTCCAATCGAGCATACTCTTTTCCGGGACACATCCTTGGTCCTCCACCAAATGGTACAAAAGTATATGGAGCTGGCCCTTTCCCTTCAAATCTACTTGGATCGAATTTCTCTGGTTCTGGAAAGTAATTCGGATTTTTATGTGTTGAATTTGCACTCCAATACAACTGCATACATAATAAAGGAACAAAATTAGTGGACCATAAAAAAGCCGTGTACTCGTCTTGTACAACTATATGTATAACAAATAACAATCCCATGTAATAATCGCATATCATTGTCATTTAATTCAATAATGCTTCACTACAAATAATGTCACATTTATTAATGGTTAAACATTGGATTAATTAGTTTTTATAAATATAAACTTTGTATAATGAAAATTTAAATATCGATATTGTCAATGTATATTAACAATTTGATACACTACACTAAAAACAATTTTTTATTATAAATTATATATATATATTAATACACTAAATATTAATATAATACATTATATTATTGGTATAAATTTATAATATTTATAGCAATAGCTTACTTTTATTTAATAAAAAACTATATGAACTAAAACAATCATAATGTCTGGTATTTTTAATTAATAAATAATATTTTTAAATAATTCTTATTTTAAAAAAAGAAGAAAAAAAAATTTCCTATTGAAACGAAACACATAAGCTTCAAGCTGTAATTATAGCAAAAGAAAATGAGAAGAGCATAAATGTATGCATGTGATTGTAAAAGATTTTTCTTCTGCTTTTTTATTACCTTCCATCCCTTTGGAATTGAGAAGCCATTAAAAATAAAGTCATTGATGGCTTCCCTGAAACCGCCTTGAAGAGGAGGAGCAATTCTCATTACTTCACGAGCTACATTCCAAGAATATTTCATCATGTTGATGTCATCCCAATTCAACAACTCCCCTGGGGATTTTGATTTTGCAATTTCCATTTGCTCTAAACAAATTGTACAAAAGGAACATAGATAAGTATTATATCATAAATAATCATGGCTTGCAATCATATATATGCATTAAATTTAGGACCACAATCAAAACTGAGCCTCGATCTTGATAAACAAATTCTAGTATTTCTTTGATCTGAATATCTCTCTCTCTTTATATATAATTCTTTATGAAATAATTATTATATTTTATAAACAAAGATTTTAATGCTTTAGTGTTTAAAATTGGATTTTTATATAAAATATTCTTAAACTTCATTTTAATTTAAAATTTTAAACCTAGTTTTGGGTTTGACTTAGTTACTCAGTTTGTATTCAGGCCAAGACAGAAAAATAATTAAAATAACTGGCTCCTGATCATCGAGACATGTGAGGTTCTCAAATATTCAGATCTTAAGGGAATATTAGTAAACCCAGCAATGAGACTTGAGGGACGCAAATATTCTGTACTCGATAATACTTGTTTTCTTCAAGTACTTCAGGTCCTGTTATTTTAATAAAATATTTTCTTTTGCTTTAAAAGAAAATCTGTAATCGAGGTTGAAAAATTCATAATAAACAACGAATGTAAAACGAAATTTTATGTTATTGCAAATAAATAAAATGAAATGTTCATTTCAGGATGAAGTGTCCTAAACGAAAGGTTTCTTGTGGAAGTACATAAAAAATGTTTACTATATATAAAAAAATGAAATTATATTAATAAATAAAAATCATGCTTAACCAGTTGCTTAAAGTGGGATTCTTCCAAATTTTGACTAAAGTAGCACGAAAGAGAATCAAACGACCGCATTAATGATGAGGTCAGCCTTCTTAATTTCTTTCGGTGAGAGTTTGACGTAAGTTACTAAAATCATGAAGATGGACTCATAGACTTAATATTTGACTTTAATGCTAATAAGATATTTATTTTGTATACCATAATAATCTTATGAATGACTTTCTAAATATATTATTGTCATAATTTTTTGTGTGCCTGTAAATAGATATAAAAGTTAAATAAAGAAAGAGGCGAGAATAGGAATCAGAAATAATAGTTAAATTATAAAATTCCATTCTCATCAAGGGAAATAAAAATTAAGTAATAAATATGATGAGAATGTGATTTTTAAAGGCTGGACTGAAATACAGAAATCTCAATTAATAATGACTTGATAATCTTTAAAATAAATGCACCCTCACCGGAAAAGCATATGATGTATAAGAAAGAAAAGGATTAAAGAAATAACAAGAGACTCACCATGGTAGACTCTATCATAAACGTGAGGGAGTTCAGCAAGGTATTTGACTATAAAAGTGCATGCAGCACTAGCAGTGTCATGGCCCCCAATCAGAAGACCAAGAATCTTGTCGGCAATATCAAGTTCATTCATAAATTCTCCGTTCTCACTACACGTCAACAGCATGTGAGATAATATGTCCTGTGTTGGCGATGCTTTCCCTTCAGCTAAATCTACCTTCCTCCTTCTAATTATTTTCAAAAGCTCCTTTCTAATGGTTGTAGCAGCTTTTATTGCTTTGTTAAAAGGTGTTCCGGGAAGATCAATCGGCACAGATATAATTCCAGATGCCAAAAGATTGAAAGGATCAGCGAATTTTGCCACATGATGCACATCCTCTACGCTCATAAACAAACGACACGCCAACAAGAAGGTGTACCTGTAGAGTATATTAAATAATAATTGGTTAACTCATGCACCTTAATTGCACTGTACTTGGACTCACATGTAACAAAAGGTGGCCTTATATCTAATGCATCCTTAATTGAAGATTATATACAAATATGTAGAGATTCATTTTTTGTAAAAGACAATCCACGTCATTGCAATTTCTTTTATTTATAAAAGATAATTATGTTGGAGTTGAAACTGTTTGTATTATGATGTAAAATCAGTTGAGTGTGTATGAACTATATGGTGAAGTTAGCACCGAGTGACTGTGATTGTGATTGTGATTGTGATTGTGATTGGGAAAAGGTCAAAAAATCCATAATATTGGAATTGCGTAATGCAATTTAAAACTTAAAACAATAATTATGGCATTGATGAGGAATGAAATTGATCACCTCTTGGCCAAGGGATAAACGGTGACATCAGTGTTGTTATCCCAAAAGGAAGCAAAGTGCTTCTGAGCTATGGTGTCCATGATACCAACGTAGCGTTGGAGAGCTTCGGGTTTAAGGAACTGAGGCAATAACTTCCTCATCTTTCTAGACTCTTCTTTAGAACTGGTCTGAAGTGAGGTAGGGAACACCTTGTTCACACTCTCAGGCCACCACGCGGTCACAAGCTTGTTCTCATTGGAGAACAAAAACTTGTTGCACGCCGCACCGCAGAAGATCACAGCCGGTTCCCCAAGAATGGAAGTTTTGAACAGTTCCGAGGAGTACCTGAGCATCCGGTCAAAAATGAATTTCTCTGGATGCCCCTTCCATCCTGTGGATAGGAACTCGAGGCTCTCACCGATAACCGGGTAACCTGTTGTTCCCGGTGGGAGGTTGGGGAGCGTGAACGGAGACCTGTGCTTGTAGAAAAGGAAGAAAAGAGAGAGAGATACGAAAGAAACGAAGAGAAGGAGGAGGGAGAGATAGAAATGCTCCATGCTTTTCTTGTGACTCCGAGTTTGTTGCTTAGATACGGTTTATTGTTATTTTGATGTGTATGTTTGAGTGCAAAGAGAGAGAGAGAGAAGGAGGTGCTTCTTATAAGTGTTGAGCTCACACTGTGTGCAATGGTACTTAGCGTGAGCTTTGGGTGCCGCAATTTATAGGCGCAATGTTGGGGGGTACGCGCAATTGCGTGGGTCATGGAATTCAAAAAATGAAAATAAAAGTGACTATGCCAAAGAGTCAAATAATGTAGCTCAAGCTCATCACTTTAGCAATTATTGTGAATACGAGTATAAGCATTTGTGGGAAGAAACACGAGGCTATTTTTGCCGAGTTTCACAAAGTCCAATTAACACATTCATTGCTGCTACCAGTGGGATAATATCAAGAATAAATGTTATTGTAAATTTTAAAATAACTGGAATAGAATAGGAAGAAAAAATAGAAAATATAATATAATGCAAAATATTATATATTAAATATGAATTTAATTTAATTTTAAAAGTTATTATACAAAGGTTAAAAATTATTATTTTAAATTGATTATATTTTTAGTGAATATAACTTTTCATATATACTTATAGTTAGAGTTTGAAATTTGTGAGATTGAATATGCAGGTAGTCTAATCATAGAATTAGACATCTACGGATATTGCAATAATAAATTTAGTATACAATTTAATACAGTATTAAAAATAGATTTAAATTTAAATTAGTTTTAAAAATTAACTTATGCAATAAAAATGATTTTAAAATATGATATATTAAAATAAAATATTATTAAATTATATAATAATTACTATTTTTAAATTTTTTATATATATTTAGAAAAAGAAAATATATAAAAATTGATAAATATAATTAATATTATTAAAATTTTAAAATTTAAATATTTAATTTTTATTTATTTATTATAATTAATAATAAATAAATATAAATATATAAAATTAAAATTAAAATAAACAGATAAATAAAAACAAATATTTTACTTTCATACATAAAAAAAACAAAACAAAACAAAACAGAAGTAGTATTCTGATATCAATGACATTATCTTACCGACTTTTCATTATAATACATGAAATCCCTACCTTCATTCCCGATACTTTAACCTCTACATCCAAGTTTGGTTGTAAGTTAAAAATAGTTAAACCACTACTAGATTGTGAAGATTTCTCTCTGTTCTAACTTTCAATAGGTGGCTGAATTATTGATATTATTTTTTAAAGATATTTTTTTATGTTGATTAGAAATAAAGTTAAAATATATTTTATAAAATTTAAGATAATAATTTTTTAATTAAATTTTATGAATAATTAAGGTTAATTTTTAATATCTTTTCAACCATTTTTCAAAAATATATGGATTAAATATTTTATTTTTTAAATATTTTAAAAAATTGTTAACTTTTAACTTTATAAGGGCTATTTATCTAATTTTTAATTTTAATTTTTTTATAGTTATTTTGCACTAATAAATTAAATATTATTTAATAAAATCAAACCTTAGTAAAGAATTTTAAATTTAAGATATAAAATGCATAATTTATATAATTTTAAAAATTAATTTAAAAATTTACCCATAATCGTTTATTTTAAACTTAATAGTAGGATTTTTCAACTATGATTAATTTATTTTAGAAAATATTCTCATATCTTTACAGGTTGTATACATCTTGTTACATGAAAAAATCAAATAAATAATATACTATAAAAAGAATAAAATAATAAAAATTTATTCAGTTAATTAAAAATAAAAAAGTACATTTTTAAAGAATATAATAAAATATATTCTTAATTAATAACCGAAGATTAATATCTTTCAAGAAATAAAAATTATTGGTATAAAAAAATTTAACAACTTTTTATATATACCATAAAAAATATTAAAAAAAATGCTTAAGTTGAAGAATTTTGTTGTATTTGATTTGCAAATTACACCAAACTTACTTGGTACAAATGTATACGTTTGCGTCCACATGAACAAACAACCAATGTCTATTTATGGAGCATTGCAATGCATTTAACCGAAAGTTAATTTAAATAATATTAGATCGAGAGAAATCTATAATTCATCCTATTTAATAAATAAATAAATAAAATTTGATTTTAAAATTAATTTTTTAAATAAAAAAACTTAAATTTATTAATAAGTTTATTTAACCTATTTAAATATTTATTTATTTGTATATATTATATATTATATTTATTTTAATATATTATATTTATATAACATTAATATATTTACATAATTTGTTAAAAATTAAAATTTTATTTTCTAATCTCAAAAAAAAAATCATATATTTATAAATTTTTAATATTTATTATAAAATTTATATATATTATTTTAATTTTAAAATAAAAATTTTATATTTTTATATATTTATAAATTTATATATACATATATTATATTTTTTTATGTGTTATTATATTTATATATAGTTACTGTTTAATATATATATATATATATATATATATATATATATTAAAATTATATAATTAAGTTTACAAATTTTTTATTTTATTAACATTAAAATTTACATTTTTTTAATCAATTTTTATATAAATTTTAAAAATAAAATTTTATAAACTTAAAATAGATTAAATTTTAATAAAAAAAATAGAAATTTATAATAAACAAGCGCAAACATTAAAATTTTTAAATAGATAAAACTTATAAAAATAACTCGACTTATTTCATTTTGATCCGTACTCAGTAATAATTACTAATCAATCCGTCTCATATAATTAAAATATACAAGTATCTTAATTGCTATATTTAACATTTTAAAATAATTAAGATAGAATTTAACTCCTTTTAAATAAAGAGGTATACTTGCGATGATAAAACAAATTCATCCCTGTTAAAAAATCACTTAATAAGATTTTAACAACTTTATAAATAGTGTTTAAAATATAAAATGAAATGAAATAAAATAAATGTTTTGCATTTTGTATTTGATAACTATAAAATAAAATAGGTCCTAGGTCCCAATTTGTGCTTATTAAATAATAAAACAAAAACCATTTTAAATTATATATATATATATATATTAATATTTAATTGAATTTTAAAATGAAAAAATGGAAACATGTCATTTATGAAAATTATTAATAGTATTTTAAAAAATTATTAATATTTTAATTCATACAAAAATTATTTAAGATATATATAATAAAATAACTTGTTTCCATGAATACCTTTCCATTTAACTTAGATGTTCATGAAATTATTCATCACGCGAACATTCAGCCATATTAGACGATAAAATGAGCAAATAGGAAAAACGTTGAAACCGGCCAAAATAATTGCAACTATCGGTCCAGAAAAGCAATTGGCAACAGAATGAAAAATGATTAACCAGTTGAAAATTTAAAAGTCAGAAAACAATAATGGGGGAATGGAAATTTAAGGGTGGAATAAAAAAAACAAAAGAAAAAAGAGAGGGTGAAATATCCAAAAATCAATTGAAAAATAATGTATACGTAAATCGAATATTTGGAAATTCCTACGTCTAAGAGGGGGGGGGGGGTGTAACACAATGGGAGAGATATGAATCTTGGGTTGATTTTAATCAATAAAATATAGATATAGATTAGTCTTTTTTTTCTATTCATTTTAATTATTTCTTACATTTATGTTTTATTTTTAAGATTCAACAAGTAAATATAAGCATAAGTTTATTTTATTACCTACAATCTTAATTAATAATTTTTTTAATCAACTATTATTACTGTTGCTTATCATAATTTTTAAATGTCAATGAAAACTCTAAATATCCAACATAAAATTGTTTAGAAACAGCTGTATGGAAGGAAGTCAAAACAGAAAATATAATATATAATAAAACATGTAACATGAAAAATATATTTTATAAATAAAAATAAAACATTGATTGAATTCTTAGAATTAAAAAAATAAAACATTTTTAATATTACGTTTTATATATCATTAAAATATATAAATATATATGTTTTATGTATCTATTAAAATAACATATTTTATCCATTAATAAAAATGCATTGTCAAATAATACATAAAATAAATAAGTAACATGTGGTGAAAGATGCATAGCCTGAGGTGATGAGTAACATTTGTAATAATTAATTTCATATATTAAAAAATAAATCATTGATGATAAATAAGTAAAATAAACATTAATTAAAAATAAAATAAAAATTTTTGTTCATAAACTTTAAAATTTTGTCTATTAAAAAGAAAAATATTTGTAATTAAAAATAATATAATTTTAAATTTTATATAATAAAATTTAAACATGTTTAAATAATATTTATAAGATCTTTTAACAAGATTATCAATTAATTCGTAAAATAATATTATCTAAACATATACTAATAATCTTATTATGTTATTTTTAATGTGTAAATGTTAAGAATCATAACAATGTTTATTAAATAAAATGAAATTTTAATATTTTAAACTAAATATATTCTATAATTAAAAATAATGTATAGAGTTTAAATGAGATTACCACATGCAGCGGGCAGACAGAGAGAGAGAGAGACATTAAATAAGGTTAAAGAATTTTTGAAGGGCATTAGCCCAGAGAGAGATCTAAAAAATTTCATGGGAATCGAGGGTTTGTATAATGCAACAGCTTATGCTTCTCTCATCGAATGCTACGCATTTTTTTACAATGCATTTTTATTAATGTATAAAATATATTATTTTATGCGCTTTAATGGTATATAAAACAATATTTAAATGTGTTTTACTCTTCAGTTTTCAATTCCAACAATTTCATGTACTGTTTTGACCTCTGCCACAAAATTGTTTCTAAATAATTCCATTTGGGATATTTATTTTTAAAACAATCTTGTTGGACAAGAAAAGCTACTTATCATTGTCCTTAAAAGTATGTGCTGAGATGTCAAATCAAATAGTAAAAAAGGGTAATTTAAAAAAAGTTAAAATAATGTATTGTAAAAAATTATGAAATTGATATAAGTTGAAAAAGAAAGAGATTAAAGCTACATATGTAACTTCCATGAAAGAAAGAGATCCATGAATCATAACTATAGAGTCGCTGAATTTGAAATCAAAGGATGGGAAAACTCTCGAGTCAAATAAAGGTAAAAGCAGAGAGATATTAATCCCACATTGGTGATATGATGGATGTATCTTGATTATAGAGTCGTGTGATGAATCAGAATCCACTGGAGCTTGAGGAAGATGATGGCATGAAAAGATGTTTTTTCTTCTGTTACAGTGTCCGTTCAACACCAACTTATTTTAGTGCATGCTCCCTATGACCCTTGCATTCCTAAATTGAAATACTTACAATCTACCAATGCATCATTATTTCTTTTCTTGTTTGAGTTCAAATCATTTCTTTTGTTATATAACTTATTCTCTCTAACGTAACCGTATCAAAATAAATATAGCTAAAATATCAATTAAAATTAAATAAATTAATATGTTTGATTCATTAAATAAAATCATGAATATATTGTTTCATAATATAAAAATGGTTAATGAGGTATTTATATTATATCATTTAAAATAAATAAAATTTATTAGCTAAAAACTTAAAAAAATATTAAACATTTATCTATTTTTTATTCTTGTACTTATAAAAGTGTGTTTAAGAATTCCTTCTAGTAACTTAAAAGAAAGATGATATATATATATATATATAATGAAAATAATCAACAAGTTACTAATTTAGACTGCTAAAATGATCGAGATTAATTGATTTGAGTAAAGTAATTATGATATATGGTTAATTGTATATGAATGAAAAATGTATAATTAAGATATAAATTCTATAAATCAATTGTGATTAGAAGGAAAAAAAATATTTGATTTTTAAAAAGTGAAATTATTTTTTTCCAAGCATTTGCGTGAATTCTCTTATTCTCTTTGTAATTATCTTATATGTTGTTGAAAATATTATTTCAATTTGTTTTCTCACCTACAACCTTCATTATTTCCTATATTTCAAACAGATTTTTTATTATTATTTTGTTTATTCTCATTTTATTAACTTTCAGATTTATTAATTTTATTTAAATATAAAAACTTCTATTTTATTTTAAATTAATAATTTATTTTAACTTTCTAATTTTTAAATTAAAAAATACTCAAATAAAATAAATTATTTATATTTATTTATTATAATTTTTAAATTAATTTTAAAAATCAAACCTATTCGATAAAAATAATTTTTAACATTTTTTAAAATATTTTTTACTTATATCTAAAAAAAATTATTAAATACTGTTTTTAATTTTAAAATATTTTTATTATTAAATTTACACAACCCCATTATCATTAAACCATCCCTTTATAATAATAATAATAATAATAATAATAATAATAATAATAATATTTATTATTTTAAAAAAATTTAATTTTTACATAATAAAAATAAAATATATTATTATTTAATACATAATTTTTACATATAATTATATATTTATATTATTTCAAAAGAATCTAATTTTTACATAATAAAAATAAAATATATTATTATTTAATATATAAATTATATTAAATTTATAATATTTTTATATTATAACAATTATATCATTATTATAATTTCATTAACTTATATTATTATTAGTATCATAATAATAATGATAATAAATTTTATTTTTTAAAATTTTATTTTTATTATTTTAAAATTTTAATTATTTATCTATTTTTTACAAATTTATAGATAAATAATATTATTTAATATATAAAATATATTTAATTTATAATATTATAATATAATTTTATGTTATATAAATTTTTATTATATGATATATATTATTTTTTGTAAAATAAATATTTGATAATATAAAATAATAATAATAATATAAAAATTTATTTATCTTATATATTAATTATTAAATAATTTATAAAATATAAAATTATATAACTATATAATATTATTTATATTATAATCATTATCATCATAATTATCATCATAATAATAATGATAATTTATTTTATATTATTTTAAATAATTTTAATATATCTAACTTTTATATATTAAAAATAAATAATATTAATTTATATATAAATTATATTAAATTTATTATTATAATATATTTTTATATTATATAAATATTTATAATATAATATTATAATATATATCATTTTTATGTAAAATAAATATTAAATAATATAAAAATATAATAATAATAATATACATAATTTTTTATCTTAAATATTAATAATCAAATAATATATAAAATATAAATTTGTATAATTATATAATATTTTTATATTATAATCATCATATCACAATCATTATCTTATAAATATTATTTATATTTATATTATTACTATTACTATTACTATTATTGTTATAATTATTGTTATCATAATAATAATATTTAATATATTATTTTTAAATTAAAGTTTATATTATTTTGATATAATTTAATTTTTTAAAATAATATTTATATTTATATATTTTTTAAAATTTATAATAAAATATTATAATAGAATGATTTAATTTATTTTTATAATAACTTTTAAAAATTAAAAATAAAAATTAATTTTAATTTTTAAAACTAAAAACTAAAAATAATTTCAAACAAAACTTAATTAATCTATCTTCCGCTTTTGTTTAACTGATATGTTTAGTTGTAAAAAGAAAATTGCCGCAACTTAACACTACCATCATAAATATTATGTTGTCACTTTAATAACATGCTGGATTAAGTCACTTAAAAACTTATGCAGTGCTCTCATGAATGTCAATAGCTTACGTCTCTACATTGCCTTATTTAATGAATATATTATTGCATTATTTAATGAATATATTATTTTGAGGAAAGCGAAAACAGAAAATAAAATGTGTTATGTCATATTTGATACAAATGTTATAAATTGTCCATCAAGTTTTGTGGAAGACTTATGGGCTTAATCAAAAAAAGAAGTAAGTCAATATCATTGGAATAAATTCATTGCTTCATTATCAATACAATGAAATTCTGAATCTTCTTCACTCGTGGACACCAAGTCAAAGGCCGAACAAACCACGCATCATTTTTTCCCCCTTTACCTTGCCATCACGATTGATCGAAGCACTCGCGCAACACACTAATTCCTCTTTTGACAAACGCTGGCTCTAGAACGCCACGACAAATGAAGAGGTAGAAGCGTATATATTGCATGTTTTTTTGTTCTGGACCAAAGAGTAGAGAAGAAGAACGCGACAAATAAAACAACCACATTTTTTGAATAAGTAAAAACAAGTACATTTTGTTTATCATTAACCCAGCGTGTGTTTTAAGTTTATGGAACTTATTTCTTAAGAAAGGCCAATTTTCAAAGTATATGTTTTACTTATATACTTTTAAAATCATCTACGTATTGAGAAGGCCAATTTTGGTAGTGATCCAATATGTCTATTGCCCTATATATAAACTGTAATGCATGTGAACCTTGCAGTTCCACGATATTTATGGGGTTGACACGGATGTTGGAAGCAAACAAAACAATTTTGAGTTAGTCACAAATTGAATTAATATTGCATTATATATACATGTGGGAGGAATTAGTAGGTACCCAAATACATTGACCTTTAATTTAAGCAATATTTGCCTACGGGCAAAAATTAGAATGTTTGTTTGCACGTATAATGTAAATTCTGTTAGAAAATCAATTTCCAAAATGGAAATAACACCACTTAAAAACACGTTTAATGGTAGTAAACTTTTTTCAAAGCAACAAAACATTGATTATGTACTCTTTCACAGACAGATAATAATAATAATATGTAACTAATAAGCATATCCTTGCAAGCATACACACACGGGCTGTGTTAACATAATTATATAGATTGGAACTATAATAAAATGTTCTAACTAAGTAGATCAAATCATGATCTGATATATTTGTTGAAAAAGCATACTCTATTGCAACCAGCCTATGTAGTATAAGCTCTGTATTCATTTTGAAAGGGCTCGCTATGACATTTTAAAATTTTGTTTATTCGTCAAAGTCATTTGTGAAACTATGAACGACTTTGTTATTTTCTACTGGTTCTCAATATAGGAAGAGGAGGAAATATCAATATTTAATCACACAAGAAACGAACAACTCCTCTAATTTACTCAATATGGCTCAAGTTAGTAATAACAATATATCTGAAAACAATTAGTTAATTGGATAGTTAATAATATATATATAAAATGAAGAAGTTAGATGTACTATAATATTAATTCATTATTGCGTCCACGTCTTCTATTTCGTATGTGTTTGTAACCTACCTACCTAACTAAACTCATCTTTGTAAGTATATATGATGTCTCATTAACGAATATAATAAGATGATTTTTCCACTCACTAAAACATTGTTATAAATTAACGATTAGACATTGGTTTTGTTTTCATTGTAATCTTTATCCAATAAAATATTATTAATACAGATATTACGGGTAATTATTTATCGTACATTAATTAATATATAACAAGAAGAAATTGATATCTATTACATTATATTATATTTAATATAATATTTTATTAGAATAAATTTACAATATTTATATTATTAATTTTATTTTTTCTGAAAAAAATTTATCTTGATAAAATATAATTCTAATATCTAACATATATTTTAGTAACATATTATTAAAAAATAGATTTTTAAATAAATATATTGTAACGGTAGTATAAATTGATATATTAAATTTTAATTATTATATTATTTAAATTGTAGCTAAAATATATACTAACAAATATTTTTTAAAAATATAATAAAAATTAAAATTATCATTATTTATTTATTTTTAAAAATATAAAAAAAATTAATGACATATGATGTTTTGTTGCAAGGACAGATTGTAACTTAGTACTACTTTATTGAGTATGCAATAATTAGCTCACATATCAATTATGCTATTACGTGAATGTAGAACACGTGCATAAAAAATATCGTCAATAATTGCCAACTTGAAAACATTTTTAGGGACCATTTACGTACCTTTATGAATTTTGAAAAGTAAATTTGTATATTGTATACGTGTGAATAATTCACGAATTACACTATGATCGACAATATATGATTGAGATCTCATCGATCGACAAGAAAAGAAGTGCATTTTCAACAAGTGACTAGGAAGTAATGAACTTCCCCCCCCCCCCCCCCCCCCTTGTTTATGACAACTTTAGTAGTCCTATTTGATTTTGGGAGAACAAATTTGGCATTTATATATATATATAATACGATGAGAATTATCTATTAGATGTTTAATGAATTAAACTGTGTTGTCTTTTCGTAGATATATGTAAAAAAGCTGAACATACCTATTATTGCTTCGCCAATAAAACTAATGAAAATAATAATAAAATTATATTCATAATAAATAAACCAATTATTTTAATTTTTTATTTAAAAGGAACCTTAAATTATTAGGTTAAATATTTGCATGCACGTATATATAATTTGAAAATTTTCAATAAATCTGTACAATTTTTTAAAAAAATGAAAAAAAATATAAAATATAATATATTTAATATGCTGGAAAGATATATGAAAAGTATTATATAAATTTTTTACATTATTCTTTTGTCTTTTCTTTCATTTCATTAATTTTATTTTATACTATTTTTCTCCTTTTACCTTGCTTTTTATTTGTAAAAAAAAATATACAAAACAAATTATCATTTATTCTTCACATACACATTTATCTAATCCTTCAGCAACATGTACAGCAATCACAAATAAACTAATTCTCTCAATAATCAAATCACACATGCTATGATCACAAAACTTCACTTCCCAACCTTGACTCACATTTTTCAACTCGAAGAAAAACAATTAATATATAGACATATAGTAACTATTCCTCAATTTGAAAATACAATGTTGGAAGTGTCCAAATTAGTTTTGATATATAATTTTTAAATTGTAAAGTGATTAATCTTCACACACACACACATATATATATATATATATATATATTTGAAATCTATTTTGATAATTTTTTAACTTCAAAATAATTAATATTTAACCGAAAGTTGAAAAATACCTTTTATATATTTACAGAGGAGAGAGAGAGAAACATCTCTCAATTCTACTCCAAACCCCACATTCCTTGCCATGTGCCAAGTAAATTTTCCTTTCAAGTGCTATCAGCTCATAAGTTAGAGTCATCTAAAATTCAAAATGAGATCAGCATCCTCAACATTGCTATTATTCCTGTTTCTTTTATAACTGAGTTAAAATCACCTACATTAGTATATGGATGAGAACAAGTCAGATTGCACACATTCGATATTGTTACCTACCCATACCATTTGGCCAAAAATGTCTTCCAGCACTTAGAATCCATCAATTGGTGCATGTTTCTAAATTTTTTTTTTAATAATTGCTTATCTTTAAAAAATCACAAAGCTAAAAAAGATAAATAATTATTTTTTCAAAATAAACTAAATAAAACATGCACTTCATTTATTTGGCATGTAAAAGAATATACCTTTGACGTTTCAAAACTCATATCACTTTGATGGATACTGGATTTAGAGACACAGCACCAAACGCCTCAAAATCCAATTTCATCACCACTCACCACGCTTTGTTAATAACCGAGTTCCATTTTTACTTATTGAGATCATAACTTTCTATAGCAAATACAGAAATGATTCTCAGTATTTTTTTGTTAAAAAGTTTTTTTTATATTTAAAGTCTACAAAATTTATAAATCTACTTAAAAGTTTACATTCTAAAAAAGTTAATAAATAGATTTAAAAATTTGTATAAATAATTGATTAAAACATTTACAAACTTAAAATTTATAAGATAAAAAGATGATTAAATAAATTTTAAAAAATATATATATTAATATTATATAAATAAAATATATTAAAATAAATATTATATAAATATAATATATTAAAATAAATATAAATATAAATATAATTAAATTTTTGAATAGATTAAATAAATTTTTTATAAACCTAAACTTTACTTATTTATAAAAAAATCTTTTTAAAAATTTATTTATTTATTAAATAAGTCATACCAAATTAATCTTTAATCAAATTGAATCATAATCATATCGAACTCGAACCACATTGTTCACCTCTACCTACTTTTATCATGCTACATTTCGATATAAGTTATTTAATCCTTTTATATATATATATATATATATATCAAATGGCATGCATACAATGAACAAGTAAATGGGGTTGTGGTCCTTGTGGATGTATATGCGTCTCAAACGTCTTAGCAAATGTGACATAAAGGGATTCATATAATCCAGAATTAGAAAATAAGTTAAAACCCAGGACTAGTCAACTCATACAGTGACTATGGATATACATTATGGTTTAGCAGGGTATACATTGTGGTTTAGCAGCTGGCGGTTGATTTTTTGTCTCTTCTTTTACTTTATGCATTCTTTTTTATTTTTTATAAAATTAAATATAAAAATTAATTAATTTTTTAAATAAATTTAATAAATTTTAAAAAATATTTATTCAAAAAATAATTAAATTTTTTTAAAATACATATTTTTAAAAATTTATAATTCACTTCAATTATTTTTTAAAACCAGATATCTTTTTTATTTTGAATATAACTTTTTGAATTTAATAAATATTATATCGTTAGATTTATTTTAAAAAAAATTAATTTTTTAAATTTACATCTTCAAAGTTACATATTTACAGAGATATACTGAAAATAAAATAGGAAATACATTTTTGAAATCTAAAATAGTTTTGCACCTTCATTTTATTTTATGTATCCCTTTTACGTAAAAAGATAAAATTATTTATATAAATATATAATTTTTAAAAATATAAATTTTTTTAAAAAATATATATCAAAATAGTATTTATTAAATTTAAAAAAATATATTTAAAATAAAAATATAAATTGTTGGATATTTATTTTAAAAAATAAAATAAAATTAACTTTAGATAAAATACTATAAAAAATGAATGTAAATATATGTTTTGAAAAGATAATTTTACAATACGATAAAGTTTTATAAACATGTATTTAAATTTTTTTTAAACGAATTTATTTATTTTTTGGATAAATATTTTTAAAAATTTATTAAATTTATTTAAAAAATATTTTAAAATTTTTATTAAATTTAGATAAAATAAAATAAAATAAAAAAATTAATATTTAATTTTATAAAAAATAAAAAGAATGGATGAAAAAACAAGTCGTACAAAAAGCAACTTCTTTAGCACTTTTTTTTTTGAACGGGGCAAAAAGGCCGGCCCATAACCATTATAATGTAAAAGATACTGATATTTAAATTTATTCAACCTAGAAAGTGATCAATTTTAGTCGGGAGAATTGCTTTTTGCACCCCGTTTTTTCTTTTCGCACCTCTTCACTTTTTGTAATTTTTTTTTTCAATTATACCCTTTAATAAATATATTCTGTAAATTAATTTGCGAAATATAAATATTTTATCTTCTGTAAACTAATTTGCAGAATATATTTTTACATTCCGTAAACTAATTTGCAGAATGTAAATTTTTAGGGTTTAGGGTTTACATTCCGTAAACCCTAAATTATTACATTCCGCAAATTAATTTACGAAATATAAAAATATACATTCCGTAAATTAGTTTACGGAATGTAAAAAATACATTCCGTAAACTAGTTTACGGAATGTATATTAAAAAATATAAAAAATAAAATGAAAATATCTAAATAATCAAAAAAAAAATAAATAAAAGGTGTAAAAAGAAAAAATGAAGGTGCCAAAAGTAAAGCCATTTTAATCGACTAGAAAGAAAAGTTAGAGGTCACGATCTCACTGATGAAAAATGCAGAAGGAACAACTTTTTACACAGCTGTAATCCGATTCACATGCAAACCGGAAGCTGTTAGAGATATAATCATTATCATACATTTATTTATATGATATTAAATTTATTTTTTTTATTTTAAAAAATTATTCATAATTAAATAAAAGATATAAATAAATTATTTATATATTATTAGATCTATTTTATTTTATTTTATTTTAAAAAATTATTTACTATTAAATAAAAAATATAAATAAATAGATAATATTATTTAAAAAAAAGAAAAGAGATTGAAAGTGGAAGACTTATTCTTTACTGATATGCCAAAAACAGAAGAGGGAAAGAGATTGACAGTGGACGACCCGTTCTTCTCACGCCACATATTCTATCTTTCAGTTAAAAAGTAGTTGCATTCTAAGACGAATTTGGAAAATCCGTATGCTTGACGGTTTCTTTGACTATAACGTGTTAAAATATTTTAGTTAGTTGAAAAATCAATTTACTGGTTGAAAATTTGTTACAATATTTTAATTTTGTACCTAAAATTTAATTTAATATGTTAGGATTTTGAAATAACAACTAACTTTTTTAAAAAATATTCCTAATTTTTATATTTTTCAACTTTTAGTTAAAATATTTTCTATTTTTATATATTGTTATAATTGGATTATTTATTTATATATTTATTTTTATTATTTTAATATTATTTTATTTTTTATTATAATATTATTATTAATTTAATATATTTTATAGTATTATAAAATTATATAATTTAAATTATTATTTTTATATTATTTATTTTAATTATTATATTATTCATTTTATTTTATCAAATAAAGTATTAAACTGTTTGATAAAAAAATTAAAAATATAAAAATTATTATTATTTAAATTTTATTTATGTGAAAATTAAAAATAAATATTTTTTATTTAAAAAATAAAATTTATTTTATTAAATTTTAACATTTTTTATAAATAATAAATATATCGTATTTATAAAGTTTTAATCTATTATTAATTATATTTTTATTTATTATTTTATCAAATATTTTAAATTTAATTATTAGTTTATTAATTTTAAATTTTTATATAGTTTGTTAGCTTCTCATTTTTAATTTTCCCCTTTCCGGAACTTTCATCAAATATAATCTATGATTGAAATCATAGAAAATCATGTATTTTTAGTATTATTAGTTGGTTGTTTCCAACTTTTAAATATATCTTATTAAAATTCTTATATGATCCTTTATGCTCAGCCATATACATGTAATATGTAATTTGGGAAATTGGAACAACAGTATTTTAGACAAAATACGTAAATATAATATACAATATACTCGGATGCTTTTATTGATTTAGCATAAATTATATACGTAATATTAACTCAAAAAATGACTGTTTTTTAACTTTTAAATTATGTGAAATTATCACTTGTTAAAATTTATATTGTAAGCTTGCAACGAATGCTTCATCTTTCTTTCTGAAATGCATTTTTTTCTTATAAAAATATATAATTTAATCTTTTTTAAATATACATATGAATCTTCTGAAATATCACAATTTCTTTTAACAGTAATTAATACATAATTTATAATTTTTTATCGCCACAAAAAAATGGTCTTTAAAGTTGTTAAAGAATTTTCTTAAATTCCTATATTACCATTTAAAGAACCAACAGCTGTCTTAAACAAATTGACATCATTTTCAGGAAATGTTACAAATTTTCTATTAATGTCTATAAAATTTGTATTCAATTTTATTATTTAATAATAAAAATAATATAATTTTAGTATTTTTATATATAATTTAAGAAATAAATTCAAAAATTATTATAAGGGTTAGGGGAGTACTTAAGAAACTTTATAAAAAGAACTTATAAATTTTATAATTTCATTCTAATTTATTTCAATAAATTTATTATTACAATTTATTAAAACAAATTTTTAATAGATTTTCATAAGTATCATGATCAAACTTCACAATATAACTTACGAAAAATAAAATTTGTACCACCATACAGTTTAATATATTCGGCTCCGTCCAATTTTTTTACTTTTTCAGCAATCTTAACCATTACAAAAAAAAAAAAAACAGACGTAACCGAACATGAGTCGCTTAATTATTTTTTTTTCATAACTGATTATCTTTTATTTTTCGGGCCTTATTAACCTTCCTTCCTTATTTGACTTTACTTTATTTTTTTTTTATTTTGGGCAAGACAATTTTGTGTTTTTGTTAGTAATTTGAAATACCACCCAGCAAAGTATTCTATTCAACTAAGATAAATTAAAAGTTAAGTGAAATTATAATGTAATATTTCTATGGTTTTTCTTTGTAATACTTTTTTGAAACACATGACCATTGATCAATCAGGTACAAGGAAGTACATGGGCTCTCTAATTTTACTTATAAATAACTAAATTAATTATTTTTAAAATAAAAATAGATAATTTTTAAAATTGATAGTATAAATAAAAATATTAATACTTTCATTATTCCTAGTCAATTTTTTAATTAACTCTAATAATAAAGAGTTTATTTTTTTGTATATTTTTATTTTTTCTATAAATTCTCTTACGATATTATAAAGTAAGCATTAAATAAAATATTTTTATTATCTTAAAAATATAAAAAAATATATTAAATACTTAATTTATTTAACAATCAGAATAATTATAGAAATAAAAATAGAAACATTTATTATTATTAAATAATAAAACCATAAATTTTGTTATATTTTTCTATAAATTTTTATATACTCTTTTACTGTTTCATAAAAATTAATAAATAAAAAATTTATTATCCTAAAAATATAAAAATTATTTAACATTTTTCATTTAATAAGTAGAAGAAATTGTAAAAATAAAGATAAAATAAAAATCTTTAAAATTTCTATTGGAAGGAGTTAAACCAGTAGCACCAGGATAAATACTTTTTCTACCACTTGAAGTGTTGCACATTTCCAGATCGTTAAAGAGAGGCAAGAAAAGGAACAGGGAAAAAGAAAGGCAGTGACAGATGAACTCTGAACTCATTCCACCACTATTGTCTACAGAAACACAAAGGAATCAAGAACACGTGAGCTGTCCCAAAAAAAAAAAAGAATAAAGAGAGAGAGAGAGAAAGACGTAGAGATGTCAAAACTTAGATGGTCAGTGGCATACACGGCACTTTATTTTAGCAGATACACTATATGCTTCACATTAATTTATTTCAGCAGATACACCATATGCTTCACATTAATTATTAATCCACCGCAAACGTTAGTTGAAAATACTCAAAAGTCAAAGAGGAGGAGGATCTTGCAAACAATCTAATATTATCTTTACTTTTTATTTAAGTTCACTTTAATTTTAATTTTTATAACTTTAAGCTCTTATTTTATAATTTTTCTAAAAAATTTTATGTACATAAGTTAGTTATTAAATTTTATCTATTTATTTGCTTATATTTAATTTTTTAGAGAATTTTTTTATTTTTAAAATTATTAATTTTTCTATTTTAATTTTTAAGTATTTTAACTTTATTTATATATTATTTATACTGAGAAAAGGATAAAAATATAATTAAATTAATATCAACTATACTAATATCATAATAAATTGATGACGTATAAATCGATGTTAAAATATTAATGTCATAATTTACGCTTCAGCTCTTATATATTATAAATAAATAGGCTAAAACACTTTTTATTTCACACATGAGCATCGAGATATAATACAATATAATACAAGAAGTCAAATCTTAAGTACGACTGGTTTAACATAGAATAGTTTTAAAATACATTATACATTAAATTTACAATATTTGAATAAATTAAAAGTAATATTTTTTAGTTTGATAGTAGTAACTTTATAAAAAAATAATAATAATTTACCAATATCAACATGTGATTACCAACCCAGTCATCTGGTCCATGGTGCGCAACGCAAAATGGAGACAAAAGCAAAAGTTAAAAAGATATAAAGAAAAAAAAATAAATCAAAGGCTGCTTTCTGTTTAAAGGCTGTGATCAGGTGGAAATACTATTATGTATTCACAGCCTTAACTTTTATGGTAACTGAACAAGGAAGATGAATGAATAAAATTACGACTTAACTGAAAAAGAAGACTAATGAATAATGCTAGAATTTTTTGCGTCAGCGACTGATTCTAACAATGCAAGCGTTTTTTCAACAATCAGAATAAAATTTAAAAAAAAATGAGAAAAACGTTTCTTTGTTGAAAGAAAGCAGAGAAATTTCTTAACAGTGGTGGCGGAGTATCACCGTCCACTGCTTAATCAGAAAACGAGCGCAAGGATGACACGCACAAATCCAAAAATGGTAAAAAAAAAAAAAGTCAGAAAACGAAATGAACCAATAATGCACCACTTAACAGTGGACAGTGCAAGAGAATTTAGAAAAATTTTAATCAGAAGCAAAGTATTAATTTGAGGTGCACGCATGAATGCATAATACATAAACAACACACAAAATTTTCACGTCTTTCTTCTTGGTTGAGATATTTTTTTCCACATGTCTTGATTACACAAACGTGAGAATTATGGGCTTTCGACCTTTAACGAATTAGAGAGTACTAGCTGCATCAATATGAATCATGAACAGAAATAAAGATTTTTTAATAGGCAAAGATGTATAATAATTTATTATTGTGAGATGACCAGAAATAAAGTGTCGTGGGATATATTGTATGGACCCGTACAATTCCTTTATATCTGCCGAAATTTAAATTTAACAATTAAAAATTTTAAAATAAATAAATAAAAATTTTAGAATTTACACTTCATTACATGAAAATCGAAGAGTTTTCCAATCAAAAGCTACGTTAAGTAATGATTGAATCGGATAGTTCAGGAACTATGTATCTGCTGAGAAGAGAATGTCCTAAAATCCCACCATGAGTTCCAACTAGTTACTCGCAGTTTGGTTTAACAAGTAAAAGAAATAATTTTAATAAGATAAATTTTAAATTATTAAATATTTTTAAAAAATATTATAAATAATTTACATTATACATTTTTATTAATTATAACGGTTTTATATTAGAAAATGTAAAAAATTGATTCCATATCTATAACACAAATATGCTCTTAGTCATAGGCCACTCTGGGGGAGTCATGTCATGTGCATGGTGACCAAACTTCATAGCTGACTCATTAGCTAAACATGCTAAGGCTGCTGTGTTTTTCAGTTTCCTCTCTCCTCTTAAAGTTGCTAAAGTCTCCTCCTTTATGGATACCCATCCATTTAGGAAAGGTCAAACATTACATGTTCATTTCAAAAGTTGTCATGTGTATTGCATGTTAGATTGGATAGTCACTTCAACACATTATTTTTATGCAAAACTACATTTTGTTATGAATTGTACTAGGTTGCTTTTCATCGTAATTTAATTTCCATATTGCCATGTTAAATGTTTGTGTGTTGTGCACTGTTAGGTGAATAATATAAAAATTTTTTCCTTAACATTGAGTAAATGAACGTCTTCAATGTTTAAAATTTTAACACATGATAGTTTCAGTAAATAGAATTAGAATTTTAATATTAAGTATTATTATTGTATAAAGATAAAGGTATCTGGATAGTAAATTCTAAACTCTAAATCCTAAAAATAATAGATATTTACACTGTAAATTTTTACGATTCTAAAAATATGTAAAGATAACACATTTCTAAAGTTTATTTTATAATTATTAAAAAATAAAAATATTTAATTAATTTTTTAAATTAATTTTTTTAAATCCATATATATACAAAATTTAAAATAATATATAACTACATTGCAAATTTTTAAAATTATAAAATTATGAAAAAGTAAAATACATCTCACATATAAATGTAAGGTTAAGATATATAATTTATTTTATAATTAACAAATAATAAAATATTTAACTAATTTTTAAAATTAAAACAAAAGTTATTAATATATGAAAATAGTTTAAAACAATAGATGGATATTATAAATTTTTACAATTCTAAAAATATATAAAGATACAGTATATTATATATAAATTTAAGATTTGTTGTATAAGTTCTGAAGTTTATTTTATAATTATCAAATAATAAAAAATTAAATTAATTTTTTAAATTAAAAAATTTTAAATTTATGTATACATATAATTTAGGACAAATAAATATTACAGTTAAATTCATATAATTCTTTAAATACGATAAAATAAACTAATATATACATATGTATAAAGTTTATTGTGTGATATTTAAAAATAAAATATTTATTTAAAGTATTTAAAATTTTTATATTTAATAACATTGATTAAATAAAAAAACATATATTTAAACTTTGAATTAATATTTCTTTATAAAATTTGAATATGAACAAATCTATGATCAAGTGAAAATTATCAGAAAATATTAAAAAATAGATTAAAATATCATAAATATACATATCTAATGTCTATATTTTATAGATTATTTAATTAATTTTTAATGTAAGAAAAATATTTTAATTTTTAACAAATAATTTATTATCTAATTTTTTGTATTTATTATCATTTTATTAAACTTTTTTTTTTGAATAAAATTAGATAATAATAAATTTAATATTATATTAAAAGTTAAATTTAAATTTAATTCAACCTTAAAATTTAATGTATAAAATAAGGATATCCTCAAATTATATATATATTTATTAATTATATTTCATGTAAATTTGTAACAATATTCCTAATTAAAAGTGACACATATTAACTTCTCATATTGAGTATAATGAATGTATCCAGCATGTGTGGTATTCTATTTGGTGTTGTGGTTGGTTAGGCGTGACTAATGCTATGTACCTATAGTTATATTACACACTTCTATCCAAAGTGTTAAAAATAATCCAAACTAGTAGTTTAATTTTTGTTAACATTTTTAGTAAATTATTTTTAATTTAGACTTAATTTGGTAAAAAAAAAAACACATAGTTATATCACATTCTTGTATCCAAAGTGCTAAAAAAATCCAAACTAGTAGTTTACTTTTTGTTAATATTTTTTAATAAATTATTTTTAATTTTAGACTTAGTTTAGTAAAAAAAAAAATTCTACGCAAACCTTATCCACATTTTATAATGTGTTGGTTGAATAATTTAATTAAGTACTTATTTAATAAATTTTGATTATATGGTAGTATATCTAATAAATTTGATTGTAAAGTTATTAAATAATTTTAAAATTTTATTTTAATAAATTTTACTAAAAATTTATGAAACTTGGCTTGTTCCCATCTCGTATTAATATGAGTAAAGTAAGGATAAAATTTCCTACTTTGATGGTTAACAAATTCTGATTTCCACTTATCTCCTCGAAGTAAGATATATATAAGTCTTTGTATTTGTTAATTAAATTTATTCTTTGTTTTAGATTGGAATACCATTCTCCCATTCTAAAAATTATTATTATATATTTTAAAAATCATCATATTCCTAAATGGTGACACTATAATAACATAATTAATCTTTTAGTTAATAGTACGCTACACTGTGTTTGATATTAGTGAAGAGTGTTTATTAACAAATATATTTTTATTTCATTTTTTTAATTTTTTAAATGTATCCATTCAATGTATATTTATAATTTTTTGTTACTAAATAATGAAAAAAATGGATGAAAAAAATAAAAATTTAGAATAAAATATTTTTATTAACAATTCTTATCTATATATTATCATGTTTTTGACTCTTTAATAAAAATTTAACTTATAAAAAAAAAAGAATTTGCATAAAAAAAAAATAAAGTGAGATTCCCCAACTTTTTATTATCTCATACAGAGTATAAAAAAGGTGTATCTTTCTTTATCTTATTCCATTAGCACCCTTGCTTTGTAGTGCTCAACCATTCAAACCCGGTGAGCATGGAATTCAGCGTTCTAACTCTTATATTGTTCAATATTGTTTTTTTTCTCATTTATTCTTCACATTTTCTGATTAATATTTCTTACTAAAATGTGAAGATTAATATTTCTTACTAAACACAATAAATTTCTTACAGGGTCAAATAATTAATCCCTTAAATTTTATCAAAAATATTAGTGTAACATCTCCTAAATTTTTTATAACTTTTTTATTAAATATTACTATTTAATAATTTTTATTATCTTATAAAAAATTTATTGAAAATTAAAAGATAAAAAAATATAACATATATTGTACAAAATTATTTACATAGATTTAACTCGTTCTAAATATAGATAAGTTAAAATGTTATCATTAAATAAAAAAATAAATGATGAAATATTATTAAAAAAATCAATGATTATAATAATATTTTACTTGTTTAAACTTCTATTTATCCATATGATAATTTTATTTAAATTTAAAATATAAAAATAACTGTTCATAATAAAAAAATATTTATTTTAATGATAATTTGAAAAGAAAAATAATAGTAATTTTAATATTTATCATATTTTTTTATAAATATATATATTTATAAAAAAATTATTAGTCAAAAATTATAATAAAAGTTCAAATTGTATAATTGATATAATTGAATATATATATTTATCAATTTAATATATTTTTATTAATTTATAAAAATGTAAAAAATAATTATTGTAAAAAGTAATTTTTTTTTGTAATGACCTATATTTATAGAGTGTAAGGCTTCTTTTTTATTTTCCTTTTCTTATTAATATCTACATCAATGTTGAGGTGAAAACGATTCATGTTACAAGCTTACTTAGAAACAACATCATATATACAAGATATAGTAAAGAGTGATGGAAATATTTTATTTAAATAATTTTTTTAAAAAAATAGTAAATACATAGTGCATGGACCAAATTCAAGATCATAGTAGATATAATAGATAAAAATAAATTATTTCACAATTCTTTCCTAAGTTTCTATAATAATAAACTTAAGATTAAGTTAAAATCTAATGTATCTCATACAACGTTAAGTTTCACTAATTTAAAATTGGTAATCCCTATTAGATGCATAATGTATGTGAACCTAAACTATCACCACTTTATTAAAATAATATAAGGTATCAAGATTCAATTTCCAATAATAGTATTTCTTTTACAATACTAACATCATCATTAATTTACAACCTTTATAAAAACAATAAAATTGTTTAACTGATAATAATATTCTTTAAGATCTCGTAACAATTCTAGATTATTGGAAAGATTAAACCTAACTTAAGTACTTCCTATGTTTAAAAATTCTCTTTATAATGAATTTTGGTTTACTTTAATCATGAATTGATGCTCAAATTTTTTAGTTTCCTTTCACGAAAGAACTTACAAATTATTTTCACCTTAACAATTTAAAAAAAAAGATTTTTATACTTATGATACATGAAAACTAATCAATATAATTCTCACTTCCATGCTTATCTCATATAAAAGTCTTGCCTTTTTTTAAAACTCAAAACTTAACCGTTCTCTTCCACTTCTCACGTATATGTTTAATTCAAAAGTATTAGAAATTTTAGATATAATTTTATACATCAAATAAGGTTTTTCACAATTATTCATCCATACATTTCATCTAATATCGATATATCATTATCAATACTATAGACTTATAGTCTTTTCAGTATAAGCATATAAAATCTCCACTCACCAAATAAGTTGCACAACCATGATAACATGTTGATGCATGATTGAGAAGGTTTTTAGTACATCTGTATAATCTTACTTTTACATACTTATTGTAAATTTTTTTGGCAACTGGATTCTTCATCCTTGTATGTCTGTATTGAATTTTGATATATCTATATTTTTTTTCCTACCCTTGCATGCTTATATCATTTTTTATTTTGTTTATTTAGCATGATTGTGCTAAATTTCTGTGTAGTTATGCTTAGCAAAAAATAAAATAAAATTAAGAACTTTAACTATGACACAACCATGTTAAAATCTAGTACAACCATACTCAAACATGAGCTTGTAAGATTGGTAAATTTCTGTCTAGACACAACTTTACTTAACTTTAACATGATTATACTTGATAATATAAAAATAAAATAACATATTTAAGAGTATCTAAATATTTTCATTAGCTTTCAAATTAAAAAAAACATCAAAATATATCTATAATTAAATTTAAATATAATTAAATATTAATTTTAAATTTTTAAAAAATTAAAAAAAAAATATTCTCAAACTACTTATAACTTGACTCAATCTTTTTTTTACCTAAAATTGAAATGTGATGCTAGTACTATTTTTCTGATCTTCTAATGCAACGTATCTTCTATTCCAATGTTCGCTCGATCTTCTCTACCATAGTTTAAATTTAGAAAATATACTAAAGTGGTTCTAAAACTTTCTTACGATCTGAGAGAAAGAAGGAAACAATATTTAGTAAGGCTCAAAGAAGAGGATGCATTCGCCAAGAAATACAAATGTTTGCCTTTCTCCAACGTTTAATTGATAAAGAATCCAACATTCTTATGTGGCTTAATTTTGAGGAATGAAAGTCATTTGTCAAGACTTATTACGTTGAAGGTGAAGACACTACCTATATGGCAGCCAAGTTATGGTTTTTTTTTTAAAAGGATATTATAATAAATATTTATTTTATTTTATCCAATAATTATTTACAATATTTTAAAAATAGTATTTATAATAATTTATTACATATTAAAATTTTAAAATTTATTGTATCCGTTTCAATGGTATAATTATCTATTAAAAAATTATTGTTTCTCCTTTCTTTTTTTTTTCATCTTTCTTTTGTATCAAACAACTTATAAATCTATTTTATATTTTTTTACCATTTTATTTTTATTTATTTATTTATTTTTTCTTCAATTCTTTTTTCTCATTCCAAACATTGTTAAACACCAAGCACACCGAAGTCACCAAAAGTTTATCATCACTAGAATGGTATGCATAATATTCTTTAAAATATTATTTAAGATAATTCTTGAAAGCGAAATTTTAAACTTCTTGACAGATATATGTTGGAATTATTGCTGATCAACGCGGTGGGTCCAAAGAAACAGTGGGTTGATTTTAAAGTACAAATGACTTTAACAAAATATTTTTTCTATGAAAAAAAAAAAAAGCATTCTTTGCGCATCAACCATTTTAGACTAACGATAGGTTGTTGTCTTTTGAAAGGTATCAAGATTGAACGCGTTTGGAGTCATGAGTCTCGGTCGCATTTATATATATATATGTGTGAATAAGTGTTAGATTCATACACATAACTTGAATTTCTGCGTGGCATATATTCTTCCTTGGCTCATAATAACGGTGTTGGTTGAGTTTCTGCGTGTAGCTGTTGGAAGTTAATTTGAAATCTTCACTCTCCTTAATCCTTATCAATCAGTGAATTTTTGTTTTAGAAAAAGCATGTGGAAGTTGAAGATAGCTGAAGGAGGAGAAGGATTGATTTCTGTGAACAATTTCATCGGACGTCAACATTGGGAATTTGATCCTAATGCCGGAACTCCAGAAGAACGCGCAGAGATTGAAAGGCTACGAGAGGAATACAAAAAGAATCGATTTTGCATTAAACAGAGTGCTGACCTTCTAATGAGGATGCAGGTACGTTGATGCACACCAAAAGTGATATCACTTTAATGTTTTACTTTTAATTCCAAGATAATAATAATAATTAATACTTTGCATATGATTTTTATTTTAAATTTTAAATTTTTAAAAATTTAATTTAAATTTTTTTAAAATTTAAATTTATTTTTAAAAAAATTAAATCTAATTTTAATTTAAAATTTAATTAAAAAACTTATAAAAATAAATCAATTTACTTTATCCTATTCTTTTATTATAATTCAATTATAAAATTTTAAATTTTCAAAAGAATAATAAAAAACAAAATTAATTAATAATAATAATATTATTATTATTATTAAGTCAGAATAAAGTCATAAATGTAATTTTAGTGTATCAAGAGATCATCTTAGACTGAGAATAATTTTTTAAAAAATAAAACTAACAATCAAAAAATCTATTTTTTATTTTAATAATTAAATTAAAAATTTTTTAAAAATATATTAAAAATTAATCCAGTACTTTTTAAAAGAACATATTTTATTTTCAAATTTTAATTTAAAAATTAACATAAAAAACTCACATCTGTCCTAAATGAGATCTTAAGTTTCTTAATTTATTTTTTAATTTTAAACTAATCTTTTAAGCTTACAAATGTTAACCACATTGAGACTTTGGTTGCTAATACAAATGAGTATTCAATTTAAGAATAATACAAATACATGAAATAAATTTAAAATATAAATGTCATCAAATTAAACTTATAAGCTATAAATAAATCAAAATTTAGATAGAATTAAATCCATTGAGGTTATTACTCTTAAATTACCGAAATACTATTTCAATTTTACGAGTCTACTTCTGAAGTCAAATCTCAAATGTTAAATGTGCTCGATGTGGTCTTGAGTATTGGCTGCTTCTTTCTGTTGGTCACAATTTTGTTGTTTACTCTTTGAAATTGAAAACTGAAATGGAGTAACTTTCAGCTCAAAAACACGTGTGGCCCCATTCCACCAAAAGTGAGCGTGAGAGATACAGAGGAGGTAACGGAAAACGCATTGACTACTACAATAAGAAGGGCTATCAGTTTTTATTCCACAATTCAGGCCCATGATGGGCACTGGCCTGCTGAATCTGCTGGGCCTTTGTTTTTCATTCAACCTTTGGTGAGTACTCGTCTAATTTTCAGAGTTTGGATTTTCTTGTGCATTCTTTTTTTAATATCTCTTTTAATCAACAATCCAATCTTTTTAACTATTACATTTAATATTTATGATAAAAAAAGAAAAAATACTGCAAAAAGAAATAAAAAAAGGAATGCATAGAAGAATTGTCAGTAATAATAATAATAATAATAAATTTATTATTATTATTATTATTATTATTATTATTATTTTCTGAATACTACTACTCATTTAAATGAGTTGTCAAGTATTTTTTCATTGTTGTTATTTATTCTATAATCAATAACTATCAAGAACTTGAAGGATATCATACCCACAAGGCATAGCATAACCATTTAATATATATCAACTGGTCGCACTAATAAATAAATTTAGTTAAATTATACTAATAATATAAACATATTTTATATTATTATCCAATTATAGATTGTCGTATAATTTCAAAGTTAAATTGAGAATAATATTTAATTAGTTGACAGCTTAAAATTTTTTACATTAAGATTAAGCTCTTAATAAGTTTTGTTAATGTTGCCTTGCTATTTATTTATGTTTTATTTTGAAACATGTGGTTCTACCGATGTAAACTCTAATTTGTTTTTTTTTAAATTGTTAAATTAATTGATTTAATTTTTATATTATTTTTTATTTTATTTTATCAAAATTCAACTGTTTATATTTTTATTTTTTCTCTTTTGACTTTTACATTAAATTAATCTTAAATCTTAATTGTTTATACTTTTAAATTAAATAATTTAAAATTTTCCTTTATAAATTAAATTATAACATTCCTTCGAATGTAATTTAATCTCTTCATATATTCTTCTTTATAAATTTACATTTATACCTTTTAAATTTTGCTTAAATTTAAAAAAAGATTGATATAATGCATAAGGCATTGCTTGTTTAGAATTTAAGTTCGATTCAATGTTAATGTAAAAATATTTCTCGTCCACAAAGGTGTATTCAATGGGAGCAGGGGTGGCTCTGACCCCAAAAATTCTTTTAAAAAATTATATAAAAAGTTTTAATTTTTATATAAAAGTATATAATTTATTTACGTATCATAACCAAAAAACATATATGCTAATAATAGGTGTTTGGTATGATTTTATCAATATATTATTATCTAATAAAAATTAAACCTTAATATAGATGTTACGGGTCTGCACTAAAAGTATAATTCATAGCGACAAATATTAATGTGATTTTGTTTGAACGATGTTTTATGCTATTATATATAGACTTACGATATTCATACTAATAATTTCATTTTTTTTAAGCAAAGACTATAGCAATGGAGGCAAGCCTAATGGTCAATTTTATTTTTATTTTTCGTATTTTTCTACTAGTATATAACATTTTTTTATGGTGCTTTCTCCGGTACCCCAGAAAAGAAGGGGGTATGGTACCCCTTCCCCCCAAACACCACTAATATGATGACACCTGTCCTAAACCTTATTATTATATAATATTTTACATAAATACACCCTAAACTCTAAATCCTAAACCCCAAACCATAACCCTAAATCCTAAACCCTAAACCCTAAATCCTAAACCCTAAATCCTAAACCCTAACACTAACCCTCATACCCTAAACCTTAAACCCTAAACCCTAAACCCTATATAAGTAGGGGGTACGGTACCCCCTCATTTTTCTGGGTACCGAAGAATTTACCTTTTTTTATAGTGTATATTGCAGTATTTATTTTCAACTTTTCCCTTACCTGTTTCCTACATCCATTCCCACACTCGCTTAATATTATCTTGCCATATTATTTAATGAATTTAATAAGTAGGGAAATTAGTACCACCTATTTGAACCTCTAGATTCCCCTAGTAAACTAGTAATTTTGGTCGTCAAATTATGTAAATATAAACTTGTTTTTTCTGAAGGTACGCTCTGTATATATGATATATTTATATTACCATGTATGCAGGTAATGGCACTCTATATTACAGGATCCCTCAATGCTGTTTTAGGACCAGAACACCAGAAGGAAATTATTCGTTATTTGTATAATCATCAGGTATATTTATATTATATATGTTTCTTAGCTAGTGCATATAAGAAGGGAAATACTACTAATTGACTTTTTTCTTACTTTCTTTATTCCCATGAGAAACAGAACGAAGATGGAGGTTGGGGATTCCATATAGAGGGTCACAGCACAATGTTTGGGTCAGCGTTGAGCTACATTGCCTTGAGATTACTCGGAGAAGGGTGTGAAGATGGTGAAGACAGGGCAATGGCTAGAGGCAGAACATGGATCCTAGACCATGGTGGTTTAGAGGCTATTCCATCATGGGGAAAGTTCTGGGTCACGGTAACTAATTAATTATATCAATTCTCGTTTCTCTTAGTTTGAGTTAATTTAACTTTTAGTGGCAAACATAAACATATAAGTGTATATAATATTAAGCAAACATGCAATACATTTTTACAGGTACTTGGAGTTTATGAGTGGTCAGGCTGCAACCCACTTCCACCAGAAATATGGCTTATGCCCAAATGCTCCCCTATTAATCCAGGTTTACATTGCCTCCTTGCTAGTTTGCTCGCGTGTGTGTGTGTGAATAGGAAACTTATCAAATGATATATAGTCTTTTTTTTAATATATAAAAGAGAGAGGAATAAATGTTTACCATTAAGTTTTATCATAATGAATGGTTAAGGTTCTGATTAAAACGCACAAGAAATATAAATTTTTAAATTTCTAATGCAGGAAAAATGTTGTGCTACTGTCGCTTAGTTTACATGCCCATGTCATATTTATATGGAAAGAGGTTCGTGGGTCCCACCACCGGATTGATCATGTCACTAAGAGAAGAAATGTACAACCAGCCTTATGATAAAATCAATTGGAATAGAGCCCGAACCACAGTTGCTAAGGTTTTGTTATCCATGCCAAAATATATATCCACCTCTTTTAATAATAATCTTTTGGATAAATATATTGATTGGCATGTTAAGAGAATGAAGCTATTTGATGTTTGTGTGTATTAAACTCTACCAATATACATTTTAGGAGGATCTCTATTATCCACATCCTCTGATTCAAGACATGCTATGGGTGTCTCTTCATCACGTGGCGGAGCCTCTTCTCAATTGCTGGCCCTTTTCCATGCTGAGAGAGAAGGCACTAGAAGTCGCAATTAATCATATTCGTTATGAGGATGAGAACAGTAGATACCTTTGCATTGGTAGTGTAGAGAAGGTAAACAAATATAATAATAAGCTTAAACCATTATATTATATAACAGTATTGTTACTGAATGAAGTTTTCCATGGTTATTCACATGTCAGGTGTTATGTTTGATTGCACGTTGGGTCGAAGATCCCAATTCAGAGGCATACAAGCTTCATTTAGCCAGAATCCCTGATTACTTCTGGCTTGCTGAAGATGGCTTGAAAATCCAGGTTAGCAACATGAATCACCTTCTAAATTTCAATAACTAGAGGTGATGGAGCCTTCTTCCTAAGCTTAGCAAATTCTTTTTCAATGTGTGTTTTTATTAATTATCAAAATAAATAAAAAATTGGATAAGTTGCTGCCAGTCACAAAAATAACAAATTGGAATATGCGCTGACTCTTATTTTTAATTCACTTAAAAAATTGCAGAGTTTTGGCTCTCAACTGTGGGATACAGCATTTGCTGTACAAGCAATCCTTTCATGTGATTTGAGTGAAGAGTATGGGCCTACACTTCGGAGAGCACACAACTTTGTGAAGGCTTCCCAGGTTACATTTAATATGCATAAACATATATGAAGAATCCTCAAAATCATAATGACTCCTGAAGGAGAGTTTTAATGCCATTTTTTCCTCTCTTTTTAAGGTTCGTGAAAACCCATCAGGTGACTTCAAAGCAATGCATCGACACATATCCAAAGGAGCATGGACATTCTCAATGCAGGATCAGGGTTGGCAAGTCTCTGATTGCACGGCAGAAGGGTTAAAGGTTCATACAAATTCTATCTATTAATTTAATTATACCTCTCGTAATCATTACTGTAAACATACTCGTCTAGTTACTTTTAAAAAAATGCTAAATGACTCTTGTATTTTCATAAAAAAACTTCTTAATTTATTAATACTAAGTTAAGTACAATTTGACTTACTTCAAATATATTTGTCTACAGGCTGCACTTCTATTGTCACAAATGCCTGCTGATCTAGTAGGCGAGAAAATGGAGGATGAGCGGTTCTATGATGCAGTTAATGTTATACTATCTTTACAGGTATGGTTTTCTTTAATTAGAAAAATTTTCATGCACTTTCTTCTAATTGTAACTATCATACAACATATTTAACATGTCATGTTCAACCACAGAGCAACGATGGTGGTTTTCCTGCTTGGGAGCCTCAAAGAGCCTACCGTTGGTTAGAGGTAAGAAAATATGAGTTATCAGAATTAGTAAAACGAAATATTTCAGAACATTGTTTTAACTGGGTGATGAGAGAGCAGATAAGTGATAATAACCGAAGTCATGTCTTCTACTGCAGAAATTCAATCCAACGGAATTCTTTGAAGACACTCTCATTGAGATGGAGTAAGATTACGCTGCCAAACATATTGTTGATGAGTTATATTCACCAATTCATGCTACTTACCGTGTGTCATGTTGTGAAATAGGTATGTAGAGTGCACAGCATCAGCATTGCAAGCCCTGGTTCTCTTTAGAAAGCTATACCCAAGGCACAGAAGAAAGGAAGTGGATCACTCCATTTCTAAAGCAATCCGTTATGTTGAAAATTCACAAAATCCTGATGGATCATGGTATTTAATTTTTTCTCCTTTGGTAATTAATTGTATATTTAGCATTACAATTTATTTTCACCTTTGGATTTAGCATTCAAACCGATACATACTTTTTTACAGAATAAGTCCCAAGACACATTTTATATGGTACAATAGAAAAAGTCCTAAGACATATCAGATAACATGCAGTGTGCTAAATGCCTATAACTAACTAAGCTACTTATATTTTTCCTTGAGCTATATATTTTGTTGAAAAAGGACAAGGTTCAGCGTGTACTATAGCTAAACGCTTACCCTTTCAGGTATGGTTGTTGGGGAATATGCTATACCTATGGTACCTGGTTTTGTGTAAAGGGCTTAACAGCCTGTGGAAAGAACTACCATAACAGTCCTGCTTTGCGCAAAGCTTGCCAATTTTTGCTGTCAAAGCAGCTACCCAATGGAGGATGGGGTGAGAGTTACTTGTCCAGCCAAAACAAGGTATATATAATTGCTTTGAATAACACACTAGACTCTTTGAGAGAAAGGACAGTATTAATTAATTTCTATATACTCATATGCTTTCTTTGTCAAACAGGTATATACAAATCTAGAAGGAAACAGGGCAAACTTAGTTCAAACTTCATGGGCTTTGATGTCCCTTATAGAAGCAGGACAGGTTAGTAAACAAAAATCTTCAGGTATTTTAGTCATAGTAACTTTTTGAACTGGTTTTTAATTGTTGAATATAATTGAGGTATTTGTATAAAGTAATCCGAAATACATATTTTTATTGAAAAGTAAGAAAATTATTTTTTAATTGTAAATTATTATTTTTTGGACAAAAAGGTTGAGATAGATCCAACACCCATAGAGCGCGGAATGAAGTTATTAATCAATTCACAAATGGAAGATGGAGACTTCCCACAACAGGTAAAACACATGTGATGACAAATGAAACGAGCAAATATTGTTCACATGTATCTTTTTTCTCATTAATATTAAGTTTCACTGCCATCTACAGGAGATCACTGGAGTATTTATGAGGAATTGTGTCCTGAACTACTCATCGTATCGAAATATTTTTCCCATTTGGGCTCTGGGAAAGTATCGTCGCCGCGTCCTCATGCATCAAAATTAAATGCTTACTTCCACCAACATCAACTCATTATAACTGGCTAGTGACTAGTGGCTACCATGTGCAATGCAATTTTTGCGGAATCGCCACATGCCCCACACACAGTATATGTCATGTATTTATGAATGTTATACAATACATACTCTTCCCCTCCACCATCCGTATTGATGTAACATTAAGTGTAGATACATAGTAACATTAAGTGTAGAATGTGGATACATATTCCAACCGTTCTCAAATGTTTAAAATCAGTCAATTTTATTGAAATAAATTCGAATTTGTTATCATTAATTTTTCAATTTAATTTTAAGCATTTAAAAATAATAAATTTTTATTGAAAAATATTTATTATATTTTTAATATAATAAATACTTATTTTTAATAAAAAATTATTATTTTTATTTAAAATCAATCGTAAAGATTAAAATTAATATTTTTCAATAAATTTATCAGTCTAAAACAAAGGATATTAATACTAGAAACATGTAAGTTCAATATGGAAACAATTCTGTATCTTCTTCATCAAACTTTTTACAATAAGCCTAATTATTAAATAAAAAATTAACGCGTTTATATTCAATATTTTTTTAAGTATTATAAAGTAGGTAAAGCGATATTTTTAAAAAATATATATAACATTAACTTCACAAGTCACGACTATTTAGAATAAAAATAATGATGAATAGGAGCCTTCACATGGGATGCACGGAAAAATAATTACAGAGCATAAAATAAATAACAGTCTGTACTCATTCATGATAAAGTCAATTCCAATCAATCTAATATTTTAAAGCAAATAAATCTTTAGTTGGTCGATAATAAGTCCTTATTCATTTTGATAGAAAGTGAGTGAAAAGGAAATAGGTGCTAAGAAGCAGGGGAAAGATGATTTTCTTTGTATGATTCAGGAGAAAAAATTAAAGAGAAAGAAAAAAATTACATGAAATCTACAGAGAAATTTTCTCTCTCTTGGGAGAGAAAAACAAAAACCTCCTTTATTAAAATGATAATTTTATTAATAGATTTATTTATTTGTTAATATATTAAAAAAATATAATTATCATTGATAAAATAAATTTTTGTTGTTTTTAATTAAAAATATAAATTTATTGTTTTACTTTTTAATTTAAATATTAAAATCGTTTTTCTTTATATTTTATTTTATTACCTCTCACATATCAACGTTGAATCAATGATTAATTTGTCACTTTTCTTACAGATGGAAAAAGAAATCAGTTCAGGATTAATTTAGAGGTATTTGGTATTCCAGACATTGTATGGTATTTATAGATATAGTAAAATATAGCAAATATAAAATTTAAAAACATTAAAATTAATTCTGTTAATAAAAATATTTTGTTAAAAATACAAAAAATATGAATTTTAAAATTTTACTTTAAATGTTAACTTAATTAATAAATTGTTATTTTATTAGTAATTTTAAATATATCATTATATTAAATGTTAGTTATAGAGATTCAAGTATTGATTAAAAAATTAAGACGTTAAATTTTTATTAATTACATACTGATTAAAATATATTTATTTTATTTAATATAAAATTTCATGAAATAAAACAAAACATTATTACAACAAAAGTAAACACAAAATTATAACATAATCCACCAAAAATCTATATTATAGATAAATTATACCTTCAAAATTACAATTCATCGAAACAAAATTATTTGTTGTCTTTATTTTCTTATCTCACACAACTAATAATCTAATCCTATCTACAAATAAGATTGCTTATTTATCCCCCATTAATTTTCAATAGTAATCCACCGAATTATACCAACCTACAATACAACCTCAAATTTTTAAAAATAAAGTATTTTAAGGCTTAAGATTTAGTTTAATACAAAATGAATATTAAGTCTGCATGATTTGAAAACAATATTGCTGACATCTTTAATAGTTAAAGGATTGGAGTAATATAAAATATCTAAAAAATACTTAATATTATTTTCTTAAATTCAGCATGGTTCCTTAAATGATTACTTTTAATTAGAGGTATTAAAATTAAATTTTAATTTTAACTTAAAATTATAATTATACATTCTAATTATCTTCATTATGCAAAGACAAGAATTGTGAATTTTATCCCGTTTCATTTCACGTAGAATTATAATTAAGTTACAATTTCAATTCACCAAACGAAAATTAAAAAGATTTGTAAAAATATATATATATTTTTGTATAATTTTATTAAGTTGGACACGTACATTTTGAAAAGGAATTTTATCTTTCTCACTTTTAAACAATTATAATAAATTAGTAAATTTAATAAATGGGTTCTCGAATATAAACAAAAATATTAATAACATGTTTCTTAATATATTTGTATTACTAAATAAAATTCATATAATTTTTAAAAAATAGAATTCACATAATTTAGAAAATTTTATTTTATGAATAAAAAAGGATATTTAAAGGGTTCATTAAAAATGTTCCTTGAATATTCTCCACTTTAACAAAGAGTAAAAGCAACTTTGTTATATCCTCTTAGATATATTTTAATAACTTTTATATTTTATGAACTATATATTAAATAAATAAATATATTTATTATATTAAAAATATATAATATATAATATTTGTATTTATAAATAAAAAAATTATAAAAGCAAAAGATATAAAGATTTAGAATTATTCATGCCGAATGAAATGATTTGTAGCCGAGAATGAGCGAGAAATGGCAAAGGTGCAAATAGTGTACAAGTGCAAAGTATTTCGTGTGTCAGAAATGGGACCAAAACCAAAGACGATTAGGAGCCCTTAGTTTGGCGCTTTCGGCGCCCATGGGTGGAAGCCAATGCCATTGAGCTTTGAATCATTCTTCACTCGTTTCAGTCAAACCTTCGACTTTCTCTCTCTATCTCTCTCGCTTTCTCTTTTTTTCTTTTTTTATCTCTCAAACTCTTTCAAACTCAATTTTCAATTCCAATCCCTTGGGAGTGGGTTCCTTCTCCCCTCGAACCGTCTCGAATCCATGAAATAATGTAAATTAGTGTACGTGAATTCGGATGTGATAACGAATGTGAATGCGTTGTGCAGCTTCAATTAAGATCCATGGGGATTTGCTTCAGCATTGAAGACGAAAAGCGCCTCTCCGTCTCCAATTCAAGCAAAAAGCATAAATCTGCAGGTAATATCAATTGATGATACGATCCGATCTGATTTCTTTATCTTCATCGATTAATGTTAATCTGCGTCTGAAATAGGATCAGTAGGTCATGAATCTGGCGCATCCCATGCTCCATTAGTTTCTACTTCCATGAATATCAATGATCTTCGCGAAAATGCTGGATACAGCAATGTTGATATTTTCACGTACGACGAACTCAGACTCGCGACCAAGCACTTTCGTCCTGACCTTATTTTGGGAGAAGGTGGCTTTGGTGTTGTATATAAGGGAGTCATAGATGATAGCGTCAGGTCAGGTTACAAATCCATCGAAGTCGCCATCAAGGAGCTTAATCGTGAAGGATTTCAAGGCGACAGGGAATGGCTCGTACGTAACATACTTTTCCTACTTCTCATTTAACATTCGACTCGTTTTCTCAATTCGTCTTTTCCGTATTGCACAAAAATGAGTGATGGATAGGTATATGGTTAGGACTAAGGAGTTGAGGAACTTAAGAAGAAAAACTTATCAGTGTGTGTTTTCCGTATTGTGCAAAAGTGAGTGGTGTATAGGTATAGGGTTAGAACTTAGGATGAGGAACTTGAGAAGAGAAAATAATGAACCATTTGTTTTCAAGCATTCTTGTGATTGAATTTGATTTTTTTCATGCTTGAATAATGACAGTTGATAGTTAGAGTAGCAAGAAAGGTTTGATGTGAGCAAGCAGTAGACATGATCAAACTTAGCTGCATGGTTTTGTTTACTTTGCAGGCAGAAGTTAACTACTTAGGTCAATTCAGTCATCCAAATCTTGTTAAGCTCATTGGATATTGCTGTGAAGACGAACACCGGTTATTGGTCTATGAATACATGGCAAGTGGGAGCTTGGAGAAACATCTTTTCCGCAGTAAGCTTTGCATGGAATTGCTGATGTATCTGATTTTTAAATTTAGGTTTATATACCAAGATCAGAATTCAGATTATTCACGTAATTACTGTTAATTGGATTTGTACCAGGGAGGTTGTGCTTTATCATGCTATAGGTTAAGGCTTACATTTTTATCTCTTTATCTAGAAGCTTTGGTCAATTATGTTAACACCTTGTGGATTGGTGGTGGAAAGCCTTCCTTGAGCTTCAAAATGGTGTAGGCCACCTTCCAGTCCTACCTCTCTGTCTCTGCCCCTCTCTCTTATCCATTTGGGGGTAGCGAGGGTCTCAAAATATATTTTATCCTTTAAACCTCTGCATGATTCTGGTGGACATGCTTTTCGTATGTATCTACATGGTCCTTGGCATGATGAGTTAGTTATATGATCCAACAAGATGATGGAAAAACTGGTCCAGTTGTAAATGTCCTTTTTGAATGTTAATAAGCTGATAATCAAATATAGCACCAAGTCTTGTCAAATCATATAATGAATGTCCCATTTTTCGCTGCAGCTCCCTTTTGACATCGAAGCCTTGAATAAAAATCTCATGACTTTTATCATTCAATTCCTTAACCCTATGTTTGGATGGAGAATTTTTGAATTTTGAAAAATGTGAAATCAATGTGTGTTCATTGAAAAGAAAGTTAAATATTAAAGAGTTATGAATGAGAATCCAAAGAGCTAAGCATAATGGAGGAATTTTGAATTTCTCTCTAGATAGGTATCATTTGTAATTCCTTCTATTTGACATAAAAACTACTCAATTAAAATTTTGTAGTATTTTAAAACTCTTTCCCTTATTATTCAAACACATGTAATCCAGTAATTTAAAATCGCTCTATCCCAACACAACCTAAGTACTGCATACATCAATTTAACAGAAAAATAAAAGAAAAAATTGGTCCGGAAACTGCCTCTAATTTACACTCCTAACCATCATTATTTGTTGATGCTAGGGGTGGGCTCAACGTTGACTTGGTCAAAAAGAATGAAGATTGCTTTAAATGCTGCAAAGGGGCTTGCTTTCCTTCATGGTGCAGAAAGGCCTATCATATATCGTGACTTCAAGACTTCAAATATCTTGCTAGATGTGGTTTGTTGTCTTCTAGTTTTTGCCAACTTTTTACTAGAAGCAGAGATTTGTAGCATTCTCAGAAGGGACTTCTTTTTAACATTATAAGACATTTTTAACTCCTAAAAAATTTGGAACAAAGCAAAAAACTGTTTTCATCTTCCGTAAATATCTTCCCCAATTATTCGACCTGACTTACTAGACACTTGAATCTAAAAAGACCTGGGATAAAGTTTTATTTTAGCATCTTTATGGTGCTCAGCCAATTGTTTCTTCAGAGAGCTTTTGCTGACCAATGAACTGAGAGATTGATGAGCTTTGCTTATATAATATGTCTTTGTTCTATCATGTGGTTTGTGTTCTCTTGATCCTGTTTGAAGGATTCTTATACTCAGCAGCTTGTTTCTCTAATTTCCTTCTCTAGCAAAAAAAACTGTTATTTTATTTATCAAAAAGAAGAAGACTTCCTACTCATTCACATTATAGATCTTCCAACAGTGAGTTTTGTTTTTTTAAAAAAAACAAAAAAAATTAAAGGAGTAATGTAAAAAAGAAGCCATAATTTTTTAAAATGTGTGGACTCTAAAACATGTGAATATTGTCTAGGTTTCTTCTGCTATTTAATATTGAGGTATAAACCTGCAGGATTTCAATGCAAAGCTTTCAGACTTTGGTCTTGCAAAGGATGGGCCAATGGGGGACCAGACCCATGTTTCAACACGAGTAATGGGCACATATGGATATGCTGCTCCTGAATATGTCATGACTGGTGAGTTCCTTGAAGTTATGTATGGTGAATTTTTTGTCATAAGTGATATCAAGAATTCATAAGTGATAAAAAAGTGCAATTATTTTTTTTGCAATTTACACTACTGTGAATTGACATGAACAACTGTTGTAAAACATGTTCGAGCCTTTTTCTGCATGTTGTTGGAAATGAAAGCCTGCATGCATATTAAATTATTAACCAATTGGACTGGTATTAAGTTGTATTGTCTAAATTCTTCAATCTTGGTGTTGTGAGGACTGAAGAAGAAACAAGTTTGTGAATTCCCATATTTTTTATTGACTATCATTGGAGTTTTGTGGCATTAGAAATTTAGAATAGGTATGATATTTTATTTTGTGATTTTTGGAATTTTCTTTCATGATGTCGTAATATATCTTAAATTCTGCTTTTGTATTTCATTTCTCTTTCTCTGGATACACATTTTTAATATATGTTATTATAATTATGTATGGTGCAGAAAATCAATGTGTTTTCTTGTTGACAGTCCTTTGAATCTTAATAGTGATGATCAAGCCACTATTTTAACATGTGCTCCCATTATCATAAATCTGTGTGGGATTACATCTTTTAACTAACCTGTTTGTCATTATGAACAGGGCATTTGACAGCTCGAAGTGATGTGTATGGTTTTGGGGTGGTGCTCCTTGAAATGCTTATTGGTCGAAGAGCATTAGACAAGAGCAGGCCCAGCCGAGAGCACAACTTGGTTGAGTGGGCTCGCCCGCTATTGAATCATAATAAAAAACTTCTGAAAATTCTAGACCCAAAACTAGAAGGGCAATATTCAAATAAAACTGCGTTAAAGGTCGCCCATTTAGCCTACCAATGTCTTAGCCAAAACCCGAAAGGCAGACCTCTCATGAGCCAGGTTGTTGAAATTCTTGAAAACTTCCAGTCAAAGGGAGAAAATGAGGAAGGTCAAATGCTTCAAAGTGGCGGTAGCAGTATAACCATTTATGAGGTTCCAAAATGCAGCAATGAAACTCCAACTTAGGGTTAAAAACCAAACCAACCCAAAATTGACTAGGTTTATAAGAAATGAAACTGGACAAGGAAAATGCAGAGCTAGTCTTCAAATGACTAATTTAAGCAGTTCCCCAAAATTCGAGCTTTCAGGATAAGTTTTCACTAGTAAGGATGGCAATTAGACTTTGTACCAAATGTTAACAGGTGGATCGGGTCGGTATTTCCAGATGTTGTCATGCTTTGAGCTGAATTCGGCCAAGGCAATTATGTAGTTCAAGCATACTCTATTATTTTTTTTCTTCCAATTTTGAATCATCAGGACCATGTAAATTGGAATATTTAATAGAGTGCTTGCCAAATACTTTGTTTTTCTTCAAATTACTTTCTGCGCTCGAAATGTATCTAGCAAGCATGTTATGTGTGACACCAATAGTAGGAATGTGAACAAGTCAGATGGCTTGTAAAGGGTCGATAATTTAATTCATATCAAAGGGCAGATTAGGTCGTACTTATTTACTAATCTAATTACTAAATAGATTAGACAATTTTTTTGAAAGTTTATATAATTAAAAATATAAATTTTTTAAGTCATTTAGACCTAAGGTTTTGTGTTGTCTGCATGTCTGTCTGTGTATGGATTATTGTCTTAAAACTAAATAATGTTATGAAACTACGTAATAGCCTATTTCAAAGTTTAAGTTTATTGGTTTAGGTTCATTATCCTATTTATAAATAAGGTTGTTGAGTTAAATTAAAAGATGGCCTTTTGATTAGGTTAAAGTTATCGTGGAAAAAGGCTTACATCACCTGCTCCTAACAACTCCTTGGTTGGATGATTTAACATAACCTACAAAGTCAACCGGGTGATGTCGGTAGCCATTATTCTGCACTGCTTTTACCAGCTCTTGGGTATTTTAACTGGTCCCAACTTGCACGTATTAACGGGTATAAGAATGTGGTCTTAGAAACTTGAAATTGATTCTTTGTCGACGGTCATTTCCTTCAACAACCTTGCTCAAGCAGAACGGGTTGATTAAACGTATAGGGGAGAAACAAGGACTACAGTAACATACCGATCACCGAAGCAACGGTGGTGCTCTGACGAAGACTCTTGCATTCAAGCCTCTACTAGAATATTGATTAGCAGTTTATTGCTTTTAAATTTTAAAGAAAATAAATAAAAAATATATATCCTGTTGAAAAATTGAAAATGAAAACTTTAATAAATTCATCACTTGTGCATTACATGTAATATTAACATTAGGGATTCCTACGGTTTCCCTTCTGAAGACTAAACATTTAAGAACCAATTCCCACTGGTCAACGTTTATCCATTGCCCCGCCACGATGCTAACAAAAAGAGAACATAATACTAACAAACCAGTTTGTGGCGTATAAGCAATTCAGATGTTACGAAAAACACTTCTCCAAGTCCAAGACACCAAAATGGGCCGTGCATCAAAATTGAACATTTGCGCATTATGATGCACTTTTGCAGCAATAACCTACTCAGACGCATTGGTTGTTATATAGCCTATAAATTATGAAAACATTTTCAAAATAGAAATTGGGAACAGATGGCCTGGACTTTTATTGATCAATAATTCACTATATATAGCCTTGAAAGATCTCAAATGATTTTGGCACCTTTTTCTCACTGCACTTTAAATTTCCTTTCTTAAGCAGAAGTATGTCTCAGAAAAAACAAAGATGTTTCTAGCATCTATAGAAAGAAAGATGCCGAAAGAGCCAAGCTACTGAGAGTCATCCATTGGGTCATGACGACTACAAGATTGAGATCTTAAATCCTGATCATCTTGCCTGGCCTCTTCAGGCTCTAACGTCTTGGAAACAGAATCCTCGAGAGCCTCAAGAAAAGACAAAACTGTGAACTTGTCTGCCAAGAGAGGGGGAAAAACGAATCAGAGCAAACATTTAATCATCAAGCCAATAATAGTTCTTAACAACCTTTTTTCTCTCATTTTTGTTTCCTCTTCAAGAACACATGAAATAAGTTCCAATTTTATATAAGACAGCCATGCTAGTGTGCTGTCGGGACCCTGAAACATGCATTTGAAAGGATTGCTGCAAGATGATCTACAAGTTTTGTTGTTCAATGGGAATTCCTCCTTCCCATTATAGAGTAAATACCCAAATTAGTCACTGAAAAAAGTCACTAGACACTGATCCCAAAAAGAAAAAACCATTTAATCCCTTGAATAGAGAGACACTTCATAACCCTTCCTTTCATTGGATGAAAGGGGACTAAATTATCCCACATTTGTAGTCTTCAAGGATTATGTAGTGATCCTTTAAGGATCACATTGGGTCAGAAAAATTTTTGAGAACCAAATTGGGAGTTTACTCTCAATTATATCACCCATTCCAAACTTACGAAAATATGTGACACTGAAACCCCTACACCAAATAGAAAAAAAATGGGAATAATGGAGGAAAACATGACCAGTCCATCGATACCCACAACATGCTAATCAGAGAAGGAACTAAGATACTGTGGGCATCAAAAATACTAGCATAGAACTCGATAGCACTTAGGTAAGGTTACAGACTTTGAAAGCACAACTCACATTTACTTGGATCAATTCCAAACTGAGACAAATCTATCTGTCCTGTTCGTAGTACCTATTGAAATAAATAAATCAATAATAAACACATTAAGTATATTATGAAAAGAAACATAAAACAAGAGAAGTGAGGCAATGCAGTCTCACGTAAGTAAATGAATCAACTTGCTGACGGAAAGGTGGGCTCTGCAACAACTCTAATATCTCTTCTGGAGACCACTTACCCTACATCAAAGAATATTGCATGAATCTGTAAATGAAGGAATATTAAAGCTCAATCACCACATTAACATATACCTCAGGTAAGTAAGGAGCTAAACGCTGCTCCAAGGATAATGTCTCCATCAATGGCATTATTAGATCAGGCTTCAATATATCCCCAAGTCCCAAGCCTAATGAAATAATAGAAAATTATCAAAGTAGTTTTATATTTTATGAATATTCAACTGCAGGATTAAAGATGCAAAAAATCTAACTCTTCCTACTAATCCACCTCATCATGAGATACAGCTTCAAGAGTACATTGACAGCTTAAGTTTGAAGAGAGTACTAAAGATCATAAGTTCCAAATCAAAAAGCATGAAACCGGCAACAATACTTAGCAATAAACATGAAACTTTGGATATCATAATATGCACCATCATATTAGATAATGTCCCCCTAAATCACTATCAGTCCAATGGCTAACCAAACTTTGTTACTGAATAACTGAGCAAATAAAATATTGCATCCTTGTTACTTGATATATATTTCCTTCTCATCATCATTGCCAAAAATGTACTTCAGTAGGTTATACAGTCTCCAGTTTGAATTTTGAAAGTAATTGTGTGCAATATTATCTGTTGACAATATATATATATATATATATATATATATATATATATATCCAGGAATGGAATATAATATCAAATGATTACCTCCATCAGGATCAACAATGCTATCTGCAAACATTTCATCAGAAATTGACATGTTAGGTCTCCATAATTAAAAATACAAAAAAGATATCTTTCCATCAGCTTATTACCTGCAGGCCCAATGTTACTCAATATTCTTTGGAGATCTTCCAACTTAACCGGACCAGAAGATGTTACATCACTAGTTGCTTCGACACCCAAGTTTGGGACAACTAAGTTTGCAGCTCTTTTTAACAAAATAAAAAATAAAAAAATCAACACATTTAGTGTCCAGCTGGCTAAATATAAAAGTAAACAATAAAAAGGGTTGGATACCCTTTGATAACTAAACTACCTCCCTAAATGCATAATCACATCACAATTTTGCCTTCATTTTCTTTCAATTGTCTACACTGAACAAAAAATAAATGGTTGATATTTTCCAACTTCGTTTGTTATGCATGGGCCAATATTTTACCACAATACTAAATATTGATTTTCGAATCAATGGTCATAACTTAATTTTACCCTATGAAGTGTGCCCCTATATTTTAGAGGCACCAAATCCCTGAGCAAGAATGGTCACAACTCACAACAACCTTAAATAACACCATTTCATATTTAGAAGAGAAAAATCATAGATATTTAGCAGTGAGATGAATAGTGAAGTCATGTGTGATTTGGTACTTGATACATTGGCTGGCCAAGATGACCAATTGCTAATGAAAAGAATTTGGTAGTTTAACACATGTCATTCAGGCCTTTACTTTCTTTTAGTTAAACAAATATTAGCTATAAAAGCAGCATACATTGCATCCAAATCAGATCGACTTGATGTTGGCTCTAAGCTCCGAGTAATGATGATTCTGTTTTCAACTAATGCATTAGAATAACAAAAGACAAGGGTACACAATTCATAACCATGTCCCAATGATTCTGTTTTGAACAATCAGTCCAGCACAAAAAAATGGATATAAAAACCTTCAAACAGGAGGAAGATATCTACTGATTTCTACTGGAAAAGAGGAACCACCCAATGCCCAAATTAGATGTGGCCAGTACACCACCTCTAACAGAATGCAAATATCTAGTAAATGGGTCAAAAATAAGTGAATAAAATAGACACTACAGAGTGAGATCTGAAAGATGGAATAAACACAGTTCATGAGCAAGCCTTATTTTCCACTTTGATTGGAACTTTGGAACTCTACCAGAATTTCAGCTAGTACCAAAAAAGATAGTATTTAGGGCAAGAAGTGCAACTTACTTTCATCTATCATAAAAGAAACCAAACCAAGAAACAAAATTCAAATTAATTTTGTAAGTCATAGCATCCACAAACATTTGAATATCTAAAATCAGTACCTAGATGAGATGTCATCCTCAGCCATATCTTCAGAAACTTGAAGCGGAAGGGATCCATCGGGCTCTTCTTCACCAAGGAACTCTGTTGATCAGTAAATAGTTGTCCTTTATTTCCAGAGATAGAAGTTTGAAGCACATTATAAATTTGGCTATTTTGCTAGTCACTTTGAAATAATTGTATATCTTATTCAAAACAATATCTAGGAGTCAAAACCAAATAAAGGGATGCCAACAAGAAAACTTTCAGCAGTGTTCCATTGCTGGACTCTAGAGTGCCTCAACCTCTACTATAAAGTCAGTCACCTATTAGGCAGTGGTTCAATGAAATTTAAGATTCATCAAATTATGTATGCATAAGATAATACAAAGTCAACTCAGACTATTTGGTCTTATACTATAAGAAAAATGTTAACATCAGTCTTTAGGAATGATTTCAAGTATTTAGAACTAGTAAGTTTTTAAAGGAAAATAAAGTATCTATTAGAATTTTGTACTTTTGATGTAATAAATATTTTCTTTCTTGATAAAGATTTATCAATTTTAGATGTTTAAAATCAACCTTAAGGGCTGATGTTGAGGAAACTGATAAACACGAAACAATAAAGGCAACCATAATCAAACGGATCAAACAACCCAAAAAAACAATAATAAAAAAATGCTTTAGCATTATATATTCCCATAAAACAATTAACAGAGCACTAAACAAAAACATGAATCCAAGAGTAGAAGTTATAAGGTCTGTTAATTGCTGTTAAGCAATCATGAAAATCTATGATGCATGGGTACTCCAGAGCAGGTGTCATACCCATACCAGGTACATATCTGTTACCAGTTACCACTACTACTTGGGTAAACATGAGTATGTACTGAATCCTGACTTATCACTCAAGTACAAAGGTCCATGCAAAAAGTAAGTTTTGTAACTAAGTTGTTTGATTTATTACTAAATGAAACAAATGACTTCTTAACTCTTCAAAACATGTGCCTTAAGTATGTTTGCAAACTTGAGTGAAATGTAGTACAAATTGTACTTGGCTAATGATTAAATCCCTTTATAGTTGATGTTTTTATATTTTTATATATCGTATCCTGTGCTATAATACCCTAGCTTGTACAAAGTCTGATGTATCCTGTACCCATAATAGTACTGGTACAAGCATTTGTACCCATATCCATGCAATTTAGATGGACATTAAGAGCCATTTGAAACATGTATTTGACATTTCATGGATTTCAGAAACTTCTGTCAATAATAACGTTGAATCACAAAGGAACATGTATACTGCTTGAAAAAAGTGGTTCCAATCTGTTAAATTTCTCTGAACCAAAAATCAACAATACATGTATGTGCCCAAAAAAAATTAGTAATACAAAATGAAACCAAGCCCTGATAATTTGTAGAACTATTATTTACTTTAAAAATTATTTAAAAAGAAAAAACATACTGTCACAACTTTCTTGCTTTCATGCATATAAGAACAAAAATCTATTTCACAATGACAATTAAGCAAAATAGCAGGAGTGTCCAATGACAGAAGGCTTAGGCAACAGAAGGGAAGCTCAGAGTTTTCTCCTTTAAAGCAAAAGGAAAGTAACTTACCTATTGGTCTATTAATGTAATCATTCACTGAGCTACACAGTTGAGAGTCATTGTCGGCATTTGATTCCTAGACACAATGGAGGAGACCATGAAGAAATGCAGGAATTAATCATACAGGTAAAGCACTTAGGTAGACAAGAGGGTAGTCAATAATATGACCAACCTGGATCCAGAAGAAGAACTTTCTGTCATCGCCATTAAACTTCAATATGTAAACCCTTCCAGATGTTTGATTAACCTAAGCAACCAAGAATTAGAGCAGTCAGAATCAAAAAATGAATAGTTTTTACCAAAATGATTGACAGTGAAGTGATGGAACCTTCTCAAAAATAGCCTCATTGGGAAATATTATCTGATCCTGTGTTAGCTTGGGTCAAGAAAAATCAAGATAAATCCAGCAGGAAGCAACTAGTCTTTCAAATATCATAGTCATATAGTATAAAAAGAATGATAATCGACAGAATAATGGTCAGAAGGGAGCAGGAAGAACAACTCAAAAGATAAAATATAATGATGATAATAATCAAATTGCACTTTGAATTAATGATGTAAAAGAAATGAAAACTCCTGGAACAGGACACATCAAGTATGTCTCCACATCTGGATGAAAGAGACTCCGAGTTATCACATTGAGAAAAAACTAAGTGAAAGATTAAGTTCACAGCTCAATTTCTATATTTCACTCATCACTGTTAAATGAAATCTGAAAACTTCTATGCACATGGCACAACCCACAGCAAGAACTCAATTTTCACTGTTTCCTTTGCAATTTTTTTCAAAAGAAACAAAGTCAAAACAAGGTAGCAATTTTGTAATTATTTTTGAAAACTGGAAATGGAAACATAAACAGAAACATCTTCTCAAACCAAACAAGCCCTTAGGGACCATTTGGTTTGCCTATACATTTTGTTTTCATTTCCTACTTTTCACCTTGATTTCATTTAGTTTTCTGTTTTCAAAATTTTGTAAAAAATAATAAAAGTTGTTTTCACTGTTCTTGCACAAATCTTAGAAAATAGAAAAGAAAATAAAAATAAGGTGTCATTCTTGTAAAACGAAGCAAAATAGAAAATGAAAACATTTTTGTAAACCAAACAACCCCTTAATTTTTCATACCCAAAGTATAATCTTTGCATTGTTTTGCCACCAAGCAGCCATCTTTAATATGAACAACATCACATGGGCATCTCTTGACTCATTTAATCAAGGAACCACTGAGGAACAACAGAGGACATGCTGGCAAGATGGGAAGAAAATCAACTGTTTCAATTTTTTTTAATCCGTTTGGTCATATTCTACAAAGGTTTACTTAACCTATATGACTATTGTCTGAACTTTGGTAGACTTTTTGCAACTCTTTACATCTTTTCATTCTGCTGTAGGCATGATATTGATCATCATCAAGTGTTCTAATCAGTTTCTCAACAGAAAATAACAATTTGCTTCTAGTAACAGTGTCAACAGTTTATTATACTTTTTCTACTTATTATCATAACTAGATGAGAGCAACCTTCTCAAGCAGTTTTCATACACCATGGCAATAATACAATGCAATGAAGATATCATAAAACCATAAAATGACTCCTTCTCTTTCTTCAACATACTAAATAGGAGTGTGCACGAGTGCAGTTGAAAAAAAAATCCCCATATTATCTTCATAAATAAGAAAACTTACAAACACCCATGGTGAAAAAAGGTAGCAGGAAATAAGAACATGTGTGAAATTCCAAGACAAATAATGAATGAAGGTTCTAATCTACACCTATAAATTTTATTATCTAATAACTTCCTTAAAATTTTAGGCATTCACAGCATTAAGTAGTTCAAAATGTATCACTGTCCCACTTAGCCTTAGGTTTCTTCCGTCAGAACTTCAACCCCTGAACTTAAAAGAATAATATTCACCTATTTAACAGAATACTTGCATCAGCCTCACAATAAACCAAAAATATTCACCTAAAAGAATAATAAAAAAAAAAGCAAGAAACTAGAGACTGCAAAATACTTGCTCCAAAAAGAAACAGCATAATTGCACATCACTTAAATGATGATGACCTAGTATACATAGTTGAGGGAAAAACAAAGGATACATCTTCAACAACATTCTGTGTGCGATCAAGCCACTGAAAATGCACTAATCCCTCCTCACCCTGAAACAAAAACAATCACTTTAAACATTCAGTGGCACCCATGGGTTTAAAACACAGGAAATAATGAAGGTATTCAAACATACATATTCAGAAAGGATATCTGAAACAAGGAAATAATATTCAAGTAAGCCATACCCTAGCAATTCGAACAAGCCCCTTTCGTGTATCAGGAACAACCCTTTTTCCCTCAAGAAACATTTTACCAGCACGGAACTCCAGCATAATTTCCTGTCAATACATATTTTATCCAACAAAAACACAATGGAAAAACATTAACACTTTGATCCCAGATGTCTCTGACTTCATTCAGCAAATTCAAAACAAATTTAACAATAACTTCATATCACAACGGCAAACCACACATTGCAACCATAACACCATCGTTGCGAATCCTTAGTGCAGTAAACTTTCTAGCACAGCACTAACATAAGCTTTCTCACAACATAGAGAAAACTTCACTTCATGATTAGATAGAGAGGAGTAGAAGAGTAAAATCATTTATTTTATCCTTTGAAATTAATTAAATTAAAAACAAATAGGAATGTAAAATACAAAAGCATTGATACCTGAATCGCTGGAAAAGCATCAGTTGAAGATGAACTCATCTCTCTAAATAATAAACTGCAAAAACAACTGTATAATATCAATCAGTGACAGATAAGTTTTAAAAACGAGACTAAGCAAAGCAGATAAATTCTAAATGATGCAAAATATCCGTTGCTTTTCAGCACCGAACATCAGTTAGTTCAAGTAATTAATTTAAGAGAATGGCCATTAAAAAAAAAAAAAACCCTAGAGGAAGAAATATGAACTTACAAGTGCTTAGTTGATATTGGGCTTCGTCTGCAAGGTCGTATACCGTTGGTATTACACAAACGTAAATCAGGGAGGGGAAGAAAAATAATACAAGATTGAGGGCACCACAAATCGAGGGTTCCTCTAATTTATTTTTCACTGTTCTCGTGCAGTCCCCTTTCCCTTTCAACCCTTGTCTTCAATAAAACTACAGCACTAACAACATTCGCTCCTGCCTCCTGTTTGTTTTCTTTATTTATTTGTAGTTGTATTGATCTCGAGTTTCTCAATTAATTCAGAAAGTTTAAATAAATTTCTATAATTTTAAAATTTTATAAGTAGGTATTTTAATTTTTAAAGGTCAAATATGTTTTCAGTATTTGTACAATGCTTAAATTTTGGATTTAGTTTTTAGTTTTTAATTTTTAATTTATAAAATATACTATTTTTAATCTTTAAAATAACTCATATTAGTATACTAATATTTGACATTTTAATGGTATGAAAATAAAATCAATCTATTTTAATAAATAAAAAATCACACTCAATTATTTTAAAATTAAAATTTATAAAAATTAAAATTATATTTAATTTTATTAGAGAATAATTAATTTTCAAAATATATATTAATGTGTAATTAAATATTATATTATATATATATATAAATAAAAGATTGTATGTATCTATTATATAAGATCATATGCATTCTTTATATAAAATCAAATGCTCAAGTTAAATAGGATAAACTTTTTTTCCATGAATGTAAGCATATATATATATATATATATATATATATATATATATATATAATGTGAACTCTAAATTATTAATTAATTTGAAGCAATACGACAATTATCTTTACAAATATACAAATATGATTATAAAAATAACAATTATTTGAAAAAATTTATAAAAGTCTTACTTTCATATATTATGTATGAAATCATATTTCATTATCGTAATTGTTTGATTTTTATTTTTTATTTCTTATTTATAATTTGAATAATAAAAATATCATTTATATTTATTTAAAGTTTATTTGTTTCTTGTTTTTAAAATAATTTTAGAAAGTAAAATTTATGATTAATAAGTGAAGATTTTGAAAGCCATTGCTAGAAGTAATATAAATTTTTCAGTTTCTAAAGTTAAAAAAAATAGCTTTAAGTTGTTTTTATTAATTTAACTGTTTGTTATTTATGCTCTTTCAGTATCGATTTTATGTTTTTTCACTTACTTTCTTTCATGTTATTTTAAAAGAAAAATTAAAACTATAAAAATATTTTTAAAAACTAAAATTACAATAAAAACCTTTTGATTTTTTTTAATGGCTTGTACAACAAGTAAATAAAAAAGGTGTTTTATATACAATTCTAAAATAAAAAATAAAACAATATTTTTATAATTAAAAAATAAAAAAATGAAAATACAAAACAAACAAGAACCCGACAAAAATACACTAATTATCTCACTCTCCAAATTTTGAAATGACAGGTTTAATTTATATAATAAAAATTGATTAGCTTTCTTTGTAAAAGTTTTGTTTGGATTTAATTAAGTATCTTGATTAAAAAAAGTTTAAATAGTTCAAGAAACATGTCACTAACTTAATTATCCAGTATGTATCATCTCGAATTAATTCGTATGCTTAATAAAACAATCTATCTGGCCATCGAGATTATTTTTAAAATTTATTTACAAACTGTTAGAGTATGAGATTTTTTTTTTTTAAATAATTCATAAATCAACAGACTGCTTTAACTTATTTATTTATTTATTTTGTAGAAATAAAAAGAATAAACGTTGGGTTTTTTACCAAAATAATGGGTTTATTTATTTTATAGTTGAAAAATAAATTTATACTTTTTATTATAAAAGATATAATTTTTGAAAAATATGTTGTAGTTTATAACCATAAATTTTATAAATACTAACTATTTAAATTTTTTATTTAACTCTAAACTAAATATGTTTATGGGAGCATGAGTTTTTTAAAAACTACCAAAGAGTATAGGTACTTTTGAGTTTTGATACATAAAAAATAAAAAAGGTAAAAAGTATCAATACCCTATACCTATATATATATATATATATATATATATATAATTTAATAATTATACGTTTATATTTTCAAAAAATTACAAAAAGAATAAAGATAGATGTAATATATCATTGGTATCTATAACTATCATAAAGAATATGCCTTTACATATAAACAATTTAGGAAAATTTTTCCTTTCATACCAAAGTAACACTGATTTAGTATCAAAATACATATTATCTATTTTTATATAAATGATTAAATTTTTGTAGTTAAAAATATCAAACGGCATAACGGTGTATATATGAAAAACTTTTTTTTTTAAAATGTTGAGATCTTAAATATAATAAAAATGATAGTTATATATCAAAAATATATTATATTTATCTCTATCTTATTTATAATATTTTTATCAACTTTTTATATATTATAAAAAATTAAAAAATTCACAATGATTAGATTTCAGATGTATATAAACCTAAATCATTATTTATATGTAAGAATAAATAATCACAGCTTTATATAAAATATACAAATTATCAAAATAATGTCCTTTCAAATAGTTTACCAATTATTTTATTTTTGGAATTCTTTTGGTATAAAATATACAAGTCATGTATATTATTTATGACTCCTTTTCATACAGATCATATTACAGCAAGCACAACTTCTAATGACTTTTTAATGATTTTAAAGTTTAATTATAATTTTAGTTTATATACTTCAACTTTGATGTAATTTTGGTATCCATAATTTTGATTCTCACATTTAATTTTCATAGTTTTTCCAATTCAAATCAAGTTATTCATCTAAAAATTTTATTTAATAATTAACAAAAAATATGATGAGTCATATATTATTAATCTACCTAAAAATATGTATATGAATTTTAAAATTAGAAGATGACTTTCATTATTTTTTTATATTTTTTTACATATTTATATTTAATTAACGATACAACACATTTTTATTAGTTGAAATTTTAAAGTGATATATTTACGTTAAACGATTTTAAAACTACAAAACTAAACATCAATAATAAAAAATAAAAATGTCTTCCTTATACTTTTTATTTAAATATTTTATTTATTTTTACTAATTTATACAAATTAATAATATAACATTTTTTATTATATTTTTGTTAATTATCAGATAAAACTATTAAACGAAGGGTTTAATTTAAATAATTATAAAAACCATAAAAACTAAATATAAACAATTAAAATTAAGAACTAAAATCCAGCATAAATTAAAATACAAAAACCGTAAATTTAAACTTAATTTTAATAAAGAGGACGTCGATATATAATTTCGACTAACCTCCAACAAGTTAGTCAAAATTTCAGTGAGAAACTTATTCTTATAAAATAACGATATTTATATAAAAGTTTTTTCAAATAGAAAAAGAGAAAGAGAGAAAAAAAAGTTAACAATATGATAAAAAATGCTGTATAAATTATATATTATATTTATACATTGTATAATATAGCCATTAATTTAAAAATAACTAAAATTTTAAAGTGTATTAAATATATTTAATGTTTATTATAATTTTAATCATTATTGAAAAAAAAATCAGCTGTTATTAAGGCACCCTATTTTGTAAGATGTATCTTTCAGTTTAGAAGAGCATCATCCCATTACTTGATACACAGTTTGAATTCCCAATGAAATCCCTGAGATTACCGTAGACACTGGTACTGTGTTTGTTATTGGTACCTCATTTCAATTTTCAACCGATTCTTTATGCTTACTGTGTATGAGTATTGGCAAACATATATTCGTCGGATACCGGTTCCAGTTCCACAAACACGCTCTCCTTTCAAGCATCCAACTGCATCATCCACATCACTTACAGTTACTCTTCTATTCCATGAATAACCAACGCCAAACGGAAGTTGAAAGTGGAAGTGAAACTTATGTGCATTACAACCACACCGATCCCTCCAAATATGCAAGATGGACTGCTAGGTGACTTTTTTTTTTTTTAAATAAAATTATTTCGATTTCATATTTGACATTGGTTTGATGGCAACCTTCTACAAATGACTTTTCTCTTTAATTTAATTGCCATGAGTGTTGTTTGGATTTTACAGGGAGAGTTTCCAATTTATGTATGCACGGCCTTGGCAACGAATCAATGATTTTTATTTGAAAATTGTCCATGGCAACTTGTCCCTGCCACTTCTCTTTGGAGCTCAGGTGCATCACCATCAAATTATTTTGTAATTTTCCTGCTTTTAATGTTTGAGCCCTAATTTATGATTTCGATGGTTGCAATATAAATGCAAGTGCAAGCTTAATTGGGATTCCTTGTGCTCTCTCAAGGGTGCTTTTCCAAATTATTAGTAAAATTTGTGTATGATAAATACCCCAATGCTCAATAACTTATAAATTTGTCAGTATTGGCATCCTTTGAAGATTATGATACTCCTTGCTATCACCATGTACTTGAAATTTGTGCATGATTAGGTGTACGGATGTCTTTAACTGTTTGTATGTCAATTCATGACTTTCTAACAGACACTTCCTGATCATAATGATACTGGAATTGCAGCACTTTCTGATAAAAGTGAGTTGGAAAGTGTTGCACATGAAGATCGGTGTGGGAGGTGGGCAAGGATAACATTCAAAATTATTCTATCATATCACGGGGGTTCTTTTGATGGGTGGCAAAAGCAGCCAGGCTTGAATACTGTCCAAAGGCAAGTTATTCTTCTTACAACTTTTGCAGTCTTGTGCATATTGCAAACTGCATATCTTAGGAAGCAACAATTATTTGCCCAGGACTCTTACCAATTATTGGATGGGGTTCTTCTTTTAATTACAGAATCAAGAGGTGACTACTTAGTGTTTTTGGTCACATAGCATGCCTTTACCAATTACTTTTATTTTTTTTTCTACTTTATTGTTATGTACATGGATAATCCACTACCTATTGTTGATCTTAAATTGCTTACAAATACATATTTGACAAACTGACTGTGATACAATTGAACATGGTAAAACTGTTTCCCTGTTTCTTCCTTTTCTGCTTCATGTTCCTCCTGCTGGATTAAACTTGCATGCCTTTTATTTTTATTACAATATTAACATGTATGGTAATCAAAGCAAATAAGTATGTTAAAATGAATTATCTCTTTATTGGATGGCCATTCTGCTTATTGCTCTTGTACTCATTTCCTGGCGCAGCATAGTAGAAGGGTCACTTGGTAAATTTGTTGATGAAAAGAAAACTCAACTGCTCAAGGACAAAGGTTTGCCTATTGAAGGTTGCACTGTTGTTGCTGGTCGTACAGACAAAGGGGTCACAGCCCTTCAGCAAGTCTGTTCTTTCTGTAAGTCATTTCCCTGTTCTTAGCAATGCTTTGCTAGGTCCAAACCTCTGTATAAATGAATTGTCACATACACTGATTTCAACATGACAGAAGACAAAACTGGAGTCCCCAAGTCTCTCTATTACAAGTGCAGTATTTGTGACAAAGATTGTTTAGCATTATCGGACCTCATGTTTATGTGCTTATAGTTACACAATCAACAGTATATACTTTGATTGTCATTTGGGAATTTCTTTCAAATGTGCTAATGTCTGACTTCCTTTGGTATGGCATCTTAGATGCCTAGACATGTATGATGTATTTGTTTGGTTGAGCTTAACAATAACAGACATCTAACTTTGAGCTTAAAAAACATACTTTCCTAATTTTGTATTTATATCTTGATTTATTGCACCATAAAATTATGAATTTTTATAATCCTGGATACTGAATATTGTATAGTAGTTCAACGATAAAAACTTTTATTTTTGGTGCATATAAGAATTGTATTTAATAATTTTTAACTTAACTGTGAGGCTAAAGTTGTTATGATTTAGGGGGTAAAATTGGTAATTCTTAAATCATGGTAAAGACCCATGCTCAAGCAGCTATGGATCCCATGAATCTGAAAGCACATCAGATTCATGTGCCCTTACACAATAAGTATCTTAGCTGAATAAAGGGCATCTGATATGCCTATGGTATTCTCATATCCATACACAACAGTATCTTTGGTGTCTGGCATCAGCAAATGCCTCTATAGTGTGATGCTGTTATTTTTCCAATCAAATTGGGGACTTTCTGCCATCTTCTAGCAGGATTTTATTGGGTCTTATTTCGTCATAACTAGTGATATGGGGAAGCTCTTTGTGTTTGTTGGCTGTGGGAACTTGGATATTTATGTTACTCTGTCTTCTATAGAGGCATACTAAATCCTAAATAAAATTAGAGATAATAACTAAAGCCAGTTATTAGGTTTTGGAAGAAATCCTTTCTTCAGTTCTTTGGTAGAATTTTCCCATGTACTTATACGCGGAATCAGAAACCCTAAAACATTCTTACATGAACACAAGTTGTGGGCTAGGAAATAGTTCTAATTATGTAGGGTAATATTTTTCAATCTAGTAAATGCCTCGAAAGAAATGAGTATGTTCAGAAGTTACATGATTTGTTTGTATTTTTCTGAGGCATGAAGGGTGTGTGTTGGGGGGGGGGGGGGAGGGGTAGGTTCTTATTTAGTATTCTTTGGATGTTAAGCATCTCCACCCCTGATCTAGGGTTCATTATATACAGACACTTGGAAGAAGGATGTTAAGCCAAAAGATATTGAGGATGCCATCAATCATGCAGCACCGGGAAAACTTAGAGTCATATCAGTGTCTGAGGTATTATCCTTTTTAAGTAATCTGCAATGTGAAGCTAATGTTTAATAGATATCAATTTTCTTGAATCCAAAGTAAAAAGAAAACAAAGACAAAATATGGTTTGCAGGTTGAGTTCTTTGCTGTTCACAGGATAGTTAATTCGATAACATTAATATGACTTATTGTAGGTATCACGTGTCTTTCATCCTAATTTCTCTGCCAAATGGAGGCGTTATCTTTATATTTTTCCACTCACTGATGGAGGGTACAAGGGCCAAAGTAGCGGCAGTGGGGAGTTTTGTGACAGTTTTAGATATAATGAAATTCATGATTCTGCCTGCAAGGATGAGTTAGAAAATGAAAAGAAATCCTATGTCTTCAGTGTAAGCAAGGTGAACCGGCTTTTGCAAAAACTAGAAGGAAAATTGCTATCCTACAAGATGTTTGCCCGTGATACAAAAGCTTCAAGAAATGAGTAAGAACTTAGTACTTGAATTTCTATCTCTACTCACCTCATTATCTCATAAGTCTGCAGGGCACATTATAGAAACTTCCATATAATACTTTTGGGAGGATGGAAAAATTTAACAGTTCGGTGACTAGTATTTGGAATTGAATCTTAAATTTTATTCTTTACATCAGATGAATCAAATTTAAATAGTAGTTTTTGTTTGTGAATTGTGAGCACTCAAGGAATAGTTGGCCCGCATCTTAGAAATATAATATAAAAACCATTCATGCGTCTTCACCTTACAACTTAAGCTTTTAGAATAGTTTGTTTATGAGAGTTTATATGACCAAGTGGTCTAGAGTTTGATTCTTGCTGCCCCCACTCTTCTAATAAAAGAAGTTCTATTTCAGCACAAGGTAGGTGAGCCTGTGCAGTGTTCATGCTTCAATCCCAAAAAGGGCTCTTATGTGAGGGGGCATATTAGAAATACAATATACATGTGTTTAAAAAAAAACACTACATACCATCTATTATGTTTTTCCCTAACAACTTAAGCTTTTAGAATTGTTGGTTCATGCTACCACCTACATATTTCCTTGGTGTTGACATGACTTTTAAGAGGGAAACTATTGCTTGCTCACTGAATTGACTTATGATTCTCATTCTGTTTCAGTGGTCCACCAACTGAGTGTTTTGTTTACCATGCACGAGCTATGGAAGCCAGATTGCCTACAACTGTAAGTGATTTTTTAATTTTGAATATTTGTTTACCTTGTAACTTTTTTTTATCTTTCCTTTATCTCTTTTTTGTTTCTCTTTATTGTTGTATAATTGAAACTATTTTTGTGTGGCTCTTGATATTTGTGTCTGTGCTTGTGGATGTGGCTTGCCCCAAATTGGCTATACTGTTTTGCTTGCTTAGCTGAAATTCCACAGAAGTGGAGTAGATTAGTTTAATTTCTAGCTTATCTTCACATTTTTTCTTTTACCTGATTCAAGCAGAAACATAACTGAGAAACCAAGCTCCAAATTCAGATCATATCCATTAGCCATTAGATGAAAAATATATTCATAATATTGCTCATCAAAATAATGAAGGTAAATTTGTCCAAGTGAATCATATATATGGGAAATAAGGGCAATTGCTGAAGAGTGCATGGAGCTGCATTTGCTTACTGCAAGCAAGGAAAAATCACTGCTATCTAATTTTACTTTTCTTTTTTAAATTAATAAATGATGAATAAATGGAAATTCATCAGGATTGTTTTCTTGGTCGCTTGATCTGGGTCTCCGTCCTTGATAAAATTCACAATTTCACATTGCAGAGTAAAGTGTATCAGTGCTTTATTGTACTCTAGAAAGTAAGTTTCAAGGCATAGCAGATGATAGTTTATATCCAGAAAAAAAAAGATGGAAGAAAGGTTTGGACACTGGACAGTAGTAACAAGCAAATTAAATTAAGTGAAGACAACTATCTGCACAGTAGTAGCAAGCAAATTAATCATATTTTTTTTTTGACACAAGAATCATTTAAATAAATTTTTAATCATTTTTTTATATGACAGGTATCTTCTGAGATGTTATCTGTTCTTGTCAATTTAATATCTGTCAGAAATGTTATAAAAGGACAATAGAACCTTCTAATCATTCATTAGGTCTCTAATGGTTTTATAATGTCTCCTTCAAATACAAATTATAAGATAGATAATGGAATCTTGTTAATGAACTGAAGATTCTGTCATATTATTTTCATTACAAGCCTTGACCATTTAACCCATTCTGCATTGAAATGGATTGAACTTGATATTGTTTGTGTTGGTTAGTTGGTCTACCCACCAAACATGTTGATGCGTCCAGAATGACCTGAAGCATGTCTGTCCAGTTGGACTATGTAAATATGCAAATTATGCAATTTGTTCATGGCTTTAAATATCAACAGATTTCATTTGTTCAGGATATACATAGTTGCTTACACGACTTATATGCCCTTGGCTTTCTCTTCATTTTCTTCTCTAGCATATATGTAGTTTTAACAAAAATGTCTTTCCTGTGGTTTTATATAAACATGTCAAGAAACTATCCGTATGCTGGGGTTTATACTATTTACAAGCTGTATAAATTCCAGTGCCTGTAATTATGTGTATTTATTACATCTTCTACAGCATCTTTCACGTGATTTATGTCCTTTTGATAAGAATCTTGGGAGAACCATACCACAAAAGCCAGTTGTTGTAGTTGAAAAGTCCAAGGCCTTATAACTCTCATAGTAGAATTCCTTACTTCCAACCTGGGGCTCAAGTTTTTTGGCTTGCAATTAAGTCCTAACATCTCACCATGCTCCCCAACCTCAATGTCCACCTGGGCTGGCTGTGTACTAAGCCCTTTGACTAGTTCTGGACGAATATTGCAATGCCACTCTCACCACCACCCACTGCTCATTTGGAGCTAAGAGACATGGTGGAAGATGTTGATAATAGTTGATAAGAACCTTGGGAAAATCATACTACAAGAGAGTCGAAGGCCTTATAAAATGGAATTTAATCCTAACACCTCTTGACAAATGGAATTGAATCCCTTCTAGGTTCTAGCTATGAATTTACTCAGACTCCTTAATTTTATTGAGTATTACTGTTGTTAAGAGAAAACTGTATTATGTTTGATTTCACTTGTGACATTTTTAGGATTATGGAGAAGAAACAAAGGTGATGTGCGTGGAGCTGGTAGCAAATCGCTTTTTACGTAAGGTAACTGTTGTATGTTTTTGCTTTCCTTAGAGGAAACATATACATTAAAGGTTTTGGCTCCTCTTATGTGGAACTATTACTAACGTATCGATCATGAAATTTGTTGATGTAAGTATGGGAAGTAAAGCACCATAAATTTTATTGCAAGGTTAATATAACCTAATATGAATAGAAGTTGACACATTAACACGGCTTGGAGTAAGACCTTTATGGTTCTAAATATTAGTAAGTTTATGCTTCAAATGCAAATGAATCAATTTAAAGGACACAAACTTTATATTGTTATTGATGTTTTATCAATTTATAATTGAGAATTCTACTCATTGAGATGGTTTTTCCGATTCCCTGGTTGTGGAGATGTCACGGGGCTGCTTTTCCAACACATAGCTTGTGCCCTATAATATTTGCCATGACCATTCTCTCATGTTTTCCTGTAAAATCTTAGTTTGAATTCCTCTCCGTAAAATAGTTGCTAGATTTGGTCTAAAACTCACTGCTTCTGTGGCGTGTGTATTTATTTATTTTCCATTTACTGACTTGATTGAAGCTGAACATATGTTTTTACAGATGGTTCGAGTGCTTGTGGCAACCTCAATTAGAGAAGCTGCTGCGGGTGCTGAAGATGATGCCTTGCTAAAGCTCATGGAGGCCACATGTAGGCGTGCCACTGCTCCTCCATCACCCCCTGATGGTCTATGTCTAGTTGATGTAGGGTATGCTGAATTTGACCCTGAAAAATGTTTCATCCTGATAGAGTAGAGCTTTTTTAAAGTCGTAGGAATCTTTCATTTTTGGATAACAATCACTAAGCCCACATGTCGACTAGGTTCTTAACCAAATGTATCTACTATCTAGAGTCAGTCACACTTGCAGATTTTAGTTGGGGGCTGCCTTTTTGTCCAAAATTTTGCAATTAGATCTTCCACATTGTCATTTTATGATCACGAGCGGCTCCAGCGATGAAGTTACTTTATATTACTGGAAATTGGCAATTTGGCATCATGGCCATCCTTTCCTGTACATTCAGGTTTTTATTTATTATTATTTTTTAAAGCTTGCTGCGAAATTGTAGCCTATTTTATGTTGCTTTTCCATGCGTGTATTTTTTTTTGGGTCGAACCATGTGTTTAAATAGAAAATATTTCTCTGGTTGTCCCATGGATTCTCTGGTTGTCCCATGGATCCTTCCTCCTCTTGTCTTCACCTATGCACTTATTTTTAATTTGATCCGTCAAATTTATTTTCATCCACCTCAATCCTTCCTAGATATACAAGAGTTGCTTTTTGTATTTTCTTTTCACATCTTCCATTTATTTTTTGTAAAATTAAATATCAAAACTATTTAATAAGTTTATAGTGGATTGAATTTCCGAAAATACTTTTCCGGAATAGATTTAATAACTTTCCAGAAATACTTATTCGAAGAGTAATTAAATCTATTTTGGAAAAGATCTTCCAGCATGTTTGAAATTCATCCATTGTGTTGCAAAAATATTTTTTTAAAATATATATTTACATTTTTTTACACAACAAATCTGGAATTTAAAATCTTTTTCTGAAAACAGACATTTGAAAATTCATATTCTTATTTTAGATACATCTTTTTGGATCCATTAAATACTGCACAATTTACCTTCTGGATAAGTATTTTTGGAAAATGATCCAAATTTCATGAATTTATATTTTTGAAAGTTAAGTCTATAGAAATAATTTTATCTTTTACGATAATGAGATGTAAAAAATAAAATAAAAAAATGTAAAAAGCAACTTTTTAAATATATTTTATTATAATATATTTTATTATATTTTGGTTTATTTGCCCAATTACGTAGATAAGTAAACTAATAACTTTAACTTAAGAATAAAAATGAAAGTGAATAAATCTATATTAGACATGATAAAAATATAAAAACTCTAATAAATTAATATTAAATAGAATATATTAGGGATCAAATTAAAAGTATCCTACAAATGTGAATCACAAAAAATAAAAAAGGAAACTAAACAATTCACATAAATTGCTAAAACTAATATGTTGCTTTATTTTGGTCCAAAGAAAAATAACATTATATATTAATCAAATAATTTAATAGAAATAAAAATGGATCCCAATAAATAATGTTATATTAATAAAAAATCATCAAAACATCATAAATAATTAAAATTAATCTATCAATAAAAATAGTTAAATAATGCTTTTGTTGTAAATAATTTAAAATAATCAATTTAATATTATATAAATATACATAATTGTAAAATAATATGAAATTGTTAAATAAATAATAAGATAAAATTTGGAAGCAAAAAGTTTCTGTGCGTAATTATAAAAAATATTTTGTTATTAAAATAAAAAATATTCTTACTGTATATATTCATTAAAAAATTATTATTATTTCTAAAATTTTGATTCAAATATTATCAAAATATAATAATAATAAACTTGTAAAAATGTAATACAACTTTTAATTATATTTTATAATATTATTTAAAAATATCTTATTTGTATTTATTATAATATTATTTTTATTTTTTATAGCATTATTCCGAGGGTGTCGTGTGTATGTATTATATGACATTTGATAGAGTAATTAATGGAATCAACATGCTCCACTTTTATAAATATAAATATCATAAAATGGATACCTGTGATCCTTGTTTTACTTTTATTATTTATATATATATATATATATATATATATATATATATATTATCAACAGAGATGGTTATAGTTAATAAATTGATACGGTTTTATCGAAAGTAATAAATCTATTCTAATAATTTTTATATTTAAAAAAATTAATATTCTCCTATTAAATAAAAAATGTTTTTAATGTACATCAAAATATATATTATTAAATAAAAATTTAAATAAACAAAGAATAATATTGTTTAAATTGTAAAGATAGAAATTTGGATCAAAATTTGAGCGAAAAAGATTATTATGCCCATTGTTGACAGAGCAGTATAAGAAAAATTATGATTGTGCATGCTAAAAAAATGCATTAGATAGAAAACAAGAGAAATAAAAATAGAATGTATTAAAGTAAAAATATTATTAGAAGGTATAATAATAAACATATGTATATTTCTCATTTACTGTTTATCTTTTATATTCCAAAAATAGAGTGAAAAAGTGAAGGGTCAGTGTTGTTAAAAAAATATTTCGCTTGAAGTTGGTTGTCGTGGAGACTGACTAGAAAGGGTTAAGTGGATAAGCTAGTGCAAAGAGAAAGAGACATTGCAGAGATGAAGATTTTGCAAAGATGCATAGCAAAAAGGTGATGATGATGCAGTGGAGTGTTGTTGGCCATGAAGGTGGAGTGAGCATAAGCCTTAAAAATAGGCATGAAAAAGGTGTTGTATTGTGCAAAATTTAAAGGCTGGCCGGGTAGTTCTCATGTTGAAGACACATAATACAGATTGCAATGCAAACAAGAAAAAAAGGACTTGGTCAACCTTTGTAACCTCACTCTCTCAATTAAACAACATGTGTGTCTCCTATTCTTAGCTCTCCTTTTCCTCTCTCTCTTTCTCTCTCCCCTTCCTTCCCTCCTTTCCTTCAATGCCATCAAAACTTTTGCACCTTCCTCCAACCCTTCTTTCTTCTTTACCTTGAGTAGCACCTTTTCTCTCCCTTGCGAAGCAGGCCCTTCTTCAGGGCGCGCACGCCGCCCCTAGTGCCTACCCTTCACTATGGCACTAAGTGGTTGGCCTTGTTGGATCACATTCATCTTCTTGTTACATGTCATTGCTTCTTCTGCCGCTTCCGACTCAGCATTGCTCCTTCAGGTCAAGGAGAATCTCCAAAACAATGATGCATTATCCTCTTGGAACACATCAACCTCTCCTTGTTCAGATGGTCATGCCAATTGGCGTGGAATTCTATGCTACCAAGGAAAAGTATGGGGCGTGAAGCTTGAGAATATGGGACTTAAAGGGGTCATTGATGTGGATTCTCTCAAGCAATTACCTTATCTTAGAACCTTAAGTTTTATGAACAATGATTTTGAAGGTGAATGGCCAGAAATAAGTCAGCTACTTGGTTTGAAGTCCATTTACCTTTCCAATAACAAGTTTTCTGGGGAGATTCCTTCTCAAACTTTTGAGGGAATGCAATGGCTGAAGAAAATTCATTTGTCAAATAACCAGTTCACGGGTTCTCTTCCAACTTCATTGACACTTTTACCAAGGCTCATAGAGTTAAGGTCAGAGGGAAACAAATTCAGTGGTCAAATTCCCTATTTTCGAGACCACAAATGGAAATCATTTAGCGTAGCTAATAATCACTTGCAAGGAGAAATTCCTAAATCCCTTAGTAAACTCCCGGTTTCTTCCTTTTCTGGTGAGTCACATGTTTTAATTCTCCCAATTATCCAATGAATACATGACATTGATTACATCCACATATCATATACACAGACACACATGACTAACTATTTATTATAACTAGGTATGCGATTATCTCATATCACTTTTCTTTTACACCTATTGAAAAGGAGCATTGTCAGTTGAATTCGTATTTTATAAAGGATGTAATGGGAGTGTACGTGTCAGCTGATGCGAGACAAAACTTATTCTTATAACTAGTGCTAGTGGAATTAACGTGACTTAAAGTTCAATGCCAAGTTAACAAATGTTGGATAGACAAGTAAGCACAAAATTTGTAGTTTGTACGAACGAGAGTCATTGAATTACAAGTAAATTTATGAAAAAAATAATGCAAAGTGGCCATATGTAGATTCATGTATATATATATATATGTATATAGTAATGTAGTGATGATATGTTTTGATTTTGGGTGTTGACACTAAAGTGTAGTGTGGATTTAAACTAGTTGATGTACATGAAATGAACAGGTAATGAAAGGTTATGTGGAAGCCCGTTGGAATCATGTCATTCCAAGAAGCCCTCAATTGTGAGTATTATTGTGGCTGTGGTAGTTGTTTGTGTGGCAGTGATTGTGATTGGAGCAGTGATATTCATCCTTCATAGAAGAAGACAACGAGAAGCAGCATCTTCAGTGGAGGGTCCATCCTCTGGCTTGAGTAAAGGAAGAGCGAAGGATCTGGGTGATGAAAGTCGTAGGTCATCAAGATCAGTGAGCTCCAATCACAGCAGAAGAGGAGACCACATGAAGCTATCTTTTATCAAAGATGACAGAGAGAAGTTTGATTTGCAAGAGTTGTTGAGAGCCTCAGCTGAGATTTTAGGCAGTGGTTGTTTCAGTTCTTCCTACAAGGCTTCCTTGTTGAATGGCCCAACAATTGTGGTTAAAAGGTTCAAGCAAATGAACAATGTTGGGAAGGAGGAGTTTCAAGAGCACATGAGAAGGGTAGGAAGGTTGAATCATCCTAACCTGCTTCCTCCTGTGGCATACTATTATAGAAGGGAGGAAAAGCTGTTGGTTACTGACTATGTTAAGAATGGAAGCCTGGCTGTTCGCCTTCATGGTATATATTATCAACACTTATTTTGTTTTTTAACACATAATAAATACATTAATGAATTCAAGCTAATTGATCCTTCACTTCTCAACTTGTTCCATTTTTTTTATTGAAAGCAAGATTTGAGTTAAATATAAATAGTTGTGTATGTATTCTGTTCACTATATAAATATAAATTTAGAATAAATATACAAGTAAAGTGATAATTTATGTTGATTTGGACCCTATAGTACTAGTATGCGCGTACACAATTTTGTTTCCAAATTTGTCAACTTTATGATAAATTAAGTTCCCCAATTCGGTCAACTTCAGAAAAAAATGATTAATTTGTCGATAGATATGAAGATTAAGCTGTATACATGCAAACTTTCAGGGACCAAATCAATACATGTTGTGTCACTTTTGAGAATGGGACTATAATATATTAATTTACTCAATATATCTATGGTTATATATGGTAGAGTTATAGTTATGCATGATTACTTGTTGTTTCAGGATATCAATCTCTGGGAGAACCAAGTCTTGATTGGCCAATCCGATTGAAGATTGTGAAAGGCATAGCAAAAGGACTTGAATATCTATACAAGGACATGCCCAGCCTAATTGCACCACATGGAAATCTCAAATCCTCTAATGTTCTTTTGACTGAATCTTTTGAGCCACTGCTCACTGACTATGGATTAGTCCCTGTGATAAACCAAGAGCTGGCTCAGGACATCATGGTGATATACAAGTCTCCTGAATATTTGCAGCATGGAAGAATCACAAAGAAGACTGATGTGTGGTGTCTTGGAATACTAATTTTGGAGATTCTAACAGGCAAGTTCCCTGCTAACTTTTTGCAACAGGGTAAAGGAAGTGAGGTGAGTTTGGCAACTTGGGTTCAATCAGTTGTCCCAGAAGAGTGGACTAATGCTGTGTTTGATCAAGAAATGGGGGCAACTAAGAATGGTGAGGGAGAGATGGCAAAGCTTTTGAAGATTTCCTTGAGTTGTTGTGAAGGGGATGTAGACAAGAGATTGGATTTGAAAGAAGCAGTAGAGAAAATTCAAGAGGTGAAGGAGAGGGATCAAGAAGACGATTATTATACTTCTTATGCTAGTGATGGAGACGTGAAGTCTTAAAAGTTGAATATTTACACTACCCTAGTTATTCATTACTAGGTTTTCTATCCCTTTGAAAACAATGCAACGTAAATGAGAGATGGATTACCTATGACATGTTTTTTGCTCTCATCTTTCATGGTATAAACATGCATGGTGTGCTAGAAATGAAAGAAAGAAAAATGAATAGAAAAGGGTGTGACATGGGCTTGAGGTCAAAATTGAATCGAGAGAGGATAGTTTATTGATCTATACTTTTGCTTAACCATCCTTTCTGGATTTGATTGCAATACTGATCTTTCGGTATACTGTGTGTTTGAATTTAAGATTAAATTAGAAGATAATCTATGTGCTATGCAAGGATAGATTCTAAACTTTTTAAAGATTCTACTTTAAAAGAGAATTGGTTATTTACTGATGAATCTTATAAAATAATGCTATGTTAAAATTTGTAAAAACTTGAAAATTTGTTACAAATAAGAAAAAGAAGAGAAGGAAAATTCTACTCCTTGTGATGTATGACTGCAAATTTTTTCAGAGGGGAAAATTATGTAAAGTTATCCTAAATTTAATGACTTGTAAATATATAATTTTAACTTTTATTTCATCTATATTGATTCATAAATTTATATATTGTTATAATAAATTGTTATACAAATTAGGTATTAACTTTCTAATATTTAATATTAGGATTATTAATCATCATCAAAATTTAGATACTTATTATATGAATTTAAAGTATTTTGAGTCTTAATAAGTAGTTAATTAACTTTGTTAAGATAGACATCTTTATCTATAATTTAAAGTCTGAATTGTTTGTTAAATAATAGAAAAGAAGTGAATCCGTTATAGTTTATCTAAAGGTAGAGGGAATAATATATTTTTAAATTTAAATAAAACTTGAAAATATAAATTTAGAAGAAATATATAAAAAATTGTTACTCTCAAACAGTTAAAAAAAATATTTTATTATTTAGAATTGATATTTTATTTTATTTTATTATATAAAACAAATTAAAAAAATAAAATTTTTAAAATTAAATAACGAATTACATAAATAAATCATGTAATCTAACGATGAAAAATAAGATATCAAACTCAAATTTGTAAATATAGAAAGCTTTAATGTTGGTAATTAAACAAATTGAAATTAATTAAACTTAAGTAATAATATTTAATTTTTAAATAAAATATAAAATGTGAGACATTTGATATAAGTCACTTGAAATATTAAGAGAGAATAAATTGAAAGAAATCATTACGTTTAAAGTGATATATTAAGAGAGAATATATTGAAAGAAATCATTACGTTTAAAGTGATGATTTAAATTTTATATATAAAAATTGATAATTAAATTAATAAATTAAAATATTATTTATTCTGTTCCATTTTTTTTATCTATTTTTATTTATAATAAAATGGTACTGCATGTATATATGAGTAAGAATATTTTTTAACTAATGATTAAAAAATAATATTTTTAACCTTTTAAAATGTAAAAAATATAAATAATTTTTTCTCTTCAAACAATTAACTCATTTTTTATTATTAAGAAAATTGCATGTATATTTAATAAAATAATGATCATAATTCAACATTAAAGCTTAAAGCTATAACCGATACATTAAACTAACAGAAATATTATTTAGATCAGTAAGTCTAACTAGTATAAATATTTTTAATAAAAACAATTTGTTTCAAAATTTATTAAAATTTTGATAAAATATTCTCTATAATTTTAATATCTTAAAATGATAATAAATTGTAAAACCTCTCTATAACCCATTAAAGTTCAAAAGCACAGTATCATATTATTTCAATATCAAAAAAAATATTTGTTTATTTCTAAAATAGAAAACATTAACTTTCTAAAAAATATTGTTGTCGTTAATCCCTATATTATTTTTTGAAAATAAAAAATAAATTAAAAATTAAGGTAATAATTTTATGATTAAAAGTTAAAATAAAAAATAAAAAAATCATAAACCAAACGGCTTCTGATGCTATAGAATGTCCAAAGTACAAAATATAGCAAAAAGAGATCATTGAATCAATGGAAGCCTACCAACAAATACTCCACCAGAAATAAAAAAAATCACATCCAATCATATTCTAAAGAATTTGAGTACAAAATGAAGGTTAAAAATTTTATATCATTAAATAGCAATTTTTTTTTAAGTTCACAACTATACATATACACAAATAAATTAAAATAATAAGTTAGAAAATATAAATATAACGATTTTAATACCATAGAGATCACATATGTCATCCATCTTATTAATAGCTCTCTTTCTTCCTAACCTTGTATTTGGATGGAGAATTTTAACATTTCAAAAAATTTGAAATACTTAAAAATTTAAATATTTTTATTTTAAAAATATTTTGTTTGGATAAAGGAATTTTAATTTATTATATTTAAAATTATTTATTTGAATGATAAAATTTAAATTTATTGAATTTTAAATTTTTATTTAAATTAAATAATTTAATTTTTATTATATACAAAATTTTAGGTTTAAATATTCATAGATTTATCTTAATTTTTTTTATTTTTTTTGTTCATAACAGAATTTAGATATACAAATATTTTTATTATACAACATATTTAATTAGAATAATAACTCAACAAATGTACATAATTAAAATGATAAAAATATACAATTATATTATTTGATATTAAAAATATTATGTCTAAATATGGAAGATGAAAAAAAAAAAGAATAATAAAAAATAAAATAGCACAAATATTAAATAATGAAAGAAAGACCTGTGAAAAAATTTTAAATTTCATATATTTAAAGGAATTTAAAATTCTCTTATTTTAACGGATTAAAATACCCTATGAAAATTTCTTCAATTTAAAATTTATTGCAAGATATTTTAATTGCTAGAATTTTAAGTTCTTTCACAAATTACTTTTTTTCTTTAAAATATCTCATCCAAACATAAGGTAATAGCTAATCCATCTTTTTAAGTCAACCCCTTTCTTTCTTAAGTTATGCTATAATATCTCATTTCATTAAAAGTAATTGCATGTTGATAATTTTTTTCCTTCATAGTTTATTCCATCTAGCTAATAATCCTCTCTTTGTTAAATATAATTTTAACATGAACTTCCCAAAATACAATTTATTAAAAAAAACTTTAAATAAAATGATGATCAATTCTAATAATAAAAATCTCTTTAACATCATTCAACATAATAAAAAATAATTTATCCTTTTCCATTTACAAATATAACATATTAATAGACAAAATCAATGCAAAATAATTTTTAAAGTAAACAATATAATTTTAAAACTTATTTCTGCTAAGCAAATAATATTAGACAATAATATTATAATAATAATATAAATAATAATTATAAAGATATATCACTATGATTTTTATTCACTCACCACAATAAAAAATAAACTAAATCGTTCTTAAAATTACTCTGAAACCATAAGAGAGGTAGCTAACAAAAATTATTTAAAATAGTGTAAGATCTAAAAGAGATAAGTGACAATGATTCCCATGTCAACATGATTTATATTCATATACATAACTAACAATATTTTAAAAAATTATTTAATGATAAAATTCCTAAATTTATAGTCAAACCTCTAAAATACTCATTGCTGAAATTAAAAATATGTCAAGAATTCAATAAAACTTTCGTCCCTTATATATATATATATATATATATATATATATATATATATATATATATATATAATGTGTACATCTAGATATATTTTTTTAATGGCTATTTTTTTTATTAAAAAAAAAATCAAACAGTTAAAACATTGAATGTATCTAGATATACGCACACTATATATATGTATGTTTATGTTATTCCTTCGTATTAAATCTAAATTCACTCTTTACTTAATGAGACTCATATATAAATTCATTAGGAATAAGAATATATTACATATTACATATGTATTTAAAAAAATAATTTGCTAGTATTTTTCAAATTTGAATGTTTAGAAATGTAGGTATATTAAAAATTCTTAAAAAAAAAACTTAATTGTCTAAGATGCTTTTATTTATTTTAATTTTAATTAATTGAATACAAAAAATAATATTGAAAGTTGTCGTTTGACAAAAAAAAGCAACTTAATGGCATTTCTCAGTATAGAAAAGACGACAAAATTCGTAAAACTAATTATGGCTGCGTTCGTGTAAACCTTGGTAGATGACCGCAATGCTTGTCACTTGGTGATGGTCACATGCACAAGTTCACTAATTTTGGAATCTAATGACAAGGTGCAAACTAATAAAGGATTGACACTCTGCAAAAGCACTTAAAATTCCTTTTGAATTTTCAAAAAATGCTTAAAATAGCCCTAACGATTGTCACTACTCGTTATGGCTATTTGCACACTTACATTTTCCAAATTCATTCCCTCAAAACTTCATATATAGCTTCTCTAGGGGAATTCAAACAAAATAAAACAGAAATAAAAAAACTAGGGCCTCCGAGACAGTGCTAGTCAATTTTTCTCAGCATCATTTCTTTCTGGAATTCAAAAGAATTCAGAAAGAAAATAAAGATGTCAAGGCTAATCCAAGACAAGAAGCTAGGTGCAGGTCGTGTGGTGGCAGTGGCAATTGAAAATAACAAAACAAGCCAATATGCAGCCAAATGGGCAGTTGACAATCTTCTTCCCAAAGACCAAATTCTCTTATTGTTGCATGTTAGACAAAGAGCATCTTCTATTCCTACGCCAAGTAATCATTAAACTCTGCTCTTAATTGTTATTATATGCCTATATATTTTGCTTGAATGATGGAAGGTTTATTTGGTAATATTTTTCTCTTTCCAATATATATACATATATATGCATACAACCATTTTGGTTCAATGTTATTTCATTGTTACTTTTTACCACTTGTGAATTTCCTTCCACCCTTTTAATAAGTACTTTGTGGCACACAAACATGCACACGTTATTGACTTGAATGATTATGAATGCAGTGGGAAACCATATATCCATTGACGGAAATGATGATGTGGCTAGAGCATACATGCAACAAATGGACAACGAATCCAGGGAGCTTTTCGCATCATTCCGTGTCTTCTGCAATAGAAAGAGTGTTAGTTCTAACACATAATATTCTCCCCTCATTTCCATCTTTCACCAATAAAATTATAGAGAAAGAACACATCAATAGAAAATGAGCAATCAATTTTATACCATCAAAACAACTTGCTTTGAAGGGTGTCCATCTTTTATAAAGTTCTTTATTTAGTTTTTTTTTCTTGATTCTTTTCCTTTTCAACGATCTTTTTCTTTTTCTCTATTGATAACAGATACAATGCAAAGAAATCTTGTTGGAGGACATGGATGTACCTAAGGCATTAATAGAAGGAATTTCCTCGTATTCCATTGAGCTTCTTGTACTTGGGGCACCATCAAGGAGTGGCCTTGTCAGGTATTGACGGTTCCTCCCTGCTCACAAAACACTAGTTCAACAAACTATACTTGATCTCCAAAATGATGACAAATGCTAGGAATTAATGCATAATTAAGCTAACAATAATGCTTGATTTACCAAAATAAAAAAAGTTCAATTAGTTGATGAAGAAAAATCCCAGTGTATGAAATTGATTCCAATTGTGCCAAGTGGTACTACTACTTTTGACAAATGCAAAGTCTATAAGTTGGCACCCATATTCTTTATTTTGGTTAATTATATCTTAAACTCTAGAGAAAGCAAATCCTAAAACTTAACAACTCATGTATCTAATAGCATTAATTTACTTGATTAAAACATGAATAGATACTTTTAAAAATCACATTTTAGTCAAGTATTACTCAACATTTATTTCTGTCAGAACATAACAGAATCCTAATTTTGATGAATTATTTATGACAGAAAATTTAGAACATCTGATGTTCCAAATGTTGTGTCCAAAGGGGCGCCACCATTCTGCACTGTGTACATTATTTCCAAAGGAAAAATCTCATCTGTGCGAACCGCAACTGCTCCACTAACTGTCAAACCTACACCCCGCAACAATGCAATACAGCCACAGCAGCCTGTACAAAGTCCTGAGAAAATGGATTCACAACTAATACGTAACCCCCCACCAAGACGTATGACAATTTCTCTTTTATATTTGACACATCTCATTGGTTATACCAATGTTTATAACATTCATTTTATTTTATTTTTTTGGGTAACATTATTCATGAAACACTATTTATATGACAGCATCAACAGAGAAGCTAGCGTACAGTGCCCGCCACTCAATGGATGAAGATGACATCATGTAAGTACCTCATGAATCCTAAATCATGAGCAATTTGTCACAACTGTTAATATAACAATGATAACATAGCACACATTAATTGCACCACAACTGATAATATACCCCATTCATAGTAGGAAATTTCTTTCCCAGTGCATATTTAAACAGGTTAATCATTCATAATGATATGTGAGAAGTCACAAACTTGTCTTTGTAACAAAAGTCTAAACATTTTTTTTCAAAGTTCAAAATCACGTAAGCTATAATGAATGACATCATTGCCATCCAAGAAACATATGAATGCTAATTCCAAATGCCAAGGTGTTCCCCAATAGAGATGTAAATAAGAGTTGGAGGTGGATATGAATATTTAAGATTCAGAGAGATTTCAAGGCTTAGTGAGAGGACTAACTTGATATCCTATTGGCAGATCACCATTCACAAGACCTGGTAGATCAGGCCACAGAGCATACGAGTCCTCAATCCCTGAGTCTGATATTTCATTCGTGAGCAGTGGAAGGCCAAGTCTTGATAGGTTGTTCCCATCATTGTATGATGATCCGGACTCTGGAATGAACGCTCGGCTTTCATCAGGCTCAGATTTTGATGTCAGAAGCTTTGGCTCTTCTTTCTCAGGAGCTAAGTCAATCGATCAATGTGACTACTCGTTCAGTTCACAAGACAGTGGAACATCAATCTCATCCTCATCAAGGTTATCAGTTTCGGTAAGCCAAATATATATAATATGTAACCGAACATGGTTAACTAATTAACCTTATTAGCATGCCTAAGTACCCATGATTTTGATGTCAAGATCAAGTCAATACTGAGGCTCTATGTCATACTCCAGAGATATTTACATGCATGCATACATGCCTGCATAGCAAGACATGATTTAACTAATGTCTGCTTTGAAATTATAGGATGAAATGGAAGCTGAAATGAGGAGATTGAGGCTAGAACTCAAGCAGACAATGGAAATGTATAGTACAGCTTGCAAGGAAGCTATGACAGCAAAGCAAAAGGTATCTTACAGATTTTAATTTAAGATGTTTGGGATAACTTATGGGAGACCTTATTTTCATAACTTTTTTGCTAGAACTTATCAAAATAAGTTATTTTGTTTTAACTTATTTCTGTAAGTTTTATAGTCAAATTTATGAAATAAACCCTCATGTAACGAAAACTTATTAAATAAATGGTTAACTAAATTGTTTACCAAAGTATCCTTTGCACCAATGGCAAGTTCTAAGAATATTACTGCCTTGTCATAAAGTTGTTCACGTGATCTACAACAGGCATTGGAACTTCAGCGTTGGAAATTGGAAGAACAAAGGAAATTGGAAGAGGCAAGAATAGCTGAAGAAGCAGCATTGGCAATAGCTGAGAGGGAGAAAGCAAAATGTAAAGCTGCCATGGAGACGGCAGAAGTACATCGAAGAATTGCAGAGTTGGAAGCACAAAAGAGAATAAGTGCAGAATCTGAGCAGAAGAAGATGACCACCATGGATATTCGATCACATGGTCCTGCCAGGTACAGAAAATACACTATTGAGGAAATTGAAGAAGCAACAAAATTCTTTGATCCCTCTCTCAAGATCGGTGAAGGAGGTTACGGGCCAGTCTTCAGGAGTGAACTAGATCACACATCAGTTGCAATAAAAGTGTTAAAACCAGATGCAGCTCAGGGACGGTCGCAGTTTCAGCAAGAGGTATGAAAAAAATTAAGGACCCTTCAGTTTGAGAAAATATTTCCTTCTTTTATTTTTAATTATAATATCACTTTATTTTCAAAGATTTGTACGAGAAATAGTAAAAATAAGCATTTTCTCAAACAAAACAGTTCCTTACGTTTCCATTCCATGTGATATGACGTAATCAATGATTTTGGCATTTGGTGCATGCAGGTTGAAGTGCTAAGTTGCATAAGGCATCCAAACATGGTTCTCCTCCTTGGAGCATGCCCAGAGTATGGTTGCTTAGTGTATGAGTACATGGCTAATGGAAGTTTGGATGATTGCCTCTTCAGGAGAAGCAACAAATCAGTTCTTCCCTGGCAACTAAGATTCCGAATTGCTGCAGAGATTGCCACTGGGCTCCTTTTCCTACACCAGACAAAACCAGAACCACTGGTGCATCGTGACTTGAAACCGGGAAACATTTTGCTTGACCGTAACTATGTCAGCAAGATCAGTGATGTGGGATTGGCAAGGCTTGTACCTCCTTCAGTTGCAGACAGTGTAACACAATATCGCATGACATCAACTGCTGGAACTTTCTGTTATATTGACCCTGAGTACCAACAAACAGGCATGCTGGGAGTCAAATCTGATATCTACTCTCTTGGGATCATGCTTCTACAGATAATAACAGCAAAGCCACCAATGGGATTGACTCACCATGTTGGAAGAGCTATTGAGAAGGGGACTTTTGCTGATATGCTTGACCCTGCTGTTGAGGATTGGCCTGTTGAACATGCCATGCATTTTGCCAAGCTTGCCATGCAGTGTGCAGAAATGAGAAGAAAAGATAGGCCTGATCTAGGCAAATTTGTATTACCTGAGCTCAATAAACTCAGAGATTTTGCTGAAGAAAACATGCCTATGATGATGATGTTTGGTGCTCCTGCAGTATTCACTCCCAGAAGCAACTACAGTAACTCACACTCCACATTTTCCTCAACTCAAGTGAGTCACACCCTCACTCATCACTCCAATATTTATTGTGAATAAAACTCGAGACAACATTATATGTATGTTTAAATTTATTCTCCAATTAAAATTAAGGTTTCACAACCATTTAATGTCAATTTTTATTGCTTAAATTACTGAAGTTTTGACCTTCTATTATCTTTATGTACGGTCATTACATCACATGTTTTTTTCTTGCAGGACTCTATGAGTGAATACCAATCGCTGTCTGGATTTTCCGGATATGAAAGCCACTCAAGCACATCGTCAGTGGGAAGAATGTGAAGTGCATTCCATAGTAATAGTGCTTCTACCTTCCCTTTCAAGACCATGATGCATAAAATGTGTTACAACTACACGTGGATGAGGAGGAAACCCGCATTGAAGCTGGTTTAACAGCTGCATGATATTGATAACATCCAGCAGGCGTCCACTCCTAAGCCTAGTTTATAGTTTGTCTTTGGAAAAGCTCAAGAATGTACTCAGGAAAATTGCAACAATTCAAGTGTATTTAGCGATTTTTGGGAATAAATAAGATCCATGTTTGGGTATGAGTAGCTTATAGCTTCATTTAACCAAATGCAAAAGTAAAACTACGGTTTAACATATTTGTACTAATGGACAAATCTGCTGACAGAACTTGCTTTACAAATCTTGATTCACCAAATTGGAAAAGCTATTGAGAAGGAAATTTTGGACTCACCATGTGTGATCTAGTGAGGCTAATTGATCCATGTAATAAACCTAACCCGTAGGATAAGGTTAATTAAGTTATTATTACTGTACCTAGCATCGAGCTCTTAAAATGAAAATTATAAACAAGCTGGGGTCAAAGATCCTCTATAAAAACCATTGTGACAACTGTGACTTGGAAAAAATGCAAGGAGGTATTCCCAATTCCTTGCACTTATACCTGGAATGAAATAAAAAATAAAATTAATTGATTTTACAATATAATTGTATAAACAAATAGGAACATGCGAGACTAATTATCGAAATCTCATTAAAACTTCCATATGCATGAACAGACGACACATGATTACGACAAAGATTCTGGCATCACAAAATCATATCCCATCAGGCTGTTGAATCGGTCACTTCTTCTATGGTTGCTGCATTTGAAGATGACATCAAATCAAATAATTAACAAAATCAAACAGAAAAACAGGTCAATGACAACTATTATCATAGGACTCTTCGGAAAACCTTTTTTATACGTTTTGGTTTAGAAACTCCCATAACACAAGCAAGGATGTGCAACGATATCGGTAATAGGACTGTTGTCTTATTTTCGTTTGTTATTCACGATTATTGAGGAACATCTTCAGTTTATAGATTGCCAGTTGCCACTCATCTTCTGAACATATTAAAAAAACTATAACTTATTTTTTATGATATAAAATTTGAAAGTTTAATCTTTTATACGGCACGACATTTATTTGTCAGTGTTTAAACTTTTTGGGTTATATATCTTGATTTTCATGATGGTTCACAACTAACCATGCAAAACCTTCATCAATTATATGAATTGTTATGTTGGATTTGAACTATTTTCTTTTGTGATGGAAACTTCATGTGAATTCTTATTATAAATTTGGTGTTTTTTTATAATAAAAAAGTATATATTAAAATTATTACTTCTTATGTTAGATTTATTGTATTTGTTACGTATACACTCATACGTTTAAAATATATTAAAAATTACATTTTTTCCATATTTATTAACTAGTTTTTGGGATTTGACTTCGCTTTTACATACAAAATTTATGTAGATTTTACATCATAAATTAGGTATTTTTTTTAAATAAAAAATTACATATTAAAATTATTACTTTTTATGTTATGTTTATTGTATCCTTATACATGTGCTTATACGAAGAAATATCCAACTTATACATGTGCTTATACAAAGAAATATCCAATACTTTTTAAACAAGGATGTTAATATAATTTATCTTTATTATAAATAAAAAATTTGTCTACATTTCCTATAGATACCAAACACATCTTGTGATACCAATTGATCCGTGTAACAAACTTATTCTGTAGATACCAATTGCTCCGTGCAATAACCCTAATCTGTTAGGATAAGGTGAAGTTTTTTTATTACTGTACCTAGCATCAAGCTCTGGATACAAGAATTACAAACCCAATTGTGACTTTTACGAAAAGAAAAAAAAAATGCACGGAGGTATTCCCAATTCCTTGCGCTAATATCTAGGATGAAATCAAGCATTAAATTAATTGATTTTACAATATAATTATGTTAACAAATAGAAATGTGCAAGGCCAATTATCAAAATTTCACTAAAAACTTTAACATCCATGAACGGGCAACATAGTGATTACAACATAGATTCTGGCATCACAAAATCATATTCTTCAGGCAGTTGAGCCAGCCAGTTCTTTCGCCCTGCTAGCCAGTACCATCTTTTGCGGCGGCTGCATTTGAAGAGGACAATAAAATAAAATGATTTGCAAAATCAAACATAAAAATTGTCAATAAAAACTATTATTATAGGACAAATAAGATAACCTTTTTAATGTTTAGGTTTAGAAACTCCCAGAACATATTAGCAAGGATGCCCAATGATATCGGTAATAGGATCATTGTCTTATTTTCGTTTATTCTCCAAGATTATTGAGAAAAATCTTCAGTTTATAGACTTGCCAGTTTCCACTCATTTTCTATGACACAATGCATGCAGTTAGCTTTAATTATCTAGAGTCTAATAGAAAGAGTCTTGAATATTGGAAGAACCACATGCCCGGAAGCTAGCTTGAGAGGTCGGAGACTCCACTCCAGGACCATATAAAATCCCTCAGTAGGCTCACAAGCACTCAATGTTCTCACAAGAGACCGAGTCACCACCATCTGAAACAAAAGGATCGTAGCATAGCACCACTTTATTGCCCTTCGTCCAAATCAATTTGGCCGCATGCTAGCTCTTCATTTTGCCTGGTCAGGAACTTCTATGCCTGTGTCACCATATTCTTGTGCCATTCACTTGAACCAGGAAAAGCAGTGACAAGCCTTTATTACCAACTGTTTCATGAACTTGGGAGAGACACCCTAAAAACTAGCTCAAGAAGATGAAGAACCCAGGAATTTATAAATCCCATGCCAGGTTCATGCACATTCAATGAGTGAGCCATGAGTCACACCAAACATATGAGCGTCTATGCAAAAGCAACTAGACAGCAGCACTACAATTTTGTATCAAATCCAAACCCTAATGTTACAGGCTTTAAGTTTCTAGAAGCAGCTTCCCACAAATTTTCTCAACAGCTTGAACTGGAGATATCAAATCAAGCCCATACAACCATGATAGATATTAGATAGTATTGGAGGATCCAGTGTATGATTCTTGTTGGAAATACGTAAATAAGGTAAGTAGGGTAATTATAATAATATTGTGATTAGGAAAATTATATCTTTGTAATTATAATAATTAGGTAACTGAATATTCCTATAATTAATCACTGTATTAATGATCCTTATTATAGTATGTCTTCTCTCTTCTCTCTCATTCTCAACAATTCTATGCAAGTTGAAGCTAGTTTTTCCTACCAAAACTGTTCTGAAGCAGCTCCAACAAGAAAATACAACTTTTAAACAAACTGGTAGGGACATAAATATTTTCAAGGCTATATTAAGCTCTTACCATTGCCAACTCTTCCTCATGCTTTGGAATAAAAGCAGTATCAACCTTGCCATTTCTGAAATCCTGTAACCCAATGAAGATAATGCATATATTAGTCATTAACTTCTCGGATATGACCAACAGAAAAAATAGTTAAAGGATACAGATTACCAAAATTATATAGAAGGTGCACCCACCTCTATGTCAAGGATAAGTTTATGATAATCAATTGTAGTAGGAACTCCTGTAACAAAATATTAATTGTTAATTATACCATAGAAAGTTAAGGATTTAAAACATGGATCAAGATCATCCGCAGATTCTTTTTAAAACTGAAGGGATTGAAATTGCAGAGATGTTGATTAAAATCTTTTTATTGCATAGTAAAACATTATGACAAAGATAGTTCAATGAATATGATTCCTTGATAAGAAAACTGCACCTCCTGCAATTTGTTTCAAACTGCAGAGGACACAGTTCCAGTTCCTTAAAACAAGCTCCTTTGTTCTTTAAGCAAAGTACATTGACCAAGATGCAAAGGATAAGTACTTGATTCTTTCCAGCCTTTTCTGTCTTCAGGCATGCAATTGATTTACACCAAGTACAGGTATCCGACAGAATAATCACAATCACAAAAATCAAATTAATTTACCTGTGATAATAGTGTCATCAAGTGCCCTTTTCATGCGTTCAATTGCCTTTTCTCTTGTTGGAGCCCATACAATCAGCTGCAAAATACAAAATTGTTCACAAAGTCAAGACAAGGGTAAGGGTTTCAAATAAAAAGAACACTTCACATATAGCTAGGTTTATTACACCCAAGGGATCCACACAATAGCACAATACAGGGCAAAGAAGTATATTAGATCCTGTTCATTGAATACTTTGAATCCTTTTTCTGCTTTTTCATCCATTCATTCTTCCCACTTGTACAAACTAAAACCGGCCCATACAAAGCAAAAAAGTAATTGCCATGTGCATCTAACGTTAAACTCAAAAGTGAAACATGTAGTCACCTTATAGATATCTATATTTATAACCTATCATTGCTTAAATCCAAAAGCCCAGGCATCAAGATGACAAATCAATGATGCATAAAAGAAAAGATTGCCACACCTTTCCAAGAAGGGAGTCATAGCTTGGAGGAACCACATAATCAGGATAAACATGGCTATCCATTCTTACAAATGGACCTCCAGATGGCAAGTATGCTGTAATTCTACCTGTAGTTTGAGGGCAGAAAATTCCATAGATTAATAGTTTTTATATAAAAGCTAAATCAAAACCATAAAATGCAAACACCTGACACAAAAAATTTAAACGATAGGAAGAAGCTAATTGACCAAATTACCCAACAAACATGTGCAATCTATTGTGTTTTAAGCAAATATCAGCATGACAATTTTTTCTCTTTTAATATATATTTGCAGAAATACACTGCCGATACATCAAGATACCTGGTCCTGGTCTAAATCCCTTGAAAGCATCTTCTGCATTGATACGGCATTCAATTGAATGTCCTCTTAGCACAATATCCTCCTGTAGGAAAAAAATAAAATAAGAGCAAGATTCAAAAGAATCATGAGTAATATATCCCTCCAGTACCTGTTTAAAGCGAAGTTTTTCTCCCATAGCTACACGAATTTGCTCCTCTATCAAATCTGTTGATGAAATCATTTCAGTCACAGGATGCTCAACCTGACACAAACAATCCCCCACCCCCCAACAAAAAGAGAAAAAGAAAAGAAAGAATAAAATAATGGAAATTAATCAGCATAACTTACAAAAAATTGAACACCAGGAATAATGTATCAGAAACTGTTGCCTATGTTCATTTCACATAAGACAAGTATATTAGTAACCAGTTCAAACCTGGATACGAGTGTTCATCTCCATGAAGTAAAAGGAACCCCTTTCATCCAAAAGGAACTCAACTGTTCCGACACCTATGTAACCAATAGATGCCGCAGCTGCAACTGCTGCATCTCCCATTGCCTTCCGCAACTCAGGGGTCAATGCAGGAGATGGTGCTTCTTCCAGCAGTTTCTGATTACGCCTCTGCATGAAAAATCGTAATCAACAGAACTAATTAATTAATGTAGGATCTCTGGCAGCACAACTACAAACAGAAAGGAAAAGAAACAATAACACCTTCTAATATTTCTATCTTATTATAAAACTTATTTAATAACATTGAAATTACAAGATGAATCAAATTGAAGGATTTTTTTTTAATAAATTATCATTTTGGTCCTTGAAAATAAATAATCAGTCATTTTAGTATTTTCTAGTCCTTTCATTATTTAGTTTTAGTGCTAACAAAATGATCGATTTTTTTTATTTATTTTGCAAGGACAATAATAGTGACTTTTATCTTTCAGGAACTAGGTGACTGACCCAAAATCTTTTAGGGTCCAAAATGGTGATTTACTCTTTTATCATATATGCATCTTTTGTTATATATATTATCATGTAATGTCAACACTAGATACACATGTGAAAGCCTTTAGGAACTAAAATAGAATAGAAAACTCAATAAAATGTAGCCTAAAACATTACTTCAATTTTTTACAATACATAATTATTAAAAAAAATTATACTCTAGTCAGAAATACACATCGCATAACATATGTTAGATTGTTTATATTCAGTTTTTTATCTTTAATTCACCAAGGTCAGAAATTACCAAATTTACAGCCCACAGAATTCTATGTTTGTACAATGGCATTTTAATATATAACAAGATGAAAATTATTATGCCTAATGTATATAACTAATTTGACAAACTAAACAAAGACACAGACAGATGAGAAATGGAGGTATTTAGTTCTTAGTACCTGGATGCTGCAATCACGTTCTCCAAAGTGAACAACATTACCATATTTATCTGCAAGAATCTGTCAGCCATGAAGCAGAGGGATAGATGAATTAAACACACAATATTATTATTTGTAAATGGAAGCAATATCAACAATCATAAAAGGATTCAGCTGCAAGTTCTTTAATAAGAATTAGGCACTTAATAATAATAAATTAATTTCCTAATCTGATTTTCTAACCAGACGGATTTTTGAACTCAAACCAACAAGGAATTTGTTGAATCATTTCTAAAACTGTCCATTTACTTAATCACCAATGCAGAGCTTTTCTTTACCAGCTCCAACATAAAGCCAGAAATGGATGCTCCAAGGTGGTTCCACGAGGTTAAAAAATTAACCAAATGCAAAACAAAATTGGCATGAAGACAACAATATGGAATTTAAATTGACTTTATCTTTTGGGTGAATAGTTTAAACTACAGAGTAGAATTTTTTGGAGTTTGAAGTTATAACTTTTCCATTATAGACCGGATTTAGTTAACCAAATGGAATAATGTCGAAAATAACAACTGTTAAGTTTTTATTTCAGAGCCTCTCAGACAACCAGGACACTTTTATTTGATGTAAGCAATAAATTATTACATTGCTTAATGTAATATTTCAAGTTTGACCTTATTAAGTAATCCCCAACTTGAATGTTTCCTACAGATCAACATTCTGCGTAGATAAAATTCTCTCTAAGTGTTATCCTAATCTCCAGGCTTCAAGCAAATTATAGATTTCAATAAGAAATGGAGAACATTACCTGGAACTCAATGTGTCTAGGGTTTTGAATGTACTTCTCCAAATAAACCCCATCATTGCCAAATGCAGCAGCTGCCTCACTCTTAGCTTGCTGCAAAGAAATCAAATTGAAAAAAGATTCACCAAAAATGCACATCTCTATTTACCATCAATGGGAAAAACTCTAGGACTATTTAAGTTCAAAACAAAATAATCTCCCTTCCATCAGAATCCATGATGATGGTCTAGCACTGAAACATAGTAATCGCAAGAAATCTTACTCTACTTGTTGGCCGCCCCAGGTAAATCATAAAGAAATCTTGATCCATTACTTTGTTAGAAAATATATGTGCTAAAAATTGTCTTCAAGGTGCAAGCATTCTTCTTTCCTCCAGTTTTTTGATTTAATATAGGTGAATTTGATCATTATGGCTTTTATATTTAAATTTATTTGTGTTTCATGTTTACCACGTCTAGCTTTTGCATATGGCTATTACAACACTGATGGGCCTTTAGTCCATGTGTATTCCCGAAGAAGTAAAAAAGGGAAAAAGTATAAAAATGAGGCAGGGGAGCAAGAGGGTAAAAATGAGACTAAAAAGAAGGTTGTTGAGGAAAGAACAAAATGTGAGGTGGCAAGGTTGTTGAGGAAAGAGGAAGAAAATAACAGAATGACAGATGGCAATGTGGGAGTGGAAGAGAGAGATTCTTGGAGGATCAAGTGAAAGGAGGTAATAAAAGGAGGGGAAGGGGTGCAGAGGTGGGGGAGGAAAAAAGAGGGAAACCAATAGGTGGTGGGTAGATAGGATCTGAGACTTGCAGATTATTTTCCAGTGAGCAATCTTTCTATTATTTTTCTTTTGTACGGTTGTTTGTTTTGGGAATTTAGAAGAAAATATAGAGAAAAGCCAAAAATATATGTGCAAGGCGGTTGCCTATTGTTTGGTGGGGGGGCTGGGATTTGGCGAGTGTGCGGATAATTTTGCTGTGCTGTTTTGAGATCTATCTTTGCATATGGCTATATTACAACACAAAGAAATTAAAGACTGCAATTAGCTGAGCCGTATGTACAACACAACAAGAACTTCCATTCAGGAAAAAATACCTGTAACAACTTCACAAACTCATCAGGTTCTTTAGCAAGACGCATGCCACGTCCTCCACCCCCTGCTGTAGCCTAAGAAACATCATATGTTTGTCAGTTCACAAAAATAGGCTAAAAACTATACATGATAACTTTATATGGACCATTTAATCAGTTTAATCAGCATTGAAATGAATCATATAGAAGACATACATAGACTAATAAATATTCCTTTTGAATGCACCACAAACCAAATAATATATTCATGGTAGAAAATAGTACTTAGCCCAAGTAAAAAAGTTTCTAGTTTTAAAACATTCCAAATGATAAACATATCTCCAGGATTATACGTCACTTCACCACCATAGGTATGGCCAGCAACCAATGTATCTGTGACTAAAACAATTACAATGAAACTCCAGGAATACATTTGTACTTTGCCCAAGTAAAAACGTTTCTAGTTTTAAAACATTCCAAATGATAAACATATCTCCAGGATTATATGTCACTTCACCACCATAGGTATGGACTAAAACAATTACAATGAAACTCAAGGAATACATTATAGTCCTTGAAAACAAGTGTCTATTGAGTTCAACCCTGAGGGTTCTAATAGTTTTTCTATAAAGAGAAGCCGGAGCATGTCAAAAAAATCTGCTTTAAAAGATCAATATTACTAATCCTTTCCTAGGTCAATATATGTTATTGGCCTTGCTTTTTTTTTTTCCAGTCTAATTGGGTCAACTGAATCTAACATCAAGTGTACACATGCACAAAGAAAGATTCAACTCATAACAATTTTTAATGTACACTTGTCACTGAAATAATAGATGGCTCAGCTAAGCAAGAGAAATTGGTCATTAATTCACTGAGAACAACAATCCCGAATCATAAACTTCTCTCCCCTTGAAATGGGATATTTAGGTGCCATTTGGTTTCAATAAACGTTTTCTATTTCTGTTTTCAACATTTTATACAGACAACAGTAAAAACAAAAAATAATTATTTTCTGTTTTCACTATTTCCAGTACAAAACTTTAAAAACAGAAAATAAAATGAAAATAAGGAGGCACTTTTATCAATAAAAGTGAAAACAGAAAATGAAAATAGAAAACATTTTCTCAAACCAACCGCCGCCTAAGTATTTACACTAGTATACATGAAGAATTGGATATCTATAAGTGAAACCTTATACAGAGAAAAGGGAATTATTCTCTGTACAGAGGAAGGAGCAAAAGATGACTAGAAAGTTCACAAAAAGAATGGAACATGCTATCACAGACATAAATCCATCCTGTAGGTTGTATTGGCAAAAGTCTGCACTCTGCAGAAGAAATTCCTCTTTGCCTTGTTTCCATGCTTTTACAGTCTATTCTTACCCCCATTATCTTCACAACTTCAAATTGAAAATTATTTTAAGGATGAAAAAGTAAAAAAAGAAAACTGCATATGTTGGGAAATTTTCCCAAACCTTGCATAGCCAGGCCTAAGCCCAAATACAAATAGAGGATCATACTAATAAAGCAGCATTTTTTTCATTGTGATTGTCATTGGAAAAGAAAATTAAGAAGAAAAAAAATGTGAACAAGAGTATGCCAATGCAGTACATTTTTTATGGTGTGTGAGGGTTAAACCAACAGACATCTCTGTCTCCCTTACCCCTCATACATATTGACCTTTATTAAGAAACTAGCTGATATTTAATTATTGGGTAGTTTACTTGACATTAAATTCTTAATACTCTATTTCCACGATAATTTTAAATTAATCATAATCACAGTATAAATTTATTTTCAAACAAGATTCATTATCCCATGTATATTTATTGATTAGGGGATAGAAAGACAAAAATGTAAAGGATTATGCTTTGTTAGACACATGTTTTATGCACACAAGAATTGTATATGTATGAATAAAGCATGTATGATCATATGGAATGATCTCTGTCAAACCAAAAAATTGGAATTCGCTTCTAATAGGCAGAAGGTTACAAATTCCAAATAATTAGGCACTCTACCTTGATCATCACAGGAAAACCAATCTCATTTGCCAGCCTGATAGCTTCTTCTGTGGTCTGTAACATTAATTAGTTCCATCAAAATGATGTCATAGAATCTGACATTTACCTCCAACTTTTACATCGAAGGTATCCGAAGCTATTTATACATTTGAGTCTAATATAATACCTGTAAAAGCCCATCGCTTCCTGGAACAGTGGGAACACCTGCTTTCTTCATTGTGTCTCGAGCAGTTGATTTGTCACCCATCACCCGAATACTGTCAGGCTGAAAGTTTTAAATAACTATTCAGTTTTACTTTTTCCAAAGAATTTGAAAGGGAAATATTAGAAGCACTGATTAACTGTAATGGCTTAATGAAGTAATGAAGCGATATATTTATTTGACAGGGAAAACATTGAAAATTAAGACATACAATAAAACAATTTTTAACTGTCCAAAATTAAAACTTATACATTATAATCAAATAAAATTTGGGAATAAGGATAACTTGGAAGCCACCTCTGATTAGGCCTGTGCTATAAAAATTGAACTTCACTTGCATACCAAACTGCTTTCAATGAAACTTTTCAATATTGAACTGGCAGGCAACAGAATATCAAGCATATTTTCCATGTACAGGTTAACAATACTGTTACTTCAGTCATGCCATGCTCAAAAAACATTAGCTTACTTGCTACAATCTTTTTAAGGTGGTCATCATGGATAAACTGCAACCCTCTTCATACAAAAACAAATGTGTTTGTAAATAAAGATCAATTTTGATGTTTTTAAGACTTACTGTAGTGATAGCAACTATAAATTAAATTCCTGAGCTTCAAGATACTTTGAACAGAAGCTACTTTTAAGATTTAACAGGACAGCTCAAATAAGCCATATTCAATCCAGGTGAGTCAATTGTAAAGCTTTAAATTAGGGCAGTCACAAGACAATAAGCAAACAATTAAACTGGGTATTCTACAAACTGCAGAATCCACTCACATTAGGCCCAATAAAGTTGATTCTATGTTCTCTGCACATTTCAACAAACACTGCATTCTCAGCAAGAAAACCATAGCCAGGATGCAACATTGTGCATTTGCGGCTAATAGCAGCAGACAGAACATTCGGGATTAGCAAGTAGCTGCACAGGAAAAAAAGAATTAACAAGGATTACTCACACATAGATAGATGCATATGAAAAGACGTGAAACTAACAAGTCAGTGACTTACGATTGACTACTTGGCGCTTCACCAATGCAAACAGCTTCATCAGCCAATTTGACATGAAGCGCATCCTTATCAATGGTTGAGTATACAGCCACACACGGTATCCCCAATTCATGCGCGGTTCGAATAACACGAACGGCAATCTCGCCTCTATTCGCAATCAGGATCTTATCACCCTGACAAGCCACACGGAGAGCTCCGCAGTGACGTGTTTGGCGCTGTTTATGAATGTGACTAACTTGACCAGCTTGCTTAGGAAACCTCACCCTGTTCGTTCCCGCTAAGAAACTGCATTGGGAACTCTTAATGACTCCTCTCCCCGCAAACAAACCCTAATTTCATTTTCCATTTGGGATCAGATTCAGAATAATGCAATATTATATTAATTAACTGATTGATGGGTATTATTAGTTTAGTAACTGATTTTGAGCGTGGTAACTGAAATGGAAGAAGCAGAGAAGAGGGTGCTTACTGCAACGGGAACAGGAGGTGAACTAACAGACTTGCACGCTGACATTGTAGCTTCCATTTCCTGAAACAAACGAAGGCATTGCTGGTGTGTAAGTGAAATATACAACAACGGTTGTGAGGGAAAGAATGAATGATCGATGGATGATGAAAAGCGTTACCTATAGCAATGTTGTGTGTATGATGAGAAAGGAAAGGGAATAATAATGAGAAGGTGAACAAATTTGGTAGTGCGTTGTGTTGTTTTGTGCTGAGAGTGGGTTACTTTTGATGTGGATGTCGATGGAAACGAGGGGAGTGCCAAATTGAAAGCTCCGCCAAAATCTAAATCTAACTTGGACTATGGCAGTTGGAAGGTGAGGGTGCTCGCCCTCTTTCATCATAGCCCTTCGTTCAACATTTATCACTCACCCAATTGGACTACTTCTGGGCCTACCATACTTGGGTTTCTTTCGGCTTTGAAGCCTGTTTCAGTTGGGGTTCAATTTAGCTTTTTAAAAATTGTGCGAATTAAATTTTAATTTAAAGATATCGTGTTAAGTGTGCTAAGTAAAGAGGTATTTTGTTTATTTTCATAATATGGTAAAATAATACAATCAAGCTAGTATAATTTTAGAGTGAGAGAATATGTCAATTAAAAAAAAATAGTAGATATATAACACAGTTACAAAAGGATTGAAAGGAAAAATAAATAATGATAATGTAAAGGAACCTTGTTCAATGGAAAATAGATAAGTGATTTGATGTGTGCAGATATACGGATGAAAAGAAAATTAAGCAAAGATAATATACATTCTTTATAATGATAAAACTATCATCCATAAACAACATAATGATAAAGTTGATCAAATATTCAATCTATTTTTATCAATAATATTTCGATTAAAATTTAAAGAATGAAAAAACAATACTTACAAGCAAAAGTAAGGTTTGATAAAACGAAAATGTAATGCTAAAATTAAATATTTAGAACAAGCTTGCTCGTCTAAAGATTAGATAAATAAAATATTAATAATAAAAAAATAAAGCATTTTGTAGGTAATTTTTAATCATAATTTGGGATGCTGGCTTTTATAAAAATTTCATATTTTTTTCCTTAGAATATTTTTTTCTCCTTTTATAAATATTAGTAATATATATATATATATATATATATATATATCTCATTATTTCAATTATAATGATGTCATATACATTACATTATTGTAATTAATATTAGCTTTAATTATATACACACATTGATATTGTTTTAAAATGTTGGCAAGTAAATGTTTCTTTTTTTTCATATAAAACTTTAATATAATTTGTAATTTGATATACATGTATGAATACAAAATATTAATATCATAATTCTTTTATGATTCAAACATATTTTTAATTTTTCACATTGTTAATCTTTACATTTTAAAGACTAAAAGCAAATTATTTATATTTTTTATAGAATAAAGCCAACTAATTCCAAAGAAAAATATTTTTAAACTATTTTTTTAATATACAAAATTTTAAATAGCAGTAAAATGATAAAATCAAAGAAAAACTACTCCATAATTTTTGTGTTGTTTTTAATTTTTATAACCCAATGTTTTATTTATTCTTTTCAATTTTTTCACCTAATCTAGTGGTTATTATTTTTACTCTTAAATTTCTTGGTTTATTTTATTATGTTTGATCACAAAATTTTATAACTTTTTATATAATATTGTAATAGTTAAAAAACAAATTACACAAAATAGTTATATATTTAATCTTTCCTTTTTATGACATAATCTAAAAATATATATTTTCATCTTTACTTTTATTATGTTAATCTTATTTCAAAAATGTAATTAAGATTCAAAACTTATTTCTTTTTCATTTTTTTCAAATTTTAATTATTTTTGTTTTGTCTAAATAATTTTAGAAATTAAACAAAAAAATAGGGAAAAAATCCAGTAACAACGCAGAGCATAGAATTTTATACCCCCCAATTTCGCTAAGTTTATAAATTACTTTTAAATCAAACCGGTATCACTACATTTTATCTCTTGATCGTTCATAAACAATTGAAGCAGAAGAAATGTGCCAACAAAAAATGAAGAGATTTAAATAGTAAATATTTCATGGATGATGATTTTTGTAAAATTTTAGTGGATGTTTCCTTACAAATTAGAAATTCATAAACGTGAATTCAAATCTTCCAAATTACTCTTGACAACGTTAAAAAAATATGGATTCACTTAGAAATGGTGTTAATACAAACCGAGACACATGCAAAAAGATGGAAATGTGCTGGTTAAAATAGAACACAGAACCAAGCATTATTGCTTATGACCAGCACACATGCACCTAGCTTCTGTTAAGGGTTTGCAACATCAATAAGACCGCACTTTCTCTTTCATCAATTGAGGTTAGAAATGTTTAAAAATAAAACTAATTCGTACTAGATCACATAATTGAAACAAAAATAAATAAATAAAATAATTGAAAAAGAGAATTAAAATTTTCAAAAATCATAATTTTCTTTAGAGTTGAATTCAATTTTCAGTTCATCTATGCAAAACCAATGCAAATCACATAATTACACGTATTCCAATTTGATATTAAACCCTAAAATAAAATTAATATTGAAAATTTTAAATTACTATATTTTAAATTAATTATTTTATTTTAATTTTTATTTTAAACAGAACACTTTGCATTCATTTGACAATATTTTTCTTTAATTTTTAACAAAATCAAACATCAAAATAACTGAATCAAACAAAATTGCTGATGATTAATTTGGTTTGAATTGATTTTCATAACAAATCGTAAGTAGTTTTTTACAAGAGATTCAAATATTTTCTTTTAAAATCAAACATCATTCGGCAAACACCCCTTACCAGAGTATTTTTCAACTAAAAAGAATTTCAACCCGTGTGGTACTTGATCACATCCAGATGCAATTTAATTCATGACTGCGTAAATTCAAATGAAAATACAATATAGAATAAGGGATGACTTCTAAATTCAACTAATCAGATTAGTCTTATGAGATTTATCTCACCACACCGCGGCTATCTCTAGGGCCTAGGCATTGAAGGAAAAAAATTATTCGCTTAGCCGAATAAATGCTGGTATCTGAAAAACTAATAAAAACACGCTTTAAATGATCACTAAAACAAACTATCGATCAAAATTTGTACTGAATTTTTCAGCAATTACAGGCCAAATGACTCATCTGAAAATTAATGACTTGTGTGCTATAAATCTTCGTCGCTCTGAAGGTATTAATCTACCACTTAGTGAACAAGATGACCCAAGATGTCGTAATCATACCACACTAGGCCTTCCATTTAACGATTTTTCCTTCTATTGACATGATTTTTCTATCAATCTAAAATCACGCCCTTCGCTACAAGTGACTGACTGTATACAATAGGCATTACAATTGAATACAAATATTTACACCAGAAAGCTTACAAGAGAAGGAACTGAGAGCATCCAGAAAGGTGGAATGCAAAAGTAAATACTTTCTGCCAGCCAGAACAAGCATGAATATAGCGAACGGCCTGCAGGAAAATAAGTCACAGATACAGAGAATTCGCAAACATAATACCTCGTCGAAGGCTTTCACTTGCTGCTGCAAATTTCTTCTCCAAGTCAGACTCTCCAACTGCATTAGCCGCAGCACGCAGCTGGAAAGAAGACAATCAGAATTCTAAATTCACCATGTCACTGTATTATTTATCTTTGATTTGCAAATATTGAATTAGACCAAAATGCATTAAGATAGCATGGACAATGATCAAGCATACTAATTGTTTAATTTGTAACCTCTAAAGGTAAAGTCTGAATATTTTGCAACATTTGTCCCAAATAATTGTGTAATAATGTTACACATCAAATTGGGATATCTATAGTGAATGAATTTAAAAAACTATCAATATTTAAAGGGCAAATTGGAAAATCTTCCAACACTAAAATCAATTGCGAAGCTATAAAAACCTAATGGAAAATGTAGTCCAGACTCCAGAATAGCATGTTAACAATTGCTCTTTTCCACATCTTGAATAAAAGAATTTATTTACAAGATGCAAATTTTAAGCAAGTTCATAGTAAAAAATGAAACACCACGTGTTTATTTGCTAGAGGGTGGACATTTGTATACCTGATTCAGAAACTCATCAAGCCTTCTAGCACTGCGTATGATACTCCCCTCAAAGATGTCAGTCATTTGTATAACATCTGCAAAATTTGCTCCCTGGGAAAAAATTTTGAATGTAAAGATGAGAGATTAATATAAACTTAAAACAAGTAAATCGTTCCAATCCTTTTCTCCCACTCATAAGAGAATGCATACCCACCATAACTCTTGCTGCAGCCAAGATGTCTATGGGTGTCTTAGATTAGTTTTCGTACCACAATGTATGGGAGGTAAGTCCATGTTGAAGATACTACCTATATTACTTGGGAATGAATAAAGAGTGGCAGACCAGGGAGCCTGTCACTAACTAATTCTGGGGATTCCTTCACTCCATAATGTAGGATCCAAAGTTCATGCTTAAAAGATAAATTAGAAACTACAAAAACACATAATATAACATGGTAACCAGATTATTTTATAAATTCTGCAAGAGCACAAGTGTCTCAAATGACTATATTTTACAAATTTTGCTTGACTCACTCTTTTTAGTTAATACATTAATTAAGACATGCTCAATGAATCGTTTCAGGTCCTATTGTCATAACAGCAGTCACTAAGTCAGGCATCCATAGAGAATAAATCCAACAGGCATTTTTTCAATGCCAACCTCATATTTCTCTACTCAAGGAAAATATTAAAACCTGATGTTTTTATTCATAACTCCAACATCAAAACAAATGATGTATCAGGCTCAGGCAAGGTTCTTGACCAGTTGGGTGACAATTTGACATGTTCCGAAAAAATCTAAATCTCAAGCCTTTTATCTACACCTTCACTAGGGCTGTCAAATGGCAAACTTCCTAAAGCTCACTCTCATCAAACTCATATTTCATATTAATGAAGAACACTTCAACAGTTTAATGAAGATTGCATACTTGGATATCTAATTATGGTGAAATGGAAAGGGATGAGATGGAATGGAATAAAACTACCAAACCATCGTTTAGATATTTTATGATCAAAAGGAAAAAAGTTCCCATTCCACTGTTTAACAAGTGGACCTGGATCCTCTGCAGTTGAAGTGGATGAAATGGTTAGACTTGTAACATCAATAGTCGTCACATCCCATATCCTCCCCCCTTCCTCCCCCCCAAAAAAAAATAGGAGAAAAGAGAGATGAAAGTACTGGATGGGATGAAGTGAAGTAGACACTCCATGTTATTCCTTCCAATTTTAAGATATCCAAACCCTTTCCATCAATCAAAATATAGCCTCAACATTGAATTGGTTTACTTTAATGGCGAAAGCAACTTCAGTACAAATAGAAATTCCAGTACAACCAGGTGGAGAATAAGAAATTGTCCAAAACAAAAATGATTATGGGCAAAAATAAAAAAAGAACATGAAAAGGGATTTAGTTTACTTCAGTTCTTAAGCTTGATTTTAAGCACTAAAAATATTAGATTTTTTCATTGAGAAATCAAGTATTTATTACATCAAAAAAAGAAAAGCATAGTAAATGTTTTCTTTTCAACGAAAACCTTCTACTTTTAGTTGCTTAAGATCAACTTAACTCCTTAACAACTGATGTAAACAAAACTGAGATAATAATAAAATTAAAAATTTCTTCCCCACATTTGCCATTGTTTATCATTTTAGTCCTTGCAAGGAAAAACTTTACAATTTGGTCCCTACATGAGAACTCGTTTACAAATTACTCATTACTGTTGTTTGCTGAAGTTATTATAGCACCTATACTTGATCACATTTTTCATTTTTATCCCTAGACAAAAACATAACACCTTGTTTGGGTGCCTAACACCTGATAAAAAATCTAAATTTTGTCTCTACACAAAAAAACAAAAGCTCTTAACATCATTATGACTTCAACAATCAGAAGGCACCAATTTGTAAACATTTTTCAATGTAAAGACCAAAAGGTAGAGTTTTTTTCATGTGAGGCCTAAAACAAAAAATGATGGCAGGGGTCGGGACAAAATTTTTAATTTAACCCAATAGTAATGATTATAAACTTATCCAGCAACACAAATTGTCATGAACATCAATCCCAAACGCATAAGCTATTGGGTGAAGACTAGTGAATGGTTATAAATGACTTGAAAAAATAGACAAGGCATTAAAGCCAAAATGTGGTATAACTAACCTTTGACCAAGAGTATATCACATCCATCAAGTATGGCCTTACTGTTGATTCCACATACTCATTCACATTTATATCCAATTTGCATTCGTGTTGTATCTGTGACAAAAAGTTGGTCCTGTTTATATTTTAATTCACAAATGCCCAAAAGGTTGAAGTTAAATGATAAAACACTTACCTCTGCTATCCTTCTTGCGCTATCTTGAAGCTGTTGTAGAGGCCTTGCAAGCTCTGTTCTCAGCTGTATCTGTTCACTTGATTTATCTCCCGGTATGAAACAACTTGCAAGGGCAGCAACTTGATGATGATCAAGGTCATTAAAAGTACCTAATGAAGGAAAATGAAGAAAACAAACAGATTACCAAACAAAATAAACTGCAGACTATACAGAAAGCACAATGGGGATTCGATAGAATATTGATTCACCATTAAACATTAATTCTGTGACAAGGAGTTCATCGCCCGTGTCAATCAGGCAGGCTGCCCGTCCTTTCAACTGAACTACACCATCGGCATCAATATGACCAAGTTTCTTTAAGACTCGTGAGCGATTCTTTAGTTCTTCACGAAATTTTTGCAGCTGAGAATTTAACAATTTTATTTTGATAGCCAGAGAATCCATCAAAACAGCAAAAGAAATAATGCAATAATGTTCAGCAAATTAAATAAGGAGTAAAGTTATCCACCATCTACCATAGTGCACTCAATTTGTCATGAATAAAACCACCATATTAACAACCTACCAACTGCTATATTGTTAATTTGCATGGGTCATATGGACACAAATACAATGCATAGCAGATACTGTCTTTATACCCCTTCAGCTCCAAACTTTCAGCATGTGATCTAGCTTAATAAATAAATCTAGCAAAGAAAGACACCTCAGCAAAATCAATACCTGTGAATCACGCATTTTTGTCTTTAGTTGCTGAATTTCATGATTCACTTCAGCTTTCCTCTCGAAGCATTTAATTTGATCCACATCTTGATGCTAGCTTGCAACAAAATATTAAGGAAACACTCAAACCAAAGAGCAAGCAACATTGCATTTAAAACATACAGAATAGGGACATTAGAGTTCATTTGAACAAACCTTATGCATAGGATGAGCAAACAATTTTTTCTCATGTTCCTCTATTTGATTGACTAGTTCAACTATCTCTGAATCCCGTACATCCATGTCCTGGAAATATTATTTTAAAGAATCAGTACTTAAGTAATGTTCTGATTCTGTTGAAGATTGCTCAACTTCAACATAATCATGTGGTAAAAATACAGGAAAGTGAAATAGAGAAGTTACAAAATAAATGGAATGAAGAGGAAAGAACAATAAATTAGCAAAAGCTTTTGTCACATAGTTTACATACAAATCATGTGCCCATTAGCAGGCAAATCACTAAAGAACCTAGTGCAGTCAACCCCCGATTCCAGTGTCCAATGGCAAATCATTTGATTTTATTCTTTATTTGTATAGATAGAGAATATACCGGCAACTTTTGACAGCTGTGTAAGGGAAATAATTACCTTTACAGGGTTAAGCTTTGGAAGACCTTGGGGAAAACGATTGCCCAGCTCCTGTACAGCAAGCAGTATACTTTGCCTTGCTTCCAATGGTCGAAGATCAGGAGGTATAAATATCCTCAGTTTACTAAGTGCAGAGATTAATGGTAATTGAACAGGAACCTATTACAAAGGGAAGTACTCAAGAGAAAGAAATAGAAGGTTTTCATATGCATGAAGAGACATCAGAAAGCCATGAAAAAAGCAGTATAACAGTTCAAAACATCAACTTACCACATGCATTTCACCTTTCTCTCCAGGGCGAGGTGGACATGGTTTTGGCCGCGAGCTGTTTTCATTTGAACCAGGTGAACAATGAAGTAAAGTATCAACTATATAACCACCACCAGAAGGTTTCTTAACAACATTCACTACAACACCCCAGCCCCAATCAGTTCCGCCTTCTCTTACTTTGATCTGAAAGATTAAAAGTCCATCTAACTCACTAAAGTAACCAAAAACAAAATAATGAAAAATGAAGACAAGTGGTTAAAGACATTTATTAATTTATTAATAAATACATATCAATATGTCAATGGTGTCATAAACTCATACACATAATGTTTGTTAAAGTCAAGTAAACACTGAATTTTGTATTCGTTATGGGAAACAGTCAAGTTTTTAGGCCAGAATTACTGTGCAGAACATAGACAACATGGGATTCCCCCCTAACAAAGAGTCTCCTGCATTCACCATTCAGCAAATAGTAAAACTATCCAACGAACAACCACCCCCAAAACCCATAAATATAAAGAAACTCACACTAACTGTCACACACTTCTATAACTCCCTAAATAACTGCATAAACACAAATCATACACAAAAATAAAAATTAAGATCAATAACTACTTAAAAAACTGCCTAAAATGAACTACCTGAAGAAGACAAATACTACCCAAACACTAATAATTCTGGCCTCCTGAGTCTCAGTTTGTTACTTATCCTTTCTCACATAAGCTTTAACAGATCTATCACAACCACTGTTGCTCAAGATTAGAGAAACAAAAAAATAATTCAAAATCATTTCCATGCTGATGCTGACTACAACTTACCAATCGGCCAGGGACAAGAAAATAAAGAATCATTTCAGGCCTTATTATTTTTGACATCATTTTCTTCTCCAGCTGTGCTATTTCCAGTTTTAGCTTATGATATTCAGATACTTCAGCCTGCATAGATTATCAATTATAATAAATAAAATGTCAATATATTAATAGAATACAAAACATATAATTATGAAAACTAAAGGGCCCATCAAAAAATAATACCTCCCCTGAAGCATCAAGCAAGGCTACTTCCTGCTCCAGCTTTGACACCCTTTTCCCCATATCAGGTAAGGCCTGAACAAGAGTAAGGAAATCTAATTAGATATAGATCACAGTGCAAAACACATTTTAAATGGAATGGTTCAGGAGAAACCTTTTCATATTGAAATTGATGAAATGAATTTCTTATAACATGTTCGGCAGTAAACTGCCCTTCTGCCCGGCTCATCAAATTTAAAATTGAGTAGTAGCTAAGCCTGAATGTACTAACTAAAGGAGCAGGTTTACCCAAAACCATGTCTTTGAGGTTATTCATTTCCATCTGCATAAAATAAACAGATAAATAGTAAATTGACAAGTGTAAAACCAATTAGTTTTCAAACATGAGACTGTTATATAAATAATAGATAAGAGAAAATGAATACAATACAAAGCATTATACTTTTAGTCTAACAGCCATACCATATGACTCAGCTACAAACAAAACCAAGAGTTACAAAAAATAATAGATTTTTACACATACACAACAGAATATATATAAAAAGAAAAAAAAAACATTATTGCAATCTTAAATTACAACTCAAATTGTATGATGGATAAGAAATGAACTCAATCTTTAATGAATTGAATCCACTCCAGACTAAATCAATATTCACAATTCTTATATTCAAATTTTGACCCTCTTGCAAATTCATTTGACATGAAAACAAAAAAGGCATTTTATAATGGAATACATTCTAATATACCATAGTTACCTCATGCATTATGCAATATTATGTGGTACATGAGGGTATACATGGTACACTATCAAGGATTGTGTTATGTTTTATAGAATTAATTGATAAGTTCTTAATATAAATTAAAAAACATTTTTTTAGTTAAGCTCAAAATCCTATTTTAAATACAAATGAATATACAAAATAGATATTATTTTTTAGCCAAACTCAAGTTTCTCTTTGAAATATAATAAATATAAAAACATTTTATTTTCTAATCAATTACTTTGTTTCTTTTGTTGGTTTTGTCAGTGGCTTTTTGGACTGAATACTTGTTCCAACCAAAGGTACTCGGTTCAAAATCTATTTCCAAGAGGACTGAAACTTCCTATTTTTTATCACATTCCTATTTTTTTTATCAGATTCCTATTTCTGATAAAAGAAATTCCTATTCTAGTGGTAAGTAGTATGGTAACTGGAAAAAAGGCATTAAATGGTGAGTAGACCTGCTGAATTAAAAAGACCAGTGTTCATTTCTACTTGGGCATTTTTCATTTAGAAAACTGAAAGTCAGATGTTAGGGCTTTATTTCAGGTCATTTATCATCTTTTTTCACCACATTTGGCAACACAGTTAGCTGCAGCAGAAATGCAGCATCCTCTTCCCTGAATCATGAATCCCATGGTCTGCTTGTGCTGCAGTTGCCAGAACATCCCAATATGTGTACCTCAACAAACCAGCACAAAAACACAGCAAAACTAGCACACACATCCTAGTTAAGGTTTGAGTGGGAGTCGAGAAACTTTGGTAAGACAGAATCATACATGACATCAATATTTTCAAATTTCTCTTAGGAAACTTAAGAATGAAAGTTTACAAGGTTAATGAAAAGATAGAGATCTAATTGTGGGATTTAATAAGAAAAGAAATTTGACTGCTTGTATGCTCACCTGCTCATCAATCATTATGAGACAAATTCCACGTTCATCTTTGCCACGACGCCCAGCTCTTCCGCTCATCTAAAGTTACTAAATCATTAACAGTAAAGTGGGCACAAAAATGAATAAATTAACAACCGTCATAACCCCAAAATATAAATCATCTCTCACCTGTATATATTCACCAGATCCAATATAGCGGTGACTATCGCCATCCCACTTCTTAACAGCAGTGAATACAACAGTTTTTGCAGGCATATTTAAACCCATTGCAAACTGGAGAAAAGCGGATCTGAGACTCATTCCAAAGGTAACAGAAAAAATAAACAAAAGAAATCAGAAGGTGGACAAAATCATACTGTTTCAGTAGCAAATAGGGCTTTTACAAGACCTTCCTGGAAAAGAAGCTCAACCAATTCTTTGATAACAGGAAGAAGGCCAGAATGATGGACAGCTATCCCTCGCTGAAGAAGAGGCAGCATCAGCTCAATTGCAGGTAAGCTCCTGTCTTCTTCGTTCAAACAGAGCACTGCATTTTGAAAAACATGTTCCACTGTATCCTTTTCCTCTTGTGTATTGAAGTCAAGCTTAGACATAGACATTGCATGCTGTTCACACTCTCTTCTACTGAAGCTAAAGATGATAACAGGTTGGAATTTCCGTTCCATGATCATCTGAAAATCAAGAAACATTCCAATTCATTTAAACAAGAAAGAAGAACTCATCTTTTTCTTTTATCACTTAGGAGCCATGCAAGATGAAAGTCTCATGCATGGTTTTGAGTAAGAGAAAGAGGTGAGGAATGAGTAAACACTAGTTCTTTTGTTAAAGAAATTTACTGAGGCAGAAAAGATATTAGTGAATGAGGATAAGAAATCCTACTTTAAAAAGAGAAAAGTAGCACTTTCTTAGTTTGCGCTGAAAAACAAGAAAAAAATGAGGGCAGTGATTTAATGGAGAAAAATTAGGGCCTGCTTGGTTTCTGGTTCTTTCTTTTGTTTACATTCCCTGTTTTCAGTTTTAATTATTAAAACACTATTTTATTTTCACTTTGTTTCCTTTTTTCAAAGTTCTATATAAGAAATGGTGAAAATATAAAAATATTTCCACGATTTCCTATTAAAAAACAGAACAGAAAGTAAAGTTGAAACAAGGTGGCATTTTTATAATTATAATTAAAAATGGGAAAACAAAACAGGAAACAAAAACAAAAACCAAATAGACCCCTATTTTTTCACTTGTTGGGAGTTTGGACAATTTGTATGTTGGTCAACAAAGAAATTAATCATGATGGACCCACCATAACATATTCTCACCACCAGGTGCACAATTTGGCATCTGAAGCAGAGAATCAACATAGTTTTCTCCATTTTGTTCTTGCTGGGTTTTTAAAAAAATTATTTCAAGTTTTTAAAAAAATTAAATATTTTTTAACATAAAAAATAAAAAATTATTTTGAGAGGAACAAATAATAAAATACAAAATACAAATTTTTTAAAGTTAAATTTAATGTGTTTAAAATTAATATAAATTTTTTTTATATTATTTATTTATTTATTCTCACTCCCTTCCATTTATCCAAACAAGTAAAGAATTTTATTTCTTTTTTTTCTTATTTCCATCCATCCAAACAATACAAGTTTTCCACTCTATTTCTATCCCTCCTATTTCTTTCTCTTTTATTTCTTTCCCCCATATTTCACTCCTCATCAAAACATACTATAAATATACATCTAGGAAGTGGGAACAATAAACACCAATAGTAAAGCTACCCAATCTGTCAGCATATTTGTAAAGGACACTCCTTTAAAATGGCCATGTGCATGTGCTTTACACCATATGGAAGGAAGCAAAGTGGCTAATTTTATCCCAAAGAAACAGCTCATCTCTGAATGATATACTCAAAAAATGTGAAGGTTTATGCTCCAACTGAAGTTAACATGCCAAAGTGTAACAAATATAGCCCATTGCCATGATACATCGGTTTATTTACTTCATCCAAAACCAGCAAACCTGATTGGCAAAAACTGGTCCAGGGACTCACACAACATTCCCCAAAAATTCCAAACAAAGAATTCCATAAAGCAGTAGCAACAGAACAAACAAACAAAAGGTGAGGAACAGATTTTGGGTTCACACCACACATAACATATATATCAGGGAAAATCACCATTGTGGCTTGGCATGTGTAGCATGTTATTCGTTTTAACTTTCAATTTGTTTTTGACTTAAAAGCAACGTAGATTCCCAAATAGAGTAGGGTTTTGTTGTTTTGATGTGCATGTGTGTCTTTATTTTCCCTTCCCCTCTTTGGTAAGAAAGAACCCCCCAGCATATGAAATATGCTTCTCCTTTCTTCCTTCTAATCATATTTAGTCCTTCTAAACCAAGAACTCAACAATTAACTATACCAGGTCTACATACTAATATATATTTAAAAAAATTATAAAATCTAGGGCTTATTAAATTGTCTAGAGTAAAACATTTTTTGTCGTGGCTAGTGAATGCAGAGTATTTGTCTCATGGAAAATTTCAACAAATTGGTAGAAAATCCTCTGAATTGTCCCCATTTGATTGTTACTTTAGCATTTTATGTACCGTTTATGATTTAATTATCTTCAGAATCCAACAAGACTTCCATAAACAGAAACCCTGTAGCTACTACCGACAGAATACTAAGTCAACTCAAATCCCATCACAATGATTATGCTGAATAAGCTCCTCACCAATATATACCATTGTGGCATGTTCAACAACATAAAAAATCTCATTTGATCACTAACCTTAACAATCTTGTATATGTCAGAACCACCAGAAGCAGAACCACCTTTCCCGAGTCTTCCATTGGCTTTGGCACCCCTGCTCCCGTCACCCAGTTTCTGCTTAGAGAAAGTATCCTGCAACTTCAGAAAATTGTCCTCCCTGAACTGTTCATTCTCATCCACAACCAAATACAAACCACTGCCCCCCATGGGGAAAACATAGTGCTGCAAAGGAGTAGGTCGAAAATCAGTGTACACCACATGACAAGGCTGCTTGTGAATGTTACAAATCCACTCCGCAAACTCAGTGGCATTGGACATAGTAGCCGAAAGGAAAACCATCTTAATAGCCGGTGGCAAAAAGATTATACTCTCTTCCCAAACAACACCTCTTTCGCGATCCTTCATGTAATGAATCTCATCGAATATAACCCACGCCACTTCTTTCAGAACCTCTGAACCCCTATACAGCATTCCCCTGAGAATCTCAGTTGTCATGACGAGACACGTGGCGTTAGGAGAGAGGGTTACATCGCCGGTCATTAATCCAACGTCTTGAAACTCTTGGCTCAGTTCCCTGTATTTCTGGTTACTCAGTGCTTTAAGCGGGGAAGTATATATGACTCTCTGCTTGTCCCTAAACGACATTGCGATGGCGTACTCAGCAACTGCCGTTTTTCCCGCGGAAGTGTGTGCGGAGACCAAAACGGACTCGTTTCGTTCGAGACACGCAACTGAGACTTGCTGGAAAGGGTCGAGGGTGAAGGGATAGGACTTCGCCATGGGACCGTCGTAGAGAGGGTTCGAGAGTGTGCCGTGAAGTTGTTCGTCCTTGCTCGAGACATAGCCGCTGGGAACGGCCACCTCGTGCACGCACGTGCGTTCTGAACTGCGAGCCTTCTTTGGCTTTGGAGTGTTGTCTGTGGCTTCCGGTTCCCTTCGCTTTCCCAGCGTCGGCGATTCCTTCTCCATTTCCTCCTCGCCTCCGCTGCTACTACACACGGAATTTGGATTTAAACTGCAAGCCTATAGAGGGAACGCAAATGGATTTGATTTTCAGGCCAAAAAACCCTAATTTCCCTATGGTGCATACTTTTTTGTTGTTAGTGTCCGTTAAGTTAGTAACTGTTAGTTGCCTTCGAGCTTGCTTCGTTACGGGGCCTGGAGTAAAGTGGCAGGCCCAAACTCTGCCTTCGAGCTTGCTTCGTTACGGGCCTGGAATAAAATGGCAGGCCCAAACTCTGAACTTTCACGTAGAAACGTCATCATTTACCTGGAGAACAACCACAAAAAATAAATACACCAACAAGAACATTAATATATAAGATAAATTATATTTACATCCCTTTAATTTTACTTAAATTATAGAGTACTTTACTTTCTTTTCAGAGACAATAATACCCCTCTAAGTAAGTGGTTTCAGTTATAAACTTTTCATATAAGGCAAGAAGCTTCTCTGAAAAGATCACCCGTCTTTATTAAAAACTTCTGCATTATCTTATAAGTTTGTCTCAAGTTATCCATTTGAATGATAAATTTAGTTTTCCAAACCAGACCCGCATTCTTTGAAACATCAACTTGGTATAATATAATCTTTGGTTCCTGTAAACATATCACACAACAATTTTCATGAAAGCTTGCGTTCCATTAGTGCCCTTGGTGCTTCCCTTTCTATTAATGTGTAGATGTGGACAACAACCTTTGTGACTCTAACGATACATTTCGAGCAGCTCACCATCGTGTATTTAATTGGAACTTGGTCTAACTTTCCGTCATGGTGTATTTTCTACCAATGTTGCATTTGCGACGACTTCGTTACTTGTGTTTTTCACCGGTATAAAAAGTTTTTGAGATATTTCTACATATTTGAATGGATTTACATTTGGATATAAGTTGTCTGATGTTCATTTTCTTTTTTTCTTTTTTTTAACTCATACGGTCGCTTCTTGAGATGTAAAAAAAAAATACCTTGCATATATTTATTTATATTTTTCAAAAGTTTTTTAAAATCGAGAAGAACGGAGCAATTTTTTATTTAAGGTTTTATACGAACGAAATTGACAATCACAAGCAGAAGTCGGAAAATTGAGGTAGGATACTTAGTATATGAATAGGAAGAGATGAAATTAAATAAATATGTACTGAGTTGGAAAGAGAGGCTGAAAATTGTTGAAGGGATTCCAAGAACGCTTAAATTCTTACGTTGTCGCACTTCGTCCATATTTTCAGTTGGAAAGACGTTAGCATAAATAGGAGTTTAAAGTCGGCAAAGAGTAAAGAAAAAAAATATATTTTCTACACATGTTTTGATTAAAAGTCATATACAAAACTTGGATGCATCTGTTTTGCAGGGCATTTCTCTTTTGTTTTCATTCACACTTGTGTAACATAGCCACAAACAGTGACAAGCAACATTTTTTATGGAGAATTAAAAATGAGAATCCTATGTAATAAGGATAACCAAACTAATTGACAAAGAACATGATTTTGACGAGACACATTTGATCTTCAAAGAAAATGAAAATGCAAGAAAGTTGATTAAAAATGAACTAGCTTTGCAACACATGAAAATTTCATCAAATGTGGTTGGAACAATATCATATATGTAAATAAATGGTTAAAATAATATTATATGTGTAAATAAGTGATACAAATTTTTAAATAAAGTTGAAAATGACATGTCTAAATTTAAAATTGTATTGTTATATATTTTTTATTTATCAAAACATATTTTTCTTTATTTTTATAAAAGATTTAACATAATATATTTTAAATTTTTCTATATATTTTATTTACTTATAATTACTTATTTGCGATTATAAACCTTGAAAATAACTAGTTCAACAAATATTTTTTTTTATAAGTTAAAATAAATCATACATAAAATTTTATTAAGAAAAATCTTTTACATAGTAACAAAAATGCATTTAAATATATTGAAATAATGTTTATTTAAATTTTACTTTAAATAAGAAAAAAAATTTATAATTAAAAAATTTGTAATTGAGACTTTGATTTCGATAGTTATATATTGAGTATGTTTTTAAAGATAAAGAATATAAATGATAGTTTGTGTTATATTTGATAGATACTTTTCACCATCTAAACAAAATATTCATGCTCAAATTATTAATAAAAACAAAATAAAATATAAAATAAGTAGTGGAATAATATGATGTTTTAAGTTGTTTTTTATATGTATTTACAATAATAAATTTTTCTATTTTTTATAAACAACTTGTTCAATTATTCTAAATTTATTTTTATATAATATTTTTTTTCTATAAGGTTGAGATGTCTTCACATTCTTTGATATATATTTGTTTATAGAGTTAGTTAGTAAATTAATCTTCAACTTTATTCATGAATAAAAAATTATCTCTCACTTTTAAAATAATACAAATTAATTTTTTATTATTAAAAATTTTACAAATTTATTCTTTCAAAAATATTAATTAATATTATTTTAAATAAGTAAAAAAATTAATTTATAAATCTTTTAAAAATAAAGAATTAATTTATACTATTTTAAAAATTAAGGATAAATTTGTAATGTATGCATAAGGTAAGAAATTAATTAGCTAGTTAACTTTTTGTTTACGTGTAATTTATCTAAAATTTAATTATTAATATTTAATTTATCTAAACTTTGATATTTGTTATCATTAAAATAATATTGAATGATTTGATAATTACATTTATTAAATTTATATTTTATACTATTATTAAATAGAATAGTTGAAAAAAATGGATACATAAATGTGAATATATTTATAATATATATATATATATTATGAGTATAATTATATCAAATAATCCATTATTAAAATTGTTGATGATCATTAAAGCATAAAAAAAAAATTGCACATTAACTTAACAATAGCATAGAATGTTTCGATTGATCCCAAGTTCTTAATACCATACATCAAACAAATGGAATTTTGGTACAACACGTTAGCCAATATAATATTTAGTTGTGTTTGTTTGAAGATATGTAATTTTATTTTGGAAAAGTGAGTTTTGGAATATAATGTCTAGTTTGGAATAATTTTTTTTTAAAAAAAAGAAGCATGTACTGATTATTATTAATAACCAAAAGATTAGTTTATCCATGTTTTAGGTTTTTTTTTCCTACAATGAAGACGAGGATCTTCACATTTTCATGAGAATGGAAGTTATTGTCTAAAACAACTTTCCATTTCAATATAGATTTGGCCACACAATACATACATACATACAAGGTTACTACACTAGGATTAGTGGAAACTTTCTCCCGATCTAGCCGCCTAAAGGCCAACCAAAAAGCCACCTTTCAACTCAAATCAAGAACTCCTCTCAAGGACTGCACAAGAAACCTACTTTTATACTCTCAACTATGACGTGATATTTCATTATTTCTTTCTACAGCATGCTGAATTAAATAGATATTACAAACAATGCCAAAAGAACTTCTACTTAACTTCACAGCATCCACTTAACATACCAAACTTTGTTGGGGTGTGCATGTGCTCCAAATATTTGATTTATTACCAGGTTAACAACCTCAATGGAAATTGTAGATTAAGGGTACCAAGTTTTTCCACCTTTATCTATTTTTGGCTCTTCAAATTTCCCTGTCCAGCACAGTGTCAATTTCTCCTTTTATCTTCAAAAATAATTACCCTGACTGGAGGAGCAGGACAAGATCGCCCGCAAGTTGCTCCACAAAGGCATAATAAATACCTTTCTGACAACAATAATGTAGGTCTCCTAAAAACAATTTAAGCTACCAACATGGAAGAATGGTCAGCAGATTCTGGATGCAATCTATGCATTCCAACCATCAGAGCTGCTACCGGCTGGATATGGAAGGCCACCATTGCCAAAATCTCCATCTAAGTTCATTTGTTGATCTTCTTGAGGAGGAAGTATTTTAATGCATCGGACACAGTTAACAAACTCCCTGAAACATCCATAACAAGCAATTAAGATATCAAATCAACTAATAATTACAATAGGGTTCACAGAATTAGTCTAATTTCAACATTGCCACTACATATTACAACAGTCCAAATTCAAGGATCAAACCTTGTTCATGATGCACATTATCCAATTATTTTGGTGCTTGATATTCTATATCATAAAAATCCTCCAGATGATCTTGATGCTCATAAAACAAAGAAATTGGGAAGTAAGAAAGCTAAATTGTTGCAATCCATACTCAATTGATCATGTGGCTCTCGGGTGAAATTAGATGATGTACAAGCAAACACGTGGTAAATTTCAAGCCAACCAACTTGAAGAGAGAAACGTCATTTGTCTCTTTTCCTAGGGTTTTTTTTTTTTTGGATCATTGTTGTATTATTTAATCCATGTGGCCAATCCCACCTAGTAGCAAAAGGCTTTTGTTATTGTTATTGTTATTGTTATTTGTAGGCTAGTAAGGAGAAAAACAATTTTTGAAGTTAGAAAAAGTGAGTATACATGTGCCCCAAAGTGAATCTAATGGAAAAAGAATAGCAGGACTTACTCCCAGGGGTCATCTCCCACAAGCAGAACATCATTCTCATGATCCATATAGACAAGTTTCCAACCTATCCTTTGCCGATCCTCCAGCTGTCCCTCAATACCAAATTTAAAAGCCAGATCGTGTTTAAGGTGTTCATAACCAGAATATTGTGTAATGTCTATGGACCGTCCCGCAGCTCCGCGTTTATATACCTATAAGGACAAAAAGCTAACTTACACGATAGTTGTAAACAAAAAAGCTAATAAAGAAACACACATTCACCATCAAGATATGTTTATTATTAAAACAACAACAGTAATAATACTAAACCTTGATGTATGTTCTCATCCTCTGTAATTGATGTTGTGGGGGCGGTGGTGGAAGTGGTGGTGGCGGCAGTGGCGGCAGTGGCGGTGGAGCCCATGGACTCTTATTCAAGAAGCTACTACCATTTATAGTGGAATCAATTAAATTAAAGCTCATATCAGGGACTCCAAATGTCTGTGAAACCATTGAAGATGAAAGTTCTGGCTGAGCATCTGTGCTATTCTCGTAATTCCCAAGCAAGCCTCTTGAAGAGATATTATTTGACAAATCCTTTCCCAGCCTCATTGTGCCTTTGGTTAGAAGAGAATCTAGATTTGGGGGTATTTCTAGTTGGCCATTAATGCTATTGCCATATGGAACGTTGCTCCTAGCATCAGCCTGAACTTCCACATTTTGACTACTGTCTCTACAATAAGTTGATTGTGGATTATAAGATGATGGATTGTTATTTTGATGCACATAAGTATCACTCTGAAAAATGCAAACTGAAGTTGTAGAAGATGATGAATCCAAGTAGTCTGTCTGCACAGCACCACCATTCAAGTAAGTCTGAGGGGGAAAGTTACCTAGATTCTGATTTTTAGAAATGTTTAAAGAAGGTTTAACTTCATACTTTTGCTGCATATCTTTTAATGTGTTTGCATTAGATGGCACGGTTTTTAAGCCGCTTGGACTAAAGATTGTGACAACAGACAGAGCCATGTCATCCTCTATCGTTTTTCTCCTATGGATCTGGGAACTTATCACAGGAGGAAGTGCACTGGCACAATTATTTGCAGAAGGAGAAGTGGAACAAGATGAAACATCATCAGTAATTACTGATTGCCCTGCTCCGGTTAGTACACTACAAAAAGAAGTAGAATGCGGATTGGTTGTAATTGTAGGGGGAAGCCCAATGTGGCCAGACATTTCAGACAGCAAGCCAGGTTGCTGGGATAGATGAGAGAATTGAGTGTTTTTCTGGCTACTAGGTGTTGTTTTCTGATGGGTGATAGAACTAGTCTCAGGGAGTGAGTTTGGAAGCGTAGAAGGAATTTCAAGTGCTTGACCAGGAGTTAGGGTCCTCGAGTTGTGTGCTACATCCAAAAGCTTCCTCTGCTGGTCTGGGATTTGAAAAAGTTGCGCAGACTGCTGTAATGAAGACTGCTGTACCAAGAGTGTTTGTTGTTGCTGTTGAAGCTTCTCTAACAACCGAACCTGATTGTCAGACACTTGTAGTTGTTGATTAAAATGATCAGGCACAGGGGACTGAATCGAATTTTGTTGTTGATGCTGACCCATTGTAGTTTGTTGATGCTTCTGAGGTGGGTTCTGCGACAAACTTTTAAGCAGTTGATGGTTTTGACTGGATGATTGTTGCTGTTGAATAATATTGTTGGTTTGGACAAGAGGGTGGTGGGGATTCAGAACTTGGGTGTGAACTTGACTCTGTGGTAAAGTTTGATTCATCAAGTTCCTTGGTTGTTGAGTGATATTACCCAACTGCTGTTGTGGCTGCGCTGCGGATGGTAGCTTCTGAATGTGGTCAAGTTGATGGGATGTCCGAAGTATCTTCTGGGCATCAAAGGATACATCGTGTGACTGAGAGATGTGTGGAGTAGAAAATCCCAGCTGATTTGCAGTTTCTGCAGCAGGAAGATTTTGCAGAACCGATCCAGACATGGAAGATGCATAATTTGGTTGCAATGAGCTAGCCAGAGCTGGATTTTGCTGTATGTTCATCCATTGAACTAAGTTCAAGCCAGGGAGAGCTTGGGGATCCTTTATGCACATATCATCACCAAACCAAGGCACTGTACTCTTGAAAAGGTTATTGAAATCAGACGGCTCAACATCTGCAAAAAGTTTTAAAAGAAATACAAAATACATCCAACATCAATAAATTCCCAATGTTCATACTGAATTGAAGTTTGTCCTTGTTGAAAAATTTGATAGGTTCTTGCAAACAATTGCCTTAGTTAAAGAATATTTGATATATTCTATTAAATGCATCAAATTACATAAAAAAGTAACTTCTAAATGTTTTTTTGGTGTTATCAATATTATAGATGTTTTTATTTTCATCAAATATTTTCTACTTGTGTTTCCTTAACCAATGTCTTGAGGGTACTCGTTAGCAAGCTCCAGCTTGATAAAACAAAAGGTTTGGTGGAGGCAAGTAAGAAGGTCAAGAATGAAAGAATCTTGCTAGAGAAAAATCCAACATACTTCATTTTGCACCTAAAATGTATGTATTGAGGAATTATTCACCTAGCATTCCCGGTAGTCGGGGCCTCTTGGATCTGAAGAATGGAGGTGGGCAGATGAAAAATGGAGTTGTCACAGGTTCAATTTCCCAGATTGAGACCCTACTTTGCCTTTCCCCAGCAGTTGATTCATCCCAACCAACCTGAACATTTATGTGTAACTTACATGTGACTGCTTATGGAGTAAAATTTGTGGGAAAAAACATTTAAAAACAAAATTACAAGTGATCCAAGGTTCATCTACGCATGTATGGTAAGTTTTACCTGGTTGAATTTCTAAAAGATGACAAAATTTGTACCTGCAAATTACGCCATAGTGAGTTTTTCCATCTCACAGAGTCCAGATCACTGACACCTATAATCGTACCCATAGATCTGTAATACAATTGAATGTAACATTCCTTAACAAAAATCATTTCCAAGTATAACATCCATTCCCAGACAATCACATTAGCAAATACTATAAGAAACTGCATGGAGAAATTAAGTATTGCTTCAGGCAGCAACTAACTTGAGAGCAAAACAATTTCCATTGTCCAATTATAATATTCAACCGCCACTTCTCGCATTATTTTCAACTTAGCATCTACAGTACATAAATATGGTACATGGTGGCACCTTCTTGTTTCTGAGTCCTCAGTTTCAAACATCATCCGGAAGCGCATGCCAGGTGATATATGGTAGCTATACACTGCCCTGTAGTATTTGGCTATAGGAATAACAAATTCCGAAGGACTGGCCCTGTACACCAAAGGGTGGATCTAAGTTTAAAAGTTTTATAACTGAGGATACTGGTTCATATGCCATTTCAATCTGATTTTACAGACAAGAAAGAAAACTGATACTAAAAGAAATTATGCATTATTGCTTTTAAAACACACAGTAAATCAAAGATATTGACCTAGGATTATAGAACACGGTGAAAGGACTATTGTTTGCAACAGCATGAGCTGCTGCAGCCAGAATTCCAATGTGCATGCTATCACTTGATAGTACTGAAGATGAGATATTGGCGGGTTGCCTGTTAGCTCGTCTGATACCCAAAAGAAGTTGCTGCTTTTCATCTCTGACCAGAAACATTTCAAATCAGGAAATCCAGTAACTCGAGTTTTTAGCTTAAAAGGTAAAGTTTGATTGTGGAACACTATCATATTGTGAGAGAACTTTGTAAAACACAAACTCCAACATCAAAAGTAAAAAATGTATCCACTATAACCTTCACCTTACAAATAAAACAGAGTCTCCAGCTAAAAGCCTCTTTCTACTTACAAATAGACTCCATCCAGTTGTAAGCAAGTGACGTTTTGGTTTTCCTAGTTAGGGAGATCAAAGATACGCAAAAAAATTTCAGAAGCGGGCTTGACAAAAAGTTAACAGATTACAGATAGAATAAGTATATTACAGGACAATAGTTTCAATTTATAAATGGATATATGCATGCAAACATACCACGATATATATGGCGGAATCTCCAAACATTATCATGTAAGTCCCTGGCGACAAGTTCTTGAGCAGGAGGTTGCACAGAGTAATCCTATATAGAAAATACAGGAACTGGGTCAAACTCTGCTGTTATAGTTGAGGAACTGAAATAGAAAACATAGCCTACAAGAGGGGGGAAAATCATCTCTGCAGCATGGCGGCGCACAGAGAAACCTCCATGAGTACTCGTATCACTTGCTGTCAGTCGTTTACAGAAAAACTCAGGTTGTGGCTTACTTGACTTGAGAGAGAGATCTGATCTTAACAAGGCCTCCGTGTCAAACTGTACACATAATGACAAGAGGTCATGTCAAATTGGAACTTTAGGTTGGCACATGCAGAACAATACTTTCCAAATTTCTAGGAAATGTGAAGAACTGTTCCGGCCTTTATCTATTGAACTAGGACACAGTTATACACTATATTTCAATTTGATATTTGTCATGTCATATGGTTTCAAAAGGTATATAGCATTGCATATGGACTCACAGAAGGCACTGGCTGAAGTGTCATCTGAGCATATACTTCATCTGTTTCTGGATCTGCCTGGGAATACAAACACAATAAATGGACAAAATTAGAACAAAAACTCCCCTGAGGTAGACATTTAAGCAAAAAATTCACCATACATGCAAGGAGACATTGTGAAGAAGACACGGTAACTTGGAGGGAAGATTGGGATAGTTTGAGATTTGCCCCTGCACATCTTTCTTCAAAGATGCCGCAACCTGAAACGAGGGATGACGCGAGTCAAAATGAATGTGAGCTTAAAGGAAAGAATCCCGGAAATACTACAATGCTTCAAGCTCTTCGGTTCGGTTTTTGCCATGTCATCAAGAATAGTTATAGTTCTGAAGTACATTAAAGAAAAACGTGAAAAGAAAGGAAAGGCCACAAGTTGCACGGATGGCCGAACATAGGCAGAGATATTTCAAAAAGTGAAGCACAAGTAGACGATCGGATAAGTGAATAGGAAAAAGGTCACAAGAGAGGGTGAATGAAAAAAACAGATAAAGTGAATTGAGACCTGTTCGCTGTGACCTTGAGGGAAGTAAACGACGTGAGTCCCCGGCGAAGGCAAGTTGAGCAGTGGTCCCGCACAAGCTTCCCATAGCTCCTGGTTTATGCTCTTCTTCTCTCCTCCTACTCCAACTGCATCACCATGTGTCATTCCCCAACTCAACACACAACACAACACTCATCCTCGTATTCACCGTCATTATTTCCTTTTCTCTCGGAGAAAAAAAAAACAAAGCAAAAGCAAACACAGGAACTAGAGAGAGAAACAAAACAAGAATGGAATTGGAAAGCAAATTAATGCAAAAACAATAAAACTCGGTCATGATTCATTTTAAGAAGAATAATTAATGCTTTTTACTGCAAAATGAGAAAGTTCACCATGTAAACGGAGAGAGAGAGAGAGAGAGAGTGGTAACCTTCGCCGGGGTTGGGCGCGACGGCGGCACCGTCTGGCTGCGTCTTCATTCCTTTTGGCAGAGAGCAGGAGAAAGGTGTAGAGGAAAGAGTTAAAACAGAATATTAGAACGTGCAGGTTTCGTGAAAACCAAAGGAAAAGAAGTATTCAGAAATGATAAAAGTGAGGTAGGGAATATTTGGCGCGAAAGAGAATTGTAATGAATAATGAAGCGACGGCGAGAGTGGGCGTTGAACATTTGGTTCGGTTCCTCTGCTAGTCAGAAGTACCACTTTTACACGCTCTTATTCTGTTATTGATGTTGTTGTTTGTGAGAAGAAGACGATTGACAACTGTTCATTCTTTTTTATGAACCATGGCTGAAGTACTATCCCTTTCCATAATAATTATTATTATTCCCCACATCATCCAGTCCTCCAATATCTCCCAACCAAACCCCCCGAGTTTTTTCAACGATGGGAATCACAGAGATGACTCATGAGCTACCGTTCGCCGTTTAAAGATCGTAACGTGGTACAAACTAAGGACACAAACCAAATGCTTTGGATATATTTTAAGGGAAAATGTTAACGAATGATTCCAAAAATTAAAATTTTTATAATTTTTAATATATTTTTATTTTAACGTCATTTTTAATTAAAAAAATATTTTTTAATCAGTGCCTTAAAAGTTTTGATTAGCAAGAAGATTCTGGTTTGAATTCGGCTAGCATGCAATGCATTTTATGTTTTTTCTGCCAACCACATGATGATATATTACTTTTAGAATTCAATTTACTAACAAGATACAATTAACATGTGTTTGCATGCAAAATATTTGGTGAATTAGTTTTAGAATTCACCTCTATATTAATTTTTAAATTCTACCTAAAATTTTTATTAGTAGGCATTTGCATGCAATTTTTTATGAATTAATTTTAAAATTAACCCCTATTATATTTATTATTGTGAAAAGTAAAGTGGTTAATGAGTTTTATTTTCTCAATTAGTATATTTTTATACCTTTATTTTTTATTATAAAATATGACCTTCACGAATAAGATATAAAAGTTAATTTTTTTATAATTTTGTTTTTATTTTTAAAAATATATTTTTATAATTCAAATTTATATAATTAACCACATCTTAATATATTTATTCTAAATTTAAACAAATTATTATCCAATTTCTATGTCCAGATTATATAAATCAATTAGTTCTTTAAAAGTAACAAAAAATAGTTTATTTTTGTTATTAATAATTTCCTACAGTTGTTACAAATTTTTCAACCTGTAAATATAAAGTTGAAGGTAAACATAAATTCGAATTGGCACTAACCAAATTTCGGAGCCCATCATATCATATATATTATATATGTTAAAAATAATAAATTTAAAATTCTTATAAAAATTAATCTCTCTTTTATTTAAATTTCTTCCTTGTCAAAAGAATTATCGAGTTTTGGAACGTTGGGCTAGGCCATTCATGTTTCCCTCCATTCATATGCAATGTTATATTCCAGGCCAAGCCTAATATATTCCTGTTTTGGGAGTTTACTGTTTTGTAGAGTTTCTCAGCATAGATTGTGGTATTGTACTACCAGGAAGACATAAAATCCTAAAAATTAAACAAATGTAATCTAATCCATATACTCTCTGGCTTAAGTGGGGTCTCGTTGAGGTTATGTTAGTTCCTACTAAATCTAGCAGTGAAATTTTGGAATAATCTAATGAGAAAGAGTTAGCCGAAGAAAGAGAAATTGAAGTTAACTTAATCCGCAAAATTAGTTTTTTCAGTGTGTTTCTAAAGTAAATGAATATAAAATACATTCATTAAATTCTAATAAATTATGGTCATGATACACTTTAAATTAAAGAAAGATATTACTCTCTGCGTAAACAAATTCCCTCTCGAGTTTGTATTATATATTCTTGGTTCCCTGCAACTATTTTCCCCGACTCTTATTAACCAACGAAGCTGATTGTTTTGCCTGGCTTATACTTTACACGATTGAAATGTGTATGTTGCCCTTTTCACAGTGTTTTATGGGTACAGAATCATAAATGGATGGTCTAATCTAGGACCACACCAACTCAGTTGCCGTTTTGTTTCGTAGAGGAATCCAAATATATGTCCCATATTAAAAATAAAATTAGAGATAGATTGATAAATAGATATATTATCTTATATATTTTAATAAGGCAGTCATTCAAATTGGAAAAGAAAAAAGATTAACTGTATGATTTCCACTTTCAAGATTGTAGATTTTGTAAAAGAATTGAAGATGCCAAGATAATTAAGCATGTTCAAGTTCTCCCAAAGCAAAGGTTTACTAAATACTCAAAAAAAGCACCCAGTTTTAATCCTTGTCATTAGATGTTAAAAGTTCTGGTGTGTGTGTTTTTTCTCCTGTAATCTCTCGTTTACCTGGCAAAAATGAACATAATTAAGGGTTAAGATGAAGTTTTATTTATAATACCATATTTAAGTAATTTGTCTGGTGTTTATAACTTGCACTTTTAAAGAGTAGACAAAGTTAATATATCTCTAAATTGAAAACAAAGTACATGTATGAGACAATCTTTTATTCTTTCCGCTGACCCAGATGCCCTATTAGAGTGATAGTAACTTGAGAACTGTTGAACTCATAAGACACCTATTTCACTACAAATCAGTAGGACCACAAATAGCATTTAAGTTATTAAGTTATATATTCATCTCAATCTTAGCAAACGGGTGAGAGTTAGGTAGGTTGTTTTAATTGGGATGGCCAAAAAGAAGAGCAACAAAACAATTGTCATGAACCACACCAAAATATACATTTTCTTTTTATTGAAACAACATTTCTCTCTCTATTCATATACCTATCCCTTAGCTATTGGTAAACACATCATAAAATGTCATTCCTACCAATTAGCACCATTGAAGATCAAATGTTTCTTTTCTTTTTTTTTTGAAAAAAAACATTTTTTGTTCAGGGGTGGGAGAGCCCTCTCAAACAACAAAATAGTTCTGCCCCTGTTAGCAATATGAAAGAATAGCATCCTAGACAAAAAGAGATTTTGAATAACCAAAACCCAGATTGGTGAGAACAAATACAAAATTTAAACCTGGAATAATTGCATAGGTTAATAGAGTCAGCATCTATATCTTGTTTTTCTTTTTTCAACATATCTCGCAACCTTGAAATAAAACACAGTTCGAATGAAAAGTACACAGGCATCCCTGGTTAGTAATAGTAGACTGCACAAGTTGTAACTCTTACTCGAGTTCAACAACCTTTTCATTTAGCACTTTTCTATCATTGACATTTTGTGCATAATCTTCAATTTTGAACTTAATTTTACTTCTGTTTGAGAAACAATTGCTTTTGAACAGTTCCAACCTGCAATGGAACTAATTTAGGAGTGGATTGGACATGTAGTATGTGAAGTTTGTAGAACTAAAATAGATCTAGGATAAATTTTAATGTCACGTTAAAAATTGAATATGGATTTAACTCAACGCAAAACGTAGCTCATAAAGTGACCTTCTTGCGTCCAAAATTGAACATATAAAACATGAAATCTTTAGGACTGAACCGATGATCATGATTTGTACAAAATGATAATTTCAGGAAATCATGTTACCACAAATAGCAATGGAAGAATAAAGCAAAACAACAGGAACAGAGCATCTGCAAATTATATTTGTGTTTTTGTATGGCAAGATTCAGACCTTACTGAGCCACCAAAATAGAAATTAAACATCAGCTCAATTTTTTTTAAAAAAATATAAAGCTACATCTAATCAATTTTTTCTGACAAAACGAAACTCTAAAACACTAGACAGGATGACAAAAGGTTTCAATTCAGTTGAGGAGTTCGTAAATATATTAGAATCAAAATAAGCAATTCTCAAACAATAAAAAAAAAATCTTTACAGTTGAACTAAAACGCAAATAATACAAAAAAATAAATTAACTAGAATTCTTAAAGTACTAATTAAAAATATTAAAAATTATTAATACATTTTTTATTATTTTTAATATATTATGACATGATTTTTAATAAAAAAATATAGTAAATTTTTAACTAGTACTTTAGCAAGATCCTAACAAAAAAATTAAGCTAATATGTAAAAAAATAAAAGCTGCATAATATGAGAAAAGCTTTCAAGAAAAACATAAAATTTAAACTTGAACAAAGTATTTATTTGATGCAAAGTTGAATATAATTTATTTTAATTTAAATACTTTAGATTATTAAATAGAATTAATATATATATATATTAATTTTAATTATTTATTTTTATTAAATATGTATTTTTTTAGTAAAAATATAAAAATTAATTTTTTAGAATATAAATTTAAATAATTTAAATAAATTATATTGATATTATCTTTATGATTATATATTAAATTTTTATAAGTTATTTTTTATAATATTATAATGAAATATCAATTAACTTTTAATTTACATGGAATTTAACAGATTTAATATATTTAAAAAATAATAATTTAACTGTTTGAATTATTTAAATTAATATTTTTATAAAAATTACTAAATAATATAAATATATCAATTTTAATCAATTATCTCTAATAAATAATTTATAAATAACTTATTTTCCATCTTCAGTCAAAACACACGAAAAGCTTGAAGTCAACGAAAGTGTCTCCTTTTCCAGCTGAGATTCATTTGCCTCGGACGCTTACAGTCCATTTCGCGGCCCCATTTTTCCATGTGTTCCATCATTGTCTACAGCTTCTCTTTTTTATCTTTGGTTTTCTTATTCTATAAATATTTTAAAATTTAAATAAATTGTATAAAAGGGATAAAATTATTATTGTTGATATTTTTATATAATTGTGATCTTTTTAAAAAAATATATATATTAGATCTGTTTCTTATGAATAAGAAAAAATTTGACGTTTAAAGATTTTTGTTTGCTTTAACATGTTTAGATGCACATTTAGAAACTTCAATTTAAATGAGTTTAATTTGGAGAATTAAATTTTTAAAGTAAGATTAAAATGATATCATTTATGTTTAAAAGTTTTCCTCTTAAAATAAATTTATAGTAAAATTTAATATACAATTTTTAATTCAACATAAAAGTTATCATTTATAATTCAAAGGTAAGCTTATAAGTAAAATCAGTTTTTATTATAATCATTAATCATGTTAACACAAATCTTAAGTCATATATGTATATCTTTAATGAAGCTCATTCACTCAAACGTACTATTAATAATTTTCTTTAACTTTGAATTGAATTAGTAAAAGAATAGTTGGAATTTATTTAATGTATGATAAAAAATAATAAATTTAAAATTTTATATAAATTATTTAAATATTTTATTATAATATTATCAAATCATATTCAATTGTAATAGGTAAAACGTATTTTAATTATTCTATCAATAAATTTGATTGGTTTAAATAAAAATTAATTTTATTTCTGAACTTATGTTTGAGTATACATGATAAATTATTATTTTTTAGGTAGAATGGAAAAAATTATACCAAAATTTACTATAAATTTTCTTTAAAAAAGCCTAAAAACCTTGATTTAAATATAAATTATATCACCTTAATTTTATTTTAAAACAAATTCGATGCTATAAAATTAATTTTTTTAAAATTTAAACTCACAGATATTCACTCAACCATACATAAAATTTAATATAGCATTTGGGTATCGATTCTCATAACATAAACAGTGGTGAAATTGCATACATTAAGAGACAGGAAAAATATAATAGGAAATTGAAAAAAGAAAGTATAATTATAGGAGATTTTTTTATTATCAATATTGAGGATTTTTTTATGATAGTAACCTAAAGAGATAGGAAATTTTAAATTGAAGTTAAAATTATAGAAAAATATTTAAATTAAATATATTTTTTATGTTTATTAATTTAATTATAATGTATTAAAATTGAGATAAATTAAATTAAAACAGCAACATTTAATAATAAAATAATTGAAAAAATATAAAATAGTTAATATAAAAAATTATATAAATTATAAATAAAATTAAATCCTAAAATATCAGTTCAAGTGTAAGTAAACCATATTTATAAATAACCCTAGTATGTGGCTTGTGTAATGTATATATATTTTTAAAATTAAATAAAGTTTATAAAAAAATATTTGAAAATAATAAATGTTTTTAATAGTAATGAATATGTTTATTATTCTTAATAAATATTATACTACATTAATAATAAATTAAAGAAACAAAACTCTTAAAATTAAAAAAATAATTACTAAAGGTACAGTAAAATTTTTATTATTTTAATATATTAAAATTTAAATTCATCAACCAAATCATAATTAAAATCAATGAAGATTATAATAATCTCAAATTAGTTGATTTAAAGAATATATATATTTATATATATATATTAAATTTGATATAATAATGTAATGTTTAAAAATTAAACTAAATTAAATTAATATTTAAAAAATAAAAATAAAAAACCTAAATGCAGTAAAAATCATATGCTTTAATGAGAAAAAAAAAAGGCTTCTGAAAACATGTGATCAGTGGGTATTTATAAATTTTATTTAAATCTTTTATAAAATGTTGTTTAAAATGTTTTAATTTTATAAAAAAGTTTTTGAAAATAAGTTTAAAATAAAAAAAAACTTAACTATTTTTAAAAAAGTATTAAAAAATTTAAAATAAATTTACAAATCTATGTAAAAGTTGTGTCTTATTTTTAAAAACTTACATTTTGAGTAAATTTAATTTTGAAGAGAAATAACTAAATTTAATGTTTACGGAAGAAATCGACGTTTTTATTGTTTGAACGTGCGTTTTATATACCAATGGACAAATCCAGGCTGGTATCTCAAGCCTGAATATGACAATTCATTGTCTCGTTGATCCATTAAAAACTAAACTAAATTAACCAATGAGGAGCAGCACAATTTACACAAACAATAAAACGTTTAGAATTTTGTGAACAAATAAATATCCAATTTTAATATATTATCAATATAAAGTAATTTACATGAATATCTAATTATATTTATATTGTAACAGAATATATATATATATATATATATATATATATTATCAGAGTAATAATAAAGATTAAGGCCTGATTGTTTCTTAGTTGATACTCCTAAAATCGAAATTTTAAACTTAAAAAATATTAAAAAATAATCGCTGCCTTGTAACTTTCTTTGTTCATGTAACTAAACAGAAGTTTAATATGTTAAGAAAAGTGTCAAGCGATATGTTAAAATATGAAGAAACAAAACTAACTTTGACTGAATCATTAAAATAAATGGTTAAAACTGATTTAAAATAAAAAAATGTCGTACATATTGTGAGGTTAATATTTTTTTTATAAATGTTGTAAGGCTAATATTAAATTAATTACTAACTCTTCTCATGTATCATATCTTCACTAAATTAGTTTCAAGTCTAACTCTTCAGATAATGAGTTAATATTTTATTAAATAAAATGTAAAAAAAAAACATGTTAACTAACTTGCGGGACAAAAAATAAAAAAGCTAATACTTTCTATTGTTGGATTATCCAAACTAACACTCTTAATTCCTATAACAAATAAAATATCTAATTACGTATTTTTTAAGAGAATGTGAATCTTATAGTTATACATCTAATATTAACATGCATAACAGTAAGTTAATAATGAATATTTATTATCAAATAATAAAATTTATATATCTACATAACATTTCTGCTTCTCTTTCATGCATCTTATTTTTCTTTTTATTTGCATGTTTGAATCAGTCGTGGCTGGTCATTTAATCTTCATCTTCCGCAGACGCTACTTTATATTATGTTAACTCAATGTGCATCTAAGTCAAATAAGCATTCATCCAAACATGCATTATCTTTCTTTTTCTATTTCATTAGATCACAATGCATATTTTACTCTTTTCTTAGTTATATAGACTTTTATATTTGTCATTCTAATTAGTCAATAGCAAAGTTGAATATATAGAACATGATAGGAATGCGAAGAATTTTTTAGATAAAAGAAAGGCGTGTAATTTCATGCGAGGCGTGAATGTGGATGAGTATATATGTATGTGTTGATGGCATGCGACGAATTAGACCAAGAAAGGGCACGCAATTTACAAAGTGCAACAAGGAAAGTGTTTGATATTTTATAGGAGAAAAGCCGAAAGACAATAAAGACAAGGCACATGGAGTATTGCAAATTTGCAATTTAATTTGTCATACCTTACAATCTTTCACCATCTGCATCCATCGCACAACCAGAGACAGGCTAGGCCAGCTCCTTGAAGTAGAACGCTTGACTCTTCAAGTTTCTAATAATAATTGATGCAGAAAGTGACCCCAAAATGACGTTTATTACTGTGCATCCATCCGCAGCTATAGTAAATGCAAAATTAACATTCTAGCAATGAAAAATATCCTTCCAAATATAATACAGTAATTTATATTCAAATGTATTAGAAAAGTGAATTTACTCTTTTAATGAGTAAGAATCAAAGCTGCTATAGAAACCAGAGTCATAAATTCTTGAGCAATGTTGCCCATATAAGTGCAACTGATGTCATCCCATAATCTATATTATGTCCTTAAAAAAATGAAACAAAAGTTTGTGATTGCAAGATTGTATTTTACTCTATACATACAACATTGTTTTCTAAATAGTTTGAATTTGGTTTGGCATTTCAGGTACTGGAGTCTTTCGGATTGAAAATACTTGTCCTTGTTTTCTTTTCGATTTTGTCCTGTATTTTTAAAAATGTCAGTTCGAAAGAGAAAGAAAAAAATATTTCTCATGACATGCTATTTTTTTTTAATTAAAAACACAGAAACACTAATTTTAACTCTCCATTGATCGCAAATTAATTGGTAAAGAATTGATCCTGTTTAACTAGTGATCTAAAGTTCAAATACACTAAATATTTGGAAGAAAACGTTTACTATTCATGATAATTTTATTCGATTTCACTAAGATTACATTTTGTTGAAAACACTTGTCATCATGGGAAAAAAAACTCTTTATTATTGACAATTATTTTTTCAATCCTCCTATAATATATACTCATATCATTATAATAAAAGCTGGAGGCTTGTATGTTTGTTTTTATCTTGATTTTAAGTATTTTCAAAATAAAAAATTAGGTAAGTTTTAAAAAAATTAAATTTAACCGCGAAAAGTAAGTACGAAAGTTTGCTCATCCACTCGCCATTGGCCATTTGGGCTAAAGTTTACTGCGCAAGAGTTGGCTCGAGTTTATCTAGCATCAGATTCAAGAACTAGCAAATACTAACACATTCAATATGCAGATAATTATATTAGGCTCGTAAATTACCATTTAAAAGGTCTTGAAATTGAATAATCATATTCTGCACAAGTTACATGACACGTTAAATGGGCTAGTTCACTAGCCGTAAAGTAAAATATTTATCTAACTCGTCATTATTCTACTAGCTGCCGCATTCTATACATACTTATAACAACTCCAAAACTGTTCCAAACACCCACTATAAAGTTGAAATTATAAAATTAATTTATTTAACTTGTGTGCACAATTAAGCTTATTTACTGATTATATGGCTTAAAGATGACTGTTTAAGAAAGATTTCACATTAAAATAATGTAAATGAAAAGAATAGACATCAGTAGTTCTACTCCTTTAAATGAGCTCATTCAGCTTGATTTAAATTAGTTGGAAATAAATGTTATTATGGGTGGAATTGTTGCTTCGTCCTCTCGGTGGAACTGTTGTTAAAAATAACAAAAATATGTTTGGGCCCAATTTACATTTACAGCATAGTTTTTTGTATCGTTGCTCGAAGCGTCCTTGTGTTAAAAATTGAGATAAGAAACTTATACGGGATATGAACTACTTTTGCTCTAATACGAGACTTTCAAATGCCAGGATCTTAGACGGAATTTTTTTTTATCAAATTTTAAACGGAAAAAGTATTATTGTGGATAGAGACCAGGTGTTGAATGTCTTTTTTGGATGCTATAACTGTTGACGATCGTTTAGAGTTTGGATAAATTTGAACGTGCTGAACTGTTGATGATCATCTGGAGTTTGGATAAACTTGAACCTGCTGAAAGTCTAGAACCTTGTGTGATGAAAACAACACAACCAATTTCAAGTTAGACGAGAATCATGATCCAAAATCATGAAATGTTAGAATTTCAGTAATTAAGGTATGTCATAACTAGTTAGCTAGCTGATCAAGAATCTTTTATGAAGTGTTTCAAAAAAGAACTTCGAAGAGGAGAATTGTTATGGCTTTTTCTTGGATCAATGAGTAATGCAATGTTATCGCAAGTTGCTAACATTGACACTATTTAACATAAAAAGAATAGGTTCATTATTTTTTACTTGGAATAAATAAATATTGTTACTTGGAATAAATTCAACTTGTACATCAAATTAATACAATAAAATATACAAAATGAGAGAAAAATATAAAAATAGATGAAAGAAATGCATTTGATGGCGAGAAATGAAAAAAAAATGTTGTTAAATATACTACAGAAATTTGTTGAATAAATTTCATAATTCTAAGAAATGTCAAGGAAAGATGAACAGCACTGTATGTAACAAATCCAGCTTTAGCTCAAACACAAATATACAGGGCTGCAACTGTGGTAAAATATATTACAGAAATTTGTTGTATAATTTTCATAAATATAAGAAATATCAAGGAAAGATGAACAGTTTGTATGTAGCAAATCTAGCTTTAGTTCAAGCACTAAAGTATACAGGGCATCAACTGTGATGAAATCGTACGCACGGAAAATCAACTAACATAGAACTCCATGTCGATTCATTTAAAAAAACCATCTGTTTAATATAATGTGTTATCACACAATTTAAAGTTTGCCATCTATATAATTGTTGACAAATTCATAAAATATTAGTGCAAGACAGCATATGAATACACTAACCAACAAACAGCTGTTTCTTTTTTTTAGGGTCGTGAAACAAGCAACTAGTTGAAGCCGTAGTCCTCGGATTTTACTGAGAATTTGCCAAATGTTCCCACATTTTTTCTTGCTTACGATCTCAGACTATCTTCAAATGATCTCTAAAAAAGTCAACCTTGACTTTGAGCGCCGATCTTTGACAAAACTAAAGTATTATGTTTAGACAATTAAGCACCTCAACGTTTTATGAAGTTGATGACTTGATAGGGTGTATAGCTTTAAAAGTGAACTGGTTTACTTTGAAAAATGTTTCCTGATTCGTATATAAACCTTTCAAAATAGAAAACAAAATAAAGATAACATCTTTTAATTAAAAATTAAAAAATATATACATATTTTCCTAAAGCAAACACTCTGAATTTCGCAATAAAAAAATTGAACTGAGATACATTGATCTCTTATGATACAAAAATTTCACATTGATCCTTAGAAAATAAGTCGTAATAATCCTTAAGCATGGGATACATTCAGTTCCTAAGAAAGGCCAATATATATATATATATATATATATATATATATATATATATATATATATATATATATATATATATATATATATATATATATATATAAGATTTTTCTGAGTTGAACTAAGCAAAAATGCGTGTTCAATTTGCCTTGTTTTGCTACAAAAACGGAAATTACTAAGAAAGTCGAGAGATTTTGACTAGACCTTTGTGAGTGAAAATAATCAAAATGCGGAAGATGTACCCAATCTTTTTCTATTTTTAACCGATAATCTCTAGTGTAAACAAAACCAGTTACAGACAGCCCGCATACCAAACATAAACTTAACACTTGTTCACAAATTCAAATGACTTGATAACTACAATAACTGATTGTCCAAGATCTTCATATAAACCCCAACGTGTTTCCAAATGTACCTTTAAAAATTGAGTTCATGGCATTTTTTCTTCAAATCAAATTGAAAACTAAGCAGCTGTATCAACCATGCAGAACAGGGGATTTAGACATATTTAGTGTATGTTTAATTCAGATTTTAATCACTTAATATTATTAATTTTGTTAAAAAAAAGTACAAAAAAATAAACAAGTCTTTGCCTTAAAAGAAGCTCATCCACACATGCCGCTAACTGAGATATCAGAAAGACAGAGTAAAGAGGTGAATAAGCAGACATATAAACCATTACATTGCAAACAAGCCTTTGGCTAGGTGTCACTGACTTTTGATAAGGGCATTCCATCTTCCCCCAAGATTCAAAGTTCAATCCTTATACCTCAAGCAGTAAAAATGAACAAATACTAAATATTCATGATATGTTTGGTTTAGTTTAATTTTAGATAAACAATCTTTGTTATTTGAAAACTCTCAAGAAATTAAAAAAAAAAAAGTAACTATTTCTCTTAAATAAACTATACCACACATGTACTAGGTGTTAGTTTGACCGAAAAAAATATACTTAACAGATATCTTAAAAGCATGGGTTAAAAATCATAATAAGAATACATTAATACCACTTTTTAATAAAAAAATTCCATTTTTGATCATTAACAATGTCCCAAGTGATGTCTTAGTGAAATCAGAGTTGAGTTGTAGTTGAAAATGCTTTTTAGGTCTAAAAAGCATGGCTTGAATAAAAATGATTTCAAAAACTTCCTTTCTATTAGACCAAAACCATAACTTGCGAACTATAATCCAAACCAAACACACACTAAATCAACTCTGACCATTTAGGGTGGAGGAGAAAGATCTGCGACCTTATGTTGGTCCTCAAATTATGATTTTAGTTTATAGCATGATATCAATCTGGTAACTTATGATGAACTATTTCGCTGTGAAAACTTACCATAAAGTTGATGTAATCATCCCTACCAAATCTATAGTATGAAAATCATCCAAGCCCCAGAATAAGGTTTTTTTTCCAATAGTCTTAGAATCAAAGGCTTTGCAAGATTGAATATCCTAAAGTACAGAACACAATAATTTATCACCTGCTCATAAAAGTATAAACACAATACTGCTGTAATTGTAATAAGTAGATTATTTACTACCCGATCTTGGAAAATTATCTCAAAAAAGTATAAACACACAATACTGCTGTAATTGTAATAGAAAGATCAGCGACCTTAAGCTGGTCCTCAAATTGTGATTTTTGTTTATAGCATAACCTCAATGTGGTTCTGGTAAATTGTGGCTTATGAACTATTTTGCTGCGAAAACTTGCCATAACAATAATGTAATCATCCTTATCAAATCTATAATCTGAAAATCATTCAAGCACCAGAACAAGGTTTTCTCTAATAATCTTAGCATCAACAGTTTTGCAAGATTGAATAACCTAAAGTACAGGACACAATAATTTACCACCTGCTCAAACAAATGTAAACACAAACCTATTGTAGGTATAATAGGCAGATTATTTACTGCATCATTTTCGAAAATTATCCCAAATCATGCAAGCTAATCGACCTCATCATACTATATTACGTAAAACTGAAAATTGATCCATAGACTTACAAATATTAAAAAAAAAAGGGACAACAAATGAAAAAAAAGAAACAAACGACCCCATGGCCGCGTCGATCATACGGGGCTGAGAAGCTGGGAGAGTTGGGGTTTCGGGTCAGAGCTCATACCGATGATAATGACCAGAGGGATGAAGCCGTAATGGGTGATGACCTTGGCTTTTCTCATCGCCCATGTGCTCCACTCCTTCAGACACTCACTCGCTGATCGATCCTCTTGTGCCTTCGATCCCTTTGAACTCTTCCCTTTTGCTTTCAGAGAAACCCTTGACGCCATTGGAATTTTTTTTCTTCCTCTCTCTCCCTAAAATTTGATCAGTTGTTGGATACTATAAGCCCTAATTTTAGCGGCCGTGTGCCTCGCAAGACCTGTCCGTTTACCATGTACTGCATTAAACCAAATTTATATAATAAAATAACTTACTTATGTTATTTTAAAAGAATCTAATTTCGTTTAATATTTTTATTTCTTAGTGAAAAATATTATCGGTGTCACGTAAAATATATACAAATTTATTGAGTAATTCGGTAATTATGTTGATAAAATAATATTTAAACTTGTTATATTAATTTAATAACTTAAATTCTTAATTTGAAATTAGACGAAGAAATTGACATAAGATATTAAAAAATACTTTCTTTTCCAAAATAAAACCTGGGTAATATGTTTAGATAATCAGATTAAAAAATATTTTAATATAATAATTTAAAAATATATAATATAAGCACTCCTTGATTAAAAAATTGATTGAAAATTTATAATTTAACTGTGCATATTATTTAAACTTATACATCTTGTTTAAAATATTAACTTATATCAATTCCAATACTATTATAATTAAACCAAATTTTAAACACAAGTCCAAAAAATAATTTAAAAAAAAGTATATAAATATAGTTATTAGGTGAATTTGATACAAGAAATGTTTTAGCATTTTGATAAAATTATGAGAAAATAAAAATATTATCATATTTTATATAAACGAATAGAAATATTTTTTAAAAATAAAGGAGTGTTGAGAATGTTAATTTATGAAAACCTAGAAAAAGAAAAAATATGACAATCATACTTTTGAATGTATTTATAGTAATTAACCAAACATATATTTTATAATTTTAAAAGAATTATATTATTTTGAATCTTATTATTACAAAATTAGTTTAATTATAAATGGTTTTTTTTTATTTCAAACATTATTTATATATATCTTTCAGCTTTGAATTAACAAAATAATGTATCCTTGAAAAAAAAAATAGTTACACTATTGTTTCATTTGCTTATTCATATGAAGGTTAGAATAGATTTCAAGTAAAGGGAAGGTTTGGATGTATTGATTACTTTAGGTTTAAGCTAAATTTTAAATTTTTTTAGAAATAGAAACATAAACTTAATTTATGTTAGGTTAACTCTTAGGTTAGAAATTTTATAACCAAGATATCAAACTATTTAATATATATATATATATATATATATGTATATATATATAATTTATATTATTTATTTATTTAGAGTATTTTAAGTATTCTATATGAATACTACTTAAAAAAAAATTATGGTTGAATCATCCATTTTAAAGAACAAATTAATGGAAGAAATGTAAAAGATCAATAATAACACAATGATTGTAATATGCTGGAAAAAAATACAACTTTAGAATTTATAAAAATAAATGCTCAATAAACTTATAATGAAATATCTAGATTTTACAGGTATTTTGGCTTGCATGTATGTAATCTTTATTGAATCAATTTATAAAGGTGAAATTAATGAATATTGCAGGGGTTAATAAAACTTGCTTTATACATGATAAGTTAAAAATAAAATTAAATAAATAAGCATATTTGTGGACGAGCAATATCAATATTACAATCTTGCAGTATCATGATGATATTGTAACCATATTAATTTCAATATGTATTTCTATAATTAACATTGAAGGTTATTATTCAAAAGCATTTATGATGCATTTAATTTTGTCATCTTCATTAATATGAAATCTAAGGTGTTGGATTCCATCAATCAAAAGAAAAGATCTACCAAAGAACTTTGAAATTGTTTGGATTAAACCAAACTTTAATTTCATGTGAATTTTTTCTTAATTTCATTTAACATCATGTCTTTTTTAACTTGGATTAATTTTTTATTGCCTTCAAATGTACTCTCATTTGATCCTTAAAAATGTTTACCATTTGAATATATAATGATAATAATAAATTTTCTTATTTTTAATATAAAAAATTTAAATAAAAATATACTAAATGTTAAAATAGCATATAAAATATAAACAATAATTAATATCACAAACAAACTCTCAACGATAAAATAATTAACATCAAAATACCAACGTCAACTTTTCAAAACAAGAATATATTTACGCAATCAAACTAATAACAAAATAAAACTTGAAACAACAAACACTCTAAAAAAAATTCACCATAAAACTCTTAAAGAAGTTTTATCAAGATAACTTTGCAGGTAGAAAGAACACTAAAACAAAAAAAAAAAAAGGATTTATAACGCTAGAAGAACTTTGAAGTTTATATAACAAATGTACATCTAAGTGACAATATTTATAAGGTTCCGTGACCGTAAAGAGGAGACACGACAATGAACAGTGGTGAATGAACAAAATCAACACACCAGGATACCATCTATGGTGTCTGTTCAATATGAGTAACAACACAAACTTCCTATTTTAACCCATGATAATAATATGTTTTGAAATAACATTATTAAAATAAATACTTTAATTTTTTATCCCAGTTTGGTTAAAAAATAATTTTATTGGTCCCAAATTCACAATACGAGAGAATGTAATTTTGATATTTAGTTTTTTTTTTTTTGGGAAAAGTGAGTTTTGAAATATAATATATTTGATTTTAGTATACATTTAAAAAAAAATATACAGATTATTATTAATAGCCAAAAAATTAGTTTATCCATGTTTTAGCTATTTTTTTTCCTATGATGAAGTTGAGAATCTTACATTCTCATTAAAATGGTTGTTATTGTCTAAAACAACTTTCCACTTCAATATAGATTAGGCCATACAATACATACATATAATACTAGGTTACTAGAACTGGTGGAAAATCTCTCCCGATCTAGGTGCCTACGGTTTTCCAAAGGGCCAACCAAAAAACCGCCTTTCAACTCAAATGTCAAGAACTCCTCTCAAAGACTGCACAAGAAACCTACTTTTATAAAACTATACCATGAAATTTCATTCTTTCTTTCTAAAATACGCTGACTTAAATAGATATTACAAACAATGCCAAGAGAACTTCTACTCAACTTCACAGCATCCTCACATGCATTGCTTAAGATACCAAACTTTGTTGGGGTGTGGAGGTGCTCCAAATATTTGATTCATTACAAGGTTAACAACCTCACCGGAAGTTATAGATTAACGGCACCAAGCTTTTCCACTTTTATCATAGTATCAATTTCTCCTTTTAACTACAAAAATTACACTGGCTAGAGAAGCAGGACAAATTCGCCCGCAAAATGCCCCACAAAAGCATTAGAAATAACTTTCTGACAACAATAATGTATGTCTCCTAAAAACAATTTAAGCTACCAACTTGGAAGAATGGTTAACAGATTCGGGATAAAATTTATGCATTCCCACCGTCAGAGCTGCTACGGGCGGAATATGGAAGGCCACCGTTGCTAAAGTCTCCATCTAAGCTCATTTGTTGAACTTCTTGAGGAGAAAGAGGTTTAATGCATCGGACACAGCCCGGCATACCAAACATAAACTCGGCACTTGTATCGCAAATTCAAATGACTTGATAACTACAATAACTGATTGTCGACGATCTTCATATAAAACCCAACGTGTTATCAATTGTGCTTTTAAAATTGAGTTTCATGGCATTTTCTTCAAATCAAATTGAAAACTCAGCAGCTGTAGCAACCATGCAGAACAGGGGATTTAGACATATTTAGTGTATGTTTAATTCAGATTTTAATCACTTAATATTATTAAATTTTTTTTCAAAAATTTATAAAAAAATAAATAAGCCTTTGCCTTAAAAGAAATTCATCCACAAATGCTGCTAACTGAGATATCAGAAAGCATGAGTAAAGGGGTGAATAAGCAGACATATAAACCATTACATTGCGAACAGGTCATTGGCTAGGTATCACTGACTTTTGATAAGGGCGTTTTATCATCCCCCAAGATTCAAAGTTCAATCCTTATACCTCAAGCAGTATAAATGAATAAATACTAATGCTAATGATATGTTCGGTTTAGTTTTAATTTTAGATAGACAATCTTTTGTTATTTGAAAACTCAAGAAATTAAAATATATATATATATATATATATATATATATATATATATATATATATATATATTTCTCTGAAATAAACTATGCCCCACATATACGAGGTGTTAGTTTGACGAAAAATTCTAGTTAACAGATATCTTAAAAGGATGGGTTAAAAACTTATAATAAAAATACAATACCACTTTTTAATGAAAACTTTCCGTTTTTTGTTCATTAAGCAATGTCTCGAGTGATGTCTTAATGAAATCAGAGTTGAGTTGTAGTTGAACATGCTTTTTAAGTCTATAAAGCATGGCTTGAGTAAAAATGATGATAAAAAAACTTCCTTTCTATTAGACCAAAACCATAACTTGGGAACTATAATCCAAACGCACACTAAATCAACTCGACCAATTATGGTGGAGGTTAGAAAGATCGGCGACCTTAAGTAGGCCCCTCAAATTATGATTTTTGTTTACAGCATAACATCAATCTGGTAACTTATGATGAACTATTTTGCTGTGAAAACTTACCAAAAAGTTGATGTAATCATCCCAGCCAGATTTATAGTCCAAAAATCATTCAAGCACCAGAATAAGTTTTTTTTTCTAATAGTCTTAGAATCAAAGGCTTTGCAGGATTGAATATCCTAAAAAGTACAGAACACAATAATTTATCGCCTGTTCAAAAAAGTATAAAAACAATACTGCTGCAATTGTAATAAGTAGATTATTTACGACTGCACCTTCGAAAATTACCCCAGATGAAGCAAGCTAATCCCTCATCGTATTACATTAGCGTGCAACTGAAAATTGATCCATAGACTTACAAATACGAAAAGATGCGGAAAGCAAATGAAATAGAATAAAAAGATGTTCACGTTGACATGATAGAGGTGGAGAAACGGATCGATCAGACGGGGCTGAGAAGCTGGGAGAGTTGGGGTTTTGGGTCAGAGTTCATACCGATGATAATGACCAAAGGGATGAAGCCGTAATGGGTGATGACCTTGGCTTTTTTCATGGCCCATGTGCTCCACTCCTTGAGGCACTCACTCGCTGATCGATCTTCCTGTGACTTTGATCCCTTTGAACTCTTTCCTTTCGCCTTCAGAGAAACCCTCGACGCCATTGCAATTTCTTTTCTCTCTCTCCTCCCTCAGAAATTGATCAGTTGTTGGACACCATAAACTAAACCCTAATTATAGCCCATTCAAGATTTTGGATCTTCTTCTTTTTTTTTTTTTTCTTTTTCTTTTTAATTCCTAGATGTAAGTTGAAATTCGTATCCAATAGTATGACTTATGAGGCTCTAAAGAAATAAAGCAGAAGTCTGAGGCTGTAAACTATTTTTCAGCTTTTAATTTTTATTTTAAAATTATATAATAAAATAACTTAGTTGTATTATTTTAAATGTAATTTCATTTAGTATTGCTGTTTTTAAGTGAAAAAAAATTACATCTTTGACTTAAAATACGGGCAAGTTTAATTGGGGAATTGTATTGATAAAAATAATATTTAAAATTGTTATATTAATTTAATAACTTAAATTTTTTATTTGAAATAGGAAATTAGATGACGAATTTCACATCTAAATCTAAAAGTTAAACATTGAAAAATACTATTTTTTTCCAAGATAAAACCTGGGCAACATGTTTTGTATAACCAGATTAAAAAATATTTTTTAAATATATAATATAAGCGTTCCTTAATTTTGGATTTTTATTTTAAAATTTTATATTTTAACTTTGCATATTATTTAAACTTACATATTTTGTTTAAAATATTAACTTATCTGATTTCCAATATTATAATTAAACCAAATTTTAAACCCAAATCTCAAAAAATATTTAAAACAAGTATTTATTAGGTGATCTTGATACAATAGATGTTTTAGCATTTTTGAGAAATCACAGGAGAATACAAAATTATGATATTTGGTATAAATGAATACAAATATTTTTTAAGAATAAAGGAGGTTGAGAATGTTAATTTATGAAAAGTGAGAAAAAATTCACCTTCATAAGTGGCAATTAGACTTTTCTATAATGTACTCAATATTATTCGTACAAAATTAAATAATAATCAAACATATATATAAAATTTTTAAAAGTCATTGTTTTAAATCTTATTATTTCGAAGTAGTTTAATTAAAGATGATTTTTTAATTTCAAATATTATCTATATATGTATCATTCAATTTTAAAGTAACAAAGTAATATGTCCATTAAAAAAATGTTACACGTATTTTTATTTATTTATTTATCTTGAGATTGGAATAGATTTAAAGTAAAAGGAAAGTAAATCATTAAAATTAGTCCATTGATGTAAAATTATAAATTAGAGTAATTTAATATAAAATTTATAATTTGATTTTTATTATTTTTTATATCATATAAAAAATAAATAAATAATATTTTTTTAAAAAAAAACTAGCTCATTCAATTTTAAAGAAAAATTATAAATTTAAGTAGAATTTATCAACATTTTTAGAAATAAAAGTATAAATTCAATTTTTGTTATGTTAATATAGAATAATAAACTAAATCAAACTTCGTTATTGTTAAATGATAAATTAACATATAGTTGAGAATTATTAAGCATGGAGAATAATGATGGACTAATATATAAGTTAACAAAAGGTTAATATAGAATGATATGCTAAATATATAAAAGTTGAGAAAAGTTCTATATCCTAAATCAAGCCTATACCATGGAGTTGAACGATAGAAAATCTGCTATACCACAAATTTACCAAGTGTTCAATTAAACATAATGTTTATGTCAAGGTGTAAAAGGTATAAGCATGTTGTTAATTTGTCTTTATGTGAATAATTTGTTACCTAATAGTAGTGATCTGACAAAAATCGAAGGTTTTAAGGTGAAGATAATGTTTGAGTTTGAAATGACATAGTTAGTTAGATTTATATATTTTTGAGTGTGGAGTTTGTGAATTTTTTTAAAGAAATTGTGTTGCATCAAAAGAATTACTTTCCTCAGATGTTGATAAAAAACTAATACAATGGATTGTAATCCCCGTACAACTCCAATGGAAGCAAATATAAGACTAGAAAGAAGAAAAGGAGGTGAGATATGGACAATATTCTATTCAAACCTATGGTTTCAGTAATAGCATGCACCCGTTGCTCATATTATTTTTTTCCTTTTTTTTAGAGGCTGAAAATGGATACTTTAATAACAAATTTAAATTGACAATTTTAAAATTGTATCTAAAACATAATTATAAGCAGTTAAAAATGTGAAACTTTCATGAAATTTTTGATGTATTAGTTCAAGTTTTAAAGGAAGAAAGAATATTTTAGTAGCTAGCTATGCGCTAATCAAATATAACAATTAAGTCATCATTAAAAAAAAAACACTGAGACTAGATAAAAAAAGACCTCACCTATTAAAATATTCTTATCACAAATAAGAATGACAATAATATGCTGATCACAAGTAATAATGACAATAAATCTTGCTCTTGCTTGAAATTTGTGCAACAAGAATGGAGCTCCTAACAATCAATTAAATTTTCTTGAATTCATGACTTTGATTAAAAAAAATATTTAAACCATATTCATGTTGAATTTGGAAACGAAATGCTACGATGAACCACATTATAAATATTACATTATATTGTATAAAGAATCATAATTTTTGAAGGAACATAATTTTTTTATTAGATTTTTTTAAAGTGAAAGGAATATAGTGACTCAGACAAAAAATGAAAATTAATATTTAAAATTTTGAATATTTGATAAAAGATAAGAATGGTAAAAAAAAATTGATAAAAAAGAGAGTTAAGAATGTGCAAGAAAGTGAAAGAGAATGAGTTCAAAGTTTATTTATGGATAAAAAGGTTCTAATAGTCGTATTAAAAAAATTATGATTGAATATAAAAAAATTGAAAAATTAAAAAAATTATTAAAAATACAGCATTGATAAAAATAATAATGTAGATGATAAACTAGTTAGTCTAACTATCACCTTAAGTAAGTATCTTTAACACCAACCTGTCATTTATACAATTTTATTAATTATTTTAAAAATAATATATGCGTGATTCATACAGTAATAATATACCCACTACAGTTTGTTTTAGATATACTGATAATACAAGAATTTGTATATTTATAAATTATAATACAATATTGTTATTATAAGTTTAATGATAAGCTGTTAATTAACGAGGAATGCTGAGTTGATTTAATTAAGTGGAATAAGTGGGCTGATATCGAGCCCAATGTTTGTTTTGATATTTTGGGTGGGATGGGTTGTTTGGTAAAATAAGAGAGATATTTCTCTTCTTCCATAAAACCCAAAACCCTACTTCTGCTGACATATTATTATCCTCTGCTTCACTTCTATTGTCTAAGCTACTTCCTCTGTGTCATTTCATTTCCGGGACTGACAGTGCCGAACCTGTAATCGCGGTACGTTTCTCGCATCTCCACCTATCACTCTCCTATTTTATTCTCCACACTCAGTTTCCTTTTTTCATTTTTCCCGCTTCAAAAGTCGTGACAACACTCAACCACTGTAACCGAATTCGACGGAATTTCCGTGTTTGATCGCCGCACTATTGCATTTTTCTCTGCGTAATTCATTTTTCGATGCATTTCAGTGTCAGAACTGAACTCTAATTTGAATCTATCAATCACTATCACGTATTCTGTGGCGCAGATGAGAAACACCGAACACTGAGGGTAATGGAAGGTTATGATAGGTACAGAGCGCATTCGCAGAGGAAGAAGGGAGAAAATGGAATGATAGTGCCGTCAAGTGCTTCTTCGCGCGAATTCCGCTCCCATGGTGGAAAAACACTGTCGGCGATTGCTGCTTCTAGAAACGCTTCTTCTTCATCGTCTTCAAGATATATGGCTTTAACCGGGAATGCTAAGAAAAAGCAAAAACGTAAATGTGTGCAGCAGGAGTGGTTTACTGCAGATTACATTGTCAACAACGTGTTACGGACGGGTGGCCCTCCTCTTGGTCTAGATTTTGATTCTCTTCCTTCTGGTGCGTTACACTCCCGTGTAATGGTTTATGGTTAGGCTACTGAATGCTTTATCTGAATACTTTATCCTCTGCTTTTATTGTAGTGGATATAGGACTGTGTTGCCGGTATCAGATAGGGCAAAAGGTAGTCCTGTTTAATGGTGAATGGTGATCGGTAGTGGATTCAGTGGATGCTTTCTTCTTTTATTTGTTAATTACTGATTTTACAATAGATAGATGCCATGCTTGGATATTTTGCCAAATTAATAAAAGGGTCTGGTCTTTCATCACAACTTAGTGATTATTTAGATAAGAGAATTAGCCAATTAGGCTTGAATGAAAAAATCTAGATAAATGGAATGGCTTACTTCTGTTTTGTAATTTTAGAAACTGCGGTATTTGGCTCAGGTTTTAAAATAGGTTGCACTCACCTCTGCTTTAAACGCTGTGTGGACAAATATTCCTCCCAAGTATATTATCATTATTTCCATACCAGAAATCGACTAGGAAATCTTTGCTTTCTATAGTAAAGCTAGAGGGGGTTTAGGTTTCATAAAACTTAGGGGAATTATTTTCATGTACTCTTAATTTTCAACAAAATCACATCATATAGAATTTTACTTATTACCAGTTCAAATAGAATTGAATGATCATAACATACGAAACAAATTTGGGCTGGAAAAATAGGTATAGATGGAATATTTTATGACTCTTCTGATAAAGAACTTTGTATGGGATGATTTAGCTTTGATTTCCTAATAACATCATCCCTTTTTTTTAATTGGAGGGATGATGTAGGAGAGTAAAATTATTTTAATACTCATTAGCTGCCCATCATATTTATACTTAATATTTTTGAAATATTGGGTTCAACTAAATATTTATTATGTTTTGATTGTTAATTATTACAAATATTCTCCAGCTTTGTCTTTCTGATAGACAATAAATTGATTGGGCAGTGATAATAATGGGGACTTCTTTTTTAGTTCTTTCGATTGTGCTCTTGTTCCTGGCAAACATATGTTGGTTTTTACTTCTCCCATTTGGCCATTTCTATTATTCTAAGCATGCCATCAATTCTCTTTTGCATCTTTTTGTTATAATTTTTATAATTAGCCTTATTTTGTCAATTTTGTCCTTGATTGCTGATTGCTTAGGACCTAAATATTCCACTTCTGATTGTCAAGAAGACCAAGGGTCTACGAAAAGGAGAAAGGTGACTTTTAGCATCCCCAATAATTTATTTGTTTCTTTTTACACGAGTTTACATTTTTTTTAAGTCCCCTTTCCTTAGGTTTCCAAGAGTGCAATTCCAATTCGCCCCGATTGTAACATGAAAACACCTGTGAAGAAACATGGTATTGGCAAAGGACTGATGACAGTTTGGAGGGCAACAAATCCCAATGCTGGAGACCTTCCAATCTGTTTTGGCTTAGCTGACGATGAAGCTCCTCTAATCTCAAATTCTACAAGACAGAAACCAGTCTGTGAGGGCAACAGGCCACGGAAAACAGTAAACATGAATGTAAGTTGTCTAAACAAATGAATATTATGCTTGCTTTGTTTTCCTCCTATAATACACATATGAGCATGTATGTTTTGGTTTATAATCATAGATATTGACATTGTTTTTTCCCTCAGGGGTTACCGAAAAATAAAATGCAGATTAAGAGAAATAAATTGCAGGATAAGAGGAAACTTTCCATGCAAAAAAGAACGGTAGTTTTAAAATTGAATGAGCATTTTTTGTGCTTAATGTTGGATGGTTTGGTAAGATTACAACTTTCTCTTATCTGGCAGGGAGAATTGAACCTATATGTGACACAGAATCAGACACCAAAGAAAAAATGTGAACTTGTGTTGGATGATGTAATATCTGAGGACGGAGTTGATCAAATTTCAATGTTAATTGATGATGAAGAGCTAGAGTTTAGAGAATTACAAGGTGGAACCAATCTACTTATGTGTTCTGATCATCTTGCTGCCAGTGGAATGCTTGGCTGCTCACTTTGTAAAGGTAATTTTGGAAGGAATAAGTATTAACTAGTATTCTGTGTTATGTTCCAATGAGTAATGACTGCATGAAGCTGGAGTGCTGATTATTATTAGTCAATGATTGCTTGTGGTTTTTCACAGATGTGCTAGTTAAGTTCCCCCCAGATAATGTCAAGATGAAGAAACCTATTCATTTGCAACCTTGGGACACCTCTCCAGAACTTGTGAAGAAACTATTTAAGGTCTGCATAATCAGTCAGTTGTGACTTGGAAGATCTGATTTTGTGAACATATATGCATTTGTTTGTAAATTGGTACATGTCCTATGTGCACATGTGTTTCTACCCTCATTTACTAAAGTTTCTCTTTGATAATATACTTTTCTACTACACAACTAGCTTAAATTTTTATCTGTGTTGTCCTTTGTCAATGGCATATGGTGGCAGACCCAAAATTCAGCATAGTTTCTTGTAGTTTGCACACAAGCCTGTGGCAGAAGAAAGGCTACCATGTTAGAGAAAGATGTAAAATTTAACCAGTATAAAAGTAAATGGAAAGACCTAATATATTATATAAGAAATTATAAATCTAATAGTTTTTCAGGCAAATTTATGCAGCATCAATGTGTTTTCTTTTTTTTTTCCTATTTTTTTTTTCTGAACCTCAGCTTAGTAAAATTTTTGTTCTCATGTTTACTGTAGTTATTAAGTTGGGCAAAGGTCTGATTGTTGTTGTTATATTGTATGGCTCCTTGTCTCGTATCTGTGAAAAATTAGGAAAAGATATTTTAAGAGCTTGAGACTTAGCGTTTTACCCAGGTAGGGTTTCTCATAATTCTACCATCACATCGTTATCTTATTCTTTGCCTCCTTTCAAAGTTCTGTTCCTGCCATGGATAAAAAAGTGAAATTAAATCACATCAAACTAACGAGTCTGGTTCTGTTAATAAGTAGGATGGTATGAAGACGTAAGGGAATTTTGGAGAGGTATGTAACTGTCTTGAGTGAGATCGGAACTCAGTGGTGTTGGGAACCTTACCCCTCTTTTGCAGCCTGTCTTTGAAAGATGTGATAAATGTTTTAGGTGGAATTTAACTGCTTCTTAGACATAGACATGATCAAAACACAAAAAATCCCAAGGCCATTGGTCATAAAGGAGGGGGGAGATGAGGAGTTCCACTTTCAGGGTGGCCGTGGCATGTTTTCCATCTGCTATAAAAATTAGCTATGGCTGGAAACTTTAATGGATGGGGAGCAGTAATCCCAGGTTTTGGTTGACTCCTGTTATTCCACTTGCTTCTGAACCGTTTGAGATGAGTAGTTCTCTTTTGAATCCCTCCTAACTTAATTGTGATAGCAGAACATAAGACTAGATGGTCAGTATTCTTCCTTCTTTTTATATTTTATTTAGGGTTTAGGGAATTTAAACATGGGATAGATATAATAGGTTATATAATGTAAAAGTGAAGGAAATTCTTCCCAATTCTAGCTCATTGTTGGACAGATCATTATAGGTTTTGTTTTTAACTCGGATGGATTGTTTCTGATGGTTGGATTTTATTAATATTGGTTATCATGCTGGATTTATGTGTTATGTGACTGAAAGAAGTTCTCTTAGATTAGCTAGCATTATCATTTACTATCATGCCTCATTTTTCATTCTTTTGAAATTTTAACGACAAACTACTTTAAATTGACATCGAACCAACTCTACCTTGGCAGGTTTTCCATTTCATTTATACTTATGCTACAGTTGTTGATATTTGTCCTTTCACTCTGGATCAGTTTGTTCAAGCATTTCATGATAAGGTAATATGTAATCTTTGACCCAGGTTTATACTTTGGAACTTACTAGTTTTCTTGTTTACTTACAGTTTTAATCAATTTTAAGCAACACCCAAAGTGTTTCTCACTTTACCGCATGCGCCTTCCAGGATTCGATGTTACTTGGGAAGATTCATGTGGCCCTTCTCATGCTTCTTTTATCTGACATTGAAGTGGAGCTTGCTAATGGGTTTTCACCTCATTTAAATAAGTCATGTAACTTTCTTGCTTTGCTTCACTCGGTGAGTTTCCTTACCTCAGTTTGGGAGGTTATGAATAATTACTTGCCTCTTGTCTTCTGTATTTAATGCTAAATGGCTCTCTAACACTTACCTGTTTTTGCTGAAGTACAAATTCTTTGCATGTTTGGTAATGATTTTGCAGGTTGAAAGTCAAGAATATTCCCTGGACTTCTGGAGAAGATCTATAAATTCTCTTACTTGGGTTGAAATACTCCGTCAAGTGCTGATTGCTTCTGGATTTGGTTCAAAGCAAGGTTCCTTACGTAAAGAGGCCCTTAGCAAGGTATTCCAAAGTCCAAACAAGACTATTCTAGATTTGATTTGATTTGACTTGAATATGTTTATATGCCCGTGTGTATTTTCCTTAAGCTCAAACATTCTAGAGGCTTTTGATTATTAGGGTGCATTTGGGTAAGCAGCTTAATTAAGTGCTTATTCAATAAGTTCTTACATAATGACTTATGCCATAATTTTGTCCATGAAATTTATTGGCATAAGCTGAAAAGAGTTTATTCTGATAAGCTATACCAAGAAACTTACTGAAATAAGCTAAAAATAGCTTATGGGAGTCATAAGCTTTTCCAAACGGCCCCCTAGTGTATATGCTACCCAATGACATATCCTAAATGGAGCACATCTATTCTCATTTGTCATTTACTTTGCAGCTAGAGGTTAAATAACATATGAATCATACATGTCATGTAACCAAAGGCAATATGTGGGGGATATTTACTTAGTCATGGAAAAAGTAGGTTTCAAAAGTATCTTCAATGTTAAAAATATCATCCTTCTACCATCCATGCATTCCCACTCCAAAAGAGGGAAGACATCTATTTGGCTTTAAAATCAAGGTCACCTCCCCCCTATCCCACCAAAGAAATATTTTCTATGATTTATTAACTACTATCCATGCTGGCAGTAACCTTTGCCAAGAAGCGTTAAATTCATCAGATTTTTGAACTACCAGATTGTTGCAAAAATATCTTCCAGTAAAACCAGGTCAATTGTCAAACCCATTGTTTTTGCCATCTCAGATATGTTCCTTTGAACATTTTCAATTGATACAGCTCAAATTACCGTATTTCTCACTTTGGATTTAATTCTGATCCATTGGCAGTGTAAAAAGTTCTGCTTTATCAATGAAACATTTAGTGCCACCTATTCAAAAAATGTTAACAATGTTGGCACTCTTTTGTCTACTTTAGTGTAAGCCTGTTTGTATGGGACATTAAAATTGAAGGGATTCATCTTTATCCCAAAAAATGTGGCCATGTATTCAGCTGTAGTTAGTCAAATGAGAAAAATATTTGGCTTTTTCTAGTTTGTAAAATTTAATCTCAAATGGCTAAATATGCTTGTAGGAGATTTGTTTATTATTTTTTTATGTTCTGTTACTTTCAATAGGCTCTTTAGGCGAACCCCAAGAATTCAATTGGTGCAAGTTTTGGATTTTAAGCTATACTCTTATGATTTGTTTAGGAGTTGAATCTTCTTGTAAACTATGGCCTATGCCCTGGCTCCTTGAAGGGTGAGTTGTTTAAAATCTTGTCCGAGAGAGGAAACAATGGGTGTAAAGTATCTGAGCTGGCAAAGTCAATGCAGGTAACTAAATCTTGTTGTATGACTCTTGTCCTATTTCAATTTAGAGCTTCACTGGTTTAAAGGGAAAGAGAAATTGGATAAATTGGAAGGAAATTAACTATTACATATTTGGATTGTAATATTTCTCTATATTACTGATGAATTTCAACTGTATTTTGATACTATGTAGATTGCTGAATTAAACCTTGCCAGCACAACAGAGGAGCTGGAGTCTTTAATATGTTCCACACTTTCAAGCGATGTTACTTTATTTGAAAAGATTTCATCAACTGCATACCGATTGCGTATGAGCACTGTTATGAAGAACAGTGATGAAATTGAATCAGATATGGAGGACTCTGGAAGTGTTGATGATGAACTTAACGACACTGATACATGTAGCAGTGGTGATGATTTTGAAAGTGATTCGATATACTCTAATATAAAAAAATTGAAGCATGCAAACAGTCATAAAAATAAAAATAATATGCTGAAAGTATACACTGAAATCGATGAGAGCCATCCAGGAGAAGTGTGGTTACTAGGCCTGATGGAGAGTGAATATTCAGATTTGAACATTGAAGAAAAATTAAATGCATTGGTGGCTTTAACTGATCTTCTTTCATCTGGATCCAGCATTAGGATGAAGGTAGAATACTAAACTTCTTGGCATTTTAGCAAAGATTATATTTAGGCATTGAATTATCTCCTCTGCTTTCAAATTAAAGTAATTTTAAATTGATAAACTAAAGTTACAAGCCTTGGATTCTCACCCTTCTTTCCTTCACTTCCCCTCCCAAACGTCCCCTAAAATGTAATTTGGTAAAGTGATCTTTTCATATTAAGTTCTGAACAATCTTTTCTACAGGATCCAATCAAAGTGACTGCTGCTTGCAATTCTAGCATCCAATTACATGGTTCTGGAGCTAAAATAAAGAGATCAGTAAAGAGACCTGGGCCATTTTGGAACCACATTGGACAAATGCAATATGTTAAAGAAGTACACTTGAATTCTGATCCCCGACCTGTAGATTCCTCATTATTAATCTCAAGATTCCATAGTCATGAGGCATCCTTTGACATGGGAAAGGATGTAACTGATTCACACCCCATTCAATCAGTGTTTTTGGGATCTGATCGTCGGTACAATAGATACTGGCTTTTCTTGGGCCCTTGTAATACAGACGATCCAGGCCACAGGAGGGTTTATTTTGAATCTTCAGAGGATGGTCACTGGGAGGTTATTGATACTGAAGAGGTGAATTTCTTAGGTTTTCTTATTATGTGTGACTCTGTTCAAAAATTTTTCTGATAAATTACATATTTTAGTTACTTGTATGGGAAACATGGAAGAGTAAACACCTAAACATGCCTATGTTTATTAGCGTAGTATGTCTGTTGTATGCAATACTGTTAATAATCATTTGCATATGGTTAACTTGTATGCAGGCCTTGTGTGCCTTGTTGTCGGTTCTGGATGATAGAGGGAAACGGGAGGCTCTTCTTATTGGATCTCTGGAGAGGAGACAAGCATCTCTATGCAGATCTATGTCCAGGATTATTGTTAATAGTACTGGAATAGGGTGTTTGTCTCATTCTGATCAATCTGAACTGGATATGGTAACAGATGACAGTTCTTCTCCTGTGTCTGATATAGACAATCTAAACCTGACCGAGACTGCTAAAGACTCTTTACCGCCAACTGGGGCTGTGGTAATTGAAGCAGGAAAAAAAGGAGAGGAACAAATGCAAAAATGGAACCGTGTTCAAGAATATGATTCTTGGATTTGGAATTCCTTTTATTTAAATCTCAATGTTGTAAAATATGGTAGAAGGTCTTATCTTGACTCTCTTGCCAGATGTAAGAGTTGTCATGATCTATACTGGAGAGATGAGAGACACTGTAAAATTTGCCATATGACATTTGAGCTTGATTTTGATTTAGAAGAAAGATATGCAATTCATGTAGCTACATGCAGGGAGAAAGAAGATAGCAATACATTTCCCAATCATAAAGTGCTTTTGTCACAGATTCAATCACTGAAAGCTGCAATTTATGCTATCGAGGTGAGTTGTCATTCATTTGCTTCAATTTTCATCATTTGTTGCTTACTTGCATTGATGCCTTATTTTGTTATATTTAGACCCTTTAGGGTACAATACAATTGCAATGCAAGTTTTGCAAGTGTTGTCCGGAAAGAGAGAAATAGGATATTTCAGTTGTTTGGGGTTTGTGTGGGAAAGTTGATTCATTCTTTGGATCACTTGGTTTTATTGGTACAGGGGAGCTCTGTTCTGGAAAATATGTCAGATAGTTTGTTACTTGTGTTCTAATCCAATATAAGCATGATATTACATTGATGAATGTGTTACCTACCTTTTTATGTGCTTCTTCAACTTTCTGATATTTTATACTAAAAATTACCTTGTTTTACATTGAAAGCATATGGGTAGTTTGAAGATTAATTATCTTTTTTCATTATTCCCACCACTGTCTGTGCAGTCTGTTATGCCTGAAGATGCCCTGGTTGGTGCTTGGAGGAAGTCTGCTCATAAACTATGGGTCAAACGGCTCAGACGCACCTCATCTTTGGTGGAATTATTACAGGTTTTTGTTATGACTTCGTGTTTAATAGAATTTTCTGGAGTGCCTGAAATTCTATTGGTCTTGATCTATTTTCCTTTGAATGTGTAATTTTATAGGTTCTTTCTGATTTTGTTGGTGCCATCAATGAGGACTGGTTGTTTCAATGCAAATTTCCAGATGGTGTGGTTGAAGAAATCATTGCATCTTTTGCTTCTATGCCCCATACATCATCTGCCCTAGCTCTGTGGTTAGTGAAGTTAGATACCATAATTGCTCCCTACCTGGACAGAGTCCATCCACAGAAGCAGGGAACTAGTAAGAGTTAAAGATTTTCTATATAATAAGAAATAATAAATAACATCGCATGATATACTTCTTCAGGATGTTATAGTTGTGTTTTGGTTGCAGTTTTCACTTATTTTAGATTTCTGGTTATCTGCTTGAAAACTGAGGATATGTGCCCAATGATCTTCTGATTGTTGTTTTGTGCTTCTCTGCCCATTACCCCTCTGTTTCTATTTCACTTTTCTTAACAATTGGCATCCGGTATTTTGAAGACAGGAAATCATTCAAGGATGAAAACTCCTCTATTGTGTGTGGCAGGATTCATGGGAGACCTTAAAAAATAAGGAGGCGTGCCTTGTAGTTTTAGTTTCTTAATGTGAAGTGAATAAAAGAAATGAGTATTGTGTTGATACACAAGGATGTACCAATATCTTGCTGATGGATGGTGGAATTGAAATTTGCATATTTATTGTGCAAATTGGTGGTGTGTTGATAGGTCCAAGTTCTCTGTTTTTTTGTTTTTTGATTTATTAAGAAAAATATTTATATGAATTACCAAGACAAAAGTATATTTTGTAACTAGGAATAGGATAATTGGTATGGGGTGAAAATTCAAAACAGACAACAATAATATAAGCCTTATCTCACTAGATAAGGTTGGCTACATGGATCACATGATGTGCCATTGGACTCGGTGAAAAATTAATTTCTAAAATATTATTTACCATGAGGTCTATTTTAATATTTACTTTTTCAAGTCCGTTTTAGCCTCCTTCTATCCCTCTTTGCTGGATTAAGTACCCTGCTATCAACTTCTCTCATTGAATCTTCAATGGTTTTCTTTGCACATGTCCAAACCACCTTAATTGATTTGTGGTCATTTTCTCCTTCATAAACATCATACCAATATCTCCTTGTATACAATCATTGCATAACTTGTCCTTTCTAGTGTGTTCACATATGTCTTAACATTCTCATCTATGCTATTTTCACTTTTTTCTTATGTTGTCCACCTGTCCTTTTAAAACCTAACTTTCATATTGTAAAGGATAATTATTTTGTTTGGTAGGACTTTCCTTTGAGCTTGATAGGTTACTTTACAGTCACAAATAATTTCTGATGACTTTCCTTGAATTGCCCAACTTGTATTCTGTATGTAACATCATTAATTTTTCTTATCTTTTAGGAAATTCAAACCATATATTATTAAAGATTGTTGACTATAGTTAGTTTGAAGGTTATAGAAGGAAATATATGGTTAATAGAGTTAGGATATAAGTTAGTTAATTTAGTCGAAGGGGTGGAGTCTAGATCTTTAAACAAAATTGGGTATAGTGTAAGGGAGAACTTGAGAAAGGTTGGAATGTAATTTAATTTATATTTTGTTTTGTGTTGCTATTTTGTTGTTTGGTTGTTGCAGATGTTTTCTATGTATTGTGGCCATAAGATTTGTATGGTACTCTCTTTCAGGCAAACCCGGTTCTTGGTGACAAGGGGTACTTACGTTTGTACTAGTAAAAATACATCCATATTATTGGAATTCAAAAGGAACTACCTGTTCCACTCCTTGTCGCGCGAATGGATTCATCGTACTATATCAGAGATTCATGAGCTGGCTCCACTTGGTTCTGAATAGTTCCAATGACTACAATTTAGCCAAGGCGATGCCGTGCATGTCAAAATTATAGTGCTTTTTTTATTTTTTCATTTTTTCCTCCTTGCTTATACAGGCAGTCCTGTTGATCAGATGTATAGCTTTAGATTTAATGCTGGGTAACTCGAAATTTTTGGTAAGTAATCCCACTTGGTTTCTACAAGGTCACCCATTTTCCTTCATGGTGTTTGCGGTCTTCTCGTTCGAGAAATCAATTTTGCCTTTGTATCTTGCAGAATAATGTCGTACTAATTGAAAAATAATTTGTATAATGAGGATTAGATTTTAAGGCCATCTATAAAATAAAAATGACTAGCATGTACAATATGCATTACTTTTAAGACCCTAAAATAGAGCAAATTATGTACTTTTTATAGAATTTTGATCTAATTCCCAATCTCTTTAGTTCTCATTCTTTATTTTCTAAAATAAACTACTTATGTAAATTGAATTTCGAATGTAATTTTTATATTTCAAAATTAAATTTTTACAATAATTTTTTAAAATATATTCTGAAAATTAAATTTCAAAATACATTTTTTGTATTCTAGTAACAAAATTTTAAAATGTATTTTTTCTATTTCAGAATTTTAATTTGGAAATGCAAAAAATGCATTCAAAAAAACCTTAATATCATTTCCTATGTAACAGCAACGCTAAGTTGTATCTCATGCCATGTACTTCAAAAATTATTTGTATCCTGTAATTTGTTTAATATTAATTTAATTGATTGTGACTAGATTTATTGCTTTGGAAAACCTTAATATCATTTCCCCGCGTCTTCTGATTCCCTACGCTTATCCGTTGGTATTGAAACCCCTAGTTCGCGAGTTTGATCGTCATGAAGTCCAATGCATAGTGTTTAGCTGTTTCACACAACATCCATTTCTGGAAGAGCGTATTAGACCATCATGCAGTGTAATGTGGGGGAAGGGAGTTAGATGAGAGTTGTTTTTTCACCCTTATTTTTCCTATTCACATCCTCTTTCTTTTCTTCTTTTTTCAATTTTGCTTCATTGTAAATATATAGAAATAATCTTTCGAAAGTTTTTTTGAATGCATTTTTTGCATTTCCAAATTAAAATTCTGAAATAGAAAAAATACATTTTAAAATTTTGTTACTAGAATACAAAAAATGTATTTTGAAATTTAATTTTCAGAATATATTTTAAAAAATTATTGTAAAAATTTAATTTTGAAATATAAAAATTACATTCGAAATTCAATTTACATAAGTTTATTTTAACATATTACTAGATAAAAGTTATTTGTTATACTTTAATTTCGAACACCTAATATTTAAGGACACCAATTGAAAGAAAATTAGGTATAATTAAATAATAATTGGTCTCATTAATTAATTAGAGTTTGACAATTATAAAAAAAGGTTTTAACTTTGATTACTACTAACTGTTAACAATTTAGTATTGGACATATGCAATCACACTCATGAATGTTCCCATCCTTGTTAGAGGATAATTTAATTAAAAATTTTAATTTAATTAAATAAATAGTTTTTATTCAAGTAAAATATTATATTCTTTGTTAGGGTTGAGAATAAATAATATGATGTTAAAAAAAATTAATTTTATTTGGAAAGAAATTAAACTTGTCAAATTTTAAATTTTAAAATTTAAGTTTTAAATTTCGAATAAATAGTTAGTTATATTATCATGATAACGTTGACAAATAAAAGAATAAGATTGTTGTATATTTTTGAGTCAATTTCATAACTGTTATAAAACTAACTAACATATCTTTTAGTTGCATTTGACTAATATTTTCTTTAACGTCTATATAAAATAAATTTAAATTTTGAATAGTAATTTCTCGCACTTTCAAACTATTTTTTAGAATATTTCAAAGGCTTTATTTGATATAACTTCCACTTTATCAAAACATTAATAATAAGGATTTGATCTAAGTATGAATAGACAGACTTTTCGTACTATTGAAGAAATTTTTTTTAAAACCATTTACAGGTGTGCATATTTTTATTATGTAAATATTTAAATAAATTTTAAACACCAAAAAAAAAAAACAGAATTACTTTCATTCCACTACTTTCAAACATCTTGCAATCCTACAAATATATGACTAAAAATACAAGGCAGATGGAGACTGAAGTGTGACGACTTCTAAGAAATGACTCGGCCAAACTTGATACTAAGCTGCTCGATAAGGTCAATCAATGTTTGAAGGACAAAGCAAGCACCTGTCATTATTTAGCTTAGTCAAGTATACTTTTATCCATACTGCAGTAATGATTACATATTATGCGGCCTATAGCTAGTCCATAATAAGAAACAAAATTTAAATGGTTTTGAAATTTTTACGATCGACTAATTAAATGAAGCGCTCGGAATTTGGAACAGGCCTTTTAAATTTGAATTACCTGGTAGTGCACCCAAACTCAAACATTGATGTTAAAAATATTTTTCTGCTCATTATTCATGTTGACGACATTAAGACTAATGTTTGAAGATTATCTTAACTTCGTGCATTTTACTACATAGAAAGGCATATCTGTAAGTAACTCCAATTTGAAAGTATAAATTAAAATAAAAGAATATTTGGTGATGACATGACTTCCTATTCTTAACATTGCAAAATGCTAAAACTTTAGATGGATACAAGCATGACTTCATAAATAGTAATTAACAACGCATTTAGGTGCCTGGCTTCAGCAACCGCTCCTCTTGGCATAGAAAAGTACGAAATCGTGTTGCACAGAAACATGTGTTGTTCAAATGCAGGTTAAATAGTCTAAATGAAACTGTATCCAGTTTCCACGAAGATAATATTCAACTCCATCCTCCAGCAGAAAGATAAATTTCCCAAACTCATCCTTCCGGAAGAAAGTTCCATTTGATGCAACTGCTGAATACCAGCCAGCACAGTACAGTCATCTGGATATGGAGCAAGAACACCAAAAACCAAAGCAAAATGAACAAAGAATACAAATTAGCATGAAAATAAAATATAGCTATGACCCCCCTCCCCTAAGCAAGTACACCTAATGAGACCTATCATTAGTGCCTTTAAGTAAGTTTTGTCCATTTTAGACCTGATTATATTGTCAATTCCCAATTATGTTCTTGAAAGGGATACTCAAGTAAATATCTTCGATATGAAAGTGAATTTAAACTGAAACAAGCACAACATATCTATGCTGAAGTTAGAAAGGATACCGCTACTAGCTGTATTATGTTAAAGTGGAGACTGTTTCATATCCTTCCGTCTCAATAGCTTCTACCATAGATATGTCGCCTGTCCTTGCAATTATCCCTTTGTCCTGATTTTTTAAAAAGAAAAAGGTTCAATCATGTCATTTCAAGGCACTGACTTAATACATATACACATCCAATTTCTAATACTGTATAAACTGCTTTCTAAGCCAAATAAACAACTTTATCAAAAGGCTAGTAAATGACTATACATATACATAAATGGATTTGGGAGAATTAACAGCAGTGATAAAATATTAATGGATCAGCATAATTACAAAGATATATGTTTAACTCAAAAGCTATCTTTTTTCTTCAAAAGGAAAACAAATCCTAAACCAAGCTAGCAGAGTTTCTGGGGGACCCAATTCTGTTACAAATTACTGAGCTACCAATTCAGCATCTAAACCTTTAAATTACAAATAATTCAGAAAACCAAAACGAATGATGATGAAGTACATTGAAAAATTATACACTATTCTTAAAGATCAGGTGACATCAACAAAGCTACAATACTATATCATTATCCTCTAGGACACTGGGAGAGTTACAAATCTGGGAAATAAACTACTTTCTCAAGGAAATCCACTTACTTCAAGTGCATCCATCACTTGAATTTTCAGATTCAGTCTTCTCATGTCTACAAGTTTTTAGGACCTTTTTTCCCCAGCTTGTAAACTCAAAACAAGTAACAGCTCAAATATTTAATGACATGTTCTTATTTACCAAAATCCCCCAAAGATCAAAACCACCTAACGACGTATTGTCTATAGTATCCCATCAAACAATGGAAAGGGGTAGAAGAGTGGAAAAGGAGAGAAAGAATGTGACAACACCAACATCCTAATTTCAATAATCAAACCCATGTGTCACTTTCCAAGTCCAAAACCAGAAATAATATTGAAGATTAGTGGTAAGTTATAACTAACCATAACATGGACATGAGAAGGGTTCAAAAGATCCAAAATTCTTCGATAATGAGTTATCATCAATAAAGAATTGCTCGGGGTCAGAATCCGACTAACTGCATTGGCTACATCTCTGAGTGCATCAACATCCAACCCAGAATCAATTTCATCCAGAATAGCCAAGTCAGCCCCCAAAACTGCAAGCTGCAAGATCTCATTGCGTTTGCGTTCACCACCACTAAACCCTTCATTCACATTCCTATTGAGAAAGTCAGGTTTCATGTTAACAAGCTGGAGTTTCTCCATGAGGTAAGAAAAGCACTGCAATACACAACAATCACCATTATAATATAATTTATAATAATAAGAAAGAAGCTCATAAGAAAGGATGAGATATTAAGAGCAAAGCCACAAATCAGTCCAAAAATCTCTTAGGTTGGACATTTTATCCCCTAAAATTTTAAAACCTCTATTTTAGTTCCTGACATCAAAAATCACGGAAGGGGTTTCAAAATCATACGAATTAAAATGACCAGCTAATACAATTAGGAGGGCTAATTTGAGAATTTAGTCAATAGATTAAGGTAAGAAAGAAACCTCGAGTGGTCCAAGCTCAGGAAGACCAAGTTTTTTCCTCCGAGCATTGTAGGCCATGACGAGAAACTCATCGTTGGAAACACCAGGGATCTCTACAGGGGATTGGAAACTCATAAATAGACCCGCCAGAGACCTTTCTTCAGGTTCCATCTCAAGCAGATTCTCCCCTTTGAACTCAATACTACCCCCGGTTACTTCATAATCCGGGTGCCCCACAAGAACCTGCATTTCATTTTCAATGAGTTTGCATTTCATTTTTATTTTATTGAAAAAGAGGAGAGGGGTATAAGTGACCTTGGCAAAAGTACTTTTTCCAGAACCGTTTTTTCCCATGATGGCGTGAACCTCTCCTTGATTGACGGTAAGGTTCACGCCGCGGAGAATCTCGATGTCGGATTCAACAATCTTAGCCCTGAGATCGTTGACTTGGAGGAGGGGAGTGGCGGCACAAGCCACGCAGGTGCGGCGGAGCGTAGAGAAAGTGGATTTTGGGGATAATCGGAATCGGAGAGTGTAAGTGGTGGGAGAACAGTGCATTGATAGGGATAAAGCCATCGCGGTACTGCTAGTCTACAACGCATGGAATCAAACTCGCAAATCCTTATTGCTACTCTATGCTTGTTTTTTCGTTCCTAATCACTCCATCCATCATTTTATTTTAAAAAATTTAATACTAAAATAAATATGTTTTAAAATAAAAAACTAATAAACTGATAAATTAAAATAAAAGATTAATTTTTATTTTATATTGACTTCAAACAATGATAAATGGAAAAAATCCAAAAAAAATATTATATAGAAATATTAAAATATATAAATATATTTTTTGTAAACAAAAACTTTTCTCCTTTAACTAATTATAATTAATTTTAAGGATTAAAGATAATAAGATTGTATTAATTTTCTCATGTACCATTTTTAAATTAAATGAACTTTATACTGACTATATTGTTGTTAATAAAAAATAAATAAATTTATACTTACTACTAACTATCTTAAAATAAAAACAAAATGTTTCAATAAAAATCTGGCTAACAAAAGTTTTTATAATATTAGCGAGGAAACATTTAATACGTTGTATTAAGTATTTTAATAATTAAAATATTAATAATTAACTATTTTTATATTTTTTAGGTATTAAATATTTTTATTAAAATATTTATACTTTTTAAGTTAGTATTTTAAGAAATTTATTAATTTTTATCTTGAATAAAACAACACGAGAGCTTATTTAATAATTAATAAAATACTAAAAAAAATTTGGAAAATTGTTTTTACAATTTTTAGTTTATGAATATTTTATTTTTTATTTTTTATTTGGGTGGATAAGTTTATAAAGTTGATAATGAATTTAGTGGTTTGAAATTAGATAAATATATTTAATAATTTATTTATTTGATTTTTGTATCTTTTTAGAAAAATTGTATTATATAAAATTAAGAAAGTAAATCTTTTAAAATAACTAGATGAATAGGTAGCGATGACTCATTCTCTCATATGTCATCTAAGTGTCTGTCCATTTTAGCTGTTATAGCATGTGCAACCAAATAATATTTTCTTTTTTATAAAATTACATTGAGCCTCCTTGATTGTGTGATCATAACACAATCATCTAATATTGTCTTACAATAAGGATGAATGAAGTTTCTATTCTTAGCATTTACTATTATCAACAAGTTTGTTTTCAAGATAATTTCATCAATACCTTACTTTCTACAAAAATTAAAGCCCTTTCTAATAGCTAGACATTCTCCAAGTAGTGCGTCTCTTCTTCCTTCTAAATAGTGGTTGACAACACATTGCATAACTCTTTCGTAGTCCCAAATAATGAAACCAAAACCAATTTCATCCAAACCTACTTGACCAACATCTATATTCACTTTCTCTTGTCCAAATGGTGAAGGATTCCATACGATCTCATACCCACAAAATTGTATTGTAGGTCTCTTCTATTAGTTTTTAACATATTGCATAACTCCTTCGTAGTCCCAAATATTCAGACCAAAACCAATTCCGTCCGGGCCTACTTGACCAACATCTATATTCACTTTCAGTTGTCCAAATGGTGAAGGATTCCATACCATCTCATACCCACAAGATTGTGTTGCAGGTCTTTTTTATTGATTTTTGACCTATTATTCTAGCATGTCGAATGCAGTGGTAATTATTTGCTCCACACTAGGTTGTGATGCCTAGTTGTGATGCCTTGAATATCATTCCATTTCGAGCTTTACATATTGCCCATAACAATATGCAAACTTGAGATGTATTAATATTAGAATTAGCGCATAAAATATTCTCTAGCTAAATAGAAAAACTCATCTTTTTGGAATCTGTTTTAAGCCTCAAGGGAGACATAAACCAGGTAGCTCTGGACCATAAGCAATGTAGGAATAGGTGATCTTTTGTTTCTTCAATATTAACATGACAAAGAATACATTATTGCTAGTTGCTAATGCCTCGTTTGGCTAAATTGTGTGTGCAAGGGAGTGTACCTGTCATAAGACGATATACAAAATGTTTTTACTTTATCTGTAACCTGCAATTTCCACAAGAGTCTCCAATTTTATTTTTTTTTAATCATAGCTGATGATTCTAGCTACTCATGATGCCATAATAGAATATTATTGTATTAGGACCTCACTGAAAAGGTACCAATTGCACTCCAACTCCATATAAGTTTGTCCTTCTAGGTTGACCAAGGTATTGAGATAATTAATTAGTATTTTCTATAAGTTTATGGAAGGTACCATACATAATTTAAGATTTCCATTGTTTAAATTCTGAACATACCAATTTAGAGACTTTCGTTTTAATATGTATATTTTTAATATGTGATATTACTTTTTCACTGTAGTTGTCAGGAATTCATGCATCTTTCTAAATTTTAGTATTTTTTTTCATTACCTACCATTCATTTAGAACATTGAATAAGTTAAGTCTTGATCTCTTGGTTGCTTCTCCAAATATAACTTGTTCTACATTCTAAATTTGTTTTCTACAAGTTTCTTCTAGGGAAATATTTAGCATTTAGAATCTTAAAAAAAGATTGTTACTTTTTTGATTAAGTTTTTCAAATTACTTTTTACTGATAACTTTAGTATTATCTCACAGATGATTTGTGTTGGATTCCTTTTGACTTATCATATCTTAATTTTTAAAATATTTCAAGTAACGTTTCGCGTTTTATATTCTGATTCATCGTAAATTAGATCACTAGGTATCTGAGTTTCAACTTTTAGAATCACTTATCATCTATATAGTATTTTATTTATATTTTTTTTTATTTTTTATTATGTCATTCATCTTTTATTTATCCTATTTTTATTCTATCATTTATCCTGTAAAATCTCTTTAAAAAAATAAAAATAACTATATTTCTATCTCTTACAACATTAAAAATTTTATTTATATAAACAAAATAATAATAAACAAAAAAATTATGATAAAAATTTAAATTTAAAAAATAAAAATTTAAATCTTAATTTAATATAATATTTAAATTCTTGAGTTTAAATTATCATCATCCTTTATTTTCTTAATTAATATTTTTTTCATGTTGATCTTAGTATATTTTAATAGGTTTAATTCTATTTTTTATTTTTTAATTTAAACTGTGTATAAATTTTAGTTTTATAAATTTTTATCAAGTTAATAAAAATATCATTTTTAAAATTTAGTAAGTGTAATCTTTTATTAAAATTTTTACATAAATTTTTAAAATTATATTTTCAATTCATTTTATTTTAAATTGAATCAATTAAATTATTAAAAAATTATCGACTAAAATATGTAATTTTAAAAAATTAAAAGAGCTCAACAGTTTCTCTTTAGAAAATTTAATATAACATCTTACAAAATTCTTAAAATTTTGTCTAAATTTTTACTTTTAAAAATTTTAAATTATTTATCATTTTAATTCTATTACAAGTTTTCTTAAAAATTTAGATAAAAATAAATTTAAAATTTTTATATTAAAAAATTGATGAGAGAACAGTTTTAATTTTTAAAATATAAATACTTAATTAACTAAAAAAATATAACAAATCAAAAGTAAAATTACATCAATTTATTACTGCTCCATACACCTTGTTTTAAGGAGTTTAAGGAGATTAATTTGTGAATTTTTCTATAACACGTAGTATTTTTTTTCTGGAAATTATACTAATGAAGCTTTTATTTTGTGACACAAACGTTTTTTTTTAAATTAAAATTATTTATAACTCATTTTTATTTAAATATGATAAATAAAACCATTTTATGTCACGTGAACAAAGCACAATATTTTTTAAAAAGTAAAAGCAACTAACAAAAAAAACACACATAAAAATCTGCATTTTTAACAATGAAAGTTAATAATGCCCGTCAATGATAAGTGAATCACAACTGTACATATAAAAAAGATTTTTTTGGAACAAGTAAAATCTATTAATTTTAATAATCTTTACACTTTATAAAATTTAGTTTTGATTGTCAGTTGAAAAATATTTTTAATATATATTAAAAAATTATCAATAAATAGTAAAGTAAATAGTATATTCTAAAAAGTAAATAGTATATATGTTTAGTATTTATAATATTAATTAGGGTAGTAACATAAGTACAACATAAAATTTTTGTGATCTTCGTAGTTTTCTAGTTTGGGAAATAAAAATACAAAATATCATATGTTATGATTTATGTTTTTATTATAAATAATTCTAAGTTTTTATCCACCTAAAAATCTTTCCATTTACTAAGTAAAGAAACTATTGAATATTTATTAAGTTTTTAAGATATTAAACGAATTTACTCTTTTAAGATATTATATTATCCTCTTTCTAGAAGGATTATTAGAAAAATATTATTGAAGGATTATTTAAACAGAATTTGGGTAGAAATATGGATAAAGAATAGTTTATTATTTAAAAGAAATATGATTTAAAGATATTGAATGAGTGCAAACATATAGTTTTTCCTCATCTGCTACTATAGGTTTTGTGATTTTTCTGAATTATTTAGCAAACAAATGACTTGTATGCTGAGAACGAAGTCATGAAGATTGACTTCAAGATTGCTTACAAAATAGAATTATGGGGTCAACAATTTGATTGATGGGTGAATCCAATGAATGCTGTCCAAGCAATTCATGATGTCAAATATGTTCTTTAGTCTTTACCGGGATATATAGGCTACTTTCTCTTTACCGGGATGGCGATGTAACATTATTATCAAATCAAATTTGTGAACAAAAAGCCTGATTTTTGGGTGTACTAAATATGCTGAGTTAAAAATATGATATTAATATCAAATCAAATACACTATTATTAACTTGCTATTAAATAATTTTAGCTGTACTATTAAGTATAATTAATTATAGTAAGCTAAAAAATATTAAACACTGTTAGTTTTAATTAATCTTATGTTTATATTGATATAGATCTTTTACTTTTTAAGTATAAAATTAATTTATCATGAGATAGTCATATGTTAAAAGTAAATGCTCTCAATTGGCAGAGATCTTCATTGATTTAGACTAACTTGATAATTCTGAAAATCAAACCAGCTGATTAATTTATTTTATTTATTTTGGTTTACATATTCAGATCTAAAATGAATCAAAACTAATAAACTCAATCAATATTTTTAGTATTGGTTTCGTGATTTAGAATTCGATGATAAACCCTGTTACTAAAACTAATCTATCCAAACCTTTTATCTCAATTTTCCTTATTTATACAACATGGTTTTGTTTCAGTTAAAAACTATGATCATTTAAATAATTAACTCAAATGTTCTCTTTTATTTTACTTTTTTTAAATTTAATTCTAATATATTATTAAGGTAAATATTTATGTATTATTAATGAATGAAAAATATAACGCATATAGATTTAAAATAACTATTATTAAACTTAATAATTGTAATAATATTAATAATTTACAATTAAATATATACTACCCATATATTTTAATTAAATCGTTTTATTTATATATACAATATAACGTTGGTTTGATTTAAAATGATTATCTAATCAATTATTTCTAATTTCCTTTTTAATTTAGGAAACCCAAAAACGTATATGAAATTTGATCAACAAACCTCAATCAATCCATTGTTGATTAGATGGGCTTGATTTATACAATCAAATCAATCTGTTTTAATTAATTAAAATTTCTTAAAACTGAACTAAACATATTTGTGATATTCTTCTTAATTATATTTGAAGAAGTGTTGATTAAGAATATTATATATACTTTAAAAAATTTATTTAATTAAAAACATTGAAGATAGGTTTTTTAAAAATAAAATGTAAATGAAAATGTTGTCGAACATAAATACTTTAGTAATAACTTGTATTTTCTTTGGAATAAATAAAATTTCATCATAATAATTTTTTTCAAATACATAAATTTTGATTGAATTTTGTATTAAATGCTCGTAAATAATCTAATATATTTTAGGATAGATGTTTGTATTGTTGTAAAAAACATGAAATATTTCTAAAAATTTTAAAATTTTAAAATAAAATATTATTTAAAATATAATTATGATTTTAATTATATATTTAAATTTTAATAATTAAAATTTTAATTATATATTTTGTAATATTATTTTATTATTATATATATTAAATCAAATTAATTATTAATTTTAATTCTTTATTTAAGATTCTGTTTAAATTTAAATTGATTTAATTAAAAATTTTAAATAATATTTAATTATATTTATAGATAAATTAATTTTTTTTATTTCTATATATTTAAAATCTTTAATGTTATTTAATTTTTAAATTATTATTCTTGCTAATTATATTAAATCGTGAGAATTATTCTTACTAATGGTGTTAAATTTTAACAAATCATGCAACAAATTTATAAGTTCTTAAAAATAATATTATTACACATTTTAACTTATAAGAAGATATCTAATTACCTTTTAATATGTATTATTATTTTTATTTAAAATAAAATTTTATCTTAATATTACACGTTGACTTACAATTTTGATTTCAATTAAAAAATATTATTTAAAACAAATATTACAGTTAAGTTACATATTATAATAATTTATTATAATTAATCTAGTAATAAAAAATAAAAATAAAAATAATTTATATAAAATATTTTTATAATTTAATTTTATTACTTTCTAAATTTTATAAAAAATTATATATTATATTATATTGTAACCTTACAAATAGGATAAGCCAATTAGTTGGACCGAAATTTTGTTAGATCACTAATTCAAGACAATTTATACAGCAAAACAAGCTAATATATCAATGCAACTTATATTTCATATAGTAATCCTTAAAAAATAAGTAGAAGCTATTATAATTAAAACATGCTAAAAATTGATTTTAAAATGAAAAAATTCATAAATTTACATTATATCAAAATAAATTATATTTATTATATTCACACTATCAAACATAACTATATTAAAAAAATATTGAAATGCTTTATTGTATACTATATTTTAATATAAAATATCTTTGATAAAATTATTATATAAATCAGTTAAAAAGGTAAAAGTTAAAAAAATAGATATAAGTTACAAATTTAATTGAAATCTAAGAGTTAAAAAAATTTATTAATTAAAATAAAAAATATTTAATAAAATTTATTATTAAATTAGTTAATAAGATAAAATGATAAATAAGAACATAATTATGCATTTAAGTATTATAATTTTCATAGTAATTATAATTTATATTATTTTATTTAAATTAAATTATTATATTAAAAAATAAGGATAATTTTTTTAATTTAATATTATTTATATATTTTTATTAAAAAATTATATAATAAATAAATATTTTATAATAAATAAATAATTATCAGATTTATTAAAATAAAATAAAATAAAATAATAATTTGTCGTTAGCAATTAAAATCATGAAAAGTGATAAGAATAGTTAAAAAATACTAATTATTAAAATAATTATTATATTAAATGGAACTAAAATAATCTTAAATAAATTTTATCTAATTATTACCAAACATAAACATACCATATTTTGTATTTTTTTTTTCGTCATCTTCAATTATAAGAACTTTAAAAAAATTTTAATGATTAACAATGCAATAAATAATATCCCATAACTAAATACAAAATTTGGCAAATATAACTCGACATATTTCATTGAGTATCTTTATTTTTTTATTTTTCATTATTACATAACGTTTAGAACTATTTTCTTTTTCTAAGAAAACAGCTTTTTAAAATCAATTATTGTCAAAATTATTCATGAGATAAGAACTTTAACATCAATATTTCTTTCTATGATTTTTAATTGTAAGTAAATAAAAATTTTATTTGTACTGTTTTTATAAAAATTATTTACATACTAATAATAATAATAATTTATATTAAATATCTAAAAATATAATAATTAAAATTTATTATATTTTATTTAATGTCTTAATAAAAGTAGAAAATATTATGTTCAAACATCATAATATTACAATAAAATTAAAATAATAAAAAAATATTACGATGATGATGTGGAAAATGGTAAAGACAAATTTTAATATTTTATTTTTCTATATAACATATTTTTTTATAAGATTAATTTTAATATATTTTTATTAAAAATATTTTATATTAGCAATTAGTTAAAATTTACGGTAGGTATAATTTTTAAAATAATTATTACAAAATTGATAATTTTAATAAGATAATAATTTATAATTAAATGATAATATAAAAATAGAATTACGTAAATATATTGTATATTAAAAGATATTTTATAATAAATTTTTCTATATCAAAATATATTTTTTCAGTCAATTTTTTACATTAAAAGAATAGTGAATATGTAAAAGGATTGTAAATTATGATTATATTGAAAAGAACATTTAATAAAAAAATTTGGTCAATTTTATATGCGCTTACACAAACAAATATATATAAATATTTAATTATTTTTTATATTAAAAATATCATAAATTAAGTATTATTATATTAAAAAATAAAGCATTTAATAGTAGATTGTAATTACATATATAAATCTTTTTTATATATAAAAGTTAAAAAATATATATTAATTGATTCGTTTAAATTATTAAATAATATATTTTTTATATTATTTATTAATTTAAATTTATTTAATAAAATATTAAAAAAATTTTAAATTTTATAAAATTTTACAATAATAATGTATATAATATAACTTATTTATTCAATAGTTGGATTAACGAAATATAATTATATATGAAAGTTATTAAGTAAACTAATTTTAGGTAAAGTTATTTTTAAAATAACTTAATCATTTTTCGTTTATATATATATAATAAATTATTACTAAATATTTTATTTTTTATATATTTATATTAAATTTATAATTATTTTAATTTCTATATACATGTATAATATTAAGTAAAAATTGCTATTAAATACTTATTTTTAGTATAATCAGACTTAATTTATAATTTTATAATGTAAAAAAGATAAATAATATAATTAAAAAAATAAAATAAAAATTAATTTTTATTATATATTAAAAAATATTTAATAAAAATAATATTTTTATTAAAATCATATTTAATATTATTAATACATAAATCTCGAAACTTAGTTAATAAATTTTAGGCTCCCACACTTTGATGCCCTTATGCTCAAAATATTAATTTATTTTATTAGATTAAATATATTTTTATTTTTTAAAATTTTAAAATTTTAAAATTTTAATTTTAATTTTAAAAGTTTTATTCTTTTAAAATATATTAATTTTAATTTATTATTATTAAATATATATTATATCTCAAATATAAATTATTTTAAAATTAAAAATAAAAATTTTAGAACAACTGAACAAGTATTTATTCGTATTTTATTTTATGCAAAGTTATTGACGAAAGTGAAGGCGAACCGCGGAAGCAACACGCAATTGGTGTTGGGTCATAAATGTATTGTCTAACGCAACTAGTAATGGCACAGCCACATATAAGAAGCATGGTCCTTTCGTGGTGGGACAAATACTCAAATCAGGTATTTGTGAGATTTCATTTGTATTCTAGAACAATAATAATCAATAATGCCTAATGTTCGTTCACACGAGTAAAACACTTATATTTCGCCTTGATAATTGACTAGTAAGATATTTTTTATTTTATTAATTACTTTTTTTTGTTTGAAAAAGGCGACGTATATTTTGTTTCAGACAAAGGTTTGTTGCAAAGCAAAAACTACAAGGAGCTTTCCTCCATACGAATCAAAGGAGGAGAGAGAGAGAGAGAGAGAGAGAGAGAGAGAGAGAGAGGAGACACAGACACAAAGGAAACGGAAAAGCAATAAAACCAAAAAAGGTTCAGATTCGATCTCTTGTTTCTTCCATCCATATTTCCTTCTTTCTTTCTTTCTTTTTTTTTTCCTTTATGCATTTGCATCCCATCAAACTCGCTTCTCTTCTTACCATCTTCATTTCCGACACTTAATTACTCCTCAATTTTCCTTTTCTACTCAGGATCTCAGGTTGGTTTTCGTTATATCTCAAATTGGACGCATGCTTTTCCCTTTTGAATCTGCATACTCTGTTCATCTCGACCAAGATTCGTTCTAACTTGTGATTCTATTCCGACAAAGCCGCATTTATTATTATTATTATTTTTTTTAGCTAGATCAGGGATATGTGAATACTCCAATTCTTTATTCCTTGTAGTTTTTGCGTCTGGATTTTACATGGAATGGTTAGTTAATTTCGTTGTGGTGGCTATTCAACCCGTTGTTTTCTTCATTGAGTTTTTCTATTAATATTTGTTGGAATTGAACTTGACAATAGATGGTATATGTTAGGTAGGATTTTGGTGAGAATAAAATGCATTTGATTCCCTTTTGACATGATGGTTAGTTGCAGGTCTGTGCCTCCTCTTAGATATACTGGCTAGTTTCTGAGACGAAAAAGAGAAAAATAAAAAAAATAAAAAGGCCTGCATGGATTATGAAAGCAACAGTTGGATTTGGGAGGGGGTATACTATTACCCACGTCTGTTTGGTGGTCTAATGGTTACAGCAGCCTTGCTGGGCTTGTCAACCAGCTACTTTGGTGGGATTGGGGTTCCTTATTTGTCATTGCCATGTTCCTGGTCTAATTTGGGGATTTTCCACAAGAAGAAATCTGGGAAGAGGCGCATTCGGGTTTACATGGATGGCTGTTTTGATCTGATGCATTATGGCCATGCCAATGCACTCAGACAAGCTAAAGCTCTAGGAGATGAATTGGTTGTGGGTCTTGTGAGTGATGAGGAGATTGTGGCCAATAAAGGGCCACCCGTTTTGTCCCAGGAGGAGAGGTATAATTTTTTTTTGTTTTTTCCCTTCCTTAAAATGTATATGCATAGCATATTTTAGTACCTTGCACCCTGTTAGATGCTCCTTTTCTTCTTTCTCCGTTGAATTTTTCTCTTAGATGAAACCTCATTTCAGTTTAACTATAAGAATAGAAGTTACTTGTACCTTGGGTTTGCTTGAAAATCATAAGTACCAGCAGAGCTTGCAAAAGCCTGTTAGAATATGTAATATCTGTTAGCATAGTTAAACTGATGTAATTAGTTATGCACCTACCCTCTTTAGATTCTAGAAGGTTCTCAATGTGTTGTAACTAACTGAGTTTGTTAGGTGTCAGTTTCTGTTAACTTTCTCTCTGTTATTAGTAGATATACTTGTTAATCACTGTAATAATATAGCTTTGTTTTGAATTCTCTTTCTTCAACAAAGACTTATAATTCTGGAGGAATATGGTAGAAACTTAGAAAAATATCATGTAATCTATTCCAGAAATTCAATGTTGTTTAGCCTTATTAATTCTAAAGCAATGTCACTCGCATCTTCAGTTGTACTGGTAATTTTGAAAATTGAATTATGGACATAAACTTTTTAATTAAAAATGTTTTATCTTCCAGGCTTACCCTTGTCAGTGGATTGAAGTGGGTGGATGAGGTCATAACTGATGCTCCGTATGCAATTACTGAACAATTCTTGAATCGTCTCTTTCATGAGTACAAAATTGACTTTGTCATACATGGCGATGATCCTTGCCTGCTTCCAGATGGAACAGATGCATATGCTGCAGCAAAGAAAGCTGGCCGATACAAGCAAATTAAACGCACTGAAGGAGTTTCCAGTACAGATATCGTAGGTACTAAGTTTCTATGTTTATATCAGAATATAGCCAGGACTGTTGTGAATTTTTTATGCTCCCCAACTAATTTAATTAAATTATTGTTAAGCTGATAATATGTATTTGATCTAACTATGCTTCAATATAGGAAGAATACTGTCTTCTTTAAGAGAACCAAAAATTTGCAAAGATCAAAATGGTACTGATGTAAAGCCTCAAGAAGAAACCCAGTCAAAGGGTACCCACACATCCCAATTCCTACCAACTTCCCGACGAATTGTCCAGTTTTCAAATGGCAAGGTATTTTGGTTGCTTGTGTTGCATCTACTCTTCCAAAGAAATGGTTCCAGGCAATTGATTGTCTCCATTCCTGTTTGCGGAACTTATTCATATGATAAAATGATAATCCATTATCACTTCATCTTATTTTAGGGTCCTGGACCAAACGCACGTATTGTATACATTGATGGGGCATATGATCTCTTCCATGCAGGGCATGTTCAGGTACACACTTAAGTTTTGCATAGGGTGTAATTTATTATCTTCTCAGTCAAATGCTAAAGTTCATGATCAAATAGGCAGGCATCATTTTAGTTAATTGTTATGCTATGATTGTGTTTCATTCACTGTTCCTTGGTCTTTCAGATACTTAAGAGGGCTAGGGAGCTTGGAGACTTTCTTCTAGTTGGTATCCACTCAGACGAGACAGTGAGGTATACAGTTTAATATCATGCAAAGTTGATTTTACAGGTATTATCCTGGTAATCTTGTCAACCCCAGATAAGAAACTGACTACTTTCCTGCAGTGAGCATAGAGGAAATCACTATCCAATTATGCATCTGCACGAGCGTAGCCTTAGTGTGTTAGCTTGCCGTTATGTTGATGAAGTCATTATTGGTGCACCTTGGGAAATTACAAAGGACATGGTAAGTGTCTGATTCTACTCTATATCTTTTGGATATCATTTAAGTAGTTTTCACTTTACCATTTTATTTTGAATTTGTTCTTGTGGCATTGACTAATATTAACTGTTTTTAGTTGTGTACTCTGGTGAAGGATTTAATTCTTATTATGCATGGTGGTTATTGAAACTTCATCTCCAGATTTTCCTTGTATTCTTGAAATGATTTGAAATATAACATTTTGAACCCATTCATTTCTTCTACTTGGGAGAGAGAGAGAGCATCTAAAATTTTCTTTAGTATAATTTGAATCCGTTGGATATTTTCATTATCATGAGGTTTATTTTTTTGGAATCAAACAGATCACAACTTTCAATATCTCACTGGTTGTGCATGGTACTGTTGCTGAAAAGTCATCAAATGTGAGTCTGCCCATTCTTTTACTGTTCACTTCGGTTATAATATAATTTTCCTTTTTGACATATTATTGAACAAGTTGTATCATGCAGAGTGAAAGAGATCCATATGAGGTCCCAAAGAGCTTGGGAATATTCCGCTTGCTTGAAAGCCCAAAAAATATCACCACCACTACCGTAGCCCAAAGGATAATGGCTAATCATGAAGCTTATGTGGTAATTTCTTTTGCTTTCTGAATATTGGAGCAACTTTCAAAATTTATTGGTATGATTAATTGGTTATTCTAATTGCTGTTAATTTTATAATTCATCTCTAGCTGCGTAGTTTCCCTCTCAAAGCAATGATGCATAAAGCATCTATTTCATATTCCTGAAATTGTACATCAGTTGATGGAATCTGATGTGAACTAAGTACAAGAGTCATTTTCACATACTGCTGAAAGCCAGAAACATTTGAAAGGGTTGTGTGTGTGTGTGTTGTGAGATCAAATTGTAATGGGCCTTGCATTTACTGATCATTCTTGATCAAAGACCATACTTTATAAGGGATTCTGGCAGTCTTGGGAGAATTGCTTTATTTACTGCTTGTTTGTTAGAATTTGACTGTATTTAGAAGTGCGCAATTAAATCCTCGCAGTTCACGTTAGTTAAGTAACTATAAACTTTACACATATTGAAGCTTTGTTCATTTTTTGCCTTTCATATCAATAAGATGTTTCAGCTTTAGATGACATGATCATGTGCTTCCTTCTTTGTCTGATGCAGAAACGCAATGCTAAGAAAGCTAAGAGTGAGCAGAGATACTATGAACAGAAAAAATACGTCTCTGGAGACTAGAGTGTATAGAATCATCTTGCAGTTTAGTTTTGGTACTGCTCTTCAAGCTTAAACCTGTCACAGGATGCTAGATATAGCATGAATCTATACAAACTTTGTGAAGGACAAAGAATACAGAGCATGAAATAGAAGAGCATTTTGGCCATAACCCAGGAATACTTATGTACTTTTAATGTCCTGACGTTTTATTTGTCATCTGAAAGGCTTCCATATGGTATGCCCACCAGTTTTATGGCATTTGGTTTTACAGTGGTTTTGGTTTATTTAGTGTTCCCCAATTAGGGATTCTTTACTCTGGTAGTGTATTATAACTATCAGAAGTTATACGCATCACGAGTGGCTCTGCCTTTATTTATTTCTACTCTGCATTATTTGATTTGGACTGTGGAACACCAATTCGTTTATTTCTTATAGATGAGTAAATATAATGAAATAATAGGAGCCTATTTCTGTAACAATCTACATTTCAAGAAGGTTACACCGATAAAAGAAATAATTATTTATGTTGATGTTGTTATTATAAGAAGAATATTAGCAACATCCAAGATGAATGACTCATTTAACTCAAACGATCACTCGATTTACCCTTAGAAAAATATAAAACTGCATAATCCCTCAATACAAAAGTAAGACATTTGGATTCTTTAATAATCTTCCACCTATTTTATAACAGAATACCTCTCGTTCAAGTAAATTTTATACTAACGACAAAATCATTGACTTAAATTGATCTTAAAAGCGTTAATTCAATGCAGAATAATTAAAATATCTCATGATCGTAATTTTTGACATACTATTTATTTATTAATACTTCTATTCTCAAGTATTATTATTATTATAAAAAAGAGTGAATTGGGGGTATACTCTAATAAAATTATGCAATTCCAGTGAGTTGCAGTAATAGAAATCATCATTTAAGATTTGGCCAACATTGCGTAAAGCTTGGTTTTTATAACTTGATATTTGGTTTCAGTGAAGGAAACCATTTGTAGCATAAATAAAATAGAGCTCCATTCCAGTTCAATGCAGTTTCTTTTCAAATAGAGGCTCCTCGTCAAAAGATCATACCATTGCAGCAATGCGAACTTGGAAATCTGAAAGAATGTTGAAACTTAAAGGCTAATTCAAATAAGGAAACGAAAAACATATTATATACACATTAATTTCGTTGACATACTTGGATGGCCTCTTCAATCAGCACAAACGTTCACATCCCTCCAATCCCATTCTGTTACGGACCATCCCGCAAAAGAAAGCAAGCTTCTGCGCAAAGCTGCAATTTATGATCTGGTGGTATGTAACTCATGATCCTAGTAAATCCTAAATAGGAGAAAATTCTTGCACAAGAAGACAGTGGTAGTATATAACTAATGATTCTCAACGGGTCCAAGTGATGGGAGTTGAGGTGTTCTGAGGAAGCTGGGGTAACAAGCAATGTTGCTGGAACCCCTCCGTCATTGCACCAAAACCTTGATGCTGTTGGTGTAGATTCGGTATCGTTGGGAAGTGAATGGTTGAAGAAGCTGAAGTTATAGAGTTGCCAGCAGCGTCTTCTTGTTCTACATCCATCATCATGGATCCCTCTCCTTCCATTTCATCAGCTTCCATTAACTCCGCATTGGTGTTAAGAGAATCATCAACGATGGAGAATCTAGAAGAGGGTGAAGGCACCCAAGGCACAACAGCCAATTCACGATTGTTCCTCTCTTGTTCGTGTTCTTGTGATTCTAACCCTAATAGTCGGTCACAATCAGAATCACGTTGTTTGGACCAAGGATATTGATCTGCAGTTATAATGACTCGATTTATTAATTACAATTAGATTTATAAATAACTTGATAGAATTAATTAAATTAAAATAGAAAAAAAATACTCACTATTTTTAATTCCAGATAGAAGGTCAGAATGAAGAGTGAGAGAGAAAGAGGAAGGGGAATGAACGAAGGGCTTGAAGAGGACAAGAGCCCTCTCCTGGTTAGGTAATGGTAAAGGTTCCTCTTCTTCCACGATTGGAGGTAATTCAGCATCCTAAAACAGTAACAAAGGAGAGAAACAATTAGGGTGAATGATAATTAATAAATAAACAAGGTTGGTGAAGAATGCATCGAGAAGAGAGAAGTACTAACGAGACGACGAATTTTGGTGGCCGGGGAAGAGAGAGAGAAATCAGAGAAATCGTCGCCGACTTCATCGACGCCTCCTTTCCTCTTCAACAATTTGTGTCCCGCCATGGAAGAATGAAGATGCTATGCTACCGAATCGATTTGCAGAATCAACGATGGAGATACAGACGCCGCAAGCGAAGGGATAAGTTTGGGTACGTTATATTGTGGCTTATAGATAGAAGAAGAAAAATGTGTTAATGGAGTGGGGTCTAGACTTTTCTGGAATTCTTCAGTCTTTACTCTTCTGTTCCGTTCCCAAACCTTCCACAACACGCGCCACCTCTCACCCCGCGCACGTGTCATTGCACTCCCTACCCATTATCTTTTCATTCTTTTTTAATTTCTTTTGCTAAATGCTAATTTTTATAAAGATGTAGTTCAAGATATTAGGTAAGAAATTAATAAATAAAAAATTATTAAAAATAATTAAAAAATTGTGTTAAAATTATTATAAAAAGATACTAATAATATTTTTAAAATATTAGTTCGTATTTATTTTTTAATTGTTGTTACTATTAACGAATGCCTTTAACGTCAGTTTATAGTAAAAAGGTAAAACATTAAATAAATATTTGATATTTTTATTAATTATTGTAAAGTTTAAGTACTTTGAATTTTTAAGATTTTTTTTTTAAATTTATTAACGTATATCTTAAAAATATGGTTGACAAATTTTACTTTTGAAAACCATTCATTCTACGAATAATTGATTGTGCTTACAGATTATAGAGAAACAGATTATCAATTTTTTCCATGATAGATTTTATATTTTAAAATATGTACCTACATCCTGAAATAGAATAAATAATAAACTTTGCAGTGTATTCAAATTCAATAATCTTAAGAAACTAAAATAATGAGTTCACATTTGATTTTTCTGTTTTTGTTGTTACGTTACCTTCAAGTAAGTTCTGAAAACACCCTTGAAAGAAATAATTTTTAAAAACAGAAAGAAGTGTAATTTTAAATTTTAAAAAGATAAATGGATCCCATATTAGTAAAATGTTGTTTAGGTGTATATAAATAAGAAAAGAGAAAAAATTAAATTTATCTCTATTTATTTAATTGAGTAAAAAGTAAAAAGAAAGAAATCAAAACATTTAATAAATATATTTTTTTCAAACTTTAGAATTAAAAAAAAAAAGAAAATATAAAAAAGGCAATTTCAATCCCATTTTTGTCCCCTTTTACAGTACTGCCATTCTCGTACATGGAGGGGTATGAAAAATCGGCTCAGCCAAGGGGATAATTTCTTTCTCACCACCTTCCACCCCTTTTAATTTTTTTCATCATCAATTAACTCAAACAAAGGAAACATCAACATAAATGTTGTCTTGATACTTAACCAAAGGTTATACCCATTGTCACTAATTAAGTCCGCAGCTATTTCTGTTCAACATTAACAAAGAATTTAATTTTAAAAGAACTTTCTGATTAAGGGGGCTTTAAAAACTACAACAATTAAACACTTTTAATTATTTTAATATGTAATAAATGCTTATAAGTTTTCTCGGCATCATTATATATGAACTTATTTTTATTACTCTTTACATACGATAAAAATAAATATTAATAATACACTTTTTTAACATACTTATTGTGATTAGTTAGATTTTTAAAAATTTAAAGCTTTTTATAATCTCTTTTTGAAAGTTATTTTAACTTTTTAAAGAATTTAATAATCACAAAAATATATTAAAAAAATATGTTGCTAGCATTTCTCGTACAACATTCAATTATGTTTGTTGAACACACAATATATATATATATAAAACAATTATCTTTTAGAGTAAAACACACATAATATATATATATATATATATATATATATATATATATAACAATTATCTTTTAGAGTAATTTATATTAAAATTATTTTATTTGATAATTTTTTTATTAGAGATGAATTTAAAAAATCTGACTATTGAATGATAAACTATTAATATAATGATCATAAATACTTAATGTAAAAAAAAAACAAATTCATGTAATTTTATAGTTATTTATTTATATTTTAAAATATGTATTATATATATATTAAATCAATTTTAGTTGATAAAATATTAATTAAATTTTAAAGTTTATGAAACTTTGTAATTTGATTTATATAAGAAAAATTTTCAATTTGACCCTTGAATTTATTAAATTCACATTTTACAAAAATTGTCAAGTGAAATAATTTTAGAATAAATTATTTATGAAATAAGTTGGTTCCATCTTATATAAAAAATATTTAATTTATTTTTATGAATAATTTAATGAAAACATAATCAATTTTTAAAATAAAATTTATTAGAAAATATAATCAAAATTTCCCAAAATAGTGTTTCTCATGTTTTCGTCTCCAATACCTGCTAAAATCCCGACACCAAAGTTTCAACTTCCAAACACTGATGATATCCAAAAAGATCATGGATTTGTGCATCTTCATATAGTGTTAGAATCCAAAAAGTAACTTAAGAAGCATAGCTGAAATAAGGAATGGTTCTTACACTTGGCAATCGGATCAATCCACTCCAACAGGGCACCTTAGATACGGTTGCTTAATCATAAAAAGTAATTTAAGCACCAACGTTGGAGATGCTCTTAATATGCTTAATTAAGCCATCATTAACGCAATGCCTTAACCAATTTTTTACCTAACACAGTACAAGCAACTTATAATGTAGAATAGCTTAAATTTTTTATATTTTATACTTCCAAGGCAAATTCCATTACAGTGCTACTGGTGTTCTTAATAGAGTTATATCCCGAAACAAAAATGTTAATTATTAACCACATCATTGAATTGTATTAATAGTTGCATTATTGTAACTATATACTACTAGATATTGTTACTACATCATTAACTTAAGTTTAAATATTTTATCATCCTTTATTTTATGTAATGTTCTCCAATCCTTTTCACCACCCTATTACTATTCAAATGCATAACGGATTAGAGACCATGCAGAGTCGTGTCAAGTAGCTGCATGTCATTTTTAAGAAGGAACGATCCATCCCACAATTGTTGGGTGTCTTGCCCTCCTTCGATGGGCGCTTTATTGGACCATATAGTGGGGGAATCGACCATCGTTCAGGTGGAAGCTGATTCTCTCCTCCAAAAATCAATGCAAGGATACCAAGAAGACCCATACTTAGCTCCTCTAGTGGAAGACTGCTTGTCTCTCGCTTCGATTTTCTGTTTTTTCTATTTCGTTTTCACCTAGGGAAACCAAAATAGTAGCTCATGTTTTAATTTCTATGGCAGTTGAATTCTCTGATTGTAGTTGGGGGGAAGACTTTCCCATCAAGGGTTCTTTAGCCCTTGCAGCAGATGTTGCTTAGTTTAATGAATCTGATTTCCCTTCTAAAAAAAAACGCATAACGAAAATGATACGCAGAATGCATGATACATGGAAAATGATTCTTTAGCCTATCGTGTCTATCCCAAAGGTGGACATTTACCCACCCAAATACAGTTAATCACTAAAATGTCATGCTATATATGTAAAGCATTGATCACATCATTAGCTGATATTAATAATCGGAAAGTAGACAAAAAAAAAATTGACTTTGTTAATTAGAAAATTTGGGAGATTTACTTACTCCAAGAACACATTGCTTATTAATCATATCAGAGTCTGTAAGAATTAGATTTAAAAAGGGCCAATTCAAGGCCAACAGAGCCTTTTCACCTTGGGCACCTAGTAGGAATTGGACAGCCACAGGTAGCTTACCTGAAGATGCCCAGGTTCAAACCTTGACAGGCCCAAATTTCCTTCGAATGCTCCTTCCTTGCTCCCCCACCCTCCATACAGAGGCATAAATACAAAGCCACCACTAGAAAGGCATAACAAAACGTGGAGGAGAATCACCCACATCAAAATTGATGCAAATACAACTTGCTCACTTTCCATCATATCATTCTATCAAAATACAGCTTCTTTTTCTTGTCCTTTAAGTTTCCTTTCCTGTGTAAAGGGAAAGGAAATTTTGCAATGGATTCTCTATGCTTTATTTATTGACCCAACGATTTCATTTATGGTTCCACATGCTAGGAACATGATTATATATATTGCTGACAATAACAAGGAAGCAGGATTCTCCAAGCTACGCATTTTCATCTGGAGTGTGCAAGAGGATAATGGAAGAGTAACTAAGCATAGGATACATATTGGCATCAAGAAAGTGAGCATACTGCTGTATTGCAATATCTTTTCCAGGAAGGTCGGGAGTGAGAAAATCATATGGTGTAGGCTTGCTGGTGTCTACGAGAGGTTCCCATCTGTATCCAGGACGCTCTGGCAAGGTAACTGTGAAAGGTAAATGACTTGTGTTGAAAGCGATGTAAACTTCTCCCTTCACTGAGTCTACCTGAATTCATGTTCATGCCAAATAAGGGTATTAGTCATTTATGCAGTATCCAAACAAAGGACATAAGAGGACAAATAAGTTCATAGCCAAACAGCTTCAGTATAGCATAAGGACTTAAAAAAGTATAGGATTGAACATTCCTGTTAAGACAAAAGTACTCAGAAGCAAAAGAAACTACTGGGAGGTCAAAACTTATACTGATGCTAATATGAGCATGACAGCTTTGTAAAAAAAGGGTACTAGTTTATGCCCAGGAGCAGCTCAACCTATATTTTATACTATTGGACAATTTTTAAACATTTGGCCCATAAAATTCAAAACCCAGGCTAAGAATAACATGCTTTTTTACATGTGTTCAAATTGGAACCAGAGACCAAGCAAACAATCATAAGAGATATCAAACTTTTATTGACTTGCGATCCTCCAAGCTTATATAATGTCCAGGAGACTTCTAATCATACATTTTTTGTCCTTACAATAGCAGCACCAAAATTATTATTCCTCAACCTAGCTAGGCATGCATATACTGCAGTTGCCAGGTGCAGAGTGCTTTATCCAGCATATAGGCTCAAAGTTTGTTTACTGGAAAGATGTTTTAATTCCAAACTTCAGGTGAAAATTATAAGAAAAAGATTCTAAGATGTGACTCTCAGAGTTTTTTACCACTAACAGAATTCTTGTATCTATGTGGCATTTAATATGGACAACATAGGATGTACCATGGTAAAAGCAACAAAACGGCTAGTTTCAGACCAGTCTGGCATTCCAGGAAAATGACCATGCCACTGCAGTCTCTCTGATGTTGGGAAATCATCTAAGCCCAGAGACTCACATTCCCTGCAAGATTACAACTGAAGAATATGAGAAAAATGCAAGGGTCCAACAAGAAAGCACAAGGTACCTACTGGCGGAACTTAGTCATAAGGCGACAAAATCTGAAGAAGTCTGATGACGATTCTTCCTTTTTGTCCCATTGGAAGTAATTAAGCTGCAAAAAGGTTTAAGTTAGTAGAATTGACAATATGATGTACATTGAAAAACTTCAGTAGATAAGAAGCTCACATAATTATCATGACAATAGGTATTGTTATTTCCCCCTTTTGTATGTCCATATTCATCACCCATATATATCATTGGAACTCCCTGATAAGATAAACTAAAAGTCAGTGAACAGAATCTGTGCTGCTAACATGTATAAAATTTGATCAATTAACAATGTCAAAGTAGCACAGCATTAAACTAAGTAATTTTAGATTTTCATTACTCCATCAGCCTTATAAAAGTCACAAGAAACTGTTTCAGAATCCTGTGCATTATAGTTAAAGTTCCAACTAATGAGTCTTTGCATATAGTTTCACACCGAATAAAAATGTGCAAAGCAAAGTTGTTGTTAGCTAATATACAACATGAAGAACTATTACTGTTAATTGGGTCTTACCTGAGAAACCATGAGAGAAAGAAAGAAATTCCGCATTTGTCGTTTCCTCAATTTCTTTACTGAGACACTGGCAAACTCCCCCTCCTACATGAGTTAGAGAAATGGTATTAACATTTAATAAAAAGGTCAGGTTAACTCATTTAACTTTACATACCTAAAGATTCTAATACTTCGAGTGAAAACTATTTTAAGGAATCAGAAAGTGCTTTATGGCACCATAAAGAGTAATTAAGTAAGCCCAGAAATGCATAATATATACATACACACATAACATATACAAAAACAATAAAAGAATAGCCAAAGTCAATGTTCTACAGAGTGTGATAAACATGACAAGATATCAGGCAGGAAAGGTGACTGCAAATATGTTAGACCAGTGCCTAATATCTAATTTTATACTTTTTCTTCATGCAGACAATAGTCTATTAGAGATGTCATTGTAATAATAGCAGTTATAGTAACTGTCATTGTCAGTCTGTTTTATAGCAGACTAGCAACAGGATTAGTTTCAGTTAGTTACTCCTAGTCTTGGTCTATTATTGCTTGTATCTTCTCTTCAAATCAATGAACAATACAATCAGTTTACAGAGTAACAAACTTACCCAGAATTATACAGAAAACATAATGATGGGTCTGAAGTTATAAAATTTTGTCTTAGTGCAGTTCAAGAGGCCTAATTCATACTATACTCACAACTGGAGGGAGAAAAAGGAAAGAATAATCATGAAAAAATTTGGAGCCTGGTGAAGAACAATTTATGTTTTATAATGAAGGAGCACACTGGGCAAGTTTGCATTAGCAAGTATGAAATTTATGACTCAATAAAAAAAAATTCTCTTAGCCCCATAAAGTCGTTTTTATTCATTTCTTGCATACAATTGGGACCTACATATTACCATCTACATGAATCTAGTATGTCCAGGTAAATAACAGTAGAACATTGGGGGTTAGATATTGCCTTGAGCATTGTAATATTAATGGTATTCCAGTTGGTGAAATAATCTTGAGATGAAGTACCACCGTAGAAAGAAAAGTAGAAAAAAATACTTTAAATGCAACTCCGAAGCAGGTTTCTAACAGTCTACCTGTCCACAGTTCCAGCTATTATTATGATTTTCTCCATCATTATTGCTTTCTCCATTTGGTAAGTTATGCTTGTTGTTATAGGTCACCAAATCAGCTAGAGTGAACCCATCATGAGCACATACAAAGTTAATACTATTCCATGGTTTTCTTCCTCCTCCCTGTGCCAAAGACATGATGTAATATCCACCACACAAAAGAATGAAGTAGAAGAAAAGATGATAGCAACAAAAGACCTTAAGCTTCAAAATTTAGCCAAAGTAAATACTAATCTCCTGAGACTAAAATATATATATCAAGCAAATTCAAAGACAGCCAAATAGGATGTTTAACGTATAAATTTGAAATCAACAGGACCCATTCAAACAATAATTATTATGACAATAATAATGATAGCAGCAATAATAATAGATGTGGGAGTTTATATACAAAAGGAACTATAATTGCAGTGTCACACGAAACACAAGATAAACCTGATATAAATTAGGACTCCCACAGAGGCATTCAGCAAATGCTCCAGCAAAGCCATCTGTACCCTTGATAAATTGGCGCACTGTGTCTCTATACTGCAAAATGCAAGACTTGCACATTAAACAGTTCATCCTCATCACCACAAATGCATATTATAATATACAAGTTGTGGATTATCAAGCATTCAGAAAATTGGTGAGTATGCAACAGCCAATATTTGGTTAAAGAGACTTACGTACACAGAAAGTAAAGAACTAACATTGGGCGGGGGGCATGTATAGGATAAAAAAATTTAGTCAAAGGTAAACAGTACATAGACTCTGTTAAACTTTCAGCAAATAAGTTTTGCATAAAGGGAATCTGGAAGATTCTGATTAAATGTTTACATATGACCACTCCTCCAGTTGTCCTGCTCCTGGTAATACATATTGCTCACTGGTCTAGAAAAGGAGAAAATCCTTTCCAGTTTAGCTATACAAATTAATTGAGTAATTTTATGCTATATCCATTGTAACAATTCTCTTCAAGATTGAAACATTTGAAATAGTCATGAAATTGCCATGTAGTTTACAGCAGTCCACTCATTAAATGGTTAGATCCCATCATAAAATAGAAATCAAGAACTAGTGAAGAAATAATCAAGACAAAAATAAATTTACATGCAAGGTTAACAGCATTCCAGTGTTGACAAGTTCATTTAATTCAAAAATAAGTTATTTTCAATACAAATGAAACCTGATGCAATTATCCTTTCTCTTTCGCTTAAATAGGCTGCAAGGTTAGTCAGGATACATAAGATAATATAGAACTGATGTAATTATGATATTTCAGTGTTATCAAGTTCTCTTTTTCCAAAACAGAATTCCATTTCAAGCTGTGCTACCACATCCTTGTATCACGGCATGATAATGGGGTTATGGATCCAACAGTAATGTCTGCACTAACCTTCCCATTCCATTCTGACCAAATACCCCAGTGAGGGAAAGAGCCAACTTGATAGAGGCCTCCAGCATCCCAGGCTTCAGCTATAAGCTATAAAGAGGAAATTAAGAAACATTGCATGCTAGCTAACTGCTTACAAATGAGTGAAAAACTAATCTATGCAACAGAAAATGGTTATAATGACCAATCAAAATATTTCATATGGGAAGTCCAAGTCAAGCTGACGACTTGTATCAGGCACTCAATCTAGGTGAGGCAAGAAGTAAACAGCACCTATAAGGAAACGCTACCTTAAAAGGCCGCCTTTTACTCATGACTATTCAAGTTCCAAATGTGAGATAAGGTAATAAACACCCAACAGTAAGCACCTATATTGCAAAAAACAGCTTTATACCTAAATAACTTCTACAATCTAGTTTAGCACATCTTTTTAAATTATTTAATCAATCACATGCATCAATTTAGATCAATGGACTTTTACTAGTGACAACAAATTTCAAAGGTGAAGTAAATGACCACGAACAGTAAGTGCCAATTGCTAACAACAGCTCTATCACCTAAGTAATTTCTATGACCTACTTTAGTCCATCTTTTTTATTTTTTTAATTGTCCATATACACCTATTTAGAATCCTAGATTGCTAAAATCTTTAAGCAGCCATTGAAATTAAATTATTTAAAATTTTAAAAAGTTCCTTACAAAGTGTTTGAAGTACTTAATGAATTTTTTTCAGAAACATAACAATTCTGCTGTTTCACATACTTCTTTTCCCCTTAATCATTTTGGGGAAATATGTTTATTTCATGAAAATTACCATAAAAAAGATTCTTTCTTTCCAAAAGCCACTTAAATATACTTTGAAAATGATTAGAAGATGTGGAACTATCTCTATAAGGAAACAGTGTATGTCCACAAACAGATGACAAATAAGGCGTCACAACTGATTTAAAATAATTAAGTTGAAAACCTTCACTCCACGAAGTATAGGATCATTACTGATCAAGTCAATCAATGGTGGGCTGCCTAGAGGGGCTCCAGTTGTTAGCAAGTCACCTTCTATTGGAGCACCAAATACATTAGCTCCATCCCAGAGACTGGTAACAAGCAAGGGAAGGAAATAGGAAGTTGGTGAGATAGATCAGTCTTCAGAAAAATTTGAATAAATGTGGACTGTATTGTATATAACCTGCTACTCCTGCTCATAATAGAAGCAAGATCAAAGCGAAAACCATCCACATGCATTTCAGTTACCCAATATCTGTTGTACAAGATAAAAATAGTAAGACCTTCAATCCAATGGTAGCAACTTGTAACCCCCTTATAAATAAAAATTGAAACAAATCTGACCAGACTGCAATGAACTGAAAGAATATAAAGGAGTAAAAGGCATAGCATTGTTAAGGTAAATTATGTTAGAATATGGCTATGTTTCTATGTATACAAGCATGTAAATGCCCATAGGCATGAAAGCAACAACTTATAATAACTGATTTTCAATTAAGAATTGAGGGAGATAATATACAAAAAGAGGATTAAAATAATCTTAAAAAAATTGAGAAATAAATTTCACAAAATCATGCCACAGATAAGCATGGTAAGCATACCTTAAGCAGTCCACTATAAATTGTCGTACAACTGGATGGTTGCAATTGAATGTGTTCCCACATCCTGAATAGTTATAGAACTCCCCCTAAAAAGCAGGAAAGTAGGTCTAGTTGACATTATCCATGATTTAGAAGTGACAAAACTCATGAATATAATTAAAATAAATATCAAAATAGTCATAGAGCCATAAAAAAAATCTGCAAAAGAACTAAATCCTTAAGAAGTAAAGATGTAGAATTTAAACAAAATAGGTGTTTTATTCCTGTCAATGGGCAAATACTTCTGGTTCACTGGTTGAGATACCTTATACTGATCTTGACCTGTTGTGATACTAGAAAGTAGAAATTACTAACTTGACAAAGAAAGAAAATATAGGATGTAAGCAGCAATCTCTAATAACTTTCTTTTTTCATTTTAAGTTTGGAACTCAGTATCTTGTATTGTCTGGTTACTTTTGTATGCTTAATGCATTGACCTACTTTTGGATCAAGAAGCAGCATGTTTAATCAATAATCAATAAATGAGATCAAACTCCCACAACAGGAATTCAAAACTTCTGCTTTTGTTCAAATAAATGAGAATAAGCAATCAAGAAACTAAAACAAAGAAATACAAAACTCCATCTCAATGTTTCTTATCTATTAAAGAAAAGTAATTCTGGATAGATGAAATAGTTCATAAGCTTTTTCCGAAATTGAAAAAAAAAGGAATTTTTGGTAAATTTTCAGTTTGTGAACAGTTAATCACTCAGGTGATTAAGCTAATATGTGGTTACAGACTAACCACTATTTGATCACTATTACCTAGTTTATTAGTTGATTATTTATAAATTGGAAATATTTTTACCATGAATCCCTTTCTTATAATCTTACCAACCTTCTTCTTTTAAGATTTGAGTTCGTTCCAACAACAACTACAAAAGCCTTTTTTCTATTGGGTAGGGAAGATTTGAGTTACTACAAGGCTTCAAAATTTCCAATAATTAGCTGAAGCAGAGCAAAAATAGATACTCACCTTGGGGGCAACCATGTAATAGACACTGTTGTCAACACCTCTGAAGGAAATAATGGGACCATTCTCATTCCCTTCAGCTGTATGATTGAAAACAACATCCATGATAACCTACACCAGTAATTGTAGCAATGAAATTATAATTTAATTAAAAATAAATAAAAAGAAGCAGAAAAAGACAGTTGATGAATGAAACCATATGTATTTCTAGTTACCTCCATTCCTCGTTTGTGTGCCTCTTTGATCAGGAACTTAATTTCATTAATCCCATCCCGGCCACAGTTTCGTATGCCAGCAGATGAGTATCTTAACATTGGGGAAAAGTAATTGATGGTTGAATATCCCCAAAAATTGACCCTAAAAAGAAAATGAATAGGGAACTACGATGAGAATTTGACTTGAAGATTCCAATATAACCAGAAGTCAATGATAAAAATAAGAATTATTCCATCAGCAAATGACTGACCTGTAGTCTCCTTGTACAGAATTGTAACTGAAGTATTCCAGCTCATTGAATTCATGACATGGCATTAATTCTACACAATTTACTCCAAGTTCCTGCAAAGAAAATAATGCCATTGCCAAATGAAAACAGTTTCATTATGGATTAGTTAACAAGTTATGCGTTCATATCTTAGGCAGTAATGCAATACAGTGGCAAAACAAATAATGTGTGAGCCCAAGTTCATGAAAAACAAATATTACAGACACAACAGTGTGGGAGAATTGTATGAATGATGAACATTTCTACAGACCTTTAATTTATGGTATGGGAGAATTTTGATCCAACAATAACATAAGGCACCAAGGCTAGATGATTGTATGACTCAGCCCAAAGTCTTCTCCTGACTCCATCAAGTTCATTTACAATCATGCATTTTGATGTCTCACTGAAAAATTAATATGCCTTCACCTTTAATGAAGACATGCAGATCCTTCCTTATACCATTGAGAATTTCATTACAATTAGATTCAGAAGTGTACAATCTATTAGATAATTTATGTTGTTACCATCTGAGAGAAGCTAGAAGTTTTAGATTCAGATTCTACCCTGTATCATCTACTGCATTAAATTTATCAAAATAAACATTATGACTTCATTTTGGTTCAAGGCTTTTTGTCAAGAGCACCCTTCATACAGATAAAGATACAATGATGGATTGGCAGTGAATACAAATTACCTTCTTCTATGTAATGTAATTTTCCTCCTTTGATGGATTAAAAAAGTATTGGACCGTTTTCACATAATATCCATCAGTAGAAATATCACAAGGAACTCTTCAAATTATTTAAGAAACGTCACCTTTAAGTGGTCAAGCTTCTCCACTACACCAAGATATGTGCCAGGGAACTTGGTCTTGCTTGACTCATGCTTGGTGAACCCTCGCACATGCATTTCATATATAATAAGATCCTTTTGGGGATACTTGAGAGGCAAATCTCCCTCCCAGTCATACTAAACAAATTGCAGAGCAGGAATAAAGAGTGAAATACAGTTTTCAAAAAGTTAAAGTAAAAACCATTAAAATAAACAAAAGTACCTCAGTATCATCATTTGAAGGTACCATGCCAGCCATCTGGGGCCAGCAGTTACCATCAGGTCCCAATGCCCCAAACTCCCCTCTGCTTATTACTGCCTAGACAAGTGAGTAGTTTATTACTATGGTCTACTGCAATTTAATATTATAAATTAAAAAACATAGACGGAATTTTCATGTGTCACTCTTCAGTTCAGTGGTCTTGTGATTTATACATAAATCATGAAAAGAAGCGTGTAGAGGCACTAACTTTTGCATAAGGATCGAGCAATATACGAGAAGAGTCATAGTAGTGTCCCTCTTGAGGAGAAAACTTGCCATCAAATTTGTATCCATAAAGCATATCCTTAAAATCTCCTTCGAGGAATACATGCCACACACCTCCAGTCCTATTAATCAACGGATCAAGAGGAATAATATGTGTCACTTGATTCTGCAGCAAATAAACCGAAATTGTCAAAACCACAAACTAATATAATCAGCATTCAGCAATGAACAAACACTTCCGTTTCCCAGTGAAGGGGAGAGTAATGAAGCAAGGACTCACATTCTGGAAATCAGAAAGAGTGAACAAACAGAGAGTAGCGGAGAGTGCATTGAGAGAGGAAATGGCGAAATTGACCCCGCCATCACGAGCGGTGGCACCGAGGGGGGAGGGGTAGCCCTTGAAAACTTGGAAGCGAGTTCCTGATTGTGGCTTCTCAACCACAGCAGTCTCAGTCTCAAAACCACCGCCTTTCCCGGTGGCGGAAGTCTTCGCCGTCGAATGAACGGTGGAGCTGTTCCTGTGCTGCTCCGACACACTTTTGTTCAGAGGAATTCTAACTCTAACGGCGCATTGAGATTGAGAATGAGAGTGAGGGAGGAAGCTGAGTTTGGGAGAAGAGAGAATGGGAGAGCATGACAGAGAGAAGCACCCCATTGGCATTGGTGTTGGTGTTGATCATTCATCGAACAGCTACGAGGCAAGGATTTGAAAGCTGCGTGTGGACTCTAGTGAATTGTAAGAGATATCGTCGTCTTCGTCATAATCGTTTCTTGAATTAAACTGATTCTCTCTTTAAACGCATTTTTTACACTTCTTCAATTCAGACAAACGACGTCTTCGCGCTTTCTCCTGGGCCACCACCGAGTTCATTCCTTTCTCTGCAACCGTTGATTTATTTATTAATCCCATCAATTACTATGGGCAATATATGTTGTAAATCGCAATAAATATCTTTTAAGTTTTGAAAATTGTTAAATTTAGTTATTATAAATTTGATTTTATCCTTCTAAAATATAATATATATTATTTTTATTAGGCCGATATAATATGTATTTAAATATTATTCGTTGTAAAATGATAATAAAAATTAAAGCTTTTAAAAATGTTTAATATACATTTTTCATTTTTGAAATTATACTTTTATAAATCATAATTGTTAAATGTATCATAAATATGTTTTACTATGTGCAGACAGTTTATCAGAATGTTGTATTTTTCCTTTTGTCATGACGCTCTGTTCTTTTTTATTATGTTGTCGCAATGTTGTGTGTTTTTTAGTACAATGATTAATTATTAAAACTTGACACTAACTATCTGCACAGATAAACGTGTCAATCTGGTTGTTTAAGTTCTGTTTGCACAGAGGCATTGTAAACAGGACGGGTCAAGTTGATCCCACAAATGAAAAAAAATAGTGGTGGGTTAGCTCGTTTAACCCACTTTGATACGCAGGGTTTCACTTATTATTTAATTATTAAAAATATATTAAAATAATTAAAAATATTTATAAAAATTAAAAAATTAATTAATATATATAAAAAATAAATTCTTATTTTAAAAATAAATTAATCGGCAAACTAGTTCATTAACCTATAAATTTAATCCACTTAATCCGTAAATTAAACGAATACTGAACAATTTATTAAAAAAAATCATAAAAGATTGATTTTGCAATATTAAAAAAACATGGATTTCTCAAAATATTCTTCTAAAAACACTTTTTAAAATATTATTTATATAAATATAAAATATGTTTTTAAAAATGTATGTTGGATATCTTCAAAAACTAACTTCAACAATTATATAAAATATATTTTTTAAAATTAATTTTCAGAAGTATGTATAAATTATATTTAAAAAATATATCCTATACACTTTAAAGAACATATTTTAAAAAATTAAAATAAAAAAAGGAGATATGATGCATTTAACAAAAAGAGGTGGTATCAAAAGTAATTACCAAGTACTATGGCTGTGCTGATTGCACTTGGATGCTCAATTTGGGATTTAGGATATCCTGCGAATTGGTTTTTGCACCTTTTTTATTTTTTTTCTGTCGCACCCTACTTCCATTTTTTTTAAAATTTTTATTTTCAATTTTATTTTTCCATGAATTTATAAAAATAAAGTTTTGAAATTTAATTCTAAAATTTATTTTTTACGTTTTAAAATTAAATTTTCAGAATGTATTCTTATCATTTAAAATTAAATAAATAATTATATTTCAAAATTTTAATTTTAGAATAAAAATATATATTCTGAAGTTAAGCTTTCAGAAAAAAAATATATATTTCAAAATTTTAATTCTTAAAGATAAAAAAATTAAAAAAATAAATATATAAACTTAACTTTATAAGGAAGTGCACAACCCCCACCCCACGGGTAAAAATATCCTTATCAACTGCGGCCTTTGGTCATTGCTTACTGCGGGCTTTGGTCATTGCTTACTGTGGGCCATAAAGAAATAAACAAAAAATCATGATATCCAAGTCCACGTGATTTTAATTACAGCCCAAGTCCATTATATCTTCTGCTCAAAACTTTAGTTCATATTTATAATGGCCCATATTTTTTCAACTCTATTTTTTTTTAACTTCTTTTTTCCTAATTTTTTATTTCCATTTTATCTTTATTTTTTTTATACATTCCATAAACTAATATATAAAATGTAAGAATATACATTTTATAAATTAATTTGTAGAATATAAAATTATATCTTGTGTAAACTAATTTATGAAATTTATTTTTATATTCAGAAAACTAATTTACATAATGTATTTTAATTATTTTAAATTTCACTTTTATATATATATATTAAGCTAGTTTATGAAATATATTTATAAAAGGATCAAATTAAAAAAATATGAAGAAAATGCAACAGAAAAAAATTATTTGATTTATAATATTCTGAAGGAAAAATATAGATCCAATCAAATTTGTTATAATAAATTTGTTTATTTAATAAAAAGTGAAAAAAATAATATTTTTCATAATATTTATTAATTTAAGTTTATTTAATAAAATATTAAATTTTATAAAAATAATCTATATAATATAATTTATTAATTTAATTATTAAATTAATAAAATTTAATTATTTATAAAAATATTAAATAAAATAACTTTAACTAATCTAATATATGTATTTAAGGTTATAATCATAAATTAAGAACCATCATATTACTTTAAAACAAAATATACCATGAATTGCTTGTAGTTTTTCTAGCTGGAGGATTTTTTAGTATAATTGATGTTTTATTAATTTTCTGTAAAAATAAAAATAGAACTCACCTGAATATTTTTTATCAGTTTCATGTAATTTTTTTATGAATATAATTTAATCTACTAACAACAAAAATAAAATAAATGTGTTAGTTCTTTTAATAATTTTTTTTTAGGGGTATCTGATCTAAATATGGATAGTATTAATTTTATACATGATTAACGATAAAGGATACAAGTAGGAGATATAGTTATAATAAGATACTATCTCCATATAACTATATCTCCTAATTATATCATTTACCATTAATCATATATAAAATTGATATTATCTATATTTAGATAAAATATCGTACGATGAAAAAAGGTTTGGTTAATTTTCATTTGTAGTTCATTCGTGTCCCTTCATATTTAATTTAATCATGTATGGATATAAATTCATATAAACAGTTGACACATTTATTTTCTAATTTAAAATAAATATAATAAGATACTATCTTCATATAACTATGTCTTCTAATTGTTGCAATTCTTTACTAAGTTAGAATAAATATAATAAAATACAATCTTTATATAACTATATCTCCTAATTGTATCATTTATCATTAATCATATACAAAATTGATGCTATCTATATTTAGATAAAATATTCTTCAAGACCCCACTCAAGTTAGAGCATACCAGTTTTGAATGTCTAATTTGACCAAGATTGTCCCAAAATAAATCCACCTACAACCAAGTACTTTCTTTTCTGGAGGTAGAGATGTGAGCTTCCCGGTGCCATTGACTTCAAGATTAAAGGACATTAATTTCCTAGGACATAAATTCTCACTAACCCTCATCTTTAGTATCGTGAGTAATTTGATGGATTGTCTTTTCCCGCGGTTATCTCAACCAATTGGAGCTTTCGTCGTCAGTGGCGAATCAGAGAGAAGTGTCGGGGTTTCAGCACTTGGTTGCGCGACATCAACGACATGTCCTTCAATCTTCGCTTCAAACTTGTGTCCTCATATCATTAATAAGAGCTACTGTGAGAGAGTTACTTGCAAAATTAGGTTCATCTAGATTATGAGTGTTGTGTTCATGTGTGGAAGGTGACCCATGCTTATCTTTTTCTATGGGAGTTTCCCACAAGAGACCCAACAGGCCCAATATAGTCCCTGTATCCAAAATTGAAGTTTTTTCAAATGGGAACATATGTTCAACAAGATGGATAGCGACAAAACAAAAATCTCTTTTTAAGTTAAAGAGTTTCCATCCTTTTTGCCCAAATGGATACTCAACAAACATACATTTGCGGCTACAATTGTCAAAATTGTGTCGTTCCTGTTTTGATTGTGTGCCTAGCATAACGAACCAAAAACTTGCATATGCTCGTAGCTTGGTAGTTTTCCATAGAAGACTTTAAAATTAGATAGAAATATTGACTTGAAACCGTAATGATCAAAAAAATTCAGAATATACCATTTGATAAATGATCGAAAAACATTCAGAATATACCATTTGATAAACAATGCATTGTTTCACGAAGTATTGTTTTAAACACATAAATTTCATTTCATTGTTAGATCGCACTATTTTAACACGTTAACTATATTGTCGCTCAACCAAGGTGAAATTTTTTTCACAATTTCAAAGGATAGATGTCCTAGTCTCTGGTGCCAAAGTGTTAGTTGATTCTCCATTCTGACATGACACGCTTGAGTCTTGGGTACCCCATGATGAGTTCCATTGGTTCACTTGTTCTAATCAACGTGCTCCAAGTATGGTCCTTTCATTGTTCATTAATGAATCCCTTCATTTCAAGTTTTTTGTCTTCCATATTGTTAGCATGCCCACCACTTCCACCAGTGTGTGCCACATTTGCACATGTTAGGAATCCTTACTACCCTTCCTTCATTCCTTGGTCGATCGTCCCACCATTTAAGATATTCCACAATTTAAAAGTATCCTTTCACATCGTGTCCACTTTTTTCGCAGTTAAAGCATGTCATCGTTTTTTATCCATGATCAGCTCATTCTCTCACCTTGTTCCTTGTTTGCATCGCAAGTTCCATAATCATCCATCCTTATATTTATAAATTGTTTTCACTCTTTTCTTGTTTGTATCTTGTTTTGCATTCAGATGTTGTAACTTGTGTCCGTTCACAACTGAGAAACGTTCTTTGATATCTTCTCACAACTTCTGTGCATTCTCTACGTATGGGAGATCGGTTCGATCCAATACACTATCATGGATTGGACTGTCCACTAGTCCTGAATTTCAAGCTCATCTTTTATTTCTTTGTGAGTTTCATTTATGAACCTCCATTTTCTTCGAACCCAAAGAGAAAGCTTTATCACTCTAGTTCATTCATCCTAATTTTTTGCTGACAACTGCATTTATATAATTATATTTCCAAGGTTATCACATGAGTTCAACTCATAGGAAGAATGAATTTTCTTCGTTTTTTCCTTTAAGTTTCTCGCTCTGATGCCATGGAAAAATGTTTGATCAATTTTTATTTGTCTTTCATTTTGTATCCATTCATCTTTAATTTAATCACATACAAACTCGAATGCAGAGTCACCACAATCCGCAGTTATTTTTTAAGTTAGAATAGATATAACAAGATACTATCTCCATGTAACTATATATCCTACTTATCGCAATTCTTTCCTACGTTAGAATAAATATAATAAGATACTATTTACATATAACTATATCTTCTAATTATATCATTTATTATTAATCATATATAAAATTGATACTATTTATATTTAGATAAAATATCCCTAAATTTTTTTTATCAAATTTCTGTTGATTCTCATATAAAAAATATTAACATAACTTATTCCTATGAAAATACTTGTCGGTTAATTTACTTATCCAATTTAGTAGAAAATTTCTTGTGAATTTTTCTTTAAAGCCTTTATTTGTGGAATTTTTTCGACCAAAATTCACAAAATCTTGAATAAAACTAATTTTTTTACAAATAATTATAATTATAATAGTGAAACTATTCTACTTCAAAAATTTAAAATATGTGAAAAATAATTATCAAACAAAATCTAGGGACTGATTTAGACTTCTATTAGGTACCAACAAGGCTTCTCACGGGCTTAATTGAGTTCAGGGAAAGAATAGAGGAAAGAATGCCAAGATTAATCAAGAAATAAAGATTAACACATCTAAAATTAAAGTTACATGGTTCTTGAAAGGAAATATATAAGAATGTTTGAGAGATTTCTTAGATTTGATTTGTTTAAAGTTTAACTTGATTCAGTTTATTTAATAAATAGATAGATTAGTTAAAAAAAAGTTTTAAATAAATTAAACAAGCATAAATTTATTAAAAAATTATATAAGGAACCTATTTATATTTATATATTGTATATTTATTTTTATTATATTTATATAATATTAATTTATTTTTAAATTTTTAATTTTAAATAAAATAAACTTTATATTTATAAATTTTTTTACTATTTATTATAATAGTTACGTACATTATTTTAATTTTAAAATAAGTATTTTATATGTATTTAAATATATATATATATATATTATTATATTTATCTATAATTAACGTTTAATATATATTTTAAAATTATATAGTTTAAATTATAAATATTTTAAGATTTAGATTTATTTAATCATTCATTTCTATAAATTTTAAGTTTATTTAATAAATTTTTTTATATTGTAAGTTTTTAAATAAACTTATAGATTCTATTAAAAAAACAAAACAACATATAATAAATCTAAACTTAACTCATACAATCTTTAAACAAATCAAATTTAAATATTTAAAGTTTATTTTATCTTAACTTATTTCTAATTTTATTTTTAGAATAATTTTTTTTAAGATTATTTTTATGAATTATTTTATTATTATAATAAAGTTAATATATTTATTTATTTATTTTAAAATTATAAATAACTTAGTTTATGATTAACGATAATATCTTAATAATTTCAAATTATCTTGTTAATGTTTTGATAGTTTAAATTGAGTTTTCGAAGATCTTAATGTTTACAAATTTAGAAGCAGTCTATTTGTTGATTTTACAAATAAAAGATAAATTATAATATAAAAATATCATATATAATTGATCCTAAAATTCTAATCATAAAAATTATATTTTTAAAATTTTTTTTAAAATATTATAATTTTTAATGAATTTGATTATATATACTTATCATTAAAGTAAAAATTAGTTAAACCAAATAGATTATCGTGGTATAAAAAGAAAGAGAATAAATTTTATTTATATTTTAACAAAATTTTACAAAATATTTCTATCTTTTTCTGTTATAAAAATTATATTTTGAATGACATTTTTTTCTTATAATATTAAATTTATTTTATGAATACAAAATTATCTTCTTATTAAGAATATAATACATAATTGTTATTTTTAAATTTAGAAATTCAAGTGTAATAATTTTTGTTATCTATTTTTTAATAAAAAATAAAATTTTATTATTTTTTGTATATATTTTTCTTCATTTTAATTATATAATTTATAAGACAAAATTCATGTACGTTGAAAATCTTAAATTTATTATCCATATTAATAAAATATTACAATAAATAATCACTTGTTGTTTTTTATTGTGTTTTAGTGTTTAACTTTATATACATTTTCAATTTTAGCGTTATCTTTTTCTATTTCTGTAAACAAATTTTAATTTTATTTTCTACGTTCACCAACTTTTATTTATTTGCTAAAGTCTAAAATTATGTTTTATATTGTTTTTTTAAATAGTTCTATCTATTTGATTATGTAAGAGGGGAAGTTTGTATTTTAATTTAATAATTTAAAAAATTAAAACAATATACCAAATTTCATAAATTATTATCTATTTAACATCCAAAGGTTGAATATATAAATATTTTAAAAAATCATTAATTGACACGTTCACATCCTTTTATCCATGCTAAAGATGTTAAATTTTTGACATACACAGTGCAAACTAGTCTCAAATAAATTTTTTCTTTTAAACGTAAAAAATATCACTATAGTTTATCCAAATTTTTTTTTTTAAAATAAATAAAGAATTAGGAAGAGATTAATCCTTTAAATTTATCAACTTTTATTACGGTTTGAAGTTTAATCTCATTAACTTTACCAAATTGTTTTCAATTAATTTATTTTTACGATTAGAATTTAACATATAATTTTTTACGATAATATTTTTTATTATTTGATAAATGTGTGCACTTGTGAGAATAATAATATCTCGCCCAAATATTTAATTAGTTCATAGTTAAATGTTAAATTTTTTTAGTAAGGATATTTTAACTTAAAAATATTATTTATAACAATAATAAATGCGACGAACACACATGATTATGTATGAGAATCTCCTAAAGGATGTAACACTATGTTCATTTAACCTACAAATTAGAAAAAAAAAATGGTAACAATGAACACACTCATCTAATAAATACAAATAAAAAAAAATAGAAAATATATTCAACTGACACTCTCTAAGTTGGTGATCATGGGAGATTGAAAAAATAAAATATAAAATTATTATTCATATATTTGTATTATTTAAAAATTTACTAAATTTTAATTAGTTATGATTAATAAAAAATTAAAATTTCTCATCTTCCATTTTTTAAAATGTTCAATTTCTATTTTTCCAACGGTTAGAAATGAAGTTGAAAGTTGCTAGATACCAAACAAATTAAACAATTTTATAATAAAAATTTAAAAAGTAAAATTTTTATTATATTAAATATAAATAAATTAGTATTATAAACTTTTCTAAAGTAAAAAAAATTAATATAAAATTAATTTTAAATTATGATAATTAAATTTTTTTTAAAAGAAAAAAATTTACCAATTTTTATTAACATTTAATGGTATAAATTTAATAAAGTGCTATATTTGATGCATATTGTATTAATAATTAATATTTATGTTAATGGATCGTATCAGGTTTTTTCCATATATGTAACCAGAAATACTTAATGAACACTAAATTTGTATTATAAACTATAATATATATATATATATAGTAACTTTATTTTTTACAAGAAAAAATAATTAATAAAAAATCTGGCATAAATTAAGGAATAAATTTTTTTATAAAAATTTTATAAATACATTTTATTTATTATTTTTAATACATGTCGACATAATTTTTAACAAAAAAGTAGCATTTTTATTTCTGAAGCAGTATACTAAAATCTATAATGAATCTATTAAGATGAATAAAAATAAATAAATCAATTAATATATTATAAATTTAAATTTTATTTTAAAAATATTTATATTGTTAAACGATTGAATTTATGGTATATGAAATACATAAATATTTCATTGATATAAAATTAATAATAAAATAAGGAAAAAAAATTTCAAAACTAATATATTTAAAACGGTAAGAGGGATTAGTATTATTTAATATTTCATAATCAATTTTACTGATACTCTCCTTTATGTATAGATGAGTGATGTTTTTTATTTTTATTTTTAGACTTTGACTCCTACATTAATTAACATGATAACATCAATTAGTTATCAGGTTTCGATGTCATTCGTCATGAGTCATGCATGACTCAAGATCACGACCCAACGATAAGCAGCCATGCTATTGATGCGTGCATTTCTGACGTATTTGTCATTCTAGCAGCTTGTGCCATTTGCTAGCATTATCCGGTATTAATATTTGCACATAGCAGTCACGCTATAAATATGTATACCCATAAATATGTATACCTACATCGTTTAATAAATATAAATATAATCAGCTCGATGACGTATAAAGTATAGTTGATAATTCCTCGTAAAATACTAGAAAGCTTGAAACGCAATAAATTAAGAAGAATTGCGTAAAAAATTAGGCAGAGGATCAATTTATATTATTAAGATGTATTTGTTTTTATAATATTTTTGTTTTTATTTTTTGTTATTTAAAAATTATATTTTAAATTATCATTAAAAAATTAAGATAATAATCATTATATTTTTATTTTAAATTATTAATTAATAAAAGAAGTAAAATAATGATAAAAAGTAAAAATATAATAAAAATTATATATCAATTTTAATATAAATAAAAATATTAATTAAATTTTATAGTTTATAAAAATATTAAATAAAAAAAATATATATATATATATAACAATAATTTTGTATATATATTTATGAATTTAATTGTTGAATTATAAATGTCAATATAAATTATATCTATTTTATAATATCAATAATTTTATATAAAACATGTTTTTATTAATTTTATTGTTAAGAATTATAATTATATATTAAAATGAATAAGGTTATATGAAATTTTGACTAATTTAAAAGTTTGCACATATACACATATATAATAAAAAAATTAATCTAATTGTAAATGTTAAAGTAAAAAATTTATTAAATAATATAAAAGTAAGTATAATTTATATCAATATAAGTTAGTTTATTTTATATTAAAAATAATTGTAAACAAATATTAAAAAATAATATTAGCAGAGCTAGTTAAAAGATTAAAACAACTGCTTCAGGTTTTTGGTTACTTGCTATTGATATTTTTTAAAATTATAATTTGATAAATAATATTACACTTTTTTCCTTTCATTTGTGAAAAGAACTTATTTTCACTCATTATATTCTTCTTTAATTTTTTATTCATCTCAAAATATTTATTATTTTAAAATTTTTAAAAATATTAATTATCTTTTTAATACTGCTGTTATTTATTAGTATAGCTAAATTTTATAATTTTTATCTTTATTTATCATATTATTTATTCTACTTATATTTTTTTGTTTTTAAAAATACTTTTTAGTTTTAAGTTTATAATTATGTTGTCCATAAAAAAATAATGATTAGAAAAATCAATATTAATAATAACTTATTTCAAAACAGTGCCCTGACTTTGGGATTAAATTTAGAAATAATAATGAATAAGATTCCGGCAGGATATATTATCATATCAGTTTTCTTATCCCTATTTTAGAAAAATGTTCCCACCAACTCATATTCTTGTGAGTAGTAACATCATCCATATTCTTATTTGTTGGACATCCATTCTCCGATTTATTAATTATATTTTAGTTGACTTGGAAGGAAATTTTCCATTGCCTGCTTGTGTGACAAACTAAATATTAATAATAATAATAATAATAATAATAATAATAATAATAATATTATTATTATTATTATTATTATTGATGATCAAAAACTGATAAAAAAAAACATAAATTAAAAGTAAAATATGTAATTTAAATTAAAAATAAAAAACAATCAAAATATTAATTATAAAATATTAAAAATGAATTTATTTAACTTAAATTTAAAATATTTTAAACATTTTCAAATTATAATTAAAGATATAATAAATATGTTATATAAATATAAGAAAAATTGAATAATATAATCACTATAAAATAAAATATATTTTTTTGATAAATATTTTCTGATAATTGTATAAATTAATATAAAATAAAATAAATTTTAATTATTATATTATTTAAATATTATTAAAATATCTTTCGATGAATAATTTTAAATTAATATAGATTTATAAAAAAATTATAAAATTTAAAATTATTATTATTTATTTTTCAAAATTATTATTAATATATATATATATATATATATATATATATATATATATATATATATATATAAACATTCATATCTACGTTCGTGTTTGTAAATCTTTTTTGATGATTAAATATAATATTTATTATGAATAATTTGGTATCATTTTTAAAGACTTACAAATCAAATCTAAATTTTTAAAATAGGTAATGAGAACTATTAATTTATAAAAAAAATTTAACAAATGATGAGAGTGATTAGAATAACATTTTGATATTGATCCTAGCGTAAATTTTAACAAAATTATATATATATATATATATATATATATATATATATATATATATATATATATATATAACAATGTATACCTCTAAAAAAATTTAAATATCTTTTATATAAAATTTAAACCAAGTAAATCATAATTAAAATCAAAATTCAAAAAGCATTCCTACATAAAGCATCCTATATAGCAATGAGATCCTAACAGCTTAATCACAAACTTTGATTCTACGTGTGAAGATCTAAAGAGTTTGCAGCAAACTTGACTTTAAGCAGCTTTGAATAGAAGCTGATGAAAATAAAATATGCATACGTAAATTGGGATCAGACCCAATTGAATTGAACCTAGAACAACAAGTATGCCATAAGCCTGGCCTGGGTATTGGATACGTTGATTTGAAGCATGACAAATGAGCTTTTATCTATTTCTTTGACTCTTCATTGTCTATTTGATAAAATTGGACGGTTGACTCATTGAACTTTAATTTGAAGTTTTGAATTTTGATCTTTGAATACTTTCGACATAACCGAGGGAGTTTTCATGGGATTGCGTCCCGGTTCTATGTTCATAATGAAACTAAGACTGCACGTGCAAACTTATCCTTCTTTTTCTTTTCTTTTCTTTATTTTTTGCTTTAAAACAACGAATGATCAGATAATATGTAATTTTATATTATATAAAAAAGTTTAACAACACCTAAATTTTATTTTATTATATTTTTTCTTGTATATTATTTATTCTATTCTAAAGCTACTAATTTGTTACCAACATGAGAGTTTTATTAATTAAATCAGAATATATATATATATATATATATATATATATACTTATTTTATTGTAAAGAAAATATTTACTCTTAACTTTACTTTTATGGTGACTAACATTTGCTCTGATTTTATGCATAGGATTCTTATAACAAAATCATATATATTAAGAAAGTTGTTAAAACTAGTTAATGTAATAATTTAAAGAAATTTAATATAATTTTTCAAGCTTACGTTTATTTAAAGTTAAATTGTATTATTTTTATGATATTTTATAAGAAATAAATGACTAATTTATAAATATCAATACAAATAACTGAAATGATTATATGTTATAAATTTAATCTTTCTTTCAATGTTGTCTACGGTACTAAAATTTTTAAATTGATGATATGATAAATGAATAAAATCCAATTAGCATAAACTTCACAATGAAACAAGAGCATGGAAGGAATTTACAACTAATATAATAACAGATATATTATATTTAGAAAAATATAACTAATAAACATAAAGTAAAAAATAAAAATTATTATAATACTTAGTATTTCATGGTTTATAAACTGGAGAAGAAATAAAAAACATGTTTTTAAATTAATTAAAATATATTAACCATGACATCATTGAAATTATTAACTTATATAATAATTATTTTTAAAATTAAATATTAAAAATAAATTTATTATTTTGTTAAGAAATAAATGAATGATATAATTTGAATTTAAAATTATTTTTTTATATTTTTTATTCAATTCAAAATTCAATTTCCGATTAAATATAGAAGACGTGTTACATAAAAAGTTAGTAAAAAATATATAAATTAAAAAAGGTAAAATCATTAGAATTGATATAATGATTAAAAATTAAAATAATTTTATTTAAAAATTTAAATTTAAACTTCATTACTATTCATAATATTTTAGAAAAAATTGAAGAAGGGAAAGGATGGAATCCAACCCCTCTGTCTTCACGTTTTTCTAATGCATTTAGATTTTTATTTTTGCAATAAAAAATATTAATTATATCTTTCCATATACTTCAACTTGTCAAAATGTATTTTACTTTTAGAGTTTTATTAAATTAACTATATTTATATATTTTCACTTAATCTACTCTTGTATACATAAAAAAAAATACGAAGATTAGGACAAGTTATTTATTATATTGTGGGAAATATTTTTGTAATCTTATAATACTTATTTCTTTCACTGTTAGCATGTCTAAGTAGACAAATTTCTCTCAATGTTTTGTTGTAAGAAACAATAATCATACAGTTTCAGTGTCATGGTTTGAATGAAGGGAATGCATTTTTCAGAACTATTTATTTTATTATTTACATGTAATTTCGTATGTGGAAATTTATAGATTAAATTCAACTTTCATTTACTTTAGAATCATTTTTAGTTAAATTTAACACTTCAAACTCATTTCTTTGTATTAATTGATGATTATTTAAGTGACACATATTTAATATTTTTAAATTTATGTATAGAAATTTGTTAATAAAAGGTTAATTTTATCATAACATATATAGATTATTAATTTAAATAAAATTATCTTCTATAAACTTGTGATCTAGATAAAAAAATTATTTTATTATATAAATAAATAAATAACTATTTATTATTAACTCAGTTAAATTAATTGATTCAATAATATAAATATATATATATATAATATCAACTAATTTAATTGAAACAGTATTAGTTGAGTGTATTAGTAGTTGATTTGATTTATCCATTTCATAAAAGTTAAAAAAAAATTATTCACAGTATATGTATGCTTTTAAAATAAATAATCATATTTAACAGACAGGTTTTTTTTTTTTACCATGGCAAGGATCTCCATATTTCAACATATAGAGTTAACATTTGAGTATAAAAAACTTATTATATGAAATTGTATTTTTTAAATTGGATTCAATCTAGGATATTTTAATCAAATCCTTTGCATGAACTTCCACGCATATGTATTGTCTTAATTTGTCTTATAGTTTATGTGTTTTACCTGTTTTTAATTTTATCGTTTTTTGTTTTATCTATATTAATAATAATTGCGGGGTTCAATATATTTATATTTATTTTTAAATAATTAATTTTTATTTTTATTTATTAATTTAAAAATATTTTATTTAAATTTATTATTTTCTAAAATATTATAATTTCATTATATACTAAATAATCATGAGCTATTCTTTCATTTTTACTATAAAATTGAAATTAATAAATTTATATTAAATACTAAATTTAATAAAATAACATAATTAATAGTGATAGAAGATTATGTCATTAATATTAATATATATATTATGATTGTAAATTATATAATTAAATAGTGTTCATTTATTTTTATTTTAAACTATATTATATATGTTAAAATAAATTTAAACAATAGAATATTAAATTTTTTTAATTGTATAAAATTTTATAAATATAATTTATTATATATATATTTTTAAAATTTTATAGTTAAATTAAAAAATTATTAAAAATTATTTTACTATATTTAATTTTAATATCATTTAATTTTAACATATATTGTATAATATACACATGAGTAATGATATTTTCATATCTACACCATGCAGCTATTATATACATATACATATTCACTACACACTCATCACATACGGAAGAATAAATATATATCATATAAGAAATATTTTATATGTGACTAACATTAATAAATATGAACTATATAATTATATATTCATACTCAAAAATAAAAATTATTTAAAAAAATATATAATTTTTAAAAGCTTATGTAACTATTATATTTCATTCTTGTCTGTTTGGGATAAAATTTAGTAATTAATTTTTTTTATAATTTTTTGTAAAATCAAATTTTTAAAATTATATTTTTTCTCTTTTTCACAATATATATCCTTTATTATATAAAGTAAAAGTTTATATGTTTCCGCCTAAATGCATTCTCCACTATCTTTTAATTAATGTTCGACACTTGTCTTTCACATTAAGTTTAGGTATTTTGGTTTATGAAATAAATGAAACAACCCAACATTAGGATTTATTTCTATTCTTTCTGCTTCGCTTTCTGTTATCTGCTCTCCATTTTCTCTGTTCTCCTATTTCCATCTTTTGTTTTCCATTTTCTGCTGTCTTTGTTCTTATTTGTTCTTTACTCTTCGCTCTATATTCTCCGCTCTCGACTGTTTCCACTCTCCATTTTATCTTCCTTTATCTTTGATTGAAGTTTTGGTCTATGAAATAAATGAAACAACCAACATTAGAGTTTGTTTCTATTATTTCTGTTTTGCTATCCGCTCTCTATTCTTCGCTCTCCACTTTCTGTTGTCTCTGCTCTCCGCTCTTTGTCTTCCTTTATCTTTGATTGAAGATTACTGGATTCAGGTATTGTTCTTTTTGTTTACCTTCTTCGCATTCTATTTCTTAATCATCTTCGTTTACCAACTATTTAATGGTTATATTTTTAGGCTATAGTTGCCGATGATTTTTTTTTCCTTAAAATGTCTCTAGTTTGTCTAAGCATAAATGTGTTGGAAGCATTCTTTGAACTTGAAGAGAAATAAGAAATATCTTTTTTAAGAATTTTGTACTCACTAGTATGATTTCTACCACTTTCTATCTTTTATAGACTTAAACAGAAAGGAAGACAAAGGTATTAGGAGAAATAAGAAATATCTTTTTTAAGAATTTTGTACTCACTGGTATGATTTCTACCACTTTCTATCTTTTCTAGACTTAAACAGAAAGGAAGACAAAGGTATTAGGATCTTTTCCTCTTATCCTTTATCTTTTTTTTTTACCATTTATTGATGGTTCTATTTTTAGGTTATATTTGCTAATGATTTTTCTTTTTTTTTTTCCTTCAAATGTATCTAATTTGTCTCATCACAAGCGTATCAAAAATATTGTCCGAACTTAAAGACTTGAAAAGAAATAAGAAGTGTCTTTTTCTTTCCTTTTCTGCTGCAATCCGTGTAATGTCCCTACCACCTTCTATCTTTTCTGGACTTGAAGATGAAGATAAAGATATTACTATCTTTTTTTCTTGTTATTTCTAGCTTTGTAGATAAGTTCTCCAGCACTATTTTTTCGTAGACTTTACATAGGTTGTTTTTTTGTTATATATGCTTTGGAAGATATTGTTTATGATATTTATATTTATATAATATTACTACATTTCAATGTGAGGAAAAAGTCTTACATTTTATTATACTTTTCTTTCTTTTTTTTATATATTTTTTTATAGTTTACTTTCTTAGGTAGCTACTAAGGCAATAAAGTAAGCTAACAAGATAAAAAACCAATAACAAGAATTCTTTAAAAGGGTACAATATTTAATAATTTTTTTTAGAAATATTTGTACATATCTAACTTAACTATATTTTAAAAATATTTAATAATTTTTTTTATATTTTATTTTGTTCAACAAATCATATCTCAACTACATATTATACAAATCAATTTATATAGTTTCATTCTGAACTATACATAACATATTCTTTTGATATTTTTATTCTTATATCTTCTTAATAATTTATATATATATATATATTAATTAGTATCTATTAGTTTTTTAATATTAATGTGTAATTTTTAATTTTATTATATATTACCATTTTTTTAAACAAATTAATATTATATCAACAACTATCAAATATAAAAATAAATGTGCAACGTACGGATTAAACCACTATTATATATATATATTTATAATAAATTTTTTATTATATTTTATAATTATAAATATTTTTATTTTATTTATTTATTAATTTTTATTTAAATAATAGATTTTTAAATTTAAATTATTCAATAAATAAAATTATATATATATATATTAATAATTTTTCTTTCTAATTTCATTCCTCGTGATAAATGAAATGAAAGGGGTTAGAAACTGAAGAATCTCAAGCTTCTCCTGCCGTTGGATCATAATCCGAGTGAATATCTGGTACACCAAACGGTAAAAACTGCCAAGGTTATGTTTCGCCATTCTAGGCTACTGATCCGGGTTCAGCTCTCTGAGTATGACGCGCAGAAGAGCGTGTTACAGAAACAACCCAGTCTTCATGGGCACGTACACCGCACATGCCCACAGCAGAGTGGGTCGACGGTCTCTCATGCTGACAGCTTTGATCCACTGACCAGAACAAATCTGTACTTGATACGCGTGGTTTCATATTTTATCCGACACAAACTTCTGCGTTCTGTATGCTCCGTGCTACTTCTGCTGAAAACTATATTGTCCCGTCTGCATGCTACTATCTCACTTTTTCTATTTTTTTAATGTGATTATTTAGTAACTATAACTTTATTTTTAAATATGCTTTTAAAAGTATATAATAAAAAATAGTTGTTATAATAACATTTATTATATTTTTTATTTATACCATGCAGTAGATGTTAGAAATTTTATTTAAATATTTTCATAAAAAAGTATTACTTATTCACCAAATTTACATTAGAAGTGTTTAAATTTTCATTCCATTAAATCAAATAAAAAAATAATTAAGTACAACTAATTAAACACGGTAAAAATATTATTTTAAAATAGTAGTTTAGAGTATATTTTAGTTCATATTATTAAAATTAAACCAAATCAAATTATATTTTATATCATTATATTTTTATATAAAAATATATTTTTCTATTTCGTACTTTTAATCTTTCATTTATTTTTATATTTTTCTACTTTGTTAAAAAATTACTTTATTTTCTTTATTATTTATTTTTTACACAGTTACTTTAATTTAATTTTTAAGTTTTTTTTAAGTTATTTATCTCTAATATAAATTAAAATTATATAAAAATAAATTTGAAAATAGACCTAACTTAAATTAAACTGCAAAAAAATAATTTTAATTATTTTATCTTTAATATTATCTTTAAATAAAATAAATTAAAACCGTATAATAATATTTCTTCTCATTGTAACTAAAAAAATTTAATATTTTTATATTCAATTAAGATAGTTTTTTTATATAAAAACAGAAATAAATCAAATTGCAAACATTTCTATTTTAAATTTGTAATAATTTTTATTTAAAAATATAAAATAAAATTGTGAATAATGAATATTATTTTTCAAAACAAATTCCAATTGTTTGTTGATGTTTACACACAGTTATAAAAGTTAAGAGCTTTTTTTTTACTAAAATGTATACATTTTCTATTATTACTATAATTTTTAAATAACCTTTTTATCTTAATAATTTCCTTTATTTTGATCTTTTAATCTGTATATCTGTTTTATGAAATGGAAATCTGAAATAATTTTTTTTCGCGGTGAAATTTTGAATGTTTTTCTGAGTGTTAAGAGAGAGTCCAGTGGGTAATGGAGTGATTTGCGGCTGTTGATCCGTAGCTTAGGAAACCAAATTAAGGTTTAAGCAACAGAAAGTCACATTTCAAAGAGAAGAGTGGATCAAGAAATCACGGGTCTACTGTCTCAAAACTCATGTGAGTGGTTAGTGACTAATCTGCATCAGAACCATGTGGAGTGACTCAGAAGACTTGACCAGTAAATAGGGAACCCTTTCCCCCCTTTTTAACTCCAATTGTTTCTAACTCATCTTGGGCAACCTATGCCTTCCAATAAAAGAAAAGGTCTAACTCAAGCTGCCATAAAAAATAAAAATAAAAAAATTTCATAGAAAATGATGTTGCAACAATGATATCAAAATTTTACCTTTTCTCTCACTGGATTTTTTTCAAAGTTAACTAGTATTCTAAAAAATTTATTAAAAAACTAAAAAATTGACTTTTTTACTGATACTTTTAGGTTGTTGCTTAGTAAGAATTTAAAAGGATATAAATATTAGTAACAATATTTTTGTATTTTTAAGATAATAAATATATTTTTATTTAAAACTTAGTTAAAAATATAATAAAACTCTATTACAGATAATGCATCCATGTGACTGAGGATGGGAGAAGGTGAGAATTGTCACTTTTTCGGTATCCGCATGCATACGGGGAAGTACTACGGCACGTTTAGAGAACTTCTGCCGTGCACTAACTTTTTTTTTTTTTTTGTACGGCCACCATATTGTCAAATTTTACCAAACTAATAATTAGTATGAATGGATAAGACTTTTTATATAAAAAAAATACTAAATTAATGTATTTTTCAAAATATTTTATTAAATTATGCTAAGTTGTATATAATATATAATATATAATACATTGTTTGTTTATTTTCTATATAAAATATTTGTGATAATTTTGAATGTAATATTTTAAAAATTATTGATTGCATCAAAACATTCCATGATTTTAAATTATAAATATTTTTTTATAAAAATTTAAAACATAATATCTTTTATATACAATTTATTTCAGTTTGATAATTTTTTTTTAAAAATACTTACATATTAAAAATATCATATATGATAAATATTTTAAATAATATCATTTTAATATTTAAAATTAACCGATTAATTAAAAATTAATAAATAATTACTTCAATTTTAATACTTTAAGTTGGTAGGAAGGAATGATATTAAATTGGTCACCATAATCGTAAACATGACTGTAAATAGTAAACTCGTTGTTGCAGCATTACAACTTGCAACCTCCTTGCATGCATATAACGTTAGTTTAAACTTCTTACTTATAAAACTGAAAAAAATTTAAAAATAAAATTTAAATATTCAATAAAAATCATATATTTTAATAAAAAATATAATTTTTTAAAAAATTAAAATTTATAATATAAAAATAGTTAAGAAAGTAGGTCGTCTTAAATATTTTATTAAAAGATGATTGGCTTATTGTTGGCGCTGAGCTTAAAACCCAGATTGTCACCATGATGACAACGACTGACTGACGTGTGTGTTGCTACCATCCGGTTCCGTTCTGGCTCATATTTGCAGGAAGAGCGTCTAACCGTTAGCCTAAAGCCCTAAACTTTGCCTTAAACTTCGCCGCATAAAGTGTAACAGACGTGTGAGTCGGTGCGGTGGGATAACAATTTTAGATACTTCTATACTATTTTTTATGATTTTTTTATTATTATTTTGTGTATTTTTTTTATTTTTGATATTTTTTTTAATTGCAAATCGTAAAAAGAAACATGTTTTTTCAAAATATTAAGTTACAAAGATTTAAAGACTCTTCATTTTTTTTTTCACATTTAAGAGAGAGGGATCTCTATGTCATGTTATTAGGAAATAGTGTGGCAAGTTTTGAATTTTGATTATATTTTGTACGCCACAACTCCCATTTTGAGGTGTGTCAAAAAAGTTTCATTGACCATAAAGAACATATTTATAAAATTGTATTTAAATTTGGTTTCAAGTTTTACATCATAATTTAAGTAAAGGTAAAATAATTTTTTTCATTATGTAAAAGAATGATTTATAAACTATAATCCGAACACGATAATATTATCAGGGCTTGATTGTATATTTAAATTTATGATTTTTGCTAATAGGTTGGATTTTACATTTTTGCTGATAAATTGATTTTTTTTTTTTCTTTTTATCGTATTCCGAAAGAAAAATATTGTTAAAAAGGAAGGGCAGAAAGAATGATACTAATATAATTTTTAAAAATATTTTCTAAATACTCATTATTAGACATATTTTTATTAAAAAAATCATATTATGAACAAGAACTAGCTTGGTCGTTAGCTTTAATAATTAAAAAAAAAAGTTCATATGACCCAAACTCGTTCTCTTAAAAGTTTTCTTAATTACTAAATGATCTGAATATAACTAATTTATTTTTAATAAAATTATACAATTTGCATTATTTTAAGCTGCAGTTGTACAATTGTACTGTGTATGGATTCGTAAGTTATTCTCCCTTCCAACTAGCATATGCTTTGCAACTTGATCATAATAATGATAAATCTTAAATGGGATTAGAAGAGACCATCCAAGCAATAATTACAGGCCCCACAGATCAAATAGAAAATTTTAGAGTAGCAAAAAAACTGAATCAAAATCCATACCGCTATTTTGCGCCTAGAAACAAAACAACACATTTAAAGAGCCAAACAAAAGAATAAGAATCCGATCAAATATATCACCTATGCTCATGTGGGAGAACTTCATTAGAATCTGATCAATTTGAGTTAGGAAGTAAAACAGAACAAAAAACACTTCTATTAAAACCGAAAGATCGTTGGAATCTCTCAAGCCAACGATTGACACATGCCCTATATTTTCCCCTTTTTTTATCTAAAAAAAAAAGTAGACGGAGGGTAAAGTTACATAGACGGAGGGTAAAGTTAGGTAAAGTTACATAGACGGAGGGTAAAGTTACATAGACGCATAAGATGGAGGAAAACAAAATGCAATTCTAAAATTAGAAAATGTAACAGAAAGATGAGATTCCCTTGCTAAAATTTAACCTGAAAAAATTTACAGAATCTCTTTGCTCCTGTTCAGAGAATAATAAATAAGAATGACAAGAAATCTGGTTGGATGGTATTATAAAATACGAAAGTGGCTCTACTTGCCAAATATCTTATAGATTTATTTATTTATTATCAAATATCATAAGATTGATTGGGCTTCTACACACAGCTCATTGAGTTTGATTTTTTATCAAACCACTATCAGGTCGTTAAAGATTTGGAACTGAATTATATTAATTTTTGAAAGATTATTATTTTTTCTTTTAAAAGATATATAAAATTGATTCAATTTAATTTTTTAACATCAATTTAATTCGCTAAAAAAAATCAATCGATATTTTTATGTTTTATAGACATCAAAAAAATTTTAGGTCTAAAATTCCGTTTCTCTTACTTTTACCACCAACCAAGAGTTTTTCTTTCCTCTTCTGATCTAAAAAGCAAGTTACATTAGAGAAAGAAGCGAGTTTACATTGCTATCTCCGGTAATCATTCTAATTGCAGAAAGAGTAAAGCAGAGATACAAAATTAGCCATAAAATTCTTCATTGATCACTAAAATTTGATCATTGTCATGACAGAATAAGACTGGGCATCCATTATAACAAATAGCGAAAGATAACCCGATATACAAAACAAAGCCTAAGGACAAGTTCAAACACATCACATTGAAACCCACCCGGTGAAATTTTTAGGGAACGGGTTCAAGGATGATTAGAACCAAAAACCCATTACACGGGAAAAAAAGAAAGAAAGAAAGAGAAAGAGATTCCTGATTCATTTACAAATCCAGATTCTAAGAAAACAGGGGAATCTCATACCTCCGCTTTCTGAAGCAGAGGAGTAAAAACAGCGACGTTTTCCTTGCAGGAATCGGAAGCCACGTCAAGCATGTGGACAAAGTCTTGAAGAGAAAGCTTTCCATATTTGCGTTCGTCTTTGTGAAGATGGTTGAGGATGTAGGAAAAGAAAGGGACTTGGCAAGGGAGGAGAAGGCCACCGTTACCTCGGAGGCCGAACTCTTCTTCGGTTTGTTTGAGGAGGGCGTGAAAGACGGGGAGATTAAGGAAACGCGCGGGAATGGAGAAACGCTTGCGTTCCGGTCCCACGTACACGAAGAGGGAACCAGGCGGTGGCCGTCGAATGGCGGCGGCGGCGTCACGGCGGAGGCTGATGTGCTTCCACCGCATTACGAGCTGCTTCAGACGCACGATTTGACGAATCTTGTCGACCTTCTTCATTGCACCCGCCATTATACGGACATGCACAAAGCAGGATCCAGAGAGAAAGGGTGGGTGTTTGTTGGTGAAGAAGAAAACGGAGCTTTGGATTTTGAGTTGGAAGAGTTATGTAAACTGAAAAGAGAGAGAGAGAGAGAATAGTAGTAGTATAGGAGTAACGAATGGGAATTGATCCGCTACGGATAATGATTGTGTTTTTTTTTCTACCGAATCACTTAACTGCCCTTCTCTCTCCCAAAATGTCCCTATTTTATCGCTTAAATAAACTCAAAAACATTTATTATATAAAAAGTATAATAAAATATTTTTTTTACAAATTTTTAATTTTTTTTAGTTTATAGTTATCTGCGGCACGGATAAAATAAAAAAAAAGTTACGTGATAAATATTTTTTATTATAAACGTAGTAACTTTTTTCTTTTAAATAAATTTTAGTTGTTGATACAATAAATTTTTAATTCTTTTAATTTATATATTATGTATATAAAAATTGATTTTTTTGTTTTAAGTTGTTTAGATTTAATTTTAGAAGTTAATATTAATATAATTTAATATCCTATACATCTGGTGTATAAATTAAACTAATTAAAAATAATTTTTTTTATTATTGAAAAAAATAGAAAGAAAAATTTGATTTCATCAACAATATAAATTTTATTTATTATACGAAAATTTTCTTTTTTTTTTTAATTTTGTTAACTTGTGCATCAAATACATAAGATAAGATAAATGATATTCAATAACATCGACTTATTAAACAAAATCGATAATCAAAGATTCATTAAAAATAAAATTATTTAATTTTGTATGATGTTTTTTTATTGTTAAAATTTGAATAAATTTGAGAAATAATTAATTTTAAAATAATAATTATCAGAAAATAAATACTACATAAATGCTGATAATATGCTCACACTTTTAAAAATCAAATTAAGTTATAATTATAAATTATAAATTATAATTTAATATATATAATTATAAATTCAACTATGAATTTTTAAATAATTACATATCTTTCTAACCATTATCTCATGATATTTTAAAAATTATAAAAATTACATTAAAATATATTAAAAACTATAATAAAAACATTTTTAATATACTTCCTTATTTATTTTAAATTTTGTAACCGCTGCTTTTAAAATATTGATTATCATTTTCAGTAATTATAACTATATTTATTATCTACAACACACTTTTATTATACAGTAACATGTCATAAAATATATTACAAAAAATATTTCTTATTGAAATTACACTGTTAATATGTATTGAATTTTATAATTTTAATTAAAAATATTATATATTTAAATTAGAAATAATATATTATTTATATTATATATATATATATATATTCTTAAATACATATTAAAAATTATAATTATGGGATGAAATCAAATTATTTTAAAATAACTTATATTATAATTATTTTGTTTAATTACTCTTTTAAATATTTAAATTTTATCAATTAAATTGTGCAGTTAACATGTTTTATTAATTAATTTTTGTTATAAAATTTTAAACAGATTAATATTTAAATAAATAAATTAAATTAACGTATATTATGAAAAATATTATATATTAAGATAAAACTATATAATTAACTATCAATTTTTAAAAAAATTTATAATTTTTATAAACATAATAAAATTTATTAATTTAATAATTAAATAAATAAAATTTAATTATTTAAAAATATATTAACCAAAATAACTCTAAAATACTTAATACCTCCTCGATTATTATAACTATTGTCTAAAATACACTTTTCCAACTGTCAAATTCAAAATCAATTGTTTATTATTATTATTATTATTTACGCTGTCGTAACTTACTATCTTATTTATGAGTTGCAATTCGCATGACCAGCGAGAGGTTTTAACTTTAAATATAAAACTAATAATAATAACATAATCCTTATATTGAGAAGCATACGGAAGAGATTGCTTTAGAGACAAAGGAGAATAAGAATATTGACTAACATTATCATCATCTAATTTTATTTCAAAAGGTAAAGTTAATAAAAAGTTCCATCTTTCCAATAAAGGAAAAATTAAACCAAATCAATTAATTGAGTTGAGCACATTAATTTTTAGAGGGCATGTAATTTTAATAAAACACTGACAAGATACTCTTTTAAATATATAAAGACATTTTGTTTATAATTATTTTTTAGAAGTTTTAATTTTTTCAAAAATTCATTAATCATAAAAATGTATTAAAGAATCTATTGAAAATGTATTACTTTTATTTTTTAACTAATTTTTTTGTCTAACAGTAATCGAATTTTTGTTCTACGAAAAAAATGTTTCAAAATTTTTAATTTTGGGCAACTCGTATGAACATTTTGTATTAAAGTAGAATGATTATAAATATTTAATTTTTTATATAATAAACGGTTTCATTCATGCTGTGCGATAAATATTTTTATAAATAATACAAATTTTTCTCTTAAATCTAAAAGATACTCAAATTAAAATAAAAGCATTTACTGATATTGTCATGATTTTATTTAGAAAAGTATAATCACCGCTTGTCGCTCATGAACACAGGCACGTTAAAATTCATGATTTATTTGGTAAAATGAAAGAAAGGTTCACTATCCTATATGAGAAGATAATGAAATAAAAATATTAACGGATGAGCACTTTACACTATCATCCCACCCACATGGCCTGTTCACTTTTAAGAAATAATGTGCATAATTTTATTTAAAATATTTATTTATTTTGTAATGATAAAATATTATTAATATGAATTTTTTTACACTTATTAGGGATACATAAGTTGAATATGAATGAAATTTATTTTTTAATTTTTTGTCGTTCACACAAAAAAGTATAGTAATCGGGTAATTGATTTCAAAAATACTTATGGAAGATGATAACAATATTATTGTTATGTTATGTTTAATATTAAAAAAATAAATTTTTTATTTTATTATTTTTTATCATTAAATCTAATATGAAAATGAACGTATACTTTTTAGTTAATTGATAGACTGAGAGTTTAATTTCAAGTATTTTTTACAATTCATCCGGGGTAGTAGATTAAAAAAAGTTAAAATTGATGGATTGATTTAAAAGTTCAATTTTAAGTATATTTTTACTATTTATCTAACTTACGTAGATTGAGGAAGTCAACAAAAGACCCACGTAAATAAGGTAACTAAAAACAAGATCAAGTAAAAATCTTAAATGTCCACTGCCATATTTTTCAATTTAGATAACACAAAATCATATTTAAAAGTAAAAAAAAAATTGTGAAAAGTTTCAATAAAAAGAAACACGTTGTTGCATAAATCAACGTTGCCTAATATTTTTTGCAATGATTTTTTTAATTACGACCACATCTAAAAAATAACTTTTGGCTAATAGACAAAAGGCAACAATTGTTAAATAAGCAATCATTTATACCATCTGATTTATTTTAGACAGTACTAAAACAATTGTTGCCATGTATTCTAAGTATGATTATTTAACTGTTGTAAAAAATAAACAAACTTATATAATATATTGATAATATGATCAACACATTTTTATAATATAAGTATTTCACCGTTACAATAGGATATAGGTAGCCATTATCGGTAATTGCGAGAAAGTAACACATTCACAACTGTTAAAAATAAATAAAAATAACATTTGTTTAACCCTTACTATATATTATAAACAACATATTTTTTTCATTATTATCATGGACTATAGACAACATTTCTTAAAATATTATAAATTATAAACAGTATTTTTTTACAATTGTTACATAATACAGGTAACACTTGTTATTTTTTACATGCAACACTTGTTTAATTATTGGCTTAAAGTGTAGAAAAATGAATTTAAATTATTTACATAGGCAATTATCAACTTTGTAGAATATTTTTATAATTGTCAATTTTTTTATGCTTTTATAACAGTGGTATAATTAATATAATCTAAAAATTTTATTTAAAAATTTCAATTAAGAAATATCATAGAAGATATTAAACACCATATTTAAACATTGAAACATTTATATGTTCTAAACTATGATTACAAGACTTTTCCAATTCACAATAAAAAAAATGTTACAATAATTCATCTTTACATACTTAGACTAGATCAATCATTTAATATATCTCAACAACCTGAATATTTATCTTGAGTTGAGACCAGCACAGATTTGTTGTTGAAAACCTATAGTTACAATAAAATGATAGATAAATAGTTTGTGATAATTTGTTAACATAAATAATTAAAATATACATTTAATATCTAATTTTCATCCCACTAATGAGTTTAAACAGCGGTAAAGCGCCCAAGGATAACCTCTATTCGAAAAGAGAAAATAAAGGAATTATAATAAAATAAAATAAAAATTTAAAAAATAAAATAAAGATGAATAGAAAATAAAATATAATAAATTAATTAAAAAATAAGAGAATATAATCTCATCTTAAAGGAAGAGAAAAAAAAAAAAAAAACAAGAGAGAAAATCCAGAACTTCTAAAAATAGTCCCAAAGACGATGTTTGGAAATTTAGAATGATTTCAATCTTAATTTGTAAGTTGTGGTTCATTGTATTGCAACATAAAGACGAATATATATATATATATATATATATATATATATATATATATATATATATATATATATATAACCTAAACTTTTTAATTTTTATAGAATCTCTAAAATATAAAATATTTTTTACACATTTTTAAAATTATATTTTTATAAAAATTAAATAAGACCTTAATTGCTTTAAATTAATTTTATTACTTATTAATGAGAATAAAAAGCTTTCCTAAAATAAAAGATAGCAAAATATCGCTATTTTAAATTACGATCTCATTCCATATAAAATCATTTAAAAAGTTATTAAATTTTAATTATATTTATTACTTGTAAATTTTAAAATTTATTTTATATACCATATTTAACATAAACTTATAAATAATTATTTAAAAATAATAATTTATAAAGTTTTAAATATAAAAAATGGAATAAATATTAAAAATTATTTAATTCAAAAACATTTTTAGAGAAAATTTAAGTATAATTTTTCAATATTATTTTACAAGATTAAATTATTTTAAAGGACTTTAAATTAATACAATAATGGTTTAAATAAAAATAAAAGAAAAGAAATTAGCTACGGAAGTCAATATTAAAAATTATTCTTTTGATAAAATTTTCTAAAAATAATATTTTAGTAAAAAAATCGTGTATTAGATTATTTTTTAAGCTAGACAATAGTTAAATAATATTTAATTAATATTTTAAGTAGTTAATTAGATATTTTATAATTAATTAAAAGATAACTATTTTTCAAACGAATTTGATAAAATATTGAAAATTTTTCTGTATGTGAATAACATTTAAACTCCAAACTGTTATATATATATATAACTTTTTTTCAATGCATTTTTAATGCAATCTTTGCTAACAAATTTTTTTTTTATTGTTTTATTTATAATCCTACCATGACATCGTTTGTATCTTGTGATTCATATCATATAGGTGTTAGATTTTTTAACAAATAACTTACAAGATAAAAAATTACATTAATGTGTGTATCTTATTATTGTGTTTAAATTCATGGCAGAGAAAGGAAAATAAGAAAATTATAGAAAGTAATTGCTGAGTATCTTTTAAAGTATGTACATAGAGTGCATGCATATCATTTATAACTGGAAATAATGTGTACTAATATATGCTATATAGTAGAAAATAATTTATTCACCTGTAATAAAAACCTCTCCGTATACATGATATTAATTTAATCAATATATTGTCTACATAAGTTAATAGCATAAGTAATGTTAATAATTTATATTAAATAATAAATTATACTAATCAATCAATTAAATACATAATTAACATGATAATAATAATAAGAATATTACTTACATAAAAAAAATTTACATTCTATTTTTTTTTCTCTCTCTATGTATAAATGTTAAATATATTTTTAGTTTAGTTTTTAATTTTAATTTTAGTCTTTTATTTTTATCTCTTATTTTTTAAAAATAAATTAATTTTAATCTTTAAAATAATTTATATTTAATATGTGATATATATTTAATAATAATAAATTAAAATTAATTTATTTTTTGAAATAAAAAACTAAAATTAAAAATTTTAAAAATAAAAAATTTTAAAAACAAAAACATATTTAACCCTATATTTTAAAATAATATATATTTTTAATATATGATTTAATAGTTATAACTTTATATCAAATTGTGATAAACAAAATGTAATAGACAACTTTAAATTATTTTAAAAATTACATTGAAAGAAATTACATAAAATTTTTATATAGCTTAAACTCTTTTAAAAATATATAATAAAATTTGATATGTTTTAAAATTCACATATATAATATTTTCTATATCATAATTATAAATCATGCAACCCACAAATTTATCACATTACTCCAAATACAATTTAATTTATCAAACATAAACATCAAAAAATGTGATGAAAATGATATACAATAAAATATATAGAGATGGATTAAAATAGTTTTTATTTTTATATAGATCACAATTAATTAATTTTTATTATTAATTTATATACAAAATATAAAATATAATTAAATTAAGAGTAAATAATCAATGGCATAAGTAATTAACTAAACCAAATACTTAGTTAATTATAATTGTTTAACCACCGTCAATTGTATACATGAACTAGGTAGCAGTTATTCATCTTCATCTAGATATATTATGCATATTTTTTATATGAAAAATGACATAAAATTTAAATATATAATTTTATATAACTATTTTAATCTCAATATTTTTGTTAGATCAATTATAACAATTTAAAATTATTACATCAAATTTACACATTGCAATTTGAATAAACTTTTTTTTTTCTATAAAAGTTCCATTTGCAGTTATACTAAAAAAACATTTAATCAAAAGCTATACAAGTAAATATGTTAAAAAATTGTTTATTTTTAATGATGCCAACAAACATGTACAAACCTACTTGCCTCTTCCTGTCTTTAAGTTTACGTTAACTAATTTTTAATCTTTTTGAATCTAAGATCCTTTATATATTTTTTAAAATATTTATTATATTTTTGTACTAATATTCAGCTTTTATACTTTTATATTTTGATTAATAAGTATAATTAATAATTTTAAAATGAAAACTAATTTTAAATAAGAATAAATTTAAAACTTTATAATTTTTTAAAAATAAATTGAACTATTTTAATCTATATGTTTTGAATAAAAGGTCTTATAAGTATAAAAAAAGATAATGAATAATTATAATCTTATGCACATTTATTGATAATGAATAATTTGAGTGGAAGTTTTTTATTCTTTCTAAATAGGCTATATAGATAAATTATACTGTAATCAAACATTAAATGTCAGGAGAACCTAACCAATTGCATCATTCCTACTTTGACTTCCGCCATCATTATCATATGGATGAAACTTAAGCACAAAGGGTGGAGGTTGGATAGTGTTGTCAGTTAAGTTAAGGCTAATTTTACGTTTAGACATGGACTAATTCTCTAGGTTGAATAAAAATAATGTAGGGTATGTGTAAGGACCAAGGATAAAACCAGGGCACATCCATTTTATTTAAAAATTTACAATAAATATTTAACGAAGAATAAATAAGATGATTTGATAAGCATAAAAATTTATAAATTTTTTTATTTAAAATAAAGATTATAATTTAATATTCAGATGTAGATTTATGAAATATACATAGAAAATAGTGTATTAAGTTAATTTTTTTGTTAAATATTTTTTCACTAAAAAAATGTTTTACACTATTTTTTTTACGATCATATGTTTTTTTTAAGAGTCATTGAGTCAATCTTATCTAAAAAATGTAAAAGAAAAATTTGTTAAGATAATATTGAGAATGGAATTAATTTTTTTTCATGTATAATATTAAAATGAAAATTTTTAAAGTAAATATATATTATACCGTTTAAATTAATTATTTATTAACATATTTTTATTATATTTTAATTTTTAACATTTATATCTTATTTTGTCATATTAAAATTTGTATATTATTTTTCTAGTATTATTTTTACCTTAATTAACAACAGATAAATTAATTAATAAAATATATTTATTTATTAATTAATTTTTATTTAAATATAAAAATAAATTTAATAAAATTAGATTTTAAATATTTAAATTTAATGTGTTTAAAATTTTTAAGATTTAAAATTGAATTTGTTACTTATCACAATAAAACTAATAAATATATTTAAATTATATATAAATAATTAATTATAAAAATCTATAAAATTAACATTAACAAGATAAAAAAATTATTAAATAAATTTAAAAAATATATAATATATATAATTTATTTTAAAAATATATAAATTAAAAATTTTGTATAAAATTATTTTAATATTTTTTTTAAATTGTAGAATACATCAATATAATTTTTATTAGTATTATTTATATAAAATAAATAAATTAAAATTATCTAGCAAATAATAAATCTAATATATTATTTTAAATTTAATTAATATAATAATTTTATCATACACATAATAGAATAAAAATATGCAAATAAATATTAAATTATTAGATTATTTATAATATTATAATAAATTTAATAAAAACTTAACCTGTATAATCAAAGTCCAAAAAATAAATGAAGATAGAATAAGACGGCAGATAAAAGTTTGAATTTATTTTTGCGAATAAGAAGAATCTAAAATTTAAAAATTTAATTTTTAAAATTTTGTAAATATATTAATATTAAAATAAATATAAATATATAATATATTAAAATAAATAAATTTAATTTGTCTGAAATTAAAAAAATAAAAATTTTAATGTTTAAAATTTATAAATATATTAATATTAATATATAAAATTTTAATGTTTAAATTTTATAAATATATTAATATTAAAATAAATATAAATATATAATATATAAAAATAAATTAATTTTATTTGTTTAAAATTAAAAATTAAAAATTTTAATTTATAAAATTTTATAAATATATTAATATTAAAATAAATATAAATATACAGTTTATAAAAAAAATAAATTTATAAACAGATTAAATTTTTTTTTATAAATTTAAATATATTTTATTTATTTAATTTTTTAATAAATCAAATGGTAAACTTTTGCTCATTTTCAACCTAACTAATATGTTATTAGTATAGAAAATACTAATAATTTCTTCAACCTAATTAATATGTTATTTCTATAGAAAATATTAATAATTACTTCAAGCTAACTAATATGTTATTATTATAGAAAATATTAATATTTAATTTAATATAGTTTTTATGATTGATTAATTTTAAAAAAATAAAAATAATTTTAAAAAAATAATTATAAATATTTTAATATTTTTTAAAAGACTAACAAATGCTAAAACATATGTTGAAAGAAGTGTTGTTGAGAGAAGAGCTTGTGCAAAACACCTTTCCGTGTCATTATATATGTTCCGTGCTGCGCTTTTGCATCTTCATAACGGTTGATCACGTTCGTTTTTGTTTGTTAGCACAGCTTCATCATTATCCAATCACCATGTGTTTTGGTGAGTTTCCCAATCTCCTTTGAGTTTCTGATTCGTCCCTCGCATTGCGTCCCTGAACGAGCTTGCAGTTGCCGACATGGCCGAGCTGAGTTCTTGGCCTTCTGATCCCGAGGTACCTATATATATATATATATATCTGATCTGCTCGCTAATTTTCCATTACATTTGCGTGCTTAATTTGATTTATTGCCTCACCGATCATCGTTTGGTGACATTGCTGTTTCGATTTTTTTCACGGTGGTGCGTTCTACGCTCTGAAACTTTGTTCAGAGGACTCTGTAACATTGCATTGTAGAATTCGCATTTGACATATTTAGTTGGAGGCCGATATTTGCATTGGGTACATTTTTTTCCTCGGGGGACCAAACTTACATCAAGTTCGTAGTCAAGTCTTCAAATCAATCAATGATAGTGATTCATATTTTTAAGAAAGTTCGCAGCATTTTGAATAATATTTGTAAATTGTTTAATTTGAAAACTTAATGATACGTAAAGTAGTTTGTCTTTTTTTTTCAAAATCACTTTAGTCGTACAGGGATCTGTAATTTTGCATCATTTCCGAATTTAGCTTGCTCTAGAATGCAATTTTTTTTGGATTGGTGTCACCTTTTGATGGCAGAAAGGATAAATATACGAGGTTTGGGATATTATTGTTCTAATAATAAAATTGATAGATCGTGAGCATGGAATTCGGTGAATCCTCTCCACTGTGACTTGATCTCTGGATAATGTTCAGCATGACTGTGATTAGGAACCTTTCTAACTCATAATGTGACTTTACCAATATTCTTATTACTGAGATTTTTGAACCTTTAGAGAATTGAGGAATGAAATGTTGCAATGGAAGTGGAAAATAATTGAAAAATATTAGGAGAATCCGAACTAAAAGTAGGAGTGGGGGAAGAATTGCCTTTTGATCAACCTTTCCTCTTTCCAACACTGATACTTGGCATTAATCTATGTGTAACCTGCAGCTAAATGAAATAAGAGAGGTAATTTCCAAAATGGCAAATGTGGATAAAGAGAAAGTTCGAGTTGTGGTATCTCCCTATCGAATTTGTCCTTTGGGGGCGCACATTGATCATCAGGTGCCTTAATTTCTTTCTGTTATGTTTAGTGCGAATGAAACTCACTGATTGATCCTGAGGATACATGCTAGAACAGTGGTTCTGGGCAGATGATTTTCACCTGTTCAGTTATCAGGTAATATTCTCACAAATTTCAATTGAAATTCTAACGAGTTCTCTTGCAATTTCCTTTGCTATTTGCAGGGTGGGACTGTTTCAGCTATGACAATCAACAGGGGAATACTTCTGGGGTTTGTTCCTTCTGACAGTAATCAGGTAAAGTTTGATCCTCTTCTTAGTTGATAATCTTAAAAAATGTGAGAAAACATCTAGAAATTTCCTTTGTTCAATTAGCAGCAGCTAAACATATGTGTGATTATGTAGTCAAGATTAGTTTTTTTCATGCTCTCACTCGATACACTCCCAATGCATGCATACTGTTATATGTGATGCTTTCATTTGTTTGATGAACGGTCCCTGGGAATTTTCTTTTAGGTTGTAATTCGTTCTGGACAGTTTCAGGGAGAAGTTAAGCTCAGGTCTGTGGTCAGTGATTATAAGGCTTGGTGTTTCTTGATTGTTTTTTTGAAGTTATTTTCCATTGCTCATAAAATTATCATGGGTAAATGTGAGCCAGATGCTTTAATTTAGATGTGTGCTACCTATGAGTAAATCATTAGGATTATAAGACATACTTTCTAATGTTTAGTGAAGATGAAATATAATTGCTAAAACTTACTAATTGACAAATGATGTGAAGCTTCACTGACTATCATTACACAGATGACTGAATCATGGGTTCCCTAAACTGTAACTGGTATATGATTTCAACTGCCATTCTTTATTATTTTTTTTGGGTTATATAACCGGTGCAAGCAGCTGGGTTAGGGAAGGGATAGCTGGCGTGGTGGAGGATCAAACCTCCAGCATCATCTTCACACCCAAATCTTCAAGACTTGGGGCCAAATGCCAATTGAGCTTTTACATACATTTCAATTATCATTCTGAGTTTGGGATATTCTTGTTTTTATTGCATACTGTTATCTTGAACTTCCTAAACGCAATACATAATTTGCTCAATCTTGAGTTATAAAGTGACTGGTATTGATAGAGTTGATGAGATTCAGCAGCCAAGACAAATCACTAAGACAAAAGATGAGAATTTGGAAGAAGTTTCTTCCGGGCTTCAGGAGCAATGTAACTGGGGGCGTTATGCTAGAGGAGCCATATACGCACTACAGAGTAGAGGAAACATTCTATCTAAGGTCAGATGCAATGCCATGGAGATTCACCTTCTGTTTATCACTTGACTATGCTAAACTTGTGTTATACATACATCTGATGGATAGCAGCTCCATGTGATAATCTAGTAATGAGAATGGTGGCATAAGACAAATTTTCAATTGAATATTTTGGCTCAGCTGTGTAGTTTACTTAGACATTAAAATTGTTTAGTAAAAGGAATAATTGTGCTAAGCTCCATGTTCTGTACGCTTTCGGGAAAGGGATCCATTTGTTCTATATATTATCTTAGTAGGAACCTGAGTAGCAAGAAGTTGTTGTCAACTTCAATGAGTTTTTTGTGAAACACTAAAATCAATTATCAAATCTAGCTGGAGACATTTTTTCATAATGATTTTTTTACTGTCCTTATAATTTTAAAGGAATCCTTATCATAGTATTTACAATCAATTTTCAACTTTTGAAACTTTGGATATGCCTGTACTATATGATCTCTACTAACTATATTTTGTGTTGATTACTATTGTGATGTATTTCTGCTTTTATTGAAGATCACTGCATGCAAGTTATTTCCATTATTTCAAAATATATACCTAACCATCCTTATTTATCACTATTTTTACAGGGTATCATAGGCTACATAAATGGTTCTGAAGATCTGGACAGTTCAGGCTTAAGCTCTTCTGCTGCCGTAAGATAAAGATTTCTCCTTGCCTACTTTCTCTTTGTTTGGTCCTAAAAATTAAGAGTAGTCTCAATCAAAAGGCCTTGTAATGAAAATTGAAATGAAGTTCATCAGAAGAGGTTCAAGCTAGTTTAGCTTCTTGAGCAAGATTCACTTTGGAGTGTGGGTTGGGTTGGGGATATTGGGACAGAAGGTGAACTGGGAGAGATTTGGTTGTCAATGTTATTTGATCTCCGTTGTGTATACATGTGCATTATAATCCCCAGTAGTAACAAGATTATGACCATTGGTGAAATGTTGATGATTTATCTACTTGTCTGTAACTTAATTAAAAATAAAAATACTCTTGTAACCCCTAAAATACTAATAATACTGTAATTACAACCAGTTCCCAATATGTTATTCCACTCCAAATAATATCCATTTCCTATACATAATTTTTTTTTTTGTTTTATAATAAACTGCTGATTTTGGTTTTCTTTTGAAAAACACCATGATAGATCCCCAACTGTTGACGATTTGGAAACTGCTCATGTTTTTCCATTTTTTTTGGGGGATTTCAACTTTCATTGTTTGACAGGTTGGAGTGGCTTACCTCTTGGCTTTGGAATATGCAAATAATTTAGTAATATCTCCCACAGAAAATATTGAATATGATAGGTAAGTTTATCCAAATCCTTTGAGGCAATCAGAATGCATTCTTCTTCAGCCATGGGGAATGCATGAATCAATGCAGCCAAAAGCGTTGCATTTTTTATGCTATTGAAGGCATTGGATTGGGTGTACTAAATGCTACTTAGCCAGTATCCTTAGGGTATTTGTTAGCTGGACCCCTTTTATTTTTACTTTGAATGTCATGCCTTCGATGTTAATTTATATGGAAACCAATATCAAATAGTCAAATATTTTAAATCTTTATTTTTCCCCCTGATGTTAATCTATTTCTTTTACCAAGACTTTGGCACCCTTCAGCTCAAGGTGGTAAACCCCCAACACCTTTTGCTTACTACCTTGGTATGAGTGGGCTTTTGTTTGTCAGAGAAAGGGCAATTTTTTCTTCAAACTTCTTTGTGATACTCTTGTTACACCTCTTTGCAAGCTAGTTATTCACACTATGCTGAAACGTAAAAAATGCTTCTAAAATGTTACCATCAAAGTTGGAAAGTTAAGTTGCCACCAAAGTTTACAAGGAATTACAGTCTCATCCTTTCAGTCTTTTTGGTTACAGATATGCCAGAGTCATTACTTAATTGTCTGGTGATATTATATCAGCCCTCCTAAATGTTACTTTTCTCATTATAGGTTGATTGAGAATGAATATTTGGGTCTGAAAAATGGCATAATGGACCAATCAGCTATATTACTTTCAAGCCACGGTTGTTTGATGTGCATGAATTGCAAGGTAATACCTGGATTAACGTGTTGTTGTTGCAAGTTCTAAATGTATTTTTATTTTTTTGAAGCATATCCATCGGCTATAGAACGGCATTTGATATCTGGCATTTGTCATCCAAACTTCCTATTGTGTCTGCAGGAAAATTTGTCTTTTTCACCTAGAATTATGAGGGAGTGCATGTGTGTGAAAACTAGAGTTGCTCACCTCCTCACCTTCCCCTTAGAAATAAATTGCAGCTGACATCATTTATCAAAATCCTCATTAGCAATGTTTACATATTCCTCTAATTCCTCTACCCTAAAGCCTTCTAATTTGTCGGGAGAGCAGGGAACTTACTAAATGATAGTGAATTGCATTTATTGACCGATACACTTTTAATTTCTTCCACCAACTTGTAGCATAAAGTTGTCATCTCACCTAATAAAGTGTTGCTTGTTCCACAAACTTGTGCTAAGTTCTGTATCCTTTTCACGTAGGTGCTGCTTTTTATACTTGTTTAACTCATGACAATTGAAAAATAATTTGGTTTGTGTTGCAGCACCTGGATAAGAATGGTTGGATATCCATTATGATGTATATAACTAGTTTTTTGTTGATTTTGTTTTACATTAGTTTCACTTAAAGATTTTTCTATGCTATTTGTCGTATTATTATTATTATTATTATTATTATTATCTTTCTATAAAATAAAATAAAAATTCACTATTTAGTTTCCTATTTGTTGACCATAGTATTAGTCACCTATGGACTTCCTTCAAATCTATCTTAAATTCATATTATATTACTGTTCATGTAATTGATGCAATTAACTATTTAGTGGAATAAACATTATTTGTATTTTATGGTCTATATGCAATGCAATCCTATTCTTTCTTCCTCCTTTCCTACTTAACTCCATATAATTTCAACATGGTATCAGAAACATAATGTCCATATTGAGAATAGTTTCCCCCTTCCATTTTATTGATTTCTTTGAACTTGATCACAATCAAAACTGTTCTGTGTTTTCGTTCCGATCTCTCCTTTGCATATTTTTCTATATTGAGTTTAATCTCAATCTCTTGCTTCTTTGCGCATACTTGCTATTATTATTCCCCCTTCTTTCCACATATTGGCTCAGTTTAATTAGATTTTTTTGCAAATAGGCTATATTTCGGTTTGTTTTTCTGCAGATTGGTTCTCTTCTAGCATATCTTTACAAAAATTGACTGTTTTTAGCTTGTCTTTCAACATGTTGGCTTCATTTCAACCTATCATTTCACAGACTGGATCCATTCTAACCTGTCTTTTCACAGATTGATTTTATTTCTGCCTGTTTTTCCATAAATTGGCTGATCCCAGATGCAGTCTGCCCCAGTGTGTGATCCCAAGTGCAGTCTGGTCTGTCTTTGCCACCAGCCAACTATGTACTTCCACACATTATTTTCAAAACTCAAGTTGGTTCCTTGTAACATACTTGTGGTTGAGGGAGTATGTTGGCATAATTAATGCAATCAAATATTTAGCATAATCAACATCATTGTCTGTAATCAGTTAGTTTTTTCCTATTTCATGTATTTATTGATTATCTTTCCATATTTCCTATTATTGTTTTGCTATAAATCCTAGACTATAAATAATTATGCCTTTGTATTTTATATGCACTGCAAATATTATTCAAAGTCTCTATTCTCTCTCACCTTCTGTTCCCTACCCAACCCATTAATTTCAACAATCATAATGTGAAAGCCTGCTGTAGGGCTCAATTATTCTCATTCTTTTGTATTTCTTGCATACATGGCTTCTTTGGTTGGATCACTTGCTTTGAATTTCTAATGTCAGATAAGTAAGCTGTAAAAGTTCCTGTAAGAAAAAAGCATTTAAATGTACCTAACATTGTTGTTGTTGTCATCATTGTCATTCCTCTGTTTTATGTATTAATATGGCATATGCAGACCAAAGATTATAAGCTTGTTTACCAACCAAAGTTGCTAGAATGCAAAGAGAGCGAGCAACCAGAAGCAACCAAAATATTGTTGGCACTTTCAGGTTTGAAACAAGCTTTGACCAATAACCCTGGATATAATAAGCGAGTTGCAGAGTGTCAAGAGTCTGCACGAATTCTTCTTGAGTAAGTTTTTTTTTCCCTATTCTTGAAAGTTTGTTACTATTTTCTATTTTTTTAATAAGAACTTGTGTTTACTCTACATGCATTGCAAAATATTGAAAACATTTTTGAATATTAGCATTGTTAGAGCTATTGTCATCAAAGATCTGTCAACTTAACCCTTTGATCTGAGACTGTCAATATACTGAACTAGAGGTTGGAAATAGTTCATTACTAATAAAATGGACAAAATACCTTTTTAGTCCTTACTAATCTCAATTAGGTTTCTCCCAAATCAATTTTTGCAATTGTCAAACTTTGCATCAATTTAGCTTATTATAAGATGAGGGCGAGCCTTGGTGCAACGATAACATTGCTGGCTTCTGACAAAGGGTTCAAATCTTAGAAACAATTTCCTATTATTTAAGTTTTGGTCCTTTTGAAACTGATTTACAATAAGAAATAAGTGGATGTATAAGAATATGACAAGACAATCGATGTCCAAGAAATTTATATTAGTTTTTATTCGTTGTGTAGGGCATCTGGAGATTATAAAGCAGAGTCCATCCTATCTAATGGCCAGTATCTTAACTTTTCACATTTGAATCTAGTTATATCTTTTATCAACTAGCCATCTGATCTAACTTTTTCTTTTTCCACCGTGCAGTTGAACCAGAAGTTTATGAGGCTCACAAGGTATAAAGGGTTGACAAACATGAAATGCCTAGCTAAATAAATAGGTTCCTCTGTTTTAGGAATGCAATTTTGATTTTTGAGAACTGTAGAATTATAGAAAAGAAAGAATTGTGCTTAAACAGCTTTCTTTCTGTGCACTAACATATTAAAATTGATCAATCTTGTAATGTTATGTACAAAGTTCTGGAAAACCTTTGATGATGTTGGGAAAGTGAGGTGCATAAACATATAAACAAATTAAATTGATGCAGATCAGTTTCATAAAAACATGTATGTCTTCTGAATTCTGAACATCTTTTCAAGTAAACCATTTTCCATTCGAGTAATTACTCAACTTCTGAGGCCCCACACTATTGAGATTGGTTGAGATTAAGAATATTCTATTTTAAGGGCTAATGAAAAGCAAACATGTTTTCTGAAATGAAATCAAGAGGAAAAGGGCCTAACTTAATAGAATTTATTTCTATTTTATATAGTTGTCATTGGATTTGTAAAAAACATGTTGATTGGATATATGAAATTCATCAATCACTATATTGGAGTTCCCTCAGGGTTCAAACAGCATAATAACAGACTTATATGGTCAGTGGTCAATGCTTGAATAGTTTGCATGCAGCTTGAGCAAGTTTTCATGCATTCATTCTGAAAACAGTCTTTGAAATTTTTTCCAAGGTAGAAATGACGTATTCCATATGCCCAAGTTTAATATGGTTCTCACCATTTGAATGTTTAAAATGGTGTTAAATTATGCTGCTATATTGACATCCGCTTTTGGGTTTCCTTCTATGCTAGTTAATTTAATCTGTGTACTTGTTCCATTTTATTTACTGGTGTTTAATGCTTGCATATGTGTCATTCGTTTAATTTGAATCCCAGTTATGATTTTAGTATAACCAAGTGGTCCAACATTTTATTTGTGCAGCACAAATTAGAACCAAATCTAGCCAAAAGAGCAGAGCATTATTTCTCGGAGAACATGCGTGTTATGAAAGGTACAATCAGTTAGGTCACTTCGATAAATCTCAACTTCAGAGGTTTCTGTCATGTTCATTCCACCTTTTGTGCTTTGATGTAATTTAGTTGATTTTTCAACCAGGAGTTGAGGCTTGGACAATGGGCAAGTTAAAAGATTTTGGAATGCTTATTTCTGATTCTGGTCGGAGTTCCATTCAAAATTATGAATGTGGTATAACCTAAACCTACACTTCTCATCTTTCCAATATCTGACTGACCGTCTTTCTTTTGAGTATATAATCCTGAAAAATCTTGCAACAAATAAAATTTGAGTCTGGAAACACCTGTAGCATTTTATGCAAGAATGTTGGATTTTAATCTAGTGTTGTTTTCTTTACTACTTGAAACACACTATTTTTGTTTTTGCCTTCTCATCTGTTCTATATTTTTCTTCTACACCTTTTCTTTGTAGCTTTCTTAAGCTTTCTTCCAAGCATTTAGTACATGATGGAATGTTCACTACTGAAAGTCCAAATTCTCCCGCAAAGCAATCTGCTTTATTTTCTATCCTGTTCCTCCAAATTTGATTTTACCTGATCTCGACATTAGATTGGAGCTTTTGGTTTCCTATCAATTGCAATATATCTGGAGTTTATTTTGACAAACAGAAATCCAAATGCAACTTCAAGAGATGAATTGTTAAGAACATTCAAATAATTTAATTAAAAACATCCTGAATAATTTTTCACAAGCTTTGATTTAAATAACTTAAAAATTTTTAATGTGCAATGCTGGTGGGCTTAGATGACATTCATATAGCTATTGGTGTGTATTAGCTATATAGAGCAAATTAGTTGCCTCATAAATCTTGTTGAAAGGTCTTCAAACACTGAAAGTCATTCGGGTTGGAAGCCTTACTGATGGCTGTGTATAATAGCATTGCTATACTTGTGGCTTTACAGACTCAAGTCTTTGAGGTTTAGTTCTTAAGCAGCAGAGTTATAGTCAGCAGATATAATTTTTTCTTGTTTGTATCCCTTTCATGAAAATGCAAAAATCTCCATCCAGTCTCATTTTTTTAGTTTAAGTTAAAGTAGTTTTTGGCTTTATTAAATTGATTTCTAGCCTATGCATGGTGGGAGCTTTATATTACAAGACTGCCCTTGGACTGTAACTAAACCAAAAACTTATGCTTTTGATGTCATGTATTTCAATATGGTTTCATTTTGGTTATAGTGCATGTGGGCTTTCAAAGTATATTTCCTAAAATCTGCAAGACATGAAATTTCATGTCATTGATTATCTTGTGACATGATGTGCCTGCCAAGGTTCTGAACCACTGATTCAACTGTATGAGATCCTTTTGAGGGCTCCCGGTGTATTGGGAGCACGCTTCTGTGGTGCTGGGTTTAGAGGATGTTGCCTTGGATTTGTGGAGGCTGACCAAGCAACGGAAGCTGCATCATTTGTCAGGAGTGAATACCTAAAGTTTCAGCCTCAGCTGGCTAGCCAAATTAGCAAAGATAGAGCGGTTTTAATATGTGAATCTGGTGATTGCGCACGAGTAATTTGAACAGAATTACACAGCTTTGTTGCCGTTATTACTTACAGAGTTATAGTCCATCATTCTTATGACAGTAATCCCGTCTGTATTTTGATTTTTCTCATGGGCTTGGAATAAATCATTAATGAAATAAATTTTAGTTGGAAAGATTCATGATTATAACCGTTGATCATAAATTTAATGTAATAAATTTTAATAACATCATAGTTTATTATATATGTATATTTTATAAGAACTTTTAGCATAATTTTTTAAACAATAGTTATAATTATATACTTTGTTTTTGACAATTCACCTTCCACTTTAAAAGACTCAAAAACCATTACTTAACAAAAGAAATTTTTTTGGAATGAATTATATATATAGAAAAGAAATTCACTAGGCAATGGTTTCAATTTAGATTGTGAAATGGATTGGTCATTGAATCTCTGAATTGATCATAGAATCGTGATCAAATCACTAATAACTTTATACATTTTTATAAAATATATTAAACAATTGATTAATATAAAATAAGAAGATAAACTTATGTTAAATTTTATATTAGCATTAACGAATCATATTATGTGTTTGTTAAATAAAAAATTATAATAAATATTACAATTAATACATAAATTTTATGAATGAGTCTTATTTATTTATTTTAAATAAAAATACTAAAAAATAAGATTATTTTTGTTTTTTTTTTTAAAGAAAGCTCAAAGCAGTTTTTTCCCCACTTTTTTTTTATCCGATTTTGACCTATTTTTTACAAATTTTTGACTTTACTAGTTTTTAAAGTTGTTCATAGTATTGACCTGATCAATTTTTCAATTAAACTGGCCAAATCTTATCTTATCTTTAAATAGTTATATGCACATACAATGTACGTGTTGAATTCTTGTGTACCTTTTCACCTCATATCCTCAAAAAATAAATTTCCTTGCCCTAGTTTTTAATAGAAAAAAAAGTTGCTAAATCTTTCAAAGATATAAATAAATGAGATATATTATTTTTTACAATTTTTTTTATCTCTGTTATATTATTTGACTTCATTTTTATTTAAATAAATATATATGTTTCACATTTATTGAAAAAAATTAATACTGTTCTACGAGAATGCAATTTTTTTAATGTTTTGGTTGAATAAATTTAAAAACAGAAAGTAAAAAATAAGAGAAAAAAAATAGAAGGATAAAAATAGTATAAATAATATAGAAAAATAAATTATTTTTGGATAAATAAAATATGAAGAGAAAAAAAAATCTTGTCTATTGTTTGAATGAATAGAAAAAGAATGTAAAAAAATATTAATATAATATTATGTTTATTTATTAATATAATATTTATTTATTTTAAAATTTTAAAATTAATAAAAAAATTTGTCTTCCTTCAATTTTCATGACAACCATAGAAAGAAAAAAAAATTCTATAAATCCTGTAAAATTTAATTTAATTCTTTATATAAGATAAATATAAATAAATAAAAAATAAAATGAAATTCATTTATTTCCTGATTATTTTTTTCATCTAACAAAGGGCAAATATAATTTGCCCAAAATATAAATAATCGAGAAGTGTTTGTAAAAGTTTCCTACAAAAATATGGTTGCTATTTGAAATAATGTCCATGTTACAGTCACTTGCTCTACTAAAAAACAAATCCTCTCATCTTTCTCCCTGAATTCTGCCATCATGCCTACAGATTTTGCTGTGGATTCCAAAGTCTTTCCTTCATTCACAGACAAAATTTTCACACCTCGATATAGAAACATACATCTATTTAGTTTAATTTTCATTTTAAAAAATTATTAAAAAATATAGATCAACTAATAATACTCTGTGTGTTGATGGATTCATTCACATTCCACTCTTGCTTTTCATCTAAGTCAGAGACTATAAGCCAAACCTTCAATTATTTATTTTCACTTTTCTCTTGGCTTGTCTTTCCACAAAAATGGTTCCAACTCTATCACCCAATTATGCTGTCCTTTTTCTTTTTTCTTTTTTTCTCGCGACTTTGTTCTCACTCTCAACATCTTATCCATTCCGTCTTTGCCCTCAAGGTTGGAGTTGAAACCACGGAATCATTGTCCCTGTGGTTCGCTTCTTCTTTCATCTTTCCAATTCCTAACACTCAACCTACTCAAACAGTATCTAATTCCTCTCTCATTTTTTCTGTTTATTCATGTGCACAGCAAAGAGTGCAGCAGAAAATGTAAGTCAAGCTTCTGTCCGGGTACTACCAGTTTAAATTTCCCATTTTTATTTTACAATTGGCAATATAGTGATTGGATTAAGATTTTAATTTATTTATGATGCCTCTTGGAGAAACAAGAATGTAACAACTATGCGATTTTGAAATGGCAGTGTCTTATATTGGTATGTACTGTGAACTTGTGCATAGTGGATGTCCTGGGAGAGACATTGTGATGATGACCTTGATGCTTGTTGTATGAATCATAGTAAACAGTTTGGATGAGGATGAAGGAGACCTATGAAAATCAATGTTCAGGAATGTAGTATATGATGGACCTTCACTTGAAGGTGATCTAGATGATGGATTAAAGTCTTGGTTGGTAAATTGCTGAGACATGTAGAAATAGGTAAGAAATAAGAATTTGGTGAAGGCAGAACTTCCTCTGACAACACAGAATATTTTCCTGTTTGTTCCCTACTTCTCTAGATTCCTTGACTATCAACCCGATTGCGATAAATTTACTTCACCAACCTCATGAAGTCCCTCTTGTGTAGCCGCGTGAACTATTCGAGTTTGCATCACGCGATCTTGTTCGTTGTAATTAAAGGTTCTCACTCAACATGTCGACCAACTTGGTCAATAACAAATGGAAGGGACTGTGCATCTAAGGATACTACTACCTCTATGATCAACTAAAGAATCATTTTCATTTTATCAACCATAAAAAAACCAATTACAAAGTTTAGCATATATTATAAAAGATTAAACTAAACAAATACATAATATGTGCTAGAAACTTACTTTCTGACCTTTCACAACAGACTCTTATGTAATCAGTATTTGCACTTAAAATATCATCCTAAGACAATTCCTCACAAATGTGTTGTTTCTTGATATTCCAAATAGCAATATATGGTCCGGTCCGTAGATCCTAAACCAACTTTGATTGGTTTTTCCTTTTAATGTCAATTTATGGATCTTTTCTAGTTGACTATGTTGCGCCATGTGCTGATGGTGTTCAACATTTTGAAAACAAATCAATGGAATCGCTGTCCAACAATCTATTCCATCTTGACGGATCACACACAACAAGTAAACCATATCTCTGGAAGGTTGCTTTAATATGTAATACAATTCAATTTAATATGTAATACAATTCAAATAGAATTTGTAAAACATCAGTGTTATTACAATGGCCTTAAACGAATACAAATTTATTCATTACATGGTTATTGTTTTAAAAGCATGTATATAAAATCTCATGTTTTATCGCACTACTTTAAAGGATATCCTTCACCTAAATGACAAATATGTTATCATGCTACATTCAAAAAATTGTATTGAAATTTTTTTAAACAAGAATTGAGTATAGCCAAAATTAAATTGTACCTCACTCCCCAAAAACGTGTGACATTATTCCCAAATAAATAGGGGCAATAGAAGAAAATCTCTTCCAAACTTACAGTTGTTATAGTATAGTGAATTTACACATTTCTTTTTTATCATTTAAGGACAATATAAAATTTATTAAAAGATTAAAATATAAAAAAAAACTTAATATTGCACCCAGAATTTATAAAAAAGAACAGTTAATATTCCACATAAACAAACTTTTAAAAAAATCAACATAAACACCAACTCTTTAAAAAACAAAACTCTAAGTAACAACCCTTTAACCACAAACTTTAAATTTCTCATAACAATTATATGTAGCTTTTAAAGGAAGCAATTTATATGCATCAATGGAGCACCTCGGCAAGGAGTAACACCAAGCAGGTGACGGCTTCTCAAAGATAAGTAACACCACTGCACCAACTATGATGCATTTCTAAGATGAGCTACACCAATAACACCAACAATGATGCATTTTCAGGATAAATAACACCAATACAGTGATGCACCTCCACACTGTGGTACACCTTTGAAGTGAGCCACAATCATAGCATATTTCAAAAATATGTAAAAGTTAATGTTAGAATTCCATGCAAGTAAGCATTTTTAAAATTATATTATTGAGATAATATTTTTAAGAAAATTTATCATCATATATAACAACAGTATTTGTATTTTAATATATTTTATTTATCATATTATATATCACATTAATTTTTCTTTCATATTATATACACTCCCAAAGCTTGTTAAATGCATCTTTCAGTGCCTTAATTATTGATTATTAAATCAAATATTGTTATTTATAAAATAATTTTTCTAAATATTATGACAAATGATAATCTGATAAAAGAACTAAAACTAAAATAAAAAAATCCTGTTAACAACTAATGTTAAGGATATAAAAAACTAATTATTGCACCAAAATTTTTTAAAATAATCAACTATTTTCTTTCATTCTTAACATTAAGACCCACGTTAATACAAAGTTAGAACGAGACGAATTTGGTAAATTTACATTTTGTTTACTGTTATTAGGACATTGGGTTGGGCAGCGTGTGGCTGTTCCTTTGTGATTCCGCATGCTGCAAATGAGTCCACGCAGCACCAATCACCTTAAACATTGTCCTCTCACTTTGAAAACGATCCTTCTCCAACCAACTCTGCACATCTCACAGTAAGCCTTCTAAATCCTTTGATCTCACTCAAGCTTCTCCCTTTTCCACCTAAACAATTCTTTCTCTGGAACGAAACCCATGATCCATAACCTGGGAAGAAGAAGATGAAAAAGAAGAAGCATTAACATTGTAGACGAGCAAAAAGAAACATGGGTTCCAACCCTATGTCTGCATTGACTTCTACAAAGCCTTCACCAATCCCAACCCAAGACCAAGACGAACAAGATCCACCTTCTTCAACAGCTCTTCTCTCTTTCGACACCGATTCTTCTTCTTCTTCATCATCATCATCTTCTTCTTCATCTTCATCTTCTCACAGAGCCCTCTTCATCATTCTAATTCTCACCACATGCATTGCTGTATCAACATCCTTTGCTTTCGCCTTTCTCTTCTTCTCTTCCTCCTCCTCCTCCTCATCATTACCATCGTCAACACCTAAAACAAATACTACTATTACTACTACTACTACTCAAACTGTGGCTCGTCCTCTCACCAAACTCAAACGCCACGTGGTGCTTCTAGTTTCTTCAGACGGGTTTCGGTTCGGGTACCAATTCAAAACCTCCACACCCAACATTCATCGTTTGATTGCAAACGGAACCGAAGCTGAAACCGGTTTGATTCCGGTTTTCCCATCTCTTACTTTCCCCAATCATTATTCCATCGTTACTGGACTCTACCCTGCATACCATGGCATAATCAATAACCATTTTATGGATCCGCACTCTGGAGAAGCCTTTTACATGGGAAGCCGTGACCCAAAATGGTGGCTTGGGGAACCCCTTTGGGAAACTGTAATCAACAATGGTTTGAAGGCTTCTACCTATTTCTGGCCAGGTTCCGAGGTAAATAAAGGTCCTTGGACTTGTCCTGTCAATTATTGTTTGCATTATAATGCTTCTGTTTCGTTTGAGGAAAGGGTTGATTCTGTTTTGAAGTATTTTGATTTGCCTGGTGATGAAATTCCTGATTTTATGACGCTTTATTTTGAGGACCCTGATCATCAGGGTCATAAGGTTGGTGCTGATGATCCTCAGATCACTGAGGCTGTTTCTAGAATTGATAGCATGATAGGGAGGTTGATTAGGGGTTTGGAACAAAGAGGGGTTTTTGATGATGTTAGTATTATCATGGTTGGTGATCATGGAATGGTTGGTACTTGTGATAAGAAGTTGATTTTCCTTGATGATTTGGATCCTTGGATTGATATTCCCAATGATTGGGTCATGACATATACTCCCGTGCTTGCAATTCGTCCACCTTCTGGTTATGCTGCATCAGATATTGTTGCTAAGATGAATGAAGGGTTGAGTTCGGGGAAAGTTCAAAACGGGAAATATTTAAGGGTGTATTTGAAGGAGGATCTGCCTGCTCGCCTTCATTATGCCGCCAGCGATCGGATTCCGCCAATAATTGGTTTGATTGAAGAAGGTTTCAAGGTTGAGCAGAAGAAAACTAAGCACCAAGAGTGTGGTGGTTCGCATGGTTATGACAATGCAATTTTCTCCATGAGGACCATTTTCATTGGACATGGTCCTCGATTTGCTAGAGGGAGGAAGATACCTTCATTTGAGAATGTTCAGATTTATAATTTGGTTACTTCTATTCTAAACATAAAGGGAGCGCCTAACAATGGCTCTGTCTCGTTTGCAGAGTCTGTTCTTCTATCTGCTGCATAAAACTATGTGAGTTTTTGTTGGTCGACAGTATTGCAGCTATGGTACACTATATTTGACCCTAAGCTGCATGATTATGTGCTCTATAGGAGAGATGCTCAGATCAGAAATATGAACATGCGGTATCATATGCCGTTGGATGCTATCCCTGAATTAGTCTATCTGTAATAAAGGTACTCCCAACTATTTGGTTCTGATTTTTTTTTGTTATGAGCTGCACAAGTAGAGGGAAAGCTTAGCTTTAAAAGTGTGCTTTTTGGATCTGTAAGTAATATAGGATCACAGGATTTTAATGTTCTTGAGATAGAGTGAGATTCCCCATTTGGATCTCTACATACAGATTTCCTACAAACAACTGTCCATGGATTTGAACCCAAAATTTTTTCCATCCTTCGATTATTTTCTAATTTCTCATTTCTTATATTTGCTGATTGATCTTCTTTTCTCATAACTTTGTTTGCATATCACTGCCATTGTCTGTTTAAAAATTTAATTACTCTTGTCTGCATAAATTTCATGTTTTAAAATTTCTATAATAGGCAGAGCCTTGATAGCTAATAAAGAATGTGTAAATCTTCATTTCAGTTATTGCTACATGTAATGGCAGCGATAAACCACTTGATGGATTAAATGAATTAAGACGTAAATGATGCTTTTATTTATCAAACTGAACGAACCTTACTCAGTACAAGTGATTTTAACAAGGAATGAAAAGCATGTACAGAAAAGAAAAAAAAAAAATTCCAGTGAGAGGATGGAGATAGAGAGGAGTCCAGATTCATCAACATTCTTCACCCAACTCTCTCACCTTCTTTGCCTTTTATCCCCCCTGTAGGCACTCTACCATGCGGCACATGCCATTTTATTAAGCATATATGGTCAAGCAAAATGTCAGAGGTGCATGTCTTTGTTCATATTGTAATTGGTTGTTTTGGTAGTATGTGTGATCAGATAAAAAAATGGGTATGTTTGACAATGATAATAGCACCCCTTATTCTTTAGCAATGCTAATGAGTATAAAGCTCGTTGTTGTCTCCCAAGTACCACTCAGGTATTTCTTGTGACCAATGGTAACTTGTAATAAGGCTACTGAGCTGTGAAATTGTGAGACTCAGAACCAACTCGGATGTAAATGGAGTGTCTCTTTTCCATTTATAAGTTATTCCCTTGTCAACTTTGGCACGTGTAGTTTTTCTAATATAGCAAGCGTATCACTGAACAATAGAACATGCTTCATAGTTCAGTTAAATATTTCATAACTATGAATGAAAGTGAATATGTGAATTAAATTTCCTCTGGATTTAGGCCTGATTGCTGGATAGAGATTAAACGTAAAGAGGTTGAGACGATTTGAAATTGGTTTTGTTGATGATTGCTACAGAATATATAAAGAATTGTTATCCAAGTTATAACTGTACAATTGGACTCTATGGTTTGTTTGGATGATAGAAAAAATAGAAAGGAAAGAAATTAAAAATAGAAAGAAAATTTGAACTGTTTAAATAAGTAAAAATATGAAAAAAAAATTGTCATGTCTGATTTGTATGGATAAAAAATTATATTAGTAAATATAAATTTTAAAAAATATTTTTTATTATATTTTTATTAATTTATGTTTTAAAATATATAAATATTGTAACAATTTAACATGAATATAAAAAAAATAAAAACAAAATTTTTCTCCTCATTTTCCTACTAAATGCATAGGAACAGGATAAAGCTATCAGATACGATCATGTCCTAAAGTTACGCAAAGTGGAAAACATCACCTTAATATTTGAAATTAACATTTCTGATCAATTTAGTCACTAATATTATTCAAAAGCAAATTTAATTCTCAACTTTAATAGCTATTAATCAATTTGACCTTTAAAATTAGTACACTGGTGAATGCAGTCTTAAAATTGTCAAATCAATCAAATTATCCGAGTTTGACAACCATCAGCAATTTGTTTAAATATACCAAAGATATTTTTCAATTGACAGATAAAGATTAACTCTTTAAGATATAAAGATTATCAAAATAAATTTTATATTTTCTACTACAGTTTTTTTTTATATATAAACAACCAGTATTTAAATTTCTATCAGCATGTTTAAAAAACACAAACTATCTACTAAACATATTGAATCCTATTAACACCGTCAATCAATTTGATAATCATTATGTATTGAAGTTAATAATGACCAAATTTATTAGTAGATGTTAAAATAAAAGGCTAAATTACTTTTTTGTAATGTTACGTTAAAGATATATAAACTAGACTGATACTTATCATAATTAAAGATTCTCTTTTTTTCATTTTGTAATGAAACAAATTGATTAGTAATATTAATTTTGGAGCGAATTGATTGTTTGCTGTTATTTAAATGAAGATATTACTCGTAGTAGTAGGTAGTGGTCTTCTCTCAACATGATGCGAATCTCGTGTTTCTGCATCATCAATTACTCCGATCAAAATCAAATAGCAGCTTCTCTCTTTTAACTTGTGTCTGTGTCTGTCCAGTTAAATTGTTGTCCCTTCCAATTTATTTTGATTCCACAATATGTAGTCTGTACCACAAAATTGAGAGGTCAGAAATTCATACATGTGGATACTTGCGAACCTACCAGAAATGGCAGCTTGTCATATCACATCATTTGACTCAGTTAATTTATTTATTCTAACAATATATTTCTATAATCTTTTTCACAATTTATCTTTATTATTTTACCTTATTTTATCTCAGACTCTCTTGTCTCTTTTCATATCATAGAGAATATATATATTTATAAAAGTAAGATATATCTAATCATAATATCATTTTTATATAAAAACGGTAAATTTGGAAATAATTTTTTTAAAAATTTATATGATTATTTTGAAAAATTATGTAACTTTTATATTTTAATTTTAATTTTATATTTAAAATTTAATGGATGAAATTTATATTTTTCATTCTCATATAAAAAATATTCTCATTTGATATTATATATATATATATATATATATATATATATATTCTCTTTGTATAATGTTTGGTTGAGATAGTTTATGTTATATCTCTTTACATTCTATTAAAAATATCAAATCATTTAAATGACAAATTTTCTCAATGAGGCAGAACCAAATGTAAGAAAACTTATGTGAAAATGTTAGGACTATCTTACTTTTTCTGTGATTAGTCTTTTTATTAGATATGACATTTTAAAAAAAAAAACTGTATATAAAAAAATGCAGAAAAATTATTTTACCAATCTAAAGTGATTTTAACCAGTTTAACGTGTCAACTCATATTTTATTCTAGTCTGTTGCGTGTGAGCTGTACCTTACCTTGACAATAGTTACAACACACAAACATATTAAAAATATATATTGAAAATTTGTTGGTTAACGTTAAAAAATAAACGTATGTCTATTAACTACATAAAATACTTTGAAAAAAATTAGGCCAGTGTAGGACATAATAGAACCTCATATATTGTGCATTTGCATGAAGCAGACATATATTACCTTCAAGTTTAACCTTCTCCTTCCACCTGTGGGGCGTAATCTTTCCTTCATTTTTACTTTGCGAACCACCATGCACTCTCCTTTTTTATTTTTTATTTTTACATTAGTTTTAGCAAATATTATACAGATTTTTTTATATTCTCTAAAAATTATAATTGTGAAAAATATTATCATAATTATAGTTCAAAAATTCTTTGTAAAGAAGTCCATGAAAATATTATATTAAAAATATAATTAAAAAAATTTCTGAAAGTATTAATTTCTTAATTTTTAAAAATATTAATATTAAATGCACAAAACTAACACTTATTAATTAAGATTGTAAGAAAATTAAAAAATTTATCTGCCAAATATCTTTGCGCTTTAAATTAAACGGCGCCTTAAATTTTTATCCTTCCCCTTTGTTGGGAACATCTCTGAACTGTTCTTTACCTTTCTCAATTTTATTGCAGCGCTCTTTATAAAGTTTATTTATTTTACTTTCTCACGATACGATAGAGCCCATGTTTATTTTTACTTTTCGTGGAGTATATATGTTGACACATAGCTAATGTTTTAGCTTTCTATTTATTGCAGCAATTTTTTTTTTCTATGTATTAAAACATGGTAAAATCGTTTTATTTTTCCCATTCATCAGCAACTTTTATTATTTTAGGTGTTAAAAAAATTATTATCACGTGAAAAAATTATTTTAAATTGATAAAATAATTTTTTTAAAAGATTCAATTATTTCATATGAAAACTTTGTTAACAGTTCATCTGTCATTACAAGTTCATCTTAAGCTAAGTCAGCCTAAATGATAATAACTTCTATTAAACTTCATTTCATGTAGGATTTTTATAAATTTAGAATAAATTGGTCAGAGTCAATGTATAATTTAATTTTTTTAAATGTCAACTTATTTAAATTTGATTGTATTTATACAAATTGATTTCAAAAACTTTAATTTAATTATATATAAGAGATGGATAAATAAATAAAAATAGATAAATAAATAATTTTTAAGGATTCAAACTAGATACTGTCACTTTCAAATGCCTTACTGCATATTAACTCCGTGTATAAATATTGCTCTCTTTTCAAATATCTTTACAGAAGATTAGGGAATAACTTCCTTTATTTTTTATCAAAATGAAGAATCCCCAAACAAGTCATTGGATAATGCATATTCTTTCTCTCGTTCTCCCCTTCAATAAACATTATTCAAACTAAATTTAGATAAAATTTAAAGAATACAAATTAAAAGAAAAATATTTAACATTATATTAAAGCTAAGTAATTAATTTAAGTAAATATAAAATACAAATTAAAATCTAAATATGTTACAGAATTATTAAATTAAAATTAATCAAATATATATATGTCATTTTTTATTTAGAACAAATTTGTAGTACTGTTTCATTTATGATCAAATACATGTTAGAATAAATAAATAAAATATTATAGATTTTAATATTATTTATCCAAAAATAAAAAGTATTAGTTCAATTATTTCTTGATTATTGAACTTATCCAAAAAATGGTTGTTGTAATTGAAAATTAAAATAAAAAATAATAATAATAGGAAATCTAAAATAAACATGCAAACACTCACGTATAAGGATTTAATTATACAAAATTTTAGGATTCTTATTTCACCTATAATTTTATCCATTTTTTTTATAAATTTTATTTTAATTAATTATTAATTACTTATTTTAATTTTATCACCATCTAATTATTATGAAATAATAATTTTTAAACTTATTTTTAATAATCATCTAAGATAATGAATCAAGAAAAAAAATAAGTTTATTAATTTAATTAACTGATTAAAAATTAACAATTAAAATTGATCATCTAATCCTACGATCAATTTATTCCAATTAGATAAGAGGATGATACAATTACTTAATTAGCCAAAACTACCAAGAGTAATACATCTTAACAGAAATTAAAATAAAAAATATGTATTAATAAAAAGACTCAAAGTAGTTATATTAAAAAATTCTCTATAGTCCTACGATCAAATATTTAGTTACACATATTAAAAATATAGAAGAATAAATTAATTCCATACAAATATTTATAATCCTAATTTTAAAAAATTAAAAATCTATATAACTGATGCCTCTGACTCCAGCAGTGAAATGAATTATTTTCCTAGACTAACATGACATCGTCTTACAAAATAACAAGAAATAAATTTAAATTATTTAATTAAAGAACTATAATTTTTAAAAATAAATTATATTAAATAATTTAGTATAAACTAAATCTAATATTTATTTAATAAAATTCATAAAAAATTTATTTTTTACAATATAAAAAACGATAAAATTCAATTTCAGAATTTTAAAACTATTCTCAAACCATTCATCAGTGGATCATCTTATTCGCTTTATACAAATTTTCTTTAACTATAGAAAGTGTACTAGAAAGATAGCTAGTTTAGAAAGAATGATTTGAAGATATTTTCCTTTCCTACTATAAAAGCATTTCTTGCCCTTTTTTTTTATATATGTTCAGATAATATATATATATATTAAAAATATAATTAATATGGTTAATTTTTAAAAATTATTATTTATTTTCTTAATTTTATATTTTTATAAAATTTATTATTCTTTTTTATGTATTGTAATTTTGATTACTTAAATTAAGTATAATAATTCATTATAGTTGATAATAATTAAACAGATATATATATATATATAATTTAAATGATAACTTTTATTTTTATGTGGATAAATAAAAAGAAATAAAAATTATTTTATAGTCAATGATAGATTTGCCTCTATTCTTGGTCCATGCTGTAACCATGGGGACAGAGAATCTGCTCCCCGTTGGATTATAGTTAAATAACACTTAAAATTTATTGGATCAAAATAATTTTATTTAAATTTTCAAAATTATATTTGTTGATTTCCAACCAAAAATCAATCGAAACCGGAGTAACGAAGAAGCATGATTGTAACAAGAAATATAATAAAATCACTCTTGTCCTCTTCTACTTGTCTTAGTACTGCATTCGGAACTGTCCCTCTCTGGGATCATGAGATTACAATTTTTTTCTCATTGATTGGTATATTGGTTGATTAAGCAATGCATATTATTCTTCTAATTCTAAATTCGAATAATTTTGTTTTCTTTTCTCTAAAACTATCTTAATCTCATAATCTAATCTCTCAGCTTTGTACTTTTTTCTTGGTTCAAACATTTTGTGCGACTGAAAGTAGATAGTTGAGATTATTATTGTTTGAAGATTAAATATGTTTTTAACTTTTAAAATTTTTAATTTATTTTCTGATCACTATTAAAATACTTGCTTTTGGTTCCTATTTGTTAAATAGATTATTTTTAATCTTCATAGTTTGTATATTAAATATTAACACATGTTATATATTAAATATTAATTATTTTAAAATTTTAAAAAATCAATTGAAAAAATAGAGATCAAAATTAACTATTTTAAAAATAAATAACTAAAAGTAAAATTTTAAAAGATTTAAAAAACATATTTAATTACACTTATTCTAATACATTCTAAACTATGACAGATTGTAATTGGCACAATTATTTTTAAAAAAAAGTGATGGACGTCCAACATTAAATGTATTCAGATATATGCACTGTGTAGGTGTATAAATATCAAAATTCCGGTAAAAATAAGAATAAAATGCATTGATGGTGATTCCCAGCATTATGCAAATTTCTAAAGACAGTGATTTTCTGATACTAACAGTGCGTACTAATTGAAACTCTTATTGCCTGTCACACATGTAAACTAGTGCATGGTTAAGGAAAGTGGAGCTTTAACCTATTGAAAAGCAATTATATAAAAAGTGCTTTCAGCTTATAATTCAGTCCATTCCAGCTACCCCACCATTCAATTTGCATACAGAGCATCTAGTCCTGTTCGATAAGCCAGCAAAGTTCTTTACAAAGTGAATTGCTTCGACAAGTAGGATAAAGGAAAATGCTAATGTGATGATAACAACCTTAGAGTTTCATCAAAGTTCATTAAATTAAAATGGAGTTTCTTTACTCTTTATTCTATCCTTCTTTTGGAGTTTTGGGGTGGGGGCTATTCAATGAAACTGAGAACTAAATGTACGTGGCAGATAAACTCTACTTTTTCCACTTTGCTTTTCGCCTAAATTGTGTTATCGATCATAGCAGATCCATAAAAGAAACAATTTGTAATAGCTTGTGCACTATGAATGGTTATTAAGAAAAAAAGATGGATTGGATGTGAATGAACTATGGGAACTTCTACGAAATTAGTCATGCTATATGATGGCCGGTTTTAACGTTCTTTCCATTAAGCTTAAGATGGCTTGAAAAGTTTGTAATGTTGGAGGGTGATCTACCAAATTATCATACTCCACAAGCCCCAAATTGGAAGCAAAAAGACGTGGGCCAAAAAGTACAAGTGCCACTAACTTGGATGCCCATATAGAGGACAAAACACCATGCATGCTTTTCACAGGAGATGACACAGATATCAAATACTTCCTAAAGTACCATTTAAAAAAATAATTTTAAAGAATAATTTAATTCTTTTACATCTTAATTTTTATTTCTTTTAACCCTCTTTCCTTTTTCATTATATCATGCCTAATATCTTTTAATTTTTTTATTCTTTTTATCTTACAAATTGTGATACATATCTAGAGCAGTAAAATCTTTTTTTTAAATAAAAAACAAAATTTCAATGCAATATGATTGATTTTATTAGTATTGTTCTCTAATTAAAATTGAAACTTTATCTTGGTAATTGATATCAATTTTTAATATTAACCTTTAATATTTAAAACTGCTCAATTATTAAGATAAAATTTTAATTTTGATTGGTAAGATAGTTTTTTTTTTACGCATTGCATATGAGCACTACTATATATATATATATATATATATATATATATATATATATATATATATATATATATATATATATATATATATATATATATATATTTAGGCGTTATCACCATATATTAATAGGTTGGTGTGCAGACTGTTCCCGTTTATACTTTATGTTACTTTAGTGGAAAATTATCATTGTGCGTATTAATGCTATATAATAGTATTAGGATGAAAGAAAAAGAAGAAAAATATAATAAAATAAAAATATATTATAATAAAAAAATTATTAAAATAGAAGATAATGAAAATTCATGTTAATGTTTTTAATAAATCATTTCTGAACCAAATTACAAAAGTATTGGTATCAGCAAGTTCTTTTGTTTAATTTGTTTGATGTGGGCAAAAGTTTATAGGTACTATAATAAAAGAATAAGTAATAGTAATCATATAGCTATCTATTATTTTTATTCTAATATATTTTATTTTCTTTTTTATCACATCTTATATTATATCTTGTCTCTTTTTTTATTCCATCTGGTATATGTCGCACGATTCTCCTAGGTAAGGGTATGGCGAGAGAACAAGTGTATTTGCTGAAGTGTGATTGTACAGTCTTTAATTTCCTTAACTCTCTTTGAAGTAGCTGTGGAAAGAAAGTTTTGTTAGATATTCCCCCCTGCCCAAAGAATTGTTAGGGGCGTGCTTGGACGTTCCTTTACACGATTGATTCTGCTTCTTTTACCAACTTCAAATGCCCCGCAGAAAGCTAAAAACCAGGAAAAAAAAAGTGTGATTGAAGGATTAATAAACGAAAAGAAGTAGTAGCTATCTACTGGGTTAAAATACATACATATATATATATATATACACGAGCATATATATCAGCACATGCATAGCTCACATGTGGATTGGAAGAATGGATCACATGTTAAAAAATAAGCAAGATGTGTGAAGCATATGTATTCCAACATGAGGCCAAATTGAGGTAGGCTTTTAATAAATAAATAAAAGTTCATTTATACAAACTCTTATCAGCAAAACGAAGCCCATCATTCCATGAGCTTCCACATTCATTCATTACTTGGAGGTGCAATCTAAGTAAACACGTAAAGGATTACTAAACTGTTTCGTTGCAAAAGAAGTAATAAGGGAACGTAATTATTATAATTATTTTTATTATTATTATTATTATACATCATCCATGGGTCGCCATCGTATCCACCCAAATTACATTGTTTTTCGAAAATTCTTTGACCCTTATATATGTTGATTTTTTTATTACTAAATAAAAGAAGAAAATATTACAGGAGTATGAAAAAAATGTAAAAATTAGGGTAATGAAGAGTGAGAGGAACAAAGGAATGTGGTGAAGTGGCAATTGGGCGAAATGGAATGAAGTAACAACCTCGCAGTTTGCTCCTGTTTAACGGCAGCACCGTCCTTCTCGACCAACACGGCAGCCACAATCTCTTCATAGTCGCCGGCGGCGGCGGCAACAAAGGCGATCAGCGCCGCTTGGACAGGTCCTAAACTGGGGTTATAGGCGGCGGATTCGATGTAAGAACCTTTGAAGACGTTACCATGAGAATCGAGAAGCGAAACCCCAGAGGGGGACCCACTGTAGGGTGCATGGGATTTATTGGCGGCCTCGAGCGCCGCAATCTTCAACTTGTCATTGGCCACGTGGCCATTGCAAGAAGCATCGGATCGCAGATCAAGATTAGGAAGAAGCGTTAAACCGTTATGGTGGGGTTCCAATAAGAGAGGTGTGTTATGGGGGAGAAGGTCGTGGGGTCCGAATCTGTGGGGAAGAAACTCTGACAGTGGCGTGAATTGCGGACTCGGGTCTGAGGTTACCAGAATTTGGATGTCCGCCGCCGACCGGAGTTCTTGGAAGAACTGGCGGCAGTGGCCGCAGGGAGCGGCGGAGACGGCGAGGGACAGGAGGTGGGGTTCCGCATTGATGGAGAGATTTGTGAGGAGGAACTGTTCGGCGTGAACCGCGTGGTGCAGTGGAAGGCCTGGGAACTCGAGATTGACGCCGACGAAGATTCGACCGGAGGGACCGAGGCCGACGGCGGCGACCGGGAATTTGGAGATTGGTGGACGGGCGAGGGACTGAGCGGCGGGGACGAGGGTGGAGAGGAGTTCGGGGAGGGAGGATTGGGCGTCGGAGGGTTGGATTACGAATGCGGGTTTGGGTTGATCCATCTTTGCGATTGGGAGTGAAATGGGTTATTGGAATTGGTTTATTATTTATAGTGAACAGAAGAGGGTGGATCTCATCATATCTGATCTCAACCATCAATAATTTATGATAATCATTATACGATAGGGATCCTTTAGCTACCGACAAGCAGGTAACACTTACAAGCTATTCCCAACAAGCCTAACAGTTCCTATTTTGTTATTATCCAATCATTATCATATTTCTTACCCCTTCTTTTTTTTTTTTTTTTTCAAAACAAAAAGGGAGGTAGAAATTTTAAAGAATATAATAATGTTATTAATTTTTAAAAAATTATTATTTTTATTCTCTTTATTTATTATACTTATAATAAATAGATACATATAAAAGTATAAGAAAAAAATAGTTAATATTTTTTAAAAATTTAAATGGACAAATAATAAGAATAATTTTTATTTTATTTTTATATGGATAAAAATGGAAAATTTATTTTTTTATTGAATATTCAAATTATTTTTTAAAAAATGAAAAAAAATTATGAAATAGAACTTAAAAAATATTTTGTGATATATATTATTTTTTATTAAAACATTATTTCAATATAAAATAATTATCTATAAAATATATTAATTAGATATAATATCTGTAATTTTTTATAAAATATATTTTTAATATTCTGACAAATTTTTTAAAATATTTCGTTTAGCACAATATAATTATTTACAAATCTGTTAATTAGATATGATACTCTAATTTTTATCATAAAATAATTTTTTAATTACAACTTATTCTAAATCAACTGAATTAATGAATAAATTTATTATAAATTATTCTATTATTTAATATTTCTTTTAAATAATTAAATTTTATTATTTAATTAAATTAATAAATTTTATTATATATTTTTTATTTTTAAAAAATTTAATATATTATTATATAATTTTATTTTAATAGATAATATTTTTTAAATATATTAATTTAAATTTATTTAATAAACATAAAATTTATTTAAAAATTATAAAATATTATAAATACAATCTACATAATAAAACCTATTAATTTATAATATATATATATATATATATATATATTTAAATAAACACAATATAACTTCAATTTAAAGTTTTTGTTAGTCAATATTAAATACATGTTGTTTGCATTTAAATTATTCATATTTTAAATATTTTTTAATTTATATTTTATAATATTATTATGCTTATATATATATATATCTAAATATATATTATTAAAATAATATTTTTAATAGCAATTTTAAATAATAAATAATGATTTTAATTTTTAATAAATTTTTATGATGATATAAATGGTATAGTTATTAAAATTTAATATATTTTATATTAATTTAATATATTATATATAGATTTATGCAACTATTTTAAAATTTTTGTTGAAAAAGTTAATTTTTTTTAATGTATATATATTTATTATCTGTAAGTTTTATTGCTGATAATTAATTATATATTTTCTTTTTATTTTATAAATTTAAGTTTTTTATGTAATAGGAAAATATTTTAAGAATTATTTTTATTTTTTTAAGATATATATTTTTAATATTAGGGATTTTATTTTATTTTTAAACATTTTGTAAATATTAATATTTATATTTTTTAATTTAAATATTATATCTTGATATATTTTATTTAAGCGGAGATATTTTTATTTACAAGTTAAACTAGATTTTAAAATTATTATAATTTTAAGTAATTTAAATTTTAAATATTAACCTATCATATTAATTAAAAATATATATATTTAAATTTTATTAAATTATTTTTTTGTATTTTTGTTTTTATTTTTAATTTTAATTTTATTATTATTTAATATAATTAAATATTTTTTATTAAAATATTAAATCTATTTGTATTTATAAACTAATATTATTAAAATGCTCTCCTTGACATGTTAATGGTAGTAACATAGTAGAGACAACAGAGGGGTTAACAAAATCAAAGGAACGTTGCTTTAAATATTTATTTAATTTTAAATATTTATTTAATTTTAAATAATTTATTTTGTATATATAGCAAAAATACTAAAAAAGTTAATTGTCGTGTTCATAATTGTAGCTAATAAAATTATAGTTATTTTTATCATTATGTATTATAAAAAAGATAGTTTATTAATTTTATTTTTATGATTTACTTTTTAATATAAATAATATTTTTAAATAAATAAATTTTTATATATATATTTTTTATAAATAAATTTAAATAATGTTTTTATAAAAAATGTATTTACTTATTTTTAAAATTTTTATCAATAAAAATCAAATATTTTACTATAAATAATTTAAATAAAAATATTTAATAATTAAATTAAATACAGTAACATCAAACAGTGATATAAAAAATAATATTCTATAATAAATTATAAATTATTAAAATATTTCTATTATAAAAATAAAATAATAACTTTTAATTAATAGCTAAAATATTAAACGTTGAAAAAAATCATGTTCAAAAAATTATTATTAGTTAGTTTCAAATACACTATCAAATATATTTTATCGTCTATGTTTGAGTTTGTTTTTTTAATAACCTTTTTTTTATACTTTTTCATATTATTTATTGCTTCTCTTATTTTTTTTCGTTTTACATTATTCTCACATAGTTGAGATAAAAATTATCTCTAAAACAATAAAAAATCTTATTTATCCCTATATACATGTATGTGTTCTGTTATATAAGTAGCTTTTATTTTGAGGTTGTATAAAATTTTAACGTTTATTTTTTTAAAAAATAAAATCTTACATTAATTATAATATTCATCAATATAAAAAATATAAAGTAGAAAGTAAATATTTTTATATTTATTATAATCATAACCAAAATAAAAATTATTTTTTACATTAGTTGAATAATCGATTTAAAATATTCAAATTTTAATATCCTTTAAACAACTAATACAAAATAATAATAATTAATATAATATTTATTCAACAAATTAAAGTTAAGGTATTAATTTTTTACAAAAATTATTTAAATATCATGATTACAGATTCTTCATGAATATTGTTTAGAAACTTATAGTTAGTGTTAGAAAAAATGTTCTATCCAAACTAAAAAAATCTGAATCTATCTGCTTAAACATTTGTGTGAACTTTTTTTCAGTTTAAAAAATTATAATTTGTAATTAATCATCAAACCAAATGTTATAGAGAAGCTCCACTTCAATTATCTTCTATATCATTAAAAAGGATAATTTTTAACTTGTAATGGGTAATGATTTATTATGTATGTTAGTGATATAACTATGAATGATGTAAAAGGATAATTTTTAACTTGTAATGGGTAATGATTTATTATGTAGGTTAGTGATACAACTATGAATGATGTAAGTATATTTTTAAATCTATATCATTTAAATTAAGTATTAAACTTACTTTTATTCAAATTAATTAGTATAGTTATTGCCTATGCATACAAAAAAAAAGTAATTGCATATATGGATTCATAGACCTTTTCCATATCCAAAGAAACAATACAAACACACAATTATAGTAGGATATAAGAAGAAAAATAATATTACTTGACATCATATTTTTATTTGCAATTTAAATTCTTTAAATGAATTTGATTTAAATATTTTAGTTTGATTAATTTTTAACCTATTTATATAACAAAACCTCAAGATAAACCTACTTATATATCAAACACTATTCATAATGTTGTTGTCCTTCTATATTCTACCTAGAATAAATGGAAGAAAGAAATTAAAAAGTATATTTATAAGTTTTATATCATTTAGCCTACGGTATGTATTTATATAACAATGATATCTTCTCATTATTTTTAAATAAATTTATTTTTACTTTTTATTAATTATTTTATTTATCATAGAGTAATGAATACATGCAATTTATTGAAAAGTAAATATTTTATATTATTAAAAAAATTCACATAAATTATTCTACATACAAATACTTTAATATAAAAATCTATTCATTTAATATTTTTTATTATATTATGTAATAATTATATTAATATTTTTTTTTCAATGCTAAAAACAAATTAAACACATAAAGTACAGATATTATATTATAAAATATATGTTTAACATCAATATTGTCTTAGCACCATTGTTAATTAATGGACACAGATAATTTAAGTATTTATATCTTATTATATATATATATATATTAATTTTTAAAATAATATTAATTTATAAATTTAACTATGCAAAGATTTAATAATTTAAATAAAAGATTTATGTTATATGTAAATATTGAACTAAATTTACTATAAAAGTAGTTAATATATAATCCTATAATGTGTAGAAATAAAAAGATAATTAATAGTATATATATATATATATATTATAAATAGATTTTATTTTGAAGTTGTAAAAAATTTAATGTTTATTTTAAAAAGAAATTATATTGATTATAAAAAGTATAGGATAAAAAATAAGTATTTTTACATTTATTATAAATACACAATGTAAAAATTATTTTTTAAGTTAGTTGAATAATCAATTTAAAATGTTCAAATTTCAATATCGTTTAATTAAAAGAAAGTAAAAAATAATTAATAATTTATTTTTTTTCTCGTTTTGTATTCATTATATTTTTTTTAATAAAATCTACTATGACTTTTTTTATGTCAAAAATGAAAAATATTTTGTCGAAATGTGTTGCTGAAGAATGTGGCGATTCAATGATTCTAAACATGCATTTAACTTGGCATGCATTCATTTAATGTGATAAGTGATAAGTGAAGAAGTCTTAGAGGAAGTGCTCATAAAAACGATTGGTGCAATGATTATCGATCGTGCGGTAAACTTATTTTGACGTTAGTAATATATTAATAATGTTTTTATCATATGCATTGGATACATAAGTTAAAAAGTTATAAACTAAAATAGAAATTTAAAATTAATTCATGTTTTTATATAATAAATTTTTAATAATTTTTTAAAATTTAACCCTTAACTTATGCACCAGATGAATAAGATAGAAAATTTGATTCAACTTTATCTATATCTATATCTATATATATATAATACATGGACAAAATATTTAGAATATATTTGTTTCACATGCATTTGATATCCATGATTATTTTATATCTTTAAATAAAATCCATTCAAATAATAAGAGAATCAAATTTATTAAGAGAAACTTTCAGTTAAGATTATCTTATTTATAGAGCCTTGTTCTTGATCCGAAAAATACGGATCAATAATTTCTTATTCTGAAGGCCGAGACATAAAGTATTTCAAACTCTTTTTTTTTTATATTAAGAATATTTCAAACTCTTCTTCTTTTTTTTTTATATTAAGAATATTTCAAACTTTTCTTAATAAGGCAAAAGAAAGAAAATAGTATAAAAAATAGTTTTATATCTATTATAATATGAAGTAGATATTAAAAACTCATATCAAATTATATTCAATTTTGTCAAAAATTATATCAGAAGGATTTGATAAGTTTAGAAGAAAATTTATTGTAAAAATAAGAAAGAAAAATTAAACTCTTATACAAGTACTTAGATTCAAGATCAAATGTTAGTATATTATTTTTGATATATATGTTAGTATAATATTTAATTACATAAGAACATAAATGCATTTAAATGTTTTTGCAACATTAAAATTTAAAATTTTATTTGGGATGTATCATACATGCATATAAAATTTAACTCCTTTAACATAAAAAATAAAATTTACTGAAAACGGCAATATATAATTCCTGGTAGAAAATATTTTAACAATATTTCCATAATTATATATATATATATATATATATATATATATTCTCTAGAACAAATATTAATTCAAATTTAATATATAAAAGGTGATTAATATAATACTAATTTTTATATTTGATTAAAATTATTTTAATATATTTTTTTAATTTATTGTAATTCTAACTATTATGTATATACAAAAATTATTATTTTTTCAATCGTATTATATATTTATTTAAATATATAAAATTTATTTCACATCATTATTAACATATATACTATGAGTATATGATGAAAATAAATTAATATAGAATAAATTTTAAAGGTTTAAATATAATCTATTTAAAAATTTAGATATTTAAGCTTAAATTTATTATATGCCACAATTTTGTTCTATTATCAAAAATATAGTTTGATTTGTTTAACACCTATCAAACCTATGAATTTATTTTAAAATTTATAGTATAAAAAATATTAATAAATATATATATATATATATATATTTAAAGAATTTAAAATATTTAAAATTTAATTTATTAAAATAAATAATATATAATATAATATATTATATATTATATCTTGCATATTATATTATATTAGGGTTAAATATATATTTTTTTCTAACATTTTAAAATTTTGATATTAATCTTTCATTTGTAAAATCTTTGATTTTGATTTTTAATTTTTTTAAATAGATTAATTGTAATATTTTATTATTAAATATATGTTATGTGTTAAAAATTGTATATATTACATGTTAAATATAAATTATTTGAAGAATTAAAAATAGCCGATTTTAAAATATGAGAAACTAAAATCAAAAATCTTAAAAATAAAAAATTAAAATTAAAATTTTAAAATCTTAAAAATATACTTAACCCTATATATTATATATATTAAAATAAGTTATAAAATTATAATAAAATTATAAATTTAGACAAATCTATAAATTGTAGATTAAATATGCTTCTTTACAAGTTTAAACTGATTTATTTGTTTATTTTTTAATAAATTTAAATTTATTTATTTATTAAATAGATCAACTAAATCAAATTTTAAATAAATCTAAATATTAACTTATATAAAATGATGTGACTCATTTTTATTTTAATATATTATTAAAATAATTTGATATTTAAAATGCCAATTGCACTTTTAATGATTTACTTAATTGAGTGAACTATAGTATAAATTTGTAAACTTTACGTCAACTGTGATCCAGATTAATTGTATTCTTCTTATCAGATAAAAGCATAAAATGTGAACGTGTTAGGTTAGTTGTGTACCCAATAAAAAAATGTGTTGGTGGCTGCTATGCGTTGAACTCGCGCAGGTAATTAGATAGTTGAGAGTAGTTGATATTCATTTCGTGTTGTAAGTAAAGGAATGCTTAGGGGAAGTATTCATGTATTTTCAGCTTTGAAATCAAATGATTATCGTAATAAAATTATTTTAATTGATGCGATTAATATTTCAGATATTTTTATTTTGTTAGTGTATAAAAAAGATAATTACCCTAATAAAGCTATTTTGACGCGATTAGTATTTTAGAACTAGTTCTCCTATTCCATAGTTTAACTTTATGTAGAATATATCTTAGTACATGCACTCGTAATTAATAACTATTTTTTCAATAAATAAAATTCATTCAAATAATATCTCACCAGAACATATATGAATTCAATAAAAAATAATTTTATTTTAAGAAAAAAATCAATTAAGATTACCTCCTTTGTGTCCAAAAATAATGGATTAAATGATACATATTTTATTTTAACGTAAAATACATCAAATATTGAGTATCATATTTTATTTAAGAGAATTTGAAGATACTACTTATTTTTAATGAATATAAAAATGTGATTTATTAATTACCAAAAAATAATATATGACTATTTTACTCAACTAAAAGTAGTTGATTGGCATAGAAAGTTAATTGTAATCAAAGATGAATTGTATTTGTTAGACATTCAAAACTTATAATTGTCAATCTGAAAAAGACTTTATATATCTACTAACTTAATTTATATATAAAAAACTTTATCTACAGATTAGTTTAGGGTTTAGGGTTTAGTGTATCACAACTATGATGATACACGGTTAAAGATAAAAGAAATCTTAATCTAAAAATAACTCAATTTGAATATATTGATAGTATAATTTTTTTAAGTTGATATTTGATTATGAATTATTCTATTATTAAAAATTATACTTTCCGTAATTTTTAAAATGGTTGATAATATATAAATTTGTATAGCAATAATATATCAAAATTGTAAAATATTTTTAATATTAAATTTTAAATTATTATAGTAAATAGTATAATTTGTTAAAAACTTATTTGTTAATATATATATATATATATAGAGATATATATTTAAACTTTGGATCAATAAATAATAATTGAATAAATACTAAAAATGAGTTTATGACATGCATTACTTACCAATATTTTTAATTTTTGTGCGACATTTTTAATAAGCAAATAAAAATTCATTTTGTTAACATGTGTTTAAGGTACAAAATTAAAAATTATGTATGGTAAATTTTTATTAAAGATCACAGAATTATTGATAATATTAAATGCATGGAAAGTACTAACAACATATTTTTTAGCATACTTTTTAATATATTTTTGTGATTAGTTAATTTTTTTTAAAAGTTACAGCATATTTTAGAAAATGATCAATTTACAAGGTAAATATTTTAACTTTAAAAAAATCCTTACCTATTACAAAAAATATATTATTAACATTTCTCTTAAATACATTGAACTACATAATTTTTAATAAAAATTTACCATATAAAATTTTATTATTATCCTTAAATATACATTAAAATAGTTGATAAAAAAATAACAATCTTAAGTAAGCAAACATGCACTTAAAAATCGAGAAAAATAAATAAATGGGCACCCAAAACATAAATGGAACAATCCATTTAACGTGTAAATGTAGACTAACTGACACTCAAAAATCGTCCGCGTTTACTATTAATTATTTGTATAAGTTTGATGGATTTGAGCCCACAGCCCAGTAGGAATTTTCCAGTATAATAATGAAATAGTTATATTCATAATCTCATATTCTTCGTTTCACATTGTAAAACCGACAAGTCATGTTAGAAACTTTGACTTAAATTTGGTTTTCACAGGAGCACGTGGGTGAAGTTAAATATAAAAAATCCATTGTCCAAAAAAAAAAAGTAATGGCATAAGAAAAGCTAACATAAGAAAATAGTAATATTGGCATAATAATACGAATTATTTAAAAAAAAATCCAAGAAATTTAATAAAACCGTAATTATAAGATTATTTATGACATAGAACCAACTAATTTTAAAAAATATTTATAGGAATTAAATAATAAAAGTAGACCATATTTTATTAATTTAAGTGATTAAGTTTTTATTAATTTTTTATGACATTAAATTTATAATTGTTTTTATTATTTTCAACATAAAAACTTATGATTTACTTGATTATTTGTTGTGTTTTGAAAATAAAAGGATGTGTAAGAAATACAAAATAAGAGGGGAAAGGAATGTAATTTACTTTTTTTTTTTATTCATATACATTTTTAAAAATACCGTTTACCCACGGTTAAGCACAGGATTTTCCTTTGTTATGGTCTTTATTTATAAAAAGTTAAAACTGTTATATAAATATTATAAATTTACTCTAAAAAAATGATGTATCATATTAACAAATAATTATGAGAATTATAGAAAATTGAAATGCATCATACTGTTAATAGACTCACACAATTTATAGTTTAATTTTCAATAATACCAAAGAAAATAACAATACATTTAACATTATTTTGTTAGTATATGATATATAGTTTTAAAACAGGAAAATATAATTAGAAAATCATGGAAATTTTCTTCTGGCATGGTGTGGTCGAACTGCTGGTTCTTGTCTGGAAATCAGAAGAGATACGCGATGGCGGATTAAGAGCAGAGCCAAGCAAGTTGACTGGGGTTCACGGTTCACAAGATTCAAACTCCTCATTGATTTTTCTTCTTCAGAAAATAATTGAATTTAATCTTAGAAAGTAATATAACTCGTTAGATTAGTCTTGTAATGATAATTTATGACTAAATTAATCTTTCAAACAATCTTCTTATCACGCCTTTAGTCTCATAAAAATAAACAGATAACATTTTTTTATCTTCGAACAATTTATTTAATAATAATATTTTAAAAAATAATAATATGATGATGTTTAATATTTTAAAGTAATTGATTAGTTTAGTGAGATAAATTTTTAAAGACTAATATCATGCATAACTATTGAATGGGGGATTTATTTATAATTTTTAACTTTGAATTTCTTTTATACAAAATTTCACGGCTCTCTAAAAGAAGTAAAAATTAACGTATGTCCCCCTTAATGTATAATTTATATGATCTCTCACATGCTGGATTTAATTTTACAATTGTACGAATTGAAAGAATAATGAAACAACAATACCCGTATTCATCACAATATTTATATATGTTTTTAATTGTCCTGTGAGTTTTCTATAGTGTGAACCAAATTTGGCTCTATCTGGACTTTTCCCATACATAACATCATCTTCCTATTCTTGATTGCTTTGGTTTGTCTTCTAGATTTCTATTATCATAATCTTCTTTCAACTCTTCCGCGGAATGGAGCCTTGGCTTTTTGATTAGTTGATTAGCCACATTCCTTCTGGTTATTGTCATCATGCATGTGAGAAAGATGTGCGCATAATGTTAGAATTATTTTACAATATATGGTCTCAGCCTAGACTTAATGTTCATTCAAAATTTTGAATTGAAGAGAAAATGAAAAACACTATTTTTTTTGAATTATTATCTTCAAGAAATTAACTTATATATATAAGATAAATTAAATACTATATATATAATTATTTATATTTTTTATCTCATCCAAATAAAATATTAAAATGAAATAAAATCTTTAATAAGATACGATAATGACTACAAGAGAATAGATGTCCAAGTCAAATCAAATTAAATTTTTAGTATTTAAGTTTAAATTATTTAAAAATTTTAAGATTTTTAAAATTTAACAGATTTATAAATTGGTTTAAAAATTTAAAATATAAAAGTAAGTTAATAAATAAATTTAAAATTTATATAAATGATTAACAAGATACGTAAATTTAAAATTTATAAAATAAAAAATTTATTAAATAAGCCTAAATCATATATATATATATTATTTAAAAGATTTACAAATTTAAAATGTTTTATAAAAATATATTTTAATAATATTTTTTAAAATTATAAAACTACTAATCCAAACTTTACTAATATTACATATAAAAAAAATCAATCAAAACTATTGTGCAAATAATAAATTCAGTATATTATTTTAAATTTAGATAAAATTACAACCTGCATTATATAGGATGTGATATATGATATATTTTTCTTGTATAAAAGTATTTGTTGAATAATATAATTCTGTATCTTTTTTAAAATTGAAAATATATAAAGTGAAACTTTAAAACTATCAAGATAATAATGGAAATTATATTTTAAAGATAAAAAATTATTTAATTTTTTTATTTGAAATTAAATATTAAATTTTTTTTAATAAATTATGTTAATATATTAATATCATATAAATATAATATATTAAAATAAATATAATAAATATATATATTATATGAAGATAAATATATTTTTAAATAAATTAAACAATTTTTTTATAAATTTAAGTTTTATTTATTTAAAAAAAATTTAAATTTATCTATTTATCTAATCAATTAAATCAAATCAAATCAAATTTTTAAATAAATAGAATCATAACTTTTATGATTTGAGATATAATATACATTATTGTAATTTGCATAAAAAAGAATCCATTTGAAATTGAGAAATAAAGTTAAAAAATTATAAAACATAAATTTTTTAAATTGGATCAATCAATAATCCAGCGGATAAAAACTCTTGATGATCTTCTCTATCTAATGGATAAGGGATTGGTTCATTTTGATCACTCACCTCTCCATAAGCAAGGTTGTTTGGTCATAATGGCATAAATCTCTTTATGGATGGTATTTTTTGAGACTGACTATTACCCCCACGAAACATCCTGCCTTTTTGTTAAAGGTAAGACGTGTTGGGCTGGGCTTTTATCCAGTTTTAATAATATAATTATACAAATACGGCAATAGTTTTTTAGGCTTCTCAATTGTTTTTTACATTTTTTTATACAACAAAATAAAAATAATTTTATCTTTTATATCTAAATTAATTTATAAAATATATATACATGTTTTATACTAATCTATAAAATGTATAATTATATATTTTACATAATAATTTACAAAATATATATTTATATATTTCATTACAAAATATGCACGTACACAATCTAATAAAATTTAGAACAATTTAAATAAATTTTATAAACTACTTTACAGAATATACAAATTTAAATATAACTTATTCCTAAAAAATAAGAGTACTTTCTTACCATGAATGTATCTATGTTATTTATTGGAAATTATTTTTTGTATTTTTTTTATCTTTTCACACAAATTTTTTATTTTTATAAAAATAAATATTAAAATTATTCTTTATTTTTATTTTTTAAAATGGCTTATAAAAATAATCTTTTTGAATGGATTAAGCTTCCAAAAATATTTGTTCAAAATGAATTTAACAATCTTTCAAAAATATTTATACAAAGAGTACTAAAATCTATTTTAAAAAAATCTTTCAAATACATATTTTTAAAAATTCATTCAATATATTACGAAAACATTTTTATAAAAAAATGTATTTACATTTCTTCCATGTTTTGGAGTAACTTATTCGAAATTTATTTTAATCCTTTTTTAAAAACAGATTTTTGAAAATTTATATTCTCGTTTTGAATATATTTTTATATAATTTATCTTTCAAATATATATTTGAAAAAAAAATTAAATCTTCCAAATTTATATATCAAAAGTTACTGTAGAATTGAATTCAGGCACAGTAATCGAAATCTTCAAGGATTATTGTATGAATTGTCCATGGAGGCATGTTATTGGACTGTATTCCACAGAAGTTTTGGAAACTGAGTCCGTTGCCTGAAGCATTTGACACAAATTGATCAACTCCTTTACGGGCCTTTATGTATTTTACTAGCAGTCATGCAAATAAAATTGCGACTTAAGGAAGATATTAGATACCTTTATGCGTGATATTGGGGCATCAACATTCAAAAGCACTCATTTCTTTACAATCGGCCGGTGGTGTTGGTGCCGCTATCAGTGTTGTCATTTACCTAATTTAGTATTTTAAAAACTTGAAAGTGAATGCTCCGTAAGCGCATGCATGCCAAGATTGTGGGTAGCGGCATCATATATGTGCCAAATGTTTATTTAGAAGAAAAATACAATTAACAATGGTCAATGGAATATAGAATTAATCTAAACTAATATGGCATGCTCAGAGGAAAGGTAATTAGAATATTCTATTCTGCGTTTTCCCTGAGCAATGAGACAGGTATCAACTTGTTTGTCCTGTGAACAACTCTCCTGCACCACTTATTGTTTCTAATACCCGTGACTCCAAACGCCAAAAAAGAAATCGGAAAAAGGACTATATACACTAAAGACAAACACTCTTAAAAGAGAAAGGAGGGCAACCAAAAACAAAAAATAAATAAAACTTAACGGTTTTACAAGTGTTTGAAACTTGAAACAAGATTAAACCCAACCCTGTTTGTAACGGCGGAAGAGGTCTTCTGTTTGGGCATTCTTGAAGGCACTACAGGCAATGATATAGACCCAAATAAGGACCACCACAGCCACTATCAGAATGATATTTGCTTTTCTCCATTCTTTTCTGAGGTTCCCAAGTAAACCAGCCTTGCACGCATTACAATTGTAACATAGCTGACTCTGGTCATTGTTCCACAAGTAACAATCTGGATCAGCCATTGGATTAGCAGGGTTTATCCATGACACGGGGCTCACATAATTGTATCCGCAAGCAGTGGGAGGTTTGCAACATCCTGACTGTAAAACCAATCAAACGAATCGATCAGTAGAATAATAGAAAAGTTATAGTTCGCTATTATTAATTTTTTAAAAAAAGATGGCACAAGTTAATAGTCTAATACAGGAAAGAGATTAAACAGCTACCAAACCATATCACTTCGCAGGCCACAAACTAGAAACAATAATACAACTTTTTATCTTCTTGTACAGTAACGACAGAACAATGATCTTGACTTTTCAAGGCTGATTAATTTAATATGGTCTAAGTTTTGCATAATTTCTCTCTATATGAATCAACCTCTAGCTATTTGAGCAAGCATAGACCTTTCCGGGGCTCAATCATTCTTCCCATGAAATATTGGAAAGGCCCCACACAGCACTAATATGCGGTTATCCAAGCTGGTAATAAGGGATGTGTCTAATGTCTTCTAGTAATGATGCATTCTCAAATCATGCTGATTTGAAGACATTGAAATTTATTTAAAATGGACTAGGCAGTTAGATTTATATGGACCAGAGTGCTCTGCTGGTAGGTCAGACAATGGCGTTGGGTGCGTGCTATTAGTGTTAACCTCAAATTTCAAACAGAAACTTAATCTACACCTTACGTTGTGTATCAACCTAAGAATAAGATGGAACACTAGGTTGGAAAAGTTACATAATGTGACGAGGAATTTATTAACAATATTAAATCATAATTGTTTTGACAATTTTTAAATTGGATCAACTAACAGATTTTAGTTACCTAATGCATGTACTGAATTGTCCCCGTGCACAAAATATTGATTAACGAGAGAAGTTAATTGAAAAAATAGATTAAGGATAGAGTAAAAAAGTTACTTAATAATATCAATATAAATAAGGCCCGGTTTAGGTAAACAATTAATGTTTATCATATAAGAGTTTGTTACAGCTGCTTAAACTTAGAAAATGGAACACTTCATAAAAACCTTTTGCATAAGCTTCTCCAATCTCCAAATAGCTTATACAAATAAACCTAGATCAACTTTTGAAAAAATCATAAATACTCATTAAAAAATTATCCAAATACTTACATCAATGTTTGTGTTATAAGATAAATAAGATAAGTCAAAAATGAACCTTGCCAAATTAGTCCCAACTCCTAAGAACATTAACTAATATGAAATAGCTTTTAAACCATAGATAAAATGGAAGGTAAGAGTAATTCTGGTGAATAAGAGTCTGTATTGTTCCCATCTGAAAAGTCACGGGCATCATCATCCCAACCACCGTCATAATCAAGGAACTTCACAACCAACCCTTGAGACATAATCAAGCTCCATTCACTGTTAGTACCAACTTCACTCCAGGAGTCTGATTCTTATCAGAACCGTTTACATGGAAGATTCAAACAATTTAATTAAAAGCTTTAGATGGATCCAATGTACTATGATACCAGGTTTAAGCCGATCAAGACTCAGGAATATTTCTTTATTTATTTATTTTTCAAAAAAAGTAATAATTGTCAAATTTAGCCCTGGAATTAAACAAGCAACACGGAGTCATGTGATGTGGGTGCGAGCAACGAGAATTGAGGAATAAAAAAGCGTTTGGAGGTTAAAAAGTCGACGAAAGCAATAATTTAGATCTTGTATGTTCCCAAGAAGCAATGGTAAGGTGGATCTGGCGCGCAGAAAGCAGGGTCGAACGATAAACAGAGAAAGAGTGGGAAATAGAAGGAAATGTAATTTGATTTAATTTAGGAGGTAAAAAAGGGAAAAGAGGAGAGAGTTAGTTAGGTACCTGTAAGGGAGAGATGTGAGAGTTGAAGAATTGATCGGCGGTGATGTAATTCTGTGTGAGTTTAAGGCAGACATCAGAAGCAACCAAACAGGGTCTTATCTTCTGCCAGCTCCCGGAACCGGTGACGTGGTTTCTCAGCCAGGAAGAGAAGCCGTCGAGTCTGTAGTCCTTGTAGGCTCTTCCAGGGACAGAGTAGCTTCCGTCTGGTCTGGTGACGACAAAAGCGAAGACAAGAAGTATGAGGAGGAGAGCGATGAGGAGTGCCATGGAGAAGAGGTAGAGAGCGAGGAGACCCTGTTTATTCCAGTAAGCACCGACAAAGCCGGCGAGAGCGACGAGGAGGATGAGGAAGCCGATGATGACGACGGGCCAGCGGAAGTTGGCGATGCATTCATTGTCTGGCTTGGATGCGAGCCAAATGCCAGAGGCTATGATGGGGATAGCAGCGAGTATGGCTATGAAGTTGAGGACTGCGGTGATGTTGTTGCTTACTCCCATCCTCAATCATCAATCCCTTAATCCCTGATCCCAATGCCCTTTTGCTTTGATTTTAGAATTGAAGAAACTGTGGAAGGAGGAGATTATGTGTCCCAAGGATGGGATTGTGGACTTCTCTTCACTTTCTCTCCAGTTAACACTTGACACTCAACACTCAGTAAACTAATAAAGTATTCAATATTTTTTTTTTACATTTTTTAAATAATAAATTTATTTTTATTTAATATTTATTTTATAAAATAATAAACGATAACTAAGAACGAATAGTATAATTGTATGTATATATATTATTTATACGGATTGATTTTTAATAAAAAATTGATAAACAATGAGATTTATTAAAAAATAATTATATTTTATATTATCAATACATTATTTTACTTATATTTTTGAATATATATTAAAGAGATTACATTAATATATTTCGTTGTTTATGTCATATTTTATTATTTTGAATATAAAAATTGTTTTGATAGGGGTGTTCAAGGGCCATCTGGTTCACCACAGTTAAAGATTAGTTTTAACAAGTTTTAAAAATTAAAGTTGATATCCTTTGAGATCGAGATTGATTTACATTTTGCATTTTTTAACTTTGATTTAATATCTCATATTCTTTTATTTTAAGTTTTTTTTTAGTGATTATGGATTAATAATAAGACAGAGGTTAACTGATAGTATCCTAAAAATGTTATTTAAATAATAAAAAAAGAATTTTTTTATTAAAAATTATTTTTAATACAATTAGTAATTTATTTTTAATAAAAAAACTATTATTGATTTCTTGGTTAACAAAATTATAAAAGTAATGCCTTTTCAACAAATTAATAGTAATTTGTATAATATGATATTATATTAAAATTGATTATTTATTTTAAAATATATCTTAACTTAATTTTATATTTCTTTAATATTATGATTTAGTTATTCAGAGTTAATTTCATATATTATGTTAGCTAATTAGGTTAACCTGGTTTTATTTCATACATTTTTGTAGAAATTTGGTTAAATTATGATTAAGTTCCAATGAAATACCTTATTAAAATGTTAAATTGAATAAAAATTAAGGTAAATTTGTCCTATTACACCACTATGCTCAGTTATTAAATACATTTTACAAGTTTTGACTTGTTCAATTTTTTTTTCCTATACTTATTATACATTTTTTCCATTTTTATGACATTATATATATATATATTCTTTCATTCACCAGTTTTTCATCTTTAAAAATAAATAATACTTTTAAAGATTTAAGGTTAATAAATTTATATTTGATGGATTTTTTTAAAGATATTTTGAACATCAAATTTTTTAAAATATTCATCAATTACACACCAAAAGATAGAAATCTTGTATGTTTTTATAGAAGTTCGTTAGTCTTAGGATTGTTAGAAAAAATTGTCATTTTCATAATAATCACATTTTTAATTGATCAAATTAATGATTAAAAAATAAATATGAGAATAAAAGCAAGGAAGTGGAGTTTTGGGAGTAAATAGAGGAACAGATTTATGAGAAAACTTGGGCGTATTCAAGCTTGATAGATGAAAAAATAGAGTTAGTGAAATATCACCCAATTTAATTGTCTAGAGATGTTATTTTTTCCACATCTACAATTAGTTGTAACCGGTACATGATGATTTATATAAAATAGGCAAATTGTAACTGTTCTAACATATTTGCTTCAAAGAGAACGGAGAGAAACATGGCTCTCTCTCATTTAAATTTTAGGGTTTTGTCAAAACATTTTTTTGGTACCATTTCATCATTATGAAATCCATTGATGTGACATTTTACGCTTATTTTATTTTACTTATATCATGAATTGATAATTTCTTATAGTTAAAGATGGAAAATTTAAATTTAAACTTACTATAGCCAATTAACTTTGTTATATTCTCAATCTAGTGTTATTGTTTCATTGATTGTTTATTCTTACTCTTCATGTTTATGTGAATGGTTACTTATAAATGAATAAAAAAAAATTAGAATTGAAAATTTGAAAGAGGGATTGGAATTTAAACAAACAAAATGATTGATAACACTCTACAAATAAAGATCAATAATTGTGAGAGGTTCAAATAATTATTAAATGTAAGATTTATCTTAATTAAAAATTTTTAAGAAATTAGGATTAGTAATTAAGAAAAAAAATTTTTTATTAAAAAATTGATTTTCAGTTACAATAATAAATTTGATCTTCAATACTACATTAAACTTGGATTAAAACAAATTTTGGTGACGTAAATTAAAATTGGAATGAATCAAACCCTAATTTTCATTACAGCTCTATTCTGATATTTGGTTACAATTCTATCTATATAGTCATAATTTAGTTTTATTTCATTATTTTAATAAAATCTATCATTAATAATTGTTAGTTTAAGTAACAATAAACTTGTGAGTCAATACTTCAACAAAATCTTAGAAACAATACTCATCATCTATTATGTTACTTAATATGAATGATATAAAGATCGGTCACATTAATTTCTAAGAGAGAAAATTAATATTTTAATTCTTAAAAGATGTCAAAGTAATTCAATTTATTTTTTTAACATCAATTTATTCCTTAAAAAAAGACTAAATTAATTGATATTATTATCTTTAAATAATAATAATAGTTGTCATTAAGAACTAAAATTTACTCACTTGTTAATATTATTTTTTAAAAATTTTCTCCCAAACATACCTTAAAATGAATAATTAATTAGCAGACTTACTCTAGAATTGAAGGTCAGAGGTCACATACTTTGATGTGGCGGTGAGTCATGTGACCTCCAATTCTCATGATCGATCTTTACATCCAGCCTTCCGCATGAGCAAATGAATAGAACCTAGTCCGTCTTGGTTATCATTATCTGAAAATAGTAAATTCTCTATGTATGAATATTTTAAAATTTAAATAAAAATTTATAAGTCATTTTTTAAAAAATAGCAAATTTTTATAATTATTAATAATAAATATTATATTTTATTAATAATAAATTAAAGATATATGATTTTTAATATAAAAAGATAAAATTTTAAAATAAAATTATTAAAACTATAACAAATAATTTTTATTAATATTTTAAATTAAGACTGATTTAATATTAAAATTTAGTTTAAATAAAAAACATATTTTAAAATTTTCTATAATATATCAACATTTAAAATTTAAATCAAATCAAAATAAAAAATAAAATTATTTTCTCAATAAAGAATAAGCTACTAAGTTTAGTGAGAATGAGACTAGTTTTTAGAATTATTCTTCTTTAAAGATATAAACTCTAATTTATTATATACAAGTAGATAAAAAGAAGTAAATTTTTTGTCATCTCTTCAAATTGCAATCGGTAAGGTTTAAGTTTAATTTGTTCAATTTTTTTTAATAAATACTAAAAAAAATCAAACCTATGTTATAAATTGAAATAAATTAATTTATGTATCTCATTTTTTAAAAAGTATTTAAATTCTTTAAAAATGAAGATATGTAATATAACTTTAACTCAAATAAAATTTGATTAATTTTATCTTCCTGTTTTTTTCATTTATATAAGTGTTTGTTTACGAATTTATCCAAAAGTATACCTTAATCATTTTCGTTGAGAAAGGAATCAAGAAGGAATTATATTAGTTCTCGTAATTGGTCATCAAGTCATTAGACGTCTTTTAATTTATTTATTTCCTATGAAACCATTAAGTCATTTGTGTCTTTCCGATTTAAGCTTCATTTGTGTCTAAAATGATGCATTTTGCATGGAAGTTCAATGTGTTATATTAAGAATTTCGAGCTTGGAAACACTCGGTTTTCTTGGCAATTAAATCGAGGGTATTTTATTTTATAGAAACTAAGATGTTTGTTATGTATATCAGCTTTAGTTTGTACCATCAGGCATCAGAGTAGTAGACATATTTTGTTTTCCTAGAGTAATGCATGTACCCTCTTCATACCAATAAAAATAAACTTGAGCAAGGACAAGGTTGGATAAAGAGAAGACACGAAAAAGCTTTTCTATTTGTGGAATTAAAGAACACATATATCCTTGTTACTCATACCATGACCACAGGCTAAAAGATTGAAAAAAGAAAAGTATTTGCTTACTCCAAATGTAAATATATGACTTGTAAATTTAACTATGCCTAGGGAAATAATGCGACGGTCTTATAAGTTTCAAGCAAAAATATTTTTGTTCCCATTGGTCATATTCTTCATGGATTCAAATCGAGGACCTTTTTCACCGAACTTGGTAGTACCATAGAGCTTCAAATAGTCCCCAAAATGGAAATTGGTTGGGTACAAGAGCTTAGGAGCAGGGGAAATAATAGCATCTCCAATGGGGTTATAGAAAGTGGCAATGGAGATTCTGCTTCCATTCTTGTGAGGCATGACCCTATGCACAACACTTTTGTATAAGCCATTGCTCAACACCTCCACTTGATCACCCGTGTTGACAAAAATGGCATTGTTCTTGGAGGGTGGAATTTCGACCCATTTGCCATCTTTGAAGAATTCCAAACCTGGCACCTTGTCATCTTGGAGCAGTAGGATGATACCACCCGCATCTGTGTGCTCTCTAAGTCCTCTAACCAGTTCAGGGCGTGGACATTCAGGGTATTTGGCCACCTTTGTTCCCACAGCAGGACCCTTACTTCCAGAAAATGCTTTCTTTATGTGATCCTTCTCCAGACCAAGATTCTCACTCATCACCTCAGATAACTTCTCTGCCACCTTAAGGAGTTGTTCAATGTACTCATCCATTGTTTGGCTGCATATTTTGCATTTAGTTTCACACAATTAAATATCAATTTGTCTTTCTCTGTGTTTGAGTGAACGTTGGAATAAATTTGATTTTATAAAATTATTTTTGCTTAAAAATTTGTGATTTATGTTTATAAACTTTTCTCTTAAAAAAATTGTTGCAAAACTTGGTATAAAATTTTGTAAGCAAAGTTACAACTTCTTTTGTTGGTTTAAATGTGAATTTAAAGACAGTTATTTTTCATTGAGGAGCAACCAAATACCACAATTTTCACTAGAATCATGTTATAATAAAAGGAATGCAATTCTAAACTATTTCAAACGTGGATCCAAACATTCACATATACTAGGACTCAGTTGTGTGTGTGTATGGAAAATATGTGGATTGACTTACCAAAGCTCCTGAGAGAGGTTTGGAATCTGATTAATGTTAGAGGTGGGGCGATGCCAAATGAAGAAGGCACTTTCCCAATCTATATCAGAGGTGTTATGTTGCTTCTCCAACCTCTTTGCTATCTCAGACTGGTAGAAGTTTTCCTTCAGGTTTTCCTCATAGTATGTATTAATTAGTTGCTTCACCTTCTCCATCACTTGTGTGTCAATTTCATGGTTCTCAATCTGCATATTCAATATGTTAAATAAATAATAATAACTGAGAAATAATGAAGAAGAAAAACAAGGAGGGTGAGGGGGTGACAAACAAATTTAATTTCATTTTCTATACCATAAAGAAACCCCATTTTTCACAAGCTTCGTGCAGTAGCGCCATTGTGTCACCCCTCTTGTCACCATTGAGCTTACGGAAATCTATCACAGGAATCTCCATCTTTGTTCTAAACTAGATACTCAATGTTTGTTTGGTGGAGGTATGATACAAAGGACAGGGTATAGCGAGATATAAGATTTAAATCTGTTTCAAATATTGTAATTATAAGCTAATTAGAAATTAGCCTCAAGAAAGGCTAAGATGTGATCATCTACAATTTTTTATTCTCTTGTTCCAATGGTCAACAGTTTTTCCCTTGTACCCAAAGTTTTGGTTCTTTTATTCTCAAAGGAGAATTTCAATTTATGTTAAGTCAAAATTGGCTTTAGTTATTGATTTACATTATTACATACATAAATATCTCAACTAACAATTATTTTTAATCTTCTTTCTCTGATAAATAAACTTTCATCAACTATAGCACAAAAACCAGGGGCAGTGGCACAGAAAAAATTGCATTCTCACAAGTAAAAGTTAGAAAGGGAATGTAGGTCGAGGAAATGGAACCAGTGAGCGGTTTTGGCCGTATGCTGTTGCAACACGATCATCATGAATCAATCACTCATTGAAGCGGCATGTGTTTTATTTTATTTACAGTTTTCAATTTGAGGTCAATTTAACTATCATTTTAGACATGACATGATAAGTGTTCGATCCAATTGTTAGTTCCAAGACTCTTATCTTCTAATTTAATAGGAACATGTTTAAAAGAGTTTTGCCAATAACCTTTGGCAGGCGCACATAGAATATGAAATATGAAACAAGAAATTAAGAACCAGGTTTTCCAATTTCCAACCCAATCTCAACGGGATCTCTGATTTTTAAACTTTTGAACTTTAATTTCAAAAGCCTTAAGTCTCATATTATCTGTAATAATGATAAGTATAATCTTTATTTATTTGGACATATTTTGAGCTTCTACACAAGCTAACAAGAAAAAAGACTTTATGCATATTTTCATTTATCAGCAATATAAATACAAAGAGAAAGTGATTTATAAGATGGGAAAAAGATGCTTGGTTTAAATAATTTTATCGAAAATTTTATTGGATTAAAATAGATATTATTATTAAAGTTCTACGTCAAATAATTTAATTTTTTTATAGATACAAAAATTTTATATGAGTTTCATCCTACATTAATAGAATTTTTTCAGATGTATTTGATATTTAAATGTGATGAGAAATTTTTTGATTTTGTCCTACAAAATTTACGAATAATAATAAAATAACTTATAAAATTTTATCCTTCTATATTAATGTTTTTTAGAATACATAATATGAAAGATCTTATGCCCTTCCTTGCTGCCCAACATATATATACCATACATATAAAATCTTATAGTAATAAAGAATGTTTAATAATACTGTTTTATTAATACATGTCAAAATTAGTGTTGTATATAAAGTTAAAATATATAAAACTAACAATTATGTAATTGTATTTTTTTATATTTTTTAAACAAATAATTATAATTGAATACTAGACTAAATAAAAATAAATTTTACAGAAAGTCATTAACTAATACAAAAGTCTGACATATTCCTCGAATAAATAAATATTTATTTATTAGTTAAAGTATACTCTTAATATATACAAATAAAAAGCTTATGTGGAATCAATTAAAAATAAAAAATTTACCAAAAAGTGTTTCGTATATATATATATATATATATATGATGAAATAAAGTCAGGACAATGATGGCATTAGCTTTTTCAATATATTTTTTAATATTTTTAATTTTTCCAAAAAATTAAAATAAAAGAAAAAAAATCATATGCAAAGTATATTTTTTTTGTCTAGAGCACATAAATTCTACGAAATAAAATAACTTTCCTTGAATTGGATAAGAATGTTGAGTGAAAAGTTCTACTTTCAAATTTTTAACATAGCTATATACCTAAAGTTTGAACCCAGTTTTTTTCATTAAATTGAATCAATTTCTGCTTGATTAATGTGTTCAATGATATAGGTAAAGTATATAAAAATATTAGATTTTTTTCTTTTGTATAATTCTAATTATAGGTTAGAACTTATTTGACTTTATTACTAAAATTGAAAGTAAAAAGTATTTGTTACATATTATAAAAGTATAAAACTGAATACTTATGAATTATATTTATTACATCAGATAAAATAAAATTATTTTAAAAGATAAAATTAGTAAAATAAATATAAGATAAGATAAGATAATTTTAAAAGAATGTACGTGGGTGAATACGTAATATTGTTGCACACGCTTACATAGTGTAACGGAAAACGCAATTTTATTCCAATTTCTTCCCAACCAAGGTTTGTCCTACAACTAAGGTTAGTGTTGATACGCCCAAACAATTCTAGAAAATTTACGAACAAAATTCATCTGGGCTAACGGAGGTCTTGGAGAATAAAATGTCCACCCAATCAAGGGTTTTACTTTTCTCACATCTTTTAACTACTGGATCACTTTTCTTTAATATTTTTATTTTAAAACTATTTATTGAAATTAAATTTTTGAAAAGATAGTCTTATATTTTTCGAATTTAATTTTTGAATAAAAACATTCTTTCAAAAATTCATTTTTGAAAATGTAAAAATATAATTTTATAAATTAAATTTTAAAAGTGCATTTTTATACTTTCAGAAATTAAATTTTGAAAGTATTTCCTACATTTTTAAAATGTTTTTGAAAATATATGTTTATATTTTCAGAAGTTAAATTTTGAATAATTTATACATTTATAAAAAAAATTAAAAATAAAATTTATTAAAAAATAAAGAAGATGTGAATAGTAAAGAGAGTGTCAAAAGCAATACCCAACCGAACATTAAATCTACCCACTCCAAGAAAAATGAAAGGTAACATGAAAAGCAAAATCATGTTGATGATGTGCACGTTACTTAATGTGTATTTGGTTCTAATAATTATAGATTTGATTTTTAATGATCTAGATTTTGTAAAATTAATATTAAAAATTAGATCTAACTTATTTTAAGAATTGACAAAGATTTATAAAAAGTATTACTTTTTATTTTTAGCCAATAAAAATATTTTATACACTTCTCCATATTTGATGTAGACATTTATATATAGGTAGTTCAACTTGTATAAATTTTAATATTATATTATAAAATTTAATTTTTTTTAAATTAGAGAATTGTCTAAACCTTATAAAAAGCATTATATTTTTATTCTTAATTGATAGGAGATATTTTAATAATTAATTTTATTTAAAAACAAGTTTAAAGTAATATAATTTATATTTAAATTTTTATTTAAAAACAATTCAATTTATAGTAAAATTTAGTATAAATTTTTTAATTTGATCTAAAAGTTACATTTTATCATGTTAATTCTAGCATAAGTTTTAAGACAAAACTTATTTTAATTAAGATAACTAAACATATATAAAAATTTTCTATATATAAAATCACATTACGATAACAATGAATGTAATTCTATGATATTTCAATGTAAATATGTATACATTCACTTAGAAAAATTTTGAAGTTGTCTTATAGGAACTAGAAATTAAAGCAGATCACGTAAAGGTGCAATAAAAAATTATGATTAATTATCTATGAAAGCAGGTCACATAGATAAATTATATATGAAAATAGATAAAGACGATGAATCTATATGTTTAGAGTAGCTTCAAACCCCACTTATCACCTATTATTTGAACTTGTTTAAAAATCTGTTTGGTGTCTTTGCAAGTAATGCCTTTCTTTATAGCAGTCAAACTTCGAATGAGGAAGTGAAAATAATTTCTCGGATGACCCAATACAGCTGATCCCATGAATATTCCCATGATATGAAGAAAAAGAAACAATGCATAATTTCATGACTACTCCAACTCCAATTGCATATTCCAAGAACAAAATTTGAGTCTCCTCGATCATGGCGATTCGGTTTCTTGCAACAAAAGATATAAAGCGTGCAAATTACAAAAATATAAGGCGCTCAGTTTCTAAAGCGTACATTAGGAAATACAAATACACCATGAATTAAATAATAAGTAAAATTCAAAATAATTTATGCAATATCAGTTTTGAATGTATAAAATAAGTTGTTTGTATGAGAAAAAATTCAATATTTTTAAAATAAAAATAAGCAATTATTTAAAGATGAATGAAGCATAAAAAATAAAAAATAAAAATTTTAGAAGATAAACTAATATAATTTTTTTTAAAATATCTCTAAATAAGAGTTATTTAAATTTTTTTATACTTTTAAATAAAAGTTTATAATATTTTAAAAAATTATCATTTAAATACATAAAATTTACTAATTTTAAATTATCTTATCTAAACACAAATAAGAAAAAAAATTTAACAGAATAACTAAGTATGTTTAAGGGAATAACTAACTTATAGATTCTTCCTAGTAAATGGATTATTGGTTTTGACTGTTGGTGTGATGTTTTTCTATTTAATATGGTAGCCTTAAACAATTGTATTTACAATTTGGTCCTTAGGAAGGTTTGTGTAAGGTTAATAAATTGATAAATTTGATTAGGTGTCAACCTAATTTTCCCCTAAAAGAAAGACACTCAGAATGGCAAACATTTATTTCAAATCTTTCAGCCACTGATCAAACTCCAAACCACTACCGGCGAGCCTTCCATATGACGAGTCACCACCGAACCATGGTGTCCCTTCATCGGAATCTCCCGAATCCCCCATTGTTAACACCGCACAACCAATTACTCCCTCTCCATCATAGACACCAGTCACTGCAAGAACAAAGCCCATAATTGATGCCAAACACTGCACCCATCATGTCCTTAAGTTCATCACTTTTCAGTGTCAATCATGCCAAAACCCACACAATCGTTTGAAATCACAAATACCTGCAACTCACCTTCTCCTTCCCCACTTTGTTTTGAACATTTATATTGGAAAAAATAATCAGCAGTGTCACCATGCTTTTGTAACAATAATTGAAGCCGGATAGGATGGGGTTTTCGAGTTTGATCATGGCTGTTGGAATTAAATGTGTCTATAATTAGTTATGCTGTATCTGTCATTACTGTCCCTAATTATTAGGAAGTTAATTACAATTAATAATAGAAGCCAGAGAAGAAGTCTCACGTTCATTAATGTGGTTTTTCCATTTAACATTAAGAATATTCACTGATATGACCATTCCTTACACAGATTTACCAAGGAGAACTTTATAATCTATTTTGTACTTCTCATATTATTTATCGCGTTAAATATTTTAGTTTATTTTAAAATATTTGTCGTGTTAAAAAGTTTTAATTATTTTTTAATATTTTCCTTTGTTAATATCCCACTCAAATATTCAAATAATTCACAACTACATTTAAAGAGTATTTTTTGTCAAAACAGGTCATTTTACCACAATAATTTTAAAAAGTAGTAATTTTTCAATACATTATTTTAAAAAGACAAATAATATAAAACATATAGAATAATTGATAAAATAAACCCTAAAGTTGACCATCTTAAGTAACATTTGTCGTGTTCACGGACTTTGTCTTGGGCATTGTACTTCAAACCCATAAGCATACAAGATGAAAGAGTGAATTATCATTTTAAATTTTTAAAAAGAGATCGTTTATATTAATTTATAAAAAAATGAAAATTATCATTTTAATTTTAAAAAATAAATAACCTTTTTATTGTTTTAAATTTGTTTAAAAATTATTTATTTTTAAATTCAAATAATTAATTTTTTATTTTTTGAAAGTAATAATAATAATATTCATTCTTTTAAATTGATACAAGTAATTTAAAATTTTTCACTTATATTTTGATGGATAATTTATATATTTAACTAATTTAAAATGTTTTAAAATTTAAATGCTTTTATTTTAAAATTATTTTTTTAGATAAAAAATTTTAAATTTTTTATATTTAAATTTATTTTTTTAATAAAGAATTTTAAATTTATTATGTTTTAAATTTTTGTATCTTAAATTTTTTATTTAGATAAAATATTTAATTTTTACTATATATAAAATTTTATTTTTAAATATTCATGTTTTTCTTATTTTACTTATATTTTTTATCCATAAAAAATCTAAATATAAAAATATTTTTTACTATAATATTATGCAGAATATTCAAATAAAATAAAAAATTTTAGCAATTATTAAGAAAAATAATGCAACAAAAAATATTATTAAAAAATAATGCAAAAAAATTGTATCTATATACAAAAGACAATAAAAAAAAAATAGAATACAATAAAAATTAGAGCAATAGAGATATATAAAAGAAAAGAAAAAAATAAAATAACAAGAAAAAAAATAATATCAAATTTTATAAAAAATTACTCCTCGCTTAAAACTCATCAAAACATAAGGTTAAATAATGAAACAGTGATTTATTGTTTTAAAAAATAAACATACTACCTCCCACGTGTAGCAATACAAAAAGATGAGGAGGAAAACTTTCATGAAAGTAAACGGACACGCATACAAAAATAATGTTATATCCTTTTCTTTTTTTATTTTCAAAATCAAACAGTACAGTTTGAAGTGAATACATTTAGTACAGTCATCAAATCAGAGCCGTTAAATATAAAACACACATCTTAAATTCTATCATCCTTCCTAGACTACAAGAAATGAGCATATCATCATTTTTTTAAAGTAGCTAATAAATTTAGGGTCAAAATTCTAAAACCCCACCGCATTATATATTTTTCTAAAAATTTTATCGTCAATTTAATTTTTTAGGGTTTCGTTTAACAGTCTGGAGGAGACAAACTTAAAAGAAGAAAAAAGGAAATATTTAGAAAGTAAGAATGGAAAATAATTTTTATTTTAATGTCATAAAAATTCTCAATTTTTAAAAAATTAAAAATGCATAATTTTTTAAAAGATATTACATTTTTATTTTTTAAAAAATTAAAATATAAAAGTAAGAGTTATAACTCAACTCTTCTTTTTCTTCACTTTTCAAAACTCATCTTTTAAAAAAATCTAGAAATTTAATATATCATTACACTCATTCATATCAAATTAAAAACTATATTTACTATATAAAAAAGAGTAAACTTGTCTCACTCGCTGATTGACGGATATAATGACAAATTAAATCTTAAAAAAATTATTTAGTGACTTTTTTAAAAATAAACCAGCTCAATAAAATGGGTAACTTTAAATGACTAAAGAAAATTTACTCAAATTAATTTTGAAGAAAGCATTATACTTTATTTTATTGATTCTTTTAAGTACTATAAATAATATCAAAATTATATATTCATTTCATAGTATGGCATATGATTATTCACTCTGAATGAATACGGATATATTTATTTGAGATCTACGTCGAAGTTTTATATAAAAATAGTGGAGTCTAACGTTGTCTCAAAGGCATTTAAGTAAAAATTTTAAAAAACAATAAGTATATCAATTAGAGTTTTACCAATACTCATTATAAAAATTATTGTAAAAGTAACTTTCTCGCCTTTAATTCCTTAATTGATATATATTAAAGGCACAAGTCAGTATCTTTTATTTATTATTCTTTTAAATATAAATTATAAAGTCAAATTAATAAGTATGTTAATTATTAAATCTTCAATAAAATAAAGGGTTTGAAGATCTATATAGTAGATGGATTTGTGAGCTCTTTAATAATTAACCTTTTATGATTTTCTTATACCTTTGTCATTCGATTATGCAACTTTTTTTTTATTTTCCTTATTTCGCAGCTTGGATTTAATATGTTTTAGGTGGAAATTTTAAAACATGTCCAATTAGACCTTGAAGATAACTGAAGTAAAAAAGTTATGCGCACGCTTTAAATTCGGGATTTATGGCATGCTCACATTTTATAAAGCTGAACTTAAATCAACATATTTTCTACACTTACATTTAATGTTTTCGAATAAAAAATATTTTAGTATTTATTTCCAGTCGATTACGTACCGCTGTGGTTTTTAATAGAAAATATATGTTCAAATCGGATTTCGAGGTGCGGGTCATGTGAGTTTACTTTCCTTTGCTTTGAAGTTTTACATTTTTTACTAAACCACTTGCGGTTTGCTTTAATGAGGATAAGCGAAACAAATAAAGGCATTTGCGTTTGACTTTCAAATAGAGTAATAAGTAATGACAATTTCAGATTAAGAAATGTTCACCCTTTTTATATAATCTTTTATAAAAAAACAGAAAAAACATAACTCAACTATACTCTTTAATTGTTTTCCCATTCAAAATTAATTTGTGTTTTTATTTTTGAACATGAGAGAATTTTTATTATTATTTTACCTAACCGTTATTTAATATTTTTTATATTTTAAATTTTAAATTTTCAAATAATTCTCATTTACCTTTTAAATTATTATTTTTTCCTCTCGCAAATCAACTTTAATTAATTTTATTTTTCATATTAAGTTTTCTTGTTTACTCCAAACCTTAGTATAATGCCTCAATTTTATTTATAAATTTACTTTCTTTTTCTCGAACTTTAAACAATTTATGTTTTTGTAATTTTTATTTAAATTATTATTATATGTTTATTTAATAATTTTAAACATTTTATCATATATATATGTATTGAAAATTTTAGTTATATTTAAAAATACACATATAATACATGTAACATTTATTAGATTGTATTTGTATGCGTGTATATATAAATATAAGTTTTCATTCTTGAACATGAAAATATATTGTATTTCTTTCTGTAATATGAAACTTTATCATTATTTTTTAACGTTTTTTATTTTTAAAATTTCAAATTTATGATTTGTTTTGTGTTAAGATATTTTATTCACAATCTTTAACTTTAATTATTTTTTATTTTTTTTGCACTAAATTTATTTACTTACTTCTATTTTGTTTCTTGTTTATTTGAATTAATTGTATATGTATATATTATTTATCTTGTAGTTTTAATTTTTTAATTATATATATTAATTCACGGTTAGTTGAATATCAAAAAACCTTGAAAGCACATGTGAACAAGACAACTGAATATCATATATTTGTAAATAAATTGTGTTAATTTTTTTACAAACTGAATTATAAATTAATTAATGTTTAATGGGTCCTTTAAAAATTACAATATCACTATATTAGTTGTTTATTAGACATTTTGTATTGTGTTTTTTAAAATATTTTTAATACTCCGTTAATATATATATATATATATATTTCTTAAAAAACTATATTAATCATTTAATTTTTTATAAAATTTTAATAATTTCATCATATTCATCATAAATAATTATAATAAAAATAAATTATATTAATATTCACTTAAATTTAATATTATTAAACTTGAATATTAAATTTTTATATTAACAGGATGTTTCTTATTTTATATATGATAAATTAGATTGATATTTTTAAATATTTATAAAAAAAATCCGATTATTTGTTTATTTATATTATTTTAACTTTTTGTTATATAATATAAAATTACGAAAAATTTATGTAAAACTGTATAATTGAAAATGATAGACAAAATATAAAAAAAAGTAGAAAGTATTTTTTTATAAACATCGGTAAATGTCAATACATTTTTCCTTTTTATATAATATTAATTAAGAAATTTTAATATTATATATATATATATATATATATATATATATATATATTGAGAAAAAAAAAGCTTGACATCGAGAGACATGCGTGATATTATGTTACTAAATGAATGGAAGGATGTTTAAGGAAAATAAAATAAAAATAAAAATATCAATGTTGCTAAAATTTAGGATATTTATGTGAGTGTAATTTGTACTTATAATAATGATATAAAATTTAATTTAACGATTTTTTTAATGTTTCTGAGATCAATTTAGCAACGAAAATTTTAATATAATTAATTTTGTATTAATTTTCACTTCTGAAAACTAATTTAAGTGTTCATTTTATTTTATTTATTTCATGTGTCAAATAATTTAATGACTTCGAGATCTATTCATTTTTTTCCGGTACTGAATACTGACCTATTCAATCTTAAAAACAACTCATGAAAGGTGACAAGGAGTTCACAAAAAAATATACTTTATTTTAAAAATTAGAGCACATCACCAGTATCACATAAATATTTTAATAGAAAGGTGACAAGGAGTTCACAAAAAAAATATACTTTATTTTAAAAATTAGAACACATCACCAGTATCACATAAATATTTTAATAGAAATATAATTTTTTAATACTTATAAACATTTTAATAAAATATCATAGATGAAATAGAATTAATAAAACGAGCTGGCTCAATTAATTTAGGTTCAAGTTATTTCAATTTTATTTATCTATTTTATCCAATATTTTGTTTAATTGAGTTTATGTTAGCATAATTTATTAAAGTGTAAAATGAAAATTTGAACTGAACTTAAATTTTTATTTTGCAACTCAAATAAAAATCAGACTTCTTTCTTTTATCAAACCTAGATGAAACCAAAAATCTGACCGATCCGATTTGCACCAAATAACCCGTTTAAACATCTCTAAACAAACTGAAACAACTCTCTACAGTGTCAAGCATGTTAAAACAATTTGACTTGTTGCATTAACATTTAAAAATTGAGTAATTTTAAATATTTCTACAATTTAATTTTTTTTTATTGTAATTTCCTTTTTTTGGCTGCACTTATTCTCATAAATATTATTATTTATTAAATAAATAAACTATTAAATATATTTTATTAATAATTATTTTATAAAATAATAATTTTTAAAAATTTGTAAAGATTATCATTGCTATGATAATAAAATGTAAGCCCTTTGAACACAAAATTTAAATATCCAATAGTACTATATTCGCTTACCTAAAATTTAAAAATAGGTACTTATTTTTAAAAGCAAAATAAAAAACAAACAATTCCTTTTATAAAATAAGCTTAACCTGTCTGTCATGCATCCGGTTTAGTTTTTTACTTTAAAATAAAGACAATCGTTCTTTATTATCATTATTTTCATAAATTAGTAAAAAAAAACATTTATTTGTTCGTAAGAAATCATATTCGGTGAGCAGAGTTCTTAGCCATCCCCGTATATTGGTGGCAACATTCACCTTTTTTTTTAAGGAAATTGTTGGCAACATTTGTTGCTGTAATGCTTTGCTTAAGTTACGACACAAGTAAGCATCTTGATTTTGCGCATCGCATTGAGTTCAGACGTTGTTGGGCCCCGAACCTCCTTTTTTTCAATTTTCACTACACCGAACATCGAGGACCATTTCGTCTTTTCGCACTTGCACTCCACCCTCCATCTCTCCCAAGCTTAACCCACGATCTCTGTCGCATCTTTCTGCGCTTAAGAAACAGATAAAGAATTCGCGCGCCAAACACGACGGTGCTACTTACTTCCGGCGGTGTCAATTCATCACTCCTCCACTCCTCCCTCTCCGAGCCTGGGAGATGAGGTTAACAACACCTGCGATTCTCAATCTTCTCATTATCTGCGATCTGCTTCTCTGTCATCCCTCATTTTCTCGCGCCGCTAACTTGGAGACGGACCAGGAGCTTCTCCTCACCGGAACCAACGCAACCGCCGTTGGTAATGCTTCGCTTGCGAGATCCGACGAGGATAGCTTCGCTAACATGATTGATCGGGCTCTTGAAAGAGAGTTTCCTGAGAATGAGCAGAATGAAGGTTTTCAGATCTAGTTTATCTCCCTTCGTCTTTTACTGCTTACGTATTTCTGAATTTCTCGTTTAATTTGGTTGCCGAAACTCGTGGGATCGTGGTTTTGAGGTATGCCTTTGCAATATATGAATCTTCGAAAATGCTGTTCAATTGGAGTTTCACTTCGCTTCTCTGGATGCGTTTTTCTGCTATTTTCTGATGTGCCTTGTGAGAATGTTGTGCTATTGGTTTAACTTCTTTTTCCTGTAAATTTTTCTTACTAATGCGTGTACTCTATTAGAAATTTGGTTGATCCATCAGAGGGGAAAAATAACGTGATTACTAAATTTCACTCCATTTTTTCCTTTTATGATGGAAAGCCGATGAAATGCTATCTTCGTCTTTCAAATATTTTATCCGGATGCGTTATCATGAACTTGCTGAAATTTTCACTGACCACGAGTAGCGTTGGGGAAAGTTTTATTCAAATGAAAGCACTTATTGAATTACCATGACTCTTTCGCAGGTACTGATCCTGGTGGTTTCAATAACAGCGTTGCTGAACAGCAGGTATGTAGTGAATTGCTTTTCATGATATATTTAATTGCCTCCTGAATTTCTGGATGTTTCTTGACGTGAAGCAGCCCTGGGTAAGCAGGGTGTAGCACTCTACGATCTATGAAGTTTATTCAATCTGGTTGGGATCTTAGTCCGTTGATTATAATTTGTTAGAAGAGCATTAAGCTGATCAAGGACAAAAATCACAATAGATGATAACTTGTTCAGATTTCTCTTTTGATGCGTCCATTTTTTGTTTTATGTTATCTATGGGATTAATTAATTTTAATGTGGAGCCCATGGTTACTTACCCTTCCATTTTTTGTAAATAGCAATTCTTCTGATTTTTAAGGGTTTTTATGTGTGATTTCTTTTTTACTCTTGAATATCCTCATGATCTAATGTCCTTCCTTCTCATGACATGTTCAATGTATCAGGCTGTTTTGGAAACTGTTGCCAGAGTTAAGTCCAAGAAAAATGAGAGCAAAGAGGAAAAGTATGCTCCTCTTTCTTGTAGAGTCAAATGGATTGTTGGCTTTTCTTCAAGGGGGAGCTGAGTTTTAAAAATTTAATGCAAATGCTTACATATTTTCAGTATTTTTGACATTTTGGTAAGTTTTTATCAGGTCATTTCAGTTCCATGATGTTTTCAATTTGGATAATGAGAATCGGGCAGATGATATGCCAACTTTAATTGATCGAAAGGTGTGTCTCATTTGAATTCTTGAAGATTAGGTCTTTGAAACAAAGAGACTACATAATATTCTGAGACAAAGCTTAGATGTAGTACCATAGATGCTTTCGGTGCAATTCTTCAATCAAAATTGGAACTTCACTTTAGTAACCATCGTCGACCTTCAATGCTGACGTTTATTGTGTTAGTTAAGAAGGTAAAACTCCAATTTTGATTGGAGAACAATACCAAAAGTACCTATGGTATTGCACATAGGTTTGTCCAATATTCTGTTACCTCTGCATCATCACGATGTGCATGAAAACTTACTGTACCACTCTTCTTAAAGTGGATTAATTATTTTTTTTATAGCTCTCTAATTGTTTCATCTTCAGGACAATGTCTTTATCATATCCAATCCCAAGTCAAAGTATCCTGTTCTTCAAGTAGACTTGAGGTTTACTCACTCTCTTATCCTTTTTCCTTTCTTTCTTTTTCAAGTGGCATTACGTGCATGAGTGGCTGCAACTAACCAGTCAGACTGTTTTTCCTTTTTGATGTGCCATATTTGCAGATTGATATCAGATCTCGTGGTTGTCATTGTCTCTGCCACTTGTGGTGGGATTGCCTTTGCTTGTGCTGGACAACCGGTTTGATCACAAACTTATTGTTTTCAGTAGATATCACTTCCATATACCTCTTAAATGTGGGGTCATCCATACATTCAAATTTGCAGGTTATGACTGGATATCTGTTAGCAGGATCAATCATTGGACCAGGGGGTTTGAGTTTTGTTAGTGAAATGGTCCAAGTATGTTGCCCTTCTTGCTCTTTTGTTATGTACTCTAATGATCTCCCTCCTCCCCACTTTTTCTTTAGGTCCACAACATTCTTTCCGGAAATAAAATCATTGTGTGAATGGGATCATGATGCCGTAATCTATTTGTATATGACATATTGAAATTTACCAATAGAGTGACAATTAAAATGTTATTTATTTTATCTCCCAGTAATCCCACATATTGCTTCCATTCCTTGCAGGTTGAGACAGTTGCTCAATTTGGTGTCATCTTTTTGCTTTTTGCATTGGGCTTAGAGTTTTCAACAACAAAGGTTGGCTTATATACGCTTCCATTTCTTTTGGCTTAAACTTGTATAATTTCTGCTCATCCATATACCATATAAATCCTTCTTTTCATGTTTACAGCTTCGAGTTGTTCGAGCAGTGGCTATTCTTGGTGGTCTACTCCAAATTTTCTTATTTATGTGTTTGTGTGGAATAACGGCTTCGGTATGTTGGTTATATCTACAAATATTTTACTAAGATAATTTAATTCCTTATACATACGCATTGCCAGTTTGCAACCTGTATTGTTCTAAATGTCTTTTTATCCAGTATACCATGAATCCATTATATTTAGTTTTTGTCTCGTTCTGAAAAGATTTCTTGATTTATGTATAGAGCAGGATGAATTAATATAATAGCTTTCTCCTACTATGAGACCATCCTGAACTCTTAGCTAAATAATTGAAATCTCAGAGCAGGGGTGGATGCGGAAATGTTTTAGGGAGAAAGTAAATAAATATAGAATTATAAAACTTGGATACAACACGGGACATAGATATAATATGACACAGACATGGAGAGAATATATGACAAATTTTATAAATCATAAGACACAATATGACAATAATATACCACACAAAATCTCAAATTAACATATAATGAAAATTAAAATCATGAGAATTCATATTTTAAAACATAGCATCAGCCATTGTAGACTTAATAAAATGCTACTTCTATTATAATTATTGTGGTATTCTAACTTGTATTATTATGAATTTAAAAGTAGAAATAAACAAAAAATTATAAAATGCAGCTAGAAATATTTGAATCATTCATGGAGTTTTAACATAAATACATGTCCAAGACAAATATAACACTAACACGACTGCTATTTAGAAGTATCTGTACTTGATTGACCTCTACATATTACAATATTATAATTTTTTGGTGCACCACCCCTCCTTACACTCACCCAACTTAGAGGGGACCTTGTGAGAATTGCAAGAAAAAACATCTTATGCTCAAAAAATGAGTATGATGCCATCATATTTTTAAATATGAGATCAAACAAAATTTGAGATTTGATGAGAAGGCATTTAAAAATTGCCTTATTTGATACACTAATCTACTGTTTAAATTTAGAGTTATATATCAACAATTTCTTTCTCCATTCCCCTCTCAATTGTGATGAAGTTTTTGTTACACACTGGATTGATATTATGCAAAGAATTTGATAACATGATTCATTTTTTCCAATTGTACATAAAGATTTTTTTCTACTCTCTCTTTTGCACACATGCATGCACACACACACACACACACACAGAGGTTTGAAACTATGGTATATCAGTGAGTTGCTTTTATTTGTCAATTGTATTAAGGCTGAGTTGACCCTGTTATCAAATTTAGCTTGACACTAGGCCATAAGACACTCTTAAATATAGTTTGCTAGGAACATGGATTGGTTTTGAGTCATCCTATTGAGTGAAACAACTGGTGTTGTCTTGTACTTTTATTTATTTCAAAAGTTCTCCACTTTAGTGGCAGTGAATTTATGATTAATGTACCTAAATCCTATCCGCAGTTATGTGGTGGTAAATCATCTGAAGGAATATTTGTTGGTGCATTTCTATCCATGTCTTCAACAGCTGTGGTAATTTCCTGATCACATTATTACTTGTTTTCTAATATCGCTTCTCTACATTATACATCTCGAGTATGACCACAACTTTGTGGGACAATGAACATTTTATGCTGTTCAATGTTTAACTGTGGGCATAAAGTATTTTAAATTACCTATGCCCGCACTTTAATAATTGTGATATACTTTTGCAATCATTGGTTGGTTGCACTAATATTTGATTTGATGGAGATTCATATTTATGTATTCTATACAGCCATCACAATGAATCAGCTGGGTGTTAATTAAATTACTGAACAATGGAAAATATGAGAAGTAAAGGTAGTGGTGGTTCTTATCAGTATTTAGGGTCAAAGTGTCAGTTGCAAGATGTCTAGGTACTAGATAAAACAAGTAAAAGTTTAAGAAGAAAATAGATGCCTTTAGTGGAGGAGAATGGGAGATTATTTGATCATATGACAGTAACATCTCACTGACAGGCAGAAGACTGAAAGAAAAAATCAACTCTTAAAAATTGATAAAAAGCTTTTCCACTATTATTAATAATAATAATTCTTTTTGTTGTTATTATTATCATCATTATTTTTGGGTGAATGTGAGGCACTGAGGTGTATATGCTTATTAGGGGTATTAGGTTGGGGATGAATGCTTGCATTTCCCCTGGTCCTTTTACCCTTAAATATGTTGTGGGATTATGTTTATGGCTTCTCTATTGTGCTTTGTTCATCACTTGTTTAAAGGAATATTGATTACTGATGCAAATGGACTGATTATTACATCTTTGAGACTTTCTGGCTCTCCTTTTCCTTTGTTTTTGTTTAGGAGGATCTGTCATCCGTATTTTCTTTCATTTCTTTCTAGTAAGATTTCTTATTGCTTAAAAAAAGACAGCAGATTATAACTAAAATATGGTGAAAGTTGTAGTTCTATTTAGTGTTTGGTTGTAAAGGAGAAATTTATGTGCCAGGCACTAGTTTCTGGCTTGGTTAATTGAATGAAGTTTTCATGTTGATAAAAAATCTAATACTGAGCTCTTTCCTTGATCCCTTCTATTCTAGATGTATGCTTCCTTTCATAAACTAAGCATTATCTTCGAATATTTTATTTCCTTGTTACAGTTATGTTACTTAAAATTGTTTTTATTCTTCTTTGACCAATAGGTCTTGAAATTTTTAATGGAAAGGAATAGTGTCAATGCCCTTCATGGGCAGGTTACAATTGGAACCCTGATTCTACAGGTACATGCTGTTCTTTTTGCGTTTATGAGTGCATATGAATAACTGAAACATTGCTTCTGCTTGTTGTGCAAAAAGAGTAGAGACCAATCCTATCAATGATGCTGATGTTCATTGTTAAGATTTTCTCCCATGTTTGTCTTCTAATGCAATATTCAAAATTATTGGTTCCTTTCAGGATTGTGCAGTGGGTTTGCTCTTTGCACTGCTTCCTGTTTTGGGTGGAACATCAGGTGTTCTTCAGGGAGTAGTATCCATGACTAAATCGTAAGTTAATAGGATGGGTTGTCCCTCATCTATGCTATCTTGGCTTAGTTTATGAACATTTATAATATATGACATAAACCCTTAGGTCTCCCAGTATTACTATTTAGATCTGATCCTGCCTTTCCATTATGTACAAATCAACATATATTTTGTGAATCAATGGAAGATATTCTGTTCATAGTTTTGATTCTTTGCTTGTTAAGAGATTTTAAGATGTAGATGCAAGTTGAGAAATATTGGTGTGCTTGACCCCCTTTGGGCCCTTACTGAGCATGCTGTGTAAACATAATTTTCTACTGTACTTCTTGAACGCTTTCATTTATAAATTTTATCAAAAGAAAGATTGTAGTGCATATATTACCAGGGTATTTTTCTTATTTTTTTAGTATCACTAATATGATAATTTATTATTAGAAGTCTCCTATAAAAATTTTTATAAAACATTTACAATTGTAATTATGAAAAATAACTATTATAAAGGAGTACATATTAAAGAGGACAAGAATGTCCCTAGCAAAGGCACAACAACAGAAAGGAAGAAAAGAGAGAACAAGGTCTTGAATAGAATAAAGCTCTTCATTCCATTGGCATTCTGGGTATGGAGACTTCCTTGAAGAGATCATGAGATGAGGACCAGATGAAGGCCAAAAAAATCTTTTTCTATCCTAGAACCAACCTAAATTCAAATAAAAGACTCGTATGTGTTCTGCTGCAGCCATATACTCCAGAGAACAACATAAATAACATCATATATACTCCATATCCCAATTGAATTTCATAAGGCAGTCAGCTTGACTTGATGTGCTGATGATATTAACTCTGATCATCCTGCTTAATTGTATGCTTCTTTCAGTCAAATATTCCTTCTAGTTGTTTTAACAACCTTGAAGAACCATACCATAAAAAAGCTTGCTGTTATAGCTGAAGAACCCAAGATCTTATAAACCCCATTCTAAAATCCTATACTTCCAATGTGAGACTTATGTCACATATCTTACAATTGGATTCTAATATTCTTCCACGCTCCTCTTGACTAGTCCTAAACAAACCTTGCAATGCCGGCATCATCGTCCATGCCATTCATTTGGTATTGAGAGACATGGTGGAAGACTTCGATACTAATTGATAAGAACCTTGGGAGATCAATACTACCGAAGCTAGTTATTGTAGTTGGACAGATCAAGGCTTTATAAACCCGCACTTTCAATGTGGGACTCAAGTCCCACACCTTACAATTGGATTTTAACTGTTTGCTAATTTTATTGTTTCAGGTTGGTGGTCTTAATTACATTTTTGGCTATTTTGTCAATATTATCTCGGACTTGTGTACCATGGTTCCTTAAGCTTATGATAAGCTTATCCTCTCAGGTGAAGAAAGACTCTTTTGCTCTGTTGTTAAATGTTTGCGTATGCATTAATTTTTAACTAACCTTTTCTTGCGCAGACCAATGAACTTTATCAACTGGCATCAGTGGCATTCTGCTTACTTGTTGCTTGGGTGTGTCTTCTATCAATTCTTAATCTTCATTACCTGTCTACTGTGTCTCTTCTTAACATATAGTAGTCTGTTTTATTATCTACGCTGTATAATGCCCTTGGTCATGAATAAGTTTGTCATTGTTTCCTCTTGAATGTGCAATATGCACCCAACAAGTAGTTGCTTAAATGCATGCATGCTTAATGCTTCTTTGTACGTACATTTATAAAGTCCAAACAACTTGGCTACCTTCAACAAAATGTTTTAATAATTTGTTATTTCATTTCAGTGTAGTGATAAGCTGGGTTTAAGCCTTGAACTGGGTTCCTTTGCTGCGGGAGTGATGATATCAACGACAGATCTTGGTCAACATACGCTTGAACAAGTAACACATTTTCCTAGGCTATATACTTTCTTTGTAGTCACTAGTTATACCATATATTATGTTTTCAGGAGTTTTTTTGGAAGTTTTCCAAAGGTGGAGTTTGTATAAACTCTCCAACCTAGCGTAATTTAATTTTTTTCCTTTTCTTGATATAAACTTGTGGTTTGAGGAGTAGTATCACTATCATACTATCATTTGCTGAATATTTATCATGCTCTTTATTTTCTACATGGTATTCAATTATTCTGTCTTGGTAAGCATGTTTTCTCAGGGTGGATGTTGAAATTTGAATATTTTTTTTGATACTGCTTTGTTTATATTCTCATCGTGGATGCCTGTAAAGTAGGGTGGTCCACCAAATGAATTTCAGGGAACCTTCTTGAAGTGCCCAAGCACATATATTTTGAGATGATCCATGTTTTTGACGGTTATTTGAGCTCACTCAAGTTTGTTGATTTTTAGGTTGAGCCAATTCGCAACTTTTTTGCTGCTCTGTTCTTGGCCAGCATTGGGATGCTTATACATGTCCATTTTCTTTGGAATCATGTTGACATTTTACTGGCAGCTGTTATATTGGTGATCATTATAAAAACAATAGTAGCTGCTTGTGTTGTCAAGGGGTTTGGATACAACAACAAAACTTCACTTCTTGTAAGATTTGACAACTGTTAATACAATTATGTCTGCTTGTTGATTACATCATACATTTCATTGACGGAGGGGCCTTAGGTTATTCCACATGCGTAGGTTGGGATGTCCTTGGCACAAATTGGGGAATTTGCGTTTGTTCTTCTCAGTCGTGCTTCAAATCTTCATTTAGTTGAGGTATGTGCTTCATTTGGAGACAGTCACCATAGCTATTTTATGCTTATTGTTAGGAAGACATTGAAATTTATTTTCCTGTATTTTAGGAAACAATTTTACTCGCTAATATATTTTATTGCAAGTTATGACATTTTCTGGCTGTGTATCATCTCAAGTGTGAATATGATCAAATTGTGTCTGCTGTTACTTTTAAATACATAAACTGAAGGTCCAATTCTTACTGCAGGGAAAGTTGTATTTATTGCTCCTTGGAACAACCGCCCTCAGTCTGGTATGCATGTACTGTTTTACAGAGTACACAGCAATTATCAGAATATGAATCATAACACTGTTGAAATACTGGTCTTTTAAGCAAGCACGGTGCTGTTTCATAAAACACAGTAATTACGTTGTTGGAATTGTGTGATTTGTAGCACTTGACCTGTTTCATCACCACCGTGTAAATCTCCCCCCGCCCCATTATATTAGGCTATATATACCCACTATGGATTGCTTGCAAGTTGCATCTACTCAACAGCAAACTGTTTCAAGCCTTAAAAAAAAACCATGGTCATATAAACACCTAATACTTCAATTTTCTTTATTGCGAGACTTTTATAATGTAAAATATTACTTCCAGGAAAAGTGGGACAACGAAAAGCATGATAAACATTTCACTTCATCTGAAAGCATATTGAGTCATAAGCTTGCAGGATATTCAACTAGCCAGCATCAGTGAACCGTATTGTGTTTTGGTAGATACATTTAATTTGTTAACCATCTTTCTTTTACCTGTTTGTATACACATGTACAAGCAGGTTATCACTAGTAAAAACATTGGGCCTTCCTGCACAAAATTTTTGTAGATAGTTTTGAATGTTATAGCCAGTTTTATGGGTAATCTTGATGTTTTGAGTATTAAATTCTCAAATATATTTAGCTAGTTAATTTGTAGACCCTTTGAAGCTTACGCAGACAGAAATAGTGCAGGTGACTACACCTTTGCTTTTCAAGCTGATTCCTGCTGTTGTGCATCTTGGTGCATTGCTGCGGTGGTTCCCTCCCGATGGTCCAGCCGAGGTAACTTACAGCTTTAGTTACTGACAAGGGATTTTAAATTTTTTTTATAGTTTTTTGTTGTTTCAATTGTCTTGAGGATCTTGAATTTGATTGTGCTCAGATCGGATTTAAGGGGGATAGCTTTCGCTCAGACAGTGCTAAGCGTATTACTTTGATGATTCAAGGGTCTCATGATTCATGATATTAAAATATATTATCAAGCAGAACTGAAATTTGCGGGCTTTAACTGAAGGCTTCTCTACTAAGGAGGACGGGCCAGAGTGCAAATAAGGTTTACTAAATGGATACATTTTTTGTTGCAAAAGAACTTCATATGCTGTCTGCTTTCGGAACACGCACAGGAATAGTGAAAGCAAATACAAACGCAGGTCAAGGGGGCCAGGAGTTTAAACCGGATCCATCCACTAACATAGTAACTTGGGGCCATGTTATTAACTTGGAATGGCCGATTTTTGTGTATAAAGTAATTTGTAGTTGCAGTTGGTAGTGTAATTCATTTTAGATGCGATCCTCTTAATTTTTTTCCTCTGAATTATCCCTTTTTATTTTATCCACGATTTTTGGGTTGATTGGTTTTTGAATGTGTAAGCTGTCCCTGTACAAGTCTGGACGCCAAGGCAGTTATCAAAGTCAAATGTATCATGTTCATAAACTATTGAAATGATTAATGATAGTGGAAGGTAATTTGATTTGGTCGTTCATTTATTCTTATTATTATTAAAGACGTGGAATATGTGATGCCATATAGTAAACTTCATCGGCTACCCAGCAGCAACTAGATGTAAATCGGTTAATTCCTCCCGTCTCCCGCGGTTCAATATTTTTTTCATCGCCCTCAGTGAAATTTCTGGTCTTGGGGCAATTTTTTAACATTGCCTTCACACTTCTTTAAGGTGACAAAGAAAACGATGCAGTTTGATTTATGAAAATATTATTTTTATCTTCTGTTCTTATTTTTATATAAAATATTTTTTATTTTTTATTTTTAGAAGTTTGCATATAGAAAATAGTGAAATTATTTTTAATATTTATATATAAATTTTAAAAATAAAAATAAAAAAACATGATATTTTTATAAAAAATAATAATATATTTTTAAGTTAAAATGGTTAATAAATATCTTTAATTTTTTTAGTCATAGAAGAGATGTAGGGGTGGTATACAAAATTAGGGATGTAAACTTATTATTGTGCTCAAGTAGATGTATTGCTTAATAATAATAATAATAATAATAATAATAATAATAATAATAATAATAATAATAATAATAATAATAATAATAATAATAATAATAATAATAATAATAATAATAATAATATCTTTAATTTTTTTAGTCATAGAAGAGATGTAGGGGTGGTATACAAAATTAGGGATGTAAACTTATTATTGTGATCAAGTAGATGTATTGCTTAATAATAATAATAATAATAATAATAATAATAATAATAATAATAATAATAATAATAATAATAATAATAATAATAATAATAATAATAATAATAATAATAATAATAATAATAATAATAATAATAATAATAATAATAATAATAATAATAATAATAATAATAATAATAATAATAATAATAATAATAATAATAATAATAATAATAATAATAATAATAATAATAATAATAATAATAATAATAATAATAATAATAATAATAATAATAATAATAATAATAATAATAATAATAATAATAATAATAATAATAATAATAATAATAATAATAATAATAATAATAATAATAATAATAATAATAATAATAATAATAATAATAATAATAATAATAATAATAATAATAATAATAATAATAATAATAATAATAATAATAATAATAATAATAATAATAATAATAATAATAATAATAATAATAATAATAATAATAATAATAATAATAATAATAATAATAATAATAATAATAATAATAATAATAATAATAATAATAATAATAATAATAATAATAATAATAATAATAATAATAATAATAATAATAATAATAATAATAATAATAATAATAATAATAATAATAATAATAATAATAATAATAATAATAATAATAATAATAATAATAATAATAATAATAATAATAATAATAATAATAATAATAATAATAATAATAATAATAATAATAATAATAATAATAATAATAATAATAATAATAATAATAATAATAATAATAATAATAATAATAATAATAATAATAATAATAATAATAATAATAATAATAATAATAATAATAATAATAATAATAATAATAATAATAATAATAATAATAATAATAATAATAATAATAATAATAATAATAATAATAATAATAATAATAATAATAATAATAATAATAATAATAATAATAATAATAATAATAATAATAATAATAATAATAATAATAATAATAATAATAATAATAATAATAATAATAATAATAATAATAATAATAATAATAATAATAATAATAATAATAATAATAATAATAATAATAATAATAATAATAATAATAATAATAATAATAATAATAATAATAATAATAATAATAATAATAATAATAATAATAATAATAATAATAATAATAATAATAATAATAATAATAATAATAATAATAATAATAATAATAATAATAATAATAATAATAATAATAATAATAATAATAATAATAATAATAATAATAATAATAATAATAATAATAATAATAATAATAATAATAATAATAATAATAATAATAATAATAATAATAATAATAATAATAATAATAATAATAATAATAATAATAATAATAATAATAATAATAATAATAATAATAATAATAATAATAATAATAATAATAATAATAATAATAATAATAATAATAATAATAATAATAATAATAATAATAATAATAATAATAATAATAATAATAATAATAATAATAATAATAATAATAATAATAATAATAATAATAATAATAATAATAATAATAATAATAATAATAAATTATTATTATTTTAGGGTTCAAGAGGAGTTTTATAATAAACTTTGTAAGGGGTGAGCAGAGAAAATAGGAGTGTTCAGCAACTGAACCGTGTGACGTAAACGGCATAATCGAATTGAATATAACTGCCAATTGATTTCATTGAAAATTAAAAAATTTAAATTTTTAAAAATTGTGATTTTATACATTTTGGTTTGATTTATGGTTGTTCGTTGCAAATTGAAATAAATCAAATCAAATCTCATATAATTTCATATATTTTAAATTTTATATTGTTAAATTGTTATATATATATTTTTAAAAAGTTTCTTTTTAAGTTTTTGAATTTTTTATTATATATTTTGTATGGTGTATTTTATTATATTAATATTAAAATAAAGTTTATTAAAATACGATTAAGTACTTATAATATCTAAAATCTATATACTTTATTGATATTGTTTATTATTAATTATATATATATATATATATATTTTCTTTTTGACATAATAAATTTTATATTTATCTAAATTTTATGTTAAAATATGTTTGACTATAATTTTTTTTTATGTTTAATCAATGCTTTGTTATTTTATTTTTTATTAACTTGTTTTTATTATTAGATGTTTAAAATAAAATAAAATTTTGAAAATTCAAATCAAATCAAATTGAAAAAGATTAATTTAATTTTTTTAATAATTTCAATCAAAACAAATCAAACTACAAGTATTTTTTATAATTAATTTGAATTTTTTTTTTCTGTTTAAAATCAAATCAAGCCGCATTTCAAATATCTAATACAAAAGAAAAATGGGAAAGGATGGAGCGCATTGTGGAAATGGAATATACGTACAATTCATGTCACGCAGCTTAACCGAGTTAACTTGAGGGACGTTCTTCGATTGAACTTCATTACTCTTGGTTTTGGATATTTACATTGAACTTAGCATGGATTATGCTGACATAGTTTTGGTTGAAAATTTATACATGTCTCCTTTACTTGATTGTTTAGAAGGGAATTCTATTATCTTGTAGTTTGAAAAATGTTAACCAGGTAAACTTGAAAGGAACATAAATGCCACTTTTAAATTTGAAAAGAAATTGCGTATTTTCTATACGATTAAGAGTAATGCATAATGTTAAATATAATAAATGAAGCGCATTATCATGTATACAGTAAGAGTAGGTCTTTTTTTTTGTTGTTGTATCTCTGCTCTCTGGCACACACTCATCTCCCATGCACGTGAAGATAAAAACACACACGGACAGGGAAAGCATGGTGATCAGGCATTATACATAGCAGATTCAAATTTTACGGTGAGGACAAAACGCATTGCGGGAAGTTTACCATAGCAGGAAAGGGTTGGGTGTAATATTGTTTTCTTTGACATGTGTTGCATTTAGATTAGATCCCGTATTTATCATATATATAGCATAAGCATGTGGTGTCATATCATATGAATAGAATTTATACAAGAATGAATGGCGGTGAGTCCGGTGACGTTAGTCTCTTCCAAATCCAATAACTATTGAGCAGTTTACTTGATATGTAATTTTGTGGATTCAGAAATCAACATCAACCAAAAGGGAATCGTCAATATCTCCATTTGAGTGGTCCCCTTCATTTATTTCTCAATTTTAAAAGCAGAAGGACATTGCTTGCTACTCACAATGGCCCTCCATGAGGGGTGGATGCCTCCCATTGGCCCATATTAATGTACGTGCTTTCCACCTCCTCACCAATCCCTAAACCCAATTCCTCGGAATATTCTTCTTTTTTTTTTTTATAAAAAAATAACTATATTTCAAGTAGAAAAATATATTTAATTCTTACACAAGACGATAATCAATTTTATGTAAGAATTTATTGAGAAGTTTGTTAACTCTTTTTTAAAGCAAATTTGTGTGCAGATTTTTGCTTAACGTACGTGGATTTATGCTTCACCTTAACGCGAAGGTGACCTTTTTTCTGGATATTACCAATCGATAGCGATAACTGAACTAATTTTGTACCCGGTGTGAATGCGTGGTATCAACCTCGTGTATTTGTATGTGCTATATCATAATAATGTACGACTGTAAAAGAGAAATGTGTTAAACAATTAATTCTTAAAAAGAAATTATAAATAATTTCAATGTTTAAAAATTAAATGTTACTAGCATTTCTCATATGTTAAATACCGTATTTAAATTATTACAAAAGAAAAAAAATATTAACCTCAGTTTTAAGACTAAATTCAAATATTTAAATTAGTACATTTTTGTTAAAAAAGGATTTTATATATTAAAAATATAAAAAGTAATAAATATATTATTTTTAAATGCTTAAAATTGATTTAAAAATAAAATTAACAAATTCATAAAAAAAATAATTTATCTAATATAATTAATGAAATTTATAATCAATTTTGAGAATCTTTATTTTCTGTCACCAACATTGCCATGCATATCATAATTAAAATCCTGTTGAAAAATGACACTGACAGAAGGAGGAACCAGGTAAGCATCTGTGGAGAATATGACAGCATTTATTTTCCCCCAAGGAAAATGGTGGTCCATGTATATAATATGCTTTTAACCAAGTGATGCTCATGCTCAAGTGAATTCCAGAAAGTGCTATGCTTCCAATGTTTTTCAAAGGGAGAAGACAATGCTCAATGGCAGCAATCAGTACTTTCGTTTGTACCCACCAGGTTAATTCGTTTAAATTATGATTCACAATCTAAAACGGTTATTTTCTTTCATTTACTATTGTTGTTGTTGTTAGATACCAATTTACTACTCAAACTAATAGATGCAATTAGTACTTAAACATGTGTGACATGTTTCTTACACTTACAGTTTTTTTTTTTTTTTCTTCTTTCAATTATCAAGTAAGAGGTAAGAAGGTTTAAAAAGGTGCAAAGACTTAATCTTGATTATTAAGTTAAAATATATAGTAAAGATCAAATTTTAAGTAAAATAAGGAACAAAATATAAATTACTTGAAATATAAGAATTAAATAAAAAGCTATAGATCGGACGGAGCCTAGATGAGTTAAAACTCACGATTAGATGTTAAGGTTTAGAAGACACCAACATATTGTGAGAGACTCAGACATATGTGAGTGGATGTAGAAACATTAGAAATGAGGAAGAAGAAATAAATAAATAAAAAACCAGCCTACAAATTAATTAAGCTAATCTATTTCAAAATCATGATTGAGCTCTCCTGTTTATTTAGGGTGAGATAATGTAGTTTTCTTTTATATGTATTGAGTCCAAAAACTTTTCCTATTTAGAAATAAAAAACCATTATTTTATCCTAAAATTTCATGTATAAAAATTATGATTAAATTAAATTCAAGTAATCTTTGTAAGTTATTTGTGGGAGGGGCAGATGAAAAATTGCACGCAATAGGTAGTTCAAAGTTGAGGTAGCTCTGCATCTCCGGCATATTTGCCCTTGAAGCTCCGAGAAGAACAACACTCTAAAGTGATAAAATTGTTTTCTCCCCTCCCCCCTCTCACCATTTTGTTAATTTATGAAATATTAGACATTGGTTATATTAATTTTAAAAATAAAAATTATTACTATTATTATTATTATTATTATTATTATTATTATTATTATCTTTTGAAATATATAAAATTAATTATTTTAATTTATAAAAAATGAAACAGGTAATTATTTTATTTGTTGTAAAGTTTAAACAATTAAATATTAATGTTTTAGAAACTAAAACAATGATTTTTATTTTTTAAAAATTAACATGACTGACTTAAGAATCAAAATGATTATTTACTTTTACTTGATTTTTTAGGAAGATTAAAAAGAAAAAAAAGTAATGATTTTCTTATTATTTTTGCTTTGATAGAGAAATTTTCCCTCTAACTTATTGAGATTTACCAATTTATGTGCAAGGTCAGTTTCTTAGTTGAGCTGCTTAATAGCGATAAATTTACACTAATACCCTTAATTTAGACTAAGAGCACAAACTGATTAATTTGAATTACAATTTGGTAATTTTCTAATCAATTTTGGCACCAGTGGGGTATTTTTTTTGTTTTAGCTGATTCAAATTCAAATATTTTGCATATGAATGGAGAAAATGGGCAGGTCAAATTCAAGAAAGTGAGTCTAACTGACTGACTAATAAGCGCGTTAACAAATATAAATGATAATACAAACTTCACTGAAATTACCGCACCTTGCATGAAGCTTCCCTCCCTATAATCAAATTACATGTCTCTCTTACATTTTTTTTATTTAATTTTGTTATTTAAACAGGGAAAATATTAAATTTTTTAGTCCTAGAAATAAAAAAGAGACAAAAAAACAAAAAAAAACACTGATAGTTTTCGTTTAAATATGATGAAGCATCAACTCGTTATAAAATCAATCAATGATGAATAATTGAGCATCATATCATTAATTAAATATAATAAAATTAGATTAATTAGACACTAAATAATACATATATTGATTTTAAAGAATCAAATTAAATGAAAAAACCTAATCATGTCTCTTACTCTCTCACCCACCCTAGAACCTTTCATTTTCTTGCCTTTCTACCTGCAAAATTCCTTCACTTCTTCCAGGAATTGATTTATTTTTATTTTATTAATTTCAAAAGTATTTCTATAATAATTCAATTCTATTCGAATTAAAGCAAGTAGCACACGTAAAGTTTGACATTACTCTAATCATAGCCAAGAGATTATTGACATTATTTATCAACAAAGAAAACTTGTATATATTATAAGTCAGTCAATACTAAATAACTTTAATTAACAAAGTTTTATGTCACTTGAATATTTTATATTTTAGAGTAAGAATACATTATTTATGAATTTTTGTGCACAGATGAGAAAAAAATCTCCATGGGTAAATAGCTGAATTTCAGGGTCAAGTATGAATCAAGGATTTTCTTTCTTGGAAATTAGTCATTTTGACTTGCTGCATATAAATGTGAACTCATCAGGCCAGAAACTTTGGTTGGGTTCTCATAAATCTTCTAGAGAGATATTACACTTTCATAGTTTAATCATATGAATCAATCTGAAAAATTCAAGGAAAAAGTACATGCACACACCCATTGAGAAATATGTTCCGATCTTAGGAAATTAAATGAAGTCTTCTATTCTCTCAGCAATCCTATGAAAGGATCTTTAGAAAACAAATACAAAGCAAGTAATAGGAACTTTCCTGGCAGAGAGTCCTATAAGGGGTTTGATTGGCATATTATCTTCACAATCTTGTGGACGCGCTTCATTTTCCTCGTAAGTCCTATCCTTATCTTCATATTTATAATCAAAATGCCAAAGATATTATGCTTCAGTTTCTAGTCAATTCTATCAAGAACATTACTTCTTACTTTCATAGTACTACACTAATATGCTTCAAAAGATATTAGTTTAGATAGTCAAATTAGTTAAATTGGTTGTCAACGGTTCAACTTTTATTTTCTTACCGTGTGAATGAACTAATTAATGTTTAAAATATAATTTAATTTTGATATATTGTTAATTAATTAAAAATTTAGTAAATATAATTTTTAAAATAATTATTATAAAAAATAATTTATATCATTATATCAATTCATAATTAAATAATAATGTTAAAAAAATTACACAGTCAGTACAATCCAAATTAATTAAAGTGAAAGATTATTATCAACGGTACAATTTCTATTTTTCTTATCGTATGAAAGTAGAAATGAAATATATATATATGAGTTAAAATTTATTAATATTAGATATTAAATTTTAATATTTAGATTAATTTAATAATTTTGTATAAAATATAAGATTTATTGATTCAATTATTAAATTATTTATAATATTTTTTATGATTATGTATGTTAAATTTTAAAAAAATTTAAATATATTATTCAACTATTGATATTAAGATATATTTAAATAATATATAAATTATTAAAATAAAATTATGAGATAAAATATTTATTATTTTTTATTTGATATAAAATTTATATACATAATTTACTTGATAAATTTTTTTTAAATTAATAATAAATAGATAAATTTTATATTTTATATAAAATTATTAAATTAGTATAAATATTAAAATAACAAGAAATCTTAATTTATATATATATAATCGAACAGTTGATTTAATTTAAATACTTTACCAAGTTCTTTGCAGTTTCCTATCAAAACCAAGAAAACATCTGGTTGAAAATATCAAAATGAAAAGTCAGCCGACAGATATAATATCAAATGTATGTGAGAATTAATGACTAATGACAATCATCATATATATCATACGCGAATTCTATCACGTCCCTAATTATGGAAAAGAATTATTATTAAAATAAAGTATTTAACAAGGCCTACCATAAGAAATTAAGAATCAATAAAAAAAAATTGACCAAATGTTGACTTAAAGCCACGCCCTTACAATTTCGCTCGACAGGAAATGCTACGCTATCTTGTTAGTTAGGATAGAACTTTTGAATTTTGTTTTGTTGGGGAAAGTCTCTTTTCCGTAGCAATAATGATGTTTCTCTAATTGGGTCATGCCGTACCAAGAGAAATTTATTCAAGCGATCACTTATATATATATATTAACAAGAGAATTATCCAATCATCTAACTAACTAGTAATTTTAACCATTTAAGTAATTATCAAGTACTAATTAATTAATTAATTAATTTCCAATTATCCAAATATCCAACCAAGCTCATTTAGTTGGCAGTATAGACCTTGAACAAGCCAGTACAATTTTTTTTACACTTTTAAATGAGTATGTTTTAATTTCACAAACAAATTAATGGAGAGAAAAGTACTATAGTTATTAGACTTGAGGAATTAGTCAAACTAGAAGAGATCAAGCCAAGGTAATAATTTCTTCCAAATAAAAGCAGGATCCATATTTTGGCTTATTTGGGATTTTCATATATATTGTGTTTTTATTTTCTTTTTGGACAGCAAGATTAATTCAAGAGGCATGGATTCTAAGGTGAAGACAAAAATGGCTGTGTTCACTATGTGGGGGGCCATATGCTTTCTTCTGAAAAGCTTCAGTCCCTTTCTGCACATCCACATCATATTGAATGTGAAGTGAGAGGAAACGATGCATATGGCGCCAATGCAGATAGATTGGTGTATAGATAAATGAAATATGCATGAGACGGATCCGTCTTCTGGGTGCTTCCAAACAGATTATATATTAATTAAATTAAAAATAAAAATAAGTTGTTATTACTTCTAGTTTGTACTCTCAATGACTCAAAGTTGCAGGAGAAAACAATCCAAAAACAATACTACACAAAATTTGTTAGTAAAACTTTATTGGGTACGAACACGTTCAAAATTCTAAAATTAGAATGTTAGATTGTTATTATTATATATCTGACCTATTTCTATTCGTAAACCCCCTTAAAATAAAGAAAAATCAAACTCTTAAATATTAACCACCATTCTCTTACGAAGAAATTAAAACACTGTTGTTATGGGACCGATGTATGGCTAAGCTCAAAACACTGTCTATCATAGACGATAAATTTATAGATAATAACATTTAATTTTATATACTAACAATGCATTAGAATTATATCCAACCACGTACGCAGTGTTCTAACACATACCGAAGGACTACAGTATAAGGACCTCCAAGCAGTAAACTTGTAAATAATTGAGACCAAGCTTTAAATAAGAAAAACAAATTCTTAATTATAAATAAAAGTTTAATTTTATATATTGTTAATATAAAAAATTTACACTGTTAGTTAAAAATTATAGTAGATATAATTTTTAAAATAATTATTATAAAATTAACAATTTATGATGGTATGACATTCATAAGTAAATGATAGAATAAAAAATATTTACACTATGTTCTAAAAAATTTTAGAAATAATTACATTTAACAAATAAGGGATTATGATATCAGTCTTCATAGTTTAGTTTGATTTTGATTAATCAGGATAAAAATAAAAACTGAACTAATCAAATTCAACAAAGTTAATTTGTTTTTTTTTTTAAAAAACATTTTATTGAATTAGAAACAAACTAATTCGACTAAAAGTAAGTTACTTAATTAAAGTAAAATTTTAAAATCTTTATTGTCATTCTTTTATCTAAAATTTTGATTGTTTTTTCAAATTTACAAGAAGAAATTCTAATTTTTTAAGCTTTTATGACGAAGATAGCAATCAATTATTTCCAAATGTTGATATTAAATCCGTTAACTTTTTCTATGATTATGCTTAAATCAAACATTGAGTTCTTTATTTAATGACAAGGTTAGTCAGTAAATATAATTAACAAAAGACAAAAGACAAAAGAAGAAGAAAAACTTAGTTGTTAAAGTTTAAAAGGCACATTCTTAATTAAATTAATTCAAACTAATTTAATCAATTGGATTTGAATTATTCCATTACGCAACCTAACTCAAAGTAAAGTGGTATTAGTCAAGTAGTTGCTTTAGGATGTTGTATTATATATCTTGAAGGGATCTGATTATTGCATAGACTCTACTTCTAACAGAAAGAAAACGTGTTTCTTTGATCAGATGATCTTCTACATAAGTTGACACTTGACAACAAATAATTAAAAGGGTAAATTCCTAATATAAATATATATATATGTATATATATATATATATAAATAAAAAAAACTTGAGAGTTGAATTAAGTGACGGTAATTGGACCAAGCAGAAAGGGGGATGATTTGTTTTGTTGCTGCAGGGTATTAGGCTTAGGGGCTGCAAGAGTTAGCTCCAGATTTGGAACACCTTGATGTTCTGCATCTGATTCAACTTGATGATAGTAATTATCCAAAGTTTCTTCTTTATAATCATCTGATTTGGTTTTTTGTTCAAAGTACCTCATATGCCCTAAAGTGGAATCAACATTTTGAACTGAATTAGAACTAGTAATTGGATGAAGATGATGACCTGCTATCTTGGGGTTATTGTTGCTACCACCAACCTGTCACAATATTCAATCCAAGGAGAATAAAAAATTAATAATAATCACTTTTAAGTATAATTAAAGAAATTAAAAACATGATAATTAATTGAGTGTACATTAATGAAGTAATTAATTAAGCAAATGAAGGTTACCAAATCAAAGAGACTTGAACGTCGTTTCTTGTTATTTACAGTTGCAAGACGGAGAAAGTATTTCTGAGCATGGCTTGCAACTTGTGTTGGAGTTCTTGTAGTGACGAAGTTTCTAGAGATACCCCTCCAATCACCTTTTCCCAGTTTCTCAAGTCCAACAAGGAATATTCTGTGCTCCTCTTCTGTCCATGGAACTCCTGATAATTAAGTATATGCATATGTAACAATTAATGTTAGATTATTATAATTATTTAAATAAAATGAGAGAAATAAAGAAATTAATTGAAAGAATATTATAAATATACCTTTCTTTCTCTCTTGGGGTCTACCTATGAGACCATCTGATAGATACCCAAAAGAGGTTATTGGGTCAGAAATTTGATCATGAAGGGTTATTGTTGTTGATGAAGAAAATGAAGAAGAGGATAAGGAGTCCATGCTAAAGCTTTTCTTGATTGTGTCAAGTTGTACACCAAAGAGACGAAGTCCAACAAGTGTAGTTCCTCTCAAAGATGTGCACGTTCTTGAATTATGGCCTATCTTCCCACAATGTGAGCACTTCCTTCCCATTTTCACTTCCCTTCAACACCTCCAATCAAACCCAAAATTTAGCTCTCTGTATGTATGTTCTTGGAGAGAGAGAGAGAGAGAGAGAGAGAGAGAGAGAGAGAGAGAGAGAGAGAGAGAGAGAGAGAGAGAGAGAGAGAGAGAGAGAGGGAGCAGAAAAATTGAATTTGTTTGATGCTATATATGATGATGGAGTAAGGTAGATGGACATAGTTTATTGTTCGATTTTTTTATAAATAATATATTTTTTATTTTTTAAAATAAAAATCATAGAAATAGAGATATCTTATCTTATTTTGAGCATTTATGTCCTCTGGGACTTTACAGGGTATATCTACCTGCAAATTATCTAAGCTTGATGGATACAATATAATAGAGTGATTTATGTAGCTAGGGAACACTGCATTTATTCCTTTTTTAATGTTCAGATGGGTGTTTTTATATAAATAGGTACTAATATATGGATACTGGTAATTAATTAATTACTTGCATTTTTTTAATTAGTTCCATATGTACATGATGACTTCTTTATTATTCTTGTTCAACACACGATTGTATTCAAGCCTAAAAACGGACGGTCAGTATTTTCCCACCATTCAATCTAGGTAGGTCTATGCATGACTTATGGGGAAAAAGAAATATCACCCATAGGAGAACTTTGAAAGTTGTGTCCAAGATTTCTTTCTATGGAATTGCTAAACCTGCATTGTTATTCAAAAGGAGAATTGTATTTTTATTTTTAAAAAAAGGGAAAACAAAAAGAGATACATAATAATATAAGTAACATGAAAAAAAATATTATATATATATATATATCTTAAAAAATAAGAATAGAAAAAGATAAGATTTTAGAAGAATTTAGATACTTTTAAGATTAATTCAAATATTAATGATTATTTGCTAAAATTTATTAGAATTTACAAAATCATACCAGTCAAACTTATTTAATAAATTTCATACATTATTCACTTTCAATAATTTTTTTTATTATAAAATTTTTATACTATTATTTAATTATAAATTATTATATTATTAAAAATTATAATAACTATTTTAAAAATAATGCTTATTATAATTTTTACTTAATTAATAATATAACTATTTTACACTAATAATATATGAAAATTAAACTCGTAACAAGTTAAATATGTTGCTTTTACAAAAAAAAATAATCTGGCATCAATTTGTTATCCCAACGCATACATTACGACCTCAATGACTATACTGTTCAAAGTCAAAACATGTATATATAATCTTGCTCTGTGGATTTTAAACCCTTTTTTGGGTTCTCTTTATTCAAACATTCGTTACAGCATGTGGACCAACTTCTTTGCAAGAATATAAGTTATAATTACCGTTTTCATTATATTGAAGATGCAATTTCTTAATATTTCATGCTGGTTTACTAACTCTGTGTTTATTATGAATATAATTCTAGTAAAAACTTGGTAATTAACAAAATATCTAGTTTGGAGGGAAAGGGTCTCATGATAAATTTTTAACAACAAATTTGTAGATGACAGAATTATTCTATACCTGCCATTTCTCTAGCTGTAACGTAACTATACTTTTCATAATTATCTAATTATTATTTAAAATTTAATCCATAATTAAGCAGAAAAAAAGTAGTAACAACAAAGATCAAATGGATTGCAAACTCTTAAAGAATAAACATATATATATATAAACATATATATATATATATATATATATATATATACACAAAAGTATCAAAGTTTTCTACCGTTAAAAAATAATGGTAGAAAATTCTCTCCCATAATTTTTTTAACATAAAATATTATGATTTGAAAAAATAAAAAAAGGATTGTTAATTGAAAACGGCAAACTAGATCAAATCTTCGGTGTGAACGGATTAGGTTTAGAAGCATCATGAAATCGCTTTTGAAATGGATCCCTTCACCATAATCAGAATCTGAAATCCAATAAAGAACTTATGAGGATATTCCTGTTCAATAGGGTAATATAATTAAGTAGCATCCAAAACAAAATTTTGGATAATTATCCTATCCTCCTAACTCTTGGCTACTTACCTAGCTAGTAATTTTAATATCATCAATATATCATCATACCTAAACCCCTTAAGAATTTCAGTCCAGATCATGAGTTACTAGCAAAACTTGAACTGATAGCAAGTTGAGAATTGTTTAATCTCTTTTTTATTTTTTGGTAATTAATTGTTTAATCTTTCAAATGTTGTGGTAGACTCATTTGGCATTATCATAGAAGGGAATCTTCTCGAATACTATCTCATGATACTTAATTATTTTGAAAAATTTACAAAACACATTTCAAGATCTATTAAACTATTGTTTTCCCCTAAAAACGAGTTTATGGTCTCCAGAAATCTTGATAATTATCACAATTTTAATAGAAAATTGATAGTACTGTACTCAAGTCTGTTGAATTGATTAAGCTGCAATATGAGTATGTAGATATAATTTTAAAATGTATTATACCTTTTTATTTCGCATTTTCTGATTCCTTCTTAAGAATCATAACAAGTCTATTTCATTGAACTAAGAAACAAAAATTAATAATTTAAAATATTAATTAATATTTCTGTCAAATCACATTTATATCCAATAATCATGTATTAAAAAAAACAATAAGTATGTTCTTTTAATTTAAACTATATAACTTAATTGTTAGATCTATTTTTAAAATTGAAACTTCATTAATTGAACGACTAAGTATAAGTTTGGATTTTTTTTTAAGTTAAATAATAATTTTTTATAAAATTAACAAAAATAAGTATTTTCTCAAAACATGCATTAATTAATTGTAGATATTAGTTCAATTTATAATATGTAATACCTATAATTATTTCCAAGGACACTCAAAGGCCAAATGGCTTATATCTAATTGAGAGCAACATATGGCCAAAAGTACACCACTGTGGAATGAGTTGCATCCAGTAACAAAGTGTTTAATCAAAATTATTCACGTTTTCTTGATGCACAGAAAGCACTTTTTACATTTCCGACCCCAAGATATATTATATAACTTTAGTGAAAAGTACAATACTAATCCTTTTGCATATGTATATATATAACTAGCTTGTATTAAAATATCATAATATAAACTATCCAATTCGATTATAGTTCTCTAGTGGATGCATCTTCTCCTCATCTTACCAAATTGGGCTATCCACTTGGTCACAAGTCACAGCACACACTGATAATTAGTCTTTGGGTATCGTGGAGAAAGAAGCACTACTCTCATATATATAATATATATTGGATGTGGAAGAGTACAAGAGGTAAAGAACGGGGTAGGTTAGTTCTCAGGTCAATATCAATCAAGAATATAATTAAGAACGTGTTGAATATATATACTGATTAAGAATATTTAATTGAAACACTAAATGTTTTAAACTATTCAAAAAAATAAATATGAAATAATTATATATTTGTAATATAATTAATAAATGTATTTTTTTTTGTTAAATATTTTATCTTTATTTTTTAATTAATATTTTTAAAATACTCATCAGACATTAGTATCTTTTTAGAGTTTTATCTCACCATCACCTTAATTGAAGGATTTTACTCTTCTAAAACTGAAGAGGGCATATTATAGAGAATAATATACATTTATAATTATTAATTACAAAATTAACAATGAAATTATAATTAGTTTCAGAATTTGGTGTATATGCACTCAAGTTTTATTGTAATTTTAATTATTTATTTTTAAAGTGTATTATACATTATTATTTTATTAAAAGTTATTAGTTTTTGTAATAATTATTTTAAAAGTTATATCTATTGTAATTTTTAATTAGATCTTTAATTAAAATTAAACTTGTAATCATATCATAGAAAACTATAATAGCAATGTGGCACTTAAGGTGAAAAGATAGAATGAAATTTTTAACTGAATGTCCAATGTAGAAGCACTTAATTCTTCCAAACACTAATTTACAAGAAAATGCATATATAAGATACTGGGAGGAGGTAGCCCTACACTACAGCTTTTCTCCAAAGGAAGGCACCACTTGGTAGAGGCGAAGGACCACAATTAGTATACTTAATGTTGTTATGTTGACAATCATGCAATTTTTCTATTGCATGATTCCTCAACAAAGTGGCTTTCTAATTTTTCAAAGAGGTATCCTCTCGACTAATCGTTTTCTTCAAGTCAAAATTAAGCAATAATGATTGTGCAGATGAGGAAACTGGGTATTGTATTCGGCAGTCCATTTTTCTGCATTTCATAAAATATGAAAATTTCTTAACTTGTTGCAATCATTTCAATATAGTTTATAGTGTGTTAATATTATATAACGCCTAATATTAGTGACCAATTATTATTATTTTTCACTTTTAATCACCTTCAATCACGTCGAATCATACGGTACTTTTTAAATGTGTACTTATCACTAAGATACCAGTGAGTACCTTATATAAACGCACAGCGATATTTCTATATTTTTTTCTTTTTAGATTAGAGGTATCCCACTCGAGTTAGAAAGATCCATATGATGGTTAGATTAGCTTTTCTATCGAATTTTTTTTTTCTCTATACATAAGATTGGGACCCAAAATTTTATTTGAAGAAAACCAAATCTATATTATTAATTAAACTACCCCTCATTGATATTTATATCTATTTTTCATAAGAATAACTTAAATTTGGACATTGAAGTATGAGTACAATTAAAAAAATAACTTCGAGAAAAATAATTAATAAAAAATGATTAGAAAATTTAAGGCAAATTTTATGACACATCATTGAAGTAACAAAATTAACATAAAAGAATATTATAGAAAGCAAGTTTTATTATTTTATCTACGACAAACAATAAAAAAATGACAAATTAGAAGTCATGAATGAGAGTAAAATTGACAACTGCAAATGACAGATTGAAAAACACTGTAGGTAATTAGCAAGTATCATATATCTAAGCTTCTACTAATTACAGCTCATTATAAATTGACAGTTTATCTGCTAATCGACCACAGGTTAACTAGATCTTGATTAGTATAGTCTAAAATGAAACATGGAAACTTTTACAACTGTATAATTGACCAGTGAAATTAACACATAAATATATAATGCCTATGTTTCCATCAGTTTATAGTTATTCCAAAGATTCCACATATTTCAAGGATTTAATATCAAAATCAGTTATTTTAATATTCTATTTGTCACTCTCTCTTCTAAAGTAAATGACCAATTATCTATACCGATACAATCAATGAAATTGAAATTAGAGGTAAAAATAAGTTCAATCATTCAACGGAGCTCTATAACCTAATCTATCTAAAAACGTTTAGTTTGATTTTATTTATGTAATAAATAGATAAATTTATATTTATTAAAAAATTTAAAATAAATAAATTAAATTTAAATTTATAAAAATATATTTAATTTATTTAAAAGTGTGTTTAAATATATAAATTTATTATAATTTGTTTTAATCTATATTATAATATACATTAATCTACAAGATATATAATAAAAAATATAATATATATAATATAATATATATATATATATTAATAAATTAAATTTGTATATTCTTTTAAATATATATAAATTTTAATTTTATTTATCAATTTTTTTATATGATAGATTTTAAATAGATTCGTAGAATTTTTAATCATGTATATATGGAAATTTTATGTTTTTATTTTTTATTATAATTTTTTAAACAAATTTATAGATTTGATAAATTTTAAACACTTTAAATTTTGATAATAAAATAAATTTATAATAAATTTAAAATTTAAAATTTAAAATTTAAAATTTAAAATTTAAAATTTAAAATTTTTAAATATATTAAATTTAAACATCCAAAGTTTAGTCTAAACTAACTATTTGCATCCTACTTAAAAGTTATACTGAAAATGATAAATAACTAGATAATTTTTATTTAAAAAATTAATCACTCACCACACATTATATGCAAATTATTTAGAGTTATTTCTCTCAAAAAGATTAAAAATTTATATTTCATTCTATAAAAATATCTATAATTTATTACTGAACACATGAATAACTGATGAAAACTGATCTTGCATAATTATGGTATGGAGTTTAAATTCTGAATGCTCAAATATTTGAAAGAAAAAAGCTACTGTTGATAATAATCCTATTTAATTTGATTATAATTATCTCCCATAAAACATACTTATAATTTCACATAAAAAATACCAAAAATCTTATCCACAGCTTGGTATAGAGAATGCAAGCAAAATTAACCTATATAAAAAATGCCTAAAACTTATCCACAGCAGGGCATGGAGAATGCAAGTAAAATTAACCTAAAAAAGTAATAAGAGGACTGAAATGGTACAAAAGGCCAGCTGTTATCAACTGGTTCCAGAGTTTCATTTCACATAATTCAAAATTAATTAAACATCTATTAGATTCTACTCGTAGAAGGAATCAATGGACCTTATGATACACTGTGCGGACATTTTCACAAAAACATCCTTTTCCGACATCAACATTGCTGTTTGAGTGTAGAAAAGTTAATGAATCATTTGTTTTTTTCCCCTCTCTTATATATGTTCATTCTTTATGGAAATACTTATCACAAGTTAGGTTTCTTGCATGATCTTCAACTATATATATGCTATCTGTTCTCATCAGACAGTCTCGTCGGCTTTAACAAATAAGAAAACTCTTTCCTCACGTAAAGTATTACTTTTAAATTTTGCCTTACTCCCCCACCCTGCCCCTCAAAACATTATCTTAATCTCCGTAATAAGATTAATCTTGTTTGAAATATATATATATATATATATATATATATAAGTTAGCATAAGAAAATAACTACAATCTTGTGTTATTTTATGATAAATTAGGTTTACATCTTTTAAAATATAATAAAATTTTATTTAATTTTTTTATTTTATATATTTTTTAATTTATATAACAAAATAATATATATACCTTTCTTATTATATCTAATTTTTTTAATATAATATTATAAATAAAGATGAAAATGAACAAACTGTCACAGGAGTATATAGTTCAAATAGTTTAAAATTTAATTTGACTGTTCAATAAATATAGATTTATTAAAATAAATATTTTTAGATGAATAAATTAGATTTAATCTTACAATAAAATTTGTTTAGTATATTCAAAAACTTATTTATCTTTATATATTATATTTATATAATATTAATATATTTACATAATTTATGAATATTTTAAATAACTTATATATATATTAGATTTATCTAATAACTCTTACATACTTTAAGTTAGTAAATATTTTCAATCTATTATTTATATAAATTTTAGATTTATTTATTAACATTTTTTTAAATATAGATTTTTAAATTCGTAAATTTTATAAATTTTAAATCAAATCAAATTTAAATTTGGATTTCAAAATTTTTAAACAAATAAAATTTAAACATTTAAATTCTAATTTAATTTGATGTACTTTTATCCTCAATTAATTATAAATAAAGATAATCAAAATAAAAAGATGAATAAAATGTTATTAAACCATATGCGGATGTGAATATAATTAGCTTATGTATGTATATGATAGATAAAATATCCATAAGGATGAGCATAACCGCAAGTCCTGATGGCACCAAGCCGTTCTCGACATCTTGTTGCCAACAGAAGCTGTATCAGTAACACTCTAAAATTTGATCTTTAGGAATCTAATGTTAACTTTTCTTTTCTAATCTCATTCGGCCCACCTTGAAATCTAGTTTACCTGCTTTAGGTTGGTTTACGTGATGATCCAATAATTATAAAGTAATATTTTATTTATATGTTATTATATAGTAATATATTATTAATTTTTATTTTAAAAAATAAGATTTAATCAACAAAGCGTTTAATTTTCTAAAATTTATTCCTTTTTAAACCTAGAATCAAATCATTCAAATTTCTTACGTTATGTATTTAATTTTAAATAATAATTTATTTCATTAAAAATTTGACAGTCTTGCTTAAAATATACTTATTCAGAAATAGGTAACATATCTTGTACCTATTAAATATCCGTATAAATTAATTATGATTGGTAGGATAAATATTAGTCAATTTTTACGGATATAGATCTGCAATTAGAATAGTACTCATATCCATTTATTCTCATTATATATATTGATTTTAATATTTTTTATTAAAATTTATAATGTATTTTTAAAAAAATATTTAGTTATAATAAAAAATAAAATAATTAGTATAAATCCTTCAATCTCATTTGAATGATCAAAATCAAAAATATATAATATTTTAAAATAATTATATAAGTATTAACTAAAATTAAAAGCAAACATATAAATAAATTAATGCAAAATTATAATTAAAAATCCATATTATTTTCCAGCGTAAAAACAACTTCAAAATTAAATTAAATTTTTAAAATTTAATAGGGAAAATTTAGACCTATATTTTACATGAATATTCTTTATTTTATTATTAGTTTGTTGAAAATAAATGTTAAGACAGAAGATTATAATATAGTTAAATAAATTATAAGTAATACAAACATATACAAATTTTATATAGTCAACAAATATGAATATATGAAGATCAAAGTTGTTATTTACATAAAGAAGAAAAGTATGAATAAATTTTTAAAGAGCATATAAATATAAAAAAAGACGAATTATAATAGCCTACTTAGATCTTATTAAGTACCATCCCCACTCGCTTTTTCTATTTTTCTTTTGTCAAACATCCCTACTCGCATGAGCCTTGTGTGCATGGGAGCCCAAAATAAACGCTGTCTTCCCCATACCTATGAGCCCAAAATTGACCCATATTGTTAAATACCATTGAACTCGATTTGATGAAGGCCCAATACAGATACAATTTTTTTTTCATACCCATTACCCAATCTTGCTTTGAATTTAAATGCAAAGTCCAAATATGCAAGACCACAAGATTGAGCCCATACCCACGGAATAAGGACCAGCAATGAAAAGTGAACTTTAGACGTACGTGGTTTTCTCACAAAAACAAACGTATGTTTCGACCCAAAAAAGACGTACGTGTTAATGACCAAACCGTGAAATTCAAGTTTCTTTTTCAAATCAATAGTTCAACAATTCAACTTCGATCAGTACTTTATTAATATTCGAATACAGTTAATTATGGAGGGTTTTAAAAAAATTAGCTCGCAATGATTTTTTTTCAACTCTTCTATCTAACCATTTTGAATTGAATATTGTAATATTCAAATTATTTTAAGTTTGAACTCATAAGCTAAAGTTAGCTTGCTGACTTTAATTCGATTCTGCATTAGGTGGTCTTCGGCCAGTCTTGTTATTATGCTTTTGACATTCAAATTTAGTTTGAATTCTTGCGGAAAAAGTTTGGTATAATATCAATATCACTTTTTTTTCCCTTTTGGATACAAATATTCTCTTATAATTTAATTGATATTATAGGTCACATCATGAAACGCTGAAGCTTAAGTTACCAAATAGGAAAAAGAAAACGAACGAGATAAGAGAACGAAAACAGTGTACGCGTAACCAAACTAGAATAATGCAGCACCTAGGAACTAGAAATTGTGCCTAACCTTACATTTTCATTGGTAGCATTCCTCAATCAAGAGAAGCAATGACTCCTACTTCAAAATAGTACTAAATTACAAGGCCAAAAATTATTTGCTCCATATCCACAACCACGTATTGATTTTTCACAAATCAGAATTCAAGTGTTTCAAGAAATTTTCATTACAGTAATCATGGTAAACCAAAACTGGAATATTTTTCTGTACAATGGACTAATTAATTAACAGGAGTTCAAATTTTCTTATACTACGCTCCTCTCCCCTCCACAAAATCAAAGATAAATATTTACAGCACGGATATAAAATCTACGAATAAAAACTTGAGGCTGTTTACAAAGAAAATTCAGAAGAATCTGCCAGAAGCTTTAAACTTGTACACTCTTCACAGATGAACCTGCAGAAGAACATTCAACTTCTCCCTTGCAATTCCTGACAAGATATAATGCTGACATGGCAATCCACATGCTTCTAATTATCCCTTTTTATCTTCTGGGAAAATGGAAATGTGATAAGCAATCACATGAGAATGTCACCTTCCAGCATCCTGAGAACCTATATGTTAAAGTATAAAACAGTAAGAGATGGATGAAATGAACCACTAAACACCAATGTTTTGAAAGAAGGGAGGGATGACCCTAAGAGATTATTAGACTCTCTAGAAGCACCAATGATTTAATATGACATACAAAAGCAATACATATACAATTATAAATATATATGAATTAATTTTCCAACCTGAGACATTCGAGGCCTTAAATGAGGATCCCGTCCAATGCACAAAGAGGAACATTGTAGCATGCGATAAACCTCTTGATCAACATAGCAGTTCCTTAAGATCGGATCTGCCAGTTTATGTATAGCATGTTGTTCAAGCAATGGGCGTGCCTATCCAAACATTTGACCAATGATGAAGAAATCATTTAAATAGATTAGTGAGTTTTCTAGTCAGAAGGATGAAAACTATCACATTATTAAGATAGAGGATAAATTGGATGAAAACTATACATTATTAAAATATTTGAATACATTTTAAGATAGAGGATAAATTGGGTGTCATAAAACTAAAAAAATTACCCATTCACTAAGGCATTGTTGTCCCTTGGGGCGGTTTATATCCACTGCTTTGCGTCCTGTAACAAGCTCCAGTAATACTATCCCAAATGAGTACACATCAGCTTTTTCAGTAATTTGACCACTTTGAGCATATTCAGGCGCCAAATACCTATGGATGAGCAAGCCTTTCATCATCATTTGATTACAACTAATCAAAATAAAAATAAAATACGAAGAGGCTTTCATTGGCACTACCCAAATGTTCCAATCACCCTGGTTTCCACACCCATATCTCCATCTGGTTGCCACCTAGCAAGTCCAAAATCTCCCACCTAAAATCCATTAGTGGCAGTTAGTTTGAGACATTTTATATCCTAAAAGCATAATTTTGAACATCTGGTTTCATAGTACATTTTAAAATTGAAGGATAAGACATACTAAAGCTTCAAAATCATGAGTGAGGAGGATATTGTTAGGCCGCATATCACGGTGCACAATGCAACCCACTCTACATTCTTCATGAAGGTATCTCAAACCACGAGCTGCTCCAACTGCAATCTTTTGCCGTGCACACCATTCCAGCACATTCTGCTTTCGTCCTGCAAATCCAAACCACCCTTAAAAATTCATGCATAAATCAATTTGCAAAAGAAACAAATATGGAATAAGAGCATTGATGACAACCCTTCAAACATTGGAGAGGCAAATTTTCATTAGGGAGTGTGATGGTAATTAACTTTTCAAATTATTTCACCTGCTAAGATATTTAGTATTGGTATGTCAAAAGAGTGAGGATAAAAACAGCAATCTCCAATACTGGTTATGAATGCAGCAAGAAATATTTAGGATTCAAAGGAAATTACCATAGAGATGAGAATCCAGAGAACCATGGCAAATGTATTCATAAACTAGCAATCTTCTTCCATCCTCCACACAGAATCCAATTAGCATCACAACATTCCGATGTTGTGCACAGCTTAAGACCTCTACTTCTGAGCAAAATTCTTTATCTCCTTGAGTACTGGCTAATTTATACTGCTTGACAGCAATTACCTGTCCATCAGGTAGAACTCCGCGGTGTACAGAACCAAAACCACCTTCAGCCAAGAAGTTAGCTTGGGAAAAGCCACCTGTGGCAAGTTGCAATTCGGCAAATGTGAACCACCTTGGTGGATTCCCAAATACTGGTGCCTTGTGCTGACAAATAGAGCACAATGGAGGAGGTCCAGAGGGTGAAGTTTTAGCTAGTGAAATTGCTTCTCTAACACTTTTGCTTAAGTTCACATCAATTTTACAATTAAGCATTCCTAAGATAGGATCTTGATCCAAGTTTGAGAATTTCTGAAGCAATGCTTCATAGGTAGAAGCCAATGTCTTGTCCCTGGATCTTTCCATACTGTCCTCATCTTTTGAGAAATCACCATCAATGCAAATTACATTTGCAATCCATGGCTGAAAATATGAACTTTTGGATGATATACTTAGCTTTTCACTCTCTGAGTCAGGTTCAATATCCTCCAAGTTTGTCACTCCCTCATGAACAAAGGGAAAACTTCTTCTTCTTTCATAATTGTTGGAATTGAAAAACGGTGAAGTACCAGGATCTGAACTTGATATTGATGATGTTCCAATATCAGTTGCAGTCAATAGTGGTGACCCTTGCTCAGGACTACTGGCGGGTGTAACAGCTGGGCCTCTAATTATATCAGGATATTCACAATTGTCTTTTGAGTTTCTTGCATGTGCATTTGGATCCAATGCCAATGGAAAACCCCTGTTGAGTTCCATCTTTGGTGAACTATTCAAATTCAAACGTAGAATCTTTGGCCGAGATCGCTTCATAATTACAATATTGCAATGCAGCTGCTCCATGCAGTATTTCTTTTCATGTTTCAATTTTCTGTATTTGTGGAAGAATGAATAATTGTTCAGTCTATAAGAAATTTGGGCAATGTTACAGCAGGAACAATCTTTTACCAATGACATTGCATATTAACTAACACACCAAACAGATACCTTAAACATAGAATACTAGAATGTGAAAATACAAAAGTACTCATTATGCTCATTACTTGTCCAATATAACCCAGCTTGACTGGACTCTCTTGGCTTCGGCAGCCACTGCTCCGCATAGAGAACCAGAAAGAATCTTTACTCTGATCTTTATCTGTGTAAATATTTTGTTTAGAAAAGCTGGACACTGGACATGAAAAAAAAAAAAGAAGGAACATGTATATCTGTAAGTTATTTCAATCTTATGTTTTCCAACCTTCTCTGGATCATAAAAATCATGCAGTTGAAGCACTAATTGAGAACAGGAATTTGTAATAACTTCTTTCTGATCTGAAGCAGTTCCTAAAGTGGATCTCCAGTGACTAGTGGTACAGTCAGTGGTAAATCTTGAAAGTCCCCACACCTTCTTGCCTGAAAATGCACAGATTATAGTCAATCATGAACCTTGCTACCAGAATGAAAAGAACAAGTTTCTGGAATGTTCAGATCTCAAGCAACTCCAAGGTCATCAAGCTCATATATTTAGAGGTTCAAAATTCAATTGTGTAAAATGTGATGTTCAATCTTCCTCTCTGCATATTCAGTGCCTCATTTTCTATATTCAACTTCTTAATTTATTTTTCCCCTCAGCTTTATAAAGTCATTAATATTAAAAGAAACAGCATAAACATAACCAATTGAAAACAAATTGAAAGAGAAAATAATGAATGTAAGAAATCAATACTTGAGGAAAGAACTGGAATGAGGACCAATAGCTTAATGCAATCCCCAGGTTGAACAACATGAGTCAAAGCCCACACCAAAGCAGTTTTTGAAATATCTCTGGAAGCTTTAACTGCAACCACAACCACTCTGCCGGTGATCTCTGAGGTACCCATCTCTTCTTCATAACGACCCTTTTGGCAACTCATCTCAAGTTTTCAGCTTGCAAAGGAAAATCAGCTGCCAGAACCCATCTGAAGCACTGAATAAGCCAAAATATGGCAACTTTGCAGCAATGAACAGTGCCACAAACACCCTCGGAAACCAAGGTTCTTTTGTGTTACCCAGAAGAAAAAGAAAAGTAGAAGGGGACACACACTTCAAGGCACTTTAGTTAACAACCTTTCCTGTTAAAGCACACACCGGTGAAAATTCAAACTATCCTTGCACTAAACAGCGACTCTACAGGGACAGAAGAAAGGACAGTGTTTGTTACATGACCAAAAATTACAAAGCAAACATGCCCATTTCATGCTGAATGCGTTAGGCTATGTAAGTAGAATCTGGTTCAGTTAAGCCAAAGTGGGCTACCCCATCTCTTATTATTAGCATTTTCTTCCAACAGTTTATGCATAATGATTGAGACAATGAAAAGAAAGAGAAGCGCCTTTGAAAATTGAAAATTAAAAATTAAAAAAGGGATAATTTCAAACAAGTGATGACACAAAGAAATGGACAGTTGTTAGGTGAGAGTGTAGAGACAAATCCAGTTCACAAATCCCAAAATCGAAGGAAAAGGATCATGTCATATTAATCATGGTAACCATTGAAGTTAGTTCTCTTCTTTGGAACCCACAAAAGTTCAAGGCTTTTTAAGTTACCGAAAATTATTGGAACAAAAAGGTAATGAATGAATGAATGAACTGTGTAAAATATGTCGCTTGAACCGAGGGAAATGGATATTAAAAGTATTACTGAGTACTATACAATACAATCACTAAGTATATTATATAAGCAAGTGATGACACAGGTTTCACTTAGAAATCACTCTCCCAAGTTCTCAAATAGCGTGGCATCATGACATGACATGTGAATTCTTTACCTTTCTATTGCAAGTCACAAGGCATTGAAGGAAGTCTCTTTGAAAGTTCCAAGTATTAAGATTATTTAATTGGGATGTATATATAATTTGTATTCGGCACCAAGTTTCACCTCAAATCAATCCCCACTCAACATTTGGCACAACAAGGTGCAATAAATACATATCTAGGATTACCTGAATGGAGAAACCAAGTAAAATGTTCTTTTCATATTCATAGATGGGAATATAATTATCAACCGGTGAAAAACCTTTCCCTATAGTGCATACAAATTCTGAAGCCAACGGTTGAGTATTGTTTGCTCTGGTTGGTGTAACGAGGTGAAAAAAAAAATACGATTCTGAATATCATATATCTAATAATATTTTTATTTTAATATATTTTTTATACTACATCTTCTTCTTCTTCTTTTTTCATCATATTTTATCTATTTTGAAATTTGCAACAATATTTTTGAAAAAGAAATGTACCTGGTGGCAGCAAGCAGAATTGATCGTTGAAAGTGAAAGATTGATGTCATGATAATGCACCTTTAACTTCAATGGACCTAAACTCAACTTCGGTTTTTACACCAATCAATTCACTCCGCACAAAGTTTGTTTCAAAGGAGTTATGCATTCCATGTCTAAAACTTTATGAAATTTAACCCTGTCCATTATCCATCTTCCAATTCAACAAGAAAAATTATGAACTTTAGGAAGAGATATTCTTGTTCTTCAATGATAAAACCCTACACAACACAATGAACGCAAATCAATAACCAATGAAAAATTTAGGGCTTAAACACTTATCAGCTAGGACCGAGCACATATATTGATGAAAAAACAATAAAGGTTAAAATAAAGGAAGTAAAAATCATTGAGCTGGGAATAAAATTAACAAATTGCTTATACGGTAAAAGTAACACAAACAGAACAGTTGTGGTGTCAACGACACGACTTACAAATTATATTTAATATACTATAAATAGATGTAATTTCTTTTATTATAATATCGGTACAAAAATATGACATGTGATATTGTGGGTGAGTATTTTATAAAATATGATCTAAAATATTAAAATTTATAAAGATTAGAATTAAAAAAATTATTATAATTACAAAAATTAAAAATATATTTAAACTTAAAATATATTATTTAAATTTACTCCCGACAAAAGAACAGAGAGGGATGCTTGTTAGGATTTTTTGGGTTTGAGTTTCTATTATTTGGTAGATTTGATTGAAAAATAAAACGGATTGAATAGATAATTTAATATTTTTTTAAAAATTTATATAATTATGCAATCCATTTAATCATCCTGGATATTGTTGTACGTTGTATAAATATTTATTGAGTTAAAATCTAATTATAAGTATGTTAGATAATAGTGTAAGGCCAAACAATTTAGGATCGGAGATGAATAAAAACTAGGGTTATTATCATTATTATTATAACATCTTGATCTCTTCACCACTTTTAGTATTCTGATTGTATTTTCTTTTTTTCAAGAAATTCTGTTGTAAAAAAAGGTCATTTCATGTGTTCTTAAAAAAAATATTTTTAAGAAATATGCAATTTATTATAATTATTTGAGGCTTTTCTTGGTCTTGTATAGATGTTATTAATTCTTAGTGTTATTTCACATATATTACAACAAGTAAAGTCATCATGAAAAACATTAACTCTTAAAATACTGTGTTTTGTTCGATACTGTGTGATAAATTTATAAACACAAGGTAATTTATATCGTCACAGCTAGTCATTTACTTCATTCAGGACTATATGTGTGCAAGTGCCAGTAATTAGTAGATGCCATCTTTTGTATGACATGGCCAGAATTTAGATATATCCACGTTAGATGTTACAAAATTATGTTGATTTCGTTATAGCATGGTTTTGTATATATAAAAAGTTGATGCTTATGTTAATTACTCGATCAATATTGATTTTACTTTTAAATTTATATTTTCATTAATATAAGAAATCTTCACTTTTATGTTAAATTAAAAATTGTATTCTAAGTTTACCATAATTTATTTTTAAACAGAATTGGATATACAAAATTAAATTAATTGAAACTTGAATTAGTAAATGTTGATCGAAACACACGCTGTCGTTTTTGTTTTCTATAGACTATAATGCTTGGAAAACGTTGAGTAACATTGAATATGGGTGCATGTTATTAGTGACACATGGGGGACATGGCACAGTTTGTTGTGGTTGTCGCTTTGCAAAAGTTAAAAGAAGTCTATCTGTCAAAAGCAGAATTCATTATCGAGACTTGCTGAAACCTTGATCAGAATTCATAATCTGTGGGTTTCAGAGTTCTTTTTGCAGAAACACAATATATTTCTAATTGGTTTTTCAAACATCTTAAAATCAAGACCGATGATGAATTCAACCATTTTCGAATTAATTTGAGACTTGATTAGTTAATTAATCTCATAATCTTACTTTGTAAACTGAAGATTAAATTAATTAATTAATAAAATAAACTAACTTGAGGCAAATATTATATATATGGATCAAGTTAATTTATATTCAAATTATTCTATTTAATATCTTTTTAAATAATTAAATTATATTAGATTAATATATTTTATTATATAAATTATGATTACCAAATTTTAAAAAGTTTAAAAGAAATTTAAATTTTGTTATATAATTTTATTTTAACGGATAATATATATTTTATAATATATAAATTAATTTTATTTTCTTTAATAAAATATTAAATCTTTTTTAAATTTTTAAAAAATTTAAAATATAATCTATATAATAAAATTGATTAATTTAATGATTAAAATTAAAATTTAATTATCTAAAAAAATTATTAAGTAAAATAATTTTATATTAAAATTAATTTTAGAGTAATTTAAATTTATATATATATATACATATATATATAATAAACAGTAGTAGATTTAATTTTTATTAAATTTATATTTATCATAAATCTCTATTAAGATACATTTTAATAATTATTTAAACAGTGTAATTATCAAAATTTAATATATTTATGTCAATTTATATAATTACAACTAAATAATTATAAAAATGAGATATTTTTATGATAGGATCAAATTATTTTAGAATTAGCTTATGTTAAAATTATTTGTTTCAATATATCTTTTAAATAATTAAATTTTATTAATTTTTAAATTAATAAATTTTATTTTATAAATTATGTTTATAATATTTTGTAAAATTTTAAAAATTGATATTTTATTATATAATTTTATTTTAACAAAATAATATTTTTTTTTAATTATGATAATTTAAATTTATTTAATAAATTATCAAATATTTTTTAATTTTTATTAATTATTTTATATAATTTAAAAAATAAATTTTATTAATTTAATAGTTAAATTAATAAAATTTAACCATTTAAAAAAATATTAAACGAAATAATATTAATATAAATGACTTCCAAACTTATTTAATCTCTCATATTATATATATATATATATATATATATATATATATATATATATATATAATTTAAACTCACAATTTTTATTAATAGTTTAATACATAAATAAAACTATTAAAAAAAATTGATATTAAACTCTACTAAAATTTATGTTGAACTAATTCTTATAAATAAAGTTGAGAAAAATAAGTCAAATTAAACTTGCTCACAATAAATTTAATATTTTAAAATTTAAAAAATTATTATGTATTTTAAATATTTTATTATAAAATATTAATAAATTAATAAATTAAGTTTTTCCTAAATTAAACCCTTAAAATAAAAATAATAAATTTATTTTTTTATTATTATCTTATTTAGGTACTAATCAATTATTTTTGTGAAAGATATTTCATAAATTAAGTTTTTTTATTCTAAAAAAACTTAATCTATATACCTAATCTTATGATCAGATAAATTTGATGATAATTTTATAATTTTAAGAGACTAATTTAATAATTTTTAAATTGTTATGATGATAACATTTTAATATTTAAGAGATTTATAATAATAATTAAAAATTTTAAAAATAACAATTTCTTAAATTTTTGAAGGAAAAAATAAATTTTTTATGGAATTCTTTTAGATACAAACTAACTGTCCATTTGGAATGTTAAGAAATATTTTTTATTTAAATATATTTTTAATTTTAATAAATAATAAAATTAATTTAAATTTAAATTTTTTATTAATTTTAATTTTATAATTTCTTAAAAAAAATTAACTTTATTATTACTTTTATCACTATTTACTAACAATATAATATAATATATATATATATATATATAATTAAACATGTCATGTCAATAATGATTAACAATCATTTATAAGATAGTAAAATTAAATATGTGATAAATTATCATTAAATAATAATAATTTTTTTTATAATTTATCAAAATAAAAATAATAATTATTTAATAAAATTAAAATAAAAACATACTATTCTTTATAATTTTTGAAGTTCCTTTTGTTTTGATGGAAAATATTTTTTTTCATATCATCCTATAAATAATTCTATATATATATATATAATAAAAAAAATTAAATTATTTTAAAAGTAATTTTACTTAAAATTATTATACTTAATAATTCTTATAATCAATTAATAATTTTTAAATAAACAAAATAAATTTAAACAAAGTTACTCATAAAATAATTATATATATATATATATATATATATATATATATATATATATATAATATACATGTAAGTCAGTATATCTTGAAACTAGATGTTAAACTTTATCATTTAAACTAACTTAATAATCTTATATAAAATATAAAATTTACTAATTTAACCATTGAATTATATTATAATATCTAGCAGATCAAATATATAAAATTTTACAAAATTTATAAATTTATAAATATATTATTTAAATATTAATATTTATATATATTTAAATAATAAATTGTTAAAATAAAATTATAAGATAAAATATCTATAAATATTTATTTTATTTAAAATTTTATATTCATAATTTATTAAATATTATATTATGATTTGATAATTAAATTAATAAATTTTTTATTCTACGCAGAATTATTACATTAATATAAATATTAAAATTTAACCTTCGATATCAATAAATAATATATTAATATATATAAATATAAAACCCATATATCTCCTCCATGTTTAACCAAGGTGGTTGCTTTTTCCTAAATGCTGATTGGACATGATGGCTGGTGTTAAACCTCTGAAAAGAAGCACCTGCAACTTGCTATTAATACAAAAGCATTTTAATTGGATACAATTAAATCTCCTCCGGTTAAAAATTGAACTATTTGGTATGCAGACATAATTTGACAGTGATAATTTTTATTTATAATTATTAAAAATAATTTTAAAAAATGATGGGGGAGATTGAGAATTACAACTTATGCAGTTAGCCCTTAAACTTTTAAAGAATTGTGATATGATTGAAAATTACATTGTAGGGTTTTCTTCAGGAAAAGGAAAAAAAGTTGCATTGCAGATTTCGTTCTAGATAACAACAATGTGACTTTGATTTATTTTTAACAAAAAAGAAAAACTTGTCGTGTGATTTCAAGTAATATCAACTCGCATCTAATAAAAAAACTTCAAACACACTAAATAATTACAGTATTATTTTGGAACTTTACCTAAAGCAGTCAAAAAGCCACCCGCATACCTTGGGTGGGTTGTGAATTGGATATAACATGCCCGTATTCTCACACGCAAAGATGATGTTTCACATTTAAACTGGTGTGCTAACATTTTATAATTTATCAAAGGATAAATTATTAATAATTCTTGAAATTAGCATTTATAATCAACTTGATTTTTGACATTATAAAAGCAGCAATTTAGTTTTTTGAAGTGACCTTAATGATTAATTTGATCCATGATAATACGAAAATTAAATTTATTTCTTACCTTTAACAATTGTCAATCAACTACATTCTTAGTGTTGAATAATAGATGAATCAGTTACTTATGGGAAACAATGCATGTGTGGTAATCAATCCTATAATTGCTATCTAAGGGAGAGAATGTATGAAGAAAAATTGCACCATGGTCCTAGTACCAAACTCTCCCAAAGCTACGATTCGAGTTTAACAAACTAGAGTTTCCTTTGTTTGGTGTCTAAGGAGGGAGCAATGGTACCAATTGGGGAATGGGTGTGTAACTGGTGTCCCTCACCAGCAGCTACCTCCTGAGGTATAGCTAATTTGTTGATAAGGTTGAGCAGTATGATCTCCAATTCCTCCCCAGTGCTCCATTCATGAACCTTTGCATTAACCAGTTTTGGGTCACTGCAAATCCGATTCCAGAGTGGATAATTCTTCCTTGGCATCACAAAATCACCTCCCTTGAGCTTCAAAGTTGGGCAATAATCACCCGTTCCATCTCCAATATAGATGAATCTTGTGTTTTCAGGCAACGAACCTCGGATTTGGTCCATCACTAAACCCTAAGATGGAAAGAACAAAAGAACAAACACTTGGTGGAGCAACAGATCACAGCAGCAGAACACAAAATTCAAAGGAAAAGAAAGTGGAAAGAAAGAAGTATAACACAACAGATTTTGCACAAAAATTAGGAATTTAGAAAGAATGGTAAAAGAAAAGGATAAAATACTAATTTTGAATTGAAGTTGGCAATTTTAAAAAATAAATAAATTGATTTTTATAATTTGTTTAGTTTTTTTTTTTGAAAAAAAAAAAGAAACGATGTAGATGTAATATAAAAGAGTTAAAGAAGGTTGAGAGAGAAAGGGACCTTGCACAAATTGGGAGGACAGATGGGAAAAGCGTGAGGAGAGAAGGTTGAAGAACGAAAGGGAGTGATACGAAGGCGTCCATGTTGATCCACAAAAGCGGGGTTGGTATCAATGTGGGAAAAGCACCCTAATACACCATGTTCTTCCAGAACCGTCCTAATGAAGAACAAATTCGCATCGCTAATTATCCTCAACTCGCACCTGCAACACGGAAATCCAAAATTAATCGTCGAACGTTTAAAAAATGGTAATAATAAGAAGAAGAGAAACAGGGATACCCAAGAGCATGAGCAGATTTGATGGCAGAAAAAGTGGAAGGATGGAAGGGAACCCTTTTGAGACAATCTGCAATTTGTTGAGCTGTGATTCCCTTAGAGTGGAGCTCTTCCATCATCCTATCCTGTTCTAAATTCTAATTCAGTAATTATTGTAATTAATTAATTAATTAATAATATATTGAATATACCATGAGAGAGGTCCAAGGCATGTTGTCGCGAAGTTGCTTGAAAAGTTGAGTCACAGCCATCTGATTCACCACCCATCGATCACTGTCATCGTCGATTATGGTTAGATCAAAGTCGAAAACAACCACCACCTTCGCCATGCTTCCGCACTTTTTTCCTCCCTACTTCCAATGGACATCATACTAAACTTCTGCCTCTATTCTCTTTATTCGCCTATCAAATACTTTTTCTACCGTACAATAATAATAATAATAAGTTTCTTAACTTTAACCTTGTTTAAATTATCAAAATAGTTGTTTTTTATTAAAAAAGTGTTTATAATATTTTTTATTTTTAATGTAATTATATTTTATAATAAAAAATTATTATTTTTAATTTTTAAATTAATCTTAAATGTTGAAGTTAATGTTTTTTTAAATAAATAAAATAAAATAATTAAGTAAAGATAATATCATCCAATATTTAATTAATTAATTGGAGATTAATTTTTTAGATTACAAATTTGAGTTTAAACTTATATATACAAGTATATTAAAGAATTGAAAGAAAAGTTTTCTTATATATATGGGCATAACGTAATATAGATGTTAACAATTCCTTAGTATAACAAGCATAATAATAACATTCTACTAAATATATCATCAGTCGTATGAATCTTAAAAATTCAATAAAAATTTCTGAAATTTAAATTTAATAAGATATTCACAATACTTAAATCAATATCAATATCAAAAACTAAAATAAATAATAAATCACAATTTTATTAATTTATCTAAAAAATTATTTATAATTATAATATAATTTATAATTATTTAATTGTAATTCTATTTAATTTTTTTTATTTTTTGCAAGAATGATTACGCAAACAAACAATATAAAAATAAGCAAATTTTAAACCAAAAAGAATAAAAGAAACATAAAAAAACAAGCATAATTAAACTGTGTTTTTTTATTATGTATAATTAAATTAATAAAAATTAATTGAGTGATGAATGATTATATTGTTGCCTAACCAACAAAACTATAAGATAAACTGAGTATAAGGGTTTTGGAGAATCAGTTGAAATTCTTGATTTCTAATCGGTTATTAACTTAACAAGTTTGCTTTCTTAATTATATATCTTGCATGATTATTGAGGATAATAACTTAAGGGAAAGAATATAACTATTATATGATTATTGGATAATAATAAAACGAGAAGAATAAAGTGTTAGGAGTAGTTCACAGGGACGTTTGTCTTTAAATCGCTTACGCTTTATTTTTACATTTACTTTGCCTATTTTTAAACAAATAATTTTTTAATAATCTCAAAAATTAGGATTTAATTATTATTTAAGTTTATTGAAATAGTTCATATAAAAATAATATTAATAATTTTAAATATCTTTTTTTACATCAACCAATGCATTTATCCGAAGATAAAACTTAATTTAAAACTTCATGGGTACATTAAACATACAATAATAAATAAAAATGATTTTATAATATATTAAATTATTATGTATACTAATCTTAGATTAAGAGTAAACTATAATTTTATAAAAAAGATTCAAAATAATTTTTTTTTATTTATTTTAAATTAAAAAACACATTTTTCTTATATAAGGAATGAATATATAAGTTACATTATAATTTTTTTTAATACATCCCTTAATAATGATGAATTATATCTATAAAAGTATCTTTTAATAATATTTTTATCTTTTTCTACAAGTTTTAGAATCACAAAATTTAAAAGATATTTATTTTAAATAATTATTTTTAATTTTAAATAATCATAAATTTAAAAAAATATATTCTAAAACCATCTTAAAAAATAGTTATAATATATTTTAAACAACTTAAAATATAATAAAATATTTAAACAACTCTTTTTTTAATTGTTTGTATAAGAATTTTTATTATAAAAACAACTCTTTAGGATAAACAATTTTTTAAAAGCTCTTAAACATTTACTTTGAAAATGTTTTAAATTACGTTCTGTTCATATTAAAATCATTGCATATGAAATAAAAAATCTGTAAAATGTTGACTTACATTAAAATAAGATAATTTGGAATTCTATTAATATTTTGACGTATATTTTATTATTATTATTATTATTATTATGATAATGATAAATTACTATAAAATTATTTTTAAATAATATTTTTATTTTTTTCTAAAATATTTATCTTATGTTTGGATGGATAATTTTAATATTTTAAAAAATTTAAAATACTTAAAAATTTAAATATTTTTGTTTTAAAAATATTTTGTTTGGATAAAAAAATTTTAATTTATTATATTTAAAATTATTTATTTGGACTGTAGAATTTAAATTCATTAAATTTTAAATTTTGAAATTTTTTATTTAAATTAAATAATTAATTTTTATTATATACAAAATTTATGTTTAAATATTTATAGATTTATCTTAATTTTCTTTTATTTTTTGTTCATAACAGAATTTAGATATACAAGCATTTTTATTATACAACATATTTAATCAAAATAATAACCCAATAAATATACATAATTTAAATGATAAAAATATACAATTATATTATTTAATATTAAAAATATTATTTCTAGATATGAAAGATAAAGAAAAAAATTTGAGAGAAAAAAAAAGAATAATAAAAAATAGAGTAGCACAAATATAAAATAACAAGAAAAAGAAACATTAACAAATTTAAATTTTCATCTGGAGGAATTTAAAATTATCTTGTTTTATTTGGTTAAAATATCTTTTAAAAATTCCTTCAATTTAAAATTTATTTTAAAATAATAGAGAAATAAGATATTTTAATTGCTATAATTTTAAATTTTTTTAAAAATAATTTTTCATCCTTAAATACCTTACTTAAACACAAGGTTAGAGTCACAACAATTAATTTAAATATTTTATTGTTTATTTTAATATTTTATAAAGATATAATTAAATTTTAAATAGCTTTATTAATTTTAAAATTTCACTTAAAATATTTATTTTTTTATAATTATAAAATTAAAAATAAATATTCTAAATTAATTATTATTTATGTTCATAATACTTACATGCGAAATAAAAATCTTTAAAATGTTGATTTATATTAAAATAAAATAATTTTAAACTCTAAATATTTACATATATAGTTAATTGGTTCATCTTTCTAATAATAATAATAAATAATATATTATTATTTACTTTATTTATTCATTCATCGTATATTTTTAATTATGTTATTTAAGTTCATTATTTTCTATGAACATTTCAAGAGCATCTTCCTATAGGAAATAGTTTTTTTTAAATAAGAAATATATATTTATCACTGAAATTAGTCACATTGTATTATTCAATTTCAAAGACTTTCTAATAGCATGTCTTATTTTTTTTTTTAAAAAAAACAAAACTAATAGGCGTCTTAGTTAATTAAATAAATAAAAGTAAGAAGTATTTAAGTAACAAAAATATCTGTGAGAATACAAAACTTATTTACTATATTTAAATTGATTAAAAATATTTTAACAAAATATATTAAACATTTATTAAATAATTATTTGCAATGAAATTAAAGTATATCCTAAACTAATATTACTTACAATGCTAAGCATCCAAATTTTGAAATGTTTACTATAGAAATTTTTTTACCTAACTAATCCTAATTCCAGGATCAATCTTACAACTTTACGTGTAATGATTTTCAATCAATTGCTGAAAACATATATTTCGTAATCAACATTTTTAAAATACTCGTGATTGTTAATGTTATTCTTTGAAAAATATAAGTATTGTTGCCGTAAATCTTTCAAATTTAAACACTACAAAGAAATTGTGAATTTCATGGTAGATGAAGAGCCCCACGCATGTCTTATGCAATGTTCTCGTGTGCTCCAGGTCACTCTCAATAACTTTAAGTATAAAAGGTGCAAAAGGTATCTAGCTTAAACCAGTGATAATAATTTTACCAAAAAACGCAAAGAAACTGACAATAATATATTGCGTCATGACTAGAAATTAAGGGTAGAATGGAAAACAGTGTGAGCAAGAATATTGCCATTGCCCAATATCTCACCTATAAAAACAATTGACCTTTGGAGTGATTAGTCACATTGATGGACAAAAACCACTCAACTGAAAATTAATATAATAAAAATCACATTTTCTCAAAGTTTTTTAGAACGCATACATTGATATTGACTATTTATTTTGTCCCATTAAAATATTATCAATTTTAAATGTTTTTTATGTATACATATAACAAAGTGGTTTGGATAAATTAACCAACGCAATTTAAATACATTGAATCAATTAGAAGATTGAGTGCAAATTCTATATTAGTATTTGAATTCTGAATCTTCTATTTCTCTTTAAAAACAATCGACCTTGCATGTAATTTATAGTGATGAATAATATAGAACCAAGTTGATTAAAATTAAAGGAAAGATTGTTAGTAAAGAAGACAATAGAGATGGAATTGACACTTGGAACATACTCTGTAAAGCTAAAATGGAAATATTTCATGACGGCTGCTTTCAATTTAATTAGTATTAAGGTTTGGTGAAGATGTGAGAATAATATTGGTAAATGAATTATAATCCCTGAAATGCAAAAGGCGAAAGCAATGTGTGGGAACATGATTAATGATTGGAGTCAAATGAAAGGCAAGCAACCTACCATTTTTTAACTTCTAAGGTCCCTCTTCATAAATACATGTCCACTGTCCACGACTAAAACGATAGTAATTACAGAAACTAAAATAATACGAGAATAAAAATAAATAAATTTTATTTTAATTTTAATAAAAAAGAAAAGAAAAAGTGGGTCCTTGAAATAGAGCATTCGATGACAGGTGTGCATGCATAATAGGGGACTTTGGAGTCAAAGGAGAAATGATGGGGCCAGTGAGAGGCACTGATATGGTCATAGAGGGAAAATCTACACGCACCCCGCAAATTCCGACCCTTTTAGATTTTGTTAGGTATTCATCATCACTGAAATTCTATTGGTAAAAAAAAAAATATTATTAGAGGAGAAAATTTTATTGTTTTAAAAAATTAAAAAGAATATTTAACTATCAGTATAAACCATATTTCTATGAAGAAATCAAGAAGAGAAAAGGAAATAAGAATAGAAGATTCTAAATATATATTTTGTTCTAAAAATTAATTAATTATTTTTATTAATTTTGTGATAGATTTTTTTGAAACTAAATAATTATTTGTCTAATTTTTTTTTACCCAAACATGTATCTGCGTTAAATTATTTCGTTTAAAAACTAATTCAATCTAATATAAATTATAAAAATTAATTAAATAATTATTTATTTTCAACAAAAATTATATTTTAATTAGATTGGATCATATTTTTGAATCTAGTTTTAAAATTCAATCATGCACACATATTTTATTTACAAAATTAACAATAACATATTGCTCATACTTATTCAAGTACGCATATATATATATATATATATATATATATATATATAATTATAATATTTATTTATTTTATCATGGTTCTATCATCAAAATTAAACTTTATTATTTTATTTTATTAATTTTACATTAATTTAAAAATAATTTTGTTATAATTTTACATAATTAAAATAAATTTAAATAAAAATGTATAAAAATTAAAACATAAAACAAATGATCTAATCGAAAGTGGGTTTTATTGAAAAATCCAACCGGTTTAACAATTGTTAAGTGAAAAATGCGATTCAAAATCAATACGTATCCTAAAAATGGATGGAATTTAATTGAAACAGTTGTAAATTTTGGCAGAGAAGTTTTGAAGAGAGGTGCTGAGAGAGAGAGAAACGACGTCGTGACGGAGTTATAAATAAATAAAAAAACAAAAAGGGGCGTTGGGAGGTTAAATTCGGTTGGTACGGAAATAAAGCGTCGGTGATGGTAAACCGCAGGTTAAAAAAATGAAGAGATAGAAACAGAGAGAAGAGAAGAGAGAAGAGAATGAATTGAATTGGGTTGGTATATAAGGCAGTGGAATTGAAGAGAAGAGAGGGTTATATTGTTGAATTGAAACTCAGAAATACAAAGAAAGACAAAGAAAGAGGGAATTTTAATTGGTGGGTGGAGGAGGAGCCTTACTTCATCAGGAACAAGGAGGGGCTTCCATTTTCACCAGAGCTACAGCCATGGCAGAATCCAATGATTCCGTTTCACTCGACATGGAGAAGATCTACCTCGGTGGAAAGGTCCCACTTCAATTCAATTCACCTTTCATTAATCCCTCTTTTTCTTTTCTTTTCTTTTTTTGTTTCTTCGGGAATGGATCAATTTCAAGCATTTCTCTATTGGGTTTTTTTGGGTGATTCATGTGTTGCGGTTTTTCCTTCCCTCTTTTATCTCTTCTTCTTGTTGTTATCATTTCCCAATAATTATGCTGCATTTTCAGGGTTTTGCATTTGATTGGGCAAGTGGTTTGCTATTGGGATCTTTGTTTGGGAAATAAAGAAAACAACAAGAAACGTTTTTTTTTTGTTCTCGGGGGTTTTTTTTTTAACTCTGCAAAATTCATGGGGTTGGCTTCTTTTTATTTATCCTTATTTCTTTTCTCTCTTTATTTTCTTTCTTGGAATGAATTATTTGTCTTATTTTCTAAAGATTTGAACATGGAAAATTGGCGGATCTGGGCATTCCTTATTTCCCTCCTATTCTTTTACGCTTCCACCCTCCATTTGTGAAGCTATTGGTGTTTTCAATATTTGGTCCTCTCCATTTTCATTTGGCTAATTGTTTTGAAAATTCAGCGATCCCTTGTTTCGTTTTAAGTCGTTTTTCAGGCTTCCTATACTATTTCTAATTAGACTTTGTTAGTATACCATAGAAATGGCCCATTATGAGTTTGGCATCCTTTTTTTTTGGTGTGTGTGGTGAAATTATTCTCTGTGGTATTTCATGCGTTTTGGGTGATGTAGGAAGTTTTATTTGTTTTCCCTTGTATTTTTAATTTTTCTGGTGTCTTATTCTTCGCTGTCTTCACCTCATATTCTTATGTTTTGGAGCATACAATGATTGGAATCTGGAATGACTTATTTAACTTTTCGGTTCAGATAGTGGTACTAATATGCTGTTGCTTGTTAGTTTGGGTTGCCTTAAAAAGGGGTAATGGCACATGGGGAGCCATGTTAGAGAACATATAGCTTGAAAAAGGTTCACTTATGAATTTTAACATTACTCGAATGGAGTACATACTAAATAAAGGATATCCTTTGCTTTAGGGGAAGGTTCTTTTCATTCCTAAAAGTTCCAACCTCAAGTTTGGTCCTTGTTTCTTTTTCTTTCTCTGTGCGGGTTTTGTCAATGTTTAGGCAGCATTCATTTTGGATTATTACCTTTTCAGGAGCATCATATTCGAACTGGCTGTGGTTCTGTGTCTGTCATAGTCTATGGGGATCAAGACAAACCAGCTCTGATCACTTATCCAGATTTGGCACTAAATTGTAAGTGCAGTTAAATTATTTTCTTTTATCTAATTCCACTTGTTTTACGATTCTAATTTATTTTTACCTCTTTTGTTATAGAATTTGTCTTAGTTCATTTGTAGATTACATTAAATGATTGTATTGTGTGTATGTTTGAGTGCTTTTTTTTTTTTAATTTAATCTGATATGAGTCAATATTTTACTTCTGTGTATTCGGGCAGATATGTCATGTTTCCAAGGATTATTTTTCTGTCCAGAGGCAGCTTCTTTACTGCTTCACAACTTTTGCATATATCATATCAGTCCTCCCGGACATGAGGTTTGTAAGTTGGTCAATTTGAATGTATTTTCTATTGCATTTAGAACTGAATAGTATTATTCACATAATTTTTCCTCTGGAACTTCCACAAGAGTTCTTGCAGTTGGGAGCAGCTGCAATTTGTCCTGGTGATCCTGCTCCTTCTGTTGAAGACTTAGCAGATCAACTAATTGAGGTCCTCAACCATTTTGGGTAATTAGAATATAATTAGTGTTGATAATTGGTAGTTAGCTTTCGTTGTTTAGAACTCTTTCTTTTACTGAGGAAGCCACCCTTGAGTCAGTCATTGAGAATCTGAGATTGTGTGGGTCAAGTATTTTAGTCCCCAATTCATTCATTTTAGTCCTTTCTCACTTTAATTTTCATTGTCCTTTTATAGTAAAAAGGACTAAATTGAATGTCATTTTATAAACTCAAGGACTATTGAAAGGATTTTAAAATTTCAGGAATTAAAATGTCCAACCTGTACAATCTCAAGGACTAACTTGGGGATTCACTCTCCTTATATTTGGACAAAGCCAATATTTGAAGTGATCTCTTGTTTTGCTTCTCTTATGGATGACACAAAATTTCGTGAACTGGAAGTTGGACAACACTATCATTTTTTTTAGGTTAAATTCAAACTTCTTGCTTTATATTCTAATGGCATGAACTATTTTCTTGTCCAGGCTTGGTGCAGTGATGTGTATGGGAGTGACAGCGGGTGCTTATATCCTTACTCTTTTTGCAGTACGCACCTTATTAACTTTGAAAGGAAAACTGTGCTGTTTAGTTGAAGCTTTGCAGTTTATCATGAAAGTATGAAGTCGGTTTTTTATTACTTTGTTCTTCTTTGGTATGTTTTCACAGATGAAATATAGGGAGCGTGTTCTTGGTTTAATACTTGTATCTCCCTTATGTAAAGCACCTTCTTGGACTGAATGGTTTTATAACAAGGTTCCTTTCAAATCCTTGCAGATTGTCCATGTATGATTTCTCTAATCTGATAACATAACCAGAACCACTTGTAATGTGTATGCAGGTGATGTCAAATTTGTTATATTTCTATGGCATGTGTGGCTTGCTGAAGGAGTGTTTGCTTCAGAGATACTTCAGCAAGGTATCGTAATGCGAGGCACTAAACCCTGATGTATTCCTTCTCTTATTTGTATCTTAATTTTGTTTAGTCAAATTTTAACAGGAAGTCCGAGGCAATGTTGAAGTTCCAGAATCAGAGATAGTTCAAGCTTGCAGAAAAGTGAGTGATGCTAATTTAGTTTCTTTTCCCTGTACTGCTCTATAGCTGGACTGCGATTGCTATTCCTTTTCTCACTCTTTCCTTGTTTGTTGTATTGGTTCTTTGTCATATTTCTTTTGCAGCTGCTGGATGAGAGAAAGGGAGCAAATGTCTTACGGTTTCTTCAAGCAATTAACCAGTAAATTTATTAATTTTGTGTGGTTGTGTGTATTTGTAGTATAGGTCTGAATTTGCAAATTTATGGGCTATAACTTTGTTTTGCCAAATTGCAGGAGACCTGATATTACACAAGGATTGAAAAGATTAAAATGTCGTACACTTATTTTTGTCGGGGACAGTTCTCCTTTCCATTCGGAGGCTCTGTACATGACTTCAAAACTTGATAGGAGATTCAGTGCCTTGGTTGAGGTATGTAGCATGAGAGAAAGTGAAAGGGTGTAGTATGCATGCATAAATGCATGTGTATGACAAGAAAGCATAAATAATAATAGGGTTATGAGATATGATTGTAGTTGATTTGAGAGTGGGTTTATATTTTTGCAGGTCCAGGCTTGTGGATCAATGGTTACAGAGGAACAGCCACATGCAATGCTGATACCTATGGAGTACTTTTTCATGGGCTATGGGTTGTATAGACCATGCCAGTTCAGTGACAGTCCAAGGAGCCCACTTAGTCCATCTTGCATCTCTCCAGAGCTTCTTTCTCCGGAAAGCATGGGATTGAAGCTAAAGCCAATCAAGACCCGTGTTTCAGTGAAAGGTTGATGTCTCAACAAAAACCCTTTGACTTTTGTAATTGAAAACAGTTTTTTCTTTGTTTCTTTTTTTTTTTTTTCTTCAAAATTTTTTATTGTTTAAAGAGAGAGGGATAGACAAGAGGTTGGTAGAGTTGGAGAGAGGGAGGGGTTGTAGATAGAAAGAAAAGGGAATTGGGGGAGAACCACATGAAATATATAAAACTATAGGGAGGAGTTGCCTTCATTCATTTGTAGTCTGCCTTCAATAAAGGAATCATTGAGCTGTATCTGTAAATTCCACTTCAATTTATTTATGGTGACGAGTAATCAATAACCCCTTGATTTGTCAAAACACTCATGTTTCTTATAACCATTGGAATCTTTCTTGCTTTTTTTTTCTTCTCACCTCTGGTTGTGCCATCTAACGTGATCCTCCACTTGAGTATTCATTTGACTGCTGATTGGATCAGAGTTTTGACTTTGACAAATTTTAATCATCTTTCCGGATTATGTTGTGAGTTAATAACCTCAATGAATACTTGCACATGAAAGGCAACAACTGAACAAAGATTCCAACCCCCGAACTTCATCACCTCCCTCCCCTTCCGTTCACTTTTCGAGGGAATTTTTTCGTATGTGAATCCCCCAAATGAAAATAATTTTTTTTCTAATAAATAATCTAAATTATTTTTTTTTCTTAATTCTGTTCCTTCTGATTTCTATCAACCAAACGAAAGTTTAGTGTCAACTTTGAATATGTTTAACAAGTCATTTGAACTAATTTATAGTTTTTTTATTAGTTTACAAGTTTATTTAACTAAATTAAAATTTGATAAACGAATCTATCTCCTTAAGTTGTACTATTTTTCCTGACGGTGGTTAAAAGTAGTATTGAATTTTATAACTTGTTACTTTTTCTATATTTCTATCCTTTACACTTCAATAAAATTGGTAATTTACCACCTCATTTCAAATTATACTATTAATTTTAGTAAAAATTTCCCTTTAATATTATATGTTTATTTTATTTTTTAATAAAATATTTGATCTTAATAAATGTTTTATGTGCAATTTAAAAGAAGTTATATAAAAATCATATTAGCATATCTTTTTACATCATTTTATATTTATCAATTTGTTTAGGAAAAATTTAACTTTAATCCTTAGGATTAGTTTTAAAATAAATTATACTTCCTTTCTATTTTATTTTAAAATATGCACTTTCCTCCTTTAAACACAAATGAGCTTATATTATAATTCTTTTTAATATAAACGAATCTCCTAACAATAATAAATTACTATAAATATAAACATTGTCCTTCCATTTCCTGGAACAAGACTCTGAAGGACAGTGCAATGAAAACAGAATAAAAACATGAGAATATTTTTGTAAAAAAAAAAAGTTCTTTGAAAGTAAATGCCACATTAATACTCCGTAATCCCCACACCATACTATGTTTGGTATGAATAGGAGAAGAAAGAGTTGAGAGAGAGATCAGAAAGAACAATAGAATTTTTTCGGTTGGGTTTTAATCAGGGGATTAGGATCCTCTCCCATCCTGGAAAGATCCAGTTTAGTGAAAGAGTGAAATAGGGAATGCACGTGTATTTAAGAGAAAAATAGATAGAGAGAAGGAGATGAAAAGAAAGAAATAGAAAATGAAAAATGAAGAGTAATTTTACCCTAGATTACGAGCACAATTTTTTTATTTCAGCATAAATCGGATGGCAAATATAGTTGTTCACTTCTATTTCAACACGTTAAGTTAGTTACAAGAGCGGAAAAATCCAGCAAACATAATTGAGCTTGAGGTATTATTATAAATGACCACCATATGACATGGTTGGAGGATAAATTTGGGCAATAACATCCTTCAGCAGAAACATTCATCTTCTCGTCCAAAACTGCAATTCGTTGGAAAAAGAAAAAAGAAATCCGGTGTGGAATATTTGAGTTAACTAAAGACTGCATAGATAAGTGGAATTTTGAATTTGAAGTAGACTTCACAATTCAAAGTATATCCACTCCTGCCTAATACAGACTATTTAACAAAAACAGGACTAACTTCCACAAAGCACTAAATCCAATTCATCACACTCATAATGCATGAACTGCTATAACATTCCTTCAGAAAAAAAAAAACAATCTGTCAAACACTCTCCGAGCGTATATCCAGAAATATAACCGAAGCCCAATACCTAGGAAAAATTAGATGGTAAATTGAATAATGTCTGATTTTAAACACATGCTGACAAATTAAAATTAAAAATAAACCTGTTTTCTCAGTGAGTTTAAACTTTAAATGTATATATTAAAAAATTAATAAATTATATTTTGTTAAAAATTATAATAACTAATATTATGAATATGTTGAATTTTATATTTTTAATAATATTTATTATATATCTGCAAATGTATATTAAAAAAAATACGTTATAACATGTATGCTTCATATTTAATTATATTTGTATAAAAAGTTACCTTAAAACTTTATTTAGAAAGTATTTAATTATTGTTATTAATAATTTTAGGTGATATTTGATTTATAAAAATATTTTATTTTATTTTATTTTTAAATTTTATACAGAAAAAAATAAATATAAAAATTATTTTCTATTTCATTATTTTGATACAAAATTTTAAACAAAAAATACAATAAGTTCTTTATAAATAAAAATTAAAATAAAACATACAAACATATTTTTACAGACGAAACGGCTTCTTATATTTTCATCACGATCATAACATGTATTTTTAGATTGTATGGAGTAATATCCAAGAAAAAATCAATTCTATTTTCAGCTGCGTACATGAATCCTACCCGGTACAAATTGCACCACAGCGTTCATTTTTAAACAGATTTTGGTATACAATTTACTTCTGTTTCCGCTTATACCATCTCTTATTCTTACGCATAAATTTAACAGAAAAACAAGATGGGATAAAATGAAAATCTGAATTGATAGCGCCAGCTAATATAATAGGAGCAAGTTGTATCCAGATGGTAAGAATGATGATGGGCAAATGGAAGTAACAAAATGTTTACTATGTTTGGAAGATCCTTTGGATGGTACGGTTTCAAAATTTGAAGGCCAGAACAAGATTGATTCTATTGAGGACTCCAAGCTTCCAAATTCCCCTTGTCTGCCACATCCTACTTCATACTTGTCTCCCCTTTGATTCTTTGCTCTTCTGTTGTAAGTTATTTCAGTGCGATACAAAATGACCATCCTTATTGAACCTGACCTCGGTATGATTCTTTTTCTTTTAATTTTTTATAGTTCCTTCCCTAAGATAAATATTTATTAGGTCATATTACATGCTTTCAGCTCTACAATCTGAAACCAAAAATGTACATGCTGGAGAAACCAATGAGCTTGTGTTTGATGGGGGATTTCCATTGCCAAAGCAAGAGTCAGAGGATGGATTTAAAGCCCCGGAAATCAATTCATTTGGCCACACCTTCAGGTATCAATTCCATTTCATATTCCCTCCTCTTCAGGTTTCTAGTCTTCATAGTTTGTTATACCCATTAATTTTTTTCCCTTTTTTAAACGAAACTGACTTGGTCCAATGAAAATACTTTTCAGAAACTATGATGCAGAAAGTGAAAGGCAAAAAGGTGTGGAAGAATTTTATAGGCAGCAACACATCAATCAGACATATGAGTTTGTAAGCAAAGTTTATTTTCACCAAATATTTGTCTGCTTACTTGGCGATTTCTTAGGAAGGAAAAATGTAATACTGACCAAAATCCAATTTGTTAAATGCTAATGTAGGTTAAGAGAATGAGGAAGGAATATGGTAAATTGGACAAAGCAGAAATGAGCATATGGGAATGTTGTGAGCTGCTGAATGAAGTGGTGGATGAAAGCGATCCTGATTTGGATGAACCTCAAATTCAACATTTGTTGCAATCAGCAGAGGCCATCAGAAAAGACTATCCTGATGAAGATTGGCTGCATTTGACCGCTCTCATCCATGGTACTACTTCCACTTTCAATTTATTTCTTTAGAATATTCTTTTTGTATATGCTAGATTTCCTGACTAAAATGCCAATTTAAAATTTAAAGACACAATCATACTTATCCTCATTTGAACTGGTATGGCTACGCCTGCCCTACCTACTTGTATATTTGGGTCTCATCTTCAAGGAAAATATGGCACTACTTGTTGTATATTGAAAAACAGTGAGATATTTAACAAATATAGCTTAACCATATGATTCTTTGTTTGTTTCAGATCTTGGAAAGATTCTTCTCCTTCCTCGCTTTGGTGAACTTCCTCAATGGGCTGTTGTTGGTGAGAACTGTTCCTTTAACCTTATCTGTATAAGAATTTTTTTCTACTTCCAATCTGTTCTGGTACTTAAATTTGAATTCAACATTTAATTGAATGGTAAATGGCATATTTGCAGGAGATACATTTCCTGTAGGATGTGCCTTTGATGAGGCAAATGTTCACCATAAGGTGATTAATTTCTTCTCAGAAAACTACTGATGACAGTGATTTTTCATCTTAAACGTGTCAACTGACCTAAATTTCATTCTAGCTGCAGTATTTCAAGGAGAACCCGGATAACAATTGCCCTGCTTATAGCACTAAAACTGGGATCTACACTGAAGGATGTGGACTAGACAATGTAGTGATGTCATGGGGCCATGATGATTATATGTATATGGTTAGTCTATATATAATATAGTTCATCACACGAATGTTTGAAATTATTTATATATCATTTATATTCTGTAGCACTTTATTTAAGATCTAATACATGGGTACACTCAAATCTGTAGGTTGCTAAGGAAAATGGCACCACTTTGCCATCAGCAGGATTGTTCGTTATTAGATATCACTCTTTCTATCGTAAGCATTTTCATCTTATGCTATCCTTCTATATAAATTTGAGCTACAAGTAGGCATTCTGAGTACAGAAAATATACTGACCGGAACATGTAATTCTGAGTATATCCACTCATGCCTAATACAGAATATTTAACAAAACCGGACTAATTTCCACAAAGCATTAAATCTAACTCATCACACTCATAATGCATGAGTTGCTATAACATTCATTCAGGAAAAAAAACCTTCTCCAAACGTATACCCAGAAATATAACCGAAGCCCAATACCTAGGAAAAATTAGATGGTAAATGATTATTTTAGTGAAAGTAACCAAGAACCTGGCCACCTACATTCCTTTTAATGGCCTCTTCATGATCCAAAACACCATCAGGAGTTGTAATCACAACATAACCCCACTGCAAAGAGAGAAAGAGAAGAACATAATTATCCATTTCCTTTGTGTGGCTTGAGTTATTGGAATAGGAATTATAAGAAGCAGCATGTGATAGAAAGAAGCATTAAGCATTAACGAAACCTGATGTGTTGGAAGAGTACGCAATCTGTAGAGTTCAATATCCTTGGCCTTGAGGTCCTGACGGTATGTAAGGGCCTTGCAATCCTTAATCCTACCTTGCAGATCAACTGTTATCCTCCCCACTCTATGCGGATCATACACTTTAAAATCCTTTATATAACCTATCAACGGAATGTATTTGCCCTTTCATTTCCATTAGGTTAATCATAACTATTGCAAAATAGGATCAGTAATCAATTCGGGGAGCAAACCAATTTTTAGAATTACAATCACAAATCGGTGCTGTGCTTGTACTTAATCCAAAGGGAGAAAACATACAGAAACATTGTTACAAAAGGGATTGATTCATTTGATTGTTGTCCTGAAACGGAGAAGAAAAAAGATTCGAAAAACCTTACCATGGTGTTTCATGATGCGTAGAAAGGAAGATATCACAGTAGAGATGGGCTTCAGCTCCACCGTAGCTTTCCCTCTCCTCTCTGCATTCACCATACTCCTCAACGCATCGTTCAGTATCCTCCTCCCCATCCCTCTCTCTTTCTCTCTCTCACACACACATTCACACACAACTCAGAAACAAGGGTTTGTGATTTTGACACGGGCAAAATAGACATTTCCTCATCACGTCAAATAAAAATATAAAACAGTTAAAATTCCACAGTCACACGCAAAGTATAATATAAGTACTTCATATCAAAATTTTATCTAATAATTAATAAAATTATAATAAAGGTGACATGTATAGTTGATTTGTATTAATTTACAAAGAAAAAATATTTAAAATATATATATATAATGTATTAAATATACTTAATGTCATTTTTTATTTTGTGTATCCTTGTTTTTACAAATTTATACTAATTAGTGATGTAGCAAACTTTTATTATATTTTTGTTAAATATTGAATGAAATTTTAGGGATCAGAAACTTAAATAAGTGGATAATTATGAGAACAAAATGTGAACACTTAAAATTAAAGAATCCATATAGGCTGAAGTTTAGAACTGAAAAGTAGAATTAAATATTTTTTATATTCTAAATTTTTACACTCCCACAACATCTTTTTATGTCTTTTTTATATTTTCATCATATATCTAAGAATGGTGGTTTGTTTCAAATGCGAAGGAATGGGGGATGGTTGGGGGATGGTTTCAAAGGTGAAGGAAAGGAGGTTTGCAACAACCCCTTCTCAACACTTGTTTTAAATTGGCCGGAGCAAGAGAGACATTGTAAGGCTAAGAAAATAAGAATTGAGAAAAATGGAAGACTCAACAAAGCATAAAATGGTCTCTAATCCAATAATATTGCAGAGTGAGAACTTGACCAAGGTTCGTTTAAGCTTCTTTTTGGGTTTAATATTGTTCACTCCTATTTATTCAACCCAACAATGTTAATTGTGGCAGTATATATTAGAGACCAGCATTTACCCACGAGAACCAGAGACTCTCAAAGAGCTAAGGAATGCCACTGCAAGCCACCCTATGTAATTATATATTTTTTCTACCTTAAATAATCATTAACATTGTTATTAATACAAAGTAGTAGTGTAGGTGATCCTACATGCAAACGTTCAAGGAACTTGTTTTATAATTAAATTCAATTGCCAACAAATGTAATATTAGGAAACTTAATTGATTGAATGTGATTTAATTTGATTCACTAGGTGCTTCATGGGCACTGCACCCGATGCGGGTCAGCTAATGGCATTGCTTTTGAAGCTGTCGAATGCTAAAAAGACTATTGAAGTGGGAGTTTATACTGGATACTCTCTTCTCCTCACTGCACTTGCCATTCCAGATAATGGAAAGGTTAATTAATTTGCACTTTTATTTATTTTTGTTTTATTTGGTACAATTAATGTGTCTATTTTATGCTACTAATTAATAGCTCCATTATTGTCCATCTGGTGTAGATTGTAGCGGTTGATCCAGATAGAAAAGCTTATGAGATAGGACTTCCATTCATCAAAAAGGCAGAGGTAGAACACAAGATCGAGTTCATAGAGTCTCCAGCTTTACCAGTTCTTGATAAACTCTTGGAAGATGTGAGCATCATTATTCTTTGTTACTCTCATGTTTTCACCACCCCATTACAAGGTAGTGATATTGTATTATTTTGTTACAGCCATGGAATAAGGGAACTTTTGACTTTGCTTTCGTTGATGCTGATAAACATAACTATTGGAATTACCACGAGCGACTTCTTGAACTGGTGAAGATTGGTGGGTTAATTATCTATGATAACACTCTCTGGGGTGGAACTGTTGCATGGCCTGAAGAGGATGTTCCACCACCCAAAAGAGGAATCAGGGAATCTGCACTGGCTTTCAACAAAGCAATTGCAAATGATTCAAGGGTTCTCATTTCCGTTGCTTCAATAGGCGATGGCTTCACTATCTGCATGCGTGCTCATTGATCCTTTTTTCTTAATGCTTTATTATGGATTTATGCTTAACTTTCATCCTCTATCAGGGTGTTGCTGAATTTACGTACTATATTGTTAGTGGGTGTTTTCTTCCGTACTTTTATAAACCTAAGGCTAGCATACTTGGATGGGTAACATTTCGACATCCGTTAGCAAGCATCTGTTACGGTCAACATGTACTTTCTATTTATCATATTTCTATAATAAATTTCTAAAATATAAGAATTGCATATCAGTTATTATATTTATTTATATTTTTAAAAATGTTTTGTATAAAAATTTTATTATATCATTAATGTATTAATATATTATTTTAACTTTTAATCCTAGTAAAAAATTTTAAACTTTTTATATTGAATGTAAATTTTTAAACTAGTCCTTGGTTATGTTTAGTAATGTAGTGGATCAGGTAACTGAAAGCTAAATATTGAAAACTAAAAGTAATTGAAAGCTGAAAGTTGATAATTTATTAATTAAATGAAAAATATTTTTTAAAATATGGTTAAATAATGAATTAAAACATGATAAGTATGTTATATTTTTTAATAAAAAATATATTAAAATTTAATTGAATAAATTTTATTTTTTAAAATAAAAATATTTATTTTTAATTTTTATATAAATAAATTTTAAATAGTTTTTTAAAAATATTTTATAATTTTAAATTTTTATCAAATAATTTAATATTTTTAATAAAATAAAATAAATAATATACTAATTAAATAAATAATATATATTAAAAGTAATTTAAATATAATATTTTATGATAATATAAAAATAAATCTATCAAAATTAGTAATATTAAACTTATAAAAATAAATAAACAAATAAAAGATTAGATTATAAAAATATATATTAAAGATAAAAATAAATAAAATATTTTAGTTAGAAACTAAAAACATAAAAAAAAAATATGTTTGCTAAGGTATTTCAGATTTGTTAAATATTTCAGTTCAGTTTAATAAAGTAATTTATTTTAATAGTTATTATTTTGTTAGGTACTTACTAACATTTTTAAAAAAATTATTTTGAGTAACTTTTATACTTTCAGCTTATAACTGAAATATTTTTGTTCATTTTTAGCTTTAATATATTTTTACAATTTAATATTTTTTTATCTATTTATTTTTATAAATTTAATATTATTTAATTCTTTTATAATAATATTACTAAATTTGATAGATATATTTTTATATTATTATAAATACTATATTTTAAATTACTTTTTTAATATATATTATTTATTTTAATTTATTAAAATTACTTATGTAAAAATTAAAAATAAAAATTTTTATTTTAAAAAATAAAAGTTTATTTATTTAAATTTTAATTTTTAAAAAAAAATATAATATTCTTATTATATTTTACTTTATTTTTAATTATATCTTTATTTGTTATTTTTATATTTATGAACTAGTTTTACTAATCATTTTTTATTTACCAGTGTAGTCAGCTTCTCGCTTTTAATTTTTCACTTCTAGTTAGTTTAACAAACACATCCAAAAGTTATTTGAAATAGCTTTTCTAAAAAAAATTAATAACCATCTCAAAAAATGGGTAACTATTAAAATAAATTATTTTACTAAATAAAAAATTTTTAACAAATTTTTCAGTTGATAATTTAAGTTTTAAATTAGTTGAAATATCTGATCAAATATATTTATTATATTTATATTTTTTAATGTATCAAAAAATATATAATAAAAATAGATTTTAATTAATATTCTTTATAAATTTATTAATAAAATATTATAATAGAATATTATATTACTATAATTAATTAGAAATAGGATTGTTACAGCGAAGTACTTATAATCTGGAATGAACACTTTCTAAAAAATACCCGCTCTATGACCATTTGTTCGGCCTGTAATCAAAGAACCGCTTTGCCATCTTCTTAGCGCTGTTATCTACCACGCTTGTTGCCGGTATCAATAATTAGAAAAATATTTATACAGGACACAAATTTTATTATACAATTATAATATAAAAATTGTAGGTATAGGATAATTTATTATAATATATTGCATTTATATAAAAAGAACGATTGAGTATTATGTAATATTTTAGGGATTAAATTACTGTGAGGTTTTCCATATGAAAGGTGGGAGAGATGATTCTTTTGCCCATTTTTCTTCTGAGGCTAAGTAGTCCATCTCCTTCAAGCTGCTTCACAAGTGCGGAAGCTTCGTTTCTCTCGTAAAATTCTAACTTGGAGATAAAGATTTTCCATGAATTCCATATCAGAGATGGTGACCTGAACCATGGGTTAAAACCAAACAAGGAAAGTTGCACCTTTGTGAAATATAATTAATAAGATTTTAATTAATTTATTAATTAATATTTACTAATTAATACGTGCTCAAACATTTTTTGAAAATAGAAATAAATTTAAAAACCGATATGCATTTTTTATATTTTAAAAGTTTATTATAATAAATATGATAAACAAAAGGTAAAAGTTAACCGTATTAAATACATCTAAATAAAACCTCAAAATATTACTCGATCAAAAACGGTGCTTTGAATTTACAAAATACCGTAGAAACCATCTTATTTAAGCAAATATATTTAATTAATAACAGTTACATAATCGACATTATATCATATATCATTGCATAGTAAACAACATATCATATATCATTGCATAATAAACAACAATAAAACTTAAGATAAATTACATTAACATCTAAATTTTATTAAAAAAACATTTAATTATTTTTTGTATTTTTTATTCTTATACAAATCTTTTTTAATTTATATAAATATATAACACTGTATATCTTTCTCAATTATATAACTCTAAATTTTTTTTAATTTTCTATAATATTATATGCATAAAAAAGACAAAAAAATATCAAATATTTTTTTAACATATTTCAATATAATTTATTCTAAAATTTATGATCCTCTCCACGTCCGAATTGTAGCGATACACCTGTTGTGGGTCGAGAGTTTATCATTCCTCAAGATTTAATGTAAATACAGGTGTTTTCCAATTTTTGTGGGCAATTAACAACTTTTATTAGCACAGACCACTCTATTTACAAATACTCGAGAAAAGCAAGGATCAATATTTGATTGCTAGGTTGATTAGGAGCAATCTCATGATTTAAGCACTTCTGATTTGACTCGGGAGAACTTCCACCTCGACAAGATGTTGTCAAATGTAACATTACACCTAAGCTTTGCCGCAAAATGCTTATTCGCGGAAGGGGGGGGAGATTTGGAGCTGAAGTCAAAGTTTTCTATCCGTTTCCAACATGAGTAGATATCTTCTTAGCTGGCCATGGTGCCCCTGCCATCACTGCCTCAATCTCCCGTATTTCTCTGGGACACTTGGTCATATTGTAGCAACCAGCGGCAGTAACAAACTGAGTACATCATAAAGGAATAAGCAAGGTAATAATCGAATAAGCATGTCTACCAGAAATGTTGTGCATTTTTGTAATGATATGGTGTTTGATGGCAAGAAAGGGAGAAGAGTTTAAAATTCTTCATTTTAGAGACATCAAATTCAAAGATTGATTTTATAAAAGTAGGAGGAATAAATATCAACTACCAAATTCTACCATAAATAGAAAAAAAATTAAAACACAAAAGTCATGTGATTTCAAAAATAATCAAGATTTGTCAAGATTAAAAATTTCTTAAAGTCACGTGATCAATTTTAAAAATCACGACCTTTTAAAAAATTACGTGACTTATATGTTATAATGTTAAACATTCAAAATAAGATCAAATATTCAATATTCATTTCCCTCATTTTCAAATGAAGAAGTTTTCTCATTTAATATGTCTCAACTCTGGTGTGTATATATATATATATAGAGAGAGAGAGCATGTTATGTGAAAGATAGAGTGTAAAAGGAGCAAAGCTGAACCGTACAATTAAAAGGGACAATGAAGATTAGATTTAACCAAAATAATCTTGATCATCCATATATAATTGTACAATTGAAGTTAACTCCTTTCACCTCTTGCTAGATACGCCACACACACATATATATATATATATACATATTGGGTAACTAACATGCTTCTACTTGTATTTTTTGAAAAGTATGTTAAACAAAGTTACACCCTTAGAAGTATTTTAGCAAATTCAATGTTATAAATTGCTAACATGATCCCAAAAAAACAAGTAGGAAAGATGCTAGCAGTCCCTCTCCCAGAATATAGTATTGAATGCATGTATGCTAGGGAAAATATTACTAGGTTGAGAAAAACATCATCAATGAGAATATAGAAATGATAAACTAAAAGCTAGGTTATCCTTAATAAGGTTCAGCAAATGGAATACCACATCACTCTCAATTCGGACCCCACCAAAACCTTTAAATCTATTAATCACTTCCCGGTTTAAGAACATGGAAGTTTCTGGACTATGCATGGCAGGAAGTAACAAAGCATCAATAAAGTAGCATCCAGGCTCCACAGTGATAACCTACAAGTGTATATACGAGAAGGTTACCTCATCATCAAGTTCATATTCTTAGTTCCCTAAAATAGAGCATTAACTAGTACAAGATTTCAACAAAACAACATTGGGCAAACCCACACCTCAGTTCCAGAGATTGCGAGCCCCATCCACTATAATCCCTAACGTTTGCAAAGCCTCGCTTTAGTACCTAACTTTGCAAAACATTATTCACTTTAGTCCTTTACATCAGCAGAAAAGGTGCAAAGTGAAAAATCTTTTGCTAAGTTAAGGGACTAAAAAGTGAGTCAAGTAACATTTACAATATCAGGGATTGAATTGGGGATTTAGAGTAATGAAATTCTTTTGCAATAACAAGTAAAGGCAACTAGATGGTTCAATACCAGAAAAAATTGACACTAAACCAGGGAGGGGTATCATAATTGTGCTAATTTTATGAGGTATAACCCAAAGCAAAACGTCAAGCACGGTTATGCTTCATATCAGTAGCTACTTTTAAAAAAATCTGATTACTGAAAAAGCAATACGCCAATAACTAACCATTCCTTCCTTGAGATCTCTGATTGTCCGCAAAGCTTTTAATCCAGGTTCCTTTCTTCTTTCTAGGTCCTGCAAATCATAACGCAATTCCCAAGACATTATATGAAAAAGAAGTTGCAGGCATAAGATTAATAATACAAACTATTAATTAAAGAAAAGGGAAAGGATGTAACTACAGATGAAATTTACAAATACCTTTAAGTAGCCTCCAGGGTCATGTGTGTCAATACCAAGGAAATGCCCCAGACCATGTGGCATAAAAACAGCACCCAAGCGTGCAGCCATCATGGCATCAACATCACTACAACAAAATTCACAAATATGCAACTTGATAAAAGATCTTAGAAATTGTATCAAGATTCAAGATAACCACTAGAAATAGAAAAACAGATGTTACCCCAAAATAACTTGTCCTTTCTTTAGTGACTCAAGAATCACTTTTTCTGCTAATCTGCAATTTTAGAGAGGAAATGAGCAAAAAAACAATGCAAAAAACCTTGACATGTGTAAATCTGTAGTGTCAATAACAGAAATTTTGTAATGAAAATTAAATATAGCTCAAGGATATTTGGTCAACTCTCTCAGATTTCATATTATCCATGTATGACTCGTAATTATTTTCAGCATAATTGTTATCAACAACAGCATATTATGTCACAAATACAGACACTTGTTCCTATAAAAATAACTCTAAAGATTAGAGACCAACGTTGTTAGCTACAATGCAGGCGCAGTCTAATGATCACTACCAGACTAGATTTACTCTTAGGTTTCCCCATTCAAGACAATGATTGTAATTTCTCAATCAGGTTGCAGACAGTAATAAAAAGACTTAAGACTGCATGTGCACAAGTTACCTATGCTACAATTTTGTTATATTCAGATCCATCATGTAAGTTAAATAGTCAATAAACTTCTCTAGGAAAGCACTAATATAATACACTTGTTCACAGCTATTAACACCTGAAAGATGAAACTGAGCATGTATGACAATATTCTAGTTGCATAAAAGAGGCAACGCTGTATTCAATTATACATGTGCATATCAGTACCAGTCTAATCATCACTACCATACTAGAGTTTACTCTTAGGTTCCCCCATTCAAGGCAATGATTGTAATTTCTCAATCAGGTGGCAGACAGTAAAATAAAGACTTGAGACTGCATGTGCACAAGTCACCTATGCTACAATTTTGTTATATTCAGATCATCATGTAAGTTAAATAGTCAATAAACTTCTCTAGGAAAGCACTAATATAATATACTTGTTCGCAGCTATTAACACCTGAAAGATGAAACAGAGCATGTATGACAATATTCTAGTTGCATAAAAAAGGCAACGCTGTATTCAATCATACATGTGCATATCAACCCAGTTTACTCCAGGTTTCATTGCAGATATAACAGCATTATGAGCATCGAGCACAGCCTGCAGAATATGGAAAGCGAGAATAAATAACTATTGAAGGAAATGTTATAAAAAATCAAGTCATTGAGCTATATGAAAGGTACATTAGCTGGGCCACACTAACATGCACATGAAGATCTTGAATTAGTTGAGGGTGTTAGTTAGGGATTTGCACTGCTAATGTTTGTAGAGTGCAATTTGCACATTAAGAACTTAAATTTGTTTTCCATTTGAAAAAAAGGTTTTATTAGAAACAACTTACACTATATATATGAGATAAATCACTAGTAAACTTTCCATTAGAGAAAAAAGTTTTGTTAGAAAGAACTTACACTATATATAAGAGATTGATCACTTGTAAACTTTCCATTTACCTGCACCACAAAAGTAAAGTTTAGCATAAAATGAATATTCCGATTAGTAGAGAAAATGGTAACTCATACACTGATGCTACTAAGATAGTGTTGACCCAGCTTTTTCAGCTTTTTTTCTCCTTAAAGGTAAAAAATCCTCCAATTAGCTTCTGGGAAGCTCTACTTTTGACTTTTGCTTCATTAAAAAATATCTGCTTTTATTTTCTAAAGCTTATGTAAAATTGTATTAGGCCCACCTTCTCATTTTAAGGAGAAGAGAAGCTCAAAAATGCTGGATTAAGCACTATCTAAATACTAATCCCTGGCCCAAAAAACACAAAAAAAAGTCTGGGTTAGTATAAAGATAATAATGACTAGAAATATAATAAATAAGTACATAAGCAGACAAAGGAACCCAGCATGATGCAAATTTAAGAGAGACATGCCCAGAAATTCAGTGACATTGCTCAAAATGGCAACAAATGTAACAGGGAAACCAAGAAAAAATACCAAAATTAATTATTAGTGGAAAGACTCACAGGGAAAGAGCATGTTATGTCAGACCCATAGAAATTGTACTCAGCTCCCATATCAAACAGTGCCATGTCTCCATCTTCCAGAGTCTACAAAAGAGCCATGTTTTTAAGAAAGCTTTAAGTACCTCTAAGAGTAAGTAAGCATTGATCATCTAATTCAGACTATAGCTTCATCTTATTTTGCCTCTTTCTAAGGAAAATGAAGTTTTCAGTATTTAATATGTTGAATGGCCATATCCCCAGTTTTCCTAAAATTTACTCTTTCCTGTTTTCCAATAATTGCTCATCATCATTTTTGTTATTTTTTCTGTATTCCCATTTATAATGTATTCCAGAACCAAATATTTTTTCCAACTGATGAAAAAAAATACTGATGACTAAACATGGTGTTGACTGATTTCAATGTAGTTAACACAGCAGTTATGCTCAATTCAATTTTCCAGGGATGGAATGCACCAAACAACTTGGCAAAATCATATCACCAATCTAGAAAGATGCAGGAACTGAATCCAGCAATATTATGATAGCCAATCAACCATAATGACCTTCAAAGAGAAAAAAGGTACTCCGATAGACCCATTACTAAAGTTTATAGTCGAAGAAGAAAGAGTGGGCCTGACACTAGAAGCCCATTGGTTTAAGAAGGAGAAAGAATAACGGGGGACAAGGAAGAAATAACATAAGGAGAGACAAAGCATAACAGAATGAATGGTACACATGGCTATTGGGAATTGGACAGAGAGATCCGAGAATCAGCAGGAAGTTAGGGAAGAGGGGGCTACAAATGATGTGGGGGGAAGAGGGAGGGGGCTAGGCAGAATTTGGGTGGAAAAGGTGTATTGGGGAGGGCTGTTTTCTGCATTTAGGATGATTCTTTGTTTTTCTTTTTGCTGTTTTCATTAAACCAGATCCTTGCTCTAGTTTTCAGAATTAAGAAACAAAATTGTGAAGCTTATCATACTCCTATACCATACCTTGTCATTAGGAGCTGCTGCATGGCCATAATGAAGAACAGCACTGCATCAATACAGACATGCTAGTCAGCTCACTTTGTGATGAAGGTAGCTACTATTTAAAAAATAATAATACTGACACTATACATGGTATGGCAGCAGCACAAAATTACAAGCAGCTTTTAAAGTTGAAAAATGCTGATTATGTTAAACTTGCTCTAGCAAACATAACTCAGAAGGGCAGCAAGCCAGCAACATATCAAACACGACTTTTTTTTTTCGAAAATCAGTCTTAATTCTCTTCAGGTAAAGGGAGCCAAGAAGTCATCCTTACAAAAACCAAAGTACCTGAAAATGACATCTATTGTTGACAAATACGATTATATAATCAGAATTTAGAAATGTATACCTATTTTCACCAGTAGCACAAATACATGTATAGGAGCAATGCCGACATCCACCATACATGTAGGTGTGGTGAAGAAAAATGCTTTCAAGCTGATACTCTTTCATGCCCACCTTAGTTTTTCTCATAACCTGTTTCATTGTAATGTGCATTGCAAATGTTACATCAGCATTTACATGGAACAAATGTATGAACCCATTCATACTTCATCATTGAGATTATGAGCCCATTTTTTTAAGCTTTTAAAAAAATGATTTTAAAAATATATAAAAAATCAAGAGATTTTATAAAAAGTGGAAGTTGTAGTTTGTTTGTTTAAAATTATAGAAAGCACTTTTTATTTTAAAAAATAGTTACAATTTCAGATTTTTTGGAAATGCTATTCAAAATATCTTCTCAAAAATAATCAGAAATCTAACTTCTTTATCAGATTCTGATTTTTTTTTCAAAAGTTTAAACAAACAACTAAAATAATTACAAAGTGATTATTTTTTGAAAAAAAATAATTTTCTTCCAAAATAATCTTAAAGAAACTGGCTCTATAGATTTTCTACTAATAGATAATGTACCCACATAAACCCCACCCTCATATGCTCCTAACTCAACTAAATAAATTGCAAAACCTTTTGGGAAAAAATGGGTAGGTAACCCAGATAACAAAAAAATAGTACTCTTTTTGGAATAATTACTAAATAAAAAAGAAAAATGAATAAGAGTTATTGCAAGAAAGCTGAAAGATTCCTCTTAGTTCCCAAAATCACTTTCTTTTTTACAACTACAACAAACTGCCTCAAATTAGGAAGATAATAAAAATTAAACTATCAAAAGTGCAATATGTAAGTCCTATTTCCTCCAATACGTTTTCCATATGGCTCAAAGAGCATTTCACACAAATGTTAAAATAAGTATTCAAGAAACGAGCAAAACTTTGGGATAGTTACCTCAACATGAGCTTCAGAGCTTATATCATTGGCATACTGAATAAGAGCAATCTCCAGCTCTGACTTGATGACACGGCATTCAGTCAGTATAGGATGCAAGGTTGTCAGATCCTTATCAAACTTATCAATGCCCTGAAAAATAAAAATTATTAATATGCAATACTAATTCCAAGAATCCAGTTTCCTAAGAAAGAAGTTGGAAGTCCTCCGATGTCATGGCAAACAAATAACACAGTAGTATTGATTCTGATGAGATATGATCCAATGGCAGTTTGGGGTCAGAAATAATACATATCCAATGAATCACGCATTGTCCTCATCAAAACAATTAAAACAAATAAAAGGAAAAAAGATGCTTCTGGCAAAGGGGAAGAAAAAGATTGATTAGGGTTAAGAACCTGAAATTCTGCTGGTCTAGAGAAATTATTGCTATCGGTATTAAGGCCATGTAATAGAAACAGTAAAGGTTTCCCCGAACCCTGGTACTGTTGTTGCAAAACACTTGCAATCTCATCAGTAAAGTATGCTGTACTAACCATATAGTGTTCCTGCAAATGAGGATACATAGATGTGAATCACTAAACACTAACATACTCAACATGCGAATCCATCAAAATTTTATTTTTTTGGGAGAATCACCTTAAAATGGGAGAGTGGCTTTATCTCCCCCAACCAAACAGCATACTCATCAGGTAACCTAGGAGCAAATAGGATAGAATTCCCAGTTCCAACGTCCTTCAAAAACCAATAACATGCATAAATCAAAATCACTAACTTCCACGGCTCAACATGATGATGTTTAAGTGCATCACAAACAAAAAAATTAAAAAGCATAAGAACGAACAATAGCTCCATAAAAACCAGGCTCTTTCACTCCAAACAAGTAAGCGAAGAAACTCTCCTGCCTGCGAAGTGCGAAAGCGAATCAATTAGGCATCGAATTGCAATTATTGTAATGACGATGAGGTTTGAAGCTAGAGGTAGGGTTAGGGTACCTGAAGAGCTCGAGGTGATCGGTGTCGTAACGCGTTTGCTCTTCGCCACCCTGGCGCGAACAAAATTGGATGAGAAAATTTAAGAAAAAATGAAAGATAGGGAGAAGGTGGAGATACAGACCTGAAGAAGGACGAAGCCATGAAGAGGACGAGAAGACGCAGAGAGGTGTTGACGAAGAGATATGAGAAGCTTGTCTCGGTTTTTGGCATGAACCTCCATCTTCACTTTAGGGGGCCACAGGGATGAACCCATGCCGATCCCTGATTCAGTATAACTCTTGCTAACTATCTGTTCAACATTTAACACTCGAATATGTGCATGACCAATCGTAGATTATTTAAGCGTCAAATATCTTTTTGATCCAGCAAAAATTAGTTAAGTTTTTAAATTTAGTTCATTTTTTTTTAAGTTTGGTTTTTATTTTTTAACTAGAAAAATGTGAGATGGTTATTGGTTAACAATACAATTTTAATTCTTCTTATTATTCTATTTAGAAAGTAAAAATGTTTCTTTAACAATTATCAATTTATTTGTTAATATTTTTCATTTTAAACTATCATCCAACCATAAATTATCATATTATTATATAAAAATTATTATATTATTAAAAATTATTAATTTATCATAACCATAAAAATTATACCTATCACGATTTTTAATTAGTTAATGGTATAAATATAATATGTAAAAAATATATTGTTTTTTATTTATTTTTATCTTCAAAATCTTATTGCTTAATGAGTTAATTTTTTTATTATGTCTGCTTAACCTTCTTACGCATGGCGTAATTAGGATAATGTTATTTAGATTAAGTATGATAAAAAAAAAAGTGCTACTTAAGTTGTATTTTATTTTTTAGAAAATGTTGAATATGTATTATTTTTTATATTTATACCTAAAGAAAAACTGAGAAAAAGAAAAATAAATAATAGATGCGATAAAAAATGTAATATGATAAAAAAAATTTAAAAATAAAAAATTATGATGTGTTAAATGAGTATTAGTATTTTTAAAAAGTCAAAAGTTAAATTTTTTTTTTAGATATTTAATGTTTTCTTTATAATTTTTGGTAAAAATAAGAATTAAATTAGCAAATTAAAATGTAAAATTGAAAATTTTTTCATTGATAATAAAATTAATTTTATATTAATTTAAATAATTTAAAATAACGAAAGATATTTTGTGAGGTTTAGAAGGAAACAATCAATTAATTATTTAATTTTAATATTATTTCATTAAGTTTGTCATAATAATATTTATATTTATTAACAATAATTTTAATTTTAATTTTTTTACTAAAATAATTTTTAAAATTAAAAAATAATTTATTATTAACTAATTAGCATCATGATAATTTTAATTTGATACAAAAAATTTTATGTATGAAATTTGTGAACAATTTTCAAAAACTAAATAAAGATAATACAAATTTATTGATCGATTTGTTATTTAATAAAAGATGATGTTTTAGATAAATCTCTTTGTCATCATAATTATTTTTATTCTAAAAAAATATATCATCCAAAAAAAAATTATTCATTATAAAAGTTTGAATTTGAATAAAGGGTTAAGATTATATAAAATGTTCCTTGTTGCAAGGAAATTTTATATGCCATATTCATTATAAAAGTTTGAATTTGAATAAAGGGTTAAGATTATATAAAATATTCCTTGTTGCAAGGAAATTTTATATGCCATAAGTTTAAGACACTGCAATTTTTTTCTATGGTTGATGATAGGATTGGTTTTAGTGTGATCCATCAATATTGTTGGGAAACGATGCACATTGATTCTTGTTAAAGATTCTGTGGTATAAAAGCATGAGACTGATTCAAATCAGTAGTTTATGACTTGTGCATATGTTAGCTACTTGTCCAACAACTAGTCGTGCAATGGTAGGTGTTAGGACGAAGGAAGAAGATGGCAATTTAGACATAGAACATGGAGATGAAATGGTTATCTTAAATCTTTAGTTTTGTGGAAGATAAATACGAAGATGAATCAATTAAAATCAAATAGATTGAATTAAGTTAGGTTTAGTTATTTTTAATTTGTGATATAAGTCAAATAAATTTAATAAAAAATGTTAGATTGGATCAAATAGTCAGGTTCTAAAAAATAAATTTAATGCTTAATTTTGTTAAAAATAATAATATTAAATTATATTATATATATATATATATTTAAGTATATATAATAATAATAACAATAATAATGATGATGATTTTTTTAACATATATTTAATAATACATAATAAAAATTTACATATAATAATTTTTTTTAAAAATTATATCCAATACAATATAATTTTTTATTTTTTATAATTTTTTTATATATCTTTCAATATATATTTAAAAATTGTAATAATAATTATAATAAAGTTGTGTAATTTTGATAGAAATATATAGAGTTGATACTTGTTCTAGATTGATTGGATTATTTAACATTTTATTATCAATTTAACCCAAATACTTGATTGGATTATTTAACATTTTATTATCAATTTAACCCAAATACTTGAACTAAGTTGTTTCTTTTAGTTTAGATTGGGTTTATCAAATCCACCTGACTTAAAATATTTGTAAAAATGTAAAAGGAAAAGTCATGTTAACACTGTCCATATTTAATAGATGATTTTCAAATTATTCACCATCATTTTTAAGACATATCATATTAGTTTATATACTTTTTATTGATTATATTAATATTAAAATTTGACTACTATAATCATAAATAAATAAAGATATATGATTAATATGATCAAAAATAGTTTGAAATTATTGTTATTTTTTATAAATTTAAAAATCAATTTTATATATCCTAAATATTATAAAAACTTAATGTGAGAGTCACCTCCAACATGACATAAAGAAGAAAAAAATGATTGGCTAGAAAAATGAAAACATCATTTCAAGCTCGTTCATTTTTCAAACCCCTGTCCAAGAGTAATTGCAAAGCCATTTATACCCATCCAAATACAGCGTTCAGGTTACCACTCCAAATTTGTGTGTCAAAGAAAACTTCATTAACATGAATATGCATGGCATGTAGGGAAGTTAGCACAGCATAAGGAATTGCTAATATGAACAAAAGGAACTTGGGTGCAACGCTTGCCTCCTTGAATCCAATCAAAAATCAGAAAAATCTCCCAAATTCTAATATAGTTTTTAATGGAATACCAAGCAAATGAACCAGGCTTTCGTCCTTGATGAAGGATATCACTGTTAGAAAAATATTTATTGGAAATAACCTAAGAACATAGCTTCTGTTGCTGGCGTAATACTTATCAAATCAACCTTTCCAAACTAGATGTTCAGGATCCAAGTCTGTCTAAAACCAAGGCCACCTTCGTTTTTGGGCTTAATAACTTAACTCCAATGAACTAAAATGGATACCATGGTCATAGTTGTTGGCCCAAATAAAATTTTTGGTTGTAACATTTTTGAGCAAACAAAAGAAATAAATCAAGGATTTTCCATAACATAATTTGGGATAGAGATTATTACAATTGAGTAGTTGATTTGATGTTATATTTTTTAAAAATATGATAATAAATGTTAGAGTTATTCTTTGAGGACTTTACATAACATAATTTGGTATAGAGGTTATTACAATTGAATGTTTGATGTTATGTTTTTTTAAAATATGTTAAAAAAAATGTTGGAGTTATTCTAACAAAGAATTATAAGATATGCCTTTGCATCATTTTAACTTATGAAAAATGATAAACCATTTGAATTGATCTAATCCTTTTGTGTTATATTATCTACGTTGTTATAATAAACAAATATGTTCAAATATGATAGATTTCATTAAAAATTATTAATTTTATAATTATACAATTGTATATTTTATTTAAGTTTGAGTTATTTTCTTTAACATTGTAGAAAATAGTGTAAACCACTCGTAAAATTCAATTAATATCAAAATGAGTAAATACTTACATCATGAGATGAAATTAAACGTTATATGAAAATATATTAACCACCAAATAATGGAAATATTTATATTACATGCGTATAAATATTTGAATTATAGAAACATATGTCTACGTCATAATGAAAGTGTATTATAATTAAATTACATGGGCAAATTTTTGTATCTTATATGCACAAAACTTTATATAATTTTTTTATATATATAAATCAAAAGATAAGTGTTTGCACCGTAGAACGGAAAACTTTACATATAAGTGTATTAATATTTCACTATACGTGTAATGAAGTTTGTATGAAAATAATATATTCATATCTGACTCGTATTGATGAATATCTGCATTATTCTATAACCTTTTTTTCATATGTATTAGATTATTAGAGCTTAAAATGATTTTAGCTAATTAGAAATAATTTTTATAAAATTTAAAATAATTATTATGAAACACAGATTTTAAATACATAACAATTCATAATTAAATAATATTTTAAAAAAAGTATTATTAATGTACTCCAATTAAATTTTATGTATTATATATGAATTCAATTCAATATTATATTTCATTCATCTATATCTTTTAAATTAATTTGATATTTTTAATCTATTTTATATTATTTCAAATAAAGTTAATAATCTTAAATGTATTATACCTCGTGGCGTTAAATAAATTTTTTTCCTATATTTCACGGATATTATAGATAAATATGTGCATGAATTATCTTAAATTTAAACAAACAAATTTATAATATAAAAATAAATCTAAAAACACACTTTAAATCATCTAAAAAAAATTTATTAAAAATTACATTAAATTTAAGTTAACATTTAAATGGCTTAAATTTTTCTTAAAAATTATACTAAAATAAATTTTTATTAATATATATAAATTGATTCAGCATATTGATAATATTAAATATTATAATTTTTTAAAAATAATATTTATTATTTTATTATTACAGTATACAATAAAATAATAATAATAATAATTTGTATTGACATAAATCACAAATTCATCTTAAAAAACAGTAGTTTACGTTGATTTGGTTTTTGAAAGTTTTCCCATTTCTTTCAAAGAGGAATTAAAAGTAATTTTCCGACCAAACTCTAAAATTGTTAAAATGATTATAACTTCGTGGACTAAATTTATTAATTTTGTGACGAAGTTGTAAGCATCTAATAATATTTTTCTATCAACTTTTTTAGGATTTTACACCAACTTATCCTTCACTTTTTTTTTAATAAAAAAATACCAATATCTGAAATAATGATAATTAATAATTCTTCTATCTACAAATAATACTATCAATTCATATATATATATATATATATATATATATATATATATATATATATCTGATTCAATATTTGACAAATTTAAAAAAAAAAAAAAAAAACATAACAGATGTAGTAATTTACAATTAAATATAAATAAATTGTATTATTATTTGTATGTATAATAAATTTTTTTAATAAATAACTACTAGTCTACCCTATGAAGAGTATAAATTTTCAATACTATGAAAGATCATTGTTGTAAAATATAATTTATTTTAAAAATTAATTTTAAAAAGAATAATTTTTTAAAATTTATAAAAAAAATATTTGATTTGTATTCTTGATCAATTTAAAAGATATTAATACATTATTTTATACTGAGAATTAGACAGTATATTAAAAATTTTAAAAATTAAATATATCCAAATGATTTAACATTAAAATTAGATATAGTCTGATATTATATTATAAAATTAGAATTATATCATTCTTAAATATTATTTTAAGAGAAAAAAATTACTCAAACCGTATAAAATAATCGATACAAAATTCTTAATCAGCAGCCATCTTAACTTTATAAACGATCGATCATGAATCCACAACTAAAAATTCTAAAACTATTCATATTAACGAGTCTGACATCATATATATCAGCCTACTTCAAAATATTAACCATACTAATATGTCTTTCGGCTTTAAATGATTGCGAACTCTTCGTAAGATTTCTAAAATCTTATTTATCACAATCAGAAATTTTTTTAATTAAATAAACACACAAAATACAGATTCTAAAATTAATAAACCTACAAGACTCTTACCTTTAAATTAACGTAATACAATGATGTGAAAAATTCACAAAAAGGTACTTAAAAAAATTAGACTATAGAAACTAACTTCAAATTTTAAAATAAAAAATAAAATGTTAACAAAAGTATGAAAACAAAAATTGATTCAACTTTTTAAAGTTTATCCATCTATCTATATGTATTTATAATTATATTTATATATCCACTTTTTTCTAGGTTTTACAAACAAAATCAATACACGTAACTTTTGTAAATAAGTACGTCTACTTACTTTACACTTTGACTATTTTATAATATAATCCAATGGTTTTTTAGATTGCCCGCGTATTAAAAGTTTAGTTTATTTTTTAATGTCTGAAAATATATTTTTTAAATTCTTTTTATTGAAATGTATTTATTTTGAATTCCTATGTTTAATAAAAGAGAAGGAGTTAACTTTTTAAAAAATATTAAAACTATTTTATTTATTAATTTTTTATAAAATTTAAATTAAATAAAATTTACTGTTAAATAATAGGAAAATTTACACGCTAAATTTAAAAAAATAATAAAAAACTTCATACATGTAAATTTATAATAAAAATAACAAAACGAGCTATTTAAATTGTGGCAAGGCAAGGTGGGAGTTTTAGCAGACCGGACAAATTTAGATTTAACTTAGAGATTTTTAAATGATGCCTAAATTGGATAAAGGTTTAATTTTAAATTTTTTTTTCATTAAATCTAAATTAAACTTAATCGGATTGGATAAAATACTTTAAAGTAAATTTTAATTTAAAATTTAAATTTAATCTAAATAAAATATTTTTTAACTTTATTTTATAGTTTACATTTATTTATATTTTAAAGATATACTATATTTTAAACTGATATTATTTAATATAATATTAAATAATTTTTAAATTTTCTAAACTTACTATTTATAACAAAAGTTTTTTAAATTAAATAATTAAATATTAAATTTAATTTATAAATGAATCAAATAAAATAATTTTATTATAAGATATACTTAAAATAAGTTACTTTTTTAGTTTCTATTCATAACAAAATATATATTTTTTTCTTGAAAAAAAAAAAACTTGTTTTCAATCTCCATCAAGAGTACCGTCACAGAGGCTAAAAAGTTACAAACTCATCAATATCCTGTAAAATGTCAGAATCCGTGTTCTCACATCAGCTCAATCATTGGAGATTTGGAAGAGTCTTTTGTTTTTATTTTATTGGAAAAGTGTTGTTATTTTCAGTAGAAGTTCTGGTTGACAAATCTTTTAAAATATATTAATAAATATTAAAATTTTAATAAAACTATTTTTTTAATATTTTTAAGCAATTCTTAAGTATATTGATTGATATTTATCTTTTAGTATATTTATTTATAAATAAAAATAGTAACTAAAGATTTAATATTTCTCATATCAAACATTTTTAAAAAATAATTTATTTTTTAAAATTTTAATAAAAATGAGCCAATAATTATTATTTATTTTATAAAATACATATTTAAACATGGAGCATTTAATAAAATATTAGTTTATAATAATATTGTTGGTATATAATTATAATTAATTATAAAAAGTGTTAAAAAATAAAAATTGATTAGAAGATACCTGTGCAGAAATTATTAAATTTGATATTTTCTCTCTCCTCAAAATTAAACAGTTCCGTACTGACTTGTGTAATTCATTTAACAGTATACAATACCAAAAATGTTAAAAAAAAAAAAAAAGAGAGATTTAGCATCTTCCTCGAAAATCCAAATATTTTGAAATGGGTCCAGAATTTGACCAAGCGACGGAAAGACAAAGAGCGCCGGAGGAGAAGTTCCAGCACCGGCACTGTTCCCACGTCCCTAATAGAGAATTATTTTGTTAAATTTAAAATTAAAACTAATTATTTACAAGAAAAGTTTCTTGAACATGCATTTAGCAAATAGAGAATTATTACCCAATGAAAATAACATTACTGGGTCCAGAAGCACTCAATGTTCTCATCCCTTCCACTCATACTGTTTAATGGGTTCAATTAAAAAGGAAAAGGACGAGGAGTGAAATAGAAAAAAAAATATACATTATATTTCTATTGTTTAGATAGATGTAGATATATGAGGAATTAAAAATTTGTAGTATAATATATTGGTTAACATTGTCTTTGAATAAAGTAATTTAGAATTATTAAAATATATATATTTAAATAATAAAAAAAATTTAAAAAATTTTATAAATATTTATAAATATTTATATAAGTAGTTTTTATGTTAAATGAAGTGAATTTTAAATGACTTTTATTTGAAGAAGATTTTTAAAATTCTCTATTATTTTGTTTTTATCTTAAATTATTATTTATAATTCCTTTTATGTACTATTATTTTTTTAATAATTATTCATTTTTACTTAGAAATTTATAAAATTTTAAAATTTTTCATCCAGGTAAAAGATTTATTTCCTTTAGCTGTAAAATAAGAGACAAAAATTTGTCATCTTATTTATTTTTTAAAATTTTTAAAAATTAAATAATTTTTATAACTAAAAAACGGAAAATATATCTTATTTAATATAAAAATAATTTTTTTTAACATTCATCTAAATAAACTGAGATATTTTTTTATTTTCTATCAATTATTTAAATAATTTTTTTCTATTTTTACTCCAAATTTTACTCTTTTAATAAAAATATAAAGTTTATATTTGTTTAAAAATAACAAAATTATTAATAATTTATATTATCATTTTATTTAATTTGAACAATATAAGATTTTGGTTTTCAGGTTTTATGTAGAAAATTAAAATCTTGTATTTTTAAAATTAAATAAATTGATCAATTCATCATTTTTCTTATATAAAACTCTCAAATTAATATTTTTTTCACTAAATATTGGAGTTTTATAATGAATTTAAAATCAATTTTTTTAAAGTTTAAAAATTTAACTTTTAATGGAACAATGATAATGTTTGAAGAAAATCTATAGGATTAGAGATTAATATTAAAAATAAAACAAATAAGTTTTTTAGTTTTGATGAAATTAGATATTTTGATTGGTTAATTTTGAGAAATATATCTTTAAAATAAATTATTTTTAATTAATTTATAAAAATAAATAAATTAAAAAATTTAGTTTTAGGTCGACAGAATTAATGACAATGTGAAATTTGTTTTATTTTTAAAAAATGGGGAAACTTGAGTATGCCTTGAAAATTTTGGTGGATCAAAATGGCATATCATAACTACTAAGTATCGGATGAAATAGTATATGTTTAATTCCTTTTAAGCTTTAAATTTAAGTATAAAAATAAAAATTGACAGCATTATTATATATATAGTCTCTTATCTCTTGTCAAAAATAAAAATAAAAATGGTATATGTTTAATTCCTTTGAATTAGACTGTCTCTTGTGTGGAGGAGGATACCCGGGGTTTAAAGCTCCAAAAAAATACATAGTCCCTAAATTAAAGAAACCAAAAAATGATTATGATAAAAAAAAACTAAGTTCTGAATTAAATCTTATCATAAAATAAAATTTTAATAATTAATGAAAAAAATCTTAACATAAAAAATGTGTAAACAAAAAGTAACTTAAGAATTTATGCAAAAAAACAAAAAAGCTAAATAATAGTAAAGCTATGTGTTACATGGAGAAAGAAAAAAATAATAATGGAAGACGTTCCATTTCATAATAATGGGAACTTAAAATTATAATGTAGTAATATAGGAAAGAATAAAAATTTTAAAGAGTATTTATTGCTAATGAATAATATATATTAAAATTTAAAATAATAATATTCCTTTTTTAATTTAACATATTTTAAAATATAATATTTGTTTATTTAAATTTAAAAATGTTTTATGTTATTCAATATTAATTGAAAATTTGAACTATTGATTAAATTAATTGTATAAAATAAAAATATAATCTAATTCAATAATTAATTAAAAAAGCTAAATCTGTTTGATATTGAGTATACTAAATATCTATTTTGAATGAATAGTTATTTTAAAAAAGGAAAAAATGATTTAATATAAAAGATTCTCAAAACACATGTAAAAAAAAGGAAGAGAGAGACATGACTGCATATTTTAAAAATTGGACACTTGTTTTTTTATAACATAGGAGTTGATTATTAATTACATTGGACCTGTTTTTGCAAATACAGATACACAAATTAACCCTTTTTTCATGTGTTAATAAGCATAGACAATTAAATTTAAGAATATTAAAATAGTAATTTAAAATGTAAAAAATGTTGATGGAATTATTTTAATTAATTTTTTATTCATTGTGCTTAATGAACACATGCATCATGCTTGTTGATGTAAAATTTACTTTGCACAACTTTACAACATCAAATGACTAATATATCTCCTTACCGAAAAGAAATGGCTGATAACTCCAAAAATTATAGTTATTTAAGTCCTATCTGGTGAAACAATGCTGCATTTCTGGCATTTTATATTTTGTAAGGATTTTATTATTTTTCTTTAGCATTTGAATGGGTGACGATTGTATATTAATTATCCGTCGAGATTTTGTATAATTTTGTACATATTTTTATATTAATTTTGTCTATATTTATTATTTTAAAAATATTAAAGTTATTTAAAATTTATTTCATTTAGTATATTTGTAAGAATAAAAAATAAAAAATTTGAGAATTATTCATTATCTGTTTGATATTGTTATGTAATCGAACCGAATAACCTAACAATTTCTTTGGATAGTAATAAATAACTACTTAAACCTTGTTGTATCAGGTAAAATCAGATATATGATTTAAGGTTATCTTGTATCTATAATTTCGATTAATTTTTATATAACATTTGATTGAGTTCTGGTGTTTTTTTTTATAAACAGAAAAAACTTATGATATGTTAAATAAAAAATGGTAAGAATTATGAATATGATAGTCTTAACTTAGGTTATCATTTTTTTATGCGTTGAAAATAACACATGCACCCTAAAAAATTACAATTTGCGTTTGAATGAATCCACAACCTATCACTTTAATATTTTGTTTAGTTGGAATAAATTAAAAAATATATATTTTGATTAGACGAATTTGTATTCATACTTATTTTATTATCTTTTTTATTTATTTAAATAATTTATTTTTATTATATTTTTATTTATTTTTTAAGTAGGTTTCATAGATAAAAAATTGAGAGAATATTTTTTAAAAAATATAGTTATTTTTAAAATATATTATTTAAAACAAATATATATATATATATATATATATTATAGTACAAATGAATAGCTGAATATACAGAACAGAAAAAGAAACTATCGTGAGATTTGGTACAGCTGCATAAATTTTGTACAACACCTTGATGTCTTTTCTCAACTGAGGCTAATATGCTGCAGCATAGAATTTCACAGACTGCGGCATAACACGACCCTACGTCTTTTTCAGTCTTATTAATAGCATGAAAAGATTAAATTAAGAATAATTAAACATATAAAATATGTTGACTATATATTTTTAATTTCAATAAAAAATAAATTATGGTAAAAAACTAAAATTTAATACAAAAATATATATGTAATAAAAAATTATCTAAAATAGATTGAACCTGTTAAAATATAAAGTATAAGCCTATCAATTATTTTAGAGTGAATATCATCATATTTTAACGTGAAATTTGTCGTTAAATTAAAAAATTAAAATTGAATAGGTGATAAATTGAAGGGACTAAAAATATATGATTGGGTATGTAATTTCAAATTTTAACATGTATCTTTATCACATAAAATTATCATAAAACAAATAAAGAAAATACTGTTAAAATTTGGAGAATAAGTTAACATCTAAACTTAATTTGATTAGTTAAAAAATGGAAAAACTAGCACACAATTAAAAATAAAGAGATTAAAATCAAACAAGTAACGAAATAAAGAGATAAAAAAGAATACAATTAACTCTCTCTGCATCATATAAAACATTGATTTTGTTGTCTGTTTTCATCATCTTCCGTTGTAGGGTCCTTTTGGAAAGAGAGTTTAGTGGAGGAGATTGTCGATTGTAAACATAAAATTGACCTTCGGTGTGAAAATCAAACTTGAACAGAAAACATCTGTTTTTTTTTTCTTTTCTTTTAGAATAATCCTATAGTGCTCGGTAGCTGGTTAAGAGTAATTCATAAGTTTTTTAAAAAGATGTAAATTACTCGCGCTTATTAATTGGCAAACAATGGTTAGCTTCTTTATTATCAAATTTAATATATTTTAACTGTTATAAATATATTTTAATTTAAATTTTTATCAAATTTATTTTTTAATGATATGTCAAATATAATTAGACACATATCAAATAATAATAAAAACTACTTTTAATATTTTAAACTAAAATCAAATTCAACTGCATTTATAAAAATTAATAATATACTTAAACCTTATTATTAATATAACCAAACGTTGGGAGTGGACTGGAAATTTAATTAGGAAGCAACATTATATATTGCTACGTCTGATACCGTCTGGAAGATAATAAAGTAAATAATAGTTTCATACTTTCATCTAATAAATTTCCTAGATTGCCACGTGACTATGTTGTGATCAAGATCGCCACACATGTTAGTATGTATGGATCTGGACTTGGTTATTTTAAAAACAGGAAGAAAAATATATTAAGTAAAATTTGACTAAATTAAAACCAATGGCAATGAAAAATATGAATAGTATGTGTAGAATTCAAGACAAAATAATTTTATTAATCTCACTTCTAAAAAAAAGATTACTAAAATTATAATTTTATTAAATTTACTATCTGTTATGAATTAATTTTACATATATATGCACCTATTGATCAAGATTAAGAATTAAGTAGCTATCATTGTGACTACTTGAAGGCCACACGGAACATTCAGATACGATATCTCTGAAATCTAAATTAATGAGTTAAATTTATTGTTTACGATTAAAATAGAATTAATCATTAAAAAATAAATCTTCCTAATCAGCATTTTAAAATTAAAATTTAAAAAAGTAACAACAGAACAGCTGTATTAGAATATATTAAAAATCATAATATTGTATATTTAAAATATATAATATTTTTTATTAATATTTTTAAAATATATTGATTGGTATTTTTTAGAAATTTATAAAAGAATAATACATTATTAAATATATATATTTAAATTAATTAATATTCAATTAATAAAACTATTTCACATAGAAAATACTTAATCATGAAATTTATGTTAATAGTATTTACCATAATTATTTTAAATTAATTGAAAAATTGATAAAAAAGATACATAAATTATTTATTATAAGCGTAAGAAAAATAGTATATATACGGTCCTCCCAAACAACTAAGCGTACGTTTGGCTAATTGACCAAAGTAGGCTTTAAAAAAAATATATATATGTAAGTGGGGTTGGAAAAAAAGTATTTACTGATATAGGATCTGAACAGTAATTGTGACGCATAAATTTATGCGTGTAGCGCATAAATTTATGCGGCACATGCCCATGTAACGCATAAATTTATGCGTCATAAATTTATGCGTCATAGGGTGTAGCGCATAAATTTATGCGGCACATGTTACGATTTTGTATTTAATGCTTCTGTAACACATAAATTTATGCGTCATAAAGTGTAGCGCATAAATTTATGCGTTATAGGTTTTAAAAAAAATAATATTTTAATTGACACAAAGCATTATCCTTCTCTTGGTCTGTTCATTTTCCATCGTTGCCGATTGAGAAGCAATACAAAGATATTAATCAATACATAAGATTTTATGTCAGGATTCATATACATCATTTTTATTTTTTAATTCATCTGTATCTTTTTATTTTAAGTCCTTTCTGGTTATTAATATTTAATTTACGAAACAGAACGAGAAACTGATACAGATACATATGTTATAAGAGCACGTAAAACAATCATTGGGAGCATTGCTAAAAAAATTGGAATCGCATTCTGTTGATATCCTGAGAGTAAAAGATGAAAAAATTGCACAAGCTCCAAAGAAAAGAATAGAACTGGAAGAATATTCAAGGAATCTGAAAGCAGATAATAGAAAGTAGCAGAGAGTGGCTCGGGAGAAGGAAACCATGACATTAACGCTATATAAAATATTGGAGGAGATGAGAGAAGACATTAACGCAATATAAAATATTGGAGGAGACGAGAGAAGGTGTATATTGTTCTAACTATAGAATAGTAGCAAATGATGCTGAATCTTTTTGTGAAAATAGAGAAAACGAAACGAAACAGAAAAAACAAAACGATGGAAGAAGCAACGATGGAAAATGAACAGACCAAGAGAAGGGTAATGCTTTGTGCCAATTAAAATATTTTTTTTAAACCTATAACGCATAAATTTATGCGCTACACCTTATGACGCATAAATTTATCCGTTACAGGAGCATTAAATACAAAATCGTAACATGTGCCGCATAAATTTATGCGTTACACCCTATGACGTATAAATTTATGCGTTACAGGGGTATGTGCCGCATAAATTTATGCGCTATACGCATAAATTTATGCGTCACAGTTAATGTTCAGACCCCATATCGGTAAATAATTTTTTTCTAACCCCACTTACGTATATATATTTTTTTTAAGCCTACTGTGGTCAATCTCCCGCGTACGTTTATACGGTCTTCCCAAACAACTAAGCGTATGTACCCTACATTTTAGTAACATGCATAGAGAGTCAGAGACAAATGGTCTGCGTGTCTGTGCATATGAATGCCATACAATACATACTTGGACTTTCTCTCTCTTCTGATGTAGCAGAAAGATCCATGCTTGGACTTTCAAAAGGGTATTCCAATTTATAATTTAATATTCGCAAAAACGTGTGTACGAACACGGTAGGAATCTGCACTGCATGTAAATTCAGCATAGGGAAATGGATATACAATACAAGTACTACTTCTAACATTTAATATAACATAAAAAATGAAGGATACCGAAGGTAGGAGGAGGAAAAAACAGAAACTTGTATATTAATAATATCTTGCTAACGAATATTTAAAGAATAGTTAAGAAATATAATTTTTTTTATTAAAAATTATGATAAATATATATTTGTAATTTTTTAACAAATATCTTAAAAATATTGATTAAAAATTGAATGTTAATATGACAAGGCTAATGCAAGTCAGTGTATTTAACGTCCGACCTACTCAATATTCTGTACTTATCTCTCTCTTAGACATAATATCCTATCATGATTAGAACAAAGATTCCCTCATGGCGTGTCACCATTGGAACTACATCTTCCAAGAAGATTCATGGCCTTAATTAATTGATAGTGATGCACACCCTTGCAAAAATTCCCTTTCCCCAACGTTAGTCATATATTGGACCACCATTTTAATGCTTTCCATAGTTTGTGACAGCCTTGCATTAATTCACCCTCCCCAAGCAAATTAACATACTCTAAAATGAGATCATTGTAGTTAAGGTTAACTAATGCCTCTATGTTAACCATATTAATTACTCTTTCTTTTTCTTTTGTTAAAAATATACTTTTAGATCTAAATCCTTAGTACTTTTTAGTAAAAATAATATTATTTAAATTATATAAAATTATTATAACAAAAAATATCTAAAATTTTTCTATAATATATTCAAAATTTGGATTCTAACATTTTATTAAGCTGAATCAATCTTCATCCATTGATAATATGTCTGGTGATTTAATAAAATTATTTATTTTACATTACTAAAATTTCCTTTTAAAAACTATTTTCAACTTTATGTTTATCTTTTAATATTTTTGTTGTTAAATGAGAGAATACTGATCATTAAAATTTTGTTTGGTTTTATAATAATTATCATAAAAGCTACATTTATCACAATTTTTAATAGATTTATAATAAACAAGTTTTTAAATTAACAATGTATTAAAGTTAAATATAATTTTTAATAAATTTAATTAAATATATTTATAATGTAATAATTTTTTTCACAATCATCTAATTAATGATTAATATAATTAAAATTTATCATTTTTTATAATAATTATCTTAAAAATATATCTATCATTATTTTTAATTAATTTATAGTTCAATTTTTTTTACACCAATAATATATATAAATTAAATTCACTCTTCATTTAATCTTTCGAAATTACACGCACCGTACTACTACATAAATTCTTTAATTTTTTTATTAAATTAGTTTTTTAAATATTAGTTTTATAACTACTTCAGTCTTCCATATACTGTATTAAATATTTTAATTTAGTAAGAATTTACTCCTACAAAGACTTTTTTTGTAACGATTTTATTTTTTTATTTTAAATTATCAAAAAATTAATTTAGTGATAAATTAAAATTTTAAAATATTAAAATGATGATAGTTTTAAAAAAACCAATATGGTAATATTTTAAATTATAGGAGAACTTATATAGTGATAGATATAACTTAGTAAAATTATTTTAAGAGTTTATTTTAATATAATAAAATAAAATTTCCCTTTCAAATGAAATATTTTATTTTTCTCAATACTTAAAAATTTATATTAATTTATAATTTTACATAATATTAATTTATGATTGTTTCTAAAATACTGAATACTTATTTAAATATTCATTTCTTGGTACTATATTGGTGATTTACAAATAAATGCATTGTACTATCCAAAAGGCTCGTTGTATAGTTATTGTTAGTCCAATTTTTGTTGTAATATATAAATTTTATAGTATAAGTTAGAATTTAAATAGAACTCTCATTATCACATAATTACATTTTTAATATTTTATGATACATGTTTTATGACCATACATACTAAATAAAATTATGTTTCATAGTTAGTTATTCAATGACATAAAAATTTCAATTTTCTTAAATTTTTTACTCAATACTCATTTTTATTTAATCAATATAAGTATAATAAGATATTTGAAAATTATTAAGAAAATAAATATTCTATTAATTAAATTATCTTTCAAAATTAAATGTTTTAACATGTATGTTTTATATTTTTATTATTAGTAAAACAAAAATTCTTAAAAATTAAAATTTATATACTTTTAATATTTTATGTACATCTACAAAAACCCATGTCCTGACACCTAGCTATCTAGTTTTGGTAATAATATAAAGATACACACTTTCTTTACACAAAAATTATACAAAAGTTTTAATGAGTGATTAAATTAATTTAAATAGTTATTTTGCATAAGAAAGTTTCATAATATTAATTTTTCATCGACTATTTTCTGAACAATTAGATAATAGTGGTAAAATTTTCAACATGCCTTTTTTCTTTTAAAAAATAAATGTGGATGCAAACAATAGTTGTAAAAATTTGACGTGCAAAAAACATTTTTTTTTACATAAATTAGAAAAAAATTTCAACCACTTAAAGATGGCTACGTGCTTTTTTAATGCATTTATTTTTCTCTAATATCTTAGGGCTTATTTGGATAAATGAGCATCAATAAAATTATGAAGCATAACTTACAAATTTGATAAAATGCGTGTTTCGAAGAAAGAATGAAATGCGACGGAGGGACCGCAGGACCCTCGTTGAATTTTGCAACCCAAATTGCTGTCTTTTTAAATTGGAAATTAAGGAGAAAATGACGTAAATTTTGGTAGGAGTTCTTTCTCTTTCTTTATTAAATAATAAAACAAAAAGAGTGAGATTTATCTTTCTTGTAATTTATTTATTTTTCGTTCCATTTCATCATCAATACATTTTCTTTAAATATTCCACACGCTTCTTATTTCGTTAAATTGATCTAGAAACAAAATGTCACAAAACAAGTGCCGATAACTGAATAAAAAAAATGCAAACAATCGAGAAATAAATAAACAATTAAGAAAAATTGTATGAAATCTTAAAATTTTATTTGTAATTTAAAATTTGTGTACGTAACATTTCGGTTTAGTACGTACTAATTAATTAGCCAGGCAATGTACAGCAAATTAAACAGCTTGCAACATGATTTTATTTAAAATATGCATGTATATATATATAAATATATAAATAAATAAATATATATTTGCTTGTAGTTGTTATTAGTTCAAGTGAATAACGTTCACATCAAGTGACATGATCATGGCCCTTCACTTTGAGTTGACAGTCTTAGCTGTTTACAATTAAGAAAAGATCCCCTATCTCACGTACTCGTGGATTTTCTAGACTTTAGAAAAAGTACTTGGTGTCGGAGAAGACCCCAAGTGAAGTAGTCTTGTAAACTTCCTTCATGGACAATGCACCACTCGTCCTTTTCACATCTTAATAAATAAAATTTCAAACCAATATTTTTAGTTAATCACTTAAATAAATAAGTTGGGTATCTAGATCTTCTCCATTATTCTCTATGGATAATGCTTTTTTCATCTATTTATTATCTATCTAGCTTCTAACCCAAAGTTAAGGGTTGTTTTAATTCAGAATTGAAGTGAGTGTATAGGTAGTAAGAAAAATATAACTACATATAAGTGTACTTGTGTATTAGAACTACATATATAAAACGTACCCTGAAAATAAATAACGAATTTCCATATCTTGTGGCCCTTTGTTTGATACTTGTCTCTACCCTACAGGCCGAAGTCGCCGCACAGTCGTCATATGATCCCTCTAGTCATGTTCTCTTTCTTGCATCAAAGATTCACAATATTAACTACAGATCTAAACTTGATTTTCTCTACCACATGGATATTCATCATGTAGCTCCACATCCTTAATTTGTTATAAAGGAAAGCATATTCTTCTCATCATTGCCTCCCATATCATCTTAGTTTCATTCTTTTTTTTCAATCTTAGACTCATGCTTATTATTAGTTATTCTAACTAGTTAGTTGAAATCCACAAAAACAACACGATCTTGACAAATATCTCCAATTCCTAACTTCTAAACGTTGTTGTGCATGCATATATTCATGCCAAAAATTACTTCTTTTAAAATTATATTATCTGATGAGATAAGATTATACAGGCAGATCTAATTGATTTTATTTATTATATGTGTGTGTATACGAGAGAGAGCAAAATAATGCACACTGTTTATATGTGGTGCGCATATATATATATATATATATATATATATATATATATCCAGAGTACCTAACCATTTAATTAAGTCAAATCATACTTAAGTAATTAATGCTGGATGTAAATGACAATCATTTGTTCAATGCTTATCGCATTTAATTATTAACATTGGTTTTAGAGCTTCATTATGGTATGTTTGGATCATAAATAGTGTACTATTAGTAGTTGAATGGAATTTGTTTGGCACGTTGTTCTTAATTTTTTTTGTATTCATATTAGTTTACATATCTTGAAAGAATCCAACTATAGATTACCTTCTAACAGTATATTCTTCCTTGAACATCACTTGATCAATGATCATATACAAGGTGTGAAATTGGCTCTTGAAAACAATGATAATTTTATATTATGACTATGCTATTTATCAAGAAAATATATGCTTTTTTAAAAATGCTTAGACTCAAACTTAAATTTATTAAGATGAATTATTTTTGGAATTAGGGTATAACAACTTATTTTTGCAGAATTCTTAACTTTTTTTTTTGTGATGGGAGAGAAACGGAATTCTTAATTTTGATGCAAATACATTGTGTATAATTATTGTATCAAAATTAATTAATTAATTAGTCACATGCGGTTATGATGAAAAAGAAATTAATTAGTCACGCGCATAAACTAGCTGAAATTAAATTTGGGAATGATTAAATGATAAAGCTGAATAAGTAAGTGACGATGGGGATGCTCCCATTGTTCCGTTTAATTGCAATTAATGTGGGAGTTTGTTCATATGCGTGGTGGCGATTGGCGAAACACATGACTTGATATTTCTCATCATCTGATACAGAAGTGGCTAATTATACAGAAATCAGATACAAATCAATCAAATCAATCATCACAGAAAATCACTTGTAATAATGATGATGCACATAACTAAACTAAGTTAAGGTGTTGAAAGAAAATGAAATGATAGAAGAGGATGTTAAAAACTAGAAAGAAGTCGTTTAGTTCTGTTGTTTGTTAATGGCTTTTTTCTCTGCTGGGCCTTTCAGTCAAATTCGTGCGGCTCTAGTGGTGGGGTCACAAGATCTCCAAAGAGCTTCTCTTTTATCCAATTAAGCTGTTTTGCCCATCAAAATCTTGTTCAATCTTTTCGGTTACTTGAGATATCTTTGTCACTTGTCAGATCATCAAAACTTAACTACTCTAGGAAATCCGCAAATGTGGAACCTATTCAGATCTTAATCAAATGGTTAATTTCGTTTTAATTCCTTTGAGGATTGAGAACTCAACCACTTTTAATTTAACTAACAAGAATGAAACCGTAAAAAATTGAGACTCACACTAAGAAATTAATATTAAAACTCAACTCTACTCTACTAAACCGACACATAAGAAGAAGGAAAGAGGGGACTTATAATAATGGCAAGAAATCCAACCCCCCAAAACAACAACCATATATTTTCCGTGTGATCTGGCAGGATGTACAGTTGTCACAAGTCACATCAGATAAATCTCTATGTGTAAAAACCTTCAAGTTAAAGTTCCCATTTCCTATCAATATATTTATTATTATTATTTTGTTAAGAGTGTTTTTTGTATAGCCTCAAAGCCTATATATAGAAGCGGGATTTTGACACTCTCAATCAACGGCTTTCTTTCAGTGCTCTCTACTTTCTCTACTTCATCATTCTTTCTTTTTCCTCTAAAGACCTCTGCAATTTTGATTTAAAGTTTTCATTTTTCTTTCACCCATTTTTTTTGGAAAGAGTAAGGTAGTGATGGGTCTTGAGATTGAGCAAACTTGTGTGCAGCTTTCAAAAGTTGCAGTTTCTGAAACTCATGGTGAAGACTCACCCTACTTTGCTGGGTGGAAAGCCTATGATGAGAACCCTTATGATGAATTAACCAACCCCTCCGGAGTTATTCAAATGGGATTGGCAGAGAATCAAGTAAGTGTGTTTATGTATGTATATATATATATAAAACAGTAGAAGATAAATTCTGGTAGTGCATGTAATTAGTGATGAGTGTTAATTAATTATTGATGTTTTTATTCAGGTTTCATTTGATTTGCTGGAAAAGTATTTGGAAGAACATTCAGAGGCCTCCACATGGGGGAAAGGAGCTCCTGGTTTCAGAGAGAATGCTTTATTCCAAGACTATCATGGACTCAAGTCATTCAGAACAGCAATGGCTAGCTTCATGGAACAAATAAGAGGAGGGAGAGCAAAATTTGACCCTGACAGAGTTGTCCTCACAGCAGGAGCAACTGCAGCCAATGAACTCTTAACTTTCATTCTCGCTAATCCTGGAGATGCATTACTTGTTCCAACCCCTTACTATCCAGGGTAAGAATAAAGCACTCCATACATATAATATACACTAATTATTCATCACAAACATGTTCAAAAAAATACTTGGTCTCACGTAAACTTTTAACATAGTAGAAGTAATATTTAAATTTTGAATTTAAATAAGTAATTGGTGGATGAAAATATTACAATTTTTTGTTTTATGAAAATTAATTTGTTTGAATTTAATTTTTATATTTAACAAAATGACGTGATTTTAACTTTTTTGTTAGAGAATAACAAAAACTGTATAATTTTTATAACTAAAATCTTTATAATGACTAAAGTTAAAAATCATGATATTTTCAAAGAGCAAGAACTTATTAAGCCTTAAATTTTGTGTCTTTATTTCTTAAAAGAGGTATATGGCTTAAAACATAACTTGTTATATACTTAAACTAAAATGGGTGTTGACAATTACTGTGTCTTGTTTTACAGATTTGATAGAGATTTAAGGTGGAGAACTGGAGTAAACATAGTTCCAATCCATTGTGACAGCTCAAACAATTTCCAAATAACTCCACAAGCGTTGGAGGCTGCATACAAAGAAGCAGAAAGCAAGAACACAAAGGTGAGGGGAGTGTTGATCACAAACCCTTCAAACCCATTAGGTGCAACAATTCAACGCTCGGTTCTTGAGGATCTTCTGGATTTCGTGACTCGCAAGAACATCCACCTTGTCTCAGATGAAATCTATTCAGGTTCAGTTTTCTCCTCCTCGGAGTTCGTGAGTGTAGCAGAAATCCTTGAAGCTAGGGAATACAAAAACGCAGAGAGAGTTCACATTGTTTATAGCCTCTCCAAAGACCTTGGTCTTCCAGGTTTCAGAGTTGGAACCATTTACTCATACAATGATAAGGTTGTGACCACAGCAAGAAGAATGTCAAGTTTCACTTTAATATCTTCTCAGACACAGCACCTTTTGGCTTCGATGTTATCTGATAAAAACTTCACGGAAAAGTATATTAAGACCAATAGAGAGAGGCTGAGGAAGAGGTACCAAATGATCATTGAAGGGTTGAGAAATGTTGGAATAGAGTGTTTGAAAGGGAATGCAGGGTTGTTTTGTTGGATGAATATGAGTCCACTTTTGGAGAAACCAACAAGGGAAGGAGAATTGGAACTTTGGAATGCAATTTTGCATGAAGTGAAACTCAATATCTCTCCAGGCTCTTCTTGCCATTGTTCTGAGCCCGGTTGGTTCAGGGTGTGCTTTGCAAATATGAGTGAGCACACATTGGAAGTCGCATTGGAGAGAATACGTCACTTCATGGAACGAATCAAGAAAGATTAGCTCTTTTCATAAGTTAATTATCTGTTACTGTTATTTTTTTTCTTTCTTTCTTTTTATTTTTATTTTTTTAGAAAATGGTTCTGGCCATTTTTATAAATTCTTTATTTGGGTATAATGGAAAGACCCAAAATTCATATACCAGGAAAGCAGATGTATACTGTAAAGCAGGTTCACTACCTAAGTGTCCTAGTTCTTGTTTGCTTGCTTAGCTTAAGCAAGTTAATTACTTAGGAGGAACTCCTTTTGTATTGTTAAAGTGAAATTACCCATTAATCAAAAAAATGTTGTTGTCTCTGAATTATATATGTATGCTGACTATTTTTCTATCTTACAGTATCTTTTATCATTCATCTTATTTTTCTAATCTCTTTTTATTATATCATTCACCTTATTTTTTATTTCTTTCTAATTTGTAAAAAAAAAACATTAAATTTTATTCATATTGTAGAAATATGATTTTTCTGCTGATCTTTATGGATTAGATGAAGTTGGTTTATTTTGTAAAATCTTTCCTGGTCTGAAGCAATCTTAAGAAAATATTTTGTTTACAATTTCAGGGACAACTTTTAGTTGTCTCCTTCATACAATATTAAATATAGTATTAATTTTTAGTTATTCAGGTAACATAATCAACCTTAATATAACTACTATATTTTTACACTTTCTTTTTTTTCACATTTTTGTTTATTTCCTCTTTTTTAAAATCACATTATTTATTAATTTTCATCTTCCCATTTCATATCCATTTGGTGGGTGTGAAATGATAATTTTCAATCTTAATGTAGCAGATAGCTGCTGAATGAAAGGTTTATACACACGTGTGCGTGCGTGCTTGCGCGCAACAGCTAGCAAACTAACCCTACATATATAGCTTTTAGCTTCATGTCGACGTTGGAATCATTTTAATATGGAAACTCTTTCTTTTAACTATCATATTCAAAGTCTATGCTTATTAGTCTATGGAATTATGGATAATCTGACTTGGTTAAGAATAGTTAATTTCATAGACATTTAATACTTTGCTTTCTTCGTGTGCGCGTGATGTACGAAAATAATTAATTAATGGTCCACTACTTTATACACCGTTCGATTCAGATCCCACGATCAGGCAATTGCCATTGACTCATATAAAGCTTGATTATATTAATAATCTCACCACCAAACTTTGAGCCAACCCTCATCAATTTATTACAAGATAATGATTTTTTGTGTAATAAATAATTAATAATTAATATTTTTATAATATTAATAATGTATTAAATTTGCAACTTTTAATAAAAATTTATCATACGTATATTCTTATTATATGTATTTATATTCATATTGAAAAGATAAATATATAATAGCAATAAAAGCTGATTCGGTGAGAGTTTGCCTGAAATGCTATTAAGAAATAAATAACGTTTTTTTTTTCAATATAAACTGTGTTGACATTTTAATGCATGAGATGATTTGATGGTATATATAAATTCTTTTTGACCGCCGCTTTACATATAACTTTTACTTCAAATTCAAAGACTCTTTGTCCTTAGTTTCTATGCTTTGAGTGAAGGAATGATAGATTAATTAAGATGAGAACTGAAAAAACTGAGTTAAGCATGAGACACGTTATTAATTAGGATCTCACGCATGTTTTACTAAACAAAGGTGTGTGTATAAGACAGTCAACACTTGTAATTTTCATTACTTCACTTCTTTAACGAGGTATCAGATATTTCCTTAATTATTTAACAAATGTTAATCAGTACCTAAAAGTACTAGTTAAAAATTAAAAGAAATATATTAAAAAATTAATAATTTAATTTTTATCTTGATTTTAAATTCATCTGATCTAGTGTAACTTTTAATAAACAAATTTTATTTTTAATTTTTTAACTAGAATTTTCAAGATATTGGTTAGTATGACTTTGATTAATTTTTTGTTACTTTAAGAGAATGATTTGATTTTGATAATGTCTATCTACTTTTCAGCTAATATCCTTATTGGTTAACTAAATGTTTTGCATAAACTAGAATAATGTTGCGGTTAATGCGAAACGGCGAAACCCAATATTGATTCGCACCATATTAATCAATCTTGCATGATACTAAGTAAAACATGATTTGGGTCCAATCAATTAGTTTCTTTGACCTAATAATAAAAAGAGAGAAAGTCAGTTTCGAATTGTTAAACTTCTGCTCACCATAAATTAACTACAGTCCGGCTCTAATGATTTTTTAATTTTTTTTCATGACAGAAATAATGAATTTGAATTTGGTATGAAATGTAAAATTAATATTCAAATATTTTATTATTAGACTGGATTAGCTGCCTAGTTTTTATTAGTTAAGAAGAATTTAATATATTTTATTAAATAATTTCAATTATTATAACATTAAATATTAATATTTTTTTTAAATATTATTGTTCAGAAATCATTTGCCTAATGTCTTAGCACCAAAACGAACCTCCTGATATCTGAATCTTTTTCATGAAAAAGTGAATCTAGTCGGACCGTTAGCCATTAATTCGATGGCAATTTTCCGATTATTTGTTTGGACAATATGAAAAATATGAAAAAAAAAAATTAAAGAAAGAGAAGAAAAATATTAAAATATAATGAAAAGAAAAAAATATATTAATAGTATAAATTTATAAAAATAGTTTTTAAAATTTTTTAATATATTTTTATCAATATAAATTTTATTTTTAAATAATAAATAAAAATTTAACATAAAGAATAAAAAAAATTTCTCCTCACTTTTTCATCTAAAAAAAATTAAAATTTATATAAATTATAAAAAAATATTTTATTTTTTCTTATTTTCATACCACAAAAAAATTATATTATTTTTTTCTTCTTTTTCTCATCTATCACAAACCGTGAAAGTCGGATATATAATACGCTGTCATGCTGATGCTGCAATGGGATATCGTTGATCAGCCTTCAGCCCGTACCTTATATTATTTATTTTTTTTCTATTTTATTATTATTATCTATTTCATTTCAAATAAAAAAATATATAGGAAACGTTTTCCTTCCTTCAAGTGCATTAAGAGTATGCAGCGCAAGTCTATCCAGACTTACTTTTTTTTTTTAATTTCTCTGTCACTCGTTTGAATAAAATTAATAATACATAATTATTCCAATTAGTTAAAGAGCTCTTATAAGTTTTAAGCTAATTCATACTCAGCCGTAAATATTACTTTTGTTCAATTATAATTATGAATCAGTACTTTAATTTTAACTTTACAAAACTAACGTCATAAAACATTGTTCAATGGCATCTTTTATTGAAAATTTGTAAAATTAATAATTATATATAGTAATTAATACACATGATATCAAAGGCTAAAATGAGAATTTCCTCTAAAATTAAAAATAGGTGATATCTACTTTCTTTTAGAATTGGATATTTGAATGATGTTTTTAAGTTTTGGCCAACAAGAACTAACATCTGAGAGACGGAGAAAAATCTCTTTTGCCAACCATGTTAGAAAATGTGTAATGGTATTTGAAATAAGTGCAACCATGAATTCTATGGAAAAAAAAGGATATATATTACAACTCTAGCATGTGTTGGTAGTAAAATTGTAGAAAGATAATATGTTTAGCTGGATTATATCAAGCTTCAGTTTAATCTATTTACCGTATATAATTTTTTAATGTATTATAATTAAAAATATTTTTAATGAATTGTTATGGAAAAAACTACTTTTATGAATTAGAAAAATTAAATTTTAAAAAATATATTATAAATTTTTGTAACATTTTTTAGTTTCCATAAGGAGGTCTCTTTCTTGTTTTGGTGAGTTGGATGCTTTTTTTCCCCACTATTTATTATGTTTGTACACCCAATGTATCTTTATATTAATGGTGGTGCAAATTCTAGCTCAGAATCAAATACAGGTTCGGATTATTCAACATCAACATCATCATTTTTTGTCATCTTCATCACAAATTCTATTTTTGTAACCAATTTCTAGAAACATGCATAGTGAGATGATAGTATGACGTCATGTCTCATGCATAAAAGCGGATGGTAGAGTGTTTAATTACCTTGATGGCAAAAAATAATGGTAAAAATCTAACAACTTGCAAAGTAAAATAAGGCAAGTTTTGGAAGAAGAATTGATGCATGCAAGATGAAAATGAATGCACTTATATTTTATAAGATGAAAAATCTTGATAGGCTCAAAGTTAAGATATGGAAAAGCTTTAGACTTAAAAATATTATTGTTGTGACATTCAGTTATCATTTCAGTAGATGATGTAAAACCTAATGAAGGGGCAGCTTTCTCATGATGAGTTGAATAAGAAGAGGGATTTCTTCCAATGCTGTTAGCATATCATTGCATTTCCAACTAATTAACATTGCAAATTTGTTGTATAGGATTTTCAACAACAGTGGAGGCAATGTAATCACGAATTGAGAATAGAATCAAGGGCTGAAAAATTAATATTTGAATTGTTAGCTATTAAAACTATAATAATGTCATAAATACAAGAAAAAAATTAAATGACTAAATAATCTTATCTCACAAATAAAATATAACATACAGTATGTATAAATAATATTTTTTAACTATTAAATAATATATGGTACGCACAACTCTTTTTTTTTTTTTTTATATAAATAGAAGTACGTTATATATAGTATATATGATTTTTTAAGAACTAAATAAAATGTAAAGCACATCTTAGATGCCCAATTTATATTTTTGATTGAAAAAATCAGATCCTAAGAATTTAACTTACATGCTTTATATATATATATAAAAAAAGTAACCGTAAGTTGTATACTTAATATTCAACTTAACTTGCTGATACAAATATTTTCAAAATTTGTCAACGTTATTCTATGTGGTAAAATAACTTCATTAGATGAATTATTATGATTTTTGTATAAAATATTAAATAAAAATAAAATAATATTTCCCTATAATATTTATTTAATTATATTAATTTATCTTATAGAATAATATTAAAAAAAATCATATTTTAAAAGTTTCATTCTTCCTATTTAATTATGGGGGTGCATTACACTAGTCACATAAAAAACAAAGAAACCAATCGTTTGGATTAATGCAAGCCAGAATCTCTCTGGGTCGTCCAAATTGTACTTAATTAGTAACCATCCTTTCCCACGAAGATCTCTTTGCATCCATGTTGAATAATTTTATTTTATTTTATTGAGGTATAAGGATGTAGAATAATAGTCCTTTAAATTGACTCTTCATAAGCGTCTTTAGCATGATATTGGAACCCTGCTTGATAAGACTATCTAAAAGTATTATTCTCTTCTAATCCTTTTTTATATTAAAGAAAGAGCTCTTGCGCCACTTTAGCTAACCCACTTTACTTTACTTGGTGCCGTTCTAATAATCTCTCGTTCACGCGTGGGATTAATCACAATATTAACTTGTAACAAGAAAAATTACAATATTAACAAATACACTCTTAAGTCATCAGTTTGTTACCAAAAGGAAAACATGCTAACACTGACACTGAGCTCGCTGCTTAAACATGCCGACTTTGAGATCTGAGAATAAAGGATATATATATTCATTTAGATGGTCAAAAGTATACGACATAAAAATAAATAAAAATATGTATTGCACAGTCAATTTAAGAAGTATTGGATGGATATAGATGGGAGAAATAGAAAAAATAAGATATAATATATAATATTACAGAAAAAGAAAGATAGAAAATAAAATGTATTAAAGTAAAAATATCATTACTTATATAAATATGTTAGGTCAAATCTAAAAAAAAAATCTATTGAGAGGAGAACATAATTGAAAATTGAGGTGGATTATTTATTTATTTATTGATAGGAAGCGGTGTTTAATCCAATATCGAAGAGGAACTAAAAAAAGGTTTTTTGAATTTAGCATACATATTTAGATAGAAATAGAAAAAAGTGATAGGCTTGGTAGTTCATTCCCCTGAACGACATTAATATAAAAGTCGGTGGATGGCGATGGGTAGGGACAAACGCGGTGCAATTGAGATTACGTGAAAATGCAATGCACGAGAAAAGCTTATTTGTTCCACAATGAATGACGCCAAATGGGAAATGCCATGGAGCTGTACCATTTTAATTAATCTTTTTCTGTTCACATTACATTGCATTATTAAATATGTTAGGTTACATCCGTTTTTTATCAAAAGGCAAAACTTGTTTACACGGTTCACTACAACAATAAAGCCGACATGTTCATCATCGCAGGCTAAAAGATTATTTTTGTTCTTTATTTGGTCACAAAATTTGGGAATATTTACTTAGATGAACTTATATTGATTGAGGAGTAGTGGAGACCTAATTATGCATTATTTGAAAATGCATGAGTACGATCTCTTTAATTAGTTCACTTTTTTTTTTTATCATAGAATGTAAGTTATGTAGAATAATTTCAATTTTATTTGGTTTTGTTTTATGTTACAATATCGGTGAAATGTGTCAACATCTGTTCTTCTTCACGTCCTATGTATAGTTCATAGCACTAGTCCAAAGGATTAGAGAAAGAATAATTTTACAATATTTTTATATTACAAATGTAAAATGAAGAAAGAAATATAAATAGAAAAGAAAGATATGATGATATATAATATAACATAAAATTATTGTATAAGTTTATATTATAAACTACATAACTTAATTATCGTGGTGAGGACTGAGATGACACCTTGAGCAGAACCTTCCTAGAATTTTGTTTCTCTTTTCGATTTTTTTTTTTTAACAATGTCAATAATGAGAATTAAACGAATTATACAATTTCTTTTCCTCTATATACTGTGTTTGATTGTTATTTTGGGTCCGGATGGTACTCTTGACCCATAGTTAATAGGGTTGTCCTGACCCATCAGGCTTGTGGCCTAATAAGTACGTTTGCTCTTTGATGGGCCTCAGCTGGACCCAAACGCTGAAAGGAACATTTCACAAAATTTTTTACAATACAATAAATAAATCTTTCACGATAGGTATAATGTGCACGTAATAATATAAAAATGCTATTTAAATATATCTATTTTTAAATGAATGATTACAATAGATGATAATATTTTAATAAAATAAATAAAGATAAAGAAAAGAAAAGATATAAAGTTGACCCCAATGATTGTGAAACATCTGCCAAATCTTTTGGTATTTGAGAAAAAACAAAGAGAAAAGTACAAAATGTGCAGACAGGAAACAGTAGAAGCCGAAAAATTTTAATGAAAGAAAAGAGAAATATGAGTACGAATTTTCAAATGACATTTGTAAATTATCAGTATATTGTAACTTATCAGTATGTATGAGGGATAAAATTTTTGTCACTTTTTACTATATCATTCATTTTAATTATAGTCAGCTCTCCTTTTGTTTTATCTCATTTTTTGTGGGAAAAAGTTGTAGGAACAGAATTTTATCATGGAAGAGAAACTCATAATCGCTAAATATTCTAAACTTTCTAAGTTAGCGTGAACCCTAAAATATAATTTTCCATTGTTAATAATAAAAAAATATTTAATGTGGTTTGGTCCTATTATTTATTTGATCTTAGATTACTTTCAATCCAATAAAAATGTTAGTTATATACAATTTAATTAGATGAAGATTTTAACCTTAATTTAATTTTAAGAGGTAAAGATCAAGGTTCTAAGAATTAAGATAAATTCATGATTTATTAAATAACATTATTGAAAGTTAATAATTTTTTATGATAATTTTTAATATGTTTTGAGATTTTTTATAACAATTAATAAATTTTATGTATTTAACATATTTTTATTTATTTATAAATGTTTTGTATGATTTTTAATTAAATTTTGTATTTGATGTGTAATGGAAGGTATACATAAAAATATGTAACAACAAAATAAATAAAATATAAAAAAACATAAATTCAATGTAATTCAATTATTTTAATTTACTTCGATTATTTTAATCAAAATATATTTGATTACAATATATTATTTAATAATTTAATTACATTTTTTTTATAATTTTTTTTAATAATTTTTTTTATTTAAAAGTTAAATTTCTATTTGTAAAGAAGATTTAACTCGCACATATAACAAATTTCCTTGAGCCAAGCTTCTAAGTATCTTATACTTTTCTGAAAATTGGATTCATTTTTTAATTTTTTTTTTTCTTCAAAGTGACCATCTAAATAGCTAGCATTTTTTTGTCTTTCATTTTTTGTATAATATAGCAATATTTCCTGTATATTTTGCATGTCTTTTTAAATTTCATATATTTTAATCCATGTAACATCATTTTATTTAATGAAATAATGTTGACATCAACATTAGATACATATTTCATATGAGGAATAGTTTGGATTTTATCATTGTAAAGTTTCAAGCAAACTTTTCCAATATCCTCAACCTTTATCTTTAATTTTGTACCCACATTAATATAGTTAAAATTTCTATCTTTCTACAAAATAATAAACATGTATTGATCATTGCATACATGCACATTAGCAACAAAATCTGACTTCTAGTTAGAATGATTTTTAATAGATCCATTATTTACACTATATCATACAACTCTTCTTATATGAGGATTCAGTTATGTGAACATTTTTTTTAAGTTATTTTGGATTCTTCAAATATTCTCTCAAAACTGGATATTAAAATTGTATATGTCTTTTTTATTCGCAGTAATAATCCTTCACATCACTAAGATCTCTTTTTGCAAACTTTTTTGCTGTTCATCTCTCTAACGAGAATTATTTCTTCCGTTTTGTGATTTTTCACAGTCAATATCTTTTCATCATTGCGATGATTGTTTCTTTGCATTTATGATTATCTTGAAAGACAGTAGTTACATCATCTAACTTGATTGTATTCTTTCTAATTAATAAATATTTTACCAATGATCTATAGGAGTGAGGTAAAGAAGTTAAAAAAGTAATTTCTTATTTTTCATCACTTATCTTTTCTCCTCTATTTCTATTTGACAATTGACAAATTAGACGATTAAACTCATTAATATATATATATATATATATGAGGAGGGATCAAATTATTCTAAGAGTAATTTTCCTTATAGTTACTCCGCTTAATAACTCTCATATATAATTATATTTCATCAATCCAACTGTTGAATTAATAAATTATACTATATAGATCATCATTACAAAATTTAAAAAATGTTTGATACCTCAAAAAATAAATTCAAATTAACGGATAATATACCTCTTATAATATCCGTTAATTTAAATTTATTTAATAAAATATCAAACATTTTTCAAATTTTGTAAAATTTTGCAATGATGATCTATATAATATAATTTATTAATTCAACAGTTGGATTGATGAAATATAATTGTATATGGCAGTTATTAGGTAGAGTAACTCTAAGCAAAGTTGATCTTGGAGTAACTTGATCCCTCCTATATATATATATATATATATATAACCTCCTTTTTTATTCTTAGTGTGTATAAGTCTATCTTCAAGTGTAAGCAATTGGTTTAGATTTATCCCTTTTCCATATCTCCTTGGGTGTTGTCTCGTTCAACACAATGTACTTGATTGTAGAAACAAGTGTCAATTAAATAACATTTGTAACTCTTCTTTGAATAATAGTCTTTCACTTGTTATCCATAATTTCTTTAAATCTTTCTTTTTCTAGAGTTGTATCTAAACCTTATTACATTAAAATATCTGTTATTGTGTATTTTTCGTGTAGTAAAATTTTTCTTTCCCCCAAAGAACGATACCTCACATTTCATTGCACTAACCATGGTATAGAGTAGTTGTCAAAATAAATCCATAAAATAATAAAAGAGAAAAGTAGATTAGAATTATTGATGATGCGGAATTCTTGATGACAAAACTAAGTCTCTTGTTTTTTTTTAGCACCACAACTTTCCTTCCTTTTGAATCAAAACTTTGATATTATTTATGGAGCAAAATAAGGTGTCCAAAAAAGATACAGTAATAAAATAAATAAAATATGAAGATAGAATACAAATTTAATGTGATTTGATCAATTGAACTTACTTTCATGATTTTTAAAAAGAATAAAAATAATTTAATTAAAAAATATTTGATTATAACATACTGTTCAATAACTCAATTACATGCTCTTTATTATATAGACTTTTTTTTTTATTAAATCTCTTTAATAAAAAGCTGAACCTAAACCTCTATCTATAGGAAGGATATCTCATCTTATTGGTTAAACTAATCACTATAAAACTTAATTTAGATACAGTAATTACATGATTTATTATAACAAAATAAAATAAATACATAGTTTACAATATTTTTTTAAAGTTAAAAATATATATATTTTATTTGACAATTTAAAATCACTTTCTAAAATAAATAAATTGTTAAAAAAATTATATTTAAGAACACTTAAGTGTGAAATAATACAATTACTAAAGTCTCTTAAAACTATTTGTTAATCATTTTAATAATTTGTTATAAAAATTATACCGTGTATTTATTATCAATTTGTAATATATTAGGATAAAATTTAATTATATATATATATATATATTTATGATGTTATATTTTTTATAATATATTATTTAAATTATAGGTATTTTTTGTTTAAAATATTTTTTTTAAAAATTGTATAAAATTATTATGAATAATAACTTTTTCTATCTGAATGTTTTAGCATAAAAAAAATTATTTATATTTGATAGTTATTGGTTGCATAAAAATTATTTGTAAATATTTGTTCTAGCGATTAAATAATAACATTTAAATGTAACACATTTCTCTCAAGAGAAAAAGAAGATAAATATAAAATATTTTTTATGTTACTTGTCTTGATTAATATGGTAATGTTTTTATTTATTTATTTTTAGAAGATATTAATCTGGTCATATCTTACTTTGTTGTCACAATGTTAAAAATAACGTTAAAAAATAAAATTGAAAAAAAATTGAATAATGTCTGATTTTAAACACATGCTGACAAATTAAAATTAAAAATAAACCTGTTTTCTCAGTGAGTTTAAACTTTAAATGTATATATTAAAAAATTAATAAATTATAATTGGTTAAAAATTATAATAACTAATATTATGAATATGTTGAATTTTATATTTTTAATAATATTTATTATATATCTGCAAATGTATATTAAAAAAAATACGTTATAACATGTATGCTTCATATTTAATTATATTTGTATAAAAAGTTACCTTAAAACTTTATTTAGAAAGTATTTAATTATTGTTATTAATAATTTTAGGTGATATTTGATTTATAAAAATATTTTATTTTATTTTATTTTTAAATTTTATACAGAAAAAAATAAATATAAAAATTATTTTCTATTTCATTATTTTGATACCAAATTTTAAACAAAAAATACAATAAGTTGTTTATAAATAAAAATTAAAATAAAACATACAAACATATTTTTACAGACGAAACGGCTTCTTATATTTTCATCACGATCATAACATGTATTTTTAGATTGTATGGAGTAATATCCAAGAAAAAATCAATTCTATTTTCAGCTGCGTACATGAATCCTACCCAGTACAAATTGCACCACAGCGTTCATTTTTAAACAGATTTTGGTATACAATTTACTTCTGTTTCCGCTTATACCATCTCTTATTCTTACGCATAAATTTAACAGAAAAACAAGATGGGATAAAATGAAAATCTGAATTGATAGCGCCAGCTAATATAATAGGAGCAAGTTGTATCCAGATGGTAAGAATGATGATGGGCAAATGGAAGTAACAAAATGTTTACTATGTTTGGAAGATCCTTTGGATGGTACGGTTTCAAAATTTGAAGGCCAGAACAAGATTGATTCTATTGAGGACTCCAAGCTTCCAAATTCCCCTTGTCTGCCACATCCTACTTCATACTTGTCTCCCCTTTGATTCTTTGCTCTTCTGTTGTAAGTTATTTCAGTGCGACACAAAATGACCATCCTTATTGAACCTGACCTCGGTATGATTCTTTTTCTTTTAATTTTTTATAGTTCCTTCCCTAAGATAAATATTTATTAGGTCATATTACATGCTTTCAGCTCTACAATCTGAAACCAAAAATGTACATGCTGGAGAAACCAATGAGCTTGTGTTTGATGGGGGATTTCCATTGCCAAAGCAAGAGTCAGAGGATGGATTTAAAGCCCCGGAAATCAATTCATTTGGCCACACCTTCAGGTATCAATTCCATTTCATATTCCCTCCTCTTCAGGTTTCTAGTCTTCATAGTTTGTTATACCCATTAATTTTTTTCCCTTTTTTAAACGAAACTGACTTGGTCCAATGAAAATACTTTTCAGAAACTATGATGCAGAAAGTGAAAGGCAAAAAGGTGTGGAAGAATTTTATAGGCAGCAACACATCAATCAGACATATGAGTTTGTAAGCAAAGTTTATTTTCACCAAATATTTGTCTGCTTACTTGGCGATTTCTTAGGAAGGAAAAATGTAATACTGACCAAAATCCAATTTGTTAAATGCTAATGTAGGTTAAGAGAATGAGGAAGGAATATGGTAAATTGGACAAAGCAGAAATGAGCATATGGGAATGTTGTGAGCTGCTGAATGAAGTGGTGGATGAAAGCGATCCTGATTTGGATGAACCTCAAATTCAACATTTGTTGCAATCAGCAGAGGCCATCAGAAAAGACTATCCTGATGAAGATTGGCTGCATTTGACCGCTCTCATCCATGGTACTACTTCCACTTTCAATTTATTTCTTTAGAATATTCTTTTTGTATATGCTAGATTTCCTGACTAAAATGCCAATTTAAAATTTAAAGACACAATCATACTTATCCTCATTTGAACTGGTATGGCTACGCCTGCCCTACCTACTTGTATATTTGGGTCTCATCTTCAAGGAAAATATGGCACTACTTGTTGTATATTGAAAAACAGTGAGATATTTAACAAATATAGCTTAACCATATGATTCTTTGTTTGTTTCAGATCTTGGAAAGATTCTTCTCCTTCCTCGCTTTGGTGAACTTCCTCAATGGGCTGTTGTTGGTGAGAACTGTTCCTTTAACCTTATCTGTATAAGAATTTTTTTCTACTTCCAATCTGTTCTGGTACTTAAATTTGAATTCAACATTTAATTGAATGGTAAATGGCATATTTGCAGGAGATACATTTCCTGTAGGATGTGCCTTTGATGAGGCAAATGTTCACCATAAGGTGATTAATTTCTTCTCAGAAAACTACTGATGACAGTGATTTTTCATCTTAAACGTGTCAACTGCCCTAAATTTCATTCTTGCTGCAGTATTTCAAGGAGAACCCGGATAACAATTGCCCTGCTTATAGCACTAAAACTGGGATCTACACTGAAGGATGTGGACTAGACAATGTAGTGATGTCATGGGGCCATGATGATTATATGTATATGGTTAGTCTATATATAATATAGTTCATCACACGAATGTTTGAAATTATTTATATATCATTTATATTCTGTAGCACTTTATTTAAGATCTAATACATGGGTACACTCAAATCTGCAGGTTGCTAAGGAAAATGGCACCACTTTGCCATCAGCAGGATTGTTCGTTATTAGATATCACTCTTTCTATCGTAAGCATTTTCATCTTATGCTATCCTTCTATATAAATTTGAGCTACAAGTAGGCATTCTGAGTACAGAAAATATACTGACCGGAACATGTAATTCTGAGTATATCCACTCATGCCTAATACAGACTATTTAACAAAACCGGACTAATTTCCACAAAGCATTAAATCTAACTCATCACACTCATAATGCATGAGTTGCTATAACATTCATTCAGGAAAAAAAACCTTCTCCAAACGTATACCCAGAAATATAACCGAAGCCCAATACCTAGGAAAAATTAGATGGTAAATGATTATTTTAGTGAAAGTAACCAAGAACCTGGCCACCTACATTCCTTTTAATGGCCTCTTCATGATCCAAAACACCATCAGGAGTTGTAATCACAACATAACCCCACTGCAAAGAGAGAAAGAGAAGAACATAATTATCCATTTCCTTTGTGCGGCTTGAGTTATTGGAATAGGAATTATAAGAAGCAGCATGTGATAGAAAGAAGCATTAAGCATTAACGAAACCTGATGTGTTGGAAGAGTACGCAATCTGTAGAGTTCAATATCCTTGGCCTTGAGGTCCTGACGGTATGTAAGGGCCTTGCAATCCTTAATCCTACCTTGCAGATCAACTGTTATCCTCCCCACTCTATGCGGATCATACACTTTAAAATCCTTTATATAACCTATCAACGGAATGTATTTGCCCTTTCATTTCCATTAGGTTAATCATAACTATTGCAAAATAGGATCAGTAATCAATTCGGGGAGCAAACCAATTTTTAGAATTACAATCACAAATCGGTGCTGTGCTTGTACTTAATCCAAAGGGAGAAAACATACAGAAACATTGTTACAAAAGGGATTGATTCATTTGATTGTTGTCCTGAAACGGAGAAGAAAAAAGATTCGAAAAACCTTACCATGGTGTTTCATGATGCGTAGAAAGGAAGATATCACAGTAGAGATGGGCTTCAGCTCCACCGTAGCTTTCCCTCTCCTCTCTGCATTCACCATACTCCTCAACGCATCGTTCAGTATCCTCCTCCCCATCCCTCTCTCTTTCTCTCTCTCACACACACATTCACACACAACTCAGAAACAAGGGTTTGTGATTTTGACACGGGCAAAATAGACATTTCCTCATCATTTCAAATAAAAATATAAAACAGTTAAAATTCCACAGTCACACGCAAAGTATAAGTACTTTGTATCAAAATTTTATGTAATAATTAATAAAGTTATAATAAAGGTGACATGTATAGTTGATTTGTATTAATTAACAAAGAAAAAATATTTAAAAATAAAATTAAGTAGACTAATATTTAAACTTGGGCTATAAGTAGGCATTCTGAGAACAGAAAATATACTGACCGGAACAAGTAATTTTGCAGCTTTACACAAGGAATGTGCATATACTCACTTGATGAACGAAGAAGATGTTGAGAACTTGAAGTGGCTCAAAATATTTAAGTATGTTGCTATTTAGCTTCTGTAGATTTGCCTATTTGAACACATCTTTTTCATTTGCTTACATAACCTATGATACAATTTTGTACAGCAAATATGATCTCTACAGCAAAAGCAAAGTTCTAATTGATGTCGAAAAAGTTAAGCCGTACTATCTATCACTCATTCAGAAGGTGAGAATCAAATTCGGACGTTCTTGGTGATTTTGTTTATTTTATTTTTCATTTTTTTTCTATTTGTTTCTTATTTTGTTTTTGACCATGTGCAGTATTTCCCTGCCAAGCTTAGGTGGTGAATCATATGGACTAATAATATATGGGATTGGGGATCGAGGTCATTAATCTGAGGAGATTGATTTTTAATTACTCTGGCGGCCAATATACAAAGTTATTAAAGATCATAGCGTTTTCCTTTCTCCATTTTTTTTAATCTGCTTTTAGATTGCAATTTATACTCCAAATCCCTCACCAAGGAAAACATGTATATGTACTCATTTGAATATACATATCATTTTATATCCAGTTCAAATATAATTAAATATATTTCATGTTATTAACATTTCTTCCAATGTTCAAATGATCGTTTCTACATGATACTCTTATTTATAAATTCTAATACTTTATTGTTGACCAATAAATTACATACTGTCATATCGAAATTTACCTAAACAAATGCAATGATCAAAGCACGAATTGTGCTGCAACATATAGCTAAGACATTGGTCAAAGAGGGGTGTTTGTTGTCGGTCGTATCTTCAGAATCGAAGGATAATAATAAGAGAATATATATATATATATATATATATATATATATATATATATATATATATATATATATATGACAAATCATGTTATTGGATAATAATTTAGTTAGAGTTGTTTTATTTAATAATTTTTTAAAAAATTAAATTTTATTAATTTAATTGTTAAATTAATAAATTATATTTATAAAATTTTATAATATTTTAAAAAATTTGATATTTTTAAAATTAAATTTAAATTAATAGATGATATATTTTTTATAATATTTATTAATTTAAATTTATTTAATAAAATATTACAGATTTTTAAATTTAATAAAATTTTATAAAAATAATTTATATAATATAATTTATTAATTTAACAGTTTGATTGATAAAATCTAATTATTCATGAAAGTTATTAAATATAATAATTTTAACTAAAATTACTTTTAAAATAACTTATTTCTTTTATATATATAATATTGATATTAGTTATATAAATTATAAAATTTATACTATTTATTAAATTTTTTTATAATACAAAATTTATTAATTAAAAATACAAATAATAGATTATCATTTTAGTCTAAAATATAATGTTATTAAAATATAAGTAAATGTAAAATTTAATATTATAAAAATGCTATTACATAAATCAACAATATATAATTATTATTTAAGTGTATATTTAGATGATATTACATTTTTTATTAAGTGAAAAAAGTTACAGAGTGTACTGTTTAATCTTATTTGGTATTTGTCATAAAATCAGTTTATAATTTTTTATTTTTATAAGAATTAATTTTTTTAAAATAAGTAAAATTTTACAAAATGAATTAAATTTATTTTCCTAAATAATTTTTCTAAACCATATAAATGTGAAGTATAAATTTTATCAAAAATATTATACGATATATATATATATTGATCGAATTTTGAGAATTTTATATGAAAAAACTAATCCCATAAGAAAAGCAAGGTTCATGCTTTTTCCATTTTTGTTTTTTCTTTTCACATTTTTTTATATATTTTATAAATTAATTTATGAAATATATTTTTCAAATTATATTTAATATATTTTAAAAATTAAATTTTTGAATGTATTTATTAAAAAATAAAATTAAAAAAATGAAGGTGAGCGAAAAGAAAGAAAGGGTGCAAAACAAATTCCAAATGCAATATACAATGAATATGGATATATGGGTCGAGGAGTTGTTTATAAGCACCAAAAACGTATAAGGTGGACCAATAGCATTCCTTCGGTCCAGATGAAGTTCCTATCTACTGTCGGCTCATATGGCCCAAACATAGTGAAGAGAGAGAACAGCAAACCAAAAAAAAAAAAAAAGAAGAAGAAGAAGGCACAGCACAAGGTTAAGAGTTAAGAGTTAAGAGTTAAAGGCAGAGAGAAAGAGCGTGTTCAGTGCTTGCTGCGTCGCAAGGACCAATCTCAATTTCCGATTACTGCATTGGTTCGGTGGAGAAGGTAACGTTATGATCTTCACTCTTCTCTTATTTTTCCTTTTCTTTCTTCATCACTACGCTTCATCAATTATTCCTTCTTCCTCTTCAGATCTCCTTCTCTCCTTTTCCGATATTCTTTTCTCATACTATTTTCCCTTCCGTTTCCTATCCTTAACTCAAATGCCTTCTCTTAGGTATATATATATTCTATTTTTATTTATTTATTTATTTATTATTTTTGGTTGTAACTCAAAATGATTGAAATTTTAGGGTTTTGACGTATCTCACGGAATCCATTTTTCTATTTAAAGTATATATATGGATCAGTGAAGCGAATTTTCATTGCTGTTTCCGGAGTATAATAACATGTCAATTTGAAGGACAGTTTTTGTTGTGTGTGTGGCTAAATTACTTTGTTGTATTGGGAATTTTTCAACAATTTTATGCGATTAGGCCATTCTTTTCACATGTGTGTTCATTTATTTAATTGTCGTTCTTCGCGTTTCGTATCAATGAATAGCTTCATTTTAAACCCTTTTTAGGCTGCTGGTAAAACATTGCAGGCAAAGCCAATTACCACTAATTTAGAAATTGAAATGGAATGGGTAACAATAAATTTGTTCTGGATATTAGTTGAAGATTATGCCTTTCCCTAGTAATTTACTTTATTTCCTGACTATTATCGGTGGGAAGCATAATTTATGATATTTACGATTTCACCTTAGGCCTTATTCTTCTACATTGGCATTTTTCTTTGGGTCCAGGGTCTCATTCCACTTAACTTGCAGACTTGATGGCGTCGAAATTGCATCAGTTGCAGTCCAAAGCATGCCAAGCATCCCAATTTATATCCAAACATGGAACTGTGTACTACAAGCAGGTGTTGGAGCAGAATAAGCAATACATCCAGGAGCCTCCTACGGTGGAGAAATGCAATCTACTGGCAAAGCAATTGTTTTACACCCGCCTTGCTAGGTTATTTTTTCTCCAACATTGTTGTTTGTTTTTTGCTTCCCCCCCCCCCCCCCCCCCCAATCATATTGTTTGTGGCTGGAGCTGGATTCAATGTATTAAATTCTCTAATTTTATATGCTTGTTGGCCATAATCCATAGTTGCACGGTTCAACTGTATGCCTTGAATTTGAGCAGCTCATAATGTGCTTCTGACTTGGGAGGCATCATCAGAACTATTATTTCGTTGGGGGCTTTGAGTCTGTTTGGATAAAATTGATGAGAGAAGATAGTAAATGGATTAAAGAGTCAAAATGAATCAAATTTCTCTTGTAAAATAAAGCTAGTTTATACACATTAACTTATGGAGAGCTTCTAAAACAATTTGATGTGCATAGGTCGATTTAAATTTATGCAACAAGTTTGGTTTATTTTACATCTTTAATTCATTTTATTTTTTCCTCCTATATGTACTTGTTGAGAAATTTATCTAAGCTGTTTCTTCTTTATGCTGATAACAAAATAACCTCAGCTCAACAATTTCTCCCCTGACATCAATGTTACAAGTCAAACAACTTGTGAGTTATCTAAACAATGAGGAAGTGAATTACAAAAATATGTTCTGTGTGATCATTTGTCAGAGAGAGAGAGCAAATCTATTCCCTTCTATGCAAATGTAGTGTTTTTGGTTGCTTCTGCTTCTATATATAACTCTTTAAATATTTTTCAGTATTCCAGGTCGTAATGAAGCCTTCTGGAAGGAACTTGATTATGTCAAGCATTTATGGAGGAACAGGAAAGAGTTGAAGGTTGAAGATGCAGGTATTGCTGCTTTGTTTGGTTTGGAGTGCTTTGCATGGTTTTGCGCTGGTGAGATTATTGGAAGGGGATTTACCTTCACTGGTTACTATGTCTGACGATTACCACTTGAAAGGGTAGATTTTCGCAGGGCTATAAATACCTAAAGCCAGCTGCTTTGGTCATTTATACATTTTGTGGATTATGGCATTTTGCAAGGCAAATTGTGTTATTCTGAATTTTTTTTTCCATTTTGGGAGAAGGTTGAGAAACTGGTGGTTAGTTTTGATAATCCTCAATAACCCCTTGTAGTTGAAGCGGGATGAACCTTGCATTGTTCACTTATCATGTTGGAAAGCTATTGATGGTACTCGACAACGATGATGCTACCGCAATTTTTTTTTAATATTGTCTTTTTTTTTTTTTGAAAAATCATATTGCTGTTTATAGCTTCGCATAAAATATTAAAATGAAAATAAAAAAAATTATGCATATATTTTTCCCTTCCTTTCTATATATATTTTTTGAACAACTATTTTGTTTAATAATGAATGTGGGAAAAGGCAAACTTGAAGACGTATTTTGGACAGGCAGGGGTATTTGCTCTGCTTGATTTTTGGTAGGATTTTCGTCGGGGCTACAATAAACCGGTAATGAAATATAAAGGGTTAAAGCAGAGCTGCTTCATTATCGCGTGGTTGAAAGTAACTTTGTGACATGGGTGCTGATGAAGGCAGGCTTTGGTGTTTTTGGTTGAGGCGGTATTCAATGTCGGTTAGATTTTTCATAGAGAATCTGACATCGTTCGAGTTTGGTTATTACATTTTTCCAACCCCTCCCCCTTATGTCAGCAGCTGAATCGGTGCCCATTTCAAATTACCCTTTTCATTTAATCTTTTTCCAATGCTTGCTACCCCTTCCTTCCGGTCTCTGTAAAATTTCTACTTTTATTTATAATTTTACTTTGGGAGCTGAATTCTCTATCATGTAACGTGCAAGGCTCAAAGACCAAACGAGTTGACCAACAATTTTCCTTTTCCTTAGCTAATTTTATAATTGTACTCTTCGGAATTGCAGCGATATATAAGGAGTTACTAATATACTTTCACTTAATTCTTTTAAAAAAAATTACTAAATTTTCATATTTAATACATGAAGGAAAGAATCTTGTTTTCGAGAGGTCCATGTTACAAGTTATTAGAGCAACTTTGGAATTTTGATATAAATGTAATTGTACTTTTGATCCTTATAATTTAGGGCAGTCTTATAAATTTTAATTGCTTGTATTTAATTTTTTTTCTATTTTTTAATCATTTAAATTAAATTCTTTACATCAAAATTTTATATAACAATTAATAAAATTATAATAAAGATGAGATGTATAGTTGATTTGTATAAATTAACAAAGAAAAATATTTAAAATATTATATATATATATATATATATATAATGTATTAAATATACTCAAAGTCATTTTTTTTTGTGTATCCTTTTTGACAAATTTATACTAATTGGTGATGTAGCACACTTTTATTATATTTTTTGTTAATTATTGAAAGAAATTTAGGGATGAGGAACTTAAATAAGTGAATAATTATGAGAAAAAAATGTGAACAATTAAAACTAAAGAATGCAGGTAGGCTAGAGTTTAGAAATGAAAAGTGGAAATAAAGATTTTTTATATTCTAACTTTTTATACTCACTTAACATCTTTTTATTTCTTATATTTTCATCATATTTATTACTTTCTTTTCCTTTTTCTATTTTATTTTATTTTTAAAAGATATGATATTCATATATAATAAATTTATACAATAATTTGTACAATATATTTTATCTATCTTTTTTATTATATTATTTATTTTATCTCTCTTTTTCTATATTTCTCTTTTTCATTGTAAAAAATGGTTATTAATTTTGTCATATAAATAAAATTTTTCTAGTTTAATCAATATATACACCATTTAGAATGTCGGCAATCATATCCTGATCTAAAAGTAAATTATTGCATTTAATGATTGTATACACTCATTTACTTGTAGAGAGTGTATGCAAATTTAGAAAATAAGAGAGAGAGGGAGGGGGCGGGTAAAAATAAAATTGTAAGGCAGAGTAAAAAATGTTATGTATTAATTAAAAAATTTAGATTTTAAATTTACTTTCATCAATATAATTTATCTTTTAAAAGTTAAACTATTAATAGAAACACTATATATGGATAATAAAATACATCATTCAAACAACTTGATATATACATTGTGTATTCATTTTTTTATCAAAGAAATTATCTTCCACATGCACCATACTTTTAAGGTAGATCCCTAATATTTATACTAAAATTTTAAAGTTTTCTTTTTTGAGGGGGTGGTTGGTGCAGCGGAAAATATTTCCATTGTTATTGTCGGTGTATGTAATACGAATTGTTTTAAAGGTGAAGGAATGCTTTTAAATTGGCTGGAGCAAGAGAGGCATTGTAAGGCTAAGAAAATAAGAATTGAGAAAAATGGAAGGCTCAACAAAGCATAAAATGGTCTCCAACCCAGTCATACTGCAGAGTGAGAACTTGACCAAGGTTCGTTTAAGCTTCTTTTTGGGTTTAATATTGTTCACTCCTATTTATTCAACCCAACAATGTTAATTGTGGCAGTATATATTAGATACCAGCGTTTACCCACGAGAACCAGAGACTCTCAAAGAGCTAAGGAATGCCACTGCAAGCCACCCTATGTAATTATATATTTTTCTACCTTAATAAATAATCATTAACATTGTTATTAATACAAAGTAGTAGTGTAGGTGATCCTACATGCAAACGTTAAAGGAACTTGTTTTATAAATTCAATTGCCAACAAATGTAACATTAGGAAACTTAATTGATTGAATGTGAATTAATTTGATTCGCTAGGTGCTTCATGGGCACTGCTCCCGATGCGGGTCAGCTAATGGCATTGCTTTTGAAGCTGTCGAACGCTAAAAAGACAATTGAGGTGGGAGTTTATACTGGATACTCTCTTCTCCTCACTGCACTTAACATTGCAGATAATGGAAAGGTTAATTAATTTTCACTTTTATTTGGTTGAATTAATGTGTCTATTTTATGCTACTAATTAATAGCTCCATTATTGTCCATCTGGTGTAGATTGTAGCGGTTGATCCAGATAGAAAAGCTTATGAGATAGGACTTCCATTCATCAAAAAGGCAGAGGTAGAACACAAGATCGAGTTCATAGAGTCTCCAGCTTTACCAGTTCTTGATAAACTCTTGGAAGATGTGAGCATCATTATTCTTTGTTACTCTCATGTTTTCACCACCCCATTACAAGGTAGTGATATTGTATTATTTTGTTACAGCCATGGAATAAGGGAACTTTTGACTTTGCTTTCGTTGATGCTGATAAACATAACTATTGGAATTACCACGAGCGACTTCTTGAACTGGTGAAGATTGGTGGGTTAATTATCTATGATAACACTCTCTGGGGTGGAACTGTTGCATGGCCTGAAGAGGATGTTCCACCACCCAAAAGAGGAATCAGGGAATCTGCACTGGCTTTCAACAAAGCAATTGCAAATGATTCAAGGGTTCTCATTTCCGTTGCTTCAATAGGCGATGGCTTCACTATCTGCATGCGTGCTCATTGATCCTTTTTTCTTAATGCTTTATTATGGATTCATGCTTAACTTTCATGTGCTAAGTTTCCCCCTCTATCAGGTGTTGCTAAATTTACGTACTATATTATTTAAGTGAATAAATTTAATTAATGACAGCTACATAATCGTCATTCGTACTAAGTTGTACGGTAAAGTTTGATTTGCCTATAATTCTGCAAGGCCTGTGATGTAATTCTAATTTGGAACTGTGGGAGTATCTCTATGTACTATTCATAAATAAATAAAAAATCTGAATCTATAATGTTATGTTTTGCATCAATGTAAGGTGAGCTGCTATCACAAATATTTGGAAGAGCATAAATTAATGGAAGCAGCATGTTTTTCTGTCTTTTCTTGGAGGAACAAGGTAGAGTGGAAATAATGGAAGACGAATCATATTAGTATAATAAAATTGTATAATTTTTTGTAATTGGAAGAAAAAAGAGGAAAATAAAGGATAAGATAAATAATATATTAGAAAGATATAAACAAAATGTTGCAGCAATAATATTGTAAGAATTTATTGTAAAAATATTATAAATCATAATGGAAATATAAATAATCATGCGTTGGTGTAAACTTTTAAATTCATGACTAGCATAGTATTTTGAGGACCATTTGCTTGTTTTTTTCCCTTGAAAAAACACTATTTTTTTCAGGAAATATATACTTATCCGTTTTTTTAAGCTTTAAAAGATTGGAATTTGTAAAAGTTATATTTCTAACTATTGTAAGAAGCTATTATAAATTGCTTTTCAAAAAACAAAATTATAATATTTTTTAAAAGCAAACATACAACTTTCATTTTCCATCAAATTTTTAAAACATAAATCAATTTTAATACATTCCCCAAAATTATTTTTAGAAAAAAAATTAAATAAACAATTCATAAATTCTGTTTTGTTAAGTAAGAAAAAATCTTCATTCATTCAACTCCTTTCATAAGATGTGTTCAAAATCACGTTAGATCTGTCTTAAAATTCATTCCTCATTGCCCTAGCTTGATACCAGAGAGGGAGGGAGAAGGGAACAAGTAAGGGCTTGGATCCCCTCCTCCTGATAGAAGTTCACTCCATTTTCTTTTCTTTATTTTTTTATTTCTATTTTTCTTTCCGAAATTTTTTCCTCTCTCTCTCGTACACAGAATTTCAGAAACAAGGATTTATGATTTTGACACAGGGTCAAAATAGACATTTCCTTCCATCAAATAAAAATGTAAAATAGTTAAAATTCCACAGCCACACGCAAAAATAAAAAACACTCTTCTTCTTCTTCTTCTTCTTCTTCTTCTTTGTTTTCCAATTCGGTTGTGAATGAACGACGATGGAGGAACTGCCTCCTTCGCTGTTGGTCGAAATTATGAGTCGTTTAACGGACTCAACAGATGTGGCGCGGTGCAGGGTGGTGTCGAAGAGTCTAAACGCGGTGTCGTACGATATCCGTTCGGTGAACCTGGTGTGTTCCATGTCTCGCTATCTCAAGTCTCGTTCTCCTGAAACCAAGCACCTCGTCACCCCTTTCAAGACCATCTTCAAAAACCTTGTACGCCACTCCACCAACCTTGAATCCGTCTCCCTCGGCGTCGACCGTGCCCTCGGTGGCATCTCCTTCGACGACGTTGAGGACGAATCCGACGATCTCTACCTCACTGACTTCAATTTCATCCAAGACTGGCTTCCCTCTATTTCCCACGCGCTTAAATCCTTCTCCGTCTCCGATTTCTGGGTTCAATCTTGTTGGCGCCGATCCGAAGCATTGTCATTGATCGCCTCCACGTGTCAGCTTCTCAATCCTCAACTTCCCTTTCTAATTCTCAAATTTTTCCCGATGAAACCACCATTCTAATCATCAATTTACAAATTTTCTTCTTGAAGGATGTTTAGAAATTCAATTTAGTCCAACTGAGAAATGAAATTGATGTTAAAAAAAAAAAAGAGGAGTAAATTGAGAATTATATATTTTCAGAAACGAAAATGGCAAATTTATCTGCTAACTGGTTTCAAATCTTCCAAGGATAAAAATGATAGTTTACTCTCTCATGAATGTGTGAATGTGTATTGTGCAGGTGCTAACCTTGTGAAATTGGTTATTAGAAACGCTTGGTTATCCGTTGATGGGTTGTGTTCGATGCCAACACTGGCGTTTTTGACTCTTGAATTTGTGAGGTTGGATGATGAGGACCTAAGTAGGATCAATGCTTGTTTCCCTAATCTCACACAACTCAATCTTATTGGTGTTGGTGGACTTAAGGAGCCAAAAATTGATCTTCCACACCTCACCACCTGTCAATGGTCGGTCTCAAATGCTCCGGTTTCTTTGATTATATGTGCACCTTGCCTTGTTGATTTTGATCTCCGATGTGTCAAACCTAGATTGATTGTCCTGGATGCCCCATCCTTATCCAATTTCAATCTCTCTCTCGAGCATACCGATGAACTCAGGTTGAAAAATTGTGCTAATATGCAATGCCTCCAGCTTAATGTGGAATTGGAATGCCTCTCTCTTGGTTTCATGTTTGGCTTGTTACGCCATTGTGGTGTGGTGAAGAGACTCACGATGGATTTGGGACAAAGAAGGGTTGATGCTGTAGAGTTTGGGCTTGATGTTTTGTTGGATCATTTCCCTGACATTACATATCTTGATTTAGGTCCTGGAGCTTGGCGCGTGATGGAGAATTCTTTCCGACGGGGAGGTTTGGAACATGGGATTGGGATGCAGATGCTAAAAGAACTTGTTGCACATATTGTGGTGCATGAAATGGAGTTTACTCTTGCTTTCATTTCCTCCGTTTTGGATAAATGCGCCAAATTGTCTATTGTTTCTCTGCTTGTCCACCGTGATGTTGATTCTTATGTTGCTGGTAACCTTATCTCAGCTTGCAGAACCAAATTCCCAAGGGTTAGATGGAGATGGGGGATATGGAAAGAAGGAATCAAGGATATTTGGGTCTCTGATGGCATATAGTTTGGAGTTTGGATACTGTTTAGTTGTCCATCAAAAGAGAGAGTCGTCTTTGATTTGTTGTATTGTAGGTTTACAGCCTACACCGTTTGACAATAAACAAATGGTGTTTGGACATTGGCAGATTTTAAATAACTTTTGTTGAAGCATCTTCAGGAAGTAAGAGTAAGCTTCAGATGTGAAGTAACCCAAATTATCTATAAATATCTTTTCAAACTGCATTTGCAAACAAGAGGAAATTAGAATGAAACTAGATGAGGGGTCAGAAAGGGGAGAAAAACCATGACGGCATCATCAGTATCAAAAGGTTTTTCTGAACTGCATTGGTAGAGTGGGTGAAGTCGGAGAAGCTAGATGATTCATCACTCATCTGAAGTGGCATTCTTCTTTAGGGTAGTGTATGAACTATGGATCAGCATTACAAGATATCATGGTAATAGTTATCTGTTTAGAAGAAGCTACCTTGTGGACAGATTTTTCCCCTTTTGTCCCTCACATTTCTTTGTACAGGCTTGCTTGTTGTATTTCTTTGTGTAGATTCTTCCTGCTCATTTCTTTTGAACATATGTATATTCTTGGATTATTCATCCTTATTGTTCATCCACATGTATATTTGTAGATATAATAGAAATCTGCATTTTATGAAGTATACTTATTTAAAAAAAAAAGATTTGATCACAATATCGGAAGAATAGTGTGCAATATCTCTAATTTAATGATTTGACATTTTGACTGAGCTAGATTATTACAATTTTTTGCTTTATATGAAGCTTGGGACAAAAAAGTAATTACCAGTTTTTCCATGTAATGAATTTTAGCCACCAGTTCCAACTTCTAACTAGTACTTGATTGTATTATTCAGCTCCTAAGAAACTGGCTTGTATTCAACTGTAGCTTTACATTCATATTTAAAATTGTGTATTCATCTCATTCGAAGAGTTGGGTCTGCCATTGACTTTGATTAACTAAACTATGTACTGAAACGCGCAATGTTATCATAATGTCAGCTTCAAAATTTGAGTTCCTAGTCTTGTTTATGAAAAAAAAAAATATTGTTTGACATCAAAATAAATTTGGGTACACATTGTTTAATTGTGCCCGTACAGCATTATCATTCTCATACGCCATGTGAAATCTAATTGAGATTGGATTTACGGCCAACTTAAAATGTTTGGAATTTTATTTATTTTGTAAATTTTCTCGATAGTCACCCTTAATTACACATCTTGCAGTCCATCCGTGACCATATTGTTAGGTGCATCGATAAACATAATTTCATAGAAGCTGAGCCCCTTTAGCTCATTTGACCTCATTACCTGATTATTTTTTCATCAAATTATCTTATTGTGTTTAAATTGTAATTTCTTGCAACTCTAGCATGTCAGAGGATGCTTGAAGCAAGAAAAAGAGTGATTTCTTATCCAACTATAAAGGCCCAATGCGAATATACAATTCTACTGGGATTCGCAATGTTGCGTATTCACTTCGGCTTGGATGATACATTGCCATCCCTCGCCGGACAAACTTACTTATCATCTTTCTTCACATCCCACGCTGGACAAACTAATTCATGCTCTCGATTTAATATACTGTTAGATGTTAATGTACAAATTATTAGATTGTTAATTAATTAAAATTTACTGTATGTACTATTTATGAAATAAGTATTATAAAATTTAATAATTAATAATATACAATTCATAAATTTGATAATAGTTTAAAAATTATACTATTAATATATTTTAATTAAATTTTCTAATAAAAAATTAATTTTAAAACATTATTAATATACAAATTTTATATTAATAATGTTATGTAATTATAAAAAGGAAAAAAAGTAATGATAATTGTATATATATATTTTTTACTTTTTTAAATTTAAAAATGATTGTACGATGATAAATAAGGTGCATCCAAATATAATGTACTTTTGGTATATATAAAAATAATTTTAGAAAAAAATTATATTTTATGTTTATGTGATTAGTTAAAAATAAATAAATATAAGCGAAATGTAAAAATTAAATATTTGTTCAATTTTTAATTAAATCTTTCAAGAGTTTGAAATTATTTTTCTTATATAATTATATTAATATTAAAATTATTATGTTGATATTATTATATTAATATTATAAATAAATGGTATAGTATATATCTATAAAATTAAACAACAGTTTATCAACATCGTTCAAATAAAGAAATCAGTCACATACTTGAAAGAATGAAAGATCTTTAGAGTTAATAATAAATTATTTTAATTTTTTATTAATTTTAATCTTTGTAAATTTTAATTTTTTAAATATAATTCTTAGTACCAATTATTAATAACATATCATGCATATTTGTATATATGATCTTGTTTGTTACCTCATAATAGGTTGTTAATATGACATAAATAGGTGTTTATCATATCATTACAAAATAATAATAAGATTTATTTTTATAAATTAAATTTTTATAAAATAAAATCAATAAATTATTTTTTAAAATTTAAAATCAATTTTAATAATATTTTTAAGAATTAAAAATATATTTAAACTAAAAATAATAATAATTAAAGATATGAATGAATTAATACTGAGAATTATTTTTAAAAATAAAAAATTAATAAAAAAATCAATAAATATTTTTAAAAATTAAAAATAAATTTTAATAAAATTTTTAAAAATTAAAAATATATTTAAACTAAATAAAATAACAATTAAAGATATGAAATGAATTGTGAAATTCATTTGATAATTTTTTAAAATTTCACTATTAGAACGAAAAATTATGACATCATAAAAAATGTATCATTTAAGTTCTAACAAAAAGTTATAAAAGACTAACTTAGAGTTTGTTTATTTAAAATTAGATATAATGAATAATAAAGTTAATTTTGAATTATTAAAAAAATTGAAATATGTATTTATATGAATTTTTATTACAGTTTTACATTAAAACCTATCTTATGATATTTTATAAAAATCTGCATTAAAACTTATATTTTAGTAATTTTATAATTAATTTTAAAATTTGTTATAGTTTTAAGTTTTTTTAATTAACAGTTATTAATGCAGTGGATTCTTTAAAGTGCATTTTTCCACTGAAAAGTAATATACACTAATAACTGATAATTAAAAAAATTAACAGTTAAAATTATAATAAAAGCCTAATAACACATTTAAAATTTATTATAACTTCAATCATTGATTTTTTTAATCACCGATAATTAGTAGCTCCAAAATGCATTTCACTTATCGTGGAACAGCCAAATCTGTAGATTAAAACCTATGTTATGGTGCGACAAATTTGATTCCGGTCTTTCTCAAATTTATTCTGATTCTTAAAGCAACTTATACAAATTTTGATTCTGCTGTTTTAACTTTTAACTTTGGTTGGTTGTTCTGTTGCATAGAATTTCGTTTCAAGTTTTGCATCTCTCTAAGAGGTGGTTTTCAAGGAGATTATTAGATAGAAAAGGAGAGCTGAGACACGCAGAGTGGTAGTATCGTCACTGGCACAACTGCACAAGTGGTCGAGTGGCGCAGAATATCTTGAGAGTGCGCGTCGGTTGAGACTGTGAACAAAGAAGGATGGAATTGCTTCCGGCGGGTGCACCTCCGATCTTGAAGAAACAAGGGTTCCGATCGTTGAAACTCGTGAATGCCGACATGGACCAACTCCTCTCCGAGCAACCAGTCGGTGTCCAATACGGCATACTGGACAATGGCCTTCGCTACTACGTTCGCTGCAATTCCAAACCTCGTATGAGAGCCGCTCTCGCTCTCGCCGTCAGGGCTGGGTAACCAACCTTTAACCTAACCTAATTCCTCATTCCTATTCCTTAAATTACGAACGAATTGCTAATTGTGAATTCGTCCATGGCAGATCAGTCCTGGAAGAAGAGGATGAACGTGGAGTTGCTCACATTGTTGAGCACCTCGCTTTCAGTGCCACCGAGAGATACACCAATCACGATATTATTAAGTTCCTAGAGAGTATTGGAGCCGAATTCGGAGCTTGTCAGAATGCTGTCACCTCTGCCGACGACACCGTTTATGAGCTTTTGGTTCCTGTGGACAAGCCCGAGCTGTTATCCCAGGCCATTTCGGTTTTGGCTGAATTCAGTTCAGAGGTATTCAATGAATGATGCTATGTGTGGAACACTCTATTTGTCTACCTTGTTATTCGTTGTAATTTGGTTATTCTGTCATTCTGTGCAGATTCGGGTGTCTAAAGATGACTTGGAGAAAGAAAGAGGAGCTGTCATGGAAGAGTACAGGGGAAGCAGAAATGCCACAGGGAGACTGCAGGATGCTCATTGGATGTTGATGATGGAAGGTTCAAAGGTGTCTGTATCGAAAACTTGCTAGTTGCTATAATAAATCAATGTTAATTAAAATGGTTGGAGACAACACGTGATTGTTTGGGAAATATTTTTCTTTTTAACAAATTTATGGTATTTCATGAAGCGTTTAATGGATTGCAGTATGCTGAGAGGTTACCAATTGGACAGGAGAGAGTGATTCGCACAGTTTCTCCTGAGACTGTAAAGCATTTTTACAAGAAGTGGTACCATTTATGCAACATGGCAGTGATAGCGGTTGGAGATTTTTCTGAAACACAGGTTCTTTTTGTACTTTATCATTTCTTATGTTCGGATGGAAATATGGCTGTGTTGGTTGGTTGTGCTTTTTATTAATCACGCTCCCCCGAACAATTGCAGGATGTAGTTGAGTTAATAAAGACACATTTTGGCCACAAAATTCCAGATCCCGTTCCTCCACTTATACCAACATTCCAGGTTCCATCACATGATGAGCCACGATTTTCATGTTTTGTTGAATCTGAAGCTGCTGGGGTAAGTAAGTAACAAATCATTAACTTTAGTGCCATTTTCCTGGATTTTTGTTAGTAATTTTATGTTCCTTGGAAATTAACATGTTACTCTGGGTTTTCCTAATAACAGTCTGCAGTGATGATTAGTTATAAGATGCCGGCAGATGAGCTTAAAACAGTAAAAGACTACAGAAATTTACTTGCAGAATCCATGTTCCTCTATGCATTAAACCAGAGATTCTTTAAAATATCTCGGAGAAAGGATCCACCCTATTTCTCCTGTTCAGCTGCTGCTGATGTTCTAGTCCGTCCATTAAAGGCCAATATAATGACTTCATCCTGTAAAGGAAAAGGAACTATTGAAGCCCTGGAATCAATGTTAATAGAGGTGTTTTTTCTTCTTGTTCTATGGAATTGCATTTTCTTTGTCTTTGTCTTTTTCCACTTTCTTCCATTTGCCTTCTTTTCTCCCCCCTTTTCTTTCAAGATTTATGACAACTACATTTTAGGTTGCAAGGGTACGACTTCATGGGTTTTCAGAGCGTGAAATATCTATAGTTCGTGCACTATTGATGTCAGAGATTGAATCTGCCTATTTGGAGCGAGATCAAATTCAATCTACCAGCTTGAGAGATGAATATTTACAAGTATATTATATTATATTATATTTATTTTTTTAACACTAAAATGAATCATAACAAACTAAGCGTGATTTTGGAGATAATGTTCTCTTTGTTCATGCAGCATTTTCTCCATAATGAACCTGTTGTTGGGATTGAGTATGAGGCTCAACTCCAAAAGACTCTTCTACCACGTGAGTTGATATATCATCTGCTTCTGTCTTCTGATATCAAATTTGTAGATAAATATAGTTTGAAAAGTCTTATAATTGAGCTCATATTAGTTATTTATACCCATTAGATATATCGGCATTAGAGGTCTCCAAGTGTTCTGAGAAATTAAGGACATCATGTAGCTGTGTCATAAAGACCATTGAGCCCCAACCATTTGCTGTGCTTGATGATCTGAAAAATGTTGTTCAGAGAGTCAATCTTCTTGAGGAAGAGAGTAGAATCTCTTCTTGGGATGATGAACACGTTCCAGAAGAAATTGTCACTACAAAGCCAAATATGGGGTAAGTTCAAACAGGAATATCTTTATCTTATACATTACATTTTCATTTACCAATATAGTTCTTTGCTGTAACTAAGTAGCTCAAAGGAAGCTGTTTTAGGCAGGCTTTGCAACTTCATCCTATTATTAAAGAGTGGTTGGCATGTTTTTTCCTGCTCTTCCTATGAGCTATCACTTGTAGTTTTAGTGGTTATCAAAAGATCATTCTGAAGTGTAAAGCTTTGGAATGATTAGAGAAAAGTGAAAAGGCTTCCTTGCTTGGTTTGTCCTATAGGACTCTCTTGTTTACACTTTTAGCCTTTTAGGTGTTTTTATTTACTTTGCCATTAGGCTCTGCTTCATTAAAATCTTGATTTTTCTAAGTAGTAATAAGCTAGTATCATCATCTGTTTAACTGGGCTTTCTGAGTTGCTCATTGGTCTGGACTCTGGAGTTACTTATTTCAACCACTAAGTACTCAGTTTGAAACCCACTAAGAGAAAGAGATCAGATAGTGAAACAGATATCATCTGTTTAACTTGTGGGTACTTTGTATGTAATGAAAGGTTTAAATCTACCAGTTACTAGACTGTTATATGGGTCAAATTTCTATCTTTGTGAGGTTCTGGAATGTGACCTCTTCTATGCAATGATTATTATGATCTGTCTGGTTTAATTAGATATTTTTTTAGTTAAATTTATGTTTAAAAAATCACTTTCTAATCTCATTTCTCCCCCTCCCCCCTCTCAAATTAGGCATGTCGTGGAGGAATTGGAATATTCAAATATTGGAGCTACGGAGCTAATTCTGTCAAATGGCATGCGAGTCTGCTATAAACAGACAGACTTTCTTGATGACCAGGTTCCAATCCTCATAGCCATTGCTTATCAAGTTTATCATGGTTGATACATATTTCTTAAAATAGACATTGACCATCTTCTGTATCAATCTGGTTACAGTATTGATTGACAACTTGCTTCGAATTTTATTAAAAGATATGATACGATCCCTAATAGAGTATAGGTAAGATATTTAAAACTTGAGTTTTTCAAAAATTGATCTAATCCACACAAATCACAAAAAATCTGAACCAAAAAAACCCAAAACTGAAATTTTTTTATTTGGTTGGATTAGTTTTCAGTTCCTATTTTGAAAACTAATCACATCTAAACCAAACTGAGTTTGTATACATAATTGCATAAGTCTGTGTATGCAAAAAATCCAAAAAGAAAAAACAAAAACTGAATAAAAAACTGAATTTTTGATTAGGTTAGATTAGTTTTTGGTTCCTTTTGTAAAACCTATATAATCCAAATCAAACTGAATTTATATACATAATTGCATATGTGTGTGTGCACACAAAAAAAAAACCAAACTAAAAAGCCAAAAACTGGAAAAAGAAATTATTGGGTTGAAATCATGGATTAGTTTTTCTGCGCGTGTTAGGGGTGGGCACGTGTACATGATCTGACCGAAACCAAGTTATCCGATAACTTAAAATTGTCAATGGATCAGGTTGGGTTTCAGATAAATCGGGTGTAAAATATGGTTTTGGTTGGCTTGATTTGGTCGGGTTTGTGTTGATAAATTTATTTCATCGGTGACCGCACCCAACCAAATATGTCATATACCACCATGACTTAAGAACTCTATGGTTTCTTCACATGCTCGTGGGAGTGGGGGTTGTGGCACGACAACAAAGGGGAAAGAGGAAAAGAGGAGAGAGAACGGTGAGAAGGTGATAGTCCTAACTTCGAAGGTTGTTGCTGTGGCATTTTCTGGTGTGTTTTTGGTTGGATTTGGATGATGTGACTCAAAGAACTTCTCTCCCTTCCCCCTTTTATTTTGTCTCATATTGGTGTGTATTTTTTTTTCACATTTTGTACTATTCTGGATTGCTGGGATCTTTCTTGTTTTTCTTATTAGTTTCAGATTTAATGGATTCCTATATTCTAGCACTTTATTCAAGTGTGTGTGCCATGAATATGATTTTGTGCTTTCTGAAAATTTGTTATCTCTCATTTCTTCTAAAACCTTTGGAGCTGTATTTTTTTTTTGTTTCTATCAATGTGGCTCTCCATGTAACTCATTTCTTCTTGTTCTTCACAAACTTTCCCATTAAGGTGTTTTTTTCTCTCAATGTGGCTCTCACTTTCCTCTTCCTCCTTTCCATGTACTTCTTATTCTTCCTCATTCCTCATATATTTGAACCTCTTCCCACAGTTCTGAACCTCCTCCTCATCTTCTTTCTCTTTTGCTGTTAAGCACCAAAGACAAACCAAAGAGGAAAACTGCAAACCCAACATTATCAAACCCACCCAACCGTATACTCCTAAACTGCCACCTGAATAATCCAAGAACAATTTCAGATGGAATTGGATGATATTTTCCATGAACCCGAATTGTTAAGGTTCTGCGTTTCGCCACCCAAACCCAACCATACCCGACCAATGAGCACTCCTAGTGTGTGTGCAAAAAAAAAAATGAACTAAAATAACTAAAAACTGAATTTTTCTGTTGGGTTGGATTAGTTTTCAATTCCATTTTTGAATGTGATGACTTATGGGCTGAGATTTTTTATACTCTTAATTAGTTATATTCATTGTGTATTTCATGATTTATTTATTGCCTTCTTAGAAAACATAGAAACTAGAAATCCAATTTTATCCAAGCTGCTTTAAATGGGATTAGATTGGATTTTAATTTAGAATCAAACTGATTGGATGATAAACTAACAAACAAAACCGATGTGATTGGATTGAGATGATTTTTCACATCATAATCAAGTTAATCCATTCTGCAAACATCCCTACTTAAACCAGTGTTTCGGTCAATGAGTAGCAAGTGTAGCATCGAGAATTAATGAAATAAGGATATTTGTTGCAAATTACAAGTGGCATATGTGAAGATGAGGGAAGTCATGTGAATGCTCTAATCTGTAGCAGCAAGAATCAACTAGGATAATCAAAGTGGGAATTCTGTTGAATGTGAGGGATGTGATGAAGATTTGATTATAAATAGAACAAAGTGCAAGAAGGAAAAAATGTTTGTTCTTGTTTATGTTTTGAGGACTCATAATTATCCTCTGATAGTTTGGGTTAAGGTTAAGCTGTAAATTTGGTAGGTTTGAAATTTATTTATGCAGTGATGGAAATATGTAAACTTTCGCAGAAATATTGGATAAGGAATACTGATGCTGTTTTACCAAAAAAATAAGGAAAGAAAAAGGAAAAACTGATTTTGTAACCCTTTTACGCTAATAGTTTTTGAATAATTCTGTGGGTATTATTCTTGCAATTGTAGGTGTTAGGGAGATACGCATTTGAAGCACCTGAAAACCCAATATTCCAAAGATGTCAATTGACAGGGGCTGCTCAACATTTTTTGTGGCCTAAAGCCAAATTAGAAAATGATGCAACATTTCACTTGTTAAATAAAATGTATTTTTTTATTTTTTTATAGTTTTTAAAATAAAAAATGTAAATTTAAATTTTATAATCAACAGAACCTATACTGAAGTTGGATATAAATAAACTAGTACTTGGTGTAAATGCTTCAATTGATTGGAAATACCAAAAAATGAGATCATGTCCTGTAGTCAAATATAAAAACAGAGTAGATGAGTGTTATTAAGAAGTTATAGCTGATAAGAAAAGAATCGGTAAAGAATGAGAGAGTGAATATTAAAATTTTAAGAAGTTTGTAGTAATAGATAAATGAGAGGAGTAAAAGAAAGATTTGTATATGATAGTTATTACATATTGGGTGATTGTTGGCTAACTCGAAATTGATTTGTATAAATTTGACTTTCATGTTTTTACATACTCAAAATTGAAATTAGCACACATGCATTTATTACTAGTCATCAGTAGATACTCATACACCCATGGAGTGGTATTTCATTATTAATGGTGATGTTAGAATTTTAGGGCTAATAATTATGTCAGTTCTAATCTATAGATGTGTCTTAACAGGTTATATTCACAGGGTATTCATATGGGGGTTTGTCTGAACTCCCTGAGAGTGAGTATTTCTCTTGTTCAATGGGGCCAACCATTGCTGGGGAAATTGGTGTGTTTGGTTATAGGCCATCTGTCCTGATGGATATGCTTGCTGGCAAGAGAGCTGAAGTTGGTACCAAGATTGGTGCATATATGAGAACTTTTAACGGTGATTGTTCACCTTCAGACCTAGAAACTGCTTTACAGGTATATTTTATATAAGGGCAAAATAATTAGCATGTTATTCCTTTCTTGATTGGATCACAACTTAAAGTAGTAAGTAGTTGCACACAACCAAGTGAGCACATTGAAAATCATTAATAGATCTTACATCTACTTGTTTATGTTTTAAAGAAGGAAACAAGTATTTTTATTTTTAAGTTAGTATATATATTAGTAATCTTGTTCTGAATGCCTGATAATATATTTTTTTTCATCCATTTATTTGGTGGACATCATATATATTTTCTGGATGCTTGTCTGAATGCCTTAAAGACTTCTGATCCTTTCAGCAGCTTTGGGTTGAAATTATTACAAGTTCAACTGTTCAAATGCTTCTATTTTCTGTAGTCTCTCCCTTTCATCCTTATTATGTTAATCTAGTCAGCAACAGATGTTTGGTTAAGGTTGTCAGTGTGCATTATGCATGGTATTACTTTTTTTCTCTGCAAGTGTTTTCAGTCACTCAGTCTATGAACAGCATTTCAAAGCACAATCTTTTGAAAGTGTTTGGTCTTAGCTTTCCCAGAAAAAATGCATTTTGATTTCCTCATTCCTGAATGCAACATACTTTTGATGCATAACCCACTTATTGTGTAATTTGTGTGAACAAAACCTAGCTTGAACTATGAGCTTACGGTAGTTATATATTAATCATGAACTCGTGATAGTTTTTTTAGGATATGGCGCACTTCGATGTGTTTGGTATCATATTTTTTGGGTCTATTTTTTAGTACTATATTGCTCACAACTCAAATATATGTTTTCTTGTTGGAATTTTTATTACAATTCCTGCGGGTATGACTTACCCAAACTGTTAGAATTAGGACAGAAGGGAAGGAAAAATTAATTAGGGACTGTTAGATCTGTTAGCTAGAGTGGATTAATTACAACCATTATTTTCTTTTCTGTTTTCTTCTGTATCTGTAACATATACACACATCAATTCCTATTTTCTATGTTGTGCTTATCCTTTTTTCTACCTATTCTGACATCATTTATTTATTATTTTCCAGCTTGTCTATCAGCTGTTTGCTACAACCTTAACACCGGGTGAAGAAGATGTCAAAATAGTGATGCAAATGGCTGAAGAAGCAGTCTGTGCTCAAGATAGGGATCCATATACTGCTTTTGCAAACCGTGTAAAGGAGCTTAACTATGGAAACTCTTATTTTTTCTGGGTATGATTACTTTCTGATGTCAATTAAGTCATTGAGTGAACAATAATTAAATCGTTGCCTGAGTGATCGACTCTTGACTTTCAGCATATTGTTTGCTTTGCAGCCTATTAAAAAAAGTGACCTACAAAAGGTTGATCCACTGAAAGCTTGTGATTACTTCAGCAAATGTTTCAAAGATCCGTCAACTTTTACTGTTGTGATTGTTGGGAATATTGATCCTACTATTGCAATGCCCTTGATATTGCAGTACCTAGTGAGTATAAATCCCTTAATCAAAAGCTTGGAGAGCTTGAATTATTCTATGCCAATTGATTTCTTTCCATGCAGGGTGGAATTCCAAAACCTCCTGAACCTATTATGCATTTTAACCGTGATGAGCTGAAAGGATTGCCTTTCACTTTTCCTACAGCCGTCCATAGGTACATCAATGCATTGCTTTCACAAACTAAATGTGTTATAATAATTATGTAGTTTTGTACCTACAAAAAAGGATGTAAACATTTTGTTAGGTTCTCAAATGAACTGTACTTTTAAAAAGAAAAGACCATGCTTAGACATCATCTCTAGGAAAAGACTGTATATGTATATTCTCACTTCTCTGTTGCATCTTTTTTGACAATCTGGATATTATTAGCATCTTTCTACATTGTCAATTGTGCTTGGATGCTTATGCACTACAGAAGGATTCAATGAATGCATCTTCTAAATAAACCATGCTCTGCTTGTAGAGAAGTGGTTCGGAGTCCCATGGTAGAAGAACAATGCTTGGTGCAGATTTGCTTTCCTGTGGAATTAAAGAATGGGACCATGGTGTGCTCTTTTTTTCCCTAGTTCATGAATTTATGCAATTGTATAAATATAAAAACCTGTTTTTACCATATCTTACTAATGACATGTGTAATCTGTGTTTGGTCATGTTTGGGTGTTGGTGGCATGATTTGGCAGGTGGAAGAGATTCACTTCGTTGGATTCCTGAGCAAGCTTCTTGAAACAAAAATAATGCAGGTTCTCCGTTTCAAGCATGGGCAGGTCTGTATGCGTTACCAGCTCTTTCCTTCAGTTGTCATATATGTTATTGCTATGTCTGAGGCTTTACCTCTATGCACTACTGCACCAGATATACTCTGTCAGTGTTTCAGTATTCCTTGGTGGTAATAAACCCTCAAGAATAGGTGACATTCGTGGAGACATTAGCATAAATTTCTCTTGTGATCCAGAGATATCTTCCAAGCTGGCAAGTCTCCTGCATATGTAAAATAAGTGAATTTTCAATAGTTACTCGATGGAAATTACTGTCTTGTAAATCATTTACAGGTAGATCTTGCTCTGGATGAAATGTTGCGTCTTCAAGAGGAAGGTCCTTCAGAACAGGATGTTTCAACCATACTTGAAATTGAGCAACGGGCTCATGAGAATGGACAGCAGGTTGATTTGGTTTTGAAGTTTGTTTTATTAGCATCATAGCCTTTACTGTGTCGTCAATGGAACAAAATAGATACACCCACACATCCAATTTCTTATATCCCCCACCTTAACTGTAAACAATGATAAAATTTATAAGCTCCTTTATCTCATCTCTTATACCCATGAAGGCATTCAGGTACGTGGATGAAAGAAATGGAAGTAACATTACCCTCCCAATTTACTTTTTCTTATTTGCACGTGCTTTTCAGGAAAATTATTACTGGCTGGACAGGATTTTGCACAGCTATCAATCAAGAGTCTATTCTGGTGACGTTGGCACTTCATTTGAGGTAGTCGATTGTATTCTAGTTCCAATACTGTCACTGTATGGCCAGAATTTAGTGAAATGAAGTTTAGCATGAATATATGTAGAATATCTACCCTTTTCAATCGATTTTGCTTCTGACAATTGAATGTGACATTGAGATGTTGCTTGCATGTTACGAAGCAAAGTAAATAACCATTAATTTTTTTTTTCCATAATCTTATTAGAAAGTCGAAAATTATATTCGTGGATCTTGACATAAGCTGCTTTTTCTTAATTAAATGATCTGTTTGTATGTTGCAAATTATGATGATTGCGTAAGTTATGGAATCATATTTACCTATTTTCATATATAAATAAAAACTTATTGATTTTGCAATTATCTCTGCTGCAGATTCAAGATGAAGGGCGATCAAAAGTTAGATCATCCCTTACACCATCAACTGCTCAGTTGGCACTAAAACGAATACTGCCCTTCCCTTGCAAAAACCAGTTTACTGTTGTGATTCTAATGCCCAAGGCTTCTCCTTTTAAATTACTGAAATCAGTGTTCCAATCTACTCGAACAAACTACGGCAGAGAAGCGAAGGTCAGTTATATACAGGCCTCTTGTAGGGAGATATATGCCTGGATATATAGTAAACAACCGTATTAACATTACAGTTCTTTTGTGGCAGATTTTGGCCATAATTGCTGGCCTGTCAGTTTTGGCACTTAGTTTGTGGAGACATTCACGGAGTGCCCAAAATAACAGCAGACATTTGCTTAGCAGAGCAGCGAATTAGAAGTTTTCCAACACACGCGATTCTTTATTTCACTAAAGACAACGTACATATCAACTTTGTAAGAGTAGGTTATTTAAAACAGTTCTTAGTTACGACGGATTTAGTTTTTTCTAAAATGAGTAAATATGTAAACTGAAAAGGTAAAAATGTATTTATTGTTGATTTAATTAAGTACCTCATAATCGTAACCAACTTTAACTTAATTGTATACATTTTTACTTTACATATTTATTTATTTTAAATGAGTCAAATTTAGTTAAGACAGGAGACAAATTAGGTGATTATGTGACCCCAATGACGGCCAGAAACGGAACATATGTACATTGATTAGTGCTGCACGGAATTTTATCATGCATTGCAGCGCCACTTGCTTCTTTACAAAATGATCGGGAAACAGGCTGGTGGGCAACATTGTACTCATAAATCTGGCTATGTTCTAATCTTTCCGAAAGTAGTAATCTGGTAGACACGGTTCCTTGACAAGCATGCAAAATAAGAGGGCTGGTGATGGATGGCACATTGACGCTGCTGCGTCTTTAAGCCTTTGGTTATTATTTTTCTCTTTTCTTTTACCTTTCAAGTATATGGAAATAGCACAAATATGTTTTTGTTAATTTTTAATGGAGTGTTCATATGGTTTAGACTTTCCTATAATTAATTTTAAAAAATTAATGTTTTAAAGAATTACTTTTGAAAAATTGATTTGTGTTTAGGAATGAAATTTTAAAAGTAAGTTTAGAAATGTCAACTTTGCGTAGATGCTAAAATATATATACTCGCGTGTGTAAATATAGGTAAATGTTTATAGGAAACTATGCTCTCATTTAGAATTTTCTTTAGCATGACATTGCTTTAATTAATACACAACGTTGGCATAAAGGAATTCTGCACTAGTATCTTTTATATAAATTTACCAAAGATAATATTTCGAAATATTATTAGATATCATTGTGAAACTTTTATTTCGACAGTGCATATTAATTGAATTCTTTTGAATCAACATTTTTTTTTTTCAATTTCTAATATAGTTTAAGTGAAAAGAAAGGTGTGCAGGTGTGCAAATACCATTTTAAAATTTAGAATTGCATGATAGTCAACATTAATTCATCTCACTTAATACACCTTATTTCATGGGGGTGAAATCTCTCTTTAGCTTAGGTGCGGTTTTTTATTTTTAATTCAATTATAAATATATTTTAAGTTTTAAATTTTATTCAATCATGTAATTTAGAAAAAAAAATCAATTACATAAATAATTTTTAAAAAATGTAAAAATTAAAACAAGTTGTATCAAGAGTGTTTTTAATAAAAAAAATCAACATATTAAAAAAACTTAAGAAACTATAAACTCTACGATTGGTGAATTTTCTTTTTCACTGTCACTATTCCTAAGAGAAGGTAGAGGGAATTTTAATTTTATTATATTTTAAAAAATTACTTCTTGAAATCATAACTTTAATTTGAAAAGGATTTTTAAATGTCGTAGTTAAAAGTTAAAATTTGAAGATCTATTTTTAACTCTACATTCAATATCTAAACTGTATTTTTAAATTCAATGCCACACGTCAAACGTATAATAGCATTCAAATTGTTTGTTTGTTTTTTTTGTCAAACTAACATTTATATTAAAGATATCTTTATTAATTAGGATAAAAGGAAATAATAAGATAGTTTATTCTATTTTAAGTTTTTAGTATTTGTAGAATTAATAAGAAATGATAATTTATTTTATTGATTATTTTATCTTATTTTTTAATTTTAGTTTTTATATTGAAAAGAGAAGTTGGACTAAAATTATTGTATAGGATAACTATATCTTTTTCATTTTGTATTTTTCTTATGCAATATTTTTCTATTTTTTCTTATTTTTATTGAAAATTTAATCTTAGTATTTTTTGAAAAATTTAATTTTGTAAAATATTTTTATAAATAATTTTAAAATTTTGAATCTATTTTTATGAAATTAAATTTAATTTATAAATATTTTTATATTTTGAAAATAATATTAAATTAAATATTTTTAAATTTAATTTTTACTAATTTATTTGATTATTTTTACAAAAAAATAATTTTATAAAACTATTTCAATATAAATTTATAAAATCTAATTCAATATTAATTTTTATATGTTCTTTAAAATTATTTTTTAAAAAAATATTTTAACATTTTAATATTTTAAATTTTATTAAATTTTTATTAAAATTAAAAATAATTTTAAAAATAATATTGTTTTTTGTCAGAGCTAGAAAGGGGCTCGGGCTCAGGCTTTGTAGATTTCACTCATTTTGGCGCAGCAGGCCCATTAGGGTTTACGTTTTCATTATATTTGAACGCTCGTCTTTGTCATGCTACTCTTCTGACTCCGCCTCTTCCTCCTGTTTGTGTATCGCAGCGTTTTCCGAATTGAAAGGTTTGTTCTCTTTTGGGTTGCAAACGAAAGTGTTTGTCTTTATGTATTACATTCAAATCAAATGAAATCAAATCATGAGTGTTTTTAATGTATAGGTAGGTGGTAAGTGACAATGGTGGAGAAAGCAAAGGGTAGAAAAGAGGAGGTGGTTACCCGAGAGTACACCATCAACCTCCACAAACGCTTGCATAGCTGGTATTCTCCTATTTACCCCTTTGTTGCTTTTGTTTTTGCTATCTTAATTCTTCCTTGCTGTTTGTGTAAATAACGCACGCACTGTGTTCACTTGGTATAACATTGTTTACAATGCACATTTCAAAACTTATTTAGCTGTTTTAGACCCTCTTTAATGTTTACTATTAATCAGATATGAAAAAATTTGTGGAGACTGTGTTTAATATTCCAGGTTAAATAGAAGATGTTATCATCTATTTTAAGACCAGAAAAGAAGTCCCTTGCTTTGAATTTTGATGATTCATAAACGCCGTTGTTATGTATAGCAATGGCAGGATATGTATAATAATGTGCCTTTCACCACGAGGGTTATGTTTATCATTTTATAGTGTGGTCAAAATGCAAAGGAATGTTTTGTTTGATAGTAATCATTTTGCTAACTGGAAGTAAGCTACTTTTGGTTGTCTTAATAAAATTTTATTTTGATGATTAAGTGCTTTGCTTTTCTTAATCGAAGTTGTTGCAATCACATTCTTTTGGCAACTATTGATCACCTGACATTGACGGATTTCACCTCTACCTTTGCTTTCGTCTTTTTTTTTCATTTTATGGTTTATCAACATGAAATGATGTGTCCATCAGGAAAGTGTGTAAACTGATCATTTATTCGTAGTAAAAATTTACGCCCCCACCTCATGAGATTTAATAAAATTTCATCTGATACTTTTCATTTTTTATCTTACACAAGTGTCCTTTAATTTATTTAATAATAGAACACTGTATATGCTCCTTGATTTCTTATGCAATTATATGAACAAGGGAGCTCAAAGTAATCTAAGAATGTAATTATATATCAAGTGAAATTTTGTTAAACCTGAGAATGTATGAATGTAATTTTCCCTAATTCATAATGACATTGTTTATCTGTAGTGACATTGTGAGATACCTTAGTACTTGTTTCTGTTTTTTTGTGAAAAAACAGCACCTTTAAGAAGAAAGCTCCTAAAGCAATTAAGGAGATAAGAAAGTTTGCTCAGAAAGCCATGGGAACAAATGATGTGAGAGTGGATGTCAAGCTGAACAAATATGTCTGGAGCCAGGGAATCCGAAGTGTCCCAAGGAGGATTAGGGTTCGCATTGCTCGCAAGAGGAATGATGATGAGGATGCAAAAGAAGAGCTATACTCACTTGTCACAGTCGTCGAAATTCCTAAGGAAGAGCTTAAAGGTTTGGGCACCAAGGTTATTGATGATGAGGATTAATGTATTGGATATATCTATTGGCTATAGTGAACGTGGATTTTGCATTTATATTTTATTTTGATTGAGTCATTCAGGATATTTAGTTTGATAATGTCAATTACCTTTCTGTTTTGTTTGCCTTAGAAAGATGGAACAGCATCAATGCATTTTTAATTTAGACACCATTTCCCTCTCTTTTTTTTGTTTCTGGATGATATTGAGAAAAAGAAAACTGGTCTGCTAAGAACAGGACAACCAAAATTCTTGATGAGTGGCTTGAATGTTGAGATACCCAGTCGTTTGTCACTACCTGTTTAAGGGAAAGTTTGGAAACCGCTGGAATGAATTTGTACTGAACAAATACAAACATTTTATCTTATAGGAACTATTTGCCATTGGTATTGGACCAATATATTTAGATTGAGTTCTTATTTGCTTTTTCTTAAATAAAAAGAAAAAGAACAAATTATGTTGACATTTTTGAGACTTGTACAAAAGGATTTCATATATTTTCGATTTTTGCATTGCTTTGATTTTTTCTAAGTATATAATATTATAAAAAATTAGAAGAAGTTTGTGATGAGTCGTATGATTAAGAAGAATATGTGATGATGTGGTGTAGGTTAAAAAAACATAAGGGGTAATGGGCTTCAGGAAATGGCAATGTAATTTCCAAAAAAATGTTCGCTTGTAACAATCAAATTTAAAAGAATGTACACTTGTAACAGTAGTGAAGCTATGCTGCGATTCAGGAATTGACATTGACGAAACCATTGGTTATGTTATCATTTTTTTAAAGAGGGGCGGGGTGAGGGGTTTGCTGTGTTCATGTTCTACTGGCCTTCCAGTCGCAATTTTGATAAATGCAAAGGAAGCTATATGCTCTTACAGTGTCTTCAAACCCCCATTCACCCTCAAATCAAAGAGCTAATTCCACCGATAATTTTATGGGTTGTGTTTTATTTATATTGAAAGCTAATGCAGTGCCTTTCTTGATAACCCTCATGGGCAACATGTCGGTTATCTCCAAAATCGGCGCTGTAACAGGTTAAGCATAAATTAGTTAAAAGAATGAAAAATATAAACTTCTATTAATAGTATAATTTTTATTACAAGTAAATTTTAACTCTATTTGGTAAAATAATTTATTTTAATAATTACTATTTTTTTATATTTTGAAAAAATTAGCTTTTATTCATTTCAATTCTTAGCTGAAATATTTTTTATTTTTATTTTTAGTATATTTTTATAATATGATATGTTATTTATCTATTTATTTTTATAAATTTAACATTATTTTATTTTTCATAGTAATATTATTAGTTTTGATTGATTTATTTTTATGTTATTACAAAATATTATATTTTAAATTATTATTTATATATTATTTATTTGAATTTATTAAAAAATTTAATTATTTGATAAAAAAAATTGTAAATATTTTTTAAAAAATTATTTATATAAAAATTAAAATTATATTTTTATTTAATTAAATTTTAATATATATATATATATATTACATTTATCATGTTTTAATTTATTATTTAATTATGTATTTATTTATTATTTTATATTTATAAGTTAGTTTAATTAATAGTTTATCAATTTTTAACTTTTTATTATTATTTTTTTGGCTCTTTTCAATTTTCAACTAATTTTGCCAAAGAGATTCAATCATCGTATTGAAAAACTTGGTTTGATTTTCTTCTATTATCTATTTTGTTCACCCCTTAATTTATTGTTTCACTAACAAAATGGCTCTACCTTAACCTTAATTTAGCACCAATCCACGACAAAACCTTAGTAACATTGAGTTTGGATTGGATTAAATTTAGAGCTTATTTTAATAATCAAGTAAGATATAATTAATTATTATAATTATGTAAAGTATGTTTTTTATTTAAAAATATTAAATGAAAAATAATTTTAAAACTATTTATTTATTTCATTTATATTATCTAAAATAATTATTTTAATATAAAATTATTAAAAATATATACAAGAAATTACTTGTAATGTTTGATTGTATATTTAAGTTAATCAATTTTTAGAGATAAAATGCAAAAATAAGTTAAATGAAAAATAATTTGTTAAATTTTTATTTATGATAAAAATAATAATATTTTTTATTAGAAGAGCTGGCTGTTGCATAGGAAAAAGTAGTTCTTTCTGAGTTAATTTTTAAGTTTAAAATATATATTCTAAGTTAGTCATAAAATTAATGGAATTGCAAGAATAAAAAGTATTTCAAAATGAGTGAGCAGGAGAATCGTTCAATAAGAAGATATTCCCAGAAACGTTTTCAAATTGGCGAAGAGGAAAAATTGTTGGTGTTGGGAGTGAGGGAAAGGAATCGGAAAATTAGAGCAATGAAGAAGCTCGCAAGAAAGTTTCGCAATTCAGAAAATGAAAATTTTTCTCTACCCGTTCACGACGAAGACTCTCGTCCTTTGGACTCTCAAGGTCCCATTTTTACAATTATTTTGGATTACGAAAAAAAAAAAAAGATTTCATCTTTTTTCTAAATTTCGATTTGGGTCATGTGAAGATTTAGATTTTGATGTACAGAGCAAGAAGAGCTGGTTCGTTCTTTAGAAAGGAGTCAAGCTCAGCAGAGTCGGTTATGGAGGGTATTTGGTTCTTAACTTGATTCACTTTCTGTTTCTATTTTCTTTTTACTCCTAACTTGATTTAAATTTATAACATATTTTGCTCATGCTCATTTTTTTTTATTTTCCTTTTTATTGTTATATAGACGGTATTTGCGACTCTATTCTTCTGTTACATCCTGTTTCTTTTGTATTCCATCTTCCACCAGGCTTCATCACCATGGGAACTGGTATGTTTCAGGAGTCTATGCTATATGATCCACTAAAATTTGCCAAGTTGTGAATTAGTCTCAGCTAGGAGAATCACTGAAAATTTAATTGGACAGAGAGTCTTATGTTGAATGAGATTTATTTTATAACAAGTGATCTCTCTAGGTTGCATGTGATGTGAGAATGTTATTTTTTGTTGTTTGGGCAATTCTTTTATTTTATTACCAGAATGATAGTCATATGGCATTTGATCTGTAACTAGTTTTTGTTGTAACAATTGAATCTCTTCTCGTGATTAAGTAATGATGATAATTTGTGTGTCATGTATTTTTTGAAGAAGATAAGTTGTTTGGCTGTGCTTTTGTTAACCTACTCAGCTAGAAAGTGGTTTATGTATAAACCAGGCTTATGTGCAAAGGCTCTTCTGCCTTTTATTCTTTTCCACAATTATTTCATTGAAATATTTCTAGCTTTTTTTTTTATTATATTCTGAATTTCTTGACTGTTTCCTTTACTGAGTATGCTGTGCCTTTCCTTTTTTCTTTGATATACAGCGGCATCATGCTTACTTCATGGAGGAGTTATACTCATGGATGATTATATCTGCAGGTTCACTTCTCCTTTTGTCAGGACTTCAGCTTCCTATGTTATATAATGAACTCTTTCCTTGATTAGAACATTGTATTATCCTTTGGCTATATGTTTGCACCTTTTGCCTTCATTATTGCTTGTGCTAATTTGCAACTGACGGTGAGATATGATGTTTTATCCATTTGTTGAATTAAAAAGACCATCGCTGTAAACTTTGTTAATTGAATTATTTTACAGACTTGGTGGCTGTTTTAGCATGCTCACTTGCCATCATAGGACTGCTTCATGAGTCAACTCTTCACAGGAGATGGATCCAGTACTCATGGTATACCGGCATTATTCTGGCAATTTTCTGGTTATATTACATGTTGAGGTAAAGTTCTTAGATAAACACTGATTGATGCACATTACATGCTCCTTATAGGATTCAGTATGTTAATAAATTCAGTTGTAATATAGAAAAGTGAAAAAAATTATGATGGACCTCATGGTATTGGTATTTGAACATATTTTCAGTTTGGATTTTGTAGCCACATGAATCAATAGGCCCTACTATTGGTCCAAATAAAGCAGAAAAGGATAAATAAAAGCTTGTGCACATTCTACTTTAGTAATAGTGGTATATACGGAGGACAAAATAAAATGTTTGCAACTGCTTCCTGCTTACTCTTCTGTTATGTTTTCTGCTATTTGCATCCCCTATTTCAGGTGTTTCTCTTCTTTTACTGTGTAATAACAGTAACAATTGTTTTGGTAGGTTGCCAAAGTTCCGTTGGGATGTTCTCTGGTTGCCATTTGGTCCTCTTAGGTAACCCATGATTCCCATTTGTTTTTTTTTATGCAAGTATTAAATACTCAAGTGCATTGCTTGGTTACTATGCTGCAGTGCAGCTACAATCTGCCTCTATGTGGATCATTTACTTACTGAGTCTTCAGAAGAGGTAAGAAAGCTTCGTGGATACATGTATGCCTACAAAGCAAACTAGAATGGTGTTGTGCCTAGGTGATGGAGGAATGGACATGAAAAGCATTTGGAGAAGAATGACCAGATAAACTGTAAGTAAATTCAATCTATCATATGAATTGGCCCATCAACACAACGGAGATGATTTCTTTTGTGGATTCAGCCTACTCTTTTTTGTATTTTCGTTGGTTGGATACAAGCAGTGGATGAAGATAGGAAAGATCGCCAGATCAGGGACCAACTAATAGGAGTTAAGATGACATTTGGAGGAAAGCGAATTGTTTTCATGAGAGAATGAGTTGGTAAAACTTTCAGACTCTGTATTTGCAAGAAGTTTAGCATTTACTGGTTAACTGAGTAAGACACTTCAGTGTTTTGGTGTATTTTTGAATTGTATGGTTGGCATCCTAACCGATGCATCATTGTGGCTGTTCCCACCTTGCATGAATTTGCTATCATGGCTTACCAGTTAGACATATGCTCAAAACACAACCTTATACAGGGAGCGTGGTTCTGGTTGGGTATTATGTCTGTTTGAATAGCTTTACAAACGGAGTTTACACCCTGTGGTTATTTGGTCCTTTGTAATCTTCCCAAATCGAATTTGGGATGGGGGCATGAAAGTGAAAAAAAATGATCCAGTCTCATCGCTACACTTGACCAAACCTCCGTTTTATGTCTTGTTCATTTCTCATTTCCACTATCATCTTGTCTGTATTTAAAGCCATAAATGATTAACTATTCACTCTTACAAATCAAACAATGTTTTTACACGTTGAAGGTGAAACTTTGTTCTCACTAAAAAAAATAGTGAAAATTTTGGGGGTGTTTGATTTTAATTTTTTAAAATTATTTTATAAAATAGTTTTCAGAAATTATTTTCCAAAAGGAAGTGAAAATGAGTGAGTAAAGAAAAAAATACAAAAATAGGTGGAAGAAGGTGAATAATAAAAAATTAAAAAGAATAAAGTTTTTAATTTTTTTAGTTTTAAAAATTGAAAATAAATGTTTTTAAACAGTTTTTTAAAAAATAAATAAATAAGCTTTTTATTTTTAGATCTTTTGGTAGCACTGTCTAACCTCAAGGTAGGGTTACATCTTCTATTAATCAATGGTTAAACCCAATTAACCACGTATTTACTTGTTACTATCCGCAAGATGAATAAGCCACTTAAGTGTGTTATTTTACTGTTGTGTTTAAAAATTTAGCATTGTGCTTTTATCACTTGTTATTCTGGGAATATATTTTTTTCCTAAGACGTATTATAAATCTGTATAATAATTTATGTAATACATTTTTTCTCTCTCATTTTATTATATTTTATACGTATTTTATTCTTTTTACACAAATAATTGGTAGTTCTTTACATCTGTAAAACTATAATAAGAATTTGAAAATTATCATATATTTTTTTACAAAGTAAAAGGTGATGAGATTCTTATCTTGAACTTCAATCCTTAAAAGTTCATATTTTAAGAGTTTTCCAAACATTGAAGTGTATTTGGCATATTTTAAATAAATTAGTTTGAATTATTAGAATTGATTTAATGATAGGATATTAAAAATTAGAATAGTACTATATTGTGATTTATAAGAATATGATTCAAATTTCATTATTTTTTATATTCTAAAAAAATTTAGATTGAGTCATCAAAATGGATACAGAGAAATGAATTTATTTCCCTGATTAATTTTTTTTCAAGGCTTCAACTAACGTAGGTATTTTTCCTTTTTATCTTCCATTTTTAAATACTCTTAATATCTTCATAAATTTTCTCCTCTAACTTCAATACTATTTCTGTGTTGTTTTATTACAATCGAACCAGAACGTCACTTAGCAGTTCACCAGTGACAGAAAGAGCAGACATCATCCCACCCATATGGAAACACTTCTCAACTTGATATAAAACTTGACACTCCATATAAAATTTAGATGGAAATTTTTTTTATAATTAAAATGGGACAGCTTTTTTTTTCTCTAATTTTAAAAAGGTTTTTGAAATGTGTTAATGAAAATGATAAATAAAAAGGAAAAAATTAATTATATACAGTATAAATTATGTGATGTTCAAATAGTACGTCTGAAATTAAATAACGAATATTGCTTGCAGGTCCTTGCAGAACAGGGTAGTTTCCAGTCCTCTATAAATGATCGAAATCAACATAAAAGTGGACACAAAAAAATGTTTTAACATATAAAAGCCAGATCCTTTAAAAAGAAAAGTGTTTGGGAAAGAGTAACACCACAAGAATAATTTTAATGTTATATTTAAAAAACTACATTTCTGTTTTCAACTTAACTATTTCAGCAAGAGAGTTGTAATAGCCCCTTGTAAAATCAATAAATAAAATCATAAATCTGCTCTGCCAGGATATCGTGGGAAGGGAATCACATCTCTAATATTTTCCAGACCGGTGGCAAAAAGAATCATCCTTTCAAAGCCAAGTCCAAATCCAGCATGTTTCACCGTTCCATACCGCCTCAGATCAAGGTACCACTCATATGGCTCAAGAGGCAGACCCATCTCCTTTATTCTGCAACACAAAGAATAATACAAGGAAAAGAAACTGAAGTTAAATAACTTCCAAGGACAACAAAAGACAAAGTACTCAGATATTATATACCTTGTCTGAATGACATCATAACGCTCTTCCCTTTGGCTTCCACCTATTAACTCTCCAACCTGAAATTACAATTACATGCTTCTGTCATGCCAACCAAAAAAAACCACCGGGTATGTGGGCATATTATCTTCCGTAGCCATGTATCATTGACATGTTGGAAAAATAAATATACAGGATATATACCTTTGGGACAAGCACATCCATTGCAGCCACTGTCTTTAAGTCATCGTTGAGCCGCATGTAGAATGCTTTGATTTCTTTTGGATAGTTATAGACGATGACAGGCTTCTGAAACTTTACCTCTGTTAAGTATCTGCAAAACATCATACCCCAAGAATATCATACAACACAAATCAATAAGAACAAGTACCTGAAAAATAAAAACAAATTTAAAAGTACCTTTCATGCTCAGATGCTAAGTCAATCCCCCATTTCACTTCATTCTCAAATTTCTTACCATTCTTCACAGCTTCTTCTAGTATTTCCACTGCTTCTGTATATGAAACACGAATAAAAGGGGTGGAAGCAACCATTTTCAACCTATCAATGCAACCTTTATCAAACTTGTCAGCCATAAACTTCATATCTTCAAAGCAGTTGTCAAGTAACCACTGACACAAAAATTTCACATATGCCTCGGCGCAGTTCATATCATCCTGCACCATAATGCAAAACCATCAACTTCAATACTTCCACCAACACCAAACATTGGAGTAGGGGCAAGGTGGGCAGCTCCACATTGCACTAGAAAATTAACAAGTTCATTGTCCTAACTAAAATTCAAATGTTTGTATTAACATTCAGTTGATAAATATACCGCACCACCACCACCAACACAACAAATAATGCATCTGAAGATAATCATGATATGTCTGAGAGTGAGTTCATATACCTTCAACTCCGCAAAAGCAATTTCAGGTTCTACCATCCAAAACTCAGCCAAATGCCTGGAAGTGTGAGAATTCTCTGCACGAAATGTTGGCCCAAAGGTATACACACTACTAAGAGCACATACATAAGACTCAACTTGAAGTTGGCCAGAAACAGTCAAAAACGCTTGACGGGCAAAGAAATCTTTAGCATAGTCCACCTTTCCATCCTTCTGAGGAACACCAGGCTTAAGCTTAGACCTCTCCTCCACCTTGGAGAAATTCTCCTTCGCCTTCTTAAGTTCATCCACAGCAGCACCAATCTCCTGCTTACTTGCCTTGGCAGACTTCAACTGAGAAACAATCTCCCCTTTCCCCTGAACAACAATCCTAGCGGCTTCCACATCAGCTTCCGTTGGAGGAGGATTCTGAATCAGCTCCTTCTCTAGCTTCTCCGCTTCACTGAGCAATGTTGTCACTTGAAACATCTCACCCGCACCCTCACAATCACTTGTGGTAATAATCGGCGTATGAACATAAAGAAACCCATGTTTGTTGAAAAAGGTATGCGTAGCATAAGCAAGAGCATTTCTAATTCGTGCAACCGCAGATATCTACAACCACATCAGTATAACAGTTATTATAATCATAATCACTATCTTCATCAACATAAATCATTGTTTATTATCATCGTCTCTTTTTTTTCGTTTTTTCTTTTTTTTTCCTTTAATTGGACGGAATAGTATAGAAGGAAAAGTACCGTGTTGGTTCTAGAACGAAGGTGAACGAAATCGCGCAAGAACTCGAGAGTGAGTCTCATTTTCGGCAAAGGATACTTAGCGGGATCGACGGGACCGACGTGGACGATGTTATCGGCGCGAAGTTCGATCTTCTGCTTGGTGCCGGAGGGAGGGAGTTTAAGATGGCCGTCGACGACGACGCAGGTTCCGGTGGGGACAAGTTGCCCTAAGTCACCGAGCGAAGCCTCCACGATAACTTGAAGGTTGCCGGCGCAGCTTCCGTCGTTGAGTTCCAAGAATGAGAACGCGTCCTTATCAGCTTTCCTTCCTGTCTTCACCCACCCGCCGACCCTCGCCCTCCGACCGGCGAGACCCGACCCGCCATCCGGCCGCAATATTATGGATTGGATCGGGACTCGGTCGGAGAATTCCGCTTTGGGAACCTCATCGTCGAGGGTCGCGGCAGCCAATTGCTCCGTCGGCAGAGAAGGAAGCTCGGCCATTGTTAGCGGCGGCGGCGGCGGGAATCACTCTAACACTTGAAAGTTAAAAGCAATAAATAAACCCTAACTGTATAGTATCAAATCCCGGTGGCTACTACTACCTTTTTTGCACAATTAAAGATTCAATCACAGACAATGTTACAGATACTATCAAAAATTAACATTTTATAGACAGTATATATTGGGCCATTTTGTTAGATTGCTTGCTGCAAAAACCAGGAGCGCATTTTTAATTATGGAAAATTAATTGTTATTCAGGTATTAGCAATTTTTTAAATGTATTATACATATAATAATTATTTCAGTTACTTTTAATAAAAAAGTTATTTTTATTTATCTGTCTACTTTAATTTTTAAAAAATATTAATTATTATATATATTTATATTTATTAACTGTAATTAATAAAAAAGATAAAAATAAAATTTATATAAAATAAATTCATGAATTAAATAAAAAAAATTAAAAATAACTGAACAGGATTATTATATAGTCTCGTAATTTTAACTGTTAATTTTTAAATTAATAATTAAATAAATTTGTGTAGTCAAATCCACTCAATGGAAGTCCATTGCTGGACACTAGACATATTGGCATGGGTTCATTTAGTTGATTCAATTCTGGTCAACAAAGTCACGTTCAACTAAAGTTAGTCAATGCGAAAAGTTGGTTCTAATCCAATTGCTTGGCCAACAAGCAAAATTAAGGAACATTTATTTTAATGATAATCCCATGGTATTGGTAGGAGAGTATAAATTACGAAAGTGATTTCTTATTTTCTTCTCATATTTCTAATGCATCTCCTGTTGCATTACAGTCAAGTTAAGGACTTCAATTTTCGTAACTTCTTTAATGTTGTCAACTGTAAATTTTAACATCTTAGCTTCTCGGTTGATTTTTAAATTTTAGTTTTAAAATTTTTAATATTTTATAAAAATAATAAAACATTCTATTTTATTATTTTATTATAAATTTTAAAAAAATTAATTTTATTAAAATAATAAAAAATTAAAAATTTATTATTATAATAATAATAATAATCGTAACGTTAGTGTTTATAAAATATTGATAATAGTATAGGGATTATAATATAAAAAATATTATATAATTATATAATTTTTTATTTTATATATTATTTAATATTTAATATATAAATAATTTTACATATTATTATAATATATTTATATTATTTATTTTTATTAATATATAAAATTATATTTTAAATTATTCTATTATAAAATTAAAAATTTAATATAATTTATATATTAAATAATATTATTTATTGTTATTAATATATTAAATAAATAATAAATAATAAATTTTAAAAATAAAATAAATTATTATTATTATAATTATAATAATATTGTTGATTGTAATATTAATCTTAATTGTGATATAAATAATATTATATAATTATATAATTTTATATTTTATATATTATTTAATAATTAATATATAAAATAAATTATTATTATAATATTTTTACATTATTTAATATTTATTTTATATAAAATAATAAATATATTATTATTATAATAATAATAATATTAATGAACTTATAAAAAAAATTATTATTACAATGATAATTACAATACAATAATAATAATATTAATAAAAATAGAAATACTAAATTTAATAAAATTTAAAATAAAAATATTTTAAAAATAAAAATTAATAATTTTATTTAAAGTTTAAAAATAAAAAACTGACAGTTTTCTGGAACTAAGTCCTTATGTTATACAATCGGCGTAATATTTTAATTATTTATACACCTTAGATATGAGAAACTTATCACATTTTCTAATGAATTGTTCTGCTTGCTTTTGAAATTTTTTAATTGATGATTTTAATTTTTAAATAAAAAATAATATTTTAATTTTGTTAGTAATTAAAATAATAATTTTATTTTTAAAAAACAATATAATTAATTTATATTCTCTCAACAATTAAAATATTAAAAAACTCTAAAATTATTTTTATTATTTTTCGATTTCATCAAATTAATCTCTAACTTTTTTATTGATGATATTAATTCTCAAAAAAATTAGTATGTTGAAAAATAACAAAATTAAAAAATAATCTGACAATAAAAAATAATTTAATTTTTTATACTTAAATTTAATAAATCCTAAAGATAAATTATATTTAATTTATAATTACCATAAAATATTCCATTTACTCGAACCAGAATTCTATAAGTTGAGCAGTTGACATGATAAATTAATCCATAATAATTGGTAATTATAAAAGGGGGATGCAGCGAATAAATATTTGAAGTTATATATTTTATAAAAATAAAAAATCAGAATGACAACCTCGAAAATAGAGTGCAATAATAAATTTTCAAAAAAAAAAAAATTAAATTCTTCAGGCATCGTTAAACCATGTTACTGTGGCATTTACGAAGAAATAGCTCAAACATGTTGAAACTTTTTATTCACATTGCTACTTATACGTTGTAAAAGATTTTTGAAGCCAAAATAGTAGTGAAACAGGGACGCAATATGGTATAATGGCTTATTGAATATATATTATTGGATATGTGAAAAATTGATCATCGCGTGATGATTTATGTTATATTTTTATATTATTTTATTTTAGTTTGTGGTGTAAGAAAATTTTATTATACACTTCCTTGCTGCTATATTCATCTCAACAGATAAAATACACGCCCATTCCATTAATTTATAACAAACTGTAACTTTTCATGTCTAAATCATATTTACATATAAAATAGGAATATATTATCTTGTGAAAAGCTTATTGTTTATTGGTTTTTTAAATAATTCAATTTAATTCTTTAAATTAATTACATATTATAAATTTAAATATTTTTTAAATTTATGTTTAAATATTTAAATTATTTTATTTTATGTAAAATTTTATAATTTCAATATTTAAAAATTACTTAACTTAAAATAAATATGAAATTACACACATATGGTAAGTAAATAAAAATTAAATAAAATTCGGGTACCTAACTATTTTGCTAGCTAATAATTAAATATATGTTTAAATATTTTAATTAATTAATTTTTTTCAATTTTCATAGTTTAAAATATTTAAAAATTACTTAAATTCAAAATACATGAAATTATATATATATATATATATATTGTAGCAAGTAAGTAAATAAGAGTTAACATATAATTTAAATTTTAATATATGTTACATAATTTTAATTTAACTTTATATGTAATTTTTTTAATTTAGTTCTTTTATAACTTCTTTGTTTCTCATTAACGTAGTTAATAAGGACTAACCTCACTGCCATGATATTTTAATAAAATGTAATTTAAATTATTATGATTTATCTGATACTTTAAGATAGAAATTAGAATAACTAAGATGAGATTTTACGTTTAAAATTTATTGTTTTTATTATATAAAAATAATAAAATATAATTTAATTTTTATATTATTATGTAATTTTATGTTATTCTTATATATATCATATAATTTTAATTTAATTACTAAATATATTTTTTAATTTAATTCTTATAATTAAAAATAATTAAATTTAAAGTAAAAAAAATATTCAAAACTTTTCAACTTTATTCTTCCAATATATTTATATTCAACATGTGTTTTTATATTATTAAACACTTAATAATTATAAAATATAAGTTTTGAATTATTTTAATTTATATATTTTTTCATATTAAAATTTATATTTTGATAAAATAAACAAATATTTTAATACTTTAAATTCAACAACATCAAAAGTTAATGCATATATTATATAACCAACCATCATCATCACTGTTTTTCATCAACTATCATAATATATTCACATTTTTAAGTTATCTCACATCATTTAATTTTGTTATACGAACGTGTTACCCCTATTAAACTAAATTAAAATATATTACGAAATTGAGACAATTTCAATCATCATAAAACTATCAAAACTGTTTCACATTACTGTAGTTAACCCATTTTTATAGAAAATTAAAGAAAATTTTAAAACAAGTATTATACTTTTTAAGGATAAACCAATTATGAGGAGTATATTGATAATATTATTCATTGATTATATATCTCACAAACTTTTCAATTTAACTGAAAATATTTATTTTGATTATTTTCTTTATTTTTCTACTCGTTAATTTTTTTTAACAAGATTTCCATATATTCATTCAAAACCTTTTTCTTTTACTTTTATGACATATAAAATTCTTAAACCTTAGTTCAAGTGTAAAAATAATTATCTAATTTTAATTTTCATATATTATCTTTATTTAATCTAAATAAATAAGATCCTAACTATTTTGCTTGCTAATAATGATAATACGGGACCCATACTATAGAAACAAATCAGTTACACCCACGTGGAACAGTCAAGAAAGGGCAAAAAGAAAGCAAGTTCTGTTTAATTTTTTTTCTCTTTGTTTCCCTTCGATTCAATTCTCCATACGCGTTCTTGCCAGATCTTTCCCTATTTCATCTCTAACCTTAATAATCTTTCTATCCCACACAAAACCCTAATTTTTCATCAGGGTTCGTTCATCTCCACTTTTTCCCCACACCATCGTTCTCCTTTTTTCTTTTTTTAATGTTTTTACGATTTCAAACATTCGATTTTGATGATTCACTTATTTATCTATTTTCTGCTCCAGCAGGGATATCGATTGGCGAATTCGGATCTCAAATTGACCTTGTCCCTTTAATTTCCGTCTTAAGTCTTAATCAACATCACTTAATCAACCATGTTTACCCGAATGTTTGGTAAACCTAAACAAGAAGCAAATGCTTTAACCACTCTGGACAAGTTAAACGAGGTACGCCGGATTTTACTTTGTGAATTTTGTGCGCATATTTGATAAATAGAACCGTTCTTTCTTCAAATTACGCGTTGGTTATATTCATATTGTAATTCAGAGTATAGTTTTATTAAATTTCTTAGTTGATTAGCAACGTTATCCACTATGAGAAACGAGTTTCGTGTGTATTGTGGATGTTGATATCGATTGCTCCATATCTCGATTTAGAGTTTCTTCTTGCATTTAATTTATTTTAAAACATTATTGATATTGCTTTTTACAATCTGAAGGAGTACAAGGCATATTTTTATCTATCCTCTATTAGTATCATGGATTATGGAAATTGCTTGATCTCGACTAGACTAATTCTCTACAAGTATCTACATCATTATCCGATACACAGTCTCGGGAACCCAGTGCTTTTTTTTCTTATCAATCCCCGTGTTTTATTCTGAAACTTTGTATAGTTTTTCTAGTAATTGTTCATATAGATGATTAAGATTGATGTATGCAAAGTTATTGGTTGTTTTTGTTTTCCGTTGTAATTTACAGTTTGAGGAAACATTTTTCATTTTGAATATCTTGTTCCCTGAATGCTGTAGACACTTGAAATGCTAGAGAAAAAGGAGAAAGTACTCCTTAAAAAGGCTGCAACAGAAGTTGAAAAGGCCAAAGACTTTACCAGGGCAAAGAATAAAAGGGGTAAGTAGCACAACTCAGATACTTCTTCTAGAGAATATCATTGAGAGATACAATGCCTCCCTCCTCCCCACTTCACTTATATTGGTGTTACTGTTGAGATTGTTAATGCTTGCCTTGGTAAAAATTATCTTATTATTATTTAGCAAGAATAATGTGTCAAACATCTCAAAAAAGACTTGGGGTCTCATTTGGTCTTGTGGAATCAAGGTGGTGGGAGTTGGAATTAACTCAAAGTTTGTTGTGTAGATAATTTGGAATGTCAAAGGTCATTCCATTATATGAGTGGATGGTCCCTTCAAATTTGAATGGGTCTTTCTCTGGAGGAAATGGCCATTCCATCCCCCCAAGATCAATTACAATTGCCTTTTACTCAAATTATTTTCCTGAAATGATCTTTTACCGTTATTGCTGTCACCTCCGGGCAACTGGGGTTGCACCACTGTCATTAAACAATTAATTTTCATTGTCTTCCTTTATCTTAGTTGGTGTGCCAAATATAGCTGTGGAATATAAATTCCAGTCCTGCCTGTGCAATACATGCTAATGAGTAGTATTATTCCAGTTATTTTTAACTGTAACTTAGTCAAGGTTGTCAAAATTGAGTTTCAACATTGGAACGGAAGGTAATCATAACAAGAATTATAAAATCCAACTAAAATGCAAAATTATATAGATGTGCGTATTGTCAAGGTTGTCAGAATTGAATTTCAATATTGAAACAAAAGGAGGGTGTAGTATTGTAACATGAATTGTTAGACCCAACTAAAATGCAAAATTGTGTGTGTGGGATCATAACATGAATCCTAAGATCCACTTAAAATGCAATGGACACATATCTTGGGGAGCATGAGAATTAGTCTTGGCCGTATAACTATACATTAATAGTCAAGATTATTTTAATTAGTTGTAAACTTATAATCTTAAACATCTGTCTTAATTATATGGATGAGATTCACTCCTCCTAACCATCTATCTTAATTATATGGATGAGATTCACTCCTCCCATCTCTTGCTTGATACACTTCTTATATATATGTGTGTGTGTGTGTGCATGCACATGTGTGATAGAAAATTCCTCAAAAGTATGAGATTATAAATCTTTTTATAGTAAGAGTGTAAAACGAGGGTTCTACATTGCATTAATAGTTTTGGACTAAAACTAAGGATCAATTAAAATGTGAATACGGCAGATTGGTTTCTTATAATTCATAAAGGAGATTACCGTATTTGTACAATTCAATTGGATGCCAAATCTATAATACTTTTGTGGTTGTGGAAGATGTTTTATGTTCAAACCCTCTATTTTTTCATTATAGAGAATGGAATTGGTTAATTGTCCGGTGACAATAATAGCAGTAACAGATGCTATTCGATGACAGAAAAAGAACAACTAATCCAATGGAACCCACTACAAAATCTAATGAATTAACATAGAAATAAAAAAGTAAACTACATTCTAAGGTCACTTGTTCATACAAAGAGTTTGTCCTGCTTTAAGTGTAGCTCATATTGAGAGCTTTTGCTTTGGAGCACAGCAAATGGAACAAACATTTTTAAAATTGAAATTTCACAAGGTTTTATACAATTCATTAGAGCATGCAGCAAAACATCAAAACAAAGCTATTTTCCATAGCAACAAAACAGATCATGTGGCTAACTTCTGAAGAAGAAGAGAGAGTCTTCATCCTTAAACAAAAGAGCCTGAGAAGAGAACCAAAGAGCTTAACCAAAGAAACAGGGGCAAATCAGAAGAGTGAGTGAAGAACCAGGGCAGAGAGGGTTGAACCATTGAAGGATGACAGTAGATGAGAGTCTAGGTTGCATAACACAATTTGGGGCATCGAACATAGGAAAAAATAGTTTTTTCAAGGGTCATGAGACCTGACCCAGTTCACTGTTACAATCCAACAAATTCACAATTTGGAGCAATGAACCAGCAAGAGTGGACCATGTGATGTTTTTTATATTAAAATAAAAAATCAGAATCGGGGTCACGAAACTTGAGTGTGGATCTTCCCTAAATGCTGCACGGTGGGAAACTGTGAATCCTCTTACTTGTTCCATCTATGGTTCACTTTTTACTGAATTTACAAATCCATTAATATTGGAGCTGGTTCATGAACCAATGATATATTAATCCATTGCCACATTGTTTTCAAATTTCTGCTTCATGCAGCGGCAATACAATGTCTGAAGAGGAAGAAGCTATATGAACAGCAAATAGAGCAGCTTGGAAATTTCCAGCTGCGTATTCATGACCAGGTGTGAATGCACTTTATATTCAGTAGTTACGATCAATGTTTTACTATTTGAACCAATCATTTGAATCAATAAAAAGAAAAGTTTAAGGTTGAGTATAAAAATAGAGATGATCACATTAATAAGTATTAAACTAGAAATAGTATTCTAATATTAGCATAATTTTCTAACGTATCCTAGTCTCACATTGAATAAGTAAAAGGGGAAGGAAGAACTGAAACTTCTTTTAATAAATTGTAAATCAAACTCTTGTTGCATTACAAGATCTTATTTGTCTCACATTGGACAAACTAGGAAAAGAAACACTGAGTTTTGGTTATAAATTGGGAACTAAATAACCGTGATGTAAAGAAAGGTTTTAAACTTTTTCAAAATAGAAAAAAAAAAAGAGAGAAGAAACTTGTTCAATCTTTGAACTGAACAGTGGCTAGTTCACACAGATTGACTGGTTCAAGACTGGTGTTTCCATATTTTACCTGTTTTTTGAAATCTATTTTTGAGGATTGGTTCCCAGTCTAACCAGCCTTTCTGCTCTGGTTTACAATTATGGGTGTGATAATGATTCAGTGTTTGAAGTATCATTTATCTCCTATGCCAATAATTTGTGTTACAGATGATAATGTTGGAAGGTGCCAAGGCAACCACAGAAACAGTTGATGCATTGAGAACTGGAGCAGCTGCTATGAAGGCTATGCAAAAAGCAACGTATATATATTTCTGATTTCATTCTTAATATGCTCTTTTAGATTTTGTGATTTGAAAATTTTCCTTGGTTCTATAACAGATATAGTGTTTAGTGCATCTAACTTAATGGGCTGCTGATTATAACATTGTTGAGTTGTGATATTAATATTTCAGGAATATTGATGATGTTGACAAGACAATGGATGAGATCAACGAACAGACTGAGAACATGAAACAGATTCAGGAAGCATTGTCAGCTCCAATTGGTGCAGCTGCTGACTTTGATGAGGTCATCTTCTGAAATTTTAATTTTATTTGTACTCTATACAAATGAGAAATTTTTATCTTTTGATTTGCTTGTTATTGAGCGTAATAGGCATACATATATGTATTATGTCACATATCTGGGCAACATTCTGAGTTTGTTTGTCATTTCAGGATGAATTGGAAGCAGAACTTGAAGAGCTGGAGGGTGCTGAATTGGAAGAACAGCTTCTTCAGCCTGCCACTACAGCTCCAGCAGCCCCAGTGCATGTTCCAGCTGGGCGGCAACCCACTCGCCCTGTGTCTTCGAAGCCCACTGCTGAGGAAGATGAGTTGGCAGCTTTGCAGGCTGAGATGGCACTTTGAGCAGGTCTCTTTTTTCAGCTGCGACACTATTGATTTATGCTATCTATTCATTAATCTATTTAGTTTGATTAGTATTGCAATTAATGTGGCAGTTGAATGGTTTGTGTATGCACCAGTTTCATGTTCGACCTTTGCACAGTTGAGTTCACTTGTATAATCATAGTTTGGAATGAATTGCCTAAAGTTGCTTGTCAGGAAAAGTTTGACAGTCTTATTTTATGCAGTTCTTATTGATTTTGCTGCTGCCTTTATTTAGGCCAGAATTTTGCAGGCATTGCTGTGCATGGTAAGTGGGCTCTTGTAAAACCGCAGTGACATGGAGAATTCTACATCTGCCCCCTCTCACGCCCGCTTATCTATGTAAAATTATTGAACAGAACAGAGGATGTATATAAGGGTGATAAAAATTTCACTGCCCGTCAAAACTACTTTCGTCGGGGAATGTGTCACCCTTTTCGATGTTGCATTTTTCATAAAGTTGAAAACCCTGCGTTATACTTGGGTAGTGCTTGTTAAATGATGATCCATTTTGTTATCCTCCCGTTTTTTGGAAAGCCAAGTGGAGTTTAAACATTACGAAATTAAATCATATCGAGTTAGATTTTAAGTGGAAATTTGAACTGTTAAAGTTTGAATTTTTTTGGTTGTTAAGTTTAAAAAACCTATAAGTTTATTTAAAATTTTAAAGTTTGAATTTTTTTGGTTATCAAGTCTAAAAAGTCTATAAATTTATTTTAAAATTTAAAATATAAAAAAGATAATAAATAAATTTAAAGTTTATATAAATGATGAATTAAAGAAGTTTAAACTTTAAAACTAGCAAGATAAAATGTTTGTAACTTCTTATATGATATTAAAACAAATATTGAATATTAATTATGTATAAATATATTCATATATAAATTTAGATATATAAAAATTAAAATAATAGAAATAATTTTTATAGTAAATGTTAAAGGGTTTTATAAATATAGAGATTTTTTATTTAAAATTTAAAATTTTAATTTTTAATAAATTATATAAATATAATATATTAAAATAAATATAATAAATAAAATATATATAATATATAAAGATAAATAAATTTTTAAATAGATTAAATGTATTTTTAATAAATTTAAGTCTAGTTTATTTAAAAAAATTTAACAAATTTAAATTTATTTATTTATTAAATAAATTAAAATAGATTTTAAATAAGTTGAATAGTAGTTTTCTGGTGAACAGTTTATTTTTTGTTAACAAAAAAATTTATTTTTTAATTATTATTTTTAAATTTTAAAATAATATTTATTTTTTACAAAAATATTAGTTGATAAAAAAGTAAACTAATAAAACAAGTTGAGAACATTAAAAAAAAATATGTTAGTATGAACAAAAATGTTAATCAGCTTTAATTTATGTGAAATAATTTCAAATGCCAGGTAAAAAAATAAGCAGAAAGCCTAATTACCCTTTATTCGGAAAATCTCAAGCTCCGTTCAAGCATGGAAAAATATATGATACGTGTTAACCTTTATTTTTAAAGTTAATTTTAAATATCCAATAATATATTTTTATACCTTTATTTTTAAGGTTAACTTTAAATATCTAATAATATATTATTATTATAAAAAGTCTTATATAAAATATAAAAGTCTTATTTAATTTTAATATAAAATATTATTTTTATATTTAAAATTAATCCTAAGAGTTAAAGTTAATGAAACTGAAAATATGTTAGTTTGTAAACAAAATGCACTTAGTTCAGGCTCGCTAGATAGAAAAGTGAGTTTAAATAATAAACTATGAATGACGTGTAGTGATGTTTTTTAGGAATGTTTAATAATTTATATAACTTATTTTAAATTATTAAATCAATTAAAAAATAAAATCAAACAAAATGTTAAGGGAAAACTTAAAATAGTTATATTTTTATGTGATTTTGAAATAATGCAAAACATACAAGAAAAGAAGTTTAATTGTATAATAGAGATTTTGGTAAATCTTTTTTCTTTAAATTTTTTTATAAAAAGACTCAAACAATATATTTCATTTGGAGCAAGTATTTGAAAAGTTTACATATCTAAAAAATTTTATAAAACCAGAAAACAAACTACTAATTCTGTAACTTAAGAATTATTAAAAAATAAAAAAATATAAAATATATATTATTTCATTCCAACAATTGAGAATTATTTGTAATTTTTATATCTAACAAAAAAAATTTGTTGAAATAAAATATTATTATACAACATAAATTTTTTTTAGATATTCTTATATAAATATTTTGAATTTATACTTAAGTATTTTTAACAATCCTTTTTAAACTAAAAATAAAGTATATATAAAAAAATATTTCTATTATAAGATAATAAAAAAAATAATAACTAAATCAAATATTATATAATCGGATCGAACCAGCCGATTGGATTGAAAATCAGTTATGTTTTCAGATTAATTAAATCATAAAATTATTTTAATAAAAAATAAATAATAAACTGATCAAATTAGTCAAAAACTGGTAAATTAATAATAAACTAATTAAATTTTTCAAAATTTAGTTTTATATAAAATAATATATTTTAATTTTTTTAAAAAATATTTAAATAATTTTTTATTTTATTTATATAATTTAAATTTAAAAATTAAAAATATATAATTTTTAAAATTTTTAATTATATAAAATTATAATTTTGATGTATTTTATTATTATTATTATTATATATTTTATATATTTTTAATATAATATTTATTATACATATTTTAAAAAATATATTAAATAATACCATTTGATCATAATTAAACCATTGAATTTTGAATCGATAATTTAATTAATTTAATTATCAGTCCAATTTTAAAAAAATTGATTATATAAAAAAAACTTAATATTTTTTGCTTAATGTAAATGAAGAGTTTTTTTTGTTTTTTTATTATTTTTTTATGTAATAGAGATAAAAAAATAATAGTTATGAAATAAATTATAATTTTTAATATCTTTCTTTTCTTAAATAATGCATGTTATTTGCATTGTATAATTGTATTTTTTATAGTTGTTTTTTATTGGATATGCTCTTAACATAATATTTACAACATTTTTGTTTTGTGTAAACACTTATAAAAACATTAAAAGTAACCTTTTGTATAGTTTTCTTTTTTGATAAAAAATTATAGTTGTCTGGTACTTTTGAGTTAGATTTGCTTGCTTCAATAAAAGAAGTGCAACAGATTTTAAAGGTATTTTACAAACTTCAAACACTATGTCTAGGATATCTTTTACCCTTACACTTTGAAGCTTCGAGACTTCGTAATTAGATGTTTGAATTATTCTTTAGCCACTTTTTTTTTTTTTTAAACGAACTCTTTAGACACTTGTTTAACCGTCTTTTATATGCAATTATATTGAATTTTACAAGCAAATACTTATATATATATATAATTAAAGTTTATGTAATTGTTAAAATTTTAAATATAGATTCTAGATTTCAAGATATTTGATTCGATTTTTAATTCTTATGTTTCAAATTAAATCGAATTACAAACATATTAAATTTGTTATTCTACCTTGTATAAATACTAACTTAAAATATATTTTATTAAACATATTTATACACTTTTTTAAAAATAAATTATTTTGATCTGTGGCTTCTGATTCAAAATAAGTCGAAGTTTATGATAAAACTAATACTTTCAATAAGTTTTTTTTTATATTTATTACTTACTTCACTTTTTATTTGAGTATTGTTATTTTTTAAATAAAAATTAACTATTTTTAAAAAAAATTATATTTTTATTTATTTGTTAACTAAAAAATAAAATTGTTGTCTCCTTGAAAAATAAGATAAAAATTAAAACAATTAATTCAATTCAATTCAAATAATAAAGAATCAAATCAGATTAGTTTAGTTTTAATATTAAACATATTAAGGTGAAACCCATTCAAAACATTAAACTATATATATTTTTACAGTTAAATATAATTTTTTACTTTAAGATGAATTTAAACCAAACTGAACCAAACAGAAAACACCCTTATGAGTGTCCGGTTGGATTGGAAGATAAATAAATTTAAACTGATTAAAAACTTTGCTGAGATGGAATATCAGTCCTCACTTGCGGTCCTGAATGAATGATTTAAAAAGAAAAATCACCGAAGGTTTAGTAAATGGATGCGTTTGGCTTGGTTTTGTTGCGCAGAGAGTAAATGGTTAGGAGTTTGAGTCATAACGCATAAATACAAAGGTTTTTTTCTTCTTCTAAGATCTAGTGAATATAGTTGGTTGAATGGATTAACTGCTTGCTATTGATGTAGAGTACTGCTGATTGTTATCCCTAACACTTTCAGCTACATTAATTCTAGTATTTTGCATGATACTTATATCTATACATAACTTAAATTTAATACTTATAATTTTTTTATTTTTTAAAATAATATAAAAAATTTATAGATCATAAATAAGAAGATAGATATAATGAATGAAATTTGAGTAACTTCTTCCCTTTTCTAATTCTTGCAGACCCTCTTGATATATATGTGTGTGTGTGCAGCATCTCCTTTTGCAACTCTTCCTTCTCCTGTCCTCACTCCACACTCCACTTCATCCATTGTATCTTCCTCTTTTTGTGTAAAACAACAATACGAATAAGACTTTGAATCACTAGAAAACATAAAACATTACAAAATAAGTAAATAGGCATAGAAAGTTTCGCCCATTCGATGGTAATTCCCTTAGCCCACATGCAACAGAATAAAAATATTGATTCTCACAGCATTTTTTTCTCTTAAAATGAAATAGCAACCGAAGAAATAACGACAGAGACGATTTTCCCAATTGGTTCTTTAATTGTTGTTAATTTGACAATGGAGTTTGGGAATATTTCAAATAAAGAAAACCCTAACAATGGGGTAGGGGAGGGTAGGCAACACTCAAAAAGACCTAAACTCCACCCCCATAAAATCCACATCAACATCTTATTGAAACATAAGGATTAAGGATAGGGTAATTGGTCATATCATAATAAATAGCCATGACATCACTTATTAGCCACAGAGGCATTTAATGGACCAAACTATCAAAGCCTATAATAAGGAGCTACATTGAGATAGTTTCTTTTTGGAGAATTAAATAATAAATTTTTAAAAATAGGAGATCAAATTAGAAAAATCATAATATCTTATGAACCAAAATGAATTTGATTTTCTTTCCTCTCTTTTGTCCATTCCAAGCCGAAGAAAATGAATTTGATATTTTACAGAAATGTTTTCTTACAAAATAGGTCTATGCAGTCACCTTGTCTTACTCAATTTGATGAAATCATGAAAGTAAACAAAAGAAAAGAATGTTAAGGAAATGAAAAAGAAAAGAAAAAAAAAATTGTTGCTTCAGTCCACATCATGCTAAAATAGGTGGATTTGATCCTGGATTCTTTGGCTTATTTCAAAAAAATCCAAATTATGCTTATATTAATACTTAATGGTGCTAGTTCTGATTAAACGTACCTTTATTAACCAAGATGTTTTTATGACCAAGAAGTCTATCTACGTTGAAACTTTAGACAAGAATGTCAGGGTTGTCTACGTCAAACTATGCTGAGAATTCACCAAAATTGAGGACAAGTAAATGAGACTTTGTTGTGCCTTGACTTAAGAGGTCTCATTATACAACATATGTATATACTTTTAAGACTGACCCCTTTCTTTGGCCATTCTTCATTTTACTAGAAATCTGCTCAATGGCAAATAAGCACTTAATTGGGTGCGAAGACTATTGTTCATTGTGTTTCCTTTTATGTTAGACCTTAGTCACCTTGCTACACTAAATTAGTATACTTACTGCATTCAAATCTTAATCCCTGGCGCAACAAGATTGTATATTTGACTTCATGCATCAGGATTACCAATCAAATTGTTTCCACTATTTATGTCAGGAAAATGGTGCTACCTTTATTAGGCACTAAATTATGTCCTTTGAAATTTGTTTCAGGGGAACTCGATGAAGATTACAAATTAGATCATTTCCTCACAAAGTAATGTTTGTATATTATTTTTCCCACATGAACGTCTTAATTGGAGGGATTGTTAATGAGAGAGTGCTAACAAATATACAATTAATGGGAGAATCAATTGACAATATTATAATTTATATTAATGTTTTAAAAATTGAATACAAAATTAAAGTAATAACTTTAATTTAGATAATGATTCAATTTGTTTAATCAGTTAAATTTGTGATTATGTTTTAATTGACTGAAAAATGTCAGAATAAGTTAATGGTTATCGATCAGTCCGTTTGTTAAAATATTGCCTATATTAAACATATTAAACTTCTTTTTTGGTTAAGTGGCAAGAAATTTGATTTTCTTTAAGTGGAACCCTGAAGTCGAATTTTATAAATGCAACAAATAAGATGTTAGAAAGACTTTAGTCTCTTAAATGAGTCCATTAAATTTACTTCAAGTTAGTAAATGTCCAAAAGTTTACTCCTTTAAATGGGTCAATCATGTTATATTATTTATTATTATTTTCTATATTTAATTTGATATATTAATATTAATTAATTATTTAAAATATATAATTAAATTATTAATATTATTTATAAATATAATTATTTAATTAGCATATGATCATTATTCGGATATAATATTAAATTTGTAATATAAGTAATTTGTGATAGGTGCAACTATTATATTGAATGCCTTTGAATGATTATAAAAAAAGTCCTTAGTCTCATCATTTGATAAATTAAGTTAATTATCTCCCACTAGTCAATAACACATATACACATTTTTTCTTATTATATAGAGAGTAATTTTCTCTCTTTTTTTTTTCCTACACTATCAAAAGAACACATGACAAAAATATGAATCTTTTAGTCATACTAAGTGCACATATTCTAACTTAATATTTTATGAATAAAAAAAAGGAATATATTATAATTTTGTATCCTTATATGTGGGACAAAATATTTAGCCACATGATACTATTCAACACTCTCGAAGATATATTACTTGAGTTACTGGTAAGTTAATAGGTAGCCAATTCAAGTAACAATTGAAGCCAACAGATATTCATAACCAAATAAAGTACTTGATGAGGAATTTCTTGGTCTATGCCAAAGGTTCGAGTTCTGGCCTGAAGGATAATTTTGGGATAAAAATTTATATTTTGTTTCTATAGAAAAATAGGAGATTGAGTAGATTTTAGGAATGATAATCAAAATTGCAATAGGTAATTTTGTGTTGAGTTAACAATGACCAAATTTGTAGAATTAGGGTGACTTGTACATCAAGAGAAATTCAAGATAATGAATCATTTTCCTAAAAATAGAAACATGATTGCATGGCTAGTTAAGGAATTTGTTGAAATCTCTGTTGATGAAAATATCTATGCTATTTATTATTGTCAATCATGAATCATGATTATGCAATAGGGTAAATGAGAATATACATGACGGGATTAAAGCGCGATAAACTGATTTAGTAGAATTAACTACTTGCTGGCTTATAAATATTCAATGAAGACCAATTTGTAATCTCTCTCAAATATATTTCAATCACACACAGACCTATCTTTAATTTATCTTTACTTTTCCAACCTTCATATTTCATCCATTTACAACTTTCTTTGTAACATTTCAACTTTTACAATACTTTTTTATAATATTTTATTTACAACATTTCATCCCTTTCATTTATAACATTGTATTTATAATCTTTTATTTAAAGTTTTATAACTTATATTTTTCATTTATAACAAGGAATTAGTCGAATTTCACATTAACTGCTCTCTAAATTAGCTTAGGGAACCCTTCGATGAGAAACAAAACCTTTTTCTATTAAGGTATTGATCAACTTAAAAACGTTTTCAATCTTAATAATGATTATATTCCTGCAAACTTTTAGTATCATGTATTTATGGATGGTATGAAGGATGTGTACTCAAAATATTTTATCCATATTAATTAAAATATAGCTAAAATATTTTCTTAACTTTTTAGAATGAAATGGATTCATTTTTCTTAATACTGTTGGAGAACAAGGAAAAAACTGCCTTTTCATGTTATAGGCATAGGAGAATCAGAGTATTTAAGTTAACAAAACATATGTTAATAGTGTACTTTGTCTCCAATTAATTAAAGTACATTCTAGTACAAATATCTCATCTAAATGTTGCATTTACTTATTAGATCAATCAACCATAGGCCGAAGATGGATTCATGTGAAGAAAAAAACAAACAAACTTATGCAGTAAACGTAAGCTTGTGTGGAAGAAATCATGCAAGGTTCTTTTTCACCATAATATATGCGATAGTGGCGAAAGAGATAGACACATATCATGATTCATGTATGCAGTAGTTGTTATTGTCAGATGGGGACCCCTTTGTTGTTTTTCTCCGCTTGGAAATTGTTGAACACCCAACGCAACTTTCATGAATTGTGACCACTGACCACTGAGAACTACGTGCGATTCCATTCACATTCATGAACCTTTGATGGTTAGTTTAAGGTCCCTACAAACTATATAACATAAAGAGACTTCCATCAATGAGATTTCCTCCAAAAAGTAAAAAGCAAGTAGCTTTCTTGACTAAAATGAAGTTTCAGTAATCCTATTATCATTTCGTTTGAAATTCATCTAAAGAAGCTCGCATAATTCCATACAAACCTAACTACTTTAATCAAATTCAAATCACAGTCCTTGAGAAAGGTATTTAATTACTGGTACTGATACTATGGTCAATAAGGACATTTTGACTCAATTTTTTTCTTTTTCTGTTCTAAAATGGTGGTGTTATTTTTTTAAGCTTTTGATGACTGGAGAGAGCCTTGGTTAGCAACTTGGCAGTGCATGCTGTTATCTTGAGAAGCAAAGCCATTATTCAGGAGATCTTCATACACAAAATCAAGCAAAATTGCTTCATCTTCTCCTCCATGGCCATAACACCCAAACCATTGGGTATTATTATTGTTGTCCTTTGTAAAGGAAGCAGAATTTGAAAGAAGAGAAACTTCCTTGGCTAGTGGTACACTACAACTGCTGCCAAGACCTGAAGCATCCAATTCCAAAGGTAAAGGTACTTGAAATGGTGTTTGTTCCAAACCCAAAACATGGGACTCAGCTGAGTTCTGAAAGACAAAGTGTTGCTCAACTTGAAGCTGAGGAGTTGAAGTTGAGAACTGTGGACATCCAGTGGTGTTGCCAGTGGCATTGGAGTTTGATGCCAAAAACTTTTTCTTTAACTTAGTGTTCCAGTGGTTTTTCACATCATTGTCCGTTCTCCCAGGTAGCTGAGCAGCTATAAGGGACCACCTAACCACAAAAACCATAGCACATTCATCTGGTGTTAACATATATTGGCATAAGAAGAATAATGAATAGGTAAAGTAAAACATTCAAAAATTCAAGCTTAGTGGCATGAATTGCATTCTTATTAAAGTGTCACAAAATTAAATTTTGGTTTTAGCAAGTAAGAAGGGAAACCAGCTAAAATGTATTTATAGATATAGACTAATACTGATATATCATATGAATGTTACATTTTGATTAATTATAATTTTGGTTTCTTAAGAGTATAATATGATATAAATAAAAAGTAACAAACTTGCCTACTTCCAATGGTAGCATAAAGGGTGCAGATAACTTGGTCTTCCTCTTCAGTGAAACCTCCATGCTTGATATGAGGCCTAAGATAGTTCAGCCATCTCAGGCGACAACTCTTCCCACAGCGTTTAAGGCCTAGAAGAAAACAAGCACAAAATAATAAACAAAATCAACATAGAATACCGATATTTATTTATTGGAAAACAAAACAAAACAAACACACCTAAAACAAGGGATTAAAAAAATGAGAGGGGACTAGTGAGAAGAGAGAGAGAGAGAGAGAGAGAGAGAGAGAAACCTGCTTTTTTGGGAAGAGCTATCCAATTACCAGCGGTGCCATGTTTCTTGAGGTAGTTTTTGAGGGTTGCATCTTCTTCAGGAGACCAAGGCCCTCTTTTGACGTTAGCTTTGTCACAACATGGAGCTCTTCCCATGGCCAACTCAATCGCCAGTGAACTCAGATAAGGATGTGAAAGTGAGCACAGAATATGGACACTCCACAAAATACTATGCTATATATTATGATTATGATTTAATAGAAAAAAAGCATAGAATGGATTAGGAAATGAAGTTGGAAGGTTTGAAAAGTTTGACTTTTTCTGACTGACAGAGTGATTGAGGTGTTTTATTTGTTTCCTTTTTCTTCTTTCTGTTTTGTTTTACCTGTTCTGTCCTAAATCGTAGCCAGTTTGCTCAGTCTTTTTAACCTACTCTCTACTCTCTACTCAGTTTCGCTGGCTACCTTGAGAAACAAGGCAAAGACTGAAGACACTCAGTCAATGATATTCCCCTCTTTTCTATCTCTATTATTGCATTTTATCATATCACTGTCAAAAATATGTTCAAAATAGAGTAAACCTTTTTTTTACAACATCACCCAACCAATCTTATCTAAACTATGATTTAATCTTCACATTCCTTTTAATTAGCTTGTATATCAGCAGTTAATTCATGTTTTCAAATCAGGTCTAAGTAGGATTAGGATGTCAATAGCTATTTATTCAAATTAGTGAATATTTATGAGTATATTAGAAATATTATCATAAAATTTAAAATATTTTAAATATACTTAATAAACATTATAGTTATTAATATGGAAGTTCTAGGTACGGGTAATATTATTCATCGTTGCAAGTATTTATTTATTTTTTATTCTTAGGTCTAAGAAAAACATTTTACCATCGATATCCTAACTCTTTTATTCAGTACTTTTCATTAAATCAATGACGTTCATTAATGAAATGCATACAAACTGAACCACATATACTGCAGTACTAAATTAAAGAACGGTGCATAAGTAAACTTTTTGAAATAAAATACGCAAATGTTAAGCACCAGAATACTCATTAAGGGAAGAAAATATTTCTGTTATCATAAATATAAAATCCATTTAATAATTATTTTTTAATAATTAAAATAAAATGTGATAAATTAATCCATCTTATTTTATTTTATTAAAAAATTATTTTTTCTTCAATTGATATAAATACAATTATTTTTTTTCTACATATTCATTTATTCAATTATAAAATATTTAAGTCATGAAATAATTATTTTATTTTATTTCATTGCATTTTATATCTCCATTAATTCTATTACGTTCTTCGTACCCGTCACCGATTATTGTAAAGAATAAAGATTGTGTTAGATTGGGTTTTAGGACTTAGCAATAATATATGCTAAATGTGGTGGAATATGACAGGTGGAGCTTGGTCTTACCAGTTTGCATGCAGGAGTTAATTCTCCTTCGTCTTTGGTTGCACTGTGCAGTCTATTGATCTGCCTCTGACAAAAAGACTTTGGCGAGGACACGCAAATTTGGTTCTGTTGTCTGTACTATAACTCTGTACACAACTAAGTTCTCACTATGCCCACCACCAACGTTGCTCTTCCACTTTTTCAAACAAGTTTTATTTGCTGTACAACTTCTTTTATTTACTATATTTTGTTTACTAAGTTTTTTAAATAATATATCATGTTATATATATAATAATTTCTTTTACGTTAAGAATACATAAGTGTTTTCTTCTAATTATGAACATTTGGATTATATACTTAATTTTTTAAAATTTTCTTTATATTTTCTAACAGAAGATTGCCTTTTGAGCTTTAAATTTAGCTTAAAAAAATTATGTCAAAATTGAACCTTAAGTATATACTTAATTCAACTTATTTATATCCTAATTAGCTGCAATTATTCTAACCTAAAATGGTTTAATTAGTTTTTTTCTTTTTCTAATAATAGTAAAAATAGAGTGAAATAGTGCATTGCTATTTGTTGGATGTTGCAACATCAAAAGTACTGAATAATTCAATTAAAAAAGCGGTAATAATTTTTCTACAATTGTTCATTTATCTTTATTTTCTATCTAATAAAAAAAATTAACGATTTATATTTAAATATAAATAGATGTATGCTTTTATATAATATATATATATATATATATATAATTTTTCTTAAAAAAAAACTGACTCTACAGTCTACTGAATAGCATCTCTCAAGGGCACCAGCGAGGAGGAATCTTTAGAAAGAAATCTACTGGGCCAACAATTATGGCCCAATATATCTTTTTTGATGGACAGCCCAATCCTTCTGAAGCTAGGTCCTGTAGTTGACGCAAAGTGAAGGCCCTACAACGAAACCGTTTGTGTCCGAAAATTATAGAAAAGGATACACTACAGAGTATGGAATTCTCACTCGTTATTGGGTCGGGTGATGTCGACCGAAAAACAACAACGACAGAAAATGGAAAGAACATTAAGTCTTGTGGTAAATTTATTAATGGTGTTAATGCTTAATGGCACTTTGCTAACAGGAATAATTAGAAGTAGGCCATGCCCCTTAGCACTGCATTATCAAAATAGGAGGCCACTTTGGATTCAATACAATTTGTACATATTTAGAAACCGAATGTATCTCCTTAACCACTATTAAAACCATAGGGGAACAAAAAGCTAACTACTTTCTTTTTGAAAAAAGACAAACTGTTTGTGTGAGTGTGAGAGAGAGAGGAAAATCTATAGGTGAACATGGTATTATTGCTTTATTTGTTATTATGCTCATCTTATCAGAAGCGAAAATCAAGGATTACAAATTGTAAAAAAACCAAAAAAGAGAATCCGCAAGAAAAACAACATAGATTGCAAATAAAAGTCAAATGAATATTTTGGCCAGCATTAGCGAAATTGATAACCACCATATGTCCGGTTTGATATTCTGGTGGAAAAGAAGTAATTTTATATTGGAGGATTACAATTTCAATAATGAAGTGATTCACATCCCTAAATAGGAAAGAACAAGAGGATATGGAGTGTACGTGGCAGATAGGTTCGGTTGATTAAATTAACATTTTATATTCCTTTTTAATTTAAAGAAAAAATAATGGGGTGCACAGTAAAAGGCATAGAGTGATACGAAGGTATGAATCCAATCCAAAACACAAGAAAGTGGTTTTATCTTGTTGGTGGGATTCTGTCTTTAAGATAATGTCAAGGATATTAAAATTCCCTTTCAAGTTTGATGGAGTTAGATTAATATAGAGTTGTAATGTATCATATTTTATTAGTCAATTCAATCAGCATCTTATCTCCAAAGTGCAACAACCCCCATGATCTTGTCTGTTGTTGTTGAAGTGGTATTAATAATTCATTTCAATTTTCAAGCAATATCTTTTTTTCTCTAAGCAAAAACCTGTTGCCACGGAACCAACAGTTTTCCCTCAACCCGGGGGATGCTACTAAGCTTTTCCTTCCACTTTAACTCACTTCCATGCCCATTCCGTACATTTCCTGTATGCTTCCGTTATAGGTTAGGGATTAACCATTCATTCTTTTATAAACATTTTAATATTTATACAAAAAATCTAAGTTTTATGGAACCAATAATAATTTAATTAAAATATACTAATAGTGAAAATTTATATATCATTAAATTAGATAATAATATAAAAATATATATTTTTTTTAATTATAAATTATTATATTATTAAAAAATATTAATTTCTATAATAATTATGATGAGTCTTGTATCGTAAAATAAGTTTGAGTAGACATCTAGGGTTCCCTTTAACTTGTGCAGGTTTGAGTAGTGATCTGGGTGTGGTGTTTTACTTGTGCGAGTTGACATTCATGGAGTGGGAATGAGTTTTCTTGGATTCCCAGTACGGCACCAATTGTACGAGTTGAATTTGCTTTCAAGGTTACAAGTCTTAAGCCCAAAATAATGAGCCTAGGCTCTTCTTAAATACTGTTCCCCTCCTTCTTTGACTTGCTTAGATAAAGAGTGAAATAGAAAGAAAATAAAAAATAAAAAAATTATTTGGATGGACATAATTAAAAATAATAATTGTTTAAATAGATTAAAAGATTAACAAATAATATAAATTACTATATAAATAAAAAATTAATTTAATTTAAAAAAGATTTTTATTTTTAAAAAAAATACATAAATAAACTCTCTTCCTCCTTCCATTTTTCACTCGTGTGAGATATCCAATAAATATAGGATCTATTATCATCCCCAATGGATATAGAGGTGGTAAAATAAATTGTTCAATTCAATTCGAACTTTGAACCCCATCGGATCAAATTATAAAAAAATATTATTTTATTATTTATATCACAAAATAAAAAAATCAAGTTTACTCCAAACTCAATTAAAGAAAATTTTAAATGAATCAAATAAAAAAATGTTTAGAATTGAATCGGATTTGAGTTAGTTTATTATATCACCTTTAAATAGATAATTATAATAAAAAAAATTGATACTCAAGTTAACATATATACCGGTTGGGATAAGAGTATTAAGGAGTGATTGAAAGCTGAAATGAATGGGTTGTGGTGACATGGGACACAAGATGGGCTTAGAGGCAACATAGAGTATTAGAGTATGCAACGGCCCGAGGACGGTAGGATCTTGACTGTAATAAGTGTTAAGAGATGGTCTTCTAATTAGTGGGGTCCCTTAAGATTATTGTGAATTGGATTTAGACCTTATTAAAGATATGTTCTCAAACAATGTGTAACATAAGTAATTATCGAGGTCGAGGAGTGGATTGCGTTGACAATGAATTTGATTAAACATGTTGGTCGCTTTTCATTGCCATTAATAAGGTTTGGCTAATGGATGGATACTTTTGTGATGTGATGCCCTGTAAGAGACAAAAATTGTTACCTTCTAAATTATTCAATAATAAATAATTAAACATTTTTTTAACTTTACTTCATTTTATGGGCCATTTGTTTTGGGTTTTTTATAGGAAAACTCTTTCATCATATTTTTCAGTTTTTTAAATTAATTTTTTAAAAACTGAAAAAAAAAACCATCTAATTTTATCTTATAATCTTTTTATTATTAAATATAAAATAATATCACTGCAATATCTAATATTTATTTCAACAAATAAAATACATCTTTTGATCTTTTTTTGTGTTACTAAGTGTAAAATTACATTTCAAATTTTAAAAATAAAATTATCATCGAAATTAACATGTCTGTTATTTTGTTTCCAATCTTGTTTTAAAGTAGAGTATCTAATATAATCTCGTTTGAATGTGTGTGAGGAAGAGAATAATTTAATAACTTATGGATATTAAATTGATAGATTAAAATTATTAAATAATTTTTTAAAAAAGGTAAATGTTGATTGAAGAGTTGTTAAAGAGTCAATTAAAGTTTATCAAATTTTAAACATGCAAACAAAAAATTGATTGACATTTTATCATATTTTTTTATTGTAATGTATAGTATATTATTTAAAATATAAGTGAGTATCCATTATTAGATTATACATCTATATATGTTTAAATTATATAAATTTATATATAATATATATACGAATAATATTAAGAAATTTAATGGTTGAATTATTCAAATTTATATTTTAGAAAAAATTATTAAATAGAATAAGTCTATAAATTTTTCACTTAATATTTTATTGATCTTATTCCTACATATATATATGTATTCAACAAGAAGACATAAATAAATAAAAATTTTCAATTTAAGAAAATTATAAAAAATAATAATTCGATAAAGATAACTGATGTTTTATATATATATATATAATGGGGTACAAATAAATAAAGATTAACCAAACAAAAGACTTCCATTTGTTTCTTCACAAAGGATAAAACCAAGGAGAAAGAGGAACAGCCATTACATAAATAGAAATTTTTTTTTTTGAATGACTTATATTTTGGAAAGAAAGTTCAGACTCTGTTTGGTCTTTCTATAGATGTGGTTGAGAATGGAACTTCATCCTTTATCATGGATAAGATCACAAACTTTTATAATGAGATGATATGTTTGGTGAGTTTAAATAACTCTGTTTTCCATCATAGTAAAGCACACTTAAGAATTCATCTGCTTCAAGGTCTTCCAAGTTTATAGGTCAGGCTGAACATAGGTTCCAAAGAAGAGCCCATAATTAAACATTAAAGGATGATGAAACACCCAAATTACATGAGAAATATTTGATCAAGATACCTAAACTAACACTGATAAGGAATCCTATATTTTATTGAACTCATCTTTCTTCAAATTTGAAGTATCTATGTTCAATGTAAATGACTTAGCTAAAGGAGACGTCTTAGAAATGAGCTTTTCAATCTTATAAACAAGTTCACTTATCTTATTTAAGCTAACAACATATTTAAAAAAAAACTTTGAATAAGTTAGAATTTTATTCAGTAAAGTAGCCATTGACCTTTCTTTTCTTTAAAAATTAAGGTTTTTTTTTTTGCCATAAATACCAAATCACTATCGGAAGTGGATTGAGGCTAAATAGAGTATTCCAAGTTAACTTATTAATAATAAGAGATCACAATTCCATCGAAAAAGGGACAATCCATGAAACATGCATGAAGCTGTGAGAAGTCATGCCATACCTACATTGTCCATCATTGGTAAGAAGTTTCCTGCTTAGGAGCTTCCAAAGAAAGAATATGATTTAACTTTAAATCTAAAAAAAAAAAAGAATAAAACCTATTAGAGTAGACAAGATAATTAAACAATCCTTAAAATTACACACACACATATATATATATATATATATATATATATATATATATATATATATATAATATTTTGAAAAAGTTATAAACTTTTAAAAGAAACTTACCAAAAATTTTGGCCTAAAGTGTTTTGTTAAAAATGTACAATCTACATTTAATCCGTTAAAAATCAAATTAAAAAATTGTAGAACTAGTGTTTCTTTAATTAAGAATGAAAATCACGTTAAGAAAATGTAAAACTAGTGTTTGATTATTTAAGAATGACCTGTCTTTTAAACTGACCGCACCTACCCTCTTAAACTCTTGATTTATTCCTTAAAATTGGTAGATTCAACTAACCAGAACAAATTAATTCGGGCTTAATTGAGTTGGGGATATTTCTGCCCTTAACCCTTCCTAGGTACTGAAATATAGAAAATAGAAGCCAATTACCATGTGAAGTATTTACTTTGGAGGAAAATTATCCTACCGACAAGACTAAATGAGAAAATGGACATGTCTTTATTGGGTATCAATTTACCAAAAGATAAGTCTAATCAATTAAATATTTATACGGCTTATTAATAAAAATTTAATTCATGATTAACTTAATTTAGACTCTCCATGACTTTGAATAGTAGTATTTTCCCTTTCTTAAGTGTTGATTATTTGGTAGTTAATATTTTGCCTTAATTATCTTCCATTTATTTATTTAATTATTTCTCGGTTACCCTGGGATCCTTTAAAGATATCATACGCATCTTCTACCAAAAATGGGGACCATATATCCTGAAATAGCTTATCAGGGCAATGTACTCCCCCTTGCATCAGCCGTTTCTGTCAAATGTTGATATGAATTTTTTCTATGGCAACTTTTGATAATTTTCTCCCTTTCCCCTCTCGTTTGTCACCTAATGGACGCAAATAACCCAAACTCGAAGGATGTGTTTAACAAAGTAAATAAATAGTCAAATTAAAAACTTGCAATTTAAAATGTAATATGTACCCAAAAAAATAATTTAAAAATGTAACAATTATATAACTTATAACAATTGTTGTTTTTATTTTTAATATATTTAAATCATTTAACGTTTCAAAAATTGTCTAAATTTATGAAACTAAGATGATTAAAAAAATTTAAATAAAATAACATTCCAAAATATTAAAATTAAAAAATTACATTATTAACTAAATGAAAATTATATTAAATATAATTTAGTAATTATAAAAATTAATAATTTTTAATAATATAAAACATGTAATTAAATCGCAATATAATTTGTACAGTCCAACTAAATTTCTAATTTAATCAAACTTTTAAACTAATGAAATTAAACTAGAAGATAATTAAAGACATTGGAAATCGCTATCGAAATATCGATCCAAGGCAAAGGTTGTTTTATGTATCCTTTTGAAAAATATTTATTGCATATCTTATTTGAAATATATTGAATGAAATAGAAAAGAAGACAAAATATATTAGATAGAATAAAAAATAAAAAAATATGTATAATATGAACAAAGTATAAAATATTAAAACACATTAAAATAAAAATATTAGTGCTATATCATTATAAAATATATTATTATAATTACTAATCCTTTTAAAAGGGTTCTTCATGTTAGCATGCGATTAATCCCTTACTTAACATATTTATAAAATCCCATGATATAAGAAATTGTCATGTTTTAACATAACTTTTTTAGAATAATAAAACACTTGGGATAAGATTTATGAAGGCGACAATATTTATTAAAATAGGAGAAAGAAAACTTATTATATCATAATTTATTGACTTCATTAGATTTTTAATTTCTTCAATATAAAATTTATAATTTCTAGCTTCTAATTTTCAGACCATTTATATTATAATTTTTAAAATTATCAGATTTTTTTCTTCATTAATTAATAAATTTCATATACTGTTTTTTTAAAAAATTAAAATATTATTAGTCGAAAACAAATTAACCAAATAAAAGTGTGGCACTATGTAATCTAAATTGAGTAAATTGAATAACCAGTTCAAATATAGAGCCTGCGCAAATCTTGCAGATTGTCACTTTCCGACACCTAGGAGTATCTCCTTGGTAATACACTTACACAACATACTCTGTACCGTGATTTAGCAGGCAATTCTGTTGTATACGTGGAGCTTGTATTGGGTTATTTGAGGATGAGGAAGACACTAGTGGAGGGTCCAATCCACTCATGCAATTGCCCAAACCATGCTGTTTATTATGACTCTCCACACCTGGATTTTACCTCGTGACTTGCACCCTCATTTCCACATCGCATATACTACTCTCTAATCTCTGTGTACCATACTCACCAACATAATTTTTTTATAAGGCAAACAAGGAGAATTATAAATCTTGAATAACAAAGGGATAGGAGTTTGAATCCTACATAACATATATCAGAAATTTCAAATTTGTACATGAATGAGATGAGATTAGTAAGTAGAAAATGATAATAACGCACAGTAGTTAACACATGGCAATAATAATATACTTCATCATCCATCCATCCATCCGCTACCTATACAATAGCTTGCTTAGGATCTTGCAAACGAATTCTTGGTGGTCTTGATTTTCCAAGAAAATACCCCCAAAAAAAAGATTCCTCTCTTCTCGTCTATTGACTTCACTTAACTTGACCCAAACCATGAGAGGATAAGATATTTACAGAAATACAAGCGGATGCTTCTTCCAAAATAAATCTCAGCACTATTCTTCTTTACCCTGCTTCCTCGCATTCTATACACACTGAGGGAGAAGAAACCAGGGAACTGAAACAAAATGCCATCAAGAGACAACAGGAAAAAGAAATTAACGACTCACCAGCTCCGAAACCCATCCAACATCCGGAGCTCCACTTACCGAACCCGAACCCGACCTATCCAAAGAGTTCTCTTTGCTCAGTTTCTCAAACATCCTCGCCCTTATGCCCCTTCCAGACTCCACCCTTTCCATCATAGGCTCCTCCTCAAAACTCTGATCCCACAGATCAAAATAGTTAACCCCACCGCGAACCGGTGCCTGGGTAGGAGTCGTAGGTAGACTACAGAACCCGGGTCGGACAACGGGTCCCCTCGGAGATCCAAACCCGGGAGACCCCACAGCAACGTTCCATGATGAAGGAAGCGATTTCACCTTACCCAGCTGTAAATTCCTTAGAGAAGCCACCATCTCATTCACATTCACTGAACCCGAACCCAGGGACCGACGAGTCATCGGCGACATCGGAGGAGAGTCCGTCGGCGGGGTCACGGGTGGTGAAACCGAGCCGGGAGAAGACACAAAGGGAAGCGTCTTGGCACAAGAAGACTCAACCACGTGTCTCAGAGGAGACCCGTCATAAGAATCAGCACTCCGGGGACTCTGCTGAGGCAGAACCCTGAGTTGCTCCGGCGTGTGAGCGAAGAAACAAACGCGGCGGCGGCAACTGATGCCATCCTTGCAAGGCTGAGTACGGTAGCGCGCAGGATGGAGCCAGCACTCGAAAACTCCATGCGCGTACTCACACGCGTCACCCTTCTTGCAGTTCCCCTTGCGAAAATCGGGGCACGCCGTGCCGGAATAGTGGTACTTCCTTGGGTCACGGCGGCGAGCCTTCTCGCCTGGGTGAGCGTAAGGGCACTCAGTCCAGTCATGTGACCTGCCACGTGCGCACCTCCTAACCTTGAACTCGAACATGCGGAAATGGTCACAGGAGTAAGCGTCAACCGGAACGTCCGGTTCCCGAGTGGGAACGTCCGAGTCAGACTCGGCATCGGTGTCGTGGGTTGGAACATAGTGCTGAAGCGCACTCAGCGCTTCTTGCAAACTGTACGGAGAGTAATCAGCATTGGAGGAGTAAGGGGAAAAGATCTCCGGCGTGGAATCATGGAGGAGTGGCCACGGTGGCACGTGTACGGTTGGGTTTGCGCGGTGGGTCTCCCCTAACATCATGGTGTTGATGGATGTTTTGGTTTTATTTGCATTCGATGTTTACACCTATTCCGGCATGGTTAGTGTCCCTTTATAAACTGCCTCACTACAGGGCTTTAACCATGGTTTGGTTTTTCCCTTACCATGGTTCGCTTTTAAAATCAATGAACTCCAACTCCATTGCGGTTAAAGTTAGTGAGAGGTTTTCTCCCTCACCTCGCTCCTCTTCCGAACCAATGTCACAGACCCACAGTTTGTGTACTGGCTTGCCACGTACGTGAACACCTGTTACGTGGTGAAACCATAGGCTCAAACCCATTGGGTTGTCACGTGCACAAAATGACCACTTTTTTATTTTTTAACGCCCCCGGTCTCCCCAAAGCGGTGGAGCGTATTATACGCTACAGAAATGACAGGCATAAAAACATAATCTCTCTTTAACAAAAAATAAAATAAAATTATACTGGAATATTTATTAAAGTAAAATAATAAAATAATAGTAGTACTAAACTTGTACAGAGTTAATTTTGATCTACTATATTTATTTTTATCCGAAAAGTGGGGGAAAGCCCATGGTGTGTTGTGGCCTGCAGGAGGGTGAACAGAATAGTTCAATTTGTGAATAAAAACCGATGGGTAAAGAAAATGTAGTTTTTATTTTATGCCATTAAAGTCTTACCAAGATTAATGTGGGGGTAGGCATGTTATTGAATTTTTTTTCGTCGTTTGAAGACTTGGGAAAGTAACGCATGCTATGATGAGACTTGGAATTATTGTATTATCCTGCATTATATTTACGGTCATTTCTGGTTACTTTATGCACTATTTTTGAGATTCAGTCACTGTTGAAATCATTTTTCCACACATTCATCTATAACTGCCGGTGGAAATTAGAGATAACAACATTCAATTTATTAAATAAACAACTAATGATCGAAATTTTATAAGACCTCTATTCTAACTTTGGCACCCATGAAAATTGCCTTATAATCATATCATTAGTTGAATTGGATATTGTGATAAAATTCCTTGATAAAATTCCAAACACAATTTTTGTGAGAACGAAGTAAATGTTCATCATTTTTTTAGTAAGTATTTTTTAGCATACAGTAAATTTTATACATATATATATATACAATAAATTTTTATTAAACAGCATAAAGTGTAATATATTTACAAAATCAAATATTATACTTTTAATAAAAATATTGTTAATTATTTTTTATTATCTATCTCTTAACATACATTAAAAATTGAAAAATTATCTATATTTTATATTAAAACATAGTTTTATACTCGTATAAAAATAGGTAAATTTTTTTAAAAAAACAATTTTTTTCTTTGTTGTTGATAAGTAGAGGGAGGATTTTAGTTATTATTGACCTAACTCGATTATTAATAACATAACCATATCCGTAGAGTACATATGATAAAAAAAAATTTCTGAATTTATCCTTAGCTATTAATTGAAATTATAAAGAGGAAAAAATGTATTTAATAAACTTGCTTGTTTACAATCGTTAAAAAAGATTTAATTATATTAAAATAAATTAGCGTATAATATATTTCATTTGTTAAAAAATAAGGAATATTTCACGTCAATGTCTCTGAGAACGGAAGGAGTTGATTGCATGATGGCCGTATGATATCAAGTCCGAAATCGACTATCATATGAATAGTCATTTTAGCCCCTTACCTTATCGATCTTATCCTTTAAATTTACCGCACCATACTCCATTTTGTCTTTATCATTTATTTTTGTCTTTGTCTCGTGATGGTTGCCTTTGTAATCGACTACACGGAGATTAACATTATGACTATTGACCAAGAACAGATTCGGATATTTAAGGGCAGGTAAAATAAAATATTTTGTTATGAAATGATATTAAATTTTAATTGTTTCACAAGTAAATAAAATAAAATAATTTATCATAGCTAATCTCATCAATTTTAAAATTAAAAATCAAAAATATTAAATAAGTAAATTTTATTTTATTCTATACAATAAAGTTAAATAACGATAATTAATATTGGTATGACTATTATGCTTCGCTTTGTTTTATTAATCCACGCATAACATGTGATGGGAAGGGGTGGTTAAATCATTGCATCCTCTTTACACTTTTCCCCTCTTCTTTATCTTCTTCTCACTGTCTCCCCGGACCTTATAGTAATTTTCAACCAGATCTAGGTAAGTGAGATAGGAACGTTTAAAGTTAGATGAGGCTGGTTTTAATAAAATTTAAATTGTTAAATATAATTAAAGTACGTGTCTAAACTAATCTTAATTTATAGATTATTTATATTACAATATGTGTTTTTACCATTAAAAAACTACAATATCTATTTTTGTAACATTAATAGACAAAAACTTAAAGATTAAAAATATATTCAATTCTTATAACTTTAATTTTTTATAAAAAATATTTTGAGTTTTAATTTTAAATTATTTTTCCACAAATAAATATTTTAGTTTATATTTAATTCTATTTCTACTTATAAAGATATTCACACAATGTATCGGATATTTATTAGAAAAGCATGCAAAATCGCTATTAAAGAAGTGCGATTTTTATATATTTTTTTAATATTTGCTCCTGATTATTTATTAAAAAAGTGTACTAGAACCTTCTTATTATATGATGGTTTTGAAATTTATTAAAGGCCTTCATGTAAATATTGCGATAATATAATTAGAGAAAATAAATAAAGTCGTAAAATTAAGTTATATACATCAAATAAGAAAACTATAAAAAAAATTTAAAGGTAAATTAACAATTTTACTGCAAGATTTACTGTTAATTTAGTTTTTTTTGGTAAAAATATTTATTATATTTGTTGTTCTTCTTCAATGAAGTGAGATAAAACAATGAGAGAAAGAAGGATAATATTTTTATATTGAAAAATTGAATCTTGAAACTTATGTCTCCCTTATCGCTTAATTGACGATTGGTTTAGAGATGAGATCTTTTTATGGAGGGAGGATTACTGATTTGACCAGCTACACCGTACTAGCTAGCTTCTAGAATGTTTTAATCAATCTATATTTAATAACATTTTTTATAAAAAAAATTCAAAAAGTTCATAAAAAGAATTAACTTCAAAATTTTTATTTTTTTATAGGGAAGTACTCTAAAATAAATTAATTTAAACATGATGTTTTTTGTATGCTTTTTTAACTAGGAAGGTGAAATGTTAAATGGGGATATATTTGGATGGTGAAATTCTAATCATTTAGCAAATAATCTGTTTGATTATTAACTTATTTTAATGTTTTTTAATGTTTGTAAATATATTTAAATTTTTAATGTTTGTAAATATAGTTAAATTTAATTTATTTTCATTTTTATTAATTATAGTCTTTATAAAATTTATTTTTTTAAAAAAAAATTATTATTGTTTGACATGCATATATTCATGTTACGTTAATAATTATGTTAAAATAGTGTGTGATATAATATAATTAACATATTACGCAGAAACAATAATAAAATTTGTTTTTAAAAATATAAAATTTATAATAATTAAAACTACTCAATCATTTTTTAAAAATATAACTCAATTTAAACATATTCAATTAAACTTAAAAATATCGGGGGAAAGAACTTATATTTTAATTGGAGCTTAATGTTATTGTACCATATGGCAAATCGTTGTTTGGATCGAAATTTGTAAGATGTCGTGACCAGACACAAATATCAGTGAAGCCACCATTCTGGTAGAGCATCAAATTGTGATGATAAGGGTGTTTTGGATGATAACCAGATATCTATTAGGTTGGATCTGTTAACATTTTAAGAATCGGTTAGAGGGAACCTACTTTAAAATTTGTACATAACAATTAACATTTAAATATCCTTTTATCCTGATAATTTATTTGATATAATATAGTTGTGGTCCTCATAATTTTAAAGTGTGATTTTTAGGTTTTATATTTCATTCTTCTAAGTTTTAATTTATATACGTTTTCTTTTTGTTTAAGTTTTAGTCTTTATGTTATTCTATTAAATATTAATTTTGATAGTTATTTCGTGAGTAATTTATAGAGTAGCAAACACGACAAAAGCCAAATTGTAAAAAACTATAAATTGAACGTTTAAATTACAAAAAAAAAAAAACATTTAAATCGGATGATGAAGGAAACAAAATGGTTTAGGAAGTACACAGATGTAGGCCCGCACCTGATTAGATATGGTGGTGAAAGTTAATCCCAATACATAATTTGCATGTTACTTTTGTATCATCTTTTGGGGTTGGTGATTCTAATTTACCAAGCACTCGGAAAGTCGTTCAAGAAAACTATCTTCCACTTGTAGAAATTGGAATTGTCTCTCCTCTGGAATCCAATTCCTTATCCAAACCATTTCTCCATAATCCAATCCCATTTATCCCTGTTCCGCGAAGCACACTAAAGGCCATTTTTAAAAGAATATATATATATATATATATATATATATATATATATATATATATATGTGATAAAAGAATTAGTCTTTGACTTTTATTTTTTTAATGAATAACCAAATGCATCTTAAATCGTACTTAATTTGGTAACAATCAAATGGAGATCAGTCCTACAAGTGTTTCATACGTAACCCAATCTCGCGCGAGTGTTGGAATACTAAACACGGAAAATTCATCAAATATTTTAAAAAGAAAAAAAAAATCCATGCAACATGTCAAAATAAAAAATTACGCGCTAAATGTTAATTTATACGTGCAGAAGTATTCGAAAGTAAAAAAAAGAAAAAAAGAAGATTGATAATAAAAGGAAACAAGTTTCCATTTTAGGGGTTTATCCATTGCACTTTGCAACGTTGGTTGGTTCTTTGAATTGCCTTTATTCTTAGTTTGATATGGGTTTTATTCCCTTGTGATTCTGTTTTGGTGAGGAATAATGATTAATGTGATATAGAAGAGAGGCATGGTGCGTTGGTGTAGACGTGGAGGATAATCCAGAAATGTAGTTTGGGGATCCAATAGTGTGGACAGGTGTGGAGTGTGGAGTGTGGTGATAGCCTTAGGCATGTGAAAAGGATGAAAGAGGAATGGGTAGTGAGAGAAGTGTAGGGAAGGCTAAGCACCAGAAGCTTTCCCAAACTTGAAGCAGTAACCATAAACACTATCCCCTCACACCTATCACCTACTCTTTCCTCCGTTTTATTTCTTTCAATCCTCTCATAATACGCCACATATACGTCTCCATTCTTTCTCTTTCCGTCATATACATCATTTTTATCCTACGTCTGCATAATCTCACATGCTTCTTCCTATTCCAAGGAAACCTCTCCAAATTCTTTTCTTTTTTTTTTTATTCTTTCCTATGACTATTGAATTATTTCTTTTTTTAAGTTTAATTTTCCCCAACTGACCTCGCCAAAACGGCAACTTGACTCTACCGTTTTAGAAGGACAATTATTGCTAAAATAATTAAAACAGGTTAAACAACATATAACAATAAAATATTAATAATACATTTCAATTTTTTTTTTAATACACCCTATGCCGGTGAAGAAAAATTATTGTTAAAATGTTACAAGTCTTGTTTTAAAAAGAAGGTTCATGTCATTAATAAATTTGTTTAATAATAATAATAATAATTACTACAAAAACACGTGGCAGAGATTTCTTAAAAGGCAAAAAGAAAATTGAAACAGTTAGTTGGAGATGTTACTGGTGGTGAGGGAGAGGTGGAAGAAGGAGGAGTGAGTCACGTGAGAGGATGGCGAGGAAGGGACAGATAGCCTTTGCGAAGGACATAGAGGCCCTCCACTCTCCGACAAAATACATCCTCTCCGTACCATGAACTAAAATTTTGATTGAGACAGGTGTACGGATACATCCCCTGTCCACGCGTCCTCCTTTGACCAAACACGTGTGTCCTGTCCTTTTCCTCACTCTCCCACCATTTGTCCATACTCTTGCCACGCGGCATCTTCTTCTTTACCAATCTCGAGATTCGTGTGATTTACTATTTTTATTGCTAAACTCTATCAACCCTTCTTTTTCTCTTCTTTTTGTTTTTTTTTTTAAACCATATCCTTTTTCTTTTATTAAAAAATACTCATTTGACCACCTTGATATTAACGTCGACATAAAAAAGCATGGATATTGGATACAGTACCACTTATTATAGTAAATCATTGATATTATTCATTTTTTATTTACACTTGCCTTCACTGATAAGCTTGGCCACATCCTAGATACGAGTTTTCCTTATATACACTGCTTTGTTTGATTTGTAGATATTTTTTAATGTCGATGTTTGTCAGAAAATTTAATCCCTAAGATAGTGACGGCAATTGATTAAGGCTTTCCCAAAATAGTTATAAAATTATTTATCAAAATAAAATAAAAAAATAATGATTAATTTGGAATAATTTTTATCATTGGAATATATCTCTTGTTTTTTTATTAAACTAAATATAGACAGTATCGTTTATATGAAAAATAATACTGCTTAAAACTTTAAAATATATAAAAATAAACAATAAAAGCATCGTGGGTGTCACCACCATTTATAAAAAAAAATTTATACAAATTATATTGTTATGTTGAACACCACTTGCGTATAAAAGCATAAGAAAACAAATTACACATGGTGAGTGAAAGGATGAACTTCCTTAAAAAATATATTTTAAAATTAAGGTAAATTAAATTTGCATTTTGGAAGGTTAAATGAAAAAGCACTGATATTTTTCCGTTTTTGTTAACAAAAAATATATAAAAACTTTTTTACCTTTTTCTTTTCATTAGATTTTCTGGCTCATTTCTTAATTTTTGTTGGATACGACTTTTGCTCAAATGCACATTTACATGGAATCTTCATTACCACTCACAATATTTCAAAAAAAAAATTCCTTCTTTGAACATTGTTTAGATTAAAAACAATTAAAATTTTGTTATTTTAAAATAAATATATTTATTAGTTATTTAAAATAAATTATTAAAAAAATAGAATTATATAAAATTATTTTTAATAGTTATAAAAGTTTTTAAAATAATATCTAATTTTTATTATAATTTTATATTATATAAAATTTATTTAAAATAAAAATAAAAAACAATAATTTTTAAGTCCGTCTATAATATTTAATTTCACAAGTAATTTCTAAGCTCTTTTATTACTAGGATGCCTTCATTTGTAACAAAGAGTTAACCAGTTGCTCATTCGAATAATTAAATTGTATTTATTAAATATTATGAGATTTATAATTAGTTATATATCTTTATACATTGAATAAATATTTTAAATTTAAAATTATAATTATAAATAAAAATAAATTATGTATTTAATATTTTTATTATTAATATAAAATATTATATTATATAAATAAAAAATTAAAAAGATAAAACATTGAAAATAAAATTAAAAAATATTAAAATTATGAGATATAGCCTTTATTGATATAATATATTATATTCAGACTAAAATTATAATTATATAAAAAATTAGTTCATTTATAAAATATATTTTTAAATTTATTATATATCAATATTTTAAAATTAAATTTAACTAGTATTTTTGTTGTTTTAAGTTTTTAGCTAAATTGAAATTTAATAATTACAATTTTAAAAAAAATTATATTATTATTAAATTAAATATTATAAAGTTTTTAAGTTTTATTTTTTAAAGTGCATCTTCAGTTATGATCGAAACGAATCTTTCTGAAAATAGTAATAAAAAGGATATTACATCATCATAAAAAATATAATTTAAAAAAATGAATACAAGTATGTGAAGGATCAACGAATATTCTGTTAAGTTAACAGTATTTCTTTTTTTTAGAGGTACACGGTTCACTGTAAATATGTCAAACTCATTAAAGATAATTTATGTAAGTATATAAATTTAATTTATTTAATAATATTTTAAATGATTCAATTTTATTTATTTAATTATCAAATTGATAAATTTTAATATATAAATAAATAAATAATATTTTTAATATTTTATTAAATAATTTTAAATTAATATAATTTATAAAAAGTATATTATATGTTAAATTAAATTTATTAATAAGTATCAAATTTTTTTAATTAAATATTATAAATTTAAAGGTTAAATTTAATAAAATTCAATCGTTTAACATAATTATTCTAATATAAATTATTTTTAAATGAAATTTATCTTTCCTTATATATATATATATATATATATATAACAAATAAAAAACAGTGAAAACATGCTTAGGTGACAATTGCACGTAACCAATTACTGCCGTACTTATTTTAATAACATTAATCAATTATTAAAAATATATAAATTATCAAAATAAAATATAAATATGATATAAAATATTCAATATAGATACTAATCATATATAATAAATTATAATATTTCATATAAAGAATGATATAAATGAAAAAATATAACTAAATTAAGATAAATATATAATTTCCAAAAATGATTCATGCATTAAAAGTTAGAAGAGATATGACCGTAAAAATGATGTAAATTCAAAACCTGTTACATAAAAACAACAATAACAAGCAAATGGAAATTCAATTTTTCACCAATCCAGCACAGGCAATGCGATTTTTAAACTTTAAAATGATTATTTACGAACAATTGCAATGAAATCACTCTTTAAATAACTCTTTATAAGCAGTTGCCACGTAATCATCCTTCAAATGTCACCCACAATATGCTATTATGTGACTAGGAAAACGATTTAGTTGTAATTTCTCACCAAGTATCATTGTTCCTATAGACCCCAAAGTAGTAATTTTAAAAATTAACGTTAACAGTTGCTATATTTAAAAATTAAAATATGCTTTGTTTTTTATAATTTGTTTCTCACGGTACTCAAGTATTGTTTTTCTTGTCATTTAGACTTTTTATATTTCTCTTTTACATCGCTAAATTCCCTTAAAAGCTAGATGAAGATTAAAACATTTGCTAATTACTTTAAGGTGTTAAAATTCGGGAAGAACACTGACACACTCCTATAACATACAGGCAATTTTCCGTCATGATATTCAATGAAAAAACATTTAATATCATTTTTTTTTCCTTATTTTAATATTTTGTTTATAATATTATAAAAATTTAAAAAATTTGTATATTATATAACTGAGAATCATACATCATACTATATTTTTATATTGAATAAAAAGTAAAAATGATATTAAATATTTTTTTAATAATTTTAAAAATTATAAATATGATTTTTGCTATCATATATAAAATAATTAATGATATGTTTAGATGAAGAAATGAAAAAAAATAAAAAAAAATATTTTTTATCATTTATTTTACATGTAAAAATAAAAAAAGTTGTAAGATAAATAATATAATTAATTTTTTTCCTAAATAAAAAAGTGATGGAAGAAAAAAAATTCATTTATGTTAAATTGTTAAAATTTTTATATATTTTAAAAAATAAAAAATAAAATTATATTAGTAAAAATTATTTTTTTTTTAATTTTATTATATATAAAACAAATTTTATATTATTAATATTTTTCTATTCATTCAAATAATTTTTTTTTATTTTGATCTATATAAATAATTTATTTTTTATTTTTTTCTTTCTTTATTTTTTTATTCCTATTTTCCACGTAAGTTAAACAAAATAAAAATGATATAAAATAATAATAATTTAAAAGTATGAAACTAAGATAATTTAAAATATAATTTACTTCAAAATATATATCTAGATTCGCAATAATTAGTACGTGGATGTAATTTTTCGCTACAAGTTTCGGGGCGGGAGTGAAATCATTACTCATAATAATGTTCGAATGTGAAGAAGAAGCTCGCAGATAATCATTATTCAAAATCCCCTCCTTCATATAAACGGTTCTGCAATAATCAAATTTTAGGTAGTCAAAGGGGAAACATATCCAAATTATCTATGATATGGTTATTATTTTTCAACGACAGGTTCAGGTGGAAATAGTTGTTTATTTAAGCTTAAATTAAACGTGTTACGAATTTAAATGGAACTATTTCCATCCAAATTGTTAAAAATAAACCATTAAGAAATAAATAAGTTCAAATTTCAGGAAAATAAATAAATTTAGCGAGTTTCTCACTCCAGTGATTAAAATCAAAACAAGTAAATCTAAATAAAAAATTTATGTATTTTTAAATTATTTTTTACTTCGTAAGTTATCATATACTCATAATAATTATTTAGAAACAATACGTTTGTACATCAAATCAAGCCTAATTTCAATTTATTATTTTTACGACTTTCATATTAATTTTTGGCACATGCTATAGAAACAAGAATTAATTTAAACATGTACTTTAAGAAATTATATTGGGCATAGTATTGCAGGATTAAGAACTTCGGTGTGTATGATGAAGAAGTGCCCTTCCTTTCCTTTTGAATAAAATAGATTGTATTTGAAATTGTTATAAATAAAAGTTTACTATATAACAGCCAAATGAATTTAGAAACACTTTAAGGAACCATATTCTACACACTGATACTTGGCACATTCATTGTGTTTACTCACGAGAAGGTAGAATAACACGATAACAACCCTAAGTTTATTTTATCAAACTATACGAGTTGAATTATTAGTCTAGATAGTAGATAGGTACTGGGTGTCCCATAATTAAGCACAGGGGATCACATGCCCTATTGGTTAGTTGGTTAAATTAAACTTATCTTCAACAAAGACAAAAGCTATGAACCTGTACCACTAATTTGGGCCATGTTTGCTTACCTGCCTTGGAAGGTATAAACAGATAGAACCCTAACATTTATTCATTTAATTTAAGAGATGCGCAGGTTTACGTCTATCAATCTAGCTGAATTTTTTACAACCTTATTTCAAGGCACGAATGAGAAATCCAATGAAATAAATTCGATGGTGCATTATTTATTTATTTATTTTGATAAAATTACATCAACTCCTTCAAATTTATTTTGCTCTATGAGTACCCAATATCAATGAAAAATAAAAAAATTTACATAACACATAAGTAAAAATAAATTTTCCTTCGATAACATTTTATAAAAAATTTACATTTTTATTCTTTAATAATATTTTAAAAATTTTGTTAGTATTCTCTTATAAAAATGTGTAATTAAGTTGTGAACGAGAGTGTTTTATCCAAAAACAATCGGGGAGAACACAAACAGAGGAGGTTGGGCAATCTACAGTATCCATAAAACAAAGAGTTTATATAAAAAAATATTTTAATGAAATATATAATTTCTATAAATGCTTCAATTTTTACTAAGTTTTTATTTATTTCCTAACTATTTATGCTTTTAATATATAAGATAATAAATTGTTTTTATAAAATTATAACTTTATTTCTAAAATTTTTAAACATGTTTTAGTGAGTATTCAATATATTTTTAGATTTAGTGGAAATTCAGTTAGTATTTTGTGTATCCTATAAATCTTGTCAATTTAAATGAAAATATATGTAACTTATGTTTAAAAAATAAAACAACAGTATTTAAAAAAAAATAAAAATGAGTATTTAAAATTTGAGTAAAAAAATCAGTTTAAAATTTAACACTATTTAAATTATAATAGTTCTAAGCTACTTCAAAAAGGCTCTCCTCTTATCAATGAAAGTAATCCGTCTAAGTTTGAGTTTATGATAAAAAAAAAATGTATCCTTGTATATTTAAATTAATAATGATTTTGGGCATTACGCATAAGTTATCATGAATAGAATTTAAAACAAAAAAAAACAAAAAAAATTAAAATTATTAGATAAATTACAAACTAATAAAAAAAAAGAAAAATATAAACTTTATCTAGGAAAAACTGCTAACGGTTAAATTTTAAACAATAATTTATGAATATGAATATTATAGAAAACGTATATAAAATTCATGTTGGAGCTTGGAGTGGGGGATGTTAACGAACTTTATTTTTTAAATAATTGATAATTTGATAATTTTTTTTTTACAATTTCTAAAATAAGTGCTAAACAATGGTGAAACTATTTATTATACAAAAATTAAATTTTTATTTTTAAATAAATTATGAAACAAATATATGTGCAAAAAATAATGTAAAAATTTATTTATTTTATTGTAAAAGCAATATTTTTTAAAACATGTATTAATTTTTTATAATGTTTTTTTAAAATAAAATTTCAATTTTTTCATCTAACTATATGTATCTTTATAATTTCAATTTTAATTTCTTATTCTGAAGGGTTTTTTTTAAATATGTATGAATTTTTTATAATATTTAAAAAAAAATTAATTCTTCCTACCAAGTATAGGTATCTTTATAATTATGATTTTTATTAATTATTTTGAACCTTCATTTTAATGGATATATTTAAAATAAAAGATTTAGAAAGAATACAAAATACGTATAAAATCAAATTTTCATTTTTTTAGATTATTAATTGATGAAAAACAGAGCCACGTCTTTTATACAACCTATTAAGAATCAAGCAAATCATTTAAAAATACGGATACATCATACATGATTGTTGCAAGTACATCAAATTTAATTATATGAAAAAAAGTAAATTTATAAAACTTTAATCATCAAAATAGAATCGATCGTACTAATAATATAATTTAATAATTTTAAAATTATATAAAAATAAAAAATAATTTTTTATTTTAAAAAATGAATATAGACCATCAAAATCCATGTATACTAACTCATCATACTAAGTCCGTTCATGTAAAATACTAATGCGGACTACACAAACAAATTGAGATACGTACTAGAGCTTTAAATTTAAGAAACCAAACTCTCAAATTTTTCACGTTTTTGTGTAACCAAAAAAACAATTTTACATGTTTTTTCGAACTACGGCATCGAACCAGCCCATTTAACGGGCTCTTGGCTTGATCAAACAAAATTGATAACATTTTAATTAAAAAAATTAAATAATAATAAAATTTAAGAGAGATAATAATTTTTTCTAGTTAGTTTTAACTTTTTTATTTTATTTTAATTTTCAAATTTATTTTTACTTTAATTCTTTATTTTTATTTCATTTAATCCTCATAATTATTTTTTGTTTTAATTTGATTCTCTAATTTAAATTTTCTTGGGTTGGTCTTATTAGATTTAAAGAAAATAAAGATGAAACTTAAAAAAAAGTTGAAGGATCGAAATGTAAAAAAATACACTTTTACAATTAAATTATCAAACTATTGTTATTTTTAAGTAAATAATCAAAATTTCCCTTTTTAGCGTGTTGATAATCGCTAAAAAGGTTAACATTTTCCCTAGTTGTCTGTCGATGTAAGATGCCCAAAAACTACTACCGAAAAAAGGAGCACTTAGCACGTATTTACAACGTTACTTTTTTGCATTTTAGATTTGATGGAGAGTCGATAATTGTAAACCGCTGCAAATTATTTTTAGCAAAGAACATCAATTTAGTATTATGTTTTTAAATCATTTTTTTTTTCTGAAAAGTATATTTTTTTGTTTTATCATCTTCAAAATAAAACATAAAAAATTAAGCGATTAAAATGATAAAAAGTTAAAGAATTAACTTAAAACTTTAAAAAAGTTATAGGATAAATATTTAAGTAATATTATTTTTAAAATAAATTAATAAAATAATTTTATTTTGAAATATATGATAATGTTGATTTTTTTTTTCCTTTTCATTTGTTTTGAGTCGTCAGAAACAGAAAACAAGTTAAAAGCAAAAAAATCATGGCTATTTACGACAGCCAGAGATTTCAACGTCAAAGAGCAATTGTAACAAACGGCTGTTCTGTTGCTGTGGTGGAAACCTCAAGATATTGAAGTTTCTGATGGTTGCAAGACAAAGATTTGGCGCAATAAAACCTCAATTAGTCATATGATTTAAACTAATATTGTTTTACTAATTTGTTTTTAAAAATATATTAGTCAAACAATGTATAAGATTTTATATTTGTTCTTTTCAATTATGTTACATAGTTATATATATATACATTTAAGTAAAAATGGGTGATGAAATTGAGATAAATTTTAAGTGTCAAAATTTTATTTTTATTTTTATTTTTATTTTAAATTTATTATTTATTAAAAAAATTAATGTTTAATCTAATTTTAAGTTTATAAGTTTATTTAAAAATTTATATTTAAAAAATTTAATAAATAATACTATATAGATTGATTAAAATTTTTTACAAATTTAAAATTTATAAAATAAGAATGTTAATAAATAAATCTATAAGATATATATTAAAATTATATAAATATAATATATTAAAATAAATATTATAAATATAAATATATAAAAATAAATAAATAAAATAAAATAATTTTGTATAAATTCAAATTATATTTATTTATTTAAATTTTTTTAATAAATTTCAGTTTATATAATCAATTAAAATAAATTTTAAAAAAAATAATATATAATTTTTTATAAATAATATTATTCATTTTCATCTCTATTCTATATTTTTTCTATTCATACTTAAATTAAATCGTTTAACTTATTAATAAATATAATTTTAAAAAAATTTGTTATTATGTAAAGAGACGTTATTTTTATATAATTTATATTAAATTTTATATAATATATTTTTTATTATATCAGTATATGTGTTAATTCATATATATATATATATATTTATTAATTTTTTGGTGAAATTTATTAAAATAATCTTAAATATTTTTCATTCAATTTTATTATTAAATTAACAGTAAATTATATTTATCTTTCGCATTTGATGTTTATGCTATATTTCTTTCTTTTATTTTAAATATTTAATTTTTACTTTTTAAAATATAAATATATAATATTTAATTTTTTTTTAAAAAATAAATTCTTTAAAAAAGTTATTACACTGATTCTCAACACAATTAACAAAATTTTAAATATTTACTATCAATTTTTTAATTTTAAAAAATAAAATAAATAGTTTAGATAATAATTAAAGATGATAATAAAAATATTTAAAATATCATCATATCTTCTAAAATATTCAAAATTAGTTGTTGATATTACTAATTATAAAATAGTATAATATTATTAGAAAATAAATATTTTCAATCGTTCATCATGATTAATATATTCATTTAAATTGAGAAAACTGAAATATAATATATATTTAAATATTTTTAAAAAATATCTTACTCTTATGCAAACCCCCACGCAATACAAATTTGTCTAATAAACAGAAATAAACACTTAACCAACATTTACTAGAATGCATTGCCTATATTTGGTTTGATGTTACAATTGTAATTAATTAAGCAAAGTCATTTTTTACAATAAAAAATAATGAAATTTAAACTTATATAATATAAAAATATTAAAATTTTCAATGTCTTGTCGACTAAGTATAAATTTGATTGTAAATAGTGAATTGAATTTGTACGTAACGCACCTTTAAGTTTGGTAACGATGATTGAGCATGATTGAATGAGATAGAAAGGATATATTTTCTTCCTACCCAAAGCGTAGTTTCAACTTTCAACGTATGTGGGATGAAAAAAAGGAAAATAGACTAATCAATCGTAGAAGAGAACTCTGAAGTGGAGAAGAGAGTTTAGAATGATTGAAAGCGAAAGCTCAGCTTTAAAATGATTCCATTACAGGGTCAAGTGACAAATAAATTTTCTTTACGAGAAGATTAAGGCCATAAATATAAGGTTATATCAGTGCATGTATTATTTCAGTAAATCTTATTATTATTTATTTTAATAGTATTTTTATTATATTTTTATGTTTTAATAATAATATATTTTAAATAAAATAATTACTTAACTTTTTCTTGTTTAAGTTGAAAAGATTGTGAGATAAATATTTTAGCATTTTTTATATATACAAAATTTAAATCTTATAATTAAATTTTATTTATAACAAATTAAACATGCATCATTTTAATAAATTACCTTTTAATATATATGTTCTTCAAGTCAATTCTATAGAACTATACACTTTTTTCAAAGTATATTTATATATACATATTTATTATAAAAAGATTTTAGAATAATTTTTAAAAGGAACTAAACATTTAGTTTTCAGTTACAAGTTTTTTTTTTTTTTTTTTTTTTTACCGATTTTGAATTAGTTAGACTACTTTTGAAATCAACCGAATTTTTAGATTAATTCCTGATGGGATCAAATTACCTGGTACGATATTGAGAACTATAATTTTTACTGATTTATTTACAAGGAATTGCTTAAAAAACATCGTTTTAAAATTTTTACCTATATTTTTTGAGGCTGTAGATTAAATTTGTAAAAAATATTTATTAAATAGCTATATAATCCAATTAAGGATATAAGTGGAAAAATCAATTAGCGAAAGTTAAAAATTAAAGACCAACACAGCAAAACAAACTTTTTAAATAATTGGTTAGTATAAAGTAATATAAAATGACATATTTAAGTATTAAACTGAACATAAAACTCTACATTATTTTATACTCAAATTATTTTTTAATTATTTTAAATAATTTATCATCTTAAAATTAGGATAATGTTTTGTTTTATTTTTATTGTAAATATTTTTATTAAATAAAATAACATTTATACAATTATTTTTATATTATATTATATTATATTTAATTATTATAAATAAAAATAATATTTGATAATTTTGTTGAATTTCCCCCGAGCTAAACAACCTGTTGTTTCGAAAGCAAAAAATTTTAGAGTAATTTTTTTTATATTATTTGCATGTGTTTTTATTATCTCAATAACAAATAATACATCATAATTTATTTAGACAAAGCCATAGTCCTTTAAAATTAACAATGTTTATCTCTCTATTTTGAATAAAAATTTAAATACTTATTTTGTTAAAAATAATTGAGAATTTAAAATTTTCAAACTTTTATCAACAAATATCAAATTTTTTAAAAATAAAATTTAAAAAACAATATTAGTAAATAAATGACAACAAGATAACAAGATTAAAAATTAAGAAAGTATAAGTTCAAACATTATTTTACATACTATTTACAAAAAAAACTACAAACTACTTTAAAACATGACAAGTTATTAAAACAAAATTTTAAATTAAAAAAATTTATTCTGATGAATCAAACATCGAAATTAGTTAACTAAATTAAAAATATATTTTAAACACTATTGACCTTACAAAAGATCTAAAATATAGCATGTCCATCCTATTCCTCCTTGCTTCCTTTTGTCATCCAACATATGCCAGTGTATGTTTACACTTGCATTAAAACATCACAATCATATTTATTTCATTGTAAATTGATTTTGCAATAAACCTTTTTATGGCTATCGACCAAAATTTATATTATTTTAATTTTTTTTTTTTTTTTACCAAAATCAATTAAAAAACAAATAAATTCCATATTAAGTTTACAAATACTTATCCGAACCTCTAAACTTTGTTTTAATAAAAAGAAACAACATATAAAGATACAAATAACTTTATATTCATTTTTATTTAATTAAAAATTGGGTAATAACAAATTTATTCGTAAGAAAATAGTAAAAATACGAATAACTTAATATTATCTTTTATTTAATTAAACCTTTGGGTTATATAAAAAAAAAAACAATTTTCCTTTATGTTTAATTAAAATTTCAAACATTTTGTGTCACCTAATTTCTCTTGGTGAATTCAAACACGGGGAAACGTTGGTCACCTTGGTGGAGACCTTTGGATGAGACTTGGGTGCACTATAAATGACAGTTGAGTCAACATTCGCCAGATTCGGAATATCCGGTGGATCTGTCTAACTGATAGTGACCCAACCACAAGAAAATGAACTACAATGGAACCAAAGTATTTAAGTATATATATAGTTAATATATCAAATGTATGAAATTAGAAAATTTAATACATATCTTAAAGTATATAATAAAAATTCATATATACTAATTTTTATTTAAAATTTAAAAATTTATATAATAATAATATTAATATTTTTAATGAAAAATATTATTTATTAATTAAATGCATATCTTTAAAATCATATTAAAAATAAAATATAAATATTTAAATTTGGATACATTATATTTATACTTTTTAAAGATTAGTTAAAAGAGTACTTCATATTCTTTCATTTTTTAATTTTACACCATTTTTTTAATTTATATAAAATAATGTATATTTCTTTTAATGATATAATTCTACATAATTTTTTTATAATTTATTATAATATTATATATATAAAAATAAAAAAACAAAAATAAATAATATTGAATAATTTTTTTTAATATATCTCAAAAGATATAAATGCAAGTTTCCTTTTAAAATTTAGTAATGTATACGTCGATGTGTTCAATCAAATTTTTTATATAATTAAAAAAACGATTATCTCCAAACTAAATATCTCATATAACTATTATAGCTTTTAACTTTTCATATAATTTTAATAATTTATCTTATCCATCAATTAATTTATTTAAAAGCATGTTTAACATACATTTATTATTATAATAAAATTTATTTATTATAACAATAGTTAACTTATTTAAAATCTTAAACACTATAGAAACTTAAACGGTGTTTGATTTCGTAAAATAATTTTTATTTTTTATTTTTATCATTTTGTATAAGAAATAAAAAAAATTACTTTAGATATTTTTTTCAGTATAAAATTTTTTTAAAAAAATTGAATAAAAATAAAGTTTCATTTTTCAAACGAAAATAAAAATAAAAATTATTTTTTAAAAATAAATAGGATCTTAATTTTCTAAAACACCTTTTGTATACATACTTTAAAAGTGCTATTTGGGCTTCTTATTTAAAACGCTATAAAAATACCATATATTATTCCTTCCATTTTTTATCTGCATAGTAAAAAAAATGCATAATTATTAAAAAATATAATTAATATGATTAATTATTTTTAAAAATTATTTATTTTTATAATTTAATATATAAAAATAATTAATATATTTTTTAAAATTTAAATAATTAATATTCCATTAATTATTAATAGAATCACATTTTTTATTTTTTTTCTGAAAAGATGAAAAATAATAAGAAAGTACATATTTTTGTTTTTTTATAATCAATAATAACTTTTTTTTATCTACAAACAGTATCATATATTAATTTATATATTACTATTTGAATATTTGACAATATTTTTCCTTTTAAAGCATACTAAAAAATGTTTAAAAAGAAACTTTCTCTTTATAGCATTTTATTAATATACTTATTTGTTTATTATTATATTAAAATGTATAATATTTGAAAATTCAAAAATAATTTAAATATATATTTTAAAAAATAATATATCTATTTAAATTTTTTAAACTTTTTAAAAATATATAAAGATATATGTTACCAACATGACCTTTTTAATTTAAGTTTATTTAACGTAATGAATTTATTTATTTAATAAAGTTATTATATAAAATACATTATAAACTTTATTATACAATATAATAGAATAAGTAAAAAATTATTCATATAATTTGCTGAAAAAAATCTCAATAAAATTCCATATTAGACCTGGCCCGTGTTTAATTATTCGTTAAGAGTTAATGAACTTGAATTCAATTTCCTACAAATACTCTCACCTGCATTAAAATAAAAATACATTTATTCTAAATTGAAGCTAAACTAACTTAGGTCGGCAGTGTTTTGGGGTAGGAGGTCTCCTTTCTGCCTAAAGTGGTGGACGATCCAATTTCACTTTATAAATAGTTAATAAAGTGTTAAAGAATTCGATATTAGCCACCAAAAATGTGGATAAAAATTATCAAGCGCAATTATAGGAAGAGTTTCCCATGTTTTCAAAAAATAAATATCTACGTTACTATTTATATGTCACTTAATATTTTTTACCTTTTAGGTTATACAAATTTTTGTAAACGTGATCTATTATATAAAATTCAACTATTTAATTGATAAAATTTAATTTAGTTAAAAAGTTATTAGAGATATCAAAATTTTAAGCTACATATATAATATTATTTGATCTTTATCTTATATAGAGAGAGTTAAAATATATTAATATTGATATTAAATTTAAAATTTATATAAATTTAATAATTTTTTATAAAATAAAATTTTATTCATTCAATTTTTAGATCATATTATAATATATTTATTATCATCCGTATCAAATTTTAAATAATTTAGATATTTGTAAGTATAATTTAAATATTAATATATAAATAATATTATATATTAAAATTAAATTATGCTATATATATAAATAACATATTATATATTAAAATTAAATCATGCTATAAAATATTTATTTATTTTTTGTTTTATTTAAAATTTTACAGATGTTATATATATAATAATTTTTTTTAAAATAACTGATAAATTTTGTATTATATATATTAAAATTTTAAATTAGTCTAAATATTTAAGTTTAATATTTAATGTTAACATATGTGATATATGTATATTATAATAATTTTTTTTGTAAATAAATTTTATTAATTTGATGATTAAATTGTATAATTATAATGACTATGTTATATAAATTTTTTCACAATCAATTTATGATTGTTTACACATATGTTATTATTTATTATATTTTAAAATAAATTAGTTTACTAAAGAATTAATCGGTGAAATTTAATTTTGACAATAAGTTTTTTAAAGCGTCGTATTACAGGATGAAGTATTCCACGACTATGTTGTAAATGATTCCAACAATTTACGGTGATGCTGAACTTGCTGAGCATGCTTGAGGAGTTAACCGTAGGGAATGATGGCTTCTTGCATGATTGTGATTTAACAGTGAGATTTTAACTTGCCACTTCCGAGTGTTTTTAAAGTTGGTTTAAGTTTTTTATTGCCTTGATATTTTTTATTTTTGACCAAATTCATCTTATAGTTGATTTTTATTTAAAAAAACAAAAAAATCAAGGTGAATTATGTCAGTTAAAACACAAAGCTATTGAAAAGAAAATCTAACTATCCAAAGGTACATTGTTTTTAACTTTTTCATATATACTGCATCCAAAGTAAATTATAAATTATGTCTCATAATGTTTTTACATAATTCAACTTTTGATCTTAATTATCTAAATATGACTGCATTAAACCACTATCTTAAACAACTACACTTATACTGTGCATCTTTCATAAAAAAATATCGTGTCCATAACAAGACCAGACATCATTGTAATTATAATTAAACAATTTGTAAACATATTAAACGAGTCATATAAGTTAAAAAATAAATATTTATAAAAATACATATTGAAAAAACTGATACAAATGAAATGATACCTTCAAATTTTAAGAAACTTAACATTAAATGCGAGAACATGGGAGAAAATTGCATGTAAATTAATGAAACATGAGGGATTTATTTAAATTGACAACATCAAAATTATTTAAATTAACATCTATAAAATTGTCAAACAAAATAAAACAAGTACTGAAATTAAACAAGTAAAAAATACTAGTTAATCAAGCATAAAATGTAAATCATATACCGTAGTGTATTTACCAAATTAAATAATATTACATTTAGTTATCATCCTAAATGTTTAGAAGCAAAAAAATCTTTAAAATGTGTGTAGAAGGAAAAAAATAATAACACTTTTGAAAGAAATATCATAGAAAAGGAACTTAATAAAGGAACCAATTATTTCAAAATATTTAAAACTACTAATAAATGATAAAAATTATATATTTTTTGATAAATATCTAAGGAAACTAGTTGGATAACCAAAATGATAGCTGAAATTGTATAAATTTAGTATGATTTTATATTTTCTAAAAAATTTAAATTATTATTTTTAAATTTTTTTGTATTAAATAATTTCTTTATTTTAAATTCTCAAGTATTAATACATACATATAAGAAATGAATTTTATATAGAAATAGTTATTGCATAAATTATTTGATTTAGTAATTTTGTGTAAGATAAATATTTGATATTAGAGAATATAAAAATTAATATTTAATAAAAAATTTGTTATCCACATCCTATATTGAAACCATAAAATTAATATTTGAAAATTCAAAATAATTAATAATTCAATTTTTAAAAAAAATTAAATAATAATAATTTTATATGTTAACAAATTATAAATTTTATTTTAAACAATAAAACATAAATTTAAAAATCATCCTACACGTGAGCATTTTGTATTAATAATTGAATGAAAAAAAATACAAATCACAATCTTTTATTAGTAATTTGATGAAAAATTTAATGCGAATCACATTTATTTTATTTTAAAAATACTGAATTAAAATTAAATAAAACAATTACTTGAACACTAAATTAGGAGGTTAAAAAATACAATTAAACCTAATATAAGGAAAAAAAATCACATATCATTATTTGTTTTGATAATTTAATGACAGGGTAAAAGGAATTTGATCTAAATTTTTCCTTAGTTAAATTAATAAAAAATCTAAAATTAGAAGAAGGTTTAGTATGAGTCACCTTTTTATTTATATGTTCATTCAATTTTGATCTTATACATTTTACCACTCCAATATTAATTATAGTAGATTGATAACTAAAAATATATTAAAAAATTGAATATAACAAAAAAAAGGAAGGGATGGCTTTATTTTTTAAAATGTGTATCATTACCTAAAATCACATTTAAAGGGAAACGAAGGTGAATCTTGACCAGGAGAGAGGGGAAGGGAAAGTAAGAAGAAAAGAACAAAAAAGCAATGGAAATTCAATGAATGTGAAATCTGAAAAAGGGATTGTTCCCATAATGTGGACATGTTTAGTTATTCTCAATCCTTGAAGGAAATTAGTAGGTTAGCCTCGCGTGGACCTGAAGCTTGTACACATAAAAGTAGAAGACAAGAGAACATTGCATCTTGCTATTATCTCACACACATACATTCTTATCCAATTATCTCCTATTAACCCACCACGCCAGTGGCCTCTTATCATTCAACTATTCCTTATGGAATGTTTGATTAAACTCCAAGTAACTATTCCAAAAATACACCAAAGTGTAATAAGATAAGGTAAAATTTCTCTTTATTTTTTTATTTTTAAGATATTTTTATTACATATATACTAGCTCCTACGTATATATATTTATTTCTATTTTTCTATTATTGGATCTCTGCATTAGCTAGAGATGAGATGATGATCTCTGACCAATAAAATATTGATATGTTGAGAAATTATATAAGATGGACGAATATAAAAGTAATGAAGATGAAGCGGTTAATTTTGTTGAAATTAGTTTAAAAGTTTTTTTTAGATAGATAAACTTCAATTACTATATAAATGATTTGATAACTTATTTAGATGAGAGAAAAATAAAAAATGAGAAAAAAATATAACCATATTTTTTTACTGAAAAAAAAAACAAAAAATAACTTTTAAAGACAATTGTTCATTTTTCCTTTATTTTTTTTTATCTAATTTAAATTTCATTTTATTTTTAGTTGCTTTCCTCTAAAACAAACCGGAAGTAAGAGGATAGGTAACATGAAAAACAAACGCTTATGAAAAACAAGAAAAAATAAAAAATAAAAAAATCTAAGCCCATTTATTTTTGACATACTGTTGGACACACATACATATTATGAGTAGAGCATTTAAAATTACACAGTTCATACAAAAAAAGAAAAAAATGATCAATTATTATATCTTATACACAAATATAATTATCTATATATTTACATCTTTCATCTAACAAATGATAATTTTTTTAAATAAAAATGAAAAAAATCTAACAATTTACATTTAAATGTATATATATATATATATTGTTATATATATATATATATATATATATATGTATATAACAATTTTTTTTCGGTAATCATTTGATAAAATGAGATTGTTCTTCTGTTTGTTTTAGGTTGCAACGGTATATGCACATTTTCTATCCAAAATATACGTTTTGAAGTTTTTTTTTTTCAAAGTAAAATATTTCTCTCATGGCCCAAACCCCATTGCCATATGATTATTATATTATAAGAGGCATTACTGGAGCAGAATTTAATCCATAATTAACTGAGGAAAGTTTTTTTTCTTTATTTTTTTTAAACTCAATATAATTCTGCGAAGGAGAAATATTTCTTTTAACCTCTCTCTAACTAAATATTGATTTTGAACTGTGTATAATTAAATATCGATGAGACTTCATCAGGAGGTATACCACTTATACAGTTCTTTAAAACTCCATACAAAAATTTAAATAAATTAAGTAAGACTGAAAAGGATATAAAAAATATTTTAAATATTTTAAAAAATATTTATAGTCTGGATATGTGATATGAGATTTTTTTTTTATGTATTGTGCGTATATTTTATATTTTATTTGTATAATTCTTTTAATATAGTATGTTAATATGAATTATTTTAAATATTTTTAACTTTACAATTCTAAAATAAATAACTATTTTAAAATTAAACTTAAATTTAGTCATATTTTTATAAACTAATTAAATACATATTTAAGCCATAAAAATAAATTATGAAGAAGATGTTTTATACATAACAATTAACAATTTTTTGACAAAGTATTGAGGTACGAATAAATAAAGAGTTAAGACTTTAAAATTAAAGGATAATTTATTAAAAAAATAGTTAAATTATGACACCTCTTGGTATTGTGTTATAAAAATTTTAGTATAAAAATTAATTTAGGATTCATTGCTACTATACACGATAATATTAAAATTATTTTTTTCTAAAAATTTTATTTATTTATTTATTTATAATATATCAATATTCAATATTCAAAATTTAAATCCATCAGTTTTATTATAAAAAATAAATTATAAAAATTAAGTAATATTATCTTAAATAATTAAATTTAGAAATAAAATTTGATAATCAATCTAGGAGAAATGTTTTGACTTAATAAAAAATTTTAAAAATAATTTCGTTCAAAAATAAAAATCAAATTTATAATAAAATATTTTTGGTTGTGGAACAAGGCAACGATTAGAGGTAGGTATGGCATAATAATATTCCCTATCCCTTATTCACTATATAAAATATTAGGTACCATTTTACTTTAATCCTAAACTTTATAAAATTATTGTTTTAATTAATGACATCACAAAATGTTATTATTATTTAATTATTTTTATATAAACTTACATTGAAAAATAACATATATATATAAATACTGATTTTTTCTATAGTTAAAAATTAAAATGATAATTTTAGAAATATTTCATAAAACTAGTATATAAAATACTTGAAAATTAAAAATAACTAGTAAAGTATTTGATAAAAATAAGTATTGAACTAAATAATATATATATTTAAATAATTATCATTTATTTAAATTTATGTAAATCAATTTTTTATCTCAAAAATATAATTATAAAATTTTTATTAGATAATTTGAGACAATATAACTGGATTGATATTATAATTTTAATATTTTTTTTTTATAAATAAAGGATATTTAACCTATGAGAGAGAAAGGGAATATTCAGGATTTAAGAAAAACTGTTAAAGATTTTTTTAACATAAGATGGGTTAAAGAAGAATTTTAATAAAATAATGATGATAAAATAAAAAAAATAACATTAACTTAGTAGGTTTTAAATTTAAATTTTATTCCAGGTAATATTTAAAAAATGGTTACAAATAAGTGAAATAAAGTTTTCAAACAAAACTATTTTAATTAAACGAGCTTCAAAACTAATCAAATAAACTATAAATTAAGGTTTTTTATTTCGCCAAATACATTGCTCGTGAAATAAAGAATTAAAATAATCAATATTTATAATACTATGAAATAAATCTGGGATTTCAATTAAACTAACAATATGGGGCGTAATTTTAGGGTTCTAATAATAGTGATGGGAAGCCGAATTTAAATTTTTGTTTAGTTATGTAAGGAGGAATTTGAAAATGTTGATGGGGCTTTCCTAGTAAGGTAATGGGTAATGGGTTGGACCACGGCAACATAATGAGCCGTAATTGCCCAATTCTGTATATAGAGAGAGAACAGACCAAAACAGAGCACAATGGGAGAGAAGGTAAATGCAATCACCATCAAGAAGGCTTGCCTTATTAGGATACACTCATTCAAATTTTCAAAGCCCACGTTCATGGTTTTGTACTCAGCATAGCTAGGACCTAGTTGCAAAATCTTAGCAAGCATAATTAATTGGTACAAAAATGCAGAAGACAAACGTAATGCTGATTCAGGTAAAATTCCCACCAATTGCTGATTAATTTTGCCTTAGTGTTCATGTATACACATGTATTTTAAGACAACCAGATCCGAAAATTAAAAAGAAAAAAGAAATAAGGCAAATTGTATCTGGTTGATATTATTTGTTTCAAATTGATAGTCACATACGCAAACTCTTTTTCTTAATTCTTTGCCATTATGTTTTTTTTTTATTTGGAAAAATGATACTTCTATCTATTTATTCAATGTATTAACAATCTTTGTTTTGATTTGGCGCTTGTTTGGCAATCATCCAAAATCTAGGTGAATGAAGTTAGAAGAAATTCTAGCCACTTGTTATTATGTTTGGTAAAAATTTGCAGTTTCAAAAATTAATTTTGAAATACATAGAATTAATCTTGAAAGAAGTAAAAAAATTTAATTTTTTTCGTTGGGCAAAATTGATTCTAAGAGTAAGATTCACAAATTATTTTAAGCTTGTTTGATTCCTCGTTCTGGTTGAATGTAATTCTGTTTCATCTCATTAAAAAAATAATTACTGCGGCTAAACTCGAACGGGATATGTGAAACGATGTTGACAAAGGCCAAACAAACACACACAATCTTATTTATACTTTTAGAACAACTTTAATTACTTTAGTAATAAATAAAATCGATTCTTCTTAACTCATTCTTAAAATATTATTTCTAAAATTCAAATAATTTCAAGATTTACTTCTTCTACATCATCTCTTTCAAAGCTAAATCTTTTAAAATCAATTACGCCAAAATGTAAAAGAACTAATGCTTTCCTTCTTGAAACTCCATGGTTAGGCCTTCATTCTATTTTTACTTTTAAAGATTTCTGATTGGGTGTTTGTGTCTATGTGCAAGTGCGAAGTGGAGGGAATTGCTTTTAATCCGCTGACAGAATCCGAAGCACTAACTTAAAGGTCCATTGTTCTTGTTTCATCTTTTCCCCCTTCAACCACTTCTCAAGAATTTGATGTGAAACACCCGTTATATTTTGTCATTAGCTGTGTTGTACTCACAATGTTATTTTGCTTTTCTTATGCTCAAGATGACTACATTCAACGCTTTAACATGTGTTTCTTGGTTGGGACTAAACCTAGTAGTCACAACGTTTTTGCTATTTACTTATAACTCGTTTCAACTACTGGCTTTGGATTTTGACATTGTTGGTAACAAAGGTAAATATAAAGTTTTAAATTAGAATTAAAGAGTAAAATTTTTTAAAGAAAACAATTATCATATGTACACATGATGAAATATATCTGTTTATATTTAAATATAAATTATTATTATTTTAAAAAAAAGTATCAATTGTTAAATAAAAAATAGATAGTTGAATATCATGATTATTTTATTAAATAATATTTTTATTTCTTTATCTCATAAATATATTTTTTAAATTCAATTTGTATTTTTATTAAAAATTGTTTTTAATTGGTGAAGTTCGTGTTTTTTACTAGGATTGTAAGCTGATTTTTAACCGCTATAATTTAAAATCAATCTTCCTTATAGATATTGTTGCAAGGATATGTTTTGTCTTTTTCACATAGTTGTCAAATAGGTTGGTTTTTATCCATTTAACCCTAATCCTATAGGTTAGGTAATAAGTGTCCAATAAGACACTTATTTGAAACATAATTTAATGTAATTGCAAGTAATTGAAGCATAAAACACCATTAAAACATGAGAAAATGACATAAAACTGAATAACTCATGCACAATATGGAAAATACAGTTTTAAAGCTTTTTGGATAATAAATTCTCGTAAATCTGATATGTTTTAATTTCTGCAATCTGTTACAAGGTTCCGCGTTGGCAACGTAACTGGACTCATGTGGAATACATGAAGATTTGAAGGAAAATGTGCAATCTGTCAATCGTGTCGCGTTAGCAACGCAGCTGGGTCGCGTTAGCAACGCAGCTGGGTCGCGTTGGAGACGCGACGCTACAGACCAATAACTATAAAAAGCCCAGAACAGAACGAAAGTAAGGCATCTATCAATCAGTCATTCACTCTATCCACAATTCTATCTCCAGAGCATAAACCCGGAAGCGAGAGTCGCCATTACCCTATATCTGTGCTCTATTCTGGGTGAAGGAAGAACCATAGGTTGAAGACGAAGTACATCTGCAGCGTGCTGCCATGATCATAATTTTCTCTCATTCCCTTGTTTTCCTCTTCTTCATTATGTGTAACTGAATCTTTATTGGGGAATGATGAATCCTTAACTGATCTTATATAATCCAGATTTTGCATTTATTTAAGATTGTTTTCCCTTAACGTTGATTACTCATCTTTTTGCTTAATGCTTTTATGACTTGGTCACTTATAAATTGAATCTAAGCTCTTCTTCGCAATTGGGAAATTGGTTTAAGAGTTAAAACTCGGACTGAATAACATAATTGTGAAGGTACTAGGGATAGAGGTTCACAATTGTGAGATCGTTTGAATTCTTGAACGTAAGGCTCACTGCAAATTAGGAATTACTAAGGGATTAGGATTCCTAGTTTTCTGTGAAGGATTGTCGAGTCAAGGGATTGACCTTCAATCACTACATTGTAACCTTGTTATTTTTCTGTTTGCGTTGCCGCCGCGCGAGATCGCGTTACTACGTGACCCCATAACTGAGTTCAATAAGTGGACTAGTAGGAATTCAATATTTGAACTAAATCCATGTGGAGACGATACTCTTACTCATTCTTTACTTCATAAAACGATAAGGTGCACTTGTCTTTGTATGTTTCACACCAACATTAGGGTTAAAAATACCTTAAATATAAAAAAAATTAGGATTAAAAAGTCCTTAAGATCAAGTGGGTTAGGACCAGTTCATAGGTCAATCCTTCTATAAAAAAAAATAATATACTATGCTATGTTTCAAAGATTCTCACAAGACCTTTTATATAAACATTACAAATATCATAAATATATAACTCTTTCATGAATAGAAAATTATAAGTATTACAAAATCTAATTAGATATATACCTTTTCTCTTTAAAAAGATTAGTACATATTATACCCCTCTTGTGAAGCTGTAAGTTATGATCTCTCTGGAAACCCTTGTGGTAGATGTCACTCACAAATTTGTTAGTGGCTAAAAGAGTTCTCGGATCAGGAAATGACTTTAACATCAAGGTTTAAAACACACATAATCAATTAATTGAACTAATCCTAATTTTAGGAATCATAGGATAAAAAGAAAGAAACTATAACAAATTGAGTGAAGAAGCATGATCCAAAAAGATATTATATTAGATTGATTATACATTATACTATATTAGAAACAAATTGAGTCAACAATCAAAGAAAACCTTCAGAAAGATCAATATCTAAAATTGACCCTAATATGGATACAAAAAGAATTGAACATAATTTTATAATAACATAGGCCAGAGTATAATAATTCAGCTAGTTACATAGCTTAAGTTATAATATAATCTAAGATATTAATCTTAATTCTTCAATGTCATCATCTTCTGGATACATGTTTATCTCTTCTATTCCATAACAAATAGATATACAATCATCTTCATCTAAAATTCACAATCAATAATAACATAATTAGTTAATCAATCCCAATATAAATAATTAAAAATAAATAAAAATATAAAATATTATGTAAATATTACCATTAGAATTTAAAACAAAACCATGTAACCTATTTTTGATGCAAATAAACATCTAAACATTGTTAGGAAGTATAGAACTTCTATATTTAGTTAGCACATGTCCATCGATGTTAAATGCAAATTCTGATGCAACAGTAGTGATTGGAATATTCAATACATCACGTGTCATAATAGAAAGCATGGAAAATCTCTTTTCGTTGATCTTTCAATAATCCAACACATCTAAATTTTCATTACCGTCATAGTCAAGGGGTTTGTTTACTTCACTTTTTTTAACATTAGATTTAGTTTGATGTCGAAAACTTTTAAACACCTGCAATATGTAATACTAATTTGCTAAGCAAAAAATAATTAAAATATAAAACTATGACTACAAGTTAAAAAAGTATCTTGAACACCTTTGATCTCTTGTGCTTACTTCCTTCTTCGTTTGACTTATCTAAAACATTAAAATCATCGAATGATTAAGATTCTAAAGCGGATGCTCGAAATTAATGTACATATTTATCATAAAATTTCTCAAACTTTTCTGTCGCATCTTTAACCTTATTTTCAAAGGTTGTTTTTTCAAATTTGGTATAACAAAAGAGTACAAAATCAAGTTTAAGCGAGGGTCAAGAATGCATCCAAAAGCTAATACCACACTATATTCTTTCTAATATTTGTCAAATTTTATTTTCATACTTATTGAAATTTCTTTTATCACCACATCATCATCTAGCAAATTTTTATTTAGCATGCATTCAATCTTCCATACTTGCAAAAAATATAAGTTAAATGTTAGATATGATGATCTTCATATCATATTCGTAGTATCATAGAAGGGTTCTAAAAATTCACATATTTTCTCTCATTTTCCATTCTTCATCTGATGGATAATTTTTATAGTTTGTATTTGTCACTTTAAGAATATTTTTTTTTTCATATTTCAATGCACTTTCAAGCATTAAATATGTTGAATTTCATCTAGTTGATACATCTAACCTCAATCTAATACTGACATCAATGTTTGCTTCTTACACACAAGCTTTAAATTTAATCATCCTCCCGTTTGACCCTCTGACATACTTAACACTCTCCCTGATTTTATGAAGAGCTTCATTTTTCACCTTCAAACCTTCTTGAACAATTAAATTAAGAATGTGTGGAAAGCATCGCATATGAAAAAAATCACCATCACACAATAAGTCATTTGCAAACGAATATGGGCTTTCAGAATACTTTGCATACTATCATTAAAAGAAGCATTGTCCAAAGTAATAGAAAAAATTTCTTATCAATTTCTCAATTCTTTAAATAATCAAATAAGATGACTTCTAATTCTGATATAGTATGAGGTGGTTTCATTCAACAAAAATTAAGAATTTTACTAATTAATTTTCAATTATCATCCACAAAGTGTGTAGTCAGACAAACATATCCCTCAGTGGTAGAGGTTGTCCATACATCAGATGTTAAACGTATTCTGTTGGGAATTGTATACAAAACTTGTTTCAATTTATCCTTCTCTTTAGTATAAACTTTCTTAATATCTAACCAAAATGTGGATTTAGATACTTTATCCATATTCTGACCATATTATATTCAACATAATTAAATGGTAGATTATGCTTAATTATAATTTATGCATGAAGGTCATGGTGTATTTTTTAATCAATATTTTTGGGGATAGACTTTTGGCTAGACAATATATCATCCATGTTTAGATTTGATTTTGAAAAATTTTTACAACTAGAAATATGACGATTTAAATGTGAAGTCCTATAATACATTTTGGTTTTGGAATTTTTACCACATAAAATTTTTTTTCCATAATAATTGCATGCAGCCTTATCACTACCATCCTTATCTTTTTCAATTTTTTAAAAGAATTTCCATACACATAAAATTTCCCTCTTGGTTGACTTGGTATTTTCAGAAAAGGTAGGAGAAATTTCAGAAACTATTTCATCTTCTATATTTTGATTTGCAGATGCTATATTAGAAATATATAAATAAAAATAACTTTTCAAGATTCACCAATTGGCACTAATAATTGACATAAGTTGTGATGGTGTTAGTATCTATATAATTAGTTTTTACTTACTTGGGATGATATGAATAAGGATAATCTGAAAACAACCTTAATCAACTTCAATTAGAATGTCTCACAACCTGCATATTTTGTGAGAAAATTAAATAAATGTTTCTAAGAAGAAGAATAGAATTAATATATATTCAAGAAACTAAAAATTCTTTTAGTATATTTGTCAAAATCAACACTCCATGTTTAAATGTGCGACGCTTGTGTTAGTTGCCTTTGCAAACATTACAAGTTTCACATCCTGCATTTCAAAATTAAAAGTTAAAGCTTCAATAGACTCGAGATCATAATGAAAAAGAACCAGATTTTTCAGCAAGATGAAATTATCATAACAAAATCTTTAACTCTAACTTTAATACTAAATTAATAATAATAACACTACTGAAATTTGTTCATTTACTCATAAGAGAACAGACTTCTCAAATTTATATTTCAACAAAAAATCCCAATAAGACCCACTAAGGATTATACTATTGAAGGTGGGAAATAGTAAGGCATGATTATACGTAGTTGGATTTTGAGATGAGACCAACAGAATGCAGATCACTATAAGGAGAGCAAAAGCAAGCAAAGTCTAGAAAGCTAGGATGATTCAAGCTCTTTGCCATAGTTCACTTGAAGGGTCAGATGCATTAAAGTACAACAGAAACAAACAATAAGTCAACCTGAATATTTCTTGTAGTTGTCAGCATATAAATAGAAAACAAGATTATGGACAACTCTTAACACAATTGTTTGATGTCAAATGCACTTGTCATCTTTTTATTCGAACCTATCATCCCACCCAAAGTTCTCTTTCATTAGAGTTTTCTATTTTAAACTGAACTAAATATAGGTAAATTAGAAGGGAAAACTTAAAAAGAAAATAATATTTTTTAAAAAATATTTAGCTAGAAAAAAAAAGGTTTGACTTCATCGCTTAACAACATTGTGTATGGCTTAACGAACCTCAAAAGGCAAGAGAGAGTGAAGAAACATAAGACTATCTCGTAGCCAATCCATATTACTAAAAGCAACGATGTCACTGCAAGAGGATTTGTAAATTTCCTGTACAATTTAAGTTGTCATAAATCTCTACATTTGTGCATAGGATAAACAACTGGACACGATCGATCAATTTCAATAAATAGCCAATCTCTGTATTTGTGCATAGGATAAACAATTGGACACAACCAATTTCAATAAATAGCCCAGCAAATGGAATGCAAATTTTTCCTGATTTAAGTCAAAGTGTAGAAGTGTCATTAACTATCTACAAGAAAATAATCATATTTTGAAGCTTTAAGCATTTTTCAATTACTTGTTTTAAATTCAGCAAAATAATTTTATTTGTCTATCCAAATAGAATGAATATATTAAAAAAAAGATATGATAAAAAATAAAAACAAAGCTATAAAAAATAGATATATAAATATGATGAAGGCTTTATGGCGGTTGCCTTTCTCTTTTAAGTAATAGTATGCTAAAATTTAATAATTAAACATTTAATATTTATTAATATATTAAATAAATAAATAATTGGTATTAGTTAATAGTTATAAAAAGATAGAAAAATTGCATTATTAAATGCGAAAACATGGCTAAAAAAACCCACCTCAGTTTGTGCTTCTTACTATCACGAATTAATTATAAAGTTATATATACTAACCTTAATAGAAAATCAAAATTATAAAAAATTATTATATAATCATCATCATAATGAAAAAATTACATTCTAGTTTCAACTTCATCATCATTGAAAGCAAAAATGAGTGATAGAAACATTGCTCTATTCGTTCACTTTAGTTCATATTAAGATTCCTCATCTCCATCTATACAACGTTAACGTTTTTCACATGTTTCATTTGTATCTTTAACTTAGAATTTTTTTCAAAGATAGTCTTTATATCTTCCAATGATCTTCTTTTAGTTTCAAGCAAGGAATAATAGAACCACCAAGCTAAAGCAGTGATAACAGTATACTTAAAGAAACTCTCACCCATTGTTATCTTTTGATAAATTGAAATGTAACTCATAACCATGGCTTCATTTGCAATCTTAATCATAGCCATACCAACACTAAGACCTTGTGCTCTCAATCTAAAGGGGAGAATCTCTCATAGCTATAAACGTATGTCACTGACCCAATACCAATAGCCACAAATGCCACAAAAATATATATAACAATAATAGTAAATCTTATAACCCATATTTGTTGTTCTTTGGAGTGCTCCACAATGGTCAAACAAACAAAATTTTTCTCCCAACTGTCTAACAAAAAAGTTGATATGAATTTGAAAACAGCTTGACTTATTCCCATGCCAACTATGGCTAACAAAATCTTACTCTTGTCCATGATTCTTGTTCTCTCAAACACTCTTAGATTATACAACAAAATACCCTCAACTCCACAAATTTTTTAGAACACATGAATTCAAAGTGCTGCAATTAGTATCCAGTGCACAAGAGGTGAAGGTTTACTAAACAGTTCCTTCACAACTCCTACACCACTCCAAGTTTTGGCTCAAGCTTTTTAATTTGAGTAGAACTATGAGCACAAAAGGAAAACATACTAGCATAAAACAAAATAACAAAACTCCTATAACATCACCTAAACCAACAAGCAACTTACTATCACAATTACATTATGAGGCAGAAACGCATGCCCACTTATTCCAGTTTTTCTTGCATTCAATGATTTATTGATAATCTCACATAATTAAGGACATAAAGATGCATCTTGCATGAAATATGAGAGTGTAGAATAAAAATAAATCAAATTCAACAAATTATTAGTTTGGTATGTACTCTTATTCATTTTTTCATTAATAAAAAATGAGTTTGATATAAAATAAAAGGCAAGCATATGCCATTTCTATCAGGATTCAAGAAGTGACAATTTGATATTCACCGACAAAATAATTTAATGTAAAATCAATGTCAGTAAAACAAAAGCTAGTGAAGTAAGGAATCTATTTGTATAACTTACAAGATAAATTAATATCATATATCTATATAGACAACATGCAATTTGTCTAAATTAATCTGAAAAATATGCTTCCATGATTGCAAACAAAAACAATAATAGTGACATGGAAAAGACATATTTAGAATTGTTGTAGGAAGTGTTTAACGTGAGAATCACCAAACTGGCAACAAACAGTTGCAGACCCAAATTGAACATGAAAAACTATTGGGCTTAATAGAGCACAAATTAAGGTTCTATAACATTTATCCTAAATAGAGCACCAATTAAGTAACATGAAAAACTATTATAAACACATAAGAGAAAGAGTTTTAACAAAACGAACCATGGGCTTAATAAAAAATAAGGTGAAGAACGGAAAAAATTGAACGTAGACAATAGGAGCAAGATGAGCTAGAGAATTTCATGGTTAGAATGTCCAAAGAATACACACTATTGATTAAATCAAAGGAAATTGATTCAAAGAACAAAAGTAGGTATATGCAGTGGTACAGATCGAAAGAAATCAAAAATTGAAATTGAAAAATGAAAATATAAAATATAAATAAAATGCATATTTAGGTAAGAGATACACTCATAAGAAAATAGGAAACTGAAATTTCACAATTTTTTTTTCAAAATTAGGACTAATCCATATATTAAACCTATTTAATTCATATATTTTAAAACTAATTTGGTAAAAACCATTTTAAATATTTGTTTAAATAAAAATCTAAAGTTAGACAAATCAAAAAGTTGGTAAGACTCTTCCTCGAGCTAAAACTCAAATTAACAATTCTACTCCATTATTATCAAATTCTTATGTTTTTTTTTATCAAAATCTTACTTAAAAATATATTTAAAAATTAATTTATACTAAAATTTATTAAATAAAATTATAATCATACCTTTAAATGAGTTAATAAACCTGTATTTATATATAAATTAATAAATTTAATTTTATAAATAAATTAGTATATAATTTTAAATTTTTATAGTAAAAATTTAGTTTATTATTATTATTATAGGTTAGTATGTTAAACTTTAAAAGCTTTTTGAATGTGAGAAACCTAATTTTTTTTAAAAATATTTTAATCTTAACTTATTTTATTTGATGAATAAACTTAACCTAACCTAACTTAAATATGGAATAAGTTATAAACCCTCAAGGAACAACTTCACCTTTTCTCATCCTTAATCATAAGATAGGGACAGTTTTTCACCAAGTATTACCAAGTCCAATTGATGGATACTATACTTCAACAACAAGAAGTTGCTATGGGGGTGCCACCACTGTCGGGGCAATTAAATTAGGAAAAAATTACTCCGTTTTTTTAATTTTTAAAATAAATATAAATAAAAAATAAGAAGTATATCAATACAAATATAATAAAAAAATTTATAAAATTATTTTTTATTTATCTAAATAAATATTAATTAATTTATATTTTTATTTATCTAAACAACTTATTTTATTTATTTTATTTATTTTTTATATTATCACAGGACGTATAAAAGATTTTCTTCACATTAAATTTTTAATATTTTGTTTTGAATTATTGAAAAATAAAAAATTAGAAAAAAATAGATAGATAAAAATTAAAATAAAAATAAAATAAAAAAAATAAATTGTTTAAATAGGATAAAAAAATATTAATAATATAAATTTCAATTTATATATATTTTAAATATAAAATTTAATTTTAAAAAATTAATTTTTACTATATTTTTGTTAATATAATTTTATTTTAAATTTTATTTAATAATTTGAATAATTTAAAATATTTAAAAAATTAACCTTTTTATTTTTTATTTTCTTCAAAAAATAAAATATTTATATAAATCTTAAAAAAATTAATTTTTTCTTTCATATATGATAATATAAAAATAATAAAAAATAGAATTTATCAAACTCTAATTTTTTTTTCAATCTTTCTTCAATCTTTCTTCAATCCAAACATTGGTAAGCGTGCTACAATTCAATCGGCACAATTGGTTTCTGTATAACTATTTTAGTTAAGAAAAACATGTCAACAGCCGTCTGGTCTTTTTTTTTTTCTAAATAAATCCTAAAAATTTGATGAGCAATGTAAGGAGTAAGGAGACGGCATTGTTGGCATATAAAAAAACCTAGCAAGTCTTTCATTCTCTTGAAATAATATTATTAGATTGGTCTTTAAATGTAATGTCTTTATGTCCAATTTTTAGTTACCTTACAGCTTTCGACCCAACTTTTATAAACCGAAACTTTTCTCTCCTTGATGAGTTAAAAACTTCAATGTCAGACAAACTAAAATAGAATGCTCAACCTTTTCTCAATAGTAACTACTGACGCAGGTCATTGTTGTTATTATAGTTCTTCTTTGGTAAAAAAGGAAAGAACAAGCAAAAAAAATTAAAATTTAAATGAAAAAAAGTAAAAGGAAGACAAAATTTCAAATGTTTTATTTTAATTTTTTCTTTTTTTTTTTTATATTTTGTAACCAAACAAAATATATTAGTATCTAAATTTATTTTTCTATTGTGGTTTTAAATTTCCTCTATATTTCTTCTTACGTATTGTATTTAGTTTAATGATCTATCTACTTTCTTATCACTTAATATATTTCTTATATAAAATAAATTATATTTTTATAAAATGTTAAATTATATATGTTTTTTTAAAATGCATTTTTCTCTCTTAAATAATATATGTTTTAATTTTTAATATGAAGTTGAGGAACAATTATAAAAAAATCTTACTAATATTTTATTTTTGTTTACAATTTTCAATGACGAGTAATTAATTTTGAATGCCTTATAAAAATTTAATATTTTAGAAATTAAATTAAAATTAAAATCTGTTATTATCGGCTTTAAAATTTTTTCTAAAATCTTTATTTTATATTCTATTGTCATTGAATTGATAATAAATATTCAATATTAGTTATTAATTATGTTAAAAATTAACATACAAGAAAAAAAACTCTAAAATACTTATTTATAATTAAATGGAAACGTAATGCATAATGACATTTAAAAATATATTTTAGACACCTTTCAAGAAAAAAATAGAATTCTTTATAATATTACTACTTAATTATATATTTAATAATTATTACGTGGGTTATGTGTTGTATATTTGTGTTTTTTCTTTTCAATTAGTATATTTGCTTTAGAGCATTTTCAAGAATATAATTTTATAAATTTGATTAAATTTTATATTAATTTAAAAATACTTTGATAAATTAACAGTTAAATTGATTATAAATATAAAATAATAGATAATTATATAATTAATTATTAAGTAAAATTTGGTGAATATAATATATTTTTTAACAAAAAAAATAAAATTTACTTACTGAAAACTATTTAAAAATAAAACTATTTTAAAAACTTTGTACAATAAAATCTTAAATAACATATTTTGAAAAAACAACTACTTTTTATTATTTATTTTTTATCATTAAAAGAAAATATATTATTTAAAAATAAATAGGTAAAAAATATACAAAACTGAAACAAAACACACTGTCAATTAAAACTGAAAAGTTAATTTAGTTAAATAAATGTAACAAATTTTGTGGTTAGTAATTTGATGCAATTTAAAAGTTCGGCCAAACACACAGCACAATGTCAATTAAAACTGAAAAATTAATTTACTTAAATAAATATAACAAATTTTGCGGTTAGGAATTTTACGCAATTTAAAAGTTCGGCCAAACACGCATGTGCTGTGGGTTTGGCCACGTGGTAATCAATTTGTTACCCTTTTTTGTTATTGCCAAATAATAATTTTTTTAAATTGGGTAAAAAAAAATTATTTTTATTTTTATTTTTTTATATTTTTTTTATCTAGTATATATACATAGATGAAAGTAAATCCAACAAAATTAGATTTTAATTTTTTTATTAAATTTTATTTAATTTAAAGTTTATAAGATTTAAAAATATATTTAAAAGCTTATGTTATAAAAAATAATAAATAAATTTAAAATTTATATAAATAATTGATTAAAAAAATTTATAAATTTAAAATTTACAATTATAAAATAAAAAAGTCATTAAATAAATTTTTTAAAAAAATATATCAATATTATATAAATAAAATATAAAATAAATATTATAAAAATATAATATAATATAATAAATATAAATATATAATATATAAATATAAATAAATATTTTAATTGATTTAATAATTTTTTTTATAAATATAAACTTTATTTATTTATCTAAAAAAATATTTTAATAAATTAAATTTATTTATTTATTAAACAAATTAAATCATAAAAAAATAAAAATAAAAATTAGCAAATAATCTTATTTATTTTTAATTTTTTTAAAAAAATAGATATATATTTAGCATCACTTTCTCTTTCAAAATGGATATTCCTGTGATAGAAAAAATGGAGAGAATCGTCGGCAGTTATTTAACCACATATCTGCTCTATATCCTCACTCCACTTCCACCCTGTCACCTTCACTTCAGAGGATACGTTTACGTAAATCCATAAATAACACGAGTATCCTGGTTAATTTATAGTATTACGAAGAATACGCTGGTAGATTCACGCATGATGACAAAAATTTATAAGAAAATAAAACTATTTAACAATATAATATAAAAAATATTTCCTTTCTTTGAAATTGTCAACAACACATAGACTACTACCAAGTGACAGTTACACTATTTCAAGCAAAAGGTGAAATAATTGTCTAAAATGATAAAACTTGTTAATTCCGGAAGCTATTTGTTTAAATCAACATTTTGGTGTACTAAAAAAATTATAATTTATTAATAAGTTTTAAATAATTTTTATATAGTTATAAATCTAAATTCTATCATTTTTAACAAAAAGTCAACAAATTGTAAAATAAATTATATTTAAATAAATGCATTGAAAAAAATATTTATTTAAAGAATTAAAGTTAGTTACTGAAACTCTGAAAGTCAGGATTAATTAAAATACACTAGTAGGGTAAATATTTTTTTATACTGGAATCAAATAAAGAATCATTATGTTATAGAAAATTATTAACCATTATAATAATTATTTTAATAATTTTTTAAATACATTTAAAGGTACATAATAAAATTAATAAATAATAACTTTTATTAAAAATTATAACATTAAATTAATATATTAAATTATATAATTTTCAATAAAAAATTATTATATATAAATTTTGATTATGTATATTTAAACACATAAAAAAACTGTTATTCTGAAAATATAAATAAATTAACCTCTAATTTGAAATCAAATTATAGTTTGGTAATTTGAAAATATTTGATTTTCAACTTGTTGGTTTGAAACAATTTATAATCCATAATACATACTAAATCAATATATTACTTTATCGAACATAAATATAAAGTGTAAAAGATTGTTGGATTACAATTTTATTTGTTTAAAATTTAATTTAATTTATTAAAGATATAAATAAAAATGAATAAGATTTTTTTAAATTCTAATTTTACTTAATTTATTTAATAAATAAATAAATTTATAATTATTAAAAATATTTTTCAATAAATAAGTTATACTTAATCTTATTAAAAAATTTATTTAATTTAATCAAAATTTTATTTATCTATTTATATATACATATTGTATATTGTATATTTATTATATTTATTTTAATATATTATATTTATATAATATTAATATATTTACGTAATTTGTTAAAATTTAAAATTTTTAAATAAAAAATTCTATATATGTTAAACTTTTTAATGTTTATTATAAGATTTGTATAAATTAATTTGGTTTTAAAACAAATTCTTTATATTTTATTTAAATTTTTATATAGATATATGCCTGTATGCTATGTTTATGTATTATATATATTTTTATATTTGTATAAAATTAATATTTAATACACATATTTTAAAATTATATAGTTAAATTTATGAATCTTTTATCTTGACTTTTTATTTTATTGATTTTAAGATTTAGAATTTTTTTAATCAATCATTTATATAAATTTTAAGTTTATTTATTAACTTTTATTTTTATAAATATATTTTTTCTTTTAAATAAATTTATAAATTTTGTAAACTTTTTAACAAGACATATATTGTTAACAAAAAAAAACTATATTAAATATCAGATCCAAACTTAAACCTCAACATTTTTAAATATATCAAACTCAAACATTTAAAATATAATTTAATTAAATCTATTTTCATGTTTTAGTAGAAATATATCTTCTGTAATAATAAAAAGATTCAATTTAAAAAGAAAAAATATATAAAATATGTGTATAATTTATTATATATACAATAGAACAAAAGATATAAAAAATAAATAATTTTATTTACTAAATTTATTTTTATTTATTATAATAAAAAGTTTTAAAAAAATAACGTACAAATCACAACCAACTAAAAAACAATAAACAAATAAATAATAAAAATTTAAAATTAAATAAATTTAATCATACAAAAAAATCATATAAAATTAAAATTTTTATAACTATTAAATTTTAAAAAATAATTAATCTGAATATCTTAATAATTTTATATAATTATAAAAATACACCTAAATATTCATATATAATGAAAGAATGGGTAAGAAAACAGTTAACACAATAAAAGTTTTAAATTATTTAATAATTTAAGTTATTAAATGAATTTAATAAAAATATATCTAATTATCTAAATGAAGAAAATAGTTACATCTATACAATATAAAAATTTCTTTATTTGAATTAGTCAACAAAATATAAAATATTTGTATAAGATAAAATCTCATTCTACGATTATAAATTAAATATAATTTTTATATATTAAATAATATAATTTATTTACGAATATATAAAAAATAGATAAATAATCAAATTTTTTTAAAATAATTAAAATAATTTTTTTGAAAATAGAAATAATTATTGTTATTATTATAATTATAATAATAATAAAAATATAAATAATATTTATAAAATAATCATAATGGTATAATGATTATAATATAAAAATATTATATAATTATATAAATTTTTATTTTACATATTATTTATTATAATATTTAAAATAAATAATTATATATTATTTTAATATTTTAATATTATTTAATATTTATTTTATTTAAAAATAATATATATTTTAAATAATTATATAATATAAAATTATATTAGAATATTACGAATTTAATATAATTTATATATTAAATAATATTATTTATTTTAATTTATTATGTAAAAATTAGATAAATAAAAAATTAAATTATTTTAAAATAATAAAAAAATTATTATTATTATTATAATAATAATAATTTAATAATTTAATAATGATAGAGTTGAATATATTTATGAATACAAATATTTTAAATTTAAATATAATATTAATAATTTTAAAATTTTAAAATGTAAATTAAAATTTTTTTAAAAATAAATCTTTTTTTAACATTGTAAAATTTAAATAAGAACTATTTAAAAAAAAAATTTAATACACAAATTCTTTTTCAAAATTAATTTAAAAATGAAGAACTAAAAACTTTCCACCATCCGAATCGAAACGGGCCTAAATAAATGTAGCTTAGAAAGGAGACATGTATTTAAAGAAGTTTGGTTACTGAAAATGTGAAAGTCAAAAGATTACTCGGTTATGAGTAGATGCCTCGTCAGAATGAATCCCCTCGAGTCTCATGCTCAACCATTAACAACTACAAGATATTGTTCCCACGTAAGCCTGACTCACGCTTACGTGCCTCTTCAAAACTAATTATTATTATTGTTTTAGTTAACCCTCCTCAAAGAACCACATATTTCGTACATGACCCCTGGACAAAAAACAGTAACAATATTGTAGAAAACAAAGCAATATATTTTTATACATAAATAACTTTTATTAAATAATAAATTAAAATTCACGGAACTTAATAAATTTCATCTTAATTTACATAATAATAAAAAATGTTATTAATGTTACTTAGTTCAAAAAATAATTCAAATCTCTACTGGAAAAATAAACAATAAATAAAATTCCGTTTCTCTAAATTATAAGAATTTAATAAATTTTAGACCTGTATTTATCAATTAAAAAATTTAATTAAGATTTAAACAAATAACTTTTCACAATTGACAATAAGTTTTATCATTACTGTCATTTCACGTTTAGCTTGAAATAGTGTAACTGTCACTTGGTAGTAAAATTAAATAATATTGAATAAAGATAAAAATTGTAAATTATAATAATTTTAAAAATTAAAATATTAACTTTTATTTTTTAGTCTATAATTTAATTAAAAATATTCCATAAAAGGATCATAAGAGTATTTCTTGACTACTTAATATATAATTTTTTTAATAAAAATAAATAAATAAATTATCAAAAATAATAAAAATAATTATTATGATATAAATTATTTTTTAAAAATATTTATAATATTAAAAATTGAATTAATAAAATAAAAAATAGATGAAAATTCCATTTTAATTAACCTAAATATCAAAATAAAATACATATATTATGTTGACTAGTTTTAACTTTCTTTGTTATTAGTGAATTTTGCAACATGATTATCATACATGCAAAAAAAAATAAAAATATTAGACCCATTTTTATATTATTTATGATTATCCCATCTTTTTTATATGTTTTTAAAAATAAAAAATTATAAACGCTTTGATTTGAGGAAATGATAGAAGATAATTTTTATAAGGAAGCAAATCATTACTCCTTAATTTTTGTCTTAACAGAGAAACAAGATGGGATAAAATGAAAATCTGAATTGATAGCACCAGCTAATATAATAGGAGCAAGTTGTATCCAGAAGGTAACAACTATGATGGGGAAATGGAAGTAACAAAATGTTTACTATGTTTAGAAGATCCTTTGGATGGTACGGTTTCAAAATTTTTAGGCCAACACAAGATTTTTTCTGTTGAGGACTCCAAGCTTCCAAATTCCCCTGGCAAGGACTTCATATGGAACTATATATACCCTCTTCTCAAAGTTGTCTGCCACATCTCATTTCATACTTGTCTCCCCTTTCATTCTTTGCTCTTCTGTTGTTACATTATTTCAGTGCGACACAAAATGACCATCCTTATTGAACAACCTGACCTCGGTATGATTCTTTTTCTTTTAATTTTTTATAGTTCCTTCCCTAAGATAAATATTTATTAGGTCATATTACATGCTTTCAGCTCTACAATCTGAAACCAAAAATGTACATGCTGGAGAAACCAATGAGCTTGTGTTTGATGGGGGATTTCCATTGCCAAAGCAAGAGTCAGAGGATGGATTTAAAGCCCCGGAAATCAATTCATTTGGCCACACCTTCAGGTATCAATTCCATTTCATATTCTCTCCTCTTCAGGTTTCTAGTCTTCATAGTTTATTATACCCGTTTCTTTTTCCCCCTTTTTTAAATGAAACTGACTTGGTCCAATGAAAATGCTTTTCAGAAACTATGATGCAGAAAGTGAAAGGCAAAAAGGTGTGGAAGAATTTTATAGGCAGCAACACATCAATCAGACATATGACTTTGTAAGCAAAGTTTATTTTCACCAAATATTTGTCTGCTGACTTGGCGATTTCTTAGTAGGGCAAAATGTAATGCTGACCAAAATCCAATTTGCTAAATGCTAATGTAGGTTAAGAGAATGAGGAAGGAATATGGTAAATTGGACAAAGCAGAAATGAGCATATGGGAATGTTGTGAGCTGCTGAATGAAGTGGTGGATGAAAGCGATCCTGATTTGGATGAACCCCAAATTCAACATTTGCTGCAATCAGCAGAGGCCATCAGAAAAGACTATCCTGATGAAGATTGGCTGCATTTGACCGCTCTCATCCATGGTACTACTTCCACTTCTAATTTATTTCTTTAGAATATTCTTTTTGTATATGCTAGATTTCTTTGACTAAAATGCCAATTTAAAATTTAAAGCCACAATCACCTTATCCTCAGTTGGGCCCATCTTCAAGGAAAATATGGTGCTATTTATGTATTAAAAAACAGTGAGATTTTTAACAAATATAGCTTAACATATGATTCTTTGTTTGTTTCAGATCTTGGAAAGATTCTTCTCCTTCCTCGCTTTGGTGAACTTCCTCAATGGGCTGTTGTTGGTGAGAACAATTCTTTAACCTTATCTGTATAAGATTTTTTTTCTACTTCCAATCTGTTCTGGTACTTCAATTTGAATTCGACATTTAACTGAATGGTAAATGGCATATTTGCAGGCGACACATTTCCTTTAGGATGCGCCTTTGATGAGTCAAATGTTCACCATAAGGTGATTAATTTCTTCTAAGAAACCTACTGATGACAGTGATTTTTCATCTTAATCGTATCAACTGACCTAAATTTCATTCTTGCTGCAGTATTTCAAGGAGAACCCGGATAACAATTGCCCTGCTTATAACACTAAAAATGGGATCTACACCGAAGGATATGGACTAGACAATGTAGTAATGTCATGGGGCCATGATGATTATATGTATATGGTTAGTCTATATATAATATAGTTCATTACACGAATGTTTGAAATTATTTACATATCATTTATATTATGTAGCACGTTATTTAAGATCTAATACATGGGTACACTCAAATCTGCAGGTTGCTAAGGAAAATGGCACCACTTTGCCATCAGCAGGATTGTTCATTATTAGATATCACTCGTTCTATCGTAAGCATTTTCATATTATGCTATCCTTCTATATAAACTTGTGCTACAAGTAGGCATTCTGAGTACAGAAAATATACTGACCAGAACATGTAATTTTTCAGCTTTACACAAGGAAGGTGCATATACTCACTTGATGAACGAAGAAGATGTTGAGAACTTGAAGTGGCTCAAAATATTTAAGTATGTTCCTATTTGGCTTCTGTAGATTTGCTTATTTGAACACATCGTTTTCATTTGCTTACATGATCTATGATACAATTTTGTACAGCAAATATGACCTCTACAGCAAAAGCAAAGTTCTAATTGATGTCGAAAAAGTTAAGCCGTACTATCTATCACTCACTCAGAAGGTGAGAATCAAATTCGGACGATCTTGGTGATTTTGTTTATTTTATTTTTCATTGTTTTTTCTACTTTGTTTTCTTATTTTGTTTTTGGCCATTTGCAGTATTTCCCTGCCAAGCTTAGGTGGTGAATCATATGGACTAATAATATATGGGATTGGGGAACGAGGTCATTAATCTGAGGAGATTGATTTTTAATTACTCTGGCGGCCAATATACAAAGTTATTAAAGATCATAGCGTTTTCCTTTCTCCATTTTTTTAATCTGGTTTTAGATTGCAATTTATAATTCAAATCCCTCACCAAGGAAAACGCGTATATGTGCTCATTTGAATATACATATAATTTTATATCCAGTTCAGATATATTTAAATGTATTTCATATTATTAATATTTCTTCCAATGTTCAAATGATCGTTTCTATATGATGCTCTTATTTATAAACAATAATACTTCATTGTTGACCAATAAATTACATACTGTCATATCAAAATTTACTTAAACAAATGCAATAATCCAAACACGAATTGTGCTGCAATATATAGTTATAACATTGGTAATGGAGGGATGTGTGTTGTCAGTCGTATCTTCGGAATCGAAGGATAATAATAAGAGAATATATATATATATATATATATATATATAATATAAAGAGAAAGAAAGAAAAAGAAAATATTGATATTAGTTATATAAATTATAACATTATACTATTTATTAATTTTTTTTAATACAAAGTTCGTTAATTCAAAAATACAAATAAGAGATTATCATTTTATTCGAAAATGTAATATGCTATTAAAATTTAATATTATAAAAATATTATTATATAAATCAACAATATCTAATTATTATTTAAGTGTATATTTATATGATATTAAATTTTTTTATTACGTGAAAAAAGTTACAGAGTGTACTGTTTAATCTTAATTGCTATTTGTCATAAAATCAGTTTATAATTTTTTATTTTTGTAAAGGAATTAATTTATTTAAAATAAATAAAATTAAAAATTTATGATTAAAAATTATCAACCTATTCCTATCCCAGTATTGCATTATGTCATTTTATATTCCCAATGTTAAAAGTAATGTTAACCCTGTGCATGGAGATAGATGAAATATGAAGAATTGAAATTGGAGAATGAGATAAAAATAAAATGGTGGACATCTATTATTTGCATAAATAGACAAAAAAAAGTAAATAGTTTATATATATATATATATATATATATATATTTAAATGAGTGAAATAAATAATAAAAAAATATTAAATGGTTTTATATAATATAAATTTAAATTTACCAAAAAATTCAAAATTTTTGTTATAATATTTTTAATTAAAATTTTATTTTTAACATTAATTTTATATTCTATAAAATATTTAATATTAAAAATAATTAAAAAGTTAAAATATACTCATGTCCTTTCCTTTCTATTTTGGAAAAAAATTTATTCTATGATTCTAATTTTTTTACTTTTTTCCTTCTGAATCTAATTAGGAGGATATCCTTAATGCTTCACTTATTTTTATTCAACCAAAAAAATTATAAAGAAAAGAAATTCTAAAGAGATGTCAATTAGCGTACCACATAAATATACATAGACAAAGTGAATTAAAAATTAAAATGGTATAACTCGTATGCTTCTTATTGTTATATTTGCATGTAAAGTTTGATTAAATATTTTACTTCACAAGTATTACACTATATCACTGTGGATGGTTATATTTCATTATATTTGATATACATTTTTCTTTTGTTATGCATCCTTATAATTCATCAAATTATTTTTCTTAATTGCTCGTTTGTTATTAAAAATTTTATATTCTCATGTTCGTAACATGTATTTTTAGGCTGCATGAATTAATAAGCACAATATTTTTAGAAATAATTATTTTTTCTGCCGCACCTAGGAAATAGATTGCACAACTATGCTCGTTTACAAAATTTAGATAAATGAAAATCGACAAAGAATTAAATATGCTAAATTTTAAAAGTTAAAAGATTAATTTAAAAAAATTAGGAAGATCAAGATTGCACGTAGTTCAAATTATAATAATTAAAAAATTAATTAAACCTCTTAAAAGTTTAAAAGTAAAAAAATTATATAAAAATCTTTTGAAAATCTTATATAAAAAAACCATTCCCATAACAAATGTAATATTCATTCATTTTCATCCCTCAATTGTTCTTTTCACATTTTTTTAAAATTTTTGTTATTTTCGTTTTATTTTTATATATATTTCATAAATTAATTTGCAAAAATATATTTATTAAAAAATAAAATTAAAAAAATGGAGGAGATGTGAAAAGAAAAAAAAAATGCAAAAACCAATTCCAAATGCAATATACAATGAATATGGATATATGGGTCGAGGAGTTGTTTATAAGCACCAAAAACGTATAAGGTGGACCAATAGCATTCCTTCGGTCCAGATGAAGTTCCTATCTACTGTCGGCTCATATGGCCCAAACATAGTGAAGAGAGAGAACAGCAAACCAAAAAAAAAAAAAAAGAAGAAGAAGAAGGCACAGCACAAGGTTAAGAGTTAAGAGTTAAGAGTTAAAGGCAGAGAGAAAGAGCGTGTTCAGTGCTTGCTGCGTCGCAAGGACCAATCTCAATTTCCGATTACTGCATTGGTTCGGTGGAGAAGGTAACGTTATGATCTTCACTCTTCTCTTATTTTTCCTTTTCTTTCTTCATCACTACGCTTCATCAATTATTCCTTCTTCCTCTTCAGATCTCCTTCTCTCCTTTTCCGATATTCTTTTCTCATACTATTTTCCCTTCCGTTTCCTATCCTTAACTCAAATGCCTTCTCTTAGGTATATATATTCTATTTTTATTTATTTATTTATTTATTATTTTTGGTTGTAACTCAAAATGATTGAAATTTTAGGGTTTTGACGTATCTCACGGAATCCATTTTTCTATTTAAAGTATATATATGGATCAGTGAAGCGAATTTTCATTGCCTGATTTATTCTTTTGATCAATTGCTGTTTCCGGAGTATAATAACATGTGAATTTGAAGGACAGTTCTGTTGTGTGTGTGGCTAAATTACTTTGTTGTATTGGGATTTTTTTCAACAATTTTATGCGATTAGGCCACTCTTTTCACATGTGTGTTCATTTATTTAATTGTCGTTCTTCGCATTTCGTATCAATGAATAGCTTCATCTTAAACCCTTTTTAGGCTGCTGGTAAAACATTGCAGGCAAAGCGAATTACCACTAATTTAGAAATTGAAATGGAATGGGTAACAATAAATTTGTTCTGGATATTACTTGAAGATTATGCCTTTCCCTAGTAATTTACTTTCTTCCCTGACTATTATCGGTGGGAAGCATAATTTATGATATTTACGATTTCACCTTAGGCCTTATTCTTCTACATTGGCATTTTTCTTTGGGTCCAGGGTCTCATTCCACTTAACTTGCAGACTTGATGGCGTCGAAATTGCATCAGTTGCAGTCCAAAGCATCCCAAGCATCCCAATTTATATCCAGACATGGAACTGTGTACTACAAGCAGTTGTTGGAGCAGAATAAGCAATACATCCAGGAGCCTCCTACGGTCGAGAAATGCAATCTACTGGCAAAGCAATTGTTTTACACCCGCCTTGCTAGGTTATTTTTTCTCCAACATTGTTGTTTGTTTTTTGCTTCCCCCCCCCCCCCCCCCCCCTATCATATTGTTTGTGGCTGGAGCTGGATTCAATGTATTAAATTCTCTAATTTTATATGCTTGTTGGCCATAATCCATAGTTGCACGGTTCAACTGTATGCCTTGAATTTGAGCAGCTCATAATGTGCTTCTGACTTGGGAGGCATCATCAGAACTATTATTTCGTTGGGGGCTTGGAGTCTGTTTGGATAAAATTGATGAGAGAAGATAATAAATGGATTAAAGAGTCAAAATGAATCAAATTTCTCTTGTAAAATAAAGCTAGTTTATACACATTAACTTATGGAGAGCTTCTAAAAAAATTTGATGTGCATAGGTCGATTTAAATTTATGCAACAAGTTTGGTTTATTTTACATCTTTAATTCATTTTATTTTTTCCTCCTATATGTACTTGTTGAGAAATTTATCTAAGCTGGCTCTGCTTTATGCTGATAACAAAATAACCTCAGCTCAACAATTTCTTCCCTGACATCAATGTTACAAGTCAAACAACTTGTGAGTTATCTAAACAATGAGGAAGTGAATTACAAAAATATGTTCTGTGTGATCATTTGTCAGAGAGAGAGAGAGAGAGAGAGAGAGAGAGAGAGAGAGAGGGAGAGAGAGAGAGCAAATCTATTCCCTTCTATGCAAATGTAGTGTTTTCGGTTGCTTCTGCTTCTGTATATAACTCTTTAAATATTTTACAGTATTCCAGGTCGTAATGAAGCCTTCTGGAAGGAACTTGATTATGTCAAGCATTTATGGAGGAACAGGAAAGAGTTGAAGGTTGAAGATGCAGGTATTGCTGCTCTGTTTGGTTTGGAGTGCTTTGCATGGTTTTGCGCTGGTGAGATTATTGGAAGGGGATTTACCTTCACTGGTTACTATGTCTGACGATTACCACTTGAAAGGGTAGATTTTCGCAGGGCTATAAATACCTAAAGCCAGCTGCTTTGGTCATTTATACATTTTGTGGATTATGGCATTTTGCAAGGCAAATTGTGTTATTCTGATTTTTTTTTCCATTTTGGGAAAAGGTTGAGAAACTGGTGGTTAGTTTTGATAATCCTCAATAACCCCTTGTAGTTGAAGCGGGATGAACCTTGCATTGATCACTTATCATGTTGGAAAGCTATTGATGGTACTCGACAACGATGTTGCTCCTGCAATTTTTTTTAATATTTTGTCATTTTTTTTGAAAAATCATATTGCTGTTTATAGCTTTGCATAAAATATTAAAATGAAAATAAAAAAAATTATGCATATATTTTTCCCTTCCTTTCTATATATATTTTTTGAACAACTGTTTTGATTAAGAATGAATGTGGGAAAAGGCAAACTTGGAGACGTATTTTGGATAGGCAGTGGTATTTGCTCTGCTTGATTTTTGGTAGGATCTTCGTCGGTGCTACAATAATCCGGCAGTGAAATATAAAGGGTTAAAGTAGAGCTGCTTCATTATCGCGTGGTTGAAAGTAACTTTGTGACATGGTCGCTGATGAAGGCAGGCTTTGGTGTTTTTGGTTGAGGCGGTATTCAAGGTCGGTTAGATTTTTCATAGAGAATCTGACACCGTTCGAGTTTGGTTATTACATTTTTCCAACCCCTCCCCCTTATGTCAGCAGCTGAATCAGTGCCCATTTCAAATTACCCTTTTCATTAATCTTTTTCCTTTGCTTGCTACCCCTTCCTTCCGGTCTCTGTAAAATCTCTACTTTTATTTATAATTTTACTTTGGGAGCTGAATTCTCTATCATGTAACGTGCAAGGCTCAAAGACCAAACGAGTTGACCAACAATTTTCCTTTTCCTTACCTAATTTTATAATTATACTCTTCGGAATTGCAGCGATATATAAGGAGTTACTAATATACTTTCACTTAATTCTTTTTTAAAAATTACTAAATTTTCATATTTATACATGAAGGAATGAATCTTGTTTTCGAGAGGTCCATATTATAAGTTATTAGAGCAACTTTGCAATTTTGATATAAATTTAATTGTATTTTTTATCCTTATAATTTAGTTGCAGTCTTATAAATTTTAATTGCTTGTATTTATTTATTTTTTTATTTTTTAATAATTTAAATTAAATTCTTTATATCAAAATTTTATATAATAATTAATAAAATTATAATAAAGATGAGATGTATAGTTGATTTGTATAAATTAACAAAGAAAAATATTTAAAATATTATATATATACATAATGTATTAAATATACTCAAAAGTCATTTTTTTTGTGTATCCTTTTAGCTGAAGGGGATCTACACTGAAGGGTGTGGACTAGACAATGTAGTGATGTTATTGGGACATGATGATTATATGTATATGGTTAGTCTACATATGGTTGATCAAGAGATGTTTTAAATTATTATTTTTATGTATTAATTGCACCACTTTGCCATCAGCAGGATTGTTCATTATCAATCGTAACCATTTTCATCATATATTCTTCTATATATAAACTTGTGCTATACGTAGGCTTTCAAATTTAATGACTACAATGTATATAATTTTGCAGCTTTACGCAAGGAAGGTGCATATACTCAATTGATGAATGAGAAGATGCTGAGAACTTAAAGTGGCTAGAAATATTTTAGTTTGTTTATGTTTCAACTTCTGTATCTATTTGTTATTTGAAGACACCTTTTATAATACAATTTTGTACGACAAATATGATCTCTACGGTAAGAGCAAAGTTCTAGTTGATGTTGAAGAAGTTAAGCCATACTATCTATCACTCATTGAGAAGGTGAGAGTCAAATTCGGATGATCTTGATTATTTGGTCAATTTTATTTTAAGTTTTTTCTAAGTGGGGTTCTTGTTTAATTGTCTTTTTGACATTTTGCTGTATTTCCCATCGAAGCTTAGGTGGTGAACCATGCGACTAATCTGTAAGGCATTGGAAATCTATATAGAGTCTGAATAGATTGATTTTTAATTACTCTAGTGATAGAGAGCAACTTACAAAATTATTTAAGATAAAACTGTTTTTTCTACATGGTTTCAGATTGAAGTTGATTATTTTATAAAGACATTTAATAAATAATTTTATATCCAGTGTAAAAATAAATAAATGATTTCATGTGATTCACATTTCCTCCAAATCTAAATTATCATTTCTGTATGATATTCTATTATTTAATTTGTATAATATACTTTTTTCATTATTGATCGATAAACTACGTCTCATCATATCGAAATTCACTTGAAGAAATGCAGTCATTCAATAATGAATATGCTACAGTAAGTAGCTATGATATTTGTTGTCGCTCTAGCTTTGGAACCAAATCATATATAATTCCTTCCTAAACGAATTATAATAGTAACAAAAAAAATAAAATTATAAGAAAAAAAAATCTGCTTCTCAATTTTTTAATTGTCCTAGCGTAATATTATTTTTCAACTATTATTTTATTATCATTTTATCATCATGATCATAATAATAATAATAATAATAGTAAAAATGATAAATATACATACAAATAATATTAATAATAATTTTTAAAATTTTTTTTGAGATAATTTAATTTTTGTTAATGTTTTTAATTAAAAAAATTATTTTACTATTTTTTTATAGATTCATAATAAATTAATAGAATAAAATAAATTAAAATAATTTTTTAAAAATAAAAAACAAAAATTGAATTGAATTTTTAAAATTTCAAAATTAAAAAATAAAAAGTAAAACGCACTTCCAACTGAACCTAATTAACCAAAATTAGTTTTAGTTTTGATGAGGTAACAGTTTTATAAAGAACAATGCTGAATGTTAACACCTTTTCCACCTCTGATCACTTCCAGACTCATCTTTAATTTTGCAAATCAACTTTTTATTTTTAAAGTGAATTTTCAATTTTTTAAATTAAATAACATTAATGGTGACTTCTTATTTTCTAACTTATTTTGTTTTGTTTTGTTTTTTAATTTTTCGATTCACCCTATCATTGGACAGGATCCCGTGATGGGAAGAGACTCTCCAAATGGCTTCATTTTTGTTAGAAGAGAAGGTGATAGGCGGCACCAAATGGATCTCGCCACCGATTGGGCCGCTGAAGATGAATATTGGCCTTCTATTTTACCATCCCTTTTTTTTCTAACCATACCCTTCCTCTCTTTTTTTTTCAAAAAAAAATTATACTTTCAAAATTTAAATTCTACAAATATATTTTTATATTTTTAGAATTTCAATTTTTTATTTTTAAAATTTAAATTTTGAAAATATTATTCTATATTTGTATAAAATATATTTTTGAGATTTATATTTTATAAATTTAAATTTTAAAAGAATATTTTATATATTTGGAAGGAGTAATTTTGGAAAATTTTTTTTAAAAAATTGCAAATAATACAAAAGGATGGTATAAAAAGTAAAAGCCTGAATATTGATGAAACTGAAAACTCTGGAGATGGAGGTACTGGGTTTGGGCTTGTAATCAGAGACCATAAAGGGGATTGTCAAGTTGGGCTTAGCACTTCTCTCCCATCGGCTTCAGAATGGACCGTGTGGCTGACATAGACTCACTTCAATGGCGGTTGCTTTTTACACTTTTTTTTTTCTATTAGCACTTCCTTCCATTTTTTTTAAATTTTGTTTCTAATTTTTTTTAGATAAATATGTAAAAATAAAATTACAAAAATTTAATTTCATAATGTAATTTTATTATTTTAAATTAAATTTTTAAAATGGTTTTTTAAAATATATTTTTTGCATTCAGAAATTTTAATTCTGAAATATATTTTTTATTTAAAAATTTTAATTCAATAATATATTTTAAAAATTTATTTCAAACGTTTAATTTTAAAATAAGAAAAATACCTTATAGAAAAAATAGGAGGATGAAAAAAGCAACTCCCACTTCCATTAGTTAAGCTTTTTTGGTGGACAGCTTTATACTCCCCATTGCTTGTTCATATAGCTGTTGACTACGTAATTCTAATTTTTTGCTCAAAGTTTCTCTCTTATTTCTTTAAAGTATTATGCTAAGAAAACCAATAAGGTGGCTCATATGTTAGCTTCGTTAGCTTCTAATTTTCCTGGTTGTAGCTGGTGGAGAGATAATCCCACAAGGGGACTTTTGATCCTTGCAGTAGACTGTAGTTCTTCATGATTTAATATATGATTTTTTTTCTAAACTATTTATTGGTGAATATATAGCCATGTTTCATCACTTCCCAACAAATATTGTGTCAACCATTACTTTTGTCATCTTTTTTTTAAACTCTAAGAAATTTAGTTTCTTTTTTTTTTGGATTTTAAACAATTAAAAACATTTTAGTTTTTTTTTTTATATAAAATATGCTTATGTAAAAATGGAAATTTTGTTGGTACAATATAAAAACAATTCGAACTCATAGCTTTTATGTAAAAAAATAATTTTCGTTAAGAATATAGAACTCCACATCTATTATGTAATTTTAATAATTTTTATGTTGATTAGACAGTATTGATGTCTCTTTATATATATATATATATAATTTAAATCATTCTAAATTTACGTTTGTTTAAACAATTTGATTGAATATTTAACAAGTTTCTTTGAACAAGTTTGATTTATCCAATTCCAATTGCTCAACACGCTTTGAAAACATACCAACAGATCGCACAATAAGTAAAAGGAAATACTCTTAAACAATCGTTCCATAAAATTAATGGCAAAACATGAATAAATCCGCCTATACCACACATATACATCCGTATACACAAATTACCCAATCACTTTAAAAGCATACCAACAGATGACACAATAATTAAAAGGAAATAATCCTAAACAATTGATCAATAACTTTTATGACAAAAACATAAATACACCCACGTATATAACACGTATACACCCGTATGTACAAACATCCACTGTAAACACTTTAAAAACATACCACCAGATCACACAATAATTAAAAGGAAATAATCCTAAACAAATTGATCAATAATTTTTATAGCAGAACATAAATACATCCACGTATACAACACATATACATCCATGGACACAAATATCCAATATAATATTTGGCATCAATGGCGTTGCACGCGTCACTAAACACATGTATAATATATTGTATAAGTGTGAAGTGGGTAATATGTCATTTGATTTGATAGTCACAACTCACAATACACAGATGGAATCTAATTAATTATAAATTTAATGTTACTAAAAACTATTAATCACAGTAATAATTATATTTTAAATATATTTTTTGAAAGGCAACTATAGTATACCTTGAGGCCAGTCCGAGGCCATTTGAGTCAACAACTCAGAAGGTAAGAAAGAAGATTAGAGTAAAGTCAAACTCGAAACTGAATAGACGAAGGGAGAGACTTGAAGTGCACGTGCCGTGTGAGCGTGTGGCTCGGCCCCACCGTAGCCACCTGTTCAGGCTCTCTTTCCTTCGTCTCTTTCTGTGTTACTCACTTCACACTGCACTGTTGCTTTTCTTTTCTGCGCTAACTTAACTTCCTCTTGTACATTTTCTTTACACTTTTTTTTTACATATATTTTTTCCTAACGATTTTCTTCTTCTTCTTCTTCTGCTCTAAGTTTCTTCATTCCTCATTCCAATTTATCGATTCCTCTTCAAAACCCCGCATGTTATTACACAGAAACCCTTGTTTAGCCCACAAAACCCTATTCCCTTTACAATCACCATTTTCATACCTCTCTGTGATGAGTTTGGCCCCCTTTTTAATGGCTCACACTCTTCACAAACCCTTTTCATTATTAATCCCATACCTAACCACCCTTTTCATACTATACTTTACTTTCTCTTTTGCTTCATACTCACACCATGAATTCTCCATCATCGGTTCCGATTTCGACTCGCTCTATGGCGATTACACCCCTCCGTCTCCGCCTCCTCCTCCGCCGCTTCCTCACCCGCCGTCCCTTTCGTGCGAAGATGGTCTCAACGGAACCGGTTCTCTTGCTACCTCCTGCGATCTCAATTCGAGCTTGGTTTTCGATAGCGACGTGTGCATAGAAGGGAACGGAAGCCTGCGCATACTTCCCGGTGTGAAATTGAGTTGTCCCGTGTTGGGTTGCGTGATTTTGTTCAACGTGAGTGGGGAATTCAGTTTGCAGAGTGGTGCGGCGATAGTGGCGGGGACTGTGTTGGTGGCGTCTCGAAACGCGAGCTTGTTTGGTGGGTCGGTGATAAACGTGACTGGGTTTGCTGGTGCGCCGCCGGCTCAGACGAGTGGCACGCCGTCGGGGACGCAGGGTGCTGGCGGAGGACACGGTGGGAGAGGTGCGACGTGTGTCTCCGACAATACGAAGCTTCCAGATGATGTTTGGGGTGGGGATGCGTACTCGTGGTCGTCGCTGGATAAGCCTTGGAGTTATGGGAGTAAGGGCGGGACCACTAGTAAAGATGAGAGATATGGGGGGGAAGGAGGTGGTAGAATTAGGCTTGAAGTTGTTGATTCAATAGAAGTCTCTGGGGACCTTTTGGCAAATGGAGGTGATGGTGGGATCAAGGGTGGAGGCGGTTCCGGTGGCAGCATTTATATTAAAGCTCATAGAATGTAATGTATCCTGTCTTCCTTTGAATGTTAATATTGCATTTGTAAATTGAGTTCTGTGGTATCTTTTTATTTTTTTTCAATTATTGTGCTTAGTAGTATGTATCTATGAAGAATTAGGAACGAATGCATTAGAGTAAGTTGGGTTAGCACGTGTTGTAGATAAAATGGTAAGTTCCTGCCTTAGGTGGTTTGGGCATGCGTGGAGAAGATCAGATGCAGGGTAACCTAATTACTAGAGGTAGAGGGGGAGTCTGAGAAAAAGTTTAGGCAAAACTATTCAGAAGGATTTAAAGGTCAAGGGTTTGTCTATAAATATGATTTATGATAGAATATTTTAGCATCAATTGATCCATGTAACTGGCCTCATCTAATAGGAAAAGGTTTGGTTGTTGTTGTTTGTAGTCAGTATTACTCTCAGTACATGACCTCATAATATGCTGTTGTAACTATTACTTGCCGTTGCTGAAATGCATGAAAATAAGATTGGTGGATTCTCTTGACTTTACTGCTTTTAATTTTTTGTTTGTGGTGTGGAGTGTAAAGAATGTTTGCAGAGAAATTGCATGCAGTTGAGCAGTCTCCAGTATGCAAATAATAAACAACATTGCATCCATTTCATGAGATTCAATTATTCTCTATTACTCTGGGTAATTTCAGATTGCTTGGTCTAATAAAATAGTTTGCAACTAATCTCGTCCTCTGCCAAGTGCAGGACTGGAACTGGAACAATCAGTGCCACTGGAGGTGGTGGGTTCGCGGGTGGTGGAGGAGGAAGAGTGTCAATTGAGGCCTTCAGTAGACATGACAATACAAAATTTTTCATTCATGGTATGATAGGATGATTATTGCTTAAGATGCAATTATGTTTTACCTCCCTATCATTTTCATTTTCATTTTAGAGAAAAAAAATTCTTCAAATAGCTGACAAATACTTTTAAGAAAAATAAGTACTTACATGCGGCATAAAGCTTGTTCTGCTGCTTGCAGGAGGAATTAGCCTTGGATGTTCTGGCAACGCTGGTGCTGCAGGGACATATTATGATGCTGTTCCTCGGAGTCTTACCATTTGCAATCATAACTTGTCTACTCAAACTGATACACTTCTGTTAGAATTTCCTAAAGTGCCTCTTTGGACAAATGTTTATGTCCAGAATCAGGCCAAGGCCTTGTTCCCTTTATATTGGAGCCGTGTTCAGGTGATTTAAATAATGATCTTATTACCCTTATTTAAATGGAACATTGTATTAACATTGTGAGTAAAGAAGAATTTTTTTGAAGCAGAGAAAGTGAGAAGAGTAATATAAGTAAGACAAGAAAAAACTCTTTATAAGCATATTCAGAATATCTGGCCAATAATTAGTTACTGTTGGAATTGGAACTACTAATAAAGTTTTAAGTTGCTTGATTTGGATAACTACATTTTGCCCTTTTTGCTTGGCCAATTGTTTTTATAACTTCTACTAGAAAAAATACATTTTGAAATAATTACCAGAAAGACAATAGACAAAGCAAATTTCATATATTTAGTTACTATTAGAACTTTTAAAGGAAGTTAAGGTTGCTTCATTTGTAGGGCTAGGGCTATGTATTCTGGTTTTAATGTCATCTTTTGTGTCATTACAATCGAGATTTGAAGGAAAGCCAAAATACTGTTTTCATTAACTTGCAGGTTGGTGGACTGATTCGTTTGACTTTTGGTGCCGTTTTAAGCTTCGGGCTTGCTCATTATGGGTCATCAGAGTTTGAGTTAATGGCAGAAGAGCTTCTGATGAGTGACTCTATAATCAAGGCAAGTAGATCTAGAACTATAAGGCTTCTTTGCTTAGAACCATAGTATTTTTTTACCTGGGTTCTGTTTCTTTTAAATGCTGCTTGCTTTCATTTTTGACTAGTTAGGTGTTAACTAAAAACTGTCTGATTTTAGGTTTACTATTTATTTCTTGCGCTTTTCCCAAATTTATCATAAAGCAACCATATCCTACAAACTGAAACGATCTAAAACTTCATGATCTAGCATTTATATGAGATGGTTATTTAAGAGACTAATAATGCCATCCTGTTCGTGATCTTTTACCCTTTTTGTTTTTAAAATTAGATATATGGAGCACTTCGTATGTCAGTGAAGATTCACCTGATGTTGAACTCCAAGATGCTTATAGATGGAAATGGTGATTCAATTGTTGCAACATCCTTACTAGAAGCTAGCAACTTAGTAGTTCTCAAGGTTGTTATCCCTTGCTTTTGTCTCATTTACAGCAGAACTTTAATTTATATTACTTACTGTATGACACGCTTAACCATGTTGCGGTGTTCAGGATTCATCTGTTATTCATTCTAATGCAAATTTGGGAGTTCATGGGCAAGGTTTTTTGAACTTGTCTGGACCTGGAAATTTGATTGAAGCACAACATCTGATTTTGTCATTATTTTATAGTATTAAGGTCAGTCAAAGTCTCTTATTCTCCTATTGCTGTTTATACACTTTACTGTTTCGGCAGCACCATTTAAACAACTATTGAAGAATGTTCGGTAGCACCATTTAAACAACTATTGAAGAATGTTCATCTTTCTCTATGTTGATATTATATTTATGCACACTTGATATGTAAAGCTAGGATAGTCACGTGATTCATTTTGATGCAAGTTCTTGTAGGAAAGATTTGGTAATATTAAAAGTTCCATTCGTTGTGGTATTTGGTATGATGAATTTAGGTTGGCAGCTGAAGACTTGTAAATTTTTAAGTAATGGGTTGGGGTTTAATATGTCAGAAAGGGTTTATAAATTGAATGTTTACGATGGGATACTTTGTATTCTAATTTGGTATTACTAATTTAGGTTGGAGCTGGAGAATTAAGAATTTTAAGCAATGGGACCAGATGATAGTTATATGGGTTTAGAAATTTGGCAGGCTGAAGGTTTGAGTTGGGATATTTTGTATGCTAATGAATAGCTGATAATTGATAAAGACCCAACTGGGGCTATTTGGATGCTGCAAAGAGTGGCATGTAAAGTTGATTAGTGTCGAATAGGTTTAGTGAATTAGTTCACATTAAGAGATTAATAGTTAAAATTTCAGACAAAAATTCTGTTTGAGTCCTTTCTTTTTCAGATTGGAAGTTTGGATGATTATGTTAATTGAATTAAATCTTATATAATATTTTTCTATACCATTTAATTTGGAGATTGAATAGTTTTAAGGTATTGGGAGAAGCCACTGAATCACCACCCTTTTTGGTTCAATCATTTACCTTGTTATGAGCAAAGAAGATTGAACTTGATAAAAATGGAGTAAAGAAGATTTGAATCTCTGCCTTTTCTCTCATGCAAAAATTGACATGGATGACTTACATATTGTCTTATTATTCCTTGTATATTTATGTGACTTGGAATTTTGAAATTCTTAAAATTGATTTCTTGACGTTTAAATTGTCTAGATGTTTTTATTTTTTCTGTACTGATTCATTATCTATCATCTTTGAAATGTGAAGGTTGGGCCGGGATCTGTTCTAAGAGGGCCTTTAGAGGATGCTGGTGATGATATGTAAGTTTATGCAATGCATGATGAGAAAGCTTTTGCAAGCATTTTTTTGTTTGTTTGACTTTTCCTCTTTGTTTTATTATGTAAAACTGTAGGACACCACAACTCTACTGTGGAGTTGAAAATTGCCCTGTGGAATTGCTTCATCCACCTGAAGATTGTAATGTGAATTCCTCTTTGGCTTTCACTCTTCAGGTTTTTCTTTAGTCCAATCAAAACTTAAATCCTTATATTGGTCAGATCTCTTTGTATTGTGGATAATATTTGTCTTGGGTTGCTACTGTAGATATGTCGGGTTGAAGATGTTATTGTTGAAGGCACCATAACTGGTTCTGTTGTGCACTTCCATTGGATTCGAAATATTGATGTCTTTTATTCCGGAGTAATCAGTGTTTCTGGGCTGGGTATTGTCATTTCCTTTACATGTCTCTTCTCCCTACCGAATTTCATACATCACTTGAGGTTTGTAGCTATAATTTATGGTCCATTAATTTTATTTTATTTTTGTTATTTGAACCATTTTCAGGCTGTACTGGTGGGTTGGGTAGAGGAAGGTATTTTGAAAATGGTGTTGGTGGTGGAGGCGGACATGGAGGATATGGTGGGGATGGATATTACAATGGTAATTTCATTGAAGGTGGTACCACATATGGAGATGTGGACTTGCCATGTGAACTTGGTAGTGGCAGTGGAAATAATAGCTTAGCTGGTGCAACTGCAGGTGGTGGCATCATTGGTAAGATCTGAATTAAATTTAGCTGTGGCAGAACAATACTGCTACTCAACATTCTTAGGTGAAAAAGGTGATTTTGTATAATTGTTATCTTTTCTTTGACAGTGATGGGTTCATTGGAACACTCATTATCAAGTTTGACTTTGAATGGCTCACTTAGAGCCGATGGAGAAAGCTTTGGAGAAGACACAAGAGGGAAGGATGGTGGGATTACTTCAAGCATTGGTCCTGGTGGTGGCTCTGGTGGAACTGTTCTTTTGTTTGTTCAGACATTGGCACTTGGTGACTCTTCTATAATTTCAACTGCTGGAGGACAGGGTAGTCCTAGCGGTGGTGGGGGTGGAGGTGGTGGAAGGGTTCACTTTCATTGGTCTAATATTCCAGTTGGAGATGAATATGTCCCTTTAGCGAGTGTTAAGGGAAGCATTATTACTGGGTTGGTATTTAGCAAAATATAACAATAATCTACTGCATTTGTTTTATGCATCTGTGAATGAAGAATTGTTTGATTGTCCTAGTTCATGGATATTTTTTGGTTGTGTTAGAAGCAAGTCATGACAATTGAATTAATGTTGGGAATGACATTGCTGGGTATGGGTATTGGATATGATTTGCTTTGGTTTGGATCATGGATGGCTTCTTGGATAAAGCCAACAGGTCCCTACAACTAGAAACTGGTACTAATGTTTATCTTTCTTGATAAATTGATGTACACTTGAATAAGTTACACAGTGGGAGAAACCAGGAAAGGAGCCCTTTATTCATTTGCTCTACTTTCTCATCTGGATTTGTGAGTAGCAGATTGATAGTTAGCAAATTACCCTTTTTTGCCTCTAAAAGGTGTTTGTTTTTGTTGTGGGGGGCGGGGGGATTGGAGTTGTAAATTTGTAATCATATAATTATCTTTGTATCCACATGGATTGTGATTTTATAATTTAAAAGTATGTATTAAGATGTTTCACATTGACTACAAATATGGTCAAAATACTCCTTATAAGGCTTGAGACAACCCCCCTCCTCGAGGTAGCTTTTGGGAGTGAGTTAAGTCCAGTTTTCTATTATAATATCAGAGCCTATGCAGTTTTAATGTTGGACCGCTCCTAAAAGTCTAGTCCTGTAAAATTCACATCCTAGAAGTTGTCCTAAGCATGAGGGGGTGTGTTAAGATGTTCCATATTGACTAGGAATATGGCCATAATACTCTTTATAAGGCTTACGAGTTGAGACAATCTTCTACCATTGGCTTTTTGAAATGAGTTAGGCTCAGTTTTCTGATAGTATACTTTGCTGGTAGTTTGGACTATCTGGCAGATCAGTGGATTTTTTTTTTAATTTCAATTCTAGTTATTTTCTGCTGGAATCTTGGCTGTTTATAACTGATGATATCATCCAGCAGATCCTGACCATATCTTTCAACTCTTTTTGTTCTGGGTTGCTTTTGGGTAGTGTAAGATGTGTGTATGTACATGTGCCAACATGCGTGCATAAACTTTCATCTACCTTGACCATTTTGGTTGAGCATTTTTTTTTTCTGATTTCAGAGGAGGATTTGGTGGAGGTCAGGGTCTTCCTGGAAAAAATGGTTCTATCAGTGGAACTGCTTGTCCCAGAGGGCTTTATGGTATCTATTGTGAGGTAGATTATCAATCATCATTCACAATTTTCAGTAATTATTTGGGATTTAGAGAATAAGGTGGCGTGACATCATGAAGTCTCTGTGATCTCTGTTACATTATGTTGTCAATATAATCTGTTAATTCCTGTTTTCTTTTAGTTGAGATGAAATTTGGAAAATCTACTTTTCAGCTGCTTTGACTTAGTTGCTTGCATTTAACTGTGTGTTGCAGGAATGCCCTGTTGGTACTTATAAAAATGTCAGTGGGTCTGATAGAGCTCTTTGTCATGGTTGCCCGCCGCAGGAGTTACCACATCGTGCCATATATATTTCTGTTCGAGGTATTTTTTAATAACTAAATTTGCTTTCATCACACCTGAAGGGAAGAGTAAAGGCTTAAGTTATTCGTGTTTATGCATTTACTTAGAAGGTTCCTGATAATCTCAGTCTTTAAAACCTTTGCCTGTCAGGTGTAATTATGTTTTTTAGTATGATAAAATTTATTGCGTAAGTTTTAATTGATTAATCAATTTCCTTTTCAAAAGGTGGTGTGGCAGAGACTCCTTGTCCGTACAAGTGTATATCTGATAGATATCACATGCCAAACTGTTATACAGCTTTTGAAGAGTTGGTATACACTTTTGGTGGGCCATGGCTTTTTGGTGGTCTTCTTTTAGGTCTTCTTATTCTGCTTGCTCTAGTTCTCAGTGTTGCACGAATGAAATATGTAGCTGGGGATGATTTACCAGCTGTTGTGCCTGCTCGAAATGATACTCGACTGAACCACTCTTTCCCATTTCTGGAATCACTGAATGAGGTCCTTAACCAACTTCTTCCTTGTGAATATCATGGGTATTCAACTTGGTTTCACATTACGATCAAATTTAACTTTGTATTTCTGTGATCTTTCAGATTATGGAAACAAATAGAAGTGAGGAATCTCAGAGCCATGTGCACAGGCTGTATTTCCAGGGTCCAAATACATTCAGTGAACCTTGGCATCTACCTCATTGTCCTCCTGAGCAAGTAAAAGATATTGTGTATGCCTCTCTTTCTATAAATATAGCTAATCTTCATTCAGTGTTAAAAATATTTGGTTATGCACACATGCAAGATTCTTTTAGTTCATGTTATGCATCAAAATTGGCCTTTTAAATATTAAGTATATCATTTCATACTGCAGATATGAAGATGCATTCAACAGATTTGTGGATGATATTAATAGTTTAGCTACATATCACTGGTGGGAAGGGTCTATATACAGTATCCTTTGCATTGTTGCATATCCCCTGGCCTGGTCATGGCTGCAAAGATGTCAGAGAAAGAAATTACAGAAACTTCGAGAATTTGTTCGATCAGAGTATGACCATGCATGCTTGCGTTCTTGCCGTTCGCGAGCCCTGTATGAAGGGCTGAAGGTACTTCAGATTTAATTTTATGAATTTGTTCTCTTAACCTAACTGGGTCTCTTGGCTTACTAGATTTATGCCTCAACTCATTCATTACTGCCCAGATGAACATAGTTTACAATTTGTTTATATAATTTAAAGTATCTATGATAAGCTAAACATGGTCTCTGTTAGAATCCAACATTCTCTAGAGATAAGACCAACCAAATATATATAAGGTGAGGACAATCCTCATATCATGAGTTAGCTTTTGGGGTTGAGTTAGACCCAAGCCAAATTTCTAACAGTCCCCTTATACCTCAGTGATCCGGTGGTAGTACTGGATCAGAATATAGGAAAGAAGTACATAGTTTATGGATAGAATCCTCTTCTTGTCCTAGACCTGTATCCGTGGGATACAAGGCCGGGGATGAGGGCATGTGGATATGGCTAGGCTGTACGAGTACAAGTACAAGTACAAGTATCAAGTATGATATGATATATATAATGATTTTTTAAAATATCAAAATACGGGTATGGGAATATATATTAGATAAAATATAATTATTTGTGACTTGAATATTTTATAATAGTCCAAAACAAATCTTAGTCAAATAATAAATCTTGGTCATACTTGATATAATTATTTGTATATTATAAAAAAATCCTTTAAAATACAGTTTTGTTCATATCATAGTTCGTAAAAAATATTATTTTTATACCTGGATTTTTTTATACTAAATTATATTCTAATATACTTCACTATTTTCCTAAAACAGAAAAAAAGTATGAAAAAGTATACTGCTGACAGAATATATGTTCTCATATGGCTAATACTTGAAAATGGTGATGTTACTGTGTTATTCCTATTTACTTGTAGACAACAGCAGCGCTATATGTCCAAGATACAGATGCAACCCACCCTACCTTTTTCATGGTTGTCTGTTACGGATATGATATGCATATGCTTAACTTTTTTCTGCATCTCCTCCAAGTGTTTGAGCGACCAGGATTTTCCCTTCCAAATTTAACTCCAAAACCAAAAGATTTCTCTCTATCTATTCCCTCCTACTATTTTTACCATTCAAACCAACTTGGGGGACCTGCCTCCCTCCTGTAACCTGCTAATGGTTCTAACTACTGTTGATAATTTTGCACGGGGGGAGGCTCTAACACCTAGTTTCTCCATTGGACCTTTTTCTTTGGTTGGTTGTAACTTGAAACATTTTGATTCCTCTATTGTTTTTGCTTTATTCTCACCCTGCCAAATGTAGGGATTATCATTTGTTAGAATCATTCAATGGTTAGTTACTCTAGCATGTGGCAGGTAGCTGCAACATCTGATCTGATGCTGGCATATCTGGACTTCTTTCTTGGTGGGGACGAGAAACGACCTGATCTGCCTCCTCGTCTTCATCAAAGATTTCCCATGTCTATAATTTTTGGGGGAGATGGAAGTTACATGAGTCCTTTCTCTCTTCATAGTGATAATATTCTCACTAGCATCATGAGTCAGGTTTGCTCAACTCAAAAAATTTAGCCTTTTTGTGAAATTCCTCATGTTTATTTTGTTGGCTGATTATTATTTGTCTGTTCTCTAGTCTATTCCACCAACTATATGGTATCGATTGGTGGCTGGTCTTAATGCTCAGCTGCGCTTGGTTCGCCGTGGACATCTTAAAATAACTTTTGGCCCTGTTATCAACTGGCTTGATGTATATGCAAACCCTAAGTTGGCGACATATGGTGTACGTGTTGATCTTGCATGGTTTCAGCCCACATCTTCTGGATATTGCCAATTTGGACTTGTGGTGCATGCTACTGTGAATGAAAATATGTCTTCATCATGGGAAGGTTACGATGATTCAAGAATAACTGAAAAGCAGTCATGGTAATGTTAACTTATTATCTGTTCTGTTGATAATTTTACGAACATACAGTTAACTTCCATGTTTTGTTATATGCAGTTTACTTTCTAGTCCTGGAAACCCAGTGCATCACATTACTGGCAATGAACACTTGATGATGCCTAGAAGGATGTCTGGTGGGATATTGCATGCCAAGAGCCTAAGAACACTAAAAGAGAAGAAAACTGTATACTATCCCATTGCTTTTATTATTTATAATACAAAGTCCGTTGGCCATCAGGTATTAAAACATTTCCCTTGCCAACTGTATGTTACCCTTAAATGTTTTCCTCACTCTATTGTATTTTTGCAGGATCTGGTTGGTCTGGTTATCTCGATACTACTCCTGGGAGATTTTATCTTAGTATTGCTTACCTTGCTTCAGATGTACTCATTGTCGCTGTTGAGCTTCTTCCTAGTTTTATTTGTCCTCCCTCTCGGAGTACTATTTCCGTTTCCATCTGGAATCAGTGCTTTGTTCAGTCAAGGGCCTAGGAGATCAGCTGGGCTTGCTCGTCTGTATGCTTTGTGGAATCTAACATCCCTAGTCAATGTTGTAAGTTATGCTAAAGCTGTACTTGTTTTCAACTAGTTTTTAATGTGAAGCAATAGTTACAAGTGTGACAATTACTAAACGATGTAGTTTACCTGCATATTTCTATTGTCTTGCTTAGTTTTCACTGTATTTCAATTTTTTAAGTGGTTCAAATAAGTTCCCAAGTATTTGTTTTAGTTTCTTAACAGTAAAATGGTTCTCTTGGAACAGGTAGTTGCCTTCTTTTGTGGATTTATACATTATACAGCTCATTCACATAACAAGCTTTCCAACTTTCAATCCTGGAATTTTAGTATGTAAGTAGCTTTACCTTCCACAGTAGCAATAACTGGAGCAGATAATAAATTAATGCCAGAGATTTATTTACTCACTATTTGACAACTTTCTGTATATCTTTGTATAATGCTGGGCCAATGCAGGGATGAAAGTGAATGGTGGATGCTTCCTTCTGGCCTGGCCCTCTGCAAAATTATTCAAGCGCGTCTTGTTGATTGTCACGTGGCTAACCAGGAAATACAAGATCCCTCATTGTATAGCAGTGACACTAACGTCTTCTGGAATTCTTGAACATTTTTCCTAGTCTATGCATTTTCCTTTCCTTTTTGTATATTTATTCTAGTGTAAAGCTTAAATAGGTGGGAGCACTCACGTTGAGTGGCATTGTGTAAATTGTATAATTTTAGAAAAGATTCGTTATAATATGTCGTGTTGGGGGGATTGATTATATAATTTGTATGATGATGACCATCAGTTAATATAGTTGTGCTCTTGAGATAAGAATTTTAAGGCTTTAGCCATTTTGTAAATGTTGGCGGTTGTCAATTGTCAATATATTTCGTGTCCTGCTAAAATTTCTTGTTCTCCTTATCATCTCATGGCATGACATACCTAAGTTGTGAAAGTAGCTAAAGTCGATTTTGTAGTTTAAAGTTCTAAGATTGCAAACAAGATGAAGAATCCCAGGTTCAAAAAACATCCATGCAAGGACTGGCAGTTTGATAGGAGAAGCTTGGGTAACAAGCATTCTACATTTACCATTGGTGAATGGTATCCCACGTTAAGGAAGCTGGGGAGATTTTAACAATAGGAGTTCAGGATTGAGCTTATTATTGATGAAACACTAGTAAAGTCAAATTGGAATGATTCTCGAATAGCTCGGTTTATTTATGCCTTTTCTCCAGCCTTTGTAATAAGATATACAATGAAATATACTTGACAAACTATTTTCATTCTAGAGCTCCACATACGAACTGCTGTAGTCTACTCGCCATTGTAATTCAAGCGAAAGAATTCCTCATCTTGAGATGTTTTATGAAGAAATTGGTGGAATTGAAAGTATCTATTATTATGATGGACGAGTGACAGGAAAACAATTCCATTCAACTTCCACCGAACAGAAACAACCTAACGATTTCTTCGGACTTGGTCACTCTACAAGGATTATAGCCAGCCAAACTCCCAAAAAAAAAGGAAACTTTTGTTGCATTTATAGCTTCGACTAAACTAAGATTGCTTCCATGAAGTCCTCCGCCATCTCCCCACCCCTCCCGTGCAAAAATAAAATCAATTCCAGTATTATGGGATTTGCATCCAAGGCCTCAATTAGGAGCATTTCTTATTCAATTACTGGAAAGTCCTTCTCACATTTATTTCACAATTGTAAGTGTGCTACTAGAGTATCTTCAACCGGAGGTGGTTATTGGGTTCTTAAATTTATGAACCAGTTCTTACAATTTTTTTTATCATTGAAGCTTGCTGAGTTGGAAGGAAGGGTTCTTAAAAATAAGAAACAGTTGCTTTTCCTTATAGCAAAAGTGTACCCAGCTTTTCATTCTGGGGCTGGAGGAGAATGGGTTGGTTTCTTTGCGCATGCGGGGAGGGAGGGCTTGGGATTTCTGGGGACGGGAGGGATGAGTTTCCTGAGGATTTTAAATTAAATAAATAAATAAATAAAAATATTTTAAATAAAAAATATAAAGTATTTTATTGTTTAATATGTTCTAAATATAAATTATATTTATATAAAAATCATTTAAATATTTTATTTAATAATTTATAATTTACTTTATTTTTAATTATTAAATATGGGACAACATCTGAAGTTTATAACACATTTGATCCAAGTTATAAGGACTTGAGATACTACATTTAGATGTATATCATAAATAAAAATAATTTTTTTAGAATTTTTTAATTTATGAAAATTAAAGTCACTAAAAAGTTTTAAAAAATAAAATAAATTCAATCATATTTGCAAAAACCAAAAAAAAAATTTATCCTTGTTAATATTATCATTATTATATTAGCATAGACATAGAAGCACAGTTCAGTCACTTATCCTGTCAATTGCCTAGATGATTCATTGAGTGAAATTTTCAACGCGCATGATTCATTTAGTGGAATTTTCAACGCGCTTTGAATTCTTTTGTTTTTGTAATTTCATTATGAAAAAGATTGGTCACGGGACACACGTTTTCTAATTTCTGGAAATCGCACACTCTACGGTGCATTATATAAACAATTTTCTCTTTTCAACTAGTATACCATAGACCAGTTTATAGACCACGTTCTGCGGGGTATTACTTTTCCAACCTGTTTTTCTTTTAACATCTCTTTTAAAAATTTGGATATTTTTTATTTTTTTAATATATATTATATAAATTAGTTTATAAAATGTTCCAAATATTTTTTATATTTTGTAAATTAGTTTACCGAATATATTTTACAGAATATATTTTATATTTTACAAATTAATTTGTGAAATATAAATTTTTTAATTTTGTAGATTAATTTATTAAATATATTTATTAAAAGATATAATTTAAAAAAAATTACCAAAGATGGAGGGGAATGCGTGAAGAAAAAACTGAGGTTGAAAAAAGTAATTCACCTTCTGCAGTTGAATGTTGAAGCCTTCATCGCGGATAGCACTAATTGTAAAAGCAACCACGACATGGGGTCTACTGAGATGTCCACATTTCCCTACATTCTCCACCGGAGAATCGCTCTTCTTGACCAAAGAATCAACGGTTTTCCAACCTCGGATATTACATCATTTTCAACATTGGTGTGTTTCATTTTCCTTAACATCTAATGGCCTAACTTATATATGTAGAGAGAGAGAGAGAGAGAGTCATTGATGAAAAAATGAAACTAAAATTCATTTATAGATTAAATCAGATTGCTTTCCAATAATTACAAAATATAATGAAAGAATAATAGAATATTTTCCTCAGTTAAGACTGAGCTTTCCACAGCCATCTTATGGGCGTGGAGGGGCAAAAATGCAACTCATCATATATGCTACCTACAATGTAAGATATAAGGTAAAATAATGACAATAACATGTACAACTTGTATTGTGGAACATGCTGCTGACTTCTTTCTTAACCAAATGGTTATTTGCAACGCCCTCCTTACTGGCCAGCGCTGTGGGCGACGGCGTGGGTTGGGCCGTGGCTGTTTGCTTCTTCTTCCCTCTTCTCTTCAGCGATAGTCTTACCAATGCTAAAGCTGGGCTGATTTGTTGAAGACAAAAGCCTAGCCCACATTCTATCAGTTATCGATACTTTGTTCTGTCCCTCAGTGATTCTCTGCATAACAAAGCAACCAACATTACATAAGACAGAGTTAAGCAAGACAGACTACTAATCCTTGCTGGCAAAGTCTAAATCTACATGGTGTCCTACTCCTACTCAAAATTACAAAATGATTCATCTTATCATTACTTGAAAACTGATTTTAAATTGGAAAGTTTAAATTCGTTAAGTTTTAAGAAATAAATATCGAGCATGGACGACCGACTCACGTAGAAGGGTATGTATGAATGTCTTCCATTGACAAGCCCACTTGTAAAGCCGCTATAACCTGCCATTGCTCCATGAACAGCACTTTGAGCAAGAAGCGTGCAGTACACGTTGTCAGAAGCATTGCTTGGAACAGCTCGGATCATGTATGTAGGATCTGTCAAATAGAGGAAAGATAAGGCAATACTTGATACTTCATCCTTTCAGTATACACACAAAAATATACTCACGCATGCCTGCACACGCGCATATACTCATACATGCAATTGTGTAGTTTTTAGGACTAAACATGCTTTTAGTCCTTGTAAAATTGGTAAATTTTAATTCTAGTTCTTAATTAATTTTTTAATTTTACAAGGATTAAAAACATATTTAATCCTAGTTTTTATTTGTACAAACCTATATATTTGAGATTTATGATCATCTTCTGTTTGGCACAATGCTCCTGCGAGATTCAAGATTCAAAATGTTTAGCTTAAGCATCAGAAAATATCCAGCACAAACAGAACAAATAACAATCCACACCTTTATCTTTTGGGATATCCACAGCCCAACATCTTGAAGAAGTTTGTTTCCGGAAGCATCCTGCTTGTGCATGGATTGGATGCTCTCGGAAACAAGTTCCTGTCCTGCCCCTTCAGCAATCACAATAACCATGTGGCCATTTTCCTTTAGTCTTTTCTCTGTAAAATCAAAAAGCCCACCCGGGCCTTCAAGGACAAAGGGTGACTCTGGAATCAAGCAACAGTCCACATCCCTACTGGCCAGCGTAGCATACATAGCAATAAACCCTGCACCATGCATCCAAAATAAGACATATTTGAAGCAGTTAGGCTTGATAACTACAACAAGAAAATAATTAATTAACATAAAATTTGCTGGTTTGTTTATTAGTTAATAATTTAAAAATGTTAATTGTTATATGCGTTGCTTGAAGTTAGCCCTGCCTCCATGATGGTCTTTTACTCTTAGAGACAGTTAAATGCCAGAACGATTCTCATTTTATTGAAACCAGAAAAGTTTTGTACGATGCTAACGATTAAGCTGATGAGTGAGGGCATTAGTGTCATTACAGGGATTCAAGAAACTTACCACTGTACCGGCCCATCAGCTTGACAACACCAATGCCATTTTCACCACTTTCAGCTTCAACATGTGCTGCATTTATAGCACGTTGAGCCTCCTCAACTGCCGTGTCAAAGCCGAAGGACTTATCAATGACCTATAAAGCCAGAGACAACATAAAAAACCCATTGACAAGTTAATGATGGTGATGGATATTGAACAATAAAGAGAAGAGTAGGAATAAGAAAGGGTAAGAAATTGTACCGGGATATCGTTATCTATGGTTTTCGGGATTCCTACAACTGAAACTCTGAGACCACGCCTTCTAATTTCCTGCGTGGATAATCAGACAGCATTTTTAATAAATTCCTACTTAGATTAAATTAATTTCACAGACGTCAAATATCAACAGTGAAGTATGTGTGTAGGAAACTCGGTTATATTCCTAAGCCCAAAGCTCTAATATGCAAATTATTACAATTATATATACCTCAAAAATCTTATATGCACCCCTCTGAGTTCCATCTCCTCCAATTATATAAACCTGAAATTGATTGAGTTATTAGACTGATGTACTCCATACAAGGGGAAAATTTATATGTTCTAATAAGTAGAAAGAAATATAAACCTGATTAATTCCCCGATCTTGAATACTGTCAACAATCTTAGTGGTGTCGTGTCCACCACGTGATGAACCAAGGACAGTTCCTCCACGCTTATGTATATCATTCACGCTTTTAGGAGTTAGAGTGATTGTATTGTGAGCATAGAAACCCTTGTATCCTCCCTTCAAATCACAATTTTCTTTAGAGTTAATGAGACAAAATCAAAACAAAGTAGTTAGCAATATTAGAGATTTACTGTCAGAAGCATTAGAATTTGCAATTGCATTGTTTTATACTCTCTCTTCTTTTTTTTTTTTCTTGTTTTGTACGTCGCATTGTTTTAATTCAGTTTCTTTCCTCCTTTGTATGATACCCAAACAACAGGAGAAAATGAGTTGATTTGAAAACCATTAAAATTGTAAATGGAAGTTTGATAAACATAAATCCAAAACTCAAAAACAACTTTTAGTAGCGTTAGAAAAAGAGTGGATCCGATGAATCTAAACACGTCGTAAGTAAACTCGAAAGCATCCACTTACGTTGATTCCCAAAACTTTCTTCACGCCATACATGTTATGTAATGCACATACAATTTCCCTAATCACTGTGTTGAGCCCAGGGCACAGACCCCCACATGTCACAATGGCAGCCTGAACATCCTCTGGTTCGAAATACACCTGAATATCCAATTTTATACGGTCATAAACACAAGAAGCTATCTAAACGGATAAATCCACACAAATGGAAACATACCTTTTCACGAGGGCCGGCACGCCGGAAATGTATCCCTCTTGGGCTATCTTTGTTAGAAATAATCTGCAGCAGATTACAAAAGGGAACATATTTCAATTGTGTTGAATAATTTAAATTTAATTTTTATCCAAATTAATTCTTCCAAATTTTAAAATAACCAGTCCCTAAACTCCAACTGGCTATTTGTTGTTCTCTTTCATTAATTTGGATCCACTGATGTTCATATTTCGTGGTGTATGTTGAGGTATACTCTTAACGACATAGGCTTTGTAATTAATTACAGAATAACATGAGATTAACGTGACAGGATAAATTCGATTTCTGTAACATGTATTATGTTTAATTAGATTAATCCATGGCATTAGAGATGCATCACCGCGTTAATTAGAGCTCAGTTAACGGCTAACGCTTTCAAGGCTCCTTAATCAATATAATGTATAAGATGATCGAAGAAAGTTAGTTTAATTTTGCCGCACAAAAAAAAAAAAAAAAAGAGGAAATTAACCTTCTGCGGAACACTGTCATCGGGATGCACGAAATATTGCCTGAAAAGTGGGAAGTAAATTTAAATGATCATTGAAGCCACGCATTAACAAATAATAATAATTAAAAAACAAATTGCAAGAAGAAGAAGAAGGAATAGAAGGAGATATATTTACACATATAAAACTTACTTGACAACTGAATAAGCAGGATTGTCCTGCAAAGGGTTAGAATATGTCTGCGAAAAAAAAAAGATACATCAGTCACCACCACTCCTCTTATTCATCTTTCATTCCTATAATAACAAAAACGCATAAGAGGAGAAGAGTGAAAAGAAATAGCTAGGAGGAGAAGAAACAGGTTTTAAGAGGGCGTAAGAGAAAGGCATAAAGAGGGGAACGACGTCGTACTGGTAGATCAGGAATGTAATCACAGAAATGTGGAACATCCTCAAGGACATAGCCAGCGGTGCCTCTGACGATCTTAGGCTTTGAATTAGGAGAGGAACCCATGATGATGAGAGAGCAGAGTTTGAGTTTGTCTTGTGTTGTGTAATTGGAATTGTGATTGGGAGAAGAGGAGAATGGTGCATAAATGTATACACTCAGAGGTATAACGAACGCACCGGAAGAGGGTGTTATTTATAGTAAAAACATGCTTCACCTTTGTTGAAAGATAGACAGGAAGCACAGAGTGCCACTCGCTTTGGTTTTCCTTCAAAATATAAATAGCAAGTTTGGTATTATATGGTTTAAAACAAAGTAAACAAAAGTAAAACAAGCGGCATGAAATGGTCTTCTTGCCATTCAAAAGTAAAACAAACTTTCACATCCATCATGTTTCCCAGAAGGGGCGCGGCATATTTTTATAACTAAATAGTTATTTATAACAATTTTAAAGTATAAAATTAAAAATATATTTTATGCTAAATATGATTTGAAACAAATATCTAAATATAAATATATTATGATCTTGTATAATTTTTTTTAAATTAATGTTTATAGTTTTTTTATAAATAATATAATTTATTATTATGTCTTATAAATAAGCTTGAGCTTGGGTACTCATGTATGTTAAAAAAATTGGTATAAGTGTTTTGCCTAACTTTATATATATATATATATATAAAAGTAAATATTAATTTATTTTAGAAGTAATTTATATTAAAAATTTTGTCATTTTTATGTTAAATTTTATCAATTTAAGTATTAAATTAATAAATTTTATTTTATAAATTATGTTTATAAAATTTAAAAAATATTTAATATTAAATAGTTTTATTTTAATAAATTATTTAATTTTTTCTTTCTCTATACATAACAAAATTTATGAAACTATTTAATTACTATGAATAATAAAAAATAAATAATATAGACTATTACAATCTATATAAATATTTTAAAAAATAATATATATATATATATAATATTTAAAGTAATCATATGAATATTAATTAATTTTTAATTTTAATCATTCATATATAATTTATATTTATATTATAACTATAATCTCTTATAAATTGTGTTTTTTTTATGTATGTGCACATATAAAAAGATAGTATTAACTTATTTTAAAATAATTTATATTTAAGTTATTATACTTAATAATTTTATTAAACAATTAAGTTTTATTAATATAAATATTAAATTAATAAATTTTACTATATAAATCATATTTACGAAATTTTATTAAATTTTAAAAAGTTATAAAAAAACATATTGATGATCTATATTAAAAAACAAAAAATTAAAAACAATTTATTGCCATAACCACTTGTAAACACTTCCTTAAAAAAAAAAAAATTAGTTGTACAACATAATTAATTGACACAGAATTAATTGGCCGTAGGATAATATATCCGAAAGAGTTGCATAGCCGTGAACAAAGTCGTATTTAACATTGACGACACAAAAGACAAAAGCACTAGATCACATGGACTTTATGAGGCATTGAGAAAGTGTAAACTAGCAAATTATACCATGGTAGACACTCAAGAAAGAGGAAAGAGGAAAAATCCTGGAAGGTCACACAACATAACACAACACACCGACCGAAACCCTGAAACAGGTTCACTTTATGGAAGGTGGGGCTAAGTGGTTGGACTTATAAAAGCGGTGTTAGGTCCACCAAGATAGTGTTGATTCATGAGTGGTGGTTAAGTCGTATTATGCTTACAATTCATGAATCATGAGGATATTACCATTTGTATGTATGCTATATCCAAACTGCATAATACATTTACCACAAACTCATCACTTAATACGATGCAAAATTTATAAAACAGTACCTCTGTTATCACTTGTCACAACTCCCCAATCCTCCCACTCCAATTCGATACTGACCTTTAAATAACTTTACCACCCATATACTTTATACAGCAAATATTTATTTATTTCAGTCGTATACAAATAATTTTTCCACTTCATAAATATATCCCTAACATGCATAGACATATTGACAAGTTAAGATTAACTCTTCTAGAATGAGGAATATATATATGGAATTGTTAAAATCTTAACAGATAATTTTTTTTAACACCTTATATTATATTTTATCTTTTAAAATGTACGAGGTAAAATTGACATTCTAATATGTTTATTCATATTTTTTGCTTTTGATTTTTTTAAACTTATCCTCATTTTATAAGTTTTTAAAGTAAAAGTCTGAATTAATTATTAATTTTGATAAGAGTTTAATTTTACTATGTTGTTAGTATAAAAAAATTATTAAATAAAAACTATCCTGTATATAATTTTTTAAAATTATTAGTTATAAAATTTAATAATTTTAATTATATGATAATTATAATTTAATAATATATAAATATATTTATATTAATACTGTATTTGAATTAGACTTATAAAATAAAATAAACATATAAAATAAAAAATCTAAAATATAATGGCATGTGATATTTATTTATTTTATTATCATTGTAAAAAAAATTAAAAAAATATATTCAAAAAAATTATGACAAAAAAAGTGACAAAAATTTCATTGAAAGAAATTCAAGTAATATGCATAGTGAATGGTTTAATTCGAGAACGAGTTTTTTTAAGAAGTAGAAAATGATAAAGATCCAATTAACATATCTAGAAAAAATTTGTATGAAATTTTAGAATTTGAGTTGAGAAAGAATCCTTTTGAAAAAAAATAATAATAAAGATTTAAGTCTATTTAAAAATTATTTATATGCAATTTTGATCCAAATTCAATAAGGAACAAATAAAGTACTAACATGTACATATTCAAACAATTAAAGATTCGGAATGAGAATGCAACATAAAAAGTTATTATAATCAAATTTTTTGAATAAGATTTGTACATAATACATTCAAATATTTTATTATAAAAATTTAATTATGATAATTCTTTATGTCGCATTCTTATCTTGGATTTTAATTGTTTGAATTAGGATTTCATTTGTCTTTAGATTTGAATAAAAAATGCATAGAAAGAATACCTAAATAGACTTGAATCTTTATCATTCTCTCCTTCTTCAACAGTATTCATCCTCTAATCAAACCTTAACATTCCATAAACAAGTCTTTAAATAGACTAATCAGAACTCTATCATTCCATACATCTTTAGAAAGATTCGTTATTGAATTAAATAATTCACCATGCATATTATTTTGATATTAAATGGTTTGATTTACTCTAAGTAAATGAATCAGAATGCAAAAATGCTAATGAGAACATATTAAGAATGATAGGGTAAAGGAATTTAACACAAACCATGTAACATACTGAAGAACACCAAAATTATCAAAGAGAAATGTGATTTTTAACTAGAAGAACCAACGTTATCAATGTCGATCGTTTCCTAAGAACCAAGAAAACCCGACACAAATCGCTACTTACCGAAATAACGAATGTTATCGATGGGTGATTCTTGCAACTTGCCAAAGAGTACAGAAGTTGTTAAATAAGGATGCACCCTTACTACAACGTCGAAAGAAGTAAAGTTTATTCGCCCAAAAAATCAAGGGAATCAACTCAAAGAGATGAACATTTTTTCATATTTTATCAAAACTTATTTTACATTTAATCTCTAAATTACATTATATAGAAAATTTAATTATCCTAAATTAGAAAAAAATCTATTAATAAAAACAAATAAGTAATCCTAATTATATTATTTGCAATCTAAAATCTTAATTTAGTTTGTAAATAATTAAAATAAATTATGCACAAATCAATCCTACAAAAATTCAAAACAAATAAATTACAAATTTTAAGCAGATTTATATATAATAAATTTAAATATTTGATTATGATAATTCTTTATATCGTATTTTTATCTTGAATTTTTAATTATTTAAACTTGTATAAATAACATTAGAACTTTGTTTATCTTTTATTGGATTTAGACTAAAATTACATACAACGAATTTTTAAATAAGCTTGAATCTCTATTATTATTTTTCTATTAAAAAGAATTTATCCTCAAATTAAATTATAAAATTTAATATAATAAATTTTTAAATAAATTAATTGAGTCTCTATCACCATGACCTAATTTAAATTTTTTTAATAATATTTAAAAAAAATATATTAATTTCAACGAATATGAAAATATAAAATATAATCTTCATAACAAATAAAAATAAAAATATATTAATTTAATTGAAATAAAAATAACATCCTTAAAAAATAAAAAAATAAAATATTAATTCATTTTCCATCAAAATTAAATTTATAAAAAAATATATGAAAGTTTAGACATTACTTGTTATTTGTCTTACTAGTCAATAAATAGGATTCAATAGTAACCAGTAATAATATAATATTCAGATGTTTTAAGTTTTCGCTGCACAATTTTTCAACGACATACTATTTTTTTAAATAAAAAAAATTATGCATACTTTGAATTATACAGCGACGGTAGAATTATTGCGGCTTATATTTACTTATTTATATTTTCTCTTTATTATTTAAAATTTTAATTATTTAAATTTTAATTTATTACTTGTGTTTTTATTAAATCAAACATTTTTATCATTTATGTTTATCCATTTTAATAATTTGATTTTAATATTTTATTATTAAAATTCTTATATTTATTATTATATAAAGAAAAGATAACTTTTTTCTCGTTGTTTTTTTCTTGTATTTTGTTACCAAATTTAATTTTTGCACTATTTTTTTACTGAACAGAAATGATTCTACTATTTTTTATTAATTAATTTTTAGTTATACTCATACCATTTTTTTAGTTTTGATTATTCATTTTATAAAATTTGTTAGTTTTAGTTTTTACCATTAAACATTTTATAATTTTAATCTAAAAAATGCTGGTATGTACAATTTGGTTTTTAAATTTGTTTATATGCTCATATTTAAATATTTTAAAAACTATTTGTTTTAAAATAATATCAAATTATATATTTTAATTTTAAATATGTTAATATTATTTATATATTATTCATATTTTCATGAGAAAAAATTTAAATATGATCAAAGTAATTTTAAAAAACTAAATTGCATATTTACATAAATAATTATATTTTTTAATAAATATTTTTTTAAAAATATAGATGAAAAATAAATTTTATAAAATAAAAAATTGAAATTATGAAAAAAAAAACAAAAAACAAAGATAAAAATGAGAAAAAAATGAGAAATGAAAACTTCATTAAGCCTAATTTTTTTTTATGGGAATGATTACACACAAATGGGTCATGGGCTAGTGTTAGAGCCCAGAGTCCAAAAGCAAAGAGAAGACAGTGGTAGTCCAATTGAGACAGCTGAGTCTTGTTGTCCTCCCTCAAGCTTCAAGGTGTCGCTGCCTAAAGCCTAACCGAATCAATCAAATAGACTCTGATTCTGAGCTCTGTTGCCACCAGCATGTACAGGAACGTTGCTTCACGCCTCAGGACTTTCAGGGTTGGTTTTTTTTTTTTTTTTTTTTTCCTTCTTCCCTTCAATTGATCTTCCTATGTTTCAATTTCAAGTGCTGATTATTGAAATCATGCCCTAGATCTCACTATTCTCCACTATTACATTTCATTGCAACAATACTAACATTCATGTTCGATTTAATTGATTGGTCCCAATGCAAATTACAGTGCTACGCTTCCCTGGTTTTCCTGACTTGTGTTTACCAATTACTCCTTTAGGATTTGAATTCACCTATTTATATATTCGAAATTCCCATTTACCATTTTATTGTTCTTTTGCCGTACGTTGCACAGATGAAATTCTACAACTAGCATAGGACCTGAAGCTAAAAGTATTTATATTCTATTCCCATTACCGATTAATGTTTTTTAGATGTTTTCAATTGATTTACCGAGCCTGGCAAATAAATTTTAAGTTTCGCATTAAGTTGATTGTCTGATAGTTTGAGTTTTTGTTATGCTCCTCTGCAATTGAACCCGTGAGATTAGGCCCGTTCATGCAATAGGGTACCTGCCAGATTTGCAAGTTCAAGTTCTGTTGCCACGAAACAATCCTCTTCTGGTTTGGGTGGTTTATTTGGCTGGCTCACTAGCGAGCGATCCAGTTCTGTGCCACCTCTGGATTTCCCACTTCCAGGCGTTACACTTCCCCCTCCATTGCCTGATTATGTTGCACCGGGTAAAACTATTATTACTACCCTCCCAAATGGAGTCAAAGTGGCCTCTGAAACATCAGCGGTATGCATTGTTGGTTATATATTATTTGATCTGTACATTTGTTTGCGCTCGCAAAAAGTCTAAATTTACATACACTGAACACATTCATCTGGTTCTTCAGACTCCTGCAGCCTCAATAGGTTTGTATGTAGACTGTGGTTCAATCTATGAGACTCCATTTACATTCGGTGCCACACATCTGCTAGAACGAATGGCTTTCAAGAGTACTAGAAACAGGAGTCACTTTCGAATTGTGCGTGAGGTAGAGGCAATTGGCGGCAATGTGCAGGCCTCGGCTTCTAGAGAGCAGATGGGTTACACTTTTGATGCTTTGAAGACATATGTTCCTGAAATGGTGGAGCTGCTTGTTGATTGTGTGAGGAATCCTGTGTTTCTTGATTGGGAAGTTAATGAGCAGGTACCTTCCCCATATCCCTGTGAAAACTTATAGAATGCTTTTACTGAGTTTTTCATATAGCCTGAACAGTGCTGTTGAACTTGAAAGTTAATACAGATAAGGTACCAAACTGTCAAATGCTAGGCAATTAGGCAACCCACATCTTTCAGGAAAAGAATTAAGCAATTAATAATCATTGCAAAGACAAGACATGAGTGCAAAGTAAGTAATGAGAAAGCATCATAAAAAGAAAGTAATCTTCCATTGAATAAAAGTAGTTCCAAGACATATATTAGAATGATATTATAGTACTTAATTTAAGTGAACATGAACATATGTGGGAAGCAGTACTAGTATGTAGTAAGCTTATGGAGGCCTTTAAAGAAACTAGATGTGTATGTGCGAGATAATACAACCAAGTGGGGAGCTTGAAAGTCAAAATATGCTAATAAAATAATTATTAACAGAACCGAGTGCTTCTATGCTGGGTTTTGTTAAAAATAAAGTGCAAAAATGTGTTCTAAGATGAACCTGGCTCTGTCAGGAATTTCTGCCCTGGGCTTTTGCCTGTTTTCTTGCTCAAATGGTCCTCCTGCTACTTCTTTATAATCAAATGTCAAACTAAATTACGTGTGCGGTGTGTTGCTGTTATCTTGTTGTTGTTATGGGGGAATAAATGGTTGATCTTGCAAAATCTTAAGGTGGGGACCTTCAGTTTATCATGCCTGAACCTGTGTTTTTGGCTTACCTAACCGGGCCAATGTACCTGGAGCTGGTTCCACACTGGCTTATACATATGTATATGGTCAGATATAACTTGTAAATAACTTACTATGTGCTTAGAAAAAGGATGAACACAGTAAGATAATGATGAGTTAGAAGACTGATGACTGACTGTCCTTTGGCATAGTAATAAAATTGTACATTCTCCTAAGGATTTTTATTAGTTTTAAACTTTAGCTGCCATTTTACATAGTACAGATTTGCTGTCAAAGTCAGTTTATTAGAGCTGTGTTTCGGAGTGAGACAGATTGGCAATATCTTCTATTTTCCTGCTTAGTGCTTACATATCTCATGACCTTTTGAAATTTTCTTCTCTGATTAATATTGCAATTTTTGTAGCTTCTGAAAGTGAAGGCTGAGATTGGTGAAGCTTCCAAAAACCCTCAAGACTTGCTTTTGGAAGCAATTCATTCTGCTGGTTTTTCTGGGGCCTTGGCAAATCCTCTTTTAGCTTCAGAATCATCAGTAAATACATTAAATGGCACGATTCTGGAGGAATTTGTTGCTGTAAGTCTCCAAAATTAATCTTTATACATTATGTAATATATGTTTATCTGTCTCCAAACTATAAAGCTTTTTTATTAGCTATCCTGTATCTTCCTTATAAGACTTGAAATTTTATGAAACATCAGGAAAACTATACTGCTCCCAGGATAGTACTTGCAGCATCTGGTGTTGAGCATGAGGAATTGTTATCTATTGCAGAACCTCTTTTGTCTGATCTACCCAGTGTCCAGCGTCCAGAGGAGCCAAAATCAGTGTATACTGGTGGTGATTATAGATGTCAAAGTGAATCAGGGGTATGCAATAAAAAAAATATAGCTGTGTTCACACCTCTTGTTTTTACTCTTTGGGCTGAAACATTTGTCAAGTCTAACATTCCTTGAATGACCAGAGGACCCATTTCGCTCTAGCATTTGAACTTCCTGGTGGCTGGCATAAGTTGAAAGATGCTATGGTTTTGACTGTTCTCCAGGTTTCAATAATATTTTCTATTTACTTGCTTTTCTGTGCTTGAAATTTCTTTTTCCTTCTTTTAAGGTGGCTAAAAAAATTTCTGAGGTTATTTAGTTGGCTTGTTAAAATATTTTTACGCTTTACATTCTAGTTTCTGTTATTTAAGTCTATATCTGTATTATCTCATTTTACTGTAGATGCTATTAGGAGGTGGTGGATCGTTCTCAGCTGGTGGACCTGGTAAAGGGATGTACTCACGGTTATGTAAGTTAGCTTGAAGTATTCAATCTCCACTGGCTTTGTAGTTGAAGCTATGAACAGAAATGAAACAACTGATACTCAGTTATGTTATAAGACTAGTATTTGACAGCAGATTATTTGTGACGGTCAAGATTTGATATATAATTTTCCCACTTGCTTTTGTTCTCTATTTCAACATCTTTCTGCAACTGAGCATTTTAGTGTTTACCCCCCTCCCCATCTTTAGTTATTACCTTAACATTCTTGAATTTATCACATGCAGATCTACGTGTTCTGAATGAATATCCACAAGTTCATTCAATTTCAGCATTCAACAATATTTACAATAACACCGGCATTTTTGGTATCCAAGTCACAACAGTAAGCCTTTTGAATCCTATCCGTTATGAAATCATGGTTTCTGGATATATTGGAATGTATATGTCAGATCAATTTTTGTATGAAACTAAGGGTGCTTTTATTAAAAACACTCAAAAAGAGACCAGAACCAAAATTTCAGCATGTTTTGGAGCTATAAAGTAATTCAATAATTGCGTAATAATTCAAGTTCACTTAAATCACCAGTATTAATTGTGAGCTATAATTGGTGCCTTAGTATATAGATGAGCTTGGTTGGTTTACAATAAGAGATTTTACATGATCTGGGTGCACTTTGGTGTTAAGATACAATGTAATGTAAATTTGTAATATATGCATCTTTTTTGACATAACTTAGATCAAGTTCCTTATAATTGATATCCTTACCATCAAGTTCTTAGATCCAACGCTAATATGTGGATGTTTTTCTAGAATTCTGCAACTCATTCAAAGCTATTTCTTGTTGAAAAAAGTCCACATGTCATTGTTTAATTTGAGAATTTGATGACAAAGATATAAAGAACTTGATGCAATTTTTTCCCGTATATTTTATGCTTTCAGGAGCTGGTCCTCCCAAACTGTTTAGGTTATCAGCACCTCTATGATAGCTTTGATATGCTAGGGGTCATATGATCCAATCACCTAGAAATAGATTGAGTCTGGTATCATTTTATTGGGGAAACTTCAGTTCTGAAATCTTGTAATGTATGGAACAAATGCTTTTGTGTCTCTAATTATTTGTTACATAAGATATTTGGTTAGTGTTCTAAGGGTTCTTTAAATGATATGATGCGTGTGATCCTTCTGTGACAACTGCTACTTAAAAGTTAAGTTGTGAATATTACTAGTTCTGTGCTTATTCAATGTTTTAGTTATTCTATTGACTGGAATTATTAGTGTGTTTGGATGGGTGTTAAGACCTCTAAAATCAAGTTTTGAGATGTAAACATGGTTTGAAATCCCTGTCAACATGTTGGGCAACTCTATAACAATTGATTTTACCTTTAAAGTCATGTTTGGGAGAATGTGATAAATCTTAACTTTCGCATTGAGTTGAAATTTTACAGAGTTTTACTATAAACTTACTTTTTAAAGAAAAGTTTCTTAAATATAAATCAGTACTTTTAAGCTAAATTAATTCTACAAATCAAGTTCATTCAAACTCAAGTTTGCAAATGTTCATCTAAACACGCACTATATATAATGTTGCATTCTCTGCCTTGGTTGGAAGTTTTTTTACATACCATGTATGCTAATATATAAATATCCATACGCACAGATTATATGACACATGCTACGCATAGATCTCTGTATAACCTGGTGATGAGAATATATATGGTATGCTTTGTTGAGTGGGTGGAAAGTAGGTGTAAAATAGAGGTTGGAATGAAAATAATTTTCTACCAAAGTTATTCACTAGATTGAAAATGAATACTGTTTATCTTTTACTTTCTCATACTTTTGTCCTGCCAAGAAAGTGGAAAGTATTTTTCGTTCCAAAATTTCCTCCTTCCCACTTTCCATCTACTCAATGAAGTGGACCTATACTTGCTTATATACTGGCCGAAATGCCTGGAAACATTGATCTTATATACATATGGATTTGATCCAGCCAATGTGTTCCTTGCTCGACTAGGCTGCGGATACAATCCATGTTAGTATTCTGTAATTTTTTTCAATGATCTGTGACCTTGTGTGTGTTTTTAGGGCTCAGATTTTGTGTCAAAAGCCATTGATATAGCAGCTAATGAGCTTCTTGCTGTTGCTACTTCTGGACAAGGTTTTCTGTTATACTTTTCACTTTACTAATATGATTATTGATTGTCCCCTTTAGATTGGTAGCTTTACACTTATTCTTTTGGTTTCTGTCTGCAGTTGACCAGGTACAACTGGATCGAGCCAAACAGGCCACAAAATCTGCAATTTTGATGAATTTGGAATCGAGAGTATGTAGATCCATCTCAAATGAGAATTTTACGTTGAAATTACAATGGAAAAACTTTATTTTCCTTTAGTCTTTCTTAATTGTGTTTTTTTGTGTGACTATCTAATCAACTATTGAACTTAACGTGTATTCAGATGGTTGTTTCAGAAGATATAGGAAGACAAGTTTTGACATATGGTGAGAGGTATGTCATTCTAAAATTGCTGTTACTGAGTTTAATAATTAATCTGCTAGTAGTATGTTTTATGTTTCTGAATGAATTACTTGGTTGTGGTTTTGGTCGCTGGTTCACTGAATTTTTGTTTTTTTTTCTCTCTCTTTAGCGTTATGGTTTATTAACACTGGAGAAAGAATTAGTCTTGGCCATTGCCAGAGTAATCTTTTAAAGTGGAGATTCCATCTTTGTTGCTAGTTTTTTTTGTGCTTGGGGAATTGGAAGTTCTATGCTGAATATGGATTGACACCATATAGTTTTTATTTTTGTGGTCAAAAAGAACAGAAATGGGGGGCTGTTAGTTTTTTGTATTAAATCTTGCAACTGTTGCTTGCATTTGTCGTATACTTGAAATGCTATGGTGTCTTAACTTGTAGCTAAAGGATGTCTTTTCCCTACTCAGGAAGCCTGTGGAGGAGTTTTTGAAGGCAGTGGACGAAGTAACCTTGAAGGATATCACTTCAATTTCACAAAAGCTGATTTCTTCCCCTCTCACGATGGCATCATATGGAGATGGTATTTCCTTGTTTTTGAAAAAAATGTCCTTATATTTTTCTATATACCTTCTTGGTTAGCAATCTTATGTCTCAATGCTCTGCAGTTATCTACGTTCCAAGCTATGAATCAGTGAGCAGCAAGTTCCGTTCAAAATGAGTTTGCTTTCATCCATCATAACGAGTCTTCTTGACATACAATCAAGTCTTGTACGGCTGAAAGGTGTAAAATTAAGTTAAAATCCTAAAGATCCTTGTTGTAGCCAATAAATCAGTGATTGTGCGCAAGCGGCATCTCTGCACATCTCATTATTTCTGGGTACGTAACCATTGATTTGAGAGGTTTCACATGAATATTTTTTAGGCTGAACATAAAACCGCTGGATTATTTTTGGATCGAGTCCCTTTGGGAAACCAAACCATGATCGCTTGATCAGGAACCTATTTTGAATAAGTGTGTTGCTAGTTGAAATCTAGTTTATTTTGCTGCTTGTACCACCATTTGTGGTGATTATATTATGGGCAAATCTATTGTGGGCTCCGTTTGATTCTTTTTTGAAGAGAAAAAAATAAAAATATTTCTTTTAAAATAGATAATTAGACAATTTTAAAAGGATTAAAAATTTATAAAAACTTTTATGTTTTTCATGTAAGATTTATTTAATTTTGCAGAATGGCTCTTTTTCTAAAATTTACTCACCTGCGTTTGTATTCTGTAATAATTTGTCATTGTTGTCATTTTGCACGGTTTAAAGTTTAAATCCTCTAGAAAATGACATGGAGAAAAGTAGGATTTACTGTAATTATTGCATGTTTGTTTTAGTTAAAATCATTACACAACCATTATAATAAAGACATTATAGACAACGATTAAATGTTATTGTAAATAATGTTTTGGACTCTCCCATCAGCCATTGCTGTGTTGAACTCTTTTAACTATCAGAGTTTTGGATCTCCCATCAGCCGGATTTTAGCCGTCTCCAATATTGGCTAATTAATGAAATCTTATTTGGATAGCATCGTAATTCATTGTAAAATTTTCAAATGGAACAGGTTGTGAGTATATTTCACATATTTGTACATTGTTTTTGGGTTCTTTACACAATATATAACTTGATATTTTGCATGGCTGGGATATTAATTTGTACCTTCGTCCGTGTGTAGAGTATCGAATTATCTTAGAATATGCGTAGGTAGTATTCACATATATTTTCTTTAATTATCTCGTAGAAATTAACTATCAACCCTATTTAACCACTTAAATTCAACCATTTGTTGAAAAAAGAAGAGGAATTAATTGATTAAATATATTTTTTAAACATCAATAATTATATTAAATATATAAATAAATTACATAAATTTCCAAATTAATTGATTTGATAATTGATTATCTTGTGTGAGTGAGGTATACAAAAAATTGTGCGTATAATAACCGAAAATATATTCTCAGCAGTTTCCTGCCAAACATGTCACTTCATTGTTATTCTTCTCTCTGTTGTTGTACTCGTAACATGCTACTCAGCTGACCCGAGAAGGTAACTTGGCTCCAATTGGTCAAAACAATATTTTGACGAGTAAAATAGAAGAAAGCTATCTATTTGCTATCAGATAAACCAATCAATTCTTTTCCATATTTTCAGCGGGCATACCCACTTCTGTACTTACCAGTACCATTTTTCATTCTTTTGGAGTCATAGAAGATAGTTCTTGAAAATAATTGTTCTTATTCCTAATTAGAAAAATGGATTACTTCGTCAACTCGCATTTTCAAGGATGAGAAACCCAAATCAACAAATAAATCTTATTTATGTCCAGAACTATAAAGAAAGCTCTATACGAATGAGGGTAAACTTGTGCTCCCTCATAAAGTTTTCATCTCCATCTTTCACCCAACAAAGAATTACACCTCACACGGAACGTCCAAGTCAAAACAAACTATAAGTGGATCAAATTACATAAAGGTCCTTTCTACCAAAAAGAAATAATAATAAGTATAAGGCCCCTTTCAGAAATTTCCTTCCCTTTGTCGTCGATATGGGCACTCGCTAACCATATATTATTAGACTCATGATATGAGATATGAAACGAGATCATGTTGTTTGCTTGTCAAAATAATTGTAAGTTCTCAACAAAACTTAGAGAAGTACTTGCCCTCTAACCTCTTTGGGTGACGGTGAATACTGAAAACTACTTTACAATTTTGTAAAAAAAAAAAATTGAAAATGCATCAAAGTCCTACTTTAACATCAAGAAGTCACTTAAAAAAACATCTCATACTCTCGTCTTTATTTATTGAAAATTGAATTATTCAATATTAATAGTATGATATATCATTATAACGCATTTTTGTTGGCATGAAAACTTAATATGTATTGTTAGTACATCAAATATTATTATAATATATCATACTATAAATATCTATCCAGAATGTTTATATTAATAATTAGTTTTCGTTAAATAAAGATTATACTAATAAAAATAACCTTAATGCTTTTTTTTTTTTTAACAAATAACAATTTTTAGTGAAAAATATTATTGTTTGCTTATTTTAAAGTTAGATATATATATATATTTATTAATTAATTAGCATAATTAAAATGTGTAAACAAATCTTAATCACATATTTTATATTAAAAATGCGTGAAAATTTGATTCTCAATGTAAAATAAAGAGACTAAATTAATGTAGCACTCTGTTATTTTGTGTCCTAAAGATGGGAAAAGTCAAATATTATGCCTATGAATAGGGATGTTGGGAAGAATGTGTCCCCAATTTGGTATTGCTTGCTGCCTTGCTGTCTTGCAATGTTTTCTTATTTTTATTTACCTCGTAATTTATTACTCTATCCTTATTCGATGAGAACCCTCATGATGTCCTTTTTTGTCTCCCATATTATATAATTAGTGATGATAATAATAACTCTAATGGTTGTGAGGATAATTTCATTTTTATAATTGAATAAATTAGGTTGACCAGAAATATTTGAAGGGATAAAATATAAATACCCAGTGCAAGCGCAAGAATGGCTATATTTACAAATTATTTGTAGTAGTTAAATACTCAAATTCGTTTGAGAAATTGTGATCTGGAATATATATACATATGCTCCGTACCAAAAATTGTACTCCTTAAGAAATATTCTTGAAGATGAATTATGCAGGAAAGAGTATTTTGGAATTTGTTTTTTAATTCGATTGTGTATTTTGGAATATTTGAAAGCGTATAAAACTACATCCTACCTTTTCTAGTATATAATAACTAAAACGAGTACAAGTTATAATATTCCCCGGAACTGCGTTACCAACCATATATAGAACTAGAAGGAGCTAGGAGGAGGATATGTAGAACTCCGTTAACATATGTGGGCTCCATAGGTAGGTTCATCAAAGGTCAATTCAAAGCAATTTGATTCTCCTATATTTTTTTCTTTCTTTCTTTTTCTTTTTCTACTTAAATTTAGTCAGAAAGAGAAATATTTGAAAATGTTTTAGAATATTTTTGGTGCCCTTTGTGCTGATTGGCATGTCCAAGTTTCACTTAGATCCACCCTTTAAGGTAGGATATGTTCCTCACTCTTCCGGACACTCTCCAAATATTTTGGGTGAAAATTCCAATCTCTCTTCTCAATCCTCATTTTTAGCTCAATTCTGGTATTTGTTACATATAAATAATATTATTTATCTACATCATTTATTTAATGGTTGATAATTCTTTAAAAAAAATAAAAGATAAATCTAACCATATATATTAGTATGCAAAGAGAATGGGACATCATAACCATCATTTTTATCTTGACTGCACCAAAAAATGTAGTTGCAAACATAATCTAACCATCATCTGATTAAGATACTTTATGAAGACCAAAGATTTCCATGCTGATGCCCGGACCCACATAAGGCTAAGGCTCTACTCTTTAGTTTCTTATATTATGTGAAACTACATAAGTTGTGTGTGCAACTGACTTATACTTTGGAAACCACATAATAGTACTACTATTCCCCCTCCCCCTCCTAAAACAATTATAACTGACTATTACTTTAATTTTCTACGGCCATAATAGTAAGGTTTGTTTGGTTTGAATTTTTTTATTGTTTTTTATTTTTTTATACAAATTTTTAAAAATAATAAATAAAATAAAATAATATGATATGATATATTTTTATAATTAAAAATAAAAAATAAAATATATTTTTCAATCCAATGATGAATGACCCATAAATTATTCAGTGCTTCTGATCCAAGTTTCATATATTTATAGTTATTTTTAATAAGAATATTTTCCAATCAAGGTGAAACTAATATCTTCCAAGATCACTAGAGTTTTTCAAATACTAGCAAGAATAGAACCTCAACATATTTAAAGGACCAAATTATTCATTATCTTTATTGATCATATATGTATTATTTTAAAAAAATAAAGATTTAGCATAAGTTGAAGTAATTAGAAGAGGAGGTGGTGGTCCATCAAGTACCTCTGCTCATTTTCCTTGATTATCAAGCAACCTCCTAATACTGCCCACCTCTCTCTCTCTCTCTCTAGATCTCTCTCTCTCTCTCTCTCTCTTCCTGGGTGTGTGCCCAAAACATTCATGGCAAAAGCATCATGATCCGCACTCCACCTCAAAACCCATGTGAGTTTCTATCATCCTTTTCCCGTATTTTTCTCCGGTGTCTCACTCTCACTATAAGAAAAAAATTGGCCTTATTACTCTTCTGACAAAATCTGTTATGTTAGAATAATGAGACGGTTAACTCTGCCCATGTTGTCTTTTAAACTCTATGCTCCAAGCTACTGACACGTATTAAGAGAAAGTGAGTTTTTACAAGGTTTGTTCCATGTAAAACTCTAACCAGACAAGAGAGTCAGTTCTCACATTGAGAGAGTTAAACTGTAACCGCTGATAAAAACTATATCATTTATAAAAAAAATACTTATTCCTAATCCTTTATTTTTTTTCTTTTCTTGCTTAATATATTAAGAATATTAATTCCTTAAAATATAAAAGTACCCGAAAGAAATTTCATATTTTAAATTTTTTTTTTCAAATACAAGCTCACAATTCACAAACCAAAATCCTATTAATATTATCAAACTTTGTTATTTCTTTATATATATATATATATATATATTGGTAGCAAATATAATTTTGGTTGATTAATAACAGCTGTGTGGGCGTTGATTGCTTTTTTTGCTTTTGCAGTGAAGGGTGAAAGAAAGGTGTAGAGTGGGTACAGTATATTAGGATGGATGTAACACAGAAGAGAAGACAGTATGGGGTTTGGGCTTTAGTTAGAAAAACCAACCGGTTTTTGTTTCTTTTATTCTCTTTCTTTCTTCTCTCTCTTTCTTTTTCACTAATAAACCGCCTACATACATGCGATTCATATATCAGCAAAGGCTTAAAAGGTTCTATCTATGTTCGAAACACACAACTTTTCCTTTATTATTTTTCTCACTCAGCTTCAGTTAAAGTAGAGCAAATTCTGGTGTTTTCCATGGTTAAAGCAGGTTTATAGCTCAACCCTATTGTAACACTGCCCTCTTTTCCTCCTTCTTTCTCCTCTCTCTCATCCTTATTCTCAACACTTTATTGCTATGGATTGATTTTATTTATTCTCTGAAATAGCCACATACTTAAGAATTAATATTTTCTTTTTAATTATCGTTTATTTTGGTATGTAACTCTTCTCTACCTAGTTTCTGAATCTAATCATCACCTGAAAAACTATCTATTTCTTGAACATAGTTCATAAACTTGTGAAAGCTAAAACTCACTTCTTATTATCTGTCGTTCTTATTTTCACTTTCAACTCAGTGACAATTAATGATTGTAACATGTCATCCAATTTCATGGATTGATATTTTAGGAAAGTTTTGGTTCTGATCTCAATCAAGCTCTGGAATTGGATTTCATGTTATACACAAGAGAGATATGCTGATTTGTGGAGTGTTCCATAGTAAGAGAATTCCAATTGAAGGGCACAAAGAAGTTTCATCAAGAGAGATAGCAAAAGCAATAACATCCACATATCAGACTTTATATTGAAAAGGTTGCAGATGATGAATAAGATGAGCAACTTGAGTTGTGTTAGAAGCTCTGATCTAATAGATGCGAAGCTCGAAGAGCATCAACTGTGTGGATCTAAACAGTGTCCTGGTTGTGGACACAAGTTTGAAGGCAAGCCGGTACGGAAAAGAAAAAATAAATTAATTATATTAAATTTCAGTAATAATATTCTTGCCTTCAACGAAAAGCCTTTGACAGCATGAAGAAGAATCATGCCACAAAACTATACCATATTCATTTGTTTACGGCTGTTTTATCATTGGACCAGTGCAATTAATTTAATTCTACACTAAAGTTTCTGTTCGTTAAAAGTTTTCATCTTCTTTCTCTCTCTTGTATTCTTATTTCTTTCTCTTGCTGTTCTCTATCACCTTTTCCTTTTTTTTTTTTAATTTGAATTTGAATTTGAATTTTTCTTATGGCAGGACTGGCTAGGTCTACCAGCGGGAGTGAAGTTTGATCCTACAGACCAAGAACTGATAGAACATCTGGAAGCCAAAGTAGAGGCAAAGAATATGAAATCACACCCTTTGATAGATGAGTTCATTCCCACTATTGAAGGAGAAGATGGAATTTGTTACACTCATCCTGAGAAACTTCCAGGTTAAGATATTGAAATAATAAAACCATCTATTTTGATATTATATAATTTTCTCTCACTTTTCACATATAATTAATGTGTATACTTAAAATTAAAAAAAAAAAAAAAAAAAGCGGTTGATACTTTATGAAATATTGTAAGCATTAAGTGTAGGTAGCTAAGTTTGATTTTGAGGATGTGGTTTTTCAGGAGTGAGAAGAGATGGGTTAAGCAGACACTTCTTTCACAGGCCATCAAAGGCTTACACAACAGGGACAAGAAAGAGGAGAAAGATTCAAAACGAATGCGATTTGCAAGGAGGAGAAACAAGATGGCACAAGACCGGTAAGACAAGGCCAGTGATGGTAAATGGAAAACAAAAAGGGTGCAAAAAAATTCTTGTCCTCTACACCAATTTTGGGAAGAACAGAAAACCGGAGAAGACCAATTGGGTGATGCATCAATACCATCTGGGACAGCATGAAGAAGAGAAAGAAGGAGAGCTTGTGGTATCAAAAATATTCTACCAAACACAACCAAGACAATGCAATTGGTCAGATAGAAGTGCAACAACCGGTGAAGCAAGTGGAGAACAACCCAATAACAATGCAAGAAGAGACAGTGGAAGTGGAAGTGGAAGTGGAAGTTGTTCCTCTAAGGAAATTAATGTTACTCACACAGATGAAATGTCTCTTGTTGTTGGCCTCCCTCCAATAACAACCTTCACCAATGCTTTGGATATTCACCACCTAAAATCCGACCATTTCAGCTTCGTCCCATTCAGAAAAACTTTCCATGATCAGGTACACACACATACATACATACATATATATATATATATATATATATATATATATATATATATATATATATATATATATATATATATATAAAAGCAGCGTCAAACACCATCGCTTCTAGTACATATCACTTTTATATGTGGGTACTTTCTCAAGATCAATTAATGAAAGCGATGTTTCACTTGCATTACACCTATATTATTATATATGTTAACATGTAATTCGTTTGGTAAATATGATCTGTACAAAAAGGTGAAAGAATCGGACATGAAATGGCTAAGGAAGCTGTTGACATTTGACATAACCATTGCTTGCATACACCGCATAAATTTGTATGGACATGACCTCATATTAAATCCGCATCAACCAACCACCGTTTGTTTACCCACCTTAAAAAGATAACAAGTTATATATATTGATTAAATGACACCTTCAATAATTCTTATTAAAAATTACTTTTTCAATTGAATTATGGAATTTAAAGTTTTTGAAACAGTAACTAGTTGAACTTAGAGGTAATTAATTAGCAATATCTAGAGTTTCAAAAAGAATGGAAAGGATGAGAGGTTGAAAAAACTAGCTAGCTAGAAAATTATGATAATAATTATTTAGAATTTAAGATGATTATGAGGAATATATTGCAGGTAGGAATAGGAGAAGCTTCCACAGGAAGAGAAGTGCAGGCGTCAGGGTCATGTGAAGAAGTACATGATGAAGAACAACAGCAAAATGAGCATGCGCACCAACAGAGTGCAACCGCAGCTTTCCATATCAACAGGCCTTCGCATCCCATCTCCACCATTATCTCTCCTCCTTCCCTTCATCACGCATCCATCATCCTTGATCACAACTCTTACCATGTCTCTACAATAATGCTCCAAAATGAAACTTTCCAGGTAATCATCATCTTCATTCAAATCCCAATTCTTACAAGTCATTAATTGCTTATAATATTTTTCTGAATCAATTTTTAAATTAGTTGTTAATATTATTTTTAGCTTTTTATTTTATAAAATCATCACTTAATATCTAATTTTGAAAAATATTTATTTTATTCTTTAATGATAGTAAAATAATATAATTAAAAAAAGGTTTAAAATAAATAGCATTTTATAAAATTAAGTAATAAATTAAATGAAAATTTTATGAAGTTAAAAAAAGCAAAATGATCCACACCCTTACAATCTTAGTAACTTACGTGAAAGTTTACTCATTTTTCTACTATAATTTTCATGATTTAAATTAATATAGATAGTTACCAAATAATTGAGGCAGAATCAGAAAAAGGTGTCGGTAGACTCAATTGACATTTGACAAAGAAGGAGGACTTTGGGAAGAATGTTATATACTTCCTATTGTACAACAGACGCTCACTCATAAACAATTAGAAAAATTGATAGATTGAGTGGTGCAATCAATTGGCCACTCAATGTGTTGAATGAAGTCCAAAATGAAGTGATTCTGCATGGTATGGTGCACGAGGCAGATACTTTAACTCGGGAGGCTTTATAAGTGCTTGCTAAATTACGAGCATGAAACTGTCTTTTGGCTTTTTGATTATATTGTTGTTCAAACGTGATGATTGAGATGTGGCCTTTGAATTTGATTGTTGTCTTTTGAAATATTGCATGTATAATGTATATCCACATGGCAGCAACAGCAACAACAACATCATAAACTGGGAGCAAGGTCTGCGTCTGGTTTGGAGGAACTCATCATGGGGTGCACTTCAACTGATATCAAAGAGGTAATTAACAACTTTTTGACTCTGAAATATATACATGAACTTTGTTTCCCATAATGCCAACTAGGGAAGGAGAAAAGAGGGTCAAGCATAAATAATAATAGTAAAAAAAATCATTATTTTATTTGAATTAAAGACTAGCTAGAACCCTTCTTCATCTTTTTCTCTTTATTACTTTTAGCTGTTTTCTTCATGTTTGCATATCTGAACAGTAGATTATCTTTCTTTAAACGATAGAAAAACTTCGATCTGCTAACGTTTTCTCCCCATAAAAACACTGCTTCTAATGTTGAACCTTTTTTTTTTGGAACAAGAAGGAAAGATTTGAAAGGTGACATGGACTTGAAATATCTTTTATTTTTGCATTCCTTGACATATTAGAAAAAAAATGATAAATGAAATATTTTAATTCTTTTTGTGTTATTTTATAATTAAAATTAAAGCTTTTACTTTGATAATATATGCCAACCTTTATTATGTATTATTAAGTAAAATTTTAATTTTAATTAAAAAATGGCATGAAAATATTTATAATATTATAATTAAATTTTGTCATTAGAAAAAATGGTCGTCGACTTTTGACTGTGAGGTGGAAAAGCAAGAACCAATCAATTTTCATTCCTTTTTTCTTCTGGTCCTCACCCGAACCCTAATCTTTCATCATCGGCAATTTTCTTGCAGGAATCATCAATTACTAATCCACAAGAAGCTGAATGGTTGAAGTACTCTTCTTACTGGCCAGATCCTAGCACCCTACAGGATCATCATGAGTAGAGAAGAAGACAACAAAAAATAGAGAATAAACAAAAAAAAAACCACAAACAAGACAACATCATTGTCATCATCATTAATGCTTGAAGCATACCTCAAGTTTCTTTTCAACAAAAAGCCAAGTAATCAGATCCATGCTTTTTGCTCAATTTTCCTTCTTTCTCCAATGGGTGTTAGTTATATTAAGCTTTGGTGGCTCTCGGAAGAAACTAATAACTCTGCAACGGAGCAAATTGGAAAGAATCGGAGAAAGAACAAAAGGGAAAGGAAAGAAAAAAAAAAGGAAAAAAAAAAGAAAAGAAAAGAAACACAAGCAAAGCTGCTCTCCCTGCTGACACATGGTGAGGGAGAACGACCAAAGACTCAAAGTTAAATGCATACTGTGGCATGAAAATCATCACTAATATGATTATAGTATCATCCTTCTTATATTATTCATATTATTTTATTATTTTAAGATGTTTGTATTAGTTCACTTTTCCTGTTTTTTACACAAGAAATATATACCAATGAGTTTGTGCCAACTGCAAACCACCTTGTTGTCCGTGCCATGATTCATTAGGTAGTGTTATTATAATATATAGAAGACGAGATAAGATTTTAATTACATAAACCAAATTCTTCATTTTAGAATATTGTACCGAGCGATTCATTTTTATTTTTTTTATTTTCATACATTGTCAAATTTACTAAAAAATTAATTTGAAACATTGACTTAAAAACGTTAAAACGTTTTCTTTTTCTCATATCATTTCTCTCTGTTATGTGCTGTAAGTAGTTGTTTGTTTGTCGTTGGGTTTTACTTTCTACCTCTTTCCGTATTTTTTTAAAGGTTAGAGAGGAATCATATAACTTTAGCTTTCTCTTTTAGAATTTATTATAGAGAACTTTAGGTGGAACCTCAAGCACTGCAAGATTTCTAAGAACCAAGGTTTTGTTGTTATTCCTGGCCTTCATTCCGAATCTAAGTTGCTGGTCATTACACAGGTAGCTGCGGATTTTTTGGGTTGTTTGGAATTATTAAAAACAAAAAAAATAATTTTATTTATTTCATAGATATAGTTTTATATTTAAAATTTATAATGAAATATATGTCAATTAATTTATAAATTTATTTTATATTTGTAATGTTTTAGGTTTGATTGAATTTTTAGTCTTTCTAGTTTTGCATTATGTACATTTTTTATCCCTTAATTTTGAGTCAACTAAATTTTTCTACATTAAAATTTAACAATTTTTTTAACATATGTTAATTTCTTCCAGTATCCTCGAATTATAATTTTTATCTATTTTATTTATGGAGTTTGTAATGAAATTGAAATATAAATTAAGTTTAGATGAATAAAATTAATATATTGAGTAAAAATTTGAAAAATTTAAAGAATTATATAAAACTTAAAATTAGGATTAAAAAATGAATTTTGAAAATTTTATTTATTTTAGATAAAAAAAATTAATATTTTTATTAATAAAATTTAAGTAAATTATTAATTTATTCAATTTAATTTGTAAGAATTTTGAATAAAAAATTAAAATTTTAGAATTTTTAATAAAATAAAACTGATAGAACTAAATTTACTAACTTTCAAAATATGATTTAATTAATTAACTTGAAAACAATTGAGGGATCAAACATATAATTTAAATTAAAAGGATTGAAATTATAAATAATTCTTTGTTTTATTATCAATTTTAAAATATATTAAATTATTTAATTAATGAAGGGAAAATTCCAAATTCAATAATATAAAAATTGAAATTGAATTGAGTTCATTCAAATCCAAGCTAATTTATATTTTACGCAACTAAAATAAAAATTTTAAAATAAAATCTATTCCTAATTTATAACTTTCTAATTAAAATATTTAATTATAAATATATCAGGTTATAAAATCTGTGATGAGCATAAATGATACGATAATAGAATAATTCAATTAAATGGAAAAGACGGGATTGCACACCAGGAAGATATATAACTTAATCACACATTTTTCCTAGCCTGCCTCAATTCATCATCATACATTTTAAAAGGTGGCCAGTGTGACAAGTATGTTTTAAAAGATTATTTTTTATGAACTGTTAATTTGTTATTGACGATAAATTTAAATGATTATATTATTATAAAAATTATATTTACAATTAACTAAGTAAAAATTTATTAATTTTTAATATTTATTTTAAATTCTATATTTATAATAATTTTTACTTAATTATCCATATAAAAAACTTACGTATCAAAATTATACTTACTAGAAATTACCTTAGATATATACTCTAAAAAATTATCCTTTACTAACTAACGAAAAAATTTCAAGTGTTAGAAAAGTCTTCATTAGTATCAATTTTGTTTAATAAAAATTAAACTATTAATATAGACTTTAAAAATTTATACTAATGAATAAAATTTTATATTAAAATTTGATACATTAATAGTAAATATTAATACTCTCTATTAATAAGATTATTTTTTAATTAATATAATATGTCATATTATTAACATAAATTTATAATTTATATTAATTATATAATTTTTATTAAAAATCTATATTAAGAAGGGTTAATCTAATCTTAATGTACAATAAAAAGTAACTTATTTATAATGGTATGAATTTTAAATTAATAATTATTAAAATTAACAATTTTTAAAAAAATAATAATTTATGATTAATTGTTAATATAAATAACTTTTATGCTATCATGTATAATAGCAAACTAAAAATAGAAAAATAAATTATATATATATATATATATTACGTTATATTACACTTTTTTTAATATTTAAAAAATGTTATAAAAATGTAAAAAATATTATATATTAATTTTAGTAACATTTAAAAGATGTTAAAAAATTTTAAAAATGTTATCTGTTAATTTTAATAATATTTTTAAAAAATATTACATCTGATATATGTAAAAAAATATAATATATATATATATATAAAAGTATATTTATCTAAAAATATTATAATAATAAAAAGATAAGAGGTGTGATGGATAATATAATTAGAAAAAGAAATAAAAATAAAAATAGGAAAAAAAATAAATTTATATTTATCATGAATAAAAAAATAACAATAACGTAATAACATTCATACATAAGCTGATTGGCGGTATTGTGATTTTTTATCTTAGCTAGCAAAACGCAGAAACATACACCATTTAGCCATTGATATATGCTTGGCATATATTATCTTCCATTCGCGTCTATCTATCTAGCTATATTTTCATAATTCCGTTACTCAAGAATGGATGCGTAAAATAATTTGTATCTGCAGTTAGTTGATCTCATGTTCACTATGCTTTCTTTACGCCACGACCATACTCATAAATCTGCATGACATCGCAGCTTGCTTGAGCCTTTATTGCTGCTGATGTTTGCCTAATAAAAAGAAAATTTACTTTAGGGATGAGTTTCAAGAACATCTTTTAGTTTTGATGGGTCCCTTAACTAACCAAAGAGTTTCAACCACAACGGATATATACAAACGCACACATGCTCTTTTTTTTTTCTTTGAAATGTACAGCTCATGAAATTATTGAGTATTTTAAAAATACAAATTAATAAAGTAATAAATATTTTTGTATTAAAAATCTAAGTAGGAGTACATACAACATTAAATGTATACTTTAATTCTTACAAAAAAATTTATTTTGAATTTCTTAACCAATAATATTTTCCAAATTATTAACGTCTGTTCATCATTTTGCAATTCCAAAGTTACAGTTTACTTCTCCATAGGCGTTTATGGCTTGTGTCAGTCATACATAAAATTTAGGAAAGGAGGGAAGTTTAAATATCTTCTAATGTTTTGAGCCTTAGAATTTGAGTAACAATTAACGCAAAAAATATGCATTTTATAGACGAGGTTCTTTTCGTTTTCTGATTTGGTTTTTCAGAAAGTGAGTGATACTAGGAGACAAGCACATCTTTATCGCTTTATTCTGCGTTAGATTCGATCTTTTCTTGCTGTATTATTAGAGTAAAGATGCGCTTATTTCATCCTAAGAGAGAGAGAGAGTAACGTGCATACATGTTAATGCTTTAAAGGGACATGCATGCAATAAAGCTAAAGTCAAGATGAAGATTATTGAAGAGGAGGGTAACTTCATACTAGTTTCTGAACGGAATAAAGATGGAACTCATCACTAGAGAATGAGAAGACAAGAATAAACTTTTTAGGTTCTTTTATTCCTCTACTCTTTTTAAATAACTGCGTACCATCCCCAAACTCCTAGATATATAAACCTTCTTTAAGTGCATAGGATTGGAGAAAAAAAAGGACAATCCACTATTATTATACATCTCATTTTATTTACTCGTAAGTATATATGATAATGTGAAACCAGATATAATAACTATAACTTTGGATCTCCTTAAAATCAGATGCTAGGAGAATTTTTAAACTACTGTTTCTCATATTGATGTTATAATAATTAAAATAAACAATTAGAAAGAAAGGATGGGTTAATATGAAATTAATTAGCAAGAGGGTTCTATAATTTAAATTTAAACAAGACTTTAAAAGGTGATATTCAGTTCTGTCACTTTTTAATTATGGAAGATTTCTGATGCTTTTGAAGGGAGCATATATGGAGAGAGTATAAGTGTAGTACCAAGGTTATGGTTTCTTGGTGTACCTAAGATTTGGTCCTGTAAAGAAGTCACAGGAAGAATGGTAGTAGTGCAAGGACGAATATATATAACAACATGCTCTTATCGACCTTTATTAGATTCTTCCTTTTGGGGCCCAACTCTGGGCCTGATTCCATCTTACAGACCCCACCATTTCCCTCCTATAGCTGTAGCTAGAGAAGTTGAATGAATCGCACATATATTGGTTAAACCATTTTAGAAGCAACTGTTTTCACCATTTAGTTTGTTAATTATTAGCAGATATATACCAACTGCAAAGTTCTGTGACAAATTCACACAATAATTCGTATAAAATTTTTTATTTTGTATTATATCATTCATTATTTTAATATTTTCTTTCTTTCTTATTCATTTTAGTATAAATTATATTAAATTATTGTACAACTAACATTTTTCATCAGTAAATTCTGAATTTTCTATACATAGTTGATTTAATATCTGTTCAATTTAAAATTTAGTAAAATTAATTTTAAATTATTAAATATTTTTAAGATACATATATAAGGTAAGTAAAATCAAACATTTTAATTGAAAGGTGTGTTTTAGATAGAAGAATATTAAAATTGATTTTATGTTAAACAAAGAAATCATTAATGTATGTTAGATTCAATTTATTGCAAATTCATGATTGTCTTTTATCTTTTCAGTTTTTTCTAATTTTTTTAGTCAAAAAATGATTATTTAATTTTAGAAAAGATAAACTAAATACATGATCAAATTTCATTTCATGATCCTTATATGTTATTATAAAGGTTTAATAGTATTTTAAGTTCTAAGTTTGAGTTATGTGTAATTTTGGTCTTTTAATTTTTTTTTTGACCCGATTAAAGTTTTTTAATTTTTAAATTAAAAAATTAAATTTGATCACTTATCAATTTTATTTATTTAAAATTTTAAATTCTTTTTTTTATCAAAATATCTAAGATTTGAGATAGATTTAGAATTGATATGCTATAATTTTAAAAATCCAAAACTACACACAATTTAAACCCAAAAAAAAATCAAAATATTAATTTAATCTCCAAAATATTTATTACATTAGATAGGTACTTAAAAAATCATCTTTGATGATCAAATGGAATCAATTTATGAGTTTATGTAAAACGAATTTTGAACTCTTAATAATTTCACAAAATTCATTTATGGCTAAATTATTTTACTAAAACTATATATATGTATATATATATATATATATATATATATATATATATATATATATATATATATATCATATGAGAATACTTGATTTATATTAAAAAATAAAAATAATTAATATAAATTATCAAATTTTATTTAAATGACAAAAATTAAATATATATATATATAATATTATAAAATGATCATGCAACTATATATATATATATATATATATGTATATATATATATATTTATATATGTATATAATTATATATGTATATAATTATGATTTAAATTTAATATCCTCATTCTTATGGTAACTAAATACTCATAATACCTCGCCTATTCATATATAAAATTTCTCTCTCTATATGTAACGAAAAGAAGAGCAAATTGATAAAACAAAATAAAATGATTAGAGTTGTTTCAATGTGATATATGTCATTTATATAAAAATATTATTTAAATTTATAATTATAGATTACGTTCACGATGACTTGTGGTATCGTACTTTAAATTCCACTGTATTATTAATATTAATCAAACGTTTAAAGTTTATTTTTTATGCATAAGGGAGAAAAAATGGATTCCAACCTTGTTATTTAATTTCATGGTTGATATAGGCCCCCATATCACTGTTTTTTTTTTATGGGGCATAGTATGTATGAGATAATCCCCTCAAAAACCGGGCATCCTGCTTGCTTTGGGGCAACTATAAATGAAGTCTATCTGAAACACAGCAATTATGTTGTTGTATATAAAAGGAAACCCCCCTTTTAAAATAAACTCATTTTTAAAGCCTACCAAATAAAAATATAATGTTAAAAATATATTGTGATAGTGTCTATTTGTATGGGCCTCAAATTTGAGTTTCACCAACGACAATTTTTTTCTTTTGTTTAATGTGTTTTTTTTGTTAAGATAATATTTTTTTTATCAAAGATAACTCTATTTGAACTGGATAATATTTTTATAAATGATAAAAAAAAAAATTTAAATTTTTTCTTTTATTTGATGTGTCTATAATTTTATACACATAAAAATCTCTATCTTTATATATTTGGTGGCTGAAAAACAAACAGACAAAGCTTTAGGCTTAATTTGTTTATGTGTCTATAATTCCTATGAAAGTTTTTTTCAAAAAAAAAAAATTGCTTATATTTGATCTGCAACATAGTTTGGATTTCAAATATCCTAACTATTGATTTTAGCCCATAATGCGTGCATATTTACCAAAAAAAATATATAACCAAGTATGCACAATAATCTATTGGAGCTAGATCTATCTTTATTGACTTAAGTAAGTTTTCGATTCTTGTAAATATCTTAAAATTTATTTTGGTTTTTAAAAATTTTGTATTCAATTTGAATATTTAATCTTTTAAAAGTGACTGATTCTGATTCTGATTCTTGATGTTAAGTGACTTCTATAGAAAATTGAATTAGCTAACAACAATCTAACTTAACACCACCATATGTATTCTGATCATTGTCATGCCATTGTTTATTTCCGGTAGATATTGAAAAAATTGGTTCCACTTCCTCTAAATATTTTTTATTGGTTTAGGTCCTATTCTTTTACAATTGAATACTTTAATCTCTGCTATCAAGTGACTTATAATAAAAAATGAGTGGACTGACTGTAATTCAGGTTACCATTGTCACGTGTATCCTAGTTAATTTTGCTTATTCTTCCTCATTTTCTTCCCTCTTCTTCCTCCTTCTAAGTATTCATCTTCTTTCCCTCTTACTTCTCACCTCATATTTACCATAAGCTAACTCATTGCCACCGCCTTCCTCAATAATCCCTTCAATGCTTAGCTTGTCCTTCTCTCTTGAAGATGAATGAGTAAAAGAAAAAGGAGATGAAAGGATAACAAAAATGAGTAGAAAAAGATGAAAATTTGGCAAAGACTTAAACTAAAATACACATGATAATGGTGACCTGGATTACAATTAATCAATTCAACATTTAGCAAAAATCACTTAACAGCAGGAGTCAAAATAGGAACCTGAACAAAAAAAAAACAACACATTTTTAAGAATTGAAACCAAACTTTGAGATATTTATAGAAATAAAATATATATTTAGATAATTACATGACAATAATTAAGATACATGTGACAATGCCAAATTGAATCAATATTTGTCAAATTAGCACTTAACAAATGTAACTTAATAATGGAAAGTAAATCATTCATTTCTTTAAAAAAATTAGTAAATCAAACCAATAAAAAAACTTTTAGATTAAAATTAAATTTTGAAACATTTACAAGAACTGAAAAATTATTTAAATTTACCTTTTATTTGGGAAAAAACAGTTATATTTTAGAGAAATTTTCTTAGCATGAAAACAGGAACAAGTTATGCAATGTGTGTGTGTGTGTGTGTGTGTGTGAGAGAGAGAGAGAGAGAAATATTGTAGGGTGGACCTTTCTGCATGTAATTATGTGTCAAGTAAAAATATTATTCTAAGCCCAAATTGGCGCAGGCTAACACATGATTTGGAGAGAATGCTGAGATTGACACTGCCTCGGGGGGGCAATGAAAACTTTTTTCAGTTATCTTCTTTCATGAATCTACCTCTCAATCCCAATGGAACGGGGAATCATTTAGATTTTCTTTCTTTTTGTCAATGGAATCATTTAGGTTTAAATGCAATGTTGAACCATTTGGAGATGCTGATGCCTGCGAGCATATGATCCATCCACATAAATGTGGCCATAATGACTCGGGGTCTTGTCATTTACATAGAAAGGTCGGTCGTCAATTTTTGGAATAAAAACATATCAGAATTTTCCCACTATTTTTGCAAGTAACTTACCCCATCATGTCATAATATACCCCGGTAAGATACAGCAAAGCGCATACATCAGAGTGAACCTTGGGCAAGTTGTATGAAATATTTTGGCAATCATTCCATGCAGAGACATAAGGAACAATTATGGGACAGCACCAAATTGACAAATTGACACCATCGAGCAACAATACTAACAAATTAAGTACTTCACTGATTTGAGGCCTGTCTATACCCCACCCAGTTTAACCGGTTATTTATTTTCTCCTTTTCTTCGATTACCGGTCACCAGTCCAGATCAAGCGTTGATTTAAATCATTCGTGTAATTGAACCAGTCAAACCCCGTTTAAACTTCTGCTTTATTTCTGACCTACTTAAGCCTTGTTTATTTTATGGTTCCAAAATTAATTAATGCTTTCTAATAACAAACATGTTTCAAATTCAAATTAATTTATACACATATGCCAATCATATTCAACAATTTAAAGTCAATTTTATTAAAAAAATTATTTCTATGAAACTTTAAATCTAATTGATACTTAATCCATCGGTTTAATTGAACCAATGACAATTCGGCACAGTTCACGCCGATACACCCCACTCCGATTCCGGTGTTTCTTCATAACGCAACAAAAACTAAAGCCGGACACACTGGTCGAATCTAACAGGCTGCCAGAGCTTATGGGTACAAATATGGGGAATGCAAGAAATCGGCTATGGTTTTGTATCAGTAAAGACAAGTAACCATTTGGTCACCACCTGAAAATTTCTGTTGATTTCACATAAATAATGATTCACTTGCACGAGGAATTCACTTGGATTAACAAACACGCAAAAGGCAAATATATGTACAAGAAAAACTACAACATGTTCCTATTAACCTGTAACACAACATTGGAGAAATCTTCTCTCCTAGCTTTCTTTCTATGCATTCTCTCTTCTTCTAACACAATTGTACCGACTTTGTGGGAAATTATTAAACTTCACTTATTTTCATGATCATCTTCTGTACAGGCCACCTGCTTGACATACCTGTCAAGCTGGCTAGCAAGCACGTGACTCAGAAACTGGCAGCCGCCTGGTCATTGGTACACTACTACCAGATACTTTTAAGGATGCAAATAGGCATGATAATCTTGCAATCATGGGCTTAGTCTTTGGCACTTTAGGAACAATGGCCAGCTCTACACCAGCATCGCATGTGCTATGATAGCCTTCAAGATCAGCTTTAGTTATAAGGACTGCATCTCCAGAGGGAGAGTACGGTAAAGGGCAAGGTCTTCGCTCGTTATAATTTTGAACAGCCTGTTTATAATACATGCAAAGATTACACAAAAACCAAATGGCAAAGAGAGAAATCATTGCCAAAAAATATACAAAACAATTGCATTGTATCACTAGCCATCTAGAGGGCAGAGAGGAAGAAAAAAGGAAAGCTTGGCTATACCTTCCACTGTGAGGGTGCTAGTAGCACTCTAGGTCTTCGAGATCGAACATATTCCAGGGCAGCAGCAGGTGTCATGTGCTTGTATTCAACCTGAGAGACATAAGTAGACAACATGGAAAACATTCAGCACTTTGACGCTTCAATTAATGTTACAAAACAATCATAAAGATCATAGAATTACCAGATAACAGAGCACAATTGTGGTGCTCCTTCCCCGCCCAGCTTTACAGTGAACATAAGTAGTTTTACCGCAAGTTGCATTCTCTACCAAAATACACAGGTAATACACAAAAAAAAGACTTTCAGCTCAAAAAATAACAAAGAACCACTTTGATTGAAATCCCCCGCCCCCCCTCCCCTCCCAAATTCCCAAGATTAAAAAGAAAATACCCACGATGAATGAACTGCACAGCCCGGCTGATATCCACAAACGAGGGGGCAAAGAGATAATCTCTTGTGGGAATTACCAAATGGTCAATCCCATGGGCCTAAAACAAATCAAGCAAAAAAACTTAGATATCAGCAACGGTTTTATACTAAACCAAATCTAGATTGTGAAACTATTGTGCTTATGTGAAAATTCATTACTCCAATTTCAATTAAACACACAAACTCACACAAATACGCTCTTTATTGGACAGCAGAGTCCGAAATTTGCTAAATAACAAATAAGCCATCTACATAACTTACAAGTGGCAAAATGATGGCACCAAAGTTTCATAAGGCTCGTTCAGACAACACACCGTGAAAAGACATGGGAATATAACACTTACATGATATAATGATGACGGCACCAAAGTTTCATAAGGTTCGTTAAGAGTAATTACACCACCCACACCAAGCTTCTTCAAGTGAGGAACATCTTTGGGGAACGGAACAGCGCCCAGTAATAAAAACTAGAAAAGAGCAATAAACAAAATTTAATAAAACTACAAATCACACCTACCAAACCCCAACTATGATTCCATTTTCAAATATCACTCTTGGCAAATAAGGCACAATTTCATTAACATCGTACTATTAAAATTCAAAGCAACAAAAACCACAATTAATCAAGAGCTAAATTAACGAATAAAACCATCACAAAAGAAGATGCAGAGAGCGAAACCTCATCAATTTGATCCCACCACCTGAACTCAGCTTCAATCTTGTTACGAAGCACATTATACAAGAGTGTAGGATAAAACAGGATTCGAGCACCTGCTCCTACCAACGCTCTCTTTGCATCCACCCTTACAATCTGCCTCTCGTACTTCTCTTCTTCATCCCTACTACACTCTGCATCGTCCAATTCCTCGATCTTCATCGCATACACCAAACTAAACCGAGAAAACAAACCCTAAAACCACAACAGCTATCCCAATTTACATAAGAATGCATTAAGATCGTTTAAAACCTTACAAATTCAACGGAATTAAGAAAAAGCATGAAGAAACCGTACCTTAACGCTGACTTGGGAATCAAGGAAGACGCAGAATCGAAAATAGTAAGAAATGGAATCGATGTGAGAAGAGAAAACGAGGAATTTGAGAGCAGAGAGAGTGCGGAAAAGTTAATAAGAGTAGAGTGTGGAAGGTCCCCAACAACAATGCCCTCGCTATTGGGTTTTATCACCAAAAATACCTTTCTCCTGTCTTAAACCGAGAAGTGGAGCGTGTGCATTTTGGTAATTATGTATTTATCTTTTATGATTATTAGTCGATGCCCGAAATTCGTCAAATAACTATAACAACCATAATTTTTTCTTTTATGTTATAATTTTTATTTATTATTTCACAAAAAAAATTCTATTTATTTTATTTATATATTTTCTTTTAATATATTTCTTAACTAATGTGAAAAATAAAATAAAATCAAAAAGTAATTCAATTAAATATAATTATATTTGTTTAAACTTAAAAATATTTAGTTAATTTCCCTATCTTTATTTAATTTGATCTTTGAAAAAATTACTCAAATCAATTCGATTTTTAAAGAAAAAAAAAACAACTACTAATTTTTTTCAAAATTATAATAGAAGATAATTTAGTTGTTAAATTATTATTTCTATATTTATCTTATTATTTGTTCTTAAAAAATAAATAGAATATTGATAGTCTCTATAAAATTAGTAGTAATTCAGATTAGTTTTTGAATATGTTAACTTAAACATATAAAAAGAGATTAAAGTGTTCTACTTCTATAATTTTAAAGACCAAATGGATATTGTTTTTAGAGATTCAAAATATTTTTTATATTTTTTAATAGTCCATTTAAATATTTATTTAAAATAAAATAGTTTATAATTAAATGTAAGATGTTAGACCAATCAAACCAGTAAATTAATTGCTTTCCTTCAAAATCAACAATTTCTTTCTCCCTCAATCACATATTTTCATAATATATATAATTGACATGGAAAACTCTGCGAACCGCACATAATGCCTAATAATGGTATAGTTTTTTATTATATGACTTCCTTTTCTATGACTATTAGTGTATATGCTTCCCGCGAGTGTATAAAAAATCATTATAAATTATAAATAGTTAAAATATTTGCAAACATAGCAAAATTTAAAAAAAAAAAAACTAATATATTTAATGAAATGAGAAATGATGCAATGCACATATGATTTTCTTCTCATATTTATCATCATTGTATTGTATAATATTAATATTTATATATTATTATCATTATATATATGTCATTACTGTTATGTATATTTTTTAATACGGTATAGTGTAAATATTAAGTTAATATGCACGCGCATAATTTAATAATATCCTTTTTTTCATTACACGTCACTTTATTATATAAAATTTTTTAAGATTTAATCATTCCTCATTAATTTTAATTTTTTATAAAATTGTAATCTTTTTATTAAAAATAATTCAATTTAAATTAATAAAATTATTGATATTAATAAAAGTTTATATTTAAATATTTAAAGTAATTATATATTTAACTTAAATTTAAAATTAACTAAAGTATATCAATTCTTACCAATTAATTCATGTATTATTAAATCTTTTCTTAATCCATATTTTATTTTATTTTCATAATATTAAAAATATATATTCCTTATACATAACTCGCGTAGTGTGTAGTGTAGTATGTACTGTAACATATTCAGAATAAAATCTTTAAATTCGATACATTTTTGTTTTCAGCATTAAAATATGTTTCCTAAAAACTCGAACAAAAGGCTATTTGCATATATTGAGAACTTAAAGACAAGAGAACAATGCTTTGAGTGGCCACATTTCCGAAATTGACAGGATGAAGTAACGGTTAACACACTGGAAATTAAGATTTACAGTTTCATTCAACAAATATTTCTTTTAATCCAAGGCTAACAATATCCAAATAATACTTTATTAATCCGAATTAAGTAAAATAAGACTACTAAAACAATAAAACTTTTCTTTTAAATTTATAATCCAGATAGAGATTTAAAATTTTGATCAAGATAAAAATAAATAAAGCCACGAATGTTCTTGCTTAAATTTATTTAAGTAATGCTTTTATCTCACCGTTAGTTATTTTTTTAACATTAATTTTTTAAAATCTATATTTATGAAAGGTATGGATGATGAGCTCAGAATCTAGCCATTTTCTAAGTTACTTTCTATGTATTAGTCTTCATCATAGTAAGTTAATCTCTTATATTTAAGGGCATGCAGTAAAGAAGTCAGGCATAATAACTCCTTATCAGATGCATAGACACACTCATGCATACACTCGATAATCAAACATCAAGTTAGCCTAAGGACAGTTGATCTCAATCTGTTTTATGGTGGGTGATGAATCTGAATGGTTAGTCCAAGACCACGGAATTTAACGCTCAGGATATGCACAGTATGTATAATTGATTTTTATTTTTTATGGAAGATGGGATCATTGTAATAGTTTGGATATTTTTTAGTACATAGAATAAAGGTTGATCAAAAAGTTTAGAGGAGTCAAAATATCTTTTTAACTAGAAAAAATATAAAATTTCATTATTGAGTATCAATTGTATTACAAAATGATGCATCCGTCATTGTCATTAATAGGTTAGAACACATGTCAAAAAGGTGGCTATCAGTTAAAACTTCGAAGGCTAGCACCTAAACATACTAGCATATCCTTGTCCATAGAAGACAACTTTACATTTTTATAATTTCTAAGTAATAAGGAATCTACAATTACATCACCTAATTAAAATATTGCTACATATTGAGGATTAAAAAATTCAAAGTTACTAAAAATTTCAAAATTACCCAAAATATTATGGAATAATAACATGACATATTTTATAAAAAAAAAAAAAGACATTGTAGAATCATGCCTTGTATATTAAAAAAATATAAAATAAATAGATAAAATTTTAAAATTTTAAATAAATTAAAAATATATTATTTAATACTAATATATAAAGTTTATTAATATGAAATATCAAAATTTTATAATTTAAATAAAGATTGATTGCAATTATAATAATCATAAGATTAATTTATAAAAACAGAAAATTATTTTTAAATTTTTTATAATGTATTAATATTTAAATTTAAAAATAATGAAAATAATATTTAAAAAATTAAAATTATGAATAAAAATTATTTATGAGTTATATCTAACTTTATATACTAAATTAGAGTGATCATTCTTTAACGATAGAATTTTTAAAAACTTTTCTCTTACTCATTAATAGTTCTTATACAAAGAGCTAGTATTTTTTTTATAACTTATAACTTTTTAAAATATTAATCTATAATAATAATTTTAAAGATCAATTTTTTTAAATAAACTAAAATTTAATATTATTATAATTTTAATTAATTATAATTTAACTTAGTTTTTAAAATTTAATTTTTTTTATAAAAATATTAAATAATGTGTTATTATTAAAATAATTTATTTTTCAATTTTACCTTTAATTTTAACAATTTTGTCTCTTTAAAGTTTTATTAACGATAATAATATAATAATAATAATTTTGGTTAATTTATTTTTATTTATAAATTAATTTATTTAATAGTACCTGTACATCCCACGTCACATAACTTGTTAACAATTGAACTAACCCTTAAAAAGGCTCTTATTAAAAATTGAAGATATATATATATATATATATATATATATATATATATATATATAACTTTATCACATATAATTATACAATATGCATATATAATATAAAAAATTATAATTAAACTTTTAAATATTATTAATTTTAAAAAAATTATTTTAAAAAATCAAAATTTATTTATTATTTTGTCATATTTTTATTTTTAACATATTTATTAAATATTGTGATAAAAATAATAAAATAAAATATTAAATAACTTGAATATAATTATATTTATTTACAATTAAAAATATTCAATTAATTTATCATCCTTCCCTAAAACATTGAACAAATACTCAATTCAAACTTCCAAAAAAAATTGGTCAACTTAATTTGATTGTTAAAGAGAGAAAAAATCAAATAACCTCTCAAAAAAATAAAAAGAGATAGTTTAGCCATTAAGTAATTTTTTTATTTTATATTATTATAAATTTTTTGAAAAGTAAATTATATACCTTTTAAAAAATAAACGATTAAGGTGGAAAACTATAAAAATATTTTTTGGAGAGAATAATAACAGATAATTCTAAAATAAAGATAGAGAAATAAAATTAAGAACAAAATTAAAAATATAATTTTTTAAAAAAAGAAATTATTATCTATACTTTATTAGAACATTAGCCATCATATTAATTTTTTTTCATAGGTAAGATGCCACGTTATTTGATTAAAATTTGAATTGATTTAAATTTAAAGATTAAAGTTGGATTCCTGTGTAGAATATTATTACATTTCCTTTGAACTAAACGAATAATTAGTGAAAAAAAACTAAACTCTATAATCATCTTATAAATACCTCTTCGAATAACTAGACAAAAGACATGACAGATGATCCAATTAGCAACCCAAATTACTTCTAAAAAGTGTGTACTTAAACGCATAGAAAGAATAAAGTATTTTACACTTAAATTCTAGAAAAAATAAATGAATTTTATTTTAGAGATCAAAATATTTCTTATATATATTAAGAACTAATTTAGATATTTCCTTTAAAATGAAATAAATTCACAGTTCAACATTAGATGTTCGACCAATCCAACCCGTAATTAATTGCTCTCTTTCAAATTCAAAAATTTATTCCTCCTACAATCACAAATTTTTATAATGCATATGACAAGCAAAACTCGATGAAGTCCTTCATAAAAGGAAAACTATGTGAACCACATATAATACCTAATTATTATACATATTTTTTCATATGGCTTCCATTTTTTATGACTATTAATATATTTGCCCATGCTTGGCACGAGTGTATTAAATTGTTATAAATAATTAAAATATTTATAATTAAAGAACAAATTAAAAAAATATTTATCGAAACAAGGAATGATTGAACGTAAATATGATTTCTTCTCATATTTACCATCATTATATAAAGTTTATAGTTATATGTTATTACATATATTTTTCATTACTGCTTGTGAAAATAATAAGTTTATATGCATGTGCATTATTTTAATATTATCCCTTTTTACATTACACTTTTACACTTCACGTAATTAACTATAGTTAAACTTTGAAATTATTGAATCCTCGTCAATCTTAATTCTTAATATGATTTTCTTTGTTTCACATATTAAAAAAATAAAATCTTAGACGCATAACTCGTGTGACCAATAATTATAACTAATCAGAAAGTACTTTTCCAAGAGAAAAATAAGGAGTAATTTCTCAAAATTTTAGATGATATGTAAAAAAAAATTTTATTTATAAAAATATTATTTTTTTGTTATATTTTTTTATTTTTAAAGTTTTATAAAAAATAATGAAATAAAAAAAATTATAAATAAAATACATTTTTGTAAATTAAACGATTTTTTTAATTTTATAATTCATATTTTTTTTGTTTTAGCATATTATATATATATATATATATATATATATATATATATATATATATATATATCAAAGAAAAGGAAGAAGAGAAAAATGTTTTGAATGACTACATTCACTTTATATTTGAATGCAGTATTTTAATATTTTTAAAAATTTAAAAATTTAAATATTTTTATTTTAAAATTATTTTGTTTGATTAAAAAATTTTAATTTTTTTATTTGGATAGTAAATTTTAAATTTTTTATTTAAATTAAATAATTTAATTTTCAGTATATATAAATTTTAAAATTTAAATATTAATATATATTTTTTATGCTTATTTCTATTTTTTTTATAAAAAAATTTAGATATATAAATATTTTTATTATACAATATATTTTGATAGAATAAATAAATTAATAAATATATAAAATTAAAATAATAATAATAAAATATAATTATATTATTTAATATTGATAATATTGTTCTAAAAAATGAGATAAAAAAAATATGAGAAAGTAGAAAAATAGTAACATGGAAAGAATTGTTATTCTTGAAAAAATTTAAAAAAAAAATAAATTCTACACATTTTAAAAAAAATTAATTTTTTATCTTAATATATTAAAATATTTTTTTAAAATTTAAAAAAATTAAAAAAAAATTAAAAAATCTAAATAAAATATTTTAATTTCTAAAATTTTAAACATTTACGGTTTCATCTATCGAAAATTTCTTTTAATCCAAGACTATGGATATCATAAATACTCGATTAATCCAAAGTATGTTAGATAAAACTACTATGAGAATAAAAATCTCCTTTAAAATTTTCAATACAAATGCATTTTTAGAGTTAAAGTTTTGATTTTGCTAAAACATTAATATAGCTACGAATATTTTCTTGTTTGTTTTTATCTCACCGATACATTATATTTTATTTTTATATTAAATATATAAAGTCTACTAAAATTTTATATTATATAAGAAAATAAAAAATACACAGATATAACCCAAGATACAAAATACTAGAAAAATAAGAAAACAACCAATAAAAATATTAGCACAAAAATTTCCTTCACACAATATGCCACAAGATAATTTATTAGTTGGTCTTCGGGAGATCACCTATATTTTTAATTATTGCACATATATATGATAAAAGATTACCCAGATATATCAATCTTTCCTATTATAATAAATTATTACATATTAATTTCTCGTGCACCGTATAAAATTATATTCATTTGATTGATATATTTAATCCTTAATTGATAATAAATCTATATTATAATTATTTAAAAAATTAAAATTTAAAATATAATAAATATGTAAGTTAATGGTAAAAGTCCCAATTAACGAATAAAATGTGAAAGTATGAATGAATTAAGCAAACCATTTTTAAAGTGAATGAAGGAAACTTATTCTATTAAACATGTAATAATAGGATTACACTATTTTTTTAATATGAGAATAATGTATTTAAGATGGTAAAATATATCAATAATTATTAATTATAAAATTAATGATTAAAATTTTAACAAATTTTAAATTTTTTTATTTAATTATTAGTATATTTTATTTTTAAAATATGTCTTCTTCCTCTAATTGTAATAATTAAAATACTGTGATTAATTTAATAATAAAAAATTTGATATTAGAATAATTTTTATATAAAATTTTGAATTCAAATTTTATTAATTTTCTTATTGTACATAAAAATTATAATAATCAACTTCTATTATAATTTTTTTAGGTTTATATTCTGAAAAATAAAATATATAAATTATTTTTAAAAAAATCATGATGACAGTTTAGGTTAATAATTTAATACTGATAATTAAAAGTGAGATACAAGTTCTTCGGATATTTTTATAAATGAAAGTCATAAAAAAAATATTTTGATAATCTCATATTATAAAAATTAAGTTTATATGGATTTTTTATTTATTTATCATAGTCAATATCACATGGATAAATTTTCCAAAATTATCATTCAAATATATTCTCAAAATCACAAACCAAATTAAAGAGAATATTTCCATTTCAATTATCTAAGATTTATATAAAATCTCCATAGAAACAATCTCTTTATTTTTTACTTCCTATATTCGATTAGGATCATAGTAATGTCATACTAAATTTCAATTTTTTAACCTACGCAATTATATATGTATGTGTAATTTCTGTATTCCTTGCCAGAATGTCATGCATGTGTATTATTAGCTCAATACAATTGTAATATTACTTTTGTCGTTGACTTCTCGTGATATAGCTCATTCCTGATGTATGTACTTGTAGCCAATATAGTAAAAAATATCTTATTTGGGGTTTGAGGACACATTTTAACGATCAAACTTCGATTATTTTTGTATTTTCAATTTTACATTTATTCCCTTGAAACTCAAACCAAAGGTTTCGTACATAAATAAGTAAGATGAAAGCAATGCTTCTTTTGCCTACAAAGTATTAAATAAGGTAACTTTCAATATTTCTATGGGCCATCAAATTAATTTTTAAATTAAAAACAATAGTAATAAAATCCTTAAATTATCTTTTATGCATCACATTAGTCCTACGATGAACTTTTTGAACTTTGTTGATTCCGTTAATTGACCGCTAGTAATATTAAAAAAGATATGCACATGTTATTAAAAAAAATAATGAGAGGATAAGTTTTTTTATTGATAAAATAATAAAGATAATTACAAAATAAGCTCTTACAATGATTGTAAAAGTTTTTATAATCACCTTCCTCATACAACGTAACATTAAACTTCTTTAGAAAATATCATGATTCTTCTTTACTATAACTTCTCCCCAAATGTGTGTTTCAATCGTTTCAAGAATCTTGTATGTATTGCATCCTCACATGTACTCAATAAAAAATTTCAACTCCATAATTTTCCTTCTTTCTTGTTCCTTTGATCTCTCTGTGTCTATATCTCATTTGTTTTCGTTAAACCTGGAACTTTTTTTTTTTTTTTTGCTGAAATTTGATATTTGTAGCTCGATCTTAAATTTGGAGTTTTTTTTATATAAAATTTAATTCTGGTAAATATAGTTAAATTTGAATTAATAAAAAAATATTTTAAATAAATAAGATAACATAACATAAAACAGCATAAAAAAATTAGATAAAAATAAGTATTTACGCATATTTATTTGAATATTTTATTTTTTATTATATTTTTTAGGGTTAAATATATTTTTAATCCTTCTAAAATATTTAAATTTTGGTTTTCATCCTTCAATTTTAAAGTTTTTGATTTAGGTCTCGTTTTCTAAAATATTATGATTATAATCTTTGATATTAATTTAAATTATATTAAATTAAGTTAAATTAATTATTATTAAAAAATTTTTGATCATTTTATAGAATATTTTAATTATAATTCTCTGATCATAATTAATCTATTTTGATTTAATATAATTTAAATTAATATCAAAAACTATAATCAAAGTATTTCAAAAAACAAAGAATCTAAATTAAAAGATTTAAAATTAAAGAATCAAAATTAAAATTTAAATATTTCAAAAAAATTAAAAACATATTTATCCTTATATTTTATTATGCCACTTCTATCTTTTAAATTTTAATAACATATTCCAATTCTATAACAAAGTGATTTTTTTATTTTTAATTATTTTATAAAAAAAATATATAAATATCCTTAAATTAACTTTTTATTTCTTAAAATAAATACTTAAAAATTTTATTTTATTTAAATTAATTATTAAATTCTTCCTATTGTTAAAAAATGTTCTTCCGTCAACTTGGGCATAAGTTACCAAGTTACTAACGTTTGTTGGCATCTTCCAATTTATTTGTATTAGAAAGAAGAGCATAAGTTCATCGTAAATTTTCTGTCTTTTACAAATAAATATTATTTTCTGTCTTTTACGGATAAATATTTTAAACTTTCGTATTTCATGTTAATTACTATTTAACGTTTCACTAACGATGAAGGTGAATTTATCATATCAATAATAGGAATTCAATAGTACATATTTGAGAAATAAAAACGCCAATTTTCAAGGCCTGTTTTCTTGTTTCTGTCCCTTTCTTTCATAAATTAGGCCCAACATACAGGCCCTGGCTGAACGGCCTCTAGTAAGGCTTATGAGAAAGGAATAAGGAATATTGCGTAGGAATTGACCCTTTTCTACCCCTTGAATATTCCACGCTTTACCCATTTGAATCACCCACCGGTGAATTGCCTGTAAGTAACTTACCAACAACATATTCATTTACCAACACATTCAATCTATCTTTATCTTTCACATTCAAAAGATTTGTTTGTATTTTATATTGTATAGTTTTCTTTGCTGAGGCGTTTCACATCCAGCAAAACACATTAAAATCTGATTAAAGCTTTTTGAGTAAAACTTTTTTTTTAACAAAAATCAAGTTCCCTTACACATAAAAGAAGACATGTTGGTACTGCATACTTTATTCGACACATTGAGTTGATATCACGTAATTTTACCCTGTAAGAAGGGGTAAAAACAAACTGAAAATTAGATTAAGTTCTGTAAAGTTTGAGTATAACCTAATTTCTGAATTTAATGTTTAAGTTTATTTTATTTATAATTTTTAAAGATTTAATTTATTTTTTAAGTTTAACTAAAGTTTAAAAAATTAATTTAAAATCATATTTTGTAATTAAATTTTTAAATAGGTAGAAAAAACCTCTAAATAAATTAACGAGTTTAAACTTAATAGGTAGGTTGGTGGACGTAGAACTTTAAATAGAATAATAAATATATATTATTAAAATGTCAGGTTAAAAATTTACTACAGTCATAGCAATTGAATAATAATAATAATATATTTAAATAACAATTATTATTTTTATTACTATATTTAAATTTAAAAAAAAAAATCAAATTACTAAATTACTCAAAATCTAGTGCAAGTGGTAAGAGACACCTGGGGAGAATATCTCCTCACCAGCTACAATCCGGATGGTTTATAGCTGTTGACGCTAACTTGTGCTACTATTTTCCTATTCTCTGGAGACAACAACAAAAACAAAAAATAAAGGTGAGAAAATTAAATTCAAATATTTTAAACATGTTTTTATATATTCTAAAGTCTAATATTCTTTATCAAATTACTTTTTAAAAAATTAACGTAACTTATTTAGCACATAGATTTTGTTTGAACTAAACTTAATATAAGTTTGATCATAATCTTTCACCTATTTTATTTTTATTAAGAAAATAATTACGCTTTATAAGCCGGTAAGTTGATTATGGGATGGCAAAGGATTTTTTTTTTATAAAAAAATCGATTATGAGACAACAAATGTTGATTAATTGTTTTCGATTTCTCTCAGCATTCCGTCTATTCAGATAGAATTATAAATTTTTTAAATTTTAATTAACTATAATTTTTTATTTAAAATTAAAAATATTTTGATTTTTTTACAAAATAAATTTTCTCTTTAAAGTCTTCCATCCAAAATATGTTTCATAGTTTTTGGACGAAATGTTTTCCTCCTCTTTTTTATGCCTTGCATTTTTTACACTGCAATCAAGAACTAACTTTTCGCTATTAAGCAGTTGAAAAAAAATTGTTGCACATTTTAAATAATATAAAATAAGATAAAAAAAAGAGCAAGTGTAATATAATAAAAAAATATATAATTAGAATGTAAAATAATCATAATAATATGTAGTTTCTTCACTTTCATTCAACAAAAAGATTGACATGTTTTTATGCCTTTTCTTTTTCTATTTATAACATCTATTTTAAAAATTATTTAATTTATCACGTGATAAAAAACTTTGCAAAACTTTAGAAATGTTTATTATTTCTTCTTATATTTATTATTTATTAATTATTGGACTTAATTGAAAGTTGAATGGTTTCAAAATAATATAATTAATATATAATAATAAAGTGTGACTTTAAATAAGTGTAAAATTAGAATAATATTATAAAAATTAAAATTCTTCGTTTATGTTAAAATTATAATATAATTTTTATTATATTTTTAATATTTTTTATTAAATTAATTTTGTTATTAGTTAGCATTTTTTAAGAAGTACAAGTATAACAAAAAAAAGAATAAATATTTATCTTAAATTAATAAAGTGAAAATTAAAAAAAATATTTTTAAATATGATGACAAATAAAATAAATAAAAAATAGAAATAGAAATGGTGAGTGTACCATTTGGCCGAACGTGGAAATGAAGAATGATTCATATGGGGGACAGCAATTTGCGGGTGAAATAAAGAGAGGAGTGGACGTAAAGGGCAAGCAAGAGAACATTTATGCATCAACTAACCCAAGAAGATGGGACCTAAATCAAACCCAATGTTATACAACAATTACACAACATGGCCACACCACTCTTATTCCTATTGCCAATTACCAAATGGAAGTTAGTCTATGCCTAAAGATCATGAAATGCCAAATATTCTTCTTATGTTACGCTCATTTATTTGCAATAAACATTAAAACAACCCTCCAGACTTTGCCTAAGTTTAATCTTACTGATTGCAGCAGTTTTTGGAATTGTGTCCCTTTCTCTCATAGTTGTTTAATTTTCTTAAGGTAAGGTTTAGAATGATTTAAGTGATGAATACCTAATTTAAGTTCATTCAGTAGACTTGTCCTATCTATGCGCCGATTTTTGCGGGTGGGTTGGTGGGTAGCAACATTGGTATAAAATGTACAATTAAGCTTGGTGGCTACGTTTTAAAAATGCAACTACTTGCTGGAACTTCCATTTATGTAGTGGACGAAGAATTGGAAAGAGGAATCTCTTTTTCGAACACCTTTTGTGAGTTTCATTTTCCTCCTTTTTCTTGCTAAGTGGAACAATTATTCATGATCGGCCGTGGAACTTGGAAACTAGCTGTTCCATTCCATTAGTAGTCAAAATGGTGTGCGTTCTTCTCCACAACCCCTTTCACATCAAGAATTCAGTATCATTGAGATGGTTGATTGAATTATAAAATATTAAAATGGTTTAAGTCGATTCGAGCTTTTAATACATATAAAAAAATGTTAATGAAGTTACTTCTAACAGTAATTTATCATAATATAAATATTATCAATTTGAATAAAATTATCTTTTATAAAAAATATATGCAATGTAACTAAAAAGCAATCATTTTGTTGAATGATTGATTTCTGGACCATCTCCCATTATTTAGGCAAGGAAATTGAACCGGCACATCCCCACTAACTTTTGTTTAACTGTAGGTATTGCAGCTTACTGCTTCAAACACAACATTATTTGAATATAGGACACTCCATTTTGGATATATGTAGGAGTTAACCCAAGTTGCTAGGAAGCAATAAACCCTGGCCAAATTCATTACACCAAAATTTAATTCTGTACCTGGTGGCTTAGTGGTTGACGATGTTTTAAAGTGCACATGCTAGTCAAAGTATTGGGATTATTTTAAGCCCTATTTTTCCTCCAAGAGTTTTGATGGGGCAGTGTTTTGTTTTTTCAAGACTACATTATGATTGAAATTAAGAGGCAACTTTTAACGACCGTTGGGTAGTATAGCTACCATCTGCAACCATTTATCGCAACTTGAATTCCCTCTACCAATCCCGCTGCTACAAGGACAAATATTTGTATTTCTGTTTTTCCTTATTGAATGGGTGCAAAATGCAAATCCGAGAGACTCCACCTCTCAACTCACCTAACTTAACCAAACCTATGTGTATTAATTAATTAAGCTATAGGCTACACAAATATTTGTGTTGTGCAAAACAAAGAAGACAATAAGAGGGACCCCACTGTAGCTTCCGTCCACGTACTCTAATCTTGCCGTTTCTTTCAAGTTTAACTATCTACGAAGAAACACCTTAATCAATAATCTCAATCATATTGGTTTTATTAGGCGCTGCCGTCTGCTTCATAACAAGTATTTCTAACATATCCTTTGCACTTTTATTGACCTCTGTTCTCAGAGATTTTAACTATTTAATTATGGTAAATTTTTATTAAAAAATTTTGGTTTCTTAAAATCAATTTTTTTTATTTATTATCATGTAAAATTTACCTGAGACTCGTTAAAATATGAATCTCACTCACTCTTTAGTAAGTTTTACCATTTAATAGTTGGTAGTATGAATTTTATTTAATAGTAATAAAAGCTTCCACCTTTCATATTCTGCTGCCTGGAGACTCAAAAGTTAAGGCGAGTGAAGCAGATTCTGCTCTTTCATTGCTGACGACAGTAACCAAAATGTATCCATAGCATGTAAGCTCTGATCAGCATTATCCATGTCTTGTTTTTACGTACTAGAAAAGCAACATAGCCGGTTCCTTTCTCTTATCTCATGCTACAGCTTCCACGCCTCTTGTTGTTGTTTTTAAGATTTGTCATTTTTTTAAAATATTTATTAATTTTTAAAAGTATCTCTATTTAGAAGATATATTTAGTAAGAAAATTATTTTCATGTAAGAGTGGGAACAACAGATTTGGATAGTGTTGTATATAGATGATTAGGATTAAAAAAAATTAAGTCACATAATCATTTAAAAGAATGAAATAACTTTTTAAAAAATTCATATATGAATCATGTGTTTTAATGTTGATCATGGATAACAAGGATATAATGATCGATATTTATTTCTATTACTCTTACATAAAATAAATTATCACATTTAATATATATTTTTTCATTTATTGAATTTATTTAAAATAAAAAAAAATTCGAGCTGTATTTTTTTTTTGACGAAGGTACTATTTTTAAAGAAATCTATTTAATCCTAGTAATTTGTATAATTAATATTTTTAAAAATATATACATTATCTTAAAAGATAAATAACATGAGATAAAATAAGTATAATTTTTTTTTGTTTTTTTTTCCTCTGCCATAGATACCTACCAACCCTCTTAATCTTTCTCTGTTTTCATTTTTAATTTAAATGGAAAATTAGGAGTATCATTAAATGAAATACTGATGGCTATGCCTGCGCAGCACACCCACTTCCTATTAAATTTACGAGTAAACTGTGTATGTGTGTCTGTATATACACACGCCCCTACTTTTTCTTAACAATAAAAAAATGGTAAACTTTTTTTATTATGCTTGATGATATCAAAATCATACCACTTGATATATAGATTAACTAAAACTATTCTAACTTAAAATGTGTTTGGTCTAGCATCAATCTAGAATAGATGCATGTTCATTTTGAGATAACTGATCTAGAGTAGCTTCAGAAAATCAGATTGACGTTCGTTACCTCCTAATAACACTTATTCAAACATGTGTTTAATAAAAAAACTTGAAAGTCCTGAGAAGTTAGGAATGTTGAGAAAACTTGAATAAAAGGAGTATATAACCCATAGAACATACTAATTTTACCCAAATTAATTTAAATTAGCTGTATACCTAATATAATATTTAGATAGCAGTGATTTTAGAGCCAAAATGGGCACACTAAAGGTTGGGATCTAAAAAAGTAAGATTAGAAGTTGTTAACATAAAAACATTTACGTTCACGTACCTAATTACATTCAATGTTTATGATAATTTTTCATCTATACCATATTGATGTTTTGAAAAAGGAACCTGCTTAGATAAAAAAAAAAGGTATATCTAAATCATAATAAAATTAATTCTTCCAGGATTTTATTACATAGAATTTTTAATCAATTAGGAGAATTAACAATCACCATAAATTTATAATGATACTATTTAATACGATTTAGAAGCGTATGAAAATGTAAGGAAGGAGTTGGTACGTGAATGTATCCTAATTTGATTTTATTTAGAGTTATTTTAGAGAGAAAGAGAGTGAGAAATATTAATGCAACAGAAGTCAAGATGGTGTGTACTGAAAAAGCAGTAAAAAGGCATAGCCCAAACGCATTACAGAAAAGCAAATGGTGGATGATGAGCAATTGACTCCATCAATGTAGCAACCTTATTTGGAGAACCTCACAACCAATAAGCTACTCATACTGTCATCTGAAAATGGAGAAGACATGGATTTTGATTTCCCTCCTCGTTCTCTTCTTCCTCCCCCATCCAAGTTCATCTAAAGCTGCCATCGGTGTGGGTGTTGGTGTGGGTGTTGGTGTTGGTGTTGGTGTTGGTGTTGGTGTTGGCAATGGGGATAACGGTAACAGCCCATCACCCTCTGGATCACCGGCAGGGAACCTTAACGATGCTTACACAGCACTCCAGGCTTGGAAATCCGCAATCACCGATGACCCGTTGAAGATTCTAAAGAATTGGGTTGGTCCAAATGTGTGTTCATACAGAGGAGTGTTCTGTGCAAATCCTCAAGATGGTGAAGATGGAATTGCCACATCAGCTTTAACTGACTCTGTTGTTGTTGCAGGAATAGATCTCAACCATGCAAATCTCAAAGGAACTATTGTCAAAGACCTCTCTTTACTATCTCATATCACTCTCCTTCACCTCAATAGTAACAGATTTTCTGGCACTCTTCCTGATACACTCTCAGACCTCGCTTTCCTTCAAGAGTTAGACCTCAGCAACAACCAATTTTCAGGTTCTTTTCCCTCTGTAACTTTATCCATGCCAAGCCTCATCTACTTGGACATCAGATTCAACAACTTCTCAGGACCCCTTCCTCAACAACTTTTCAACAAGAGACTTGATGCAATATTTCTCAACAACAACCAGTTTGGAGGTGAAATCCCACAAAATTTGGGAAACTCACCAGCCTCTGTGATCAATTTGGCTAACAACAGGTTAAGTGGAAGCATCCCATTTAGCTTTGGGTTCATGAGTTCTGAATTGAAGGAGATTCTCTTCCTGAATAACCAGTTAACAGGTTGCATCCCTGAAGGAGTGGGGATATTCACGCAGATGGAAGTTTTGGATGTGAGTTTCAACTCTCTTATGGGTCAGTTGCCAGACACAATGTCATGTTTAGAAGAGATAGAGGTCCTCAATTTGGCACACAACAAGCTTTCTGGGGAGTTATCTGATATGGTGTGCTCTTTGAAAAGCCTTGTCAATTTAACTGTTGCTTACAATTTCTTCTCTGAACTTGGCCATGGATGTTCAAGGCTTTTCAATATGGGCTTTGATTTCTCAGACAATTGCATTGCTGGAAGAAACATGCAGAGACCTCCACCTGAGTGCTCTATCATCCCTGGTGGTAGCTTGAATTGTCTTAGAATCCCTACTCCAAAGCCTCTTGTTTGCGCTTCCCTCGCTGCATCTTTGTCTAAGCGCAGAAACAGTCCTTCTTCACCATCTCATTGATAGCTCCAGGTTGGTTGCTGCTTCCTTTTTCCATTAATTAATGCTACCAATTTAACTAATTTTATTCTCCATAGATTCCGTATACTTTTTTTAATGAATTATATACTTGACCCGCACGGATAAGATTTGCCTTGATTTTGTGGGTTCTATTATGGTGTTAACAAACAAGATAATTTATGTGCCACATGTCATGCTTGTTTCATTGGGTTACCTCATTGCGTACATGGTTCACGGATTCTTTAGATTCTCTATTCTGCTTCCTTCCTTCCCTCCCATATGACGTGGCCTATCAAACAAAGTCACCAAGTTACCCAAATTGCTATGAATTGGCTTCCCAATAACATTACAAGGTATTTTGATAGCAATTAATGCAAATAAAAAATGGGAATGATTCAGATAACTTAAAAGGTTAGGCCTTTTTTGCATGCTAAAAACCTGGTGAAATTTAAGAACAAGTCTCTCTCTCTCTAAAATGGATCCAATAACAACTAGTACTCAAGAAAGAAAACAAATTTATAGAGATAGCAATGATTTCATAACTGAAAATGTAGTTTCCCTGTTAAGGAATGCATTTCTGTAAATTGTAAAACAGGCAAGTCATTCCACTCCAATAGGAACTGTCTTGGATCCGTATGGCCTTCCGTTTTTTTTTTTAAGAAAGGAATTTCAAGTTATCATGTGAAACAAAGAATTCCCAGTAAGATACTCTGCTAATGGAAGGTTTCACTCTGTAGCATTCCTATCCTATTATACTCTCTTCCCCCAGTTTAGAAAATAATTCTGACCTGTGGTTAACAAGTGTGATAAACTAGATGAAGAAAATTCATATAAATAATTATTTTGGTTAAACTATTTGATGAATTCAGTCGAAACAGATCCTGTTTTAATCTTCTGCTACACAAGTTGCCCCAGTTTATGACCCACGTTCGTCAAAGTTTTTTCATATTCATCAGTCAATTATATAAACTGTAACAGAAACTGTAGTGATTTCCATTCTGGACTTGACCATGCTCTTAATATTTTCACGGGAAAGACTAAAGCGTATGTTTCACGCAGTTTGTTAACAGAAGAATAGATGTCATTTTTGTCATGAATTGCCTTAACATTAAGAACATAACTTGCTACCATTCTGTAATCAACCAAAATTACATGAGTTATTTATATGTGACGGACTCCTCTTTCTCTATGTTATTTTATAGCTTTGGCCATTCTTTGGCAACGAAATCAATCTTCCAAACCAACTTCATGACCCACAAAAATTACATTACTGACAAGCTACGCATACGCATATAATTATAGAAACAAATCTCTCATCATAAAAAGGCATGCCTATCTTTAAGCCGTGATTTGTTCTGGTTCCATTAACTAACTTTGATGATTTGCAGTAATCTCATGAAGCTTGAGCTTATTAATGATGATGAAAACATCAACTTTCAGCTTGAAGGATTCCAAGATGCGACTAAAAGAATTACTATATATAGCACTCATCATCAAAGATAATTAATTAGATAGGATCACGAGGATGAGAGAGCGACGTATTATATTACCTGTAGAATAAAATTTTCTATAGACTAATACAAGCGGATGATTAAGGTATACCCGCATCTAATTTTTCCTAGTCGATGTAAATTAATATTTATAAAAATTGAAATAAATATAAAATAGTCTTAAATTTCCAATCATAAATTATTAGTTTATTTACTTAAATTCATTATTAAATTGTACTTGCTCATAATTAAACTAAATCATAAAAGTTAAACTATTATCAACTTAAAATGAAATTGAATAATATTTAAACATATATAAATTATTGGCATTTTAATTAATTTATTTGAGCGGTCTAATTTAAGTTTTTTTTTTAACGAAGTGTAATTTAAGTCCATGAATAAAATAAGAATGGGCCTTTTTTGTTCAAAAGGATCGGTCCAATAATGGAAATTACTATAAATTTTTTTTTTCAATAAGAAAACTTTGTAGTGTACACCACTTTTGAATGGATATACTCCAAATAATAGTAAAATATTAAAAAAATAAAAAAAATGTAATAAAGAGAAAGAGAATGAATTTAAAAATGAAAAGTAAAATTAGAAAAATGAGGCATTGAAAAGTGGAATTTTTTTCCAATATAAAAACAATAAATCAATTTTTTAAATGGTGTTAAATTAAAAGTATTTTTTAAAATAATGTTTAAATAATGTTTGAAATGTTTAAATTTAAATGTTTTAGGATAAAAAGTAAAAATTTATACGTATTAAATGGATAAAATATATAAATTAAAACATTTTTGGAATGATGAAACGTATAAATTAATAAATTTTATCTTAAGAAACACAAATTTATGCGCTTGAAAATGGAAAAAATGTGAAACGCATAAATTAATAAATTTTATCTTAAGGAGTATAAATTTATATATTTTCAAAGAGGAAAATCATATGGAAAAGAAAAAGCATGTGAAAAGCATGAATTTTTATAATATTTTAAATTTAATTTTTTTTTTTAAATTTAAATTTAATTTTTTATTTTAAATTTTTTATAACTTTATTTTTTTTACTAGTTATTTAATTATTACACAAACTGATTTTTCAAATTAATTTTTTTTAAATTATTAAATTTAATTTTTTGTATACTTAATATATCCATTTTAATCAAATTTTTTAAAAAAACTCTAACTTTATTAATTTCTTACTTTTTTTAAATTTTTCCACAAACTTCTTTTTTAAAATAATATTTATGAAATTTTCAAATTTAAAATTTCTATTTTAATTCAAATTTAAATTAAAGTTTTGATAAAAAAAAATTTACCCAAACTTTATTATTTTTTTAGTAAATTTTTAATTATTCCACAAACTAATTTTTTAAATTAATTTTTATTTATTTATTATATTAAAAAATTTTATTTCTTATAATTTAAATATCCATTTTAATCAATTTTTTTTATAAAGTCAAACTTTATTTTAATTTATCCACAGCATAAATCTTTTGCATAAATTTAAATAATATTTTTAAATGTTAATTTTATACTTTTATTAATTTTTAAATAAAATTTTTAATCAATTTTTTTTTAAAAAAAACCTGACTTTATTATTTTTTTATGATTTTTTTTTATTTTTCCAGAAACTAACTTTTTAAATTATTTTTTTATATTATTCTATTTCAATTTTTAAACTTTTATTAAACTTTAAATATGATATTTAATTTTTTTATTATATTTATTCATATATTTAATAATTAATTATTTTACTAATAATTAATTTTTTTATATAAAAATATACTAAACAAAAATTATCTTAATATTTGAAAAAATTGAATGTTAATAAAAATAATTTTGTAATGCATCTTTATTAAATCACATAATTTTGTCTATATTAAATATTTAGTTTTTATTTATAATTTTTATTTAAATATTAGTTTAATTTAAATGTTAAATATAGGTATATTGTTACAAATTTGAAAATGTATCCTTTTTAGTTTAATAAAGAAATACATCTTGTAACAATGTATATTTTTAAATTTGCAACAATGTACCTATATTCAACATTTAAATAAATTTAATAAGTAAAATTAAATATTTAATGTAGACAAAATCATGTGGCTTAATAAAAAGGCATTACAAAAGAATTATTTCACCAACATACAAAAATTTATCAAATGTTAGGATAGCTTTTAACTAACATAGATTTTGTCTAACAAAAATAAAATTATTAATAAATAATATTTTTTTTAAATTCAAAAAATAAAGAAGGTATATTTAGAAAATAAGAGATGCAAAAAGAGTTTTTCCCTTGATTTAATTTTAAGTTGAAAAATTGTTAGTCCAACCCAGTTTATAATGGGCCGAAGGTGTATAAAAACGTTCATAAACTCACTTCTTAGAACAGATTACATTAAAGTTACATTACAAATATAATAATTCACGCGCGCATATATATATATATATATATATATATATATTATTTCACTTCTCATTAATATATTGTACATCAAAACTTATTATTTAATACATTTATAACTTGATAAAAAAACAAATGTATTTAACTTTTAATTATTTTTTTAACATAAAAATATATTTTAACAAAAAAATTTAGATCAAATAAATAAAGGTCCAAAAGTTTACTTAGAAATAAAAAATAAAAAATTAGCTAATGAACTAGTCCCATTCATTCAATTTTTGGAATGTATAGAATTAAAAAATAGAGATAAAGTCTAAAGTTTTTAGATAAAATATTTTTAATTCTTTTAAAATTTTAAAGTTTAGATTTTAGCCTTTATTTTTAAATAACTATTTCCTTATTCTTTAAGATAGATTGCTTTTAGCATCAAAATCAATCATTTCTCTCATATATGTAGTTAACTTTCTTGGATATACTTAAATATAAGTATTTAAGGTATTGGGTCTTATTTTTTTTAAAAAAAAATTGTTATATGTCCTATTAGAATGTAAAAGAATATATGTGTACTTTTTACATATGAAAGAATCATTGTTCTTAAACAAATGAATGATTAAAAGTTGTCTATTTTTTTTTTTTTAAAAAAAAGAAACTCAAACCAATCATTCCAAAAATAAAAAATTAAAACCAAATTTTTAAAATTTTAAATAATGTAAAACATATTTAATCCAAAAATTTGAAATTCAACATATTTAAAATAACATCACAACGTTAAATCATCTCCGGATTGAATTATTATTCTTAACCAAAACGTTTTAGTTTTTTCATGGGCAAGGATAAATGATTTGACAGCACGTACGTTGAATGTTTCTGAGCTATTTTTTTTATATAAAAAAAAAGAGAGGGCAAGCAATCTATATATTATATGTTTAATTTGATTTGATATTAGGGTTCCACTAATATCAATTCCACTAATCCAGCATCAGTGAATTTAAGCAGCTATAGCAGGTTGTATTCATTTTTATTTTTTGGTACAGAAATAAGAAAAGACATGAAACTATAAACAGAAATTTGTATTTAAATATTTATAAACAGACATTTGCATTTGATCTTTTTGTACATTTCAAATCTTCCGTTGAGATTTATACACCCAATAAGCAGACAATGTTGTTCAGATGTTAAATCACTCCCCTAACTTTTAAGTTGTCGACAAAATCCAACTTGAAGGCAATTCAAACTAGCAACTGTGGGTGATACCCTTTTTGCAAGTGTGTGAGCAGAAGCAATAAACTTGCAGAGCTAGGCCTAAGAACCTTAACAACCCAAATCGGCTAAAGCTTCAACTTCAAGCACTCCTAGATGAAGGCAAAAGAGAATGTTCATGATATGAATGGTTCAAAATCAGGGGTAAAAGAATGAAATTTTGGATTGCAGGTATATGATCTGCTCAAACCAAAAATACCCACTCTTGAGAGTGCAGAGACTAGAGAGTAGGCAGATATGGTTGTCACAGCAGCAGATGGTAACTTGAAAGAACAAACATTAACCAAGCAAGTTCATTTGATGCAAGTTATGAAAGGGAATCTTGTTGATCATGGCAAAGCTCCTTCCTAAGTTTATGAGAGAAAAGCCTGCAAGCATCCATACTAAGATCAATAGCAGCAGAGAGTGCAATGAAGAGAGCAGCATCAGCCATGCAAGTCACATGCTGTGCCCCAATTTGTACAACAGGTTTGCTAACTTTGCCTTCACCATCCACAGTAGAACCCATAACAAAGCCTTCCCCTGGTAACCTTGAACCCAATCCAGCATCCTTCATCACCTTGTAATCAATGCAGAAATGACCACCCTTTTTGACACTCATTGTCCCTTCAGCAATGGGAATTCCATTGACAGGTCCATTGTCAGAGAAAAGCTCAACCTTGTAGCCCAATCCATCAACAGGGCCTCTTTCTCTCCATGCCTCAAGACGACCCCATGGCTTCCAGCTACTCACTGAAGCCCCATTGGGTCGGAGAATGAGCCAAGCACCAGGGTTTGAACGTGACACGCGGTTTGAACCTGGCGAAGGGACAAATGGTGTCACCATTGACGCTGCGGCAACGGGTGAGCCAGATAGATCATGGATCATTATCATCCAACCCTTTCTATCCCTTCCTTGACGTTCTTTATCACCTGAGCACGATCTTCTCCATCCACTTTGATTGTTTGTAAAATCTGATGGAAGAGACCTGAATTTCCAATTACCAAAACTAAATTAAAACCATCATCTTTTCTACAATAAATCTAACAAACATGGTGAAATTGTCAAAGGACAACTAACAGTAAAACACCTATAATACTGTGCTACTCTGCACCTGCTTTTTTTCCATTTTCAAACTGTGATAGGATGGATATTCATGTTGTAATTAAGGAATACTGCGACTTCTGCTTTATACTCTCACATGGGATGGAATCCTAGGTAGAATATATGTTTTGTAGTTTGGAAGATCTCAACTTGTCTGTTTGACCCAACATGGGTATGCAATGCAGTTGGTGAAAGCTCCACCTATTAGTTTCTTAGCTGTTTCAACGGAATTGATAAGTTGCTGTCTAATTTCTCCAGGATGTGGACTTTTATTTGAAGGGAAAAAGGAAAAGGGGGAAGAACTAAAAGTTTTGGTATAAGCGAAAACCAAAAAGTGTAAAATTAAATTTGAGTAATGGATTCTTGAATTGCAAGAAAACCAGTTATGCAGATAATTACGGGAAGAAAGGCTATAAGAGTTTGATTAAAATCATGAGATATTGATGTTTCAGATGGAGGAGGCAGTTAGTCTTCACTCAACCGTCACCATTAAGATTGTCTTTTTTCGTAATCCACAAGTCAATAATCATACTGCTTCCTTTTAATTGTTGTTTAAAGTTATAACATTCGGATTAAGAAAAATAATAACCCCCCTCATTTATATTAAAATTGTTTAATACACTTTTAGGTCTTACTAAAATGAATCGTAAAAATACAAATTAAAAAGTTAATAAATAATTTATATTAAAAATTAGCACAAAAAAGGAATTTTTTTAATTAAAAATCAATTGAGGTACATTAGAAATTATAATAAAAAAATTCTATTTTTTATTCTTCAATCCTTAACATCTGCTTATGTTTTTTTATCTCACTCATTTATTACATTGGCATTTTAGACATTTTTTTTTTACAAAGACAGTATAATTGAGAAAATAATAATTACTTACTGCTATCTTAAAAATTTTCTCCAAAAGTGAAGATGAAAAGAAATAAAAACAGCAGTAAAATAGCTAAAACAAAAAAGGTTAAAATCATACGTTTATCTTTTCAAAAAAATTATTAAAAGAAAAAAAAACTCAGCGCAATTGAAGCAACTGAAGTATGAAAATTCTGAAATTGAAACAGTAATCATGTGAAGGAAAGGCTATCCTATCCGAATGTGTAACGTCAATGGCTTTTTCCAAAATCGGAATTTTCATAATCTCATCCAGCCAATGGAAAACGACGCATGAAAATGAAAAAATCGTGGCGCCACTGTCATTTTTCACGTTTCTTTTCAACAGAAAGGAAAGAAACAACAGTAAGCAATTATATCCACCAACAAGGAAAGGAACATGAAAATGAATTCACTCGAATAAGGCGAGACACCCCTCATGACATGCCTAAACCTTACCTTAATCCATAATTAACTCCTCCCACTACTAAATTCCCCTGTATCCAAGCACAAAAATATATATATAATTTTATTAAATTATCTTCAATTTTCCCCGTATTTTAAGTCATTAAAAAGAGTAAAATCCTATTTGTAATTTTTTTTTTGAAAGAAATAAAAGAACTGAAACAGATGAGTCTGGTTCTGGTTCACCACACCCGCGGCTCACATTAGCTGACGGTGTGACGGAAAACTAAAATGCACATTTGAGCAAAAATAAATAAATAAAAAGAGTGACTCACCGGGATCTGTAGTTGCGATCGGCGCTGAACTTGCAACTGAAAACGGGTTGCCTAATATTCCCCTGAATCTGAAAAACCACGGGGCTGCATTCCGGTTCACCACCGAATTGGAAGACGAACCGGGGGTCCGGTTCAGACCGGACCACAAGGTGAAGCTGGGCCGAGGGCTTAATATTGTCAGGCTCACCGAGCTTGAGCCAGCCATTGTGGAGAGTGTTGGAGCGAGAGAGCGCGTTGGGCAAGTGAATGGTGAGGAAAACACGGCCCAATAGCTTGGCACCACGGACGCCACAGGTGCGGCCCATTGGGCCGTGGTAGACGGAGAGTGTGAGAGTGAGGGGTTTGCCGGAGAGACGGCGGAGGGCGGCAGGGTCGAGGTGGAAGGCAGGGGCGGAGGTGGTGATGTCAGGAGCGGAAGAGGAGGAAGAGAGAGGGAGGAGAGCGGTGTGGGAGGGGAAAGTCTTGATCCGAATTTTGCAGAAGCATGGAGTGGTTGATGGGTGGACGCCGGAAAGTGGTGGAGGTTTGGTCGGCAAGGGAAGCTTGAGAGCGAGAGATTCAACCATGAGACTCACAAAGGGGCAAGGATCCATGGGAATTGTGAAGGAGTGGTGTGTGTCTGAGAGAGAGAGAGAGAGAGAGAGAGAGAGAAAGAGAGAAAGTGGTGGAAGTTGCAGTTGCAGGTACACAGCTTCGGGAACATCTACCTTTGTGGACTACAAAATGGGTGTCGGCTTGGGCGTTAATCACACTTTCTTTATAAATCTTTTTTTTTTTAATTCTTTTTTGGCTGTTTTCGCGGGAAAATGACTCGATCAGAATACGAGGATTGTTGCATGGTTGGTTTGTGAATATGATTAAAAATATATTAATGCATGCCAGATAAGGAATTTCTCTCACCGTAGATACAGTGTACGTTTCTCTTTCTGTTTCTCTAATCAAATTTGGACGGTCTCTAAAGACTCTCTACTATAACCCCACTTTTCCTAAACCCATCGGATCACTCCTCATTCTCATCCTCGTCTCATTATTATGACACCGTTTTTCAGCTCTACGTGCTAAATAGAAAATCAAATTAAAAATTAAAAAATTGCTCTAAGAGAAAATATTTTTGTTACATTTAAACTCTTTATCAAATATTATTTTTAATAGATTAAATTTTTTTAAAATATATTTATGTTCTTTAATTAATATATTTAATACATAGAATTCAAAAAACGTTTATAAAATTATAGCCTTCACCTATTCTCATATTGGGTAAGTTTGGGGATGATAAGGTATTCCTATGCCAACCAAATATTCACAGATTATCATTTTAAATATAAAATAACTATGTCTTCTATCCACCTAAAAAATTTCTCTCATGTCACTCAGTAGTGAGGCCAACCTTTGATGATTTAGATTAGTGCTTAATTTTCTTTATAATTCTATCCTTCATTTATTGTGACATATGACACAATAATTTTTCTAATATCGAGCTTCATGTATTGCTGTTACGTATAATTTATTTTGTATATTAAGATTTTTGTTTGAGTGATTTTTACTTTTTAATTTTAGTTTTAAATTTTTATTTTTTTTAAATTATTATAAAATTTAGTTATTTTATTTTATAATTTTAGTGAAGTAATTAAAAATTAAAAACAATAATGTTTTTGAAATTGAGTTAAAAATTTTATAAATATATTAAAATTAACTGAAAACTATTTTAGATAAACACATTATTTTTAATTTTTAAATTCGTAAGTATTCCTAACAAGTTTAAGTTCATCAACTAACGATATTAAATGTGTTTAATGAAAGGTCTTGATTTTAAAATTTGAATATATAACTATGCTTCAAATAAAAAAATTATGTATATCATAGTCTTACTCTGTTTAATAAGAATTATATTCAATAAAAATTTGTCTTCAATAAAAAAATATATGCAATCTAAATAATATATATATTAAGTGTACTAAAAAAGTCATTGAAAAGAAGGTATGTAATGCTTTTTTAGCTTGATCATTACAAGTTTTGTTAATTTAAGAAAGATATTCCTTTTAAACATTTTGATAATCATAAATAAACTTCTACATCCACCAATTAAACAAAATACAAACACTGTTCATCACGTTACATATACGTTTCATCAATGCAATCATTCGTGTTAGTATTTTATTCAACTCCGAATAATCTTTTTAAAATTGGAAGAGTATTATTTTACATTTAAAAATAAGTTTTGGAATGAAAGAAAGAGAAAATAGAAAGATTAAAAAGATAGAATATGATAAAAAAATATTAAAAAACAAGATATATTAAAATAGAAATATTATGCCAATGTATAAATATAAAAATTGTTTTAATTTTTTTTTTATGTTTGTTGAGAAAAGTTTTAAATTCTCTCTCCCTATTTTTTAACGTGTAACATAGTTTGACAATTAAAAAATAAAAATATTAAAAAACGATATGAAAGAAGCATGTTTTTTTTTATATAATTTGTGACATTCTTTTTTCATATCTGGCTAGATACGAAGATCATATGAGCCCAGCACAGCCTGGATCAATCATTTGCGCATTCTCACCTTTAATTTATTTTTATTTTTTTTCGTTTTTGAGGGTCATCTATGATTCTTGATTATATACAAAACAACGATAAATACAGAGTTGACAGAGCAAATCGAACAATGAACTTGGAGAAACGCCAACTGATTAATAGCATGTTTGGATGAGTTGTCGAAAGCTCATAGAATCAAAATTGAAGATGTAAATTGATTTTGAATACGTGTCAATAGATAATTGGTAATTTTATAATAAAATTGATTTGTTTGTAAACTTTCATTTAAGCTAATATAACAAATTGTAAATTTTATGTTAAGTTAAAAAATGTATACTAAATTAATTATAACGTTACTTTTAGAAAAAGTTAAATATCAATTACATCCCCTTAAATTGATTTTTAAATAAAATTATTTCAATTTCAAATCCATAAATGCTTGACCCATTGAACACATATTTACTTTGAATTATTTAAAACATGTATGGATATTTTGACAGGATTCAAAATATTATTATTATTTTTGTTTGTAAAATTAAACTAAGACAGATTGTCAAAGTGAAATGCAGAAGAAACTAGTGGCGTGGAGTGAAGAGATGAATGTATGTGGAGGAAACTAGTGGGCGAAAATTGATGTGTGAAATATTGGTGAATGAAACACAAAGTGAAATGGTGGCAGAGAAGTAGTAGTAGTAGGTCTTCCTTGCTGACTTCACTTGCTTACTGGCTTTGCTGCAGTGACAATATGACAACGGGATGACACCTTCAACCAAGCTGTTCTGACCCCACCCTCTGCCAACCTTTCTTTCCTTTCGCTTCTCTTTATCTTCCCAACTCCCATATTCATCACTTTCTTCCTAAATATACTGCAAACTAATTCATTAATTCAGGTGCACTATCTTATTTTCTATTCATCATAATACTTTCAAATAAATAACACCCAACCTACCTTACTTTTTTTTTAACCAAATAACTTTTTTTTTTATATTTTAAGCTCAAAATTCTTAACTGGTTAATAGAATTTTTACTAAAACTACCTTTTCTCCTTTTCAATTAATACTGTTTAATTAATTCGCAAACAAACTACTCCTTACTCCAAAACAAAGAAAGAAAAGTCTGCTAATTATTTTTTATAATTAATTTTATGGAAATGTTACTTAATATATATATTTTTTTAAATATATATGAAGTAAGAATATTTTAGTTATATTCTTATATTTTGTTTAATTTAATAATATTTAACATAGATAATCAATATGATATATAGTTATAATTTAACAGTTAAATTAATAAAAATAGTTAGTATAAATTGTAAGTTGGCATTTCTTTTATATTATATTATATATATATATATATATATTATAAATTCAACTTAGGTCAATTTTTTTAATTGAATTTATAATGCAATATGATTTAATAAAAAATATTTTAATTTTATTTTTTGAATATTGTTTGCGATTTTTTTAATATTTTTTGCAACTAGAATTAAATTATTTTTTTCTGTTTGGAATTTTTAATCGATCCTTAATTTATCATCAGCTTAATCTATTGACTCATCACTATCGACGAAACATTTAAATAGTTGAATGTCGTAAACTTGCCTTACAAGAGTGTGTTTTTTTTTTTTTAACTTTAAAGGTTGTATTCCATCAGTATAATTATGAAAGATTAAGAATAAAAAAAAGGTATATATCAGTTTCTTGAAGGGAAACAACTTATTACCTTTCATTAATTAATACTGAAACACAGATTGAAGTAAGTAACGCATGTAACTGTAATGTATCGCGCATAGTATATGCATTGATTAGATGCAATAATGAATAAAGTGTGTAAGTGGATGGGTAATTGAATTAATATTTTGGAAACGAAAAAAATAAATGATTATGATTTATGAATTTAGATTGGAATGATTGTAGTGTGAGCAATGGTGCGAGGTGCCAACTGAATTGTTAGTTCACAACCACAAGAGCATTACCTAAAGCATGTGAATTATATATATGTAATTTAACTTGGTCCCTCTTTATTTTTCTCTCATCGTCACTTTTGCGCTTTTTCTGCCTTTGTCTTTTTCATGGATCCCTAATGAATGCGACCCGACGAAGCACTTTTGCAAATGAGTGGGGGCCTCTGACTCTACACAAATCATAAGAGCATGGGGGTGAGCGTGTTGGTGCGCTATCCCTGTGCCTATGCTAGTTTTTTTGCTTTGTTAATTTCAGTGCTTTTATGTTTGTTGCGTTTCTACGCTACCAAAAATATATCATCCCTTCATGCATAGCCACCCAACCCAATTTCATTATTCTAGTTCAAACTGAGTCTACCGTCCAGGTCACACTTCGGTGTAAGTCTTTCTTCGCCTTTATCACCAATCTCTCTTCGTAAGCCAGTGAGATGGGGTCGTCTTCATCATAAAAAAAAAGTTAAATATATTTTTATTCTTTTAAAATTTTATAATGATAATTTTAGTTACTCAATTTTTAAACATTTATTTTACATTTTTTATTTTTTATAATACATAAATTTTATTTTTTAGATTTTAATCCGCGATATATACCGATTTTAACTTATCAGATAATAAATTAAAATAAATCTATTTTAAAAAATAGAGATTAAAATTTTTAAAAATTAAAAATATGTTTAATCTTAAAAAAATAGTTAGGGTTAATTTCATTTTATTATTGTTATTTTTATGTTAATTTAAATTAACACAGTCCGACTTATATTAAGCTAGTTCAGGTCGGTCATCAAGTATTTTTTTTTTTTTACTTTAAAAAAGAAAAAAAAAAGGAAAATGAGAATAAAACATACATGGCTGGATATAATTTTGTAAGAACGAACCTTAGCATATTAACAATTAGTTTTCTTTGTGCCTCCCGTTGTCCGTACCAGTTTTATTCCTTTTAGACGAGTTTGAACTCAAAGGAAATAATAAAAAGCATCAATAAATTTGGATAAAAAGTAGGTAATTAATAGAAATTAAATTGAGAACAGTATTTTGACAATAATTCAATGCTCAATAAAAATAAGAAATTAATATAAAAAAATAATGATATGGTGATTTGAAAATAATTAATAATTAATAAACAAATTTAAGTTGGTAAAGAAGTCAAAATTTCAAATAATTGGTAAAAATAATACAAAATGTCATGTGTCGATGTTGTGTAGAAATCTGGACGTTATTTAGCTCAAGATTTTATACTACAAATAACACAGAGGTTGATGTTAAGAGATGATAATTAAATTTGAAAAACCATGACATTCTATAATTGTATAAAAACTCAAAATCTATACATATAATTTTTTTTTTAAAAATAAAAGTATAATTAGGGGCCACCCTTGCAACTGTTTCCGGACTGACCCATTTTTCTCGTTTATTATTTTTCATTATTTTATTTTTATTTTAATTCATCATGGTCATCATTTTTAAAATTTAGAAGTATAAATATGTAATATGAAGTTTCTCTTAATTTCTAATTTTTAACACAGAATAAAAAACAATAAATATAATATAATGTCTTTCCCAAATTTAACTGAGTTAGATTTAGTCAGTAAACTTTGTCGAATCCGATCTAACTAAACTTATACTCAAATTATTGGATCAATTACCCCCCACGACCCAACCCTTGTGCACCCTACTTGGAACATGTGATCTCTTTACTTTTTTTAGTTCATTTTTTCCCCTAAAAGTAAAACTAGCTTTAAGAGCTGAATTGGTAAATTATAATTTAAATTAATTAATGGTTGTTAAAATTATATAATAATTTTAGTTTTTTGTTACAATTTGTCTAACCACAATCTTAACGATTAAGAAATTAAAATAATTTTTTATTAAAAATATAACACCTAATATTAACAATATATTCTTAACATATGTTTTATTTATTAATTCTTTAGACGAGATCATTTTTATAATATTAAACACCATTGACGTCATTTTACTTAATCTGTTCTTAATATATTTTCAATGCATGCTCTATGAAACTTTTTTTTCCCTTTAATCAAAACTACATTTGAAACATGGCCCCCAATAAAATAAGATTTTTGTTAAAATATTCATTAAGAAATTGATAAATATAATGCTTTTATTAATTTTCATAATGAGATTATGTTAAAAATTATGAAAAAATGTTTTGACAATTTTTGATAATTTTATATTTTTAATCTATTAACACTCTAATTCTAAGAATACTTATTAAAAATATTTTTAAAACAAGAAAGGTTTGTAAAATATATATTTTAGAAACTTCACGAATTGATCCGATATTGTTGCAAATAGAATTACCAACCAGATTCAAATCTTTATCGAACATAGTAAGAATTATCATTTTATTAAATTTTTTATATTCTGTTTGAATAATTTGAAAAATAGGAAAGAAAAAAATAAGAGAGAATAAAAAATGAAATAAAAATATAATAAAAAAAGTTATTTAAATTGTTAAAAATAGAAGAAAATCAAAAAAATCATCTTCTGTTATTTAGATAAGTAAAAAAAAGAATGAAAGAATTATTAATAATATAAATTTTGATTTATATAAATTATTAAAAAAAATTTATTATTATATATTTTTAATATATTTTTATTTTTTAAAAAAATATTTAATAATTTAAAATAAATAAAAAACAAAATAAAATTCTTCTCCCTAGCATTTTTATGGATAATGAGATAAAAAAAATATTTTCGTATACTCCATAAAAATTAATTCCTTTTTTTTCTATATAAAATAAGCATAAACAAATAGAATAAAAAAAATCATGAAAATTCTAAAAGCAAATTCTCTCCTCCCTCAATTTAAATAAGGATTAATAAAACGTGAAAGAAATATCTACTATAGTATTTTAATTTTCAACTTAATAAATATTTTAAAAGAATAGTAATAATATATATGAATGAAAACTTATCTAAACAACGTATAAAATATCTTATATATAGAGGTTGGATTCAGATAAATCAAAATTAAGCTCAGGAAGTATACTTATATAATATATCTTATGGCAATGAGATTCCTAATTACTAAGTCTTTCCTAAATGTTAATTTTAATTATAGTGCATGAAATGTGTCTTTATGGTTGAAAATATAGTTTCAACTTCAACCAAGACTTAGTTGGAAGTAAAGAGATGTACTTAATTGCAAATATATACTTGGATGAATAAATTAGCGCTCACATTTGGGAAAAAATCTTATTTCCAATTCTGGAAAACGAGTATTTGTTTGGCACATCTACGATAATCAAATAAAGTTTTCATACGTATAAATAATAATATATTTTTATTTATATTTGATTGCATATTGTTAGATTTATTAATCATCAAATAATGGTCACTAAAAAATAACCCATTACCCCTGGCGACCGTGGGGTGGCATACAGGCGAAGCATGCATACATTGACATTTTTGCTGTTCTCATTACAAGGGATGAAGGAAGGTTGCACTTGGTGAGCAGACAGACTAATTGTGTTGTAATTTTTGGACTTTGATCTTTGGTTCAACAGTTTAAGTGTTCAACACAACACCTCTCCATGGACCCATCCATCATATTGTTTAACTTTGCATGCCATTAATTAATTCCTTTAATCAATGACCTTTGCTGGCACTGAAATCCATTGGAAGGATAAACACCAACCATTAGTGGTTAACTATGATTAGCATTCCTAATGTTGGGCCCTCAAAACATGCCCTTATGTAATCAGCTACTTCTATTAGCTGCACTGCATTGCAGGAGACACTGCATATCATGCCTTAATCAAGACGTTTTCCAAATTCCAAAATTCAGACCTACACAACTACTGTTCGAATTGGATTGGACATACCTCGTCACAATTCCAATTTTCAAATTTTTAATATATTCCCCTCTCATCTTTATTTATTAAAAGAAGATATATAAATATTAAAAAATATAAATAATGTTAATATTTTAAAAAAGATTATTTATCTTTTTAATTTATTTTTTATATATATTTTATTTTTATCTTTATTTATTTATTTATTTATTATATTTGATAGATATAAATGTATATGTAAAAAAATAATAATTAATATTTTTTGAAAACTGAAGTAGATAGATAAATATGAATAAATATTTTACTTTCACTCTGAATAGATAAAAAAAACTGAGGAATATGTTATTTTCAAACAGAAAACGTGTTTCTTCAAGAAAAGACCATCATGTTTCTAACACCCTTATTTTCCTTCTATATGAAAAAAATGTTTGAATGAAACTTAAAAAATTATAAATTACCAGGGCAGTTTTACTTCTTCACAATATTTGTTGATTTGCTAGCAAGGATTTAGAGGATTAGGATTCAAAATAAATACCAATGCTATTTTCTCATTTAAATAATCAGAGAGATTGAAGAAAAAAAATATATAAGATAGGTAATGTGATAAAATAAAAAATTAAAGAGAGTTGTAAAAAAATGTTATGAGAAAGATATCACTACAAAATAAAAGCGAAAAAGACAATAGACAAAGAAATGGGAAAGTCTACGTAGGCTGAAAAATTTACAACTCAAATCATTGTGCATAACACAATGAAGACTTCGTTGCTTTATGGTAGGGGGAACGGGGGATATCTTATAATTATCATGTTAGTTTTATGCTGGCTGGGTTAAAGCTATATATGGGAGTAAGATTTAAGCAGCAAGGTTGGGAACGAGGCAAATTAAAAGTGAAATATAATAGTTATAGTGAGATGGGATGAAAGTATCTCTAGGCTCTTTATACTAAATGTGAATAGCATTAATTGTTTGGGTTTTAATAATTAACTTTATAAACAAAGTCATAAACTTTGTTTTTTTTTTGTTACAAACAATGTCATGGATCAACTACAAGGTTCTTAATTTTTTTTAAAAAAAGTCCTTTTAATTAACGTTCCATATATTTTATATTTCAAAATTATAACAACATCTTGTGAGCACCAATTTTTGTCCGGGTAGAAATCTTCCTTAATTAATTAATTTACTAAATAACTTTAGAGAATAAAAGCTCACATGGTCAAAAGAAAAGAGAAGGAATTGAAAAAATTAAATAAGTAAGCAAATAAATAATAGACAAATGGAGCTGAAGAAAACAAACAAAAATTCAGTTAGGAGTTAGTTATAGAGTTAGTTAGGTTAGGGTTAGAAATTAACTTCCATAGGGTTAAGGAATGGTTAAGCTAGGGGTATAAAGGGAATTTTTAGGAAAAAGGAACGGTGGGGAGACTTTTGGCACCAAAAATCAAGGATTTTAAACATTTCTCCGAATACTCTTGGTTCGGGCTCTTGGTTTCTCGGTTTCTTTTGGTTGCTCCAAATTCGCTCTCAAATTGAGGATTTCTTTTGGCTCTCACTGGATTTTCGTTCTTTCGGATTCTCTATGCTTGGTGAAGGAGATTCAACTTCTCTTCTTGGTTTTCTGTTAAAGCTTCTTGGAGTTTCTCTTTACGGCATTGGATCATTATCTCTCTCGATCTTCTTCATATTCTTCAGATTTCTTTGACTTTTGCGCCTCTCGAAAGCATTGTTCTGCTCAGCTACTCAAACTCTCTGGATTCTTCTTGGTTATTAGAAGAATTCTTCCTGGAGCTAGTTTTCAGTGCTTCGAGGTTAGGCACGTTCCCCTTGCTACTTTCATTTCATGTTTGCTGCACTGTGCTCAGGTCTGGAATATGTAGAATTCATAATGAATAAGATGCCTGAATGATGTGCAATACTTGCTGCGAATTCTGATTCAGTATGGTTAGCTAGGCTACATGCGTTGGTTGAGATTTAAAGTCAAAGCTTGTTGATAAATCAATGAAGGCTTGATATCTGTATTTGATTGTTATGGTTCAGTTCCTAAATAACATCAGGAGTGTCTTTTTGACTATAAATTCTTGAATTCTTTAGCATAGCCTATGCTTCCTCTGTGTTTTAGTTGATGATCAGACCTAGCTTCAAGTTATTCAATAGATTCTGTTATAGTAGCAGTCAACCTGTTAGAGTCAAGTGTTTAAACAAATCAGTTTCATAAACTGGTACAGAACTCAGATAAATTAGAAACTGGTAGGAAAAGAGGTTCTGGTCAAGGCAATAAAGAAATCTTTTAAACTTAGGAATGCTCTGAACCTAGTCCAAAACGTAGGCACTGCTCAAGCTGTTAGGCCGAATCTGAACGTCCTCTGTCCCACCCTTAGGACATAGCTTGCCCCCTGTCAGTCAGAACCAGAGTGTGTCTATAACTGTCAAGGAGTCCTAAACGATATTTGATTATCCACAAGACATGGCCATAGTCTATGAATAGTCAATCCCCTGCAGTCTCTGAAGCTAATATATTAGGAAGGCCTAGGAGCTTGAGGAGAGTTAGGCCAAGAACAGTCAAAGGTTGGCTAATATTAGATTAAATCAATAATCAGGTTCACAGTAATAAGGCCGGTTATTCAGACTGCAGAATTTTTAAGACTTCATAAGGCAGGTTGAAGTCTAACATCATTTTGGCTAAGCCAATCAGACTTTGGTTTACAAGTAAACTGGTACTTATTTAGGATGCAGGGACTTAGATTTAGATTTCTCAACAGACCAAAGATTAGAGATCTTGGCTTGGTCTCAGGTCCCCTGAACTGATCTGAGAAGTTAGCTGATGGAATTTTGAGCCTAATGGACAACAAAACCATGTTTTAATCTCTGTCTGAGTCTTAGATTTGTTGCACATACTTTGTATCTGGGAAATACATAACCAAACTAGGAGCAGCTCATGCATTTGAGCTTTAGGCTAGGTTTGATGCAGCAGGAACTGACCTAAAAAGAGGTTCTGGCCAAGATAAAACACAGCTGCAGTAGTGACACTTGGTCTAGTGGTGGGCATGGATGCTATTCTAGCCTGAGGATATTATACCAGTCCTTAGCCCTCATATCTCTGTACAACCAGATTTGGCTAGCCAAAATTGGTATAGCAGCAAACTCCATAAGAGGCAATGCAGGTAGTGTCCTTCGGTTAGCAAAATAGGTTACGAGTTAGCAATGGTCACTGATTTGAGGGCATTAGGGTGGCTTTAATATTGCAAATAATCATCTAACTCATCAGGGCATCCTTGACCATTAAGGTTCAGGCTTGGTAATTCAGCCTCAATACTGTTGAACCCCTGATAGTCGTTGTATTGCTTGGGTTTGGTCTAGGGGAAATGTAGTGAATCAAGGTTAGCACTAAACTTACAATTACCTTATGTCCTGTTAGCCTCTTGGCTGAGCATTGCAGTGGAAGATTCCAGGCCAAGCCCAACTTATTAACAGGAATCCGCATGACCAATTAGTTCAAATAGCAGGACAGATCTGTATCAATATAGTAATATTGAACCCAGTCATAGCCTTGTCAAGGTCCCCTATATTTTTAGAAGTTGTCATACCTTATGATTGGTCTTAGCAGCCATGATGTAAGTCTGAAATTCGTTCCTGATCCCCCAGCATAATAAGTGGTAGTGAGGTATTAAGCTGGGAATTCTGTTTTTTGAGATTTGAAGGAGTCCAGGGGAATTTAATACCATGATCATTTTTTCTGCATTGAATGTTTAACAAGCTCAATTCTTGGGACTCATTTGATGGTTCTTAAGGCATCTGCAGTGATGCGGAATTGTAGGGATTTCCATCCCCTGAGTGGGGGCTGCAGGCGTATATCATGATGTAATTTAGCCATAAACTTGTGAGAACCTCATGCTCCATAGGTGTAGAATTCAAAAGGTCTGTAATTAGGTTGGACACACAAGCCTGCATTTGGTCTTCAAATAGAAAGTAACCAGGGGTCAGACCTGCAGTTAGTTCTATACATTTAAAAACCCAAATCTAAGCTCAGTACAGTAGGCTGGTGAGGATCTGACCTTGAGCTACCCCTAGCATACAGTAGTATCTTGATGAGCAGATTCAAAACCCAGAATCTTTGATCAATAGGGTTGGTGCAGCTCCTGTAGAAATCCAAATATGGGGTTAGGATCAGGATCGATGAATTAAAAAAAGGCTTAATGAGGACCATAAACAGTGTGGCAGTATATGAATTCCAAAGCATAATTAGGATGACAGGTGAGAATCTGTTCAGTGATCCTAGAACAATCCCATGCGAGCATAACCTGGTTAGAATTCTCATCAATGAATGAGACCATTAGGTTCACAACCACTGTCAATCCCTGCAGCTGGTCATGATTGTCAAGGGGATCAGTCTATGGTGGCAGGTTCAGTCTAAATTCTGTTTTGCCTTGGTTGTAGTTCTGTTATGAGGAATTATTCTAGGAATGGGATTGAAAAGCTTCCAAACCTGGCTCAAATTACACCAAGAGGTATGTTTCATATTTAGAGAAGTGTAGAGAACAAAGCTATGGGTAACTCAGTCATTAAAGTTTGAACTTAGGACTGCCAATCCTAGAGTTATTTATAACAGCAAAGGTAGACACAATTCTGTATACTGCATTAAATCTTGATAATAAGCAAAAACCTGGATTGGGAACTTATGATAGATCACTAATCTGCATGGTCATTTGCTTGCTACTGTCATAACAGCTAGGCCAAATGTAGGACCTGAGTTTTATGATTCATAAACCAAACAACAAACTAAAATCAGAACCTGCCTTATAGAGAGAGCTGCACTTGGTGCCAAGTAAGGTGGGTTGGTTTCGCAATAGCTTAGGGTCCTTTAAAACCATTATCAGCAGAAATAAGTGAGATCAGATCTTAAAGGACTTTGAATCAGTCTATAAGAGCGTAAACCTGAGAACTGAAGTGGGTGAATGTGTTAGCAATAAATCCTGGCATCATACTCCGCAATGTCTTACATTACAGTAGATTCGATAGTAAGGATTTATGAAATGATGTGTCTTAGAAAGCCTAGCATACTTCTGAATCCTGTCATGAAGATTTAGGAAGTGACACGGGTGGAAAATAAGCTTTTTACATCGGTTGTTATGGACTTTTTACATCGGTTATTTGGGCGGTGTTGAAGCGGGCGATATAGAAAATAACATTTTTTACATCGGTTCTGGAACCGATGTAAAAAGTACACTTTCTACATCGGTTGGACTTGTAACCGATGTAGAAAGTCATACTTTCTACCTCGGTTAAGGCCATAACCGATGTAGAAAGTGTACTTTTTACATCGGTTATAGGCCCAACCGATGTAAAAAGAGTACTTTTTACATCGGTTATAATCTTAACCGACGTAGAAAGTTCATTTTTTTTAAATGTTCGTTTTGTTTAGGTATCCTACCGTATTATTTATTCACAGAATTACCAGACAGATAATACAGAATTCACATAATCTATATATTTAAACTAAATACATCATTATTTATTATCAAATTTTAATTTACAAAGGAAATAACTTAAAATTACGTCAAGCAAGTGTTGAAAGTTGAAAAAAAAATGTCGTAACCAGCCATGTACCTGTTGAAAACAGAGAAAAAATGGTTGAGCGGTGACCAAACGGTGTTCTAATGGAGGTACAACGGTAGTCGAACGACAGCACAGCACAGTGGTAGCGAAATAAGAAGTTTGAAAATTATACAATACAACCAAAACAAATGTAAGTTTCAATTATAATAACAGAATGAGATGTATAAATAACAACAAAGATAACTTCAAACCTTAGGGTGCGCGACGACGACTTCGAACGGAGGAAATGGTTGCAACGGCAACGACAACCACGTACGTAAGAATGGAGTGCAACGACGAACAACAAGGACGACGACAATGGCTAAGACGTAAACGAAAATAGAGAGAATAAGCCGAAACGAGAAACTAGGGTTTTGGAGAATGAGGTTAAAAACGACTAGAGTCGAAAAATAACTGAGAAGGGAAGACATTCTACATCGATTGTTTCTTAGAACCGATGTAAAAAGTACTTTCTACATCGGTTGTTCTGTAACCGATGTAGATAGTTTAAAAAAAATTCACTTTCTACATCGGTTGTTATGTAACCGATGTAGAAAGTACTTTCTACATCGGTTGTTTTGTAACCGATGTAGAAAGTTTGAAAAAAAATCCACTTTCTACATCGGTTACAAAACAACCGATGTAGAAAATACTTTTTACATCGGTTGTTATGTAACCGATGTAGAAAGTTTTAAAAAAAATCCACTTTCTACATCAGTTCAAAAGAGAACCGATGTAAAAAGTTTACATTTATTTACAAAAATGCCAGCGCGTTTTTTTTTATATCGGTTTCTAAACAACCGATGTAAAATCATGTTATAGAAACCTATTTTTGTACTAGTGTGATGATAGCAACTTTGGAGTTTCATCTTCCTAAGGCTCTGATTTGGCCATAGCATCCTCTAATCCATTGGTTAGTGAAGAAGTAAATCAGTCACATCGAGGTTATATTAACCTGTAAGGGTCTGAGCTTGAGAGTTGGGATGTGTTTAAGTGTATTAGAAGAGTCCAGAGACATTGAATCAGTAACATTTTTCCTAAAACACAGGCTGCAGGTTTAGGAATGATTGATTGCAACGACCCCTACCAGATCAGGCCATTGGTTTTTATTATAGGTTACCAGGAATTAAGGTCTTTATGACATTTAGCATGAGGTTTAAGTCACTTTAACTACTGCAAGATAGCACGACCAACAAAATACACCAGAATCAGTAGGCTAGTATAGGTGCTGGGACCTTATTGTTATGGTGACAGGTTCAGCCACAGGGGGTGCACATTAGTCCTTCTGTTGACGTCATAGTTCAAATTGAGTGGGTTAGAGGTTTAATGCCTTGCTAATACGAACCATGAATTCAAAGACCAGAATCTTGCCTGCTAAAGTCTGTGAAATATGGTATGTTATACTAGTGTCTCTGCTTGTTAAAAACTTCTTTTTCTGCTAGCTAGTAACAACATCTAGTTCCAGGTTATGCTCAAGGCTTGTCTGAACCTGACTTCTGTAAATTTACAAAACAACCCCTCCTAGGTCCTATAATTCAGGTTTATTTTTTAGGTCGTACACCCTATGATTCCTAAGATATCTTGAGGGAGTCAAAAGGTACCAGACTTTGGCAGAATTCTGTTTAGACTGGAACCACAGTTTTATATTACTCCTTGAATCTGCTTGATTCAATAAGATTCTTCTCTAAGAGGTACAATGGTATTTCGAATGAACTTGGAAGACTAAGAGGAATGGTAGATCTTATACCAAACAAGTAATGAGAGAATATATCATTGTGCTTTCTCATTTTAATTTTCTGATTCATGTTCTGTTTTCACTAAGCCTTTGTCTCAAACATTTTTTTCACTCTCTAACTCAAATTTTTGGTTGCTTTTATTTTTCCGAAATTTGTGCAAACGGGTTCTAATACGGGCAAGTAGCATTCTCTACTGTTACGTATTCTAATTCGTGCTAATTCAAATACGGCTTACGACGATTTGGATTATGTAAGCACGTCTGTTTTTTTCAAAATCTTCTGTTTCCAAAACATCTGTTTTTTTATTTTCTCAGATTGTGCAAACGGGTTCTAATATGGGCAAGTAGCATTCTCTACTGTTACGTATTCTAATTCGTGCTAATTCAAATACGGCTTACGACGATTTGGATTATGCAAGCACGTCTTTTTTTTTTCTTCTAAAATTCTTCTGTTTCCAAAACATCTGTTTTTTTTTTTATTTTTTCAGATTGTGCAAACGGGTTCTAATACGGGCAAGTAGCATTCTCTACTGTTACGTATTCTAATTCGTGCTAATTCAAATACGGCCTACGACGATTTGGATTATGCAAGCACGTCTGTTTTTTCTAAAATTCTTCTGTTTCCAAAACATCTGTTTTTTTATTTTATTTTTCTCAGATTGTGCAAACGGGTTCTAATACGGGCAAGTAACATTCTCTACTGTTGCGCATTTTAATCCGTGCTAATTCAAATACGACTTACGACGATTTGGATCATGCAAACACGTGTGTTTCCCTAAATCCAGTTTTTTCTTTAAGAAACGTTGTTTTAAGGTTTTTTTTATTTAAGATTACTCTTTTCTTCTCTAAGAGATCAAGTCTCTTAAACCAGAACTACGTAGGCTTGAGTTTCCCATTGCACCCGGGAATACGTAGGAGTAGGATCAAGTCCTGTCAGGTTATTTTCCATGAACCTATTTATTTTCTATTTTCTATTATATTTTAAGGGATCAAATAGTTTTCAAAATATCACACACTCAGTTTAAGGGTATCGTTCATTGGAACGGGCGAGTAAGGTGCCTAATACCTTCCTTACTCGTAACCGACTCCCGAACCTAGTTTCTTCCACAAGTTAGGGTTTTTTTCCAAATATTTTCCCTAAAAAATAAAATTTGGTGGCGGCTCCACAATAAAAAAAAATTCTTTTCAAAATTTAGCGAGTTCGTCGTCTCATCGTAATTACGGTTATGACACATCTATCTTTATATTATAAGTTTGAATCATCAAACATAAGGTAAATTTTTTATTTATTGCGTTTTTTAATTTTGTGACACGAGTTTTACAAACTTTTATATTAAATTAAATTAATATTTTCTTCATTTTATTTAGATACACAATTAAGAGTATATATTGACATTTTTATATAAGCGTTTTTTTTTTCAAAAATAGCTTATTATTAATTTGATTAATAAAAAAAATGATAATTTGGATAAAATTATTTAAATAAAAATATGATAAACACGTGAGTAAAAATATTCCCATACAATAGAGGAATTTTTAATTATTTAATCAATATCCAATTATTATTGATTAAAATTAAATATAATGAATTTTTTTTAAATTGTCATAAAACATTATTACAGAAATTAAAACAAAGTTTACGACTTTTCAAAATTTAAAATTTTACAAATATTTTTTATTTTAGTTTATAATTTTTTGAATAAAATAATATTCATTTAAATCATTTTTCAAATTTATAATCTTAATACTTTACATATATTTATATAATTATACGATGAATTTGCTAGTTTCTGTATAAGAATTTTTTAAGCATAAGTAAAACAATTGAAATGATTTTCGACAAGGCTTTGCATTACCCAACTGAACATTTTTCTTCCTTTTGGTTAGATAGTTTGCTTTTGTGATTATTCTATTTTCTATAATTTTTCAGCATTAGGATTCTTTTCCATCTGTACGCTAACTGGAGAGTCATGTAACACTTTTTTTAGCCGTTGGATGATACTAGTTGTTTGAATCTTATTACATGAGATAACTTCTCCTCATTAATTATTTTTTTTAACAATATTAGTACCATATTGTTTTGGAATGAGACGGGTGGGTGTGTTCACTCTTCCATTCTCCTTTCTCCTATTTGAGAGTGTTTTTAAGTCTAAATACAAAATTCCAAGTCGATAAAACAAAAATCAGTTTGTGTATATGTTTTCAGGATTTTGTTTTGGAAACTAAATATTGAGACAAACTTCTTGTATAAACAGTTAAACTTTATTTACATAATGTCGATTTTGAAGAAGTAAAATGTGGTATTAATAATGCCAATTGTCTCAAATAGATTACAAGATTAGATCGATATAGTGGTAATGGGTTGAAAATTTTACACGAGAATTCTGAATTTAAATTTTATTATTTTTCTAAAAAAATAGATTATAAGATTGGAGTTACAAATTATTTTAAATTTATTTTCTTTTTTACGTTGTCTTTTTTTTTTTTTTACTATATAAAATTTCTTTCAACTTTGTTGTTAGGGTTATACTGTATTTATATTTTTATCATCTTCAATTGCGCCACACTAAACTTATTAAGGGAAAAAAAAAACAGTATGATCCAAGCAGCTAACAATCTAACATCATACAGCGACTTAGATTAATCTTACAGGACTCTCTTATTATGTGTATACGGGAGATGATTCGCATCTGATTTATTGGAGGTAGGATTATAGACCATATTGAAAATTTTTGGATGAATATTCTAATAAAAAAAATTGATCTACATTGTAATATTTCTAGAACAAAAGCCAAGGTGTTCTTGTAATTTTTTTTTCAACCGACATGTTTTTATTATAATTAGAAAAAAAATCATATTATCCTGTTTCTTATTTTAAAAATCATTACTTTGAAACTAGATGTGGTTCATATGAAGAAGACCAAGAAAAGCCCAACTTGCTTGAAGAATTGAGTGGAAGTTTGAAAATGGCCCATATAAAATTGGGCCATGTACGGGCTTCGGCGGGCACGTGCGAGGAGGATGCACGGGGAAAGGAAGCAGAAGCTTCTGGGTCTGAGTGAGACGGTTTCACAAGATCTTGAATTCTGAACTGGAATTAGGGTTTCGGTTCCATTATCTTCCTCACTCTGCAATGTCTTCTCCCGCTGAGTAATTCTCTTGATCCTTCATTATTTTTTTAAAATCATTTGCCAAATAAATTTAATGTTGATGAATCTCTATTATTATTATTATTAATATCTTATTATATCCAATAATTTGAGCTATCGAATTCTTTTGGTCGAACTATAACCAATGTCATGCTTGTCCTAAAGCTATTTCGTTTTTTTTTTTGAAGTTAATGAAGATGCTTGTGTATGTGTGTTTTCTCTTTTTCAGAACCTTAACTGAACGCTTTCCAGCTTCTGTAGTAACAGAAGTAATCAACTACTCATGTTACTTTCATTAATCTACTTGGATTATATGTAAATTGGTCTCGGCGACTTTTACAATTGTGTCGATCACTTTATTTAGTACTTCAAAATTTGCCTACTTTTAGGTTTTATAACTCTCTTCCGCCTATAACAAAGGCTTATGGCACCATTTGCTTGTTGGCTACCGCAACTTACCATCTGGGATTATATCATCTGGTTCACATTGCACTGTTATATGGACAAGTGTTTTATCGCTTTCAGGTGAGAATTCCGTAAGATCGTCCTTATCATTATCAGAGAAAGAGAAATATGCTGTTGATTTTTCGCAAAACATTGCATTCATTCTCAAGCTTCCCTTTTGATACACTATCTGCATGCTTTTGATGAGTAGGACAGATTGAGGATCCTTAGTAGTATGTATCATTTGCATAACCAGATTATTCTATATTTTCATGATTGTTTTGTATATTTTCATTCTATTTCATATGACGAGCTGCATAGACGGGGGGGCTTTTGAAGTTGGCAATCCATTTTATGTATTCATAATTGCTTCATGTGTATCTCATGGTTGTTTGGGGTCTATAGCGATGCTCTCTACTTCTTTGTAGTTTATTGTAGATAATTTCTATCTCAACAAGGCATCTCCCGGTACATGATGGACATAAAAAATGTATTGGTATCAATTGTGTGGGGGGACCTTTTGGGTTTTAGCTAATAAGTAGTCAATTGGATTTTACTGCTGAAGTTTGAGTTTTCTTAAGCTTAACTTGCTAATGACAACCTTGTGGCTTGTGTAGCAATTTAGTGTTTTCCTTCAGCCAAATGTTTTAGTAAATCTTTTTGTAACATCACATCACCTGTAGGTTTGGAGACTGTTCTCAAACTTCTTTTTCCTTGGACCATTCTCTATCAATTTTGGGATTCGTCTCTTAATGATGTAAGTAATTGAATGATAGTGTGCATGACCACACTTTCCAGTATGTTAAACAAAAAAATTATATAAAGAGAACTAAGGTATCTTTTACTTCGTATGAATTAATTCCCATAATCTACAGAGCAAGGTATGGTGTCCAGCTTGAGAAGGGACCATTTGACCGACGAACTGCTGATTTTTTGTGGATGATGATATTTGGCGCCATTTCACTATTGGTATGCAACATCATCTTTGAATCTATCTCAATGGTTATTTATGTGACATCTTTCCTTCAAAATGGCAGTTTTATTTTGTAGAATCTATTATAGTGGCTCTGGTTTATGGAACTGGACAAGAACATGCAAACCTTGTTTTCTTTTGATAAAAAAGATGAAAAACTTTGCTTGACCTAATTTAATTGTTTCAATCTGTTTGCCTTATTTAGCCATTCTGCTTGTTAAAGAGATGCTCCCTGTGTCATTAAGAACACTAGCTTATGGTCACAGAAAATATTTAGGGATAAATGTTTGATTTCTTTTAAGTGATTGATTTATGCAAAGTTGGTAGGAAAAATTTTAGAGCAGTGGTTAACAGATGATGATGGCTATGAGGATGATTAAATAAACTATGCGTGATGTGGCTTCAATAAGTGAGCAATCACTGTGATTTATTATCAGAAATGGTCAATGGTAAGTGAAAGATGTTAAGAGTTGTGGATTTGACATGGCGTGATTGATGGTTGGAGCATGGTAATTAGAATTGCATGAATTGTACAAGTTGTATCCTAATTCAAAATCATCTCTGAAGAAATCAATACAAATTGCATGAAGACTCGTTTTCAACCCTGAATTGCAATTTGAATAGTGTAAATCGCTCCAGTATCAGACAAATCACAAATCTGGGCTGCATCGAATGATTCTTGCTGAGTTGCTTCACATCCTAAAAATGGGTTGGGTTGTGCAACCCATTTTTGAAAGAAAAAAAAGCAATTGTTTGCAATTTTTTAAAATAAAATTAGAGGGAAAGTTTCAAACTCTTTCCCTCCTAGGACCCCAAGTCAGATTATTGACAAATAAAGGCATATGTCAAGTTTTATTCAGTTCAAGGTGCAAAACAGAGTTGAGGAATTTTTTTTTGTTTGAGTTCAAGTTTTTTCTTTTTTTGATCAATGTTCAAGTTTTATTCATCAATTGGCAGAGCTATAATGGGTCAAAATATTTTCTACTGATTTGGTTGACCAGATTAGTACATTGACCCAATTTGGGACTAAAATAAACATTGATTATGAGTATTGTAGAAGTGTAGAGAACATGTCATGGGTCTAGTGTCTAAGGTTGTAGGTATTGCTGTATCTCTCGGGCATGGGCCAAAGTGTGGGTTTTTTCTTTTTGTGGTTTGGTGGCTAGGATGTAACAACAAAAAAATAGAATTAACTTGCTATGGTTATAATAATTTTTTAAAGGTTGGTAGATATTTTGGTATTTTAAATTTTTTAAATAATAATTGAATTATAGTTGCTGCTTTTTTAAAAACAAATTTAGGGGCCATAGAGCAAAATTTGGAAACTTGTTTTTATTTTTTAATTAGTAGGATCAAAACATAGGAATAAGGATCTACATTTTGACATTTTATGGATGTTGTTTTAAATGGCTGAACTTGTTTTATTGAGTCAGCTACTATTTTTGTTCTTATCATTTGATGTATGACTTGGATTTTCAAAAGTGGGATTATTTTAAAGTTTATATATGATATATCAAGTTTATGCAATAAGTTGTTTACTTGATTGACTTAAAAGTGTTAATATTTCTATATTTTAATTGTTTGTTTATGTGAAAATATATATTTATGTGATTTTTAATTATTGATCTTGTATCTTCTGATTCATGATAAGATTTGATTCACAATTTGGAAAATAGATCTTCCAATTCTTGATTCAATAACCTTGGGTTGGAGAATCAGTAGGAGATGGAGATAGATAAAAGCTGGTTTGGTAGGATATGAAGTGTCAATGAAGGCTTGAATCTTCTATACCAAACAACTTGGTTCACTGGAGAAAAAACATTAGGGAAGTTCAGAAAATAATTTAGGAACGGTTAATTTTAATGAGACTAAGTTCTGATTATAAGATGACATGTTTAATTGTTAAAATTGCACAAACTCCATCTCGCACTTAGTTGCTTTTTGTGTTGTTTCACTTTTAACTATTTGTTATAACTCCTAAATCCTAATGTCAGTTTCTTCTTTTGCAATCTTATCCCCTTGAATCTAGGTTCTGTCTGCTATCCCCATATTTTGGTCCCCGTTTTTGGCAGTACCACTTGTTTTTATGCTCCTTTATCTTTGGAGTAGAGAATTTCCAAATGCCCAAATCAATATATATGGACTTGTTGCACTTAAGGTATGTTTCAATCTTGTGTAAGTTAGCCCTGTTTTTATGCATTTGTTACATGAGCTCTATGAGCCGGATCTTTTGTTGTCTGATTTGAACCATATATTTAATTTATTTTTCAGGCATTCTATCTTCCATGGGCGATGCTTGCTTTGGATGTCATTTTTGGCTCACCTCTTGTACCTGATCTCTTAGGTATCATTGCAGGACATCTGTACTACTTCTTGACAGTGTTGCATCCAGCAGCAGGTGGAAAAAACATTTTGAAGACTCCAAAGTGGGTGTATCCTTGTCATATTCTGTTGCCTAAGGTGTTCTGCATATGCTGTTGTCATTTTAAATATTTTTATTTTGTACAGATATGAAGCTTTATTGGTTTTTTTTTTGGGGGGGGTACTGTTATGAAGCTGAACCCATCATAAGAAACCTTATCCTTCCTCCTGGCGTATATATAAACTACCCCCCCCCCCCCCCCCCCCTCTCTCCAGCTCTTCCATCCTAACATGCCCATAGTTCCTCATATCGTCTTTGCAGCAGTGTAGGGGCAGGATCCACACCCTTGTTTTTATTCTTTAGTCAATGATTTCTAAATCCCTAGAATATGAAATTTGACCAAAATGTCGAAGCTAGCTCTGTTGTGTTCTTAACTGTTATTTTCCAGACATAAATTGGTCGCAAGGTGGAGAATTGGAGCACAACCAATTAGCCGTGGGCCGCCTACTGATAACACTCAGCAAGAGAGGAGCTCAGGTGTTGCTTTCAGGGGAAGATCGTATCGTCTTAGTGGATAGATGCAATAAAGTAAAGGGAGTGAATTTACCTGATCTTTTGTTTTATCTTCCCTTATTGGTTGACACCATTGACAACTGGAGCTAAACATCGGCTGGGGATTAGAATGGGAGCAGTGTATAAATCTTGACAGTTCATTGAAAGCAAACTTTCTTTTGAGGGCAGCCTTACAATTTTCAATGGATTCTTTGCGGAGCTTTTACTTGTAAGAAAGAGTTAGTAAACGTTTACGAATTAATTATCAAGTGTTCATCCTGAATTCATTACTTTGTCCTCTCTTTCCAGACATGTATTCTTTTATATTCGATATGATAGCTGTTCGCCGTGATTTTAACCTCCAAATCTAATAATCCTTGTCTCGTCTTGTTCTGAGAATCCATAGCATTCTCGTGCAAGAAAATGAAGCTTGATCATATAGCACGTAGTGACTAATAAAATATTTACTGGGTTTCTCTCTTCTAGCTTGCGTCTTGCATTTGTTTGAGATTTAATAGAATTTTCATATATATATATATATATATCTTTTTAAAGTTACAACTAGAGCTAAATTTGTCAGGTTTAAGAAGTTTAGTTCGAATAATGGAGGTTGACATTGCTGTGATTATGGATTACTTTAGAGGCTGCTTCTTTTTATAAAGTCTAGGTCACGAATGTTTAGGGTGAGTCACTTTCATTGATTAAGGGCCATAACTCTGGACTTCTTGATGGGAATGTTTACGATACAAGCTGTTACGGCTTTATGTTATCTTTTAACCCGTTTCTTTTTTCAACAATCCATTCATTTTTTAATTTGATCAAAATTTTGGTTTGGACCCAACTCGCTCGTGACTAACAAATCGTTAGGCCGACTTGAGTCATCAAAACTAAATATTTTACAAAATTTAAATTAAACGATACTTTACACTATTACCTTAAAATGATTTATATTAATATAAACTATTTATATTATGCGTGATATATTACTTTAAATCTAAAAATATTATTATTTATTAATAATTTTTTTAGAAAAATGCTTAATGATGTAGGATGCTAGAAGTCAACCCAATGCATGAACCGCATTTGAGATTTACCATATTTGGATGGGTACTAAGTTCCTAAAATCAAATTTGGATATGGAAACATTGTTTTAAATGATGAAATCCGTACAACATGTTTGGCCATTCTACAATAAAATTAATTTTGCTTCTAAATTTACATTTGAACTAACATAATAAAATGTACTATAAACTTATTTTTAAGAAAAATTAAATATAAATGAAATTATTTTAAATTCTCTTTTAAGTAAAATAAAATTCTACAAAAAATCCAATTTATTCAAACTTAATTTTCTAAACGTTCATCCAAACACACGAACCAGAACATGCTCAGTTAGCCTTGATGCTGATTCCAATCATCAAGGGAGGATGAATCTTGATCATCTGTAACTGGTGACTCATGAGGCAAGTGGAGTAGTGGATTTGTCTCTGTCAGTTTAAAATAAAGCCCTGAAACAGCTAGGCCACTACTGGTGGATCTTAGCATTCACTTTACTATGCAATCTATCTGGCAATCCCGAATGGATCTCTACTTTTTAAAAATAAAAATAAAAAAGAAATGTTGATCGCTTTTTTTTTTTTTTTTTTATTTAGGAACGAGAGAATAAGATGGGGATGTTTCCGAATCGAATCTAATATATCGAGATAAAAATTAACTCATACCTATCATTTTTTCTAATTACTGGTGATATTCTTTATTATATAAAATTTTGAATAAATGGCAACTACTCCCTAAAAGAAGTGTAGGAGTTATCTTGATTAAAAAATAAGCTATTTATGCTTTCAAAATTATAAATATAAGATATTTTAATTCCTTGATCCGTTTGAATTAAAATATTTAGGAACTAATTTGAATTACAAAATATTTTGTCATGATTAAATTGATATATAACAATTTTTAGGGATTAATGACGCACCAAAAATGAAGAAAAAAAAATTAGAAGATTAGAAATATCTCATATTGTAATCCTAAGAAAATAAAGGATTATTTTTTTTCTAGAGATAACAGTCTCCTGTGTTTTTTTAGGACTAATTTGGACGTTTAAAAAAATTTATAACCACATTACAGAACTCTTTCGTTTTAATGTTTTATTTTTGGTGGAATCAGCTTGACAATTGTCTTTCATGCTGTGAGTATTGCACACCATTCAAGATGAAATATTTATTACCTAATATATACATTCTAAGCCATAAATAGAAATTTTCATATTCTTTTCCATACTTCACAATCTGTTAAGCATACAAAAAAAAAATGCAACAAATTGATGTTTCCTATAATCCTCAATTTCATTTTATCTTTTTTTGTTTTAATTTTTTTTGGCTCTCAAATATAGAGAGAAATATTATTTAATAGATTATGGGATAAATCAATTAACATTATATGTCAAGTTTTATATTCTTGACAAATATTACCCTCTCTATCTTACTTTAATATTATAATTAAACTAATCATTTGACTTGTTTCTACTCTTCCCTCTCCATAGACCCAATATCAAAAGCTCCTCCTTGCCATGGCAACAAACTTGTGGATATGGATGATTTGCATGTCTTTGTTTCTATTTTATAAGGTATAAGGTCCTTTCAAAAGAAAAAAAGTTATAAAAATATCAAAAGAAGAAAATGTATAAAATATTTAATATTTAGGATAAATTATATAAATATCTCTTAAAATTTAGTAAAATTTTGATCAATATATATATATATATTTGCATTACCTTGATCTCACTTCTTTATGTAACTGTGTAAGAAATAAAGGTGAATTATGTAAATAAGAAGAATATGTTTTGTTATGTTATTACATAAATTAAGAAAAAAAAATGTAAAATGTAAAAAAATAAAAAATAATGGACAAAATGTTAGTAAACACGAAGGGATGAAAGTATAATTTGTTCTAATATTTAGTATAATTTAAAAAATTCCTTATACTTTTCATGTCATAAATAATTTCTATAAAAAATTATAACAATGTTCTCTAAAGAGTACACAAATAATGAATTCAACAAAAAAAATAAAAAATAAATGTTGAAAGAGTGCATTGCAAAAACAAAACAAAAAAAAAATTAATGTGTCTAGATGAATAGAATTATAAGTGAAAGTGCTATATCTTTATGTTTGTTCAGCTGGGACCGGACATAAATTCTGTAATAATAATAATAATAATAATAATAATAACAATACGTGATTCCGTTAATGAACTAACTATCTGTAATCTATTTCGGGATAGAAAGGAATGGGAATAGGAAAATAGAGAGAGTTGGGTCCTAAAATGATGGGGAAGGTGAAAGGGTGGCAGAAATTGAATGGAGGTAAAGGGATGGTGGAGCGGGTATCATCCCTCACCTATGATCCAACCTTTATTTAAAACTAAATTTGAAGTTGACAAAATACAAACTCATCACAAACACAACACAAGCACAACAAGAACAAACACACAAAACACTAAACAAAATGTCGTGGCAAACTTACGTCGATGACCATTTGATGTGCGATATCGATGGCACAGGCCACCACCTCACTGCCGCTGCCATCATTGGCCATGATGGCTCTGTCTGGGCTCAAAGCTCTTCCTTCCCTCAGGTAATAACCTTCCATTCCACATCAAGGATCCATGCTTGGATCTTCTCATATAAATATTATTGCATCACAATACATATATTTTCTAATAAGTCTTATTCATAATTTTGTGTGATAATAAATTTCAGTTGTATGTCAGAAACTTATCATATAAGTTGACATGTTATATAAGGTACAAGGGGTGATAAAAAAATGATTATTACTTTTATCACCTGACAACACTTTGATTGATCCATTACCTCTATAGATTAAGTCTCAAGAAATCACTGATATCATGAAAGATTTCGACGAACCGGGTCATCTTGCTCCTACAGGCTTGCATATTGGAGGAACCAAATATATGGTCATCCAAGGAGAGTCAGGAGCTGTCATTCGTGGGAAAAAGGTAACATGCCATGCCATTTTAATTACATCTCTAATTCACAAAATGCAATTGCTTTTTCCCTCTCCATTTCCAATGATACAAAAATGATTAGTGGTTTGTTTGATGAATATCTTTTCCCCCTCATTCTTAAACTTGTTAGATTCTATTGTCAAAATTATCTTAGGTAAATTTTTTTATTGTTCTAGAAATCCAACTAAGGTAGTTTGCACTTGATCTGGATGAGTAGCATCTTCATGTTTTAGTTAGGCTTTATTTAAGGTTAAAAGATCTGGTTTCTCTACTTTTGTTTTGGTAGGGATCTGGAGGCATCACCATAAAGAAGACTGGTCAAGCTCTAGTTTTTGGCCTCTACGATGAACCTGTGACTCCTGGGCAATGCAACATGGTTGTTGAGAGGTTGGGAGATTACCTCATTGATCAGGGTCTGTAGACCTAGATCTATATATCATGAGTGGAACATTTTTGTTTCTTGGGCACTATACTTTTTTCATTTTCATTTTTTGGTTTGTATCTACCACATTTCAACCCTAAATTGGGAGTTGTTGCAGACAATAACCATGTGAGAATTAAACAGTTGTCTATTGTTTGGATGTTTAAGTTATGTTTCCCTTTCATCTCTTTTCTATCTCATGACTTTTAAATTCCCACTCAACCTCTTCTAGACATGTTTTCTCTTTCTTAATCATTAAGTTGATGGTAAATTAGCACATATATGCCACATATGGGAAAGAAATTAAACAAGAACAAAAAAATATGGCATATATTTTTCACTATCATTTATAATAGGTGACATAATTAGAGGCTTGACGTTAAAAGGTAAGGTGGGATTGACTACAATTAAGTATACAAATTTTACCAATTTAAAGTGATATATGTGTTGTTTAACACAAAAAAAATATATTTATTTAAATTTTAATATTAAATTATAGCTCATAAGTATAATTTTTAACAAAAATTAAACGATTAATATAAACATCATGCATTTATATTAATAAAAAATTATTTATTATATTAATAAATAATTTTATCAATATGAAATATTAATATTATAATATTTCAAATATTAATATATTATATTCTTTATTAGTATAAACTTTAAAAATTTATACTAACATTTTAATTCTTATTAGATAAAATTTATATTAATAAAAATCATCTTAACATTTGGTATTTTTTATTTATTAGTATCTTGTTTATAGTGAAAAACTAACGGATTATGTGTTTCTATGTTAAGAATATGAGTTTTCTTTGTACAATTAAAAAAAATATATTTAAATTTAAAATATCATGTAAACTATTATAATCTCAACCTATTACCACTAAATGAGAACATAAATTTGGATGAGAAAAATAAGCTTTATAGAATATCCTCAATGAAAGTAATTATTCTCATTACAGAAAATAAAATAAGTGTTTCATCATTAATATTTAGTTTGTAAAAATATTTTTTATTTTTATTTATTAAAATTATAATCTAAGTTTTTATTTTAAAATTTTATGTAGAGAATTTATTTTCAATTCAAATTTTTAAAAATAAAAAAATATTTTCACATATAAGACGACACGTGCGATCCTATTCAGATTTTAGTTTGGGATATACTCCAGTCTAAGAGGAAATTCTTCTAATCCAATCTAGTAATTGAATGGATTTTGCAAACAAACCATTTCATTGGTTGGGGTTTTAATAGGATTATAGGAAACAATATGATGATGTTTCACCAAATTTACAATTTTGCTTGAATTCATGATCGCGAGGAATGAGGATATTAGTAAATAGTAATTGAGGCAAAATGAAGAACATTAACACCTCTTCAACACAATGTAGAACGAAAATCCCCCTTCCTCTTTGTGTGTGTTTGTTATCCATGTTGATAAGCTTATATTATAAAAGAAATTGCCGTTTGTTAACTATTTAATATTGTATTAATAATTTTTATTAGTATAGAATATTAATATATTACTAATATATTAAATATTAATGTAATATATTATTTATTAATATAATTTTTGTCTAATAAATATAATGTTAATACATATTTTGAAGATTTATATTATTAAAGATTATATTAACATTTTAATTAATTCTTATACGTTAGTAAATAAAATTGTTTATAGTGTTATTTCAACCATATTCAAATACCTTTGAGTATCACCCATTAAAATAATAATAATCCCAGTGAATTAATCAGATTTATAAACAAATTTAGATGTATCTAAGGGTTGATACGAGAAATGTGTAACCCTTCGGACTTTAGGTTCCACTATTTTTGTGCTTGAATTTGTGATATTCTAATCACTTATCCTTGTTTGTTTCACTAAATGAAAAATATATATAATCATTTTTTTAAATAAAGTTCTTTTATCTAATATAATAGGTTATATATCATCTCAAAAAAGTATTGTCATATATATATTGACACCTACATGAATCTAAATCAAATTTATAAAGACATCATCAGACTTTTAGATATAAATACCAACATGCTATACAACGTTTCTTAATAAGTAAAATATAATTAAATAATAATATTAAGTTTTCACATTTTGTTATGATTTTATTTTAAATTTTTTTAAAGATTTTTATCTTTTATATATTGTTTAAATTAAGATGTGTTTGATATTTAGTTTATTTAAAATATATTTACATAAATTAATATAATTTATAAAATATTAAAAAAATAACATATAAATTATCCGTGAATCTATTCAAATATAATAAGATTAATTTTTATTTTTATTTTTTTATATTTGATTCTCTCCATCGAACTCACTTAGTTTGGTTTTTGGTAAGACATGAAGAAGGATAATAAAATTCGTACCATGCTATCTTATTGCTATAGTTAAGAAAGAATTAACCTATTATAAAAGTAATTATTTTAAAAATTATTTTTTAATAATATATTATAAAATAATATATAAATTATTTGTGAATTTATTTAAATATAATCAGGTTGAATTTCATTTTTTTAATATCTAATTCTCTCCATTAAATTCACATTCAGTTTTTGATGGAATAAGAATGAAGATAACAAAGTTTGCTATAGTTCAGGTAGGATTAATCCGTTGTAAGAGTAACTCTTTTAAAAAAAAATTAATAATATTTTATAAAAGTTAAATTTTATCTATTAAATTAATAAATTATAAAATTTTATTATGCAAATTAAGTTTACAAAGTTACACGATTTTTAAAAAAAATAACATTTTATAAAATTTTTAATTTATACTATAATATATCTTTCTAAATATATGTTAAATTAAAATATGTGTATTGAGGTCAAATTTTTTATTTCTACAAAATTAATTGCTCTTGTTCTAGACTACATACAACCCATGCAAGTTTATGTTAGATTTTTTATAATCATTCATTGTTTTAGTATTAAATAATTGATAGTATTTATATTTTTTTTATTTTATATATGCATGTAAAAATAAAAAACACAATTTTTTTTTGCTTTAATTATATATAAAATATGTTTTCGTCGTAAAATTTAATAATTCATGTCAATGAAGATTAGATAAAAGTTAAATTTGTGATCGTGAAATTATGAATTCAAATTTCTCTATGAAAATTTTTTTGGTGTATGATTTATAAATATTATTTAAATTTTGAAACGTTACCTTTGAAGAGTCATTGAGATGTAGCTTATCTTAATTTTTTATGATAACTATAATAATAAACCTAACAATTCATGAATTTTCTTAAACAGTATTTTCATTTTCTTTTATTATGGTAGACATACATTGAAAAGTACATACAATTTATTACTTGCTAAAATCTTAAATTTATGATAAACTTTATTTCAAATGAATGAGGTTTGTTTAAATTTTTATTATCATTATAAGATGTTTCTAATTTATTCTTAGCAATTACTTTTTTGAAAAACAATTAATTTTTTTAAATATTTAATGCTTTTATTAGAAGGTAAATAAAATAAATTTTACAAATAAGTAATTACATCATGAAAACATTTTATAAATTTGTCTAAAGACATGTATAATATTCTTAATCTCTAGAAGAGACATTTTTCAGTAGTTCAATTCTATTATGTAAAATTATGAATGATTCAATTAAATTTTATTAACTTAATATTTAATTATTTAAAAGTTAATGCTTTTATTAACAAAGTTATCTTAAACAAAGTGTTCTTTAGTTCCAATTATTTGAATTTCAATTAAGGTAATTTTACTTTTAATTAATTATTAATTAATTCAAATTTTAAATTAATAAATTTTAATTAATTAGTTTATAATTTTAAATGATAACTTTGATCTATTAAAAAAATTATTTTTTTAGAATCAATTACTCCCACTATATCCAAAACTGTTAAGTAATATTATATAATTTTTTAGGATTTGAAAGGGTCATCTATATATATATATATGATATGTGTGTATTAAAGTAAGAATTTATCTATTGGTGTTTATGTGTTTTATGCCTAAGACTTCCTGTACAAATATGGCAAGTTACGTGGTAACAAAGAGAAGATAATAGAACGTCGCTATTTGAATAAGAAAAGGAAGGGAAAAAAGGAGGAAAAAAAAGACTAAGCTGTACCTTTAAGAAAAGAAAATGACAACTTTTTCTTCTTTTTTTTTCTTTACAAAAATAATAAATAATAATAAAAATACTCTTTATTTTTTCTTTTTCTCCATTATCTGCCAGCCCGAAACAGCGAAAATAGGGTAATGAAAAGGGTATTGATGTAATTTTAACGTCATTAGGCAGATTTATAGGCATAGCTCCGTGGAATCAACGCATCCAACGAGCTATTCCCATTTCCCAGTCCCAACTCATTTTCTTAGCTGCCAAACACTCGCGAGAAAATTCCGAGTTTGTAGAGAAAATCTCAATCTCCTTGATCCTCTCAACATGTCGTGGCAAACCTACGTCGATGAACACCTTTTGTGTGATATTGAAGGTAACCACCTCACTTCTGCCGCTATTATCGGCCAGGACGGCAGCGTTTGGGCTCAGAGCTCCAACTTCCCTCAGGTTTCCTTTTTCACTTCTCTGCTTTCGTCATCCATCGCTTCGTTTCTTTTACTGTTTCCCCCATCGGATCGGTTCATTTCTCGATCGCTTGTTGATTGTCTAGGGAAGGTTCTAGATTCTCCGATCTCTGCTCATTTTGCGTGTAAATTAAGCTTTCACTGATTTATCTTGTTAAGGAGATCGAATACTGATCAGCATGCAAAAGAGTTCCAAAATTGACTTGGTCTGTTACTGTTTTCCTATGGGAATTAACTAATTAACGACAACAAAAGAGGCTTAGTAATGTTGATTATATATTGTGCAAGCAACAACTATACTTTTTTTTTAATTTTTTATGAGTAGTTGATTCATAACATATATCAGATGCTCGTATGTAATGCCAACAGAGATCCGATTTTGTTTTACTTGATCCGTTCTTATTTGTAATATACTTTATTGATGTTTATTTAGTTCAAACCTGAGGAAGTAACTGCTATCATGAATGACTTTGCTGAGCCTGGAACACTTGCTCCTACTGGGTTGTATCTCGGTGGCACAAAATATATGGTGATCCAAGGTGAGCCTGGAGTTGTCATTCGAGGGAAAAAGGTAAAGTCTATTTATTATCTTTGTTTAATTTTTAATTGCATAAATTCTTAGATGGCATTTCTTTTTAAGATATACATTTTTCAATTCTTTTTTCTGTGTAGATTATTAGTTTTAGAGTCATGATATGGATGTCATTGTCAGCACTACAATCTAGTCAAAATTTTGGAGTCCTTTTTTTATTTTTGGGGTCGAGGATAACATGAGCACTGGTTGAGCTTGTATATGGTCTACTGCAGTAATTTAGTTATGCAACCATATCCCGCATATGATAATGAGCAAAACATATATGTTTTCTAAACCTTCTCCCATTTTCAGAATCCATGCGATGCAAAACTTATGTTCTGTCAATGTGTTTGTGTATTGCCTATCAATCAAATCATAAGCAAATACAAGTGTACATATACACCTTTGCGCATAGTAATTATTTTATGCTACCACTCATTAATTAAACACTGTTTACGTGGATTGTTTGACGTGAATGCCTTCAATACCTTCAGTTTTAATCTTAGTAACTCTGTTTCTCAAATTTTTTGATTCAGTGGTTAAAGATGAAGATATATTATCTGTGTTTCTTGCACAGTATCTTAGTGTGGATATTTTCTTCGTGCCTATTTTGGTCATTATTGTTATAATATTAGTCTTCACCCCCATTATTCAGGGTCCTGGTGGTGTTACTGTCAAGAAGACCAATCTGGCCTTGATCATTGGCATTTATGACGAACCAATGGCTCCGGGTCAATGCAATATGGTAGTTGAAAGGCTTGGTGATTATCTCTTTGAACAGGGTCTCTAATCCTCTCTTTATGTCTTGTTATCGTGCATATTTCATTGGCTTCTGTACAAGTTTTTGCATCGATCTCGAATGGAATGCTTGATTGCAGTGTAATAATGTTTTGGGTGTCAAAAGTCACTGGATCTGCGTGTAGGGAAGAAAGTGTTGGTGAGAGGAATGATGATTATAATCTCTATCGTTGTACTTTTTTAGTGGGGTACCTGTATACATTACATTGGTTTCAAATTTTAATGCTATGATATAATGGTTGGCATATTTATCAAAAGTTTGCAGATTCTTATTTATTTGGCAGAAAACCTTCATATTTATACCTGCGTACTTCTAATTCCTTTTTCTTTCTTTCTTTCTTTCCTAGTGCGAATAATTTCCTTTCAGTTAACTAAGGTATTAAATAATCGCATTGTTCTTCGTGGCAGATCATGTATGCCATGTTATCAATAATATTTTCCCCTATCCATAAAGTAGGAGTCCCTACTATAATTAGTGCTAGAAAATAGCCAGTATTGTGATAACTTACCCAAGTGAACTTCTTCCAAACCTCTGGTAAATGGTAATTGCAATGCCGCGGGTTGTGGTCTGTTTTTGTGCCCCGATGTTCTGTTGTAGCAAAGAAAGAAAACATATGGATCGTTATTTGCTACTTGATTAGTTCCCAAATCCGGACTTGTACATCGGTAATTCTTTGGGCTGTTCTGGAGTTCAGGTTGGGTGCTATACATAACTATTCTTACTGTTCTGTTCTGGGGGGACGATTTGTATTTTATAATAAACGTTAAAAGAGGTAAAATAAGATTGTTTGGACGAGATAAAATCAGTTTATGATTTGGGTAACCTACACTGATGGCCAACTTGGACCAATGCTTCATTTTTTTCCATTATGATCGTGTTTGATTTTAAAAATCGACCTATACAAAATTTAGGACCGGAATAAAAACAATCAGCTAGTCTTGGAAACACATCCTTACAACTAAATTGTTTCTTGACTTGGTTCACTTGAATCCGTTATAGGCTTGCACCTAAATGAGCCAGCATTGAGGTTTATATAAGTCCACTTGGTCAGGACTCAGGCTAAATAAAGGTCTTTTACTTTTTACACCCTTTTCTTGTTATTTGCACGTTTTTTTTTAAATTATTTTCATAATTACCGTTACCATAAGTATATAAAATATGTTTTTGAAATTTACATTTCAGAAGTATATTTTTATCCTTCCATAATTTAAATTCTAAAAATATATTTTTACACTTTCAAAATTTTTATTCTGGAAATAATTTTTTGTTATATTTTTGGAATTTAAATTTTATAAATATAAAAATATACTTTCACCATTTAAATTTTTAAAAAGATAAAAATATACTTCTAAAATTTAAATTTCAAAAGTATAAAAATATTTTAAATAAATTTTGAAATTATAAAAACACATTTTTAAAATTTAAATTCTGAAAGTTAAAAAGAATTCTGTAATTCACACTCGCTAGCTGTTGCTTTCTTGCTTTGGCCTGTTCTTGCTTCATTCATTATTCCCTCTCTAAGTCTCTATAAACATGGAATCAACCATAGCACTCATTTGCCCTATTGCTTGCTTGCTTCTATGCGTTTTTAATTTTTTAAAGATATAAAAAGTAAACCTAAATACATGGGTTCACACAACTTTGTAAACTACTTAACTACTCTGAGCTTAATTTTATTAGTTTACAGATTATGCTTCCACTTGACTATTTGAGTCAATATTCTCAACATTATGGACTGTTTAAAGGGAAGAAAACAAAACCATCATGACATCATTGGCACGGTGTTATTTGGTTAATTTTGTTGTTGCGAAACAAAGTGGTATTCCAAAACAAAGATTTTGATACTTTCCAATGTATGGACCTTGTCAAAATTTTGATTATGGAACTAGATTTCGGCTAGGATTGGTGGCTCTAAACTTTTGTCTTCGCAACGGTGTATTAATCCTACTGGCAGTGTAAAGCTTTGTAGTTAGCATATGTGTGTTGTTGGACTCCTGTAACCAAGTTTGAGCATCCTTTGTACTTTTTGAATAAAGTTTTTTCGCTTATTAGAAAACACAATATCTTTTTAAATATTATCAATTTCTTGTTTTAAATTATATCACGTAGTCTAAAAGATTCAGAGTAGTTTAATCATGTATACAGGATAAAAATATATTTAATCTAATTTTTAAAGAATAATTTAGGAAGAAAAATAATCTTTTTTAAGTTCCTCTATCCAAGATTTATGGTAAATTATTGTTCAAGGATTTGGTTTGTAAATAAGGTTCTATATTTAGATTATTAATAGAAAACAGTAATAGAGTAGTAATAAAAGAATTATTAAATTAAGCTGCATTTTCGTACCCTTGATTTAATATCTTTGTACTCTTTAGACACTGAGTTTTTTGGATGTTCAATTGGAAGTATCCTATTTGAGTTTATCGACAAAAATACAACAATTAATAACCACTCATCATTTATTTATTTTAAATATTTAAATAAAACACTTATCAACATTTGAATTTGAGAAATTCTAAGTCTTAGACCGTAGATATCATTAAAATTATTCATTTTTTATTATTTAAACACTTTAAATCCAAAGATCTTTATAGTTTAAAATTTGAAAACCTCAGCAATGGATGACATTAATAAACCTTCAGCATATAAAAGCATTCAACTTTGAAAAAATCTCTCATCAAGAGCCATTCCCAATATTTTTTGAAATTATAGAATTAATCTTCATAATATGTATTTACATTTAAAAGAAACTCTTCTTCTTTTTTTCTCTTTTTCTTATATTAACATCATGCAATTTGTAACACACGGTAACAAAATAATGATTTGGTGGTCAGTAAAGGAGTCCCATGTATCATTCTTTATTCAAAGAGATTGAAGATGTCTGCTCGTTGCTGCCATTATTTAGTCTAAAACTTGAAAAAAATAAAATAAAATAAAAGGTTCGATCAGTTATCAATTTAAAATTAGCTATTTGTTATAGAACCATGATTTTTCTAAAACAATATGTAGAGATAATTGCTTAGGATTATAAAAAGGAAAATATAAAGCTAGTTTTCAAGACATAAAACATAACTTCTCATTTGTTTGTTTGTTATTTTATTTAACCTATTAAGATTGATCTATGATATAATTTAGAAGGTTAAAAAGTAATTTTTAAAAATTTTTAGTTTGAATTTTATCATTTTTTATATATAAAAAATGCATAAGATTATCATAAAGAAGTTCAAAAAACCAAGTCAAGATTTATTGATGAATTTGCAGAGAATTTTACAAATAAATAGAATCATAATTTTTTAAACTAATACATTTCATACTTACACCAAACGTGCCAATATTTTGCGTAACTTGTTAAGAGACAATCATCAGAGTCAACAAGCTTGATAATGGATAACCACTAAGGCTGATGACATAATGATCCTGTTTAACTTAGACTTAAATTAACTGAATGCATAATATATTATTTATATACTAATGATCCTTGATGAAAAAGATACAATGAACAATTCTTCCACGCTGAATTGCTGGCAAAAGTGCCATAACTGCCATGGCTGTATATAAAAGATGATACATAAATAATTATACGGTAAAAATTTATTCTTTTTTATTTTTATATTATAAAGTTCTGTCACTAAATATATTGTACGCGCTTATATATAAGAAATGTATTATATAAGAATATTTATCTATAATAAAAATAAGAATTAGATATTTTTGAACTATATATTTATAAATAATTAAAATTAAAATTTAATTAATAATTATTTAACTACAAGATCAAATAATTTATATTTATTATTCTTGATTTTTTATAATAATTAAATAATTTCACTTGAATAACTTTTCACGTATATATTGATCAACTAATTTTAATTTTTAATACTAATTCTTGACAAATTTATTTTTCCAATAACTTTTTATAAATATTAAATGCTATCAATTTAACTGTTTATAAATTTAAAATTATTCAATATATTATCAAATATTTTTAATTTAAAATATAAGTTACAAATTACATGTATATCAATCAAAATCTGTTGCACTAAATCATTAATCAGATCCAACAGCACCACCTATAATTAGTTTCTATGGGATTTAAAATAGAAATAATTTTGATTGGATTAATTTTTAATTATTAAATATAATTATAATATGTGTCGAAAATGATTCTAACTATGTATTTTTATTAAAAAAATATAATTTTAATTTAAAACTGCAAAAATAAATCTTACCCATCAACCCCATCGGACTAGAACGTTACTGATTTAATTAATCTGCATAGTGTTGTAGTCTTTGCATTCTTTAAAACGAAACTTTTTTACATGCTCTTATGGATTGTACCATTGCGAATGCTGAGTTCGTCGGAGAAGAAAGATAGGTCTCTAGTTGGAGTCAGATATGAAGGTTAATAAGAGAAGCATCTAAGGAAACACTGCACTTTGCTATTTTTTAGAGCAAAACCTCCTTTTCCTAGTGCCTGTTTTTGTGACACACTAGTTACCTGGAGTTGAAGTTTTCAGAAAACTAACTTCTCAATATGATATTTTACCTTAATAAACCTCAAAATTATGTTGAAATTAACAATTAAATGGATGGAGCCTTATTATGTTATTAAAAAATTTTAATTCAAATTTACAGTAATTGAATCACAAATAGTTATATAATTAAAAAAAATTGATTTTTTTATAACAATTAATTAAAAAGTTATATTTAAAATATTTTTCAATTAATTAACAATATAAAAAATTATATTGATAACATATCAAAACTAAAATTCTTGAGAATATTATCAAATTATATTTGAAATGTATAATTTTCTTACTAAATTTAAATAGATCCTAATTAGTATACATTACAATAGTGTATAATATATTTTTATTTTTCATTTTTTATATTATATTACAAGTGTGTTTGATAAAAATAATAGAAAAATTATCTAAAAATTGAAAGATGAAAATTAAAAATTTAAATAAAATTTCAAAACTAATAATATAGTATTGAGTAAAATTAGTTGGCTGAAACTAATTTATAAATATAAATATCAAATAAAATTATAATAAATAATAGATTAAAATTTTATAGGTGTGATATTTTTAAATAAATATTATATTAAATTTAGTTAAATAAAATTTATTTTTTAAAACAAAAAATATTTATTTGATTAATTCTCAAGTAAAAATAAAATTTAAATAATTTATTTTAAAAAATAATTACTCTTTATAATTTTATTTTTAAATTCATAAATTAAAATAAATAGTATATACTAAAATATAATATTTTATAATAATATATCTAAATTAATAATATTATTGTGAAAGAATTAAATAATATTAAACATAAAATAAAAATATAAATAAATTATCTGATTACAGAAATATATTAAAGATAAAAATAAAAAAGTTAATTAAAAATTAAAATATATAAATTATTTTAAAAATATTATTAAAAAATTATTTTATTAAATAAAATTAAAATATTTTAACAAATTTTCAGCTAATAATTTTAAATTTTAGATAGTTAAATGCATTACCAAATATATTATAATTTTATTTTCATTCAATATATTTTAAATAAAACATACTTTCCATTTTTATTTTAAAAAAAGTTAATAAGGTGATCTTTATTAGTGGAGTCCAAAATTTTCCCTTCCTTTATAAAGAAAATGAAAAATAAATAAATAAAGTTATCTTTTTACACAAATTGTGTTCCTTTTATATAATAATTGTTACATGTGTGTGTGTGTTTTTTTTTTTTTTCTAAAACAAGATAAGGAACCCGCAACTGCTCTCATGCCCCTAAGTCATATTTGTTAAGAATAGCTTGCATTAACAAAAGTTAACAACTTACATTAAAAAAACAACTTACGAATACAGAGTCACACGTACCCGCTTATTTTTATCTGATAAATATTTTAATAGAAAAAAATTAACTCACATTAACCTAAATTGTAATAAATTTTATACTGTTTGCTAATATTTTATTAGATAATCTTATCGTAAAATTAACTATTTTGATAAAATATTTTTATTATATAGATTATATTTATAAAATTTAAAGTTAATTTAAAATTATTTATTATTTAATTTAAGTATATCAAAATTAATATAATGTATGATTTTAAATTATATAAGAATCAAAATATTTTAATTATAAATACAAATCAATCGATATAAATGTTAAACTTGTAAATTTATATTGTTTAATAATTTATTCTTCTACATTTACATACTAACAAGATTACTAAATAATATAATTTTACAAGTTTAATATTTATATCAATTGATGATTTTTTATATTTAAAATTATTTAATTTTAATAAAATTTAACATAAATAATTAAAATAATATATAATTAATAATAACAGTTAAATTAATAAAAATATATTTTATATAAAATTATTTATAGAATAGTATTTAATGTAATAAACACTGATGTAAATTGATCTATTTCTTTTAAAATTATTTTAAATTGGTAATTAAAAAAAAATAATTCTTCTAATATTGTAAAAAAATAAACAATCAGTATTACATAAATGCTGTAATTTTGTTGCTATTTTTAGATGACACGGAATTCAAATTTACGCTATTGTTTTTGTAAGAATAATATTATTCTCTTCATACTTTTTTGAAATGTAATTTTTGTAATTTGTTTTTTATCATATTATTTTTTTTATTTAATTTTCTTGTTACTAAAAAATATGTTGAAAAATAAAAAATGCTAGAATAATATTCGACAAAGTCGGATGAATTTGTGGCCGTTGCACAAATAACGGTATTGTATGGATTGTGATAGATATGCATCAAATAAATATATAAAATAAAGGATTATTTAGTATAAAATTCAAAGATTTCGAATTAATTCTTCACATGATTTAGAGATGATTCTTTAAGGTTATTTTGTGAGAAAAATGTTTTTTCTAAAATACTTTTAATTATTTTATTTGTTTATTTGAACTTTTGAAAATTTCAGAATTTAAAAAAGTTGGGAAATTATTTTAATTTTTAAATAAGTTTGTAAATGCTTGTTAAAATAAGAATATTTTTTAAATTATAAAAATAAAAATAATTTTTTATTTTTTATAAACTTTGTAAAACATAAATAACTTTTATATTTTTTTAAACAGGTATAAGGAAATAGGTCCTTCTTATAATTAATTATTTTCTAAAATCTCAAATTTATGACAAATATTTCTCAAATTGTTGACTTTTTTTTATTTTTTCGTTAATCTACATACTTCAGTTTTTTTTTCCAAAAATTAAATAAATATTTCAAAAAATTAAAATTGAAAATTCGTTTTAATATTTTTATTATAATATAACAAGATCAACTTCCACAAATACTAAGTTACATTACAAAATAATTTGTCCTCACGTTTTAAAAATATTTTTAAAATGTAACACACAAATTTTTATGTATAGTAAATTTTTATAGTTTTTATAATTAAATATTTCTGTTATATTTAAAATTAATTAAATATAAAGATTTAATTAATTTAATTATTTCTAAATTTTTATGATTATTTCCAAATTTTTAATTTGTTCTATTTATACATATATGTACTATATTTTTTTTTGTTTTTCTATTTTTAAATCTATATTTATTTCTATTTTATGTATAAATTTATATTCTTACAAAAATATTCCTATAATAAATTGAGGTTAAACCTATTTTTAAATTTTAAAATTAGAATAATTTAATATAATATTTTAAATTTAAATTTTATTATTTTTTATATTGTAAAAAAAATTTCTTTTTATGCGTTTAAATTCATTAAACGTTGGGCACGTTTGTCAAAATAGTTATAACTCTTCAAATTTAAATACAAACATTAAAATAAAAATCTAAACTTTTAAATATTTGAATTTGTGTTTATATGATTTATGCCTCGGACTTTCGGCAATATGCCCGTTTGAAAAATAAAGGAAATGGAAAGTGAAAAAGAAAAAGATTAAAAGCGACAGTGAACCTTCAAGAAAAGAAAAGGACAACTTTTTCTTTTATGTTTGAAACGGTTTACTCAATATTTATTTATCAGTTTTGTCGGTATCAGTTTTAAGATTAATGTAAACATCTTTAAGATAATAATTTTTTTTATCTCAGTTTTAAGATTAATTATAAAAAATGATTAAAATAAAGATTTTTAATCATTTCTATATTTAAAAATAATCATTAACTATTGATTACGAGATATTTTAATATACAAAAGATTAACAATTTTTAATAAAAAATATATAATAAATATTTTGAATAAAAATACATAATTTTAAAATAATTAAAATGAATATTTTATAAAAAATTATTATTTTAAATATGTATAATTAATTTTAAAAATTAACATTTTTTATTTACTTACAAGATAATAGTGTTAATAATAGTAAAAAAATTATTTATCTGTTCTCCGCTATCTGCTAGTCTGAAACAGCAAAAAATAGGTAATGAAAAGGATATTGATGTAATTTTGCTATCATTACATCCATTTATATCTCCGTAAGATCAACGCAGCTTAGAAGCAGGAAAGACCTACTCCCTATCCTGACCCATTTTCTCAACAGCCAAACACTCGTCAGAAAATTCCGAGTTTAGAGAGAAAATCTCAATCTCCTTGATCTTCTCAACATGTCGTGGCAAACCTACGTCGATGACCACCTTCTGTGCGATATCGAAGGTAACCACCTCACTTCCGCCGCTATCGTTGGCCAAGACGGGAGCGTTTGGGCTCAGAGCTCCAACTTCCCTCAGGTTTCCTTTTTCATTTCTCTCCCTTCTTCGTCAATCAATCTCACTTCCTTTACCCTTTATTTTCGTTGGATCGGCTTATTTCGATTGCTTGGTAAAATTTGAGGGTGATAGTTTAGGGAAGGTTCTAGAATTCCCGATCTCTGCTCACTGCGCTTGTTAAACTATGCTTACAGTAATTAATCGTGTTATGGAAAACGGAGTAGGATCAGCATGCAAAAAGCTCCCGAACTTGGGGAATGTTTGTCAAAACATGAAATCCAATCCGCAAAGAAAGTTCAGTGCAATCCAAATTGACTTTAACTGTTGCTGTTTCTCTCTGAGAACTAACTAATTAACAACAAAGGCTGAAGCTTAGTGGTGTTGTTGTATATACTGTTGTGCAAGCAATAACTATAATGCTAAATCTTTTATTTATTTATTTTGCATTTTGATGAGTGGTTGATTCATTGCATGTATCAGATGCTCACATAAAGTATAATGGTAACAGATCCGTTTTTGTTATTGTTGATCCGTTCTTGTTTATAATATAATGTATCGATGTTTATTTAGTTCAAGCCTGAGGAAATAACTGCTATCATGGATGACTTTGCTGAGCCTGGAACACTTGCTCCTACTGGATTGCATCTTGGTGGCACAAAATATATGGTGATCCAAGGTGAGCCAGGAGCTGTCATTCGAGGGAAGAAGGTACGGTCTGTTTATGATCTTTGCTTGATTTTTTATTGCATAGATTCATTGATAATGTGATTATCTGGGATATGTGATTGAACGTTTTTGAGAATATATGTATTTTTCATTATTTTACCATATAGACATTACTTTTAGAATCATGAAATAGATTGTGAAGTGAGTTGTAACTATTTTGTTGTCAGCACTACAATGTAGGGAACCTTTGGATGAACTTACAGAGAGATTATGAAAATTAATTTTTTTAGGTTATTTAAAAAAAATTCTTGACATAGCTAATTGTTGAAATAAATTCGTTTTAGCTTATTCCATTAAGTGTTTTAGTCAAATTTATGACATAAACCTTAATGTAATAAGAGTTTATTAAGTAAGTGCTTAATTAAGTTGTTTACTCAAATGCACGGAAGGACAAATTTTACTCTTTCGTTTTGCTGTTGTTGAGGGTAATTTGAGCATCATTTGAGCTTGCATATGTTGTATGCACTAATTTAATTATGCAACCCAATCCTGCATATGATATTATTAGCAAAATATTTTGGTTTTCTAAGCCTTTACCTGGATGTGGAATCAATCTGATAGAAAACACATGTGTTTGTGGAATGCATATCATTCAATTTATAACAAATACAAATATGTACGAAGACACCTTTCTGCGGGGTGATTAATTTATGCTTCCTCTCAACAATTAAATACCTTGTACTGGTATTGATAACATAAAATGTTACTTTCAATTTTAATCTAAATAACTGTTTTTTGCCATTTTTTTGATTCAATGATGAAAGATAAACATGTATTGGTTGTGTTTCTTGCACATTATCTTAGTGCAGATATTTTCTTCATGCTTATTTTGGCCATTATAGATGTAAAATCGGCCTTTCTCCCCATTGTCCAGGGTGCTGGTGGTGTTACCGTCAAGAAGACCAATCTGGCCTTGATCATTGGCATTTATAACGAACCAATGACTCCAGGTCAATGCAACATGATAGTTGAAAGGCTTGGTGATTATCTCATTGAACAGGGTCTCTAATCCTCCCTTTTATGTCTTGTTATCGTGCATATTTCATTGGCTTCTGTACAAGTTTTTGCGTCGACCTCGAATGGAATGCTTGATTGCTGTGTAATAATTTTGTGGGTGTTGAAAGTCAGGGGATCTGCGTGTGGCAAAGAGTATTTGGTGCTTGAAAAATGTTGACTATAAAAATCTATCTTTGTACTTTTTAGCGGGGTACCTGTATACATTACAGTGGTTTTAAATTTTAATGCTATGGTATAATGCTTGGCATATTTATCAAAAGTTTACAGATTCTTAGTCATATTTATACCCCATGTTCCTAACTCCTTTTCTTTTCCTAATGCTCATAATTTTCTTTCAGTTAACGTAGTATTTAAGTAACCTCATTGTTCTACGTGGCCAGATCATGTATGCCAGGTTATCATTTATCAGCAATACTGGCCTGTACCTGTGTAGGAATGCCTGTTATCATTAGTTTTACAAGATAGCCGGTCTCATGATAACTTGTCCAAGTTGTTCCAAACCTCTGGTAATTGCAATTTTGAGAATTGTAGTCTGTTTTGTGCCGAGGTTTTGGTATAGCTGGGAATAAAGCAGTGTGGGATGCCTACTTATTTTCTTCCCAAATCTGAGCCTGTACAATGCATTGGCAATTCTTAGATTTCAAAACTTTGGCTTGGATTTGACTTTGTCCTTCAAGCAAAAAAGAAAAAGAAAAGAAAAGGAAACATAATAATGTTTCGTTTAAAACTCTAGTTTTAGTCAAGAAAACTTTAGGCAAGAATTCAGTTTATTCAAGTCCAATTTGAAGTACATTGCATTTTTAGCATGTTAAAGAGGTAAAATAGGTATGGTGACAAGTTAAAATGTAATAAACCAAAAGCTAATTTTGCGTGGTGGGTTCGAATTAAACATAACTTTATCAAGTTTTTAATACATCGTTAATTTAAAAGTTTTAACTAAATTATTATAATTTTAAAATTTTTATAATTAAATATTGGAAATTAATGAATCTACACTTTCATTCATTTTTTTTAATACCTAGTAATTTGAAGGGAAGATTTTTCCCTTTTTATAAATTATAATTATACTAATTTTATTTTCATCACAAGTCAATTTTAATGTTTCTTTCTTATTTCTAATTTCAATCTTTTTCTATTTCAAAATTTTTAAGCTATGTTTGGTAATTTAGTTGATAAGTTAACTGAACATTGAAAAATTAGTTTAAAATTAATAAATTATTGACTAAATAAAAAATGATAAAATTAGTTATTGAACTATTAATAAATATAAAAATGATAAATAAAAATATAATTAAATAATAAATTAAAATATGATAAGTATGTTATATTTTTAAATAAAATATATATTAAAATTTAATTAAATCAAATTTTATTTTTAAAATAAAATATTTTTTTTACATAAATAAATTTTAAATAATTTTTTAAAATAATATTGTTATAATTTTAAATTTTATCAAATGGTTTAATATTTAATAAAATAAAATAAATAATATATATTAAAAATGATTTAAATTATAATAAAACATAATAATATGAAAATAAATTTATCAAAATTAATAATATTATTATGAAAATATTAAATAATATTAAATTTATAAAAATAAATAGATAAAAAAATATTAGATTATAAAAATATATTAAAAATAAAAAATAAGCAAAATATTTCAATTAAAAACTAAAAATATAAAATTAACTTTTTAAAAAATATTGTTAACTTTTTAAAAAAATTAATAATTACTAAAATAAGTTAGTTTAACAAATAAAACTAAAATGTTTAACAAATTTTTTGATAATTTAACTTTCAATTGAATGAAATATTTTACCAAACAATAGCTTTATTTTGTTGTTTCTTTTTTTCACCTCCTTAATTTTTACTTTCAATTATAATTTTATAACTTTTTTTTAATTTTAATCCTACAATTCAATATCCCTAATTAGTTTTAATCATAAATAATTATAATCTTGAATTTTAATTTTTGTTGCTTTAAGGATTTAAATTCCAATTTGTAAAATTATAATCTAAATATTTTATTTACATAAAGAGAAGAGTAAAAGTGAATTTTTTTTTGTTGAGTTAACTTCATTAATCTTTAGAGGTTTGATTAAATTTATCATAAAATTATAAGAATTTAACTAAAACCTTTTAAATTATAAGAAATTTAATGAAAGGTTAATAAAACTAACAGATTAATTGATTAATTTAATCATTAACTCTTTGTTTGACAAAACCTATACTAATAAAAACTACCTTAACATTTAACATATTTTCGATTGATAGTAAATAGAACTATTTTTAGAAACATAAGTACATCCTCTCAAATTTTATCAAATTATAATCCAATTAAGAGCAATAAAACTACGGAGTTATGCAATTTACGGGAATATTTATTCAGCGGTGCTGCCGCTTGATTCTGTAATATATTCAGATCAGAGACTAATAAACAGAACAATGAAGAAATATTTATTTCAAGAAACTAATATATTTGTTTGAAATATTTATTCTGTGAAATTAATAGAAAAAAATATTTCCTTGTCGTTTAAAACATCTATTTAAAAAATAAACGAGATTTATAGATACGAAGAAATCAATGATTAAGAGATTTCTTTAAATATAATTGGAGACGCTAATACATGACAATGCTTTTGAGAATTTATTAGAAGTGAAGCTTTACATTTTCTTTGGTGTGCCTTCAATCTTGAGCATGGCTTGCATTCCTCAAGCCCATGAAGCATATGTTAACAAGAAAAAGAGCTCACAAAACCAAGAAGAAACAACAAAAGAGATCTTGTTGGGGTTACTCAATGGATTTGATGCTTTATGATGATCCATGGAAGATCAGGAAATAACTCAAAGGGAGTGTGACTTTGGCAACTTGTGTAGACTCTTACTCTTGCTGTCCAAAGATTTGGTAGAAGGCTTGGTCCTACCTGTGTTGGATCCTGTAGCCCAAAGGGAGTCTGTCGCTGAAAAAGGAGTTCAAGTTTTCATTTGGGATATCGATACCCAATCCATACACAATCTTGTTTTCAAGTTTTGGGCTTCTTCAAAAAGCTACATCTTTGTTGATGGTTGGATTAAAAATTCTGTAAATAGAAAGAAGATGAAATTGGATTTTACTGGGATTCTTCCAAGAATTGCTTTCATTTTTCTATTCTTGTACGTGCCTTGATTTGGATATATCTTTTTTGTGTCATTATATACCTTAGTTATATATTTAATTAATTTCAAATTCTTTTGTCTCGAGGTTAGGAAGACACGTTCTATGTTAGTTTTTTCTTTAAGATTTAATATAGAAGGCGATTTCTTAATTGATAAAAATAAAGTTTGTTTATGCTTTGATACCCAATAAAACACATATGGCCATGATTCCACTTTGTTTTGTTTGAAATTCTCCTGAAAAATATGAATTGTCGGCAACTTTTATAATTTTGAGTATCATATTTCACGTAGCAATATGCTGAAAAGTGTCTCTTTTATTTATGTTGTATTTTTGTTTTCGATTCTTTTTATAAGAAACAATTAATTAATTTATTAACATCAATAAAAAATAGCTAAAATAAAAATTATTTTATAAAATTTATACTGTATTCCTAAAATACATATAATATTAAATGTTTAATTTGGTCATTGATAATATATAAGTAGGTGGATATTTTATTAACATAAATTTCACAATAAAATAAGATTATTAAAAAAATTAATTAATTCAAAGAAAATAGTATTAAATTTTTTATATTTAAGACAAAAATGGATAATTATTTTTTTTATAAAGATGATCTAAGGAAATACTTTACAAAAATAAATCTTTCCACATATATTAGCATATCTATTATCATTGTATAGTATAGTAACATTAAATTAGAAGTATAAGATATGTTCAATTATATATTTTTAAATTTAATAGAATGTATATTTTTGTAAAAAAAATGGTAAAATGTAATATAAAAAAATATTTATAATAACAAAATAATTTACATATAAAATAGATATAAATTGTTCAGGTAAAGTATAAAATCATTGTTAATTATATAACACAACTAAGAATTTTGATCCTGGTAATGTATAAAACCATTCTTAATTATAACACAGTTAAGAAGAAATTTTATCCCTCCCCATATTATAGTTGATTGTTTAAAATGAATATTTTATACCATACCTTAATATGAAAATTTATAATATGATCATTTAGTTGTTGTCACAAATAAAATTTAAATAATTTTCACTTTTATTATAAAAAAGTTATTATTTTGTTATTTAATTTGGAATTTTATTTTGATAAGCATTGCTAAAAAGATTTAAAAAAAAAACTAAAACATTGAAGTTATATGTTATGAGAATGAAAAATAAATATCAATATTTTTGCATAACCAATAAATATCAATATGAAAAATTCTTAAATTCATATTTTTTTCATTTAATTATGAATTTTTGTCATTAGACAAACAAATGAATGTAAATTTTCTAATTAATTTTTAAATTAAAATTACGTATATTTTTTATTAAACATAAGAATAAAAAATTAAACTAAACTAAACTTTATAAAAAATTATCATTTTGTATAATTTATTGACTAGACTGGCATTTTAGTCGGCAAACTAGACAGTGGATGAACAACTAGCATGATGACATTGTGTCTCCTAGTCATTCAAATCTTTAAGGGGCTGTTTGTTTATTTTAATACTAAAAGAATTAGTTATCAATTTCTAATATAAAATATATTCTAAAAGAATATATAATTTAAATTAGTTTTATGTGTACATCTAAAAAATATTTGATAATCTAAAAATAATTTTATTCAATTTTAAATCAAACAGAATTTAAGTAAATGTTGGTGCCATAATTGAAACAACAACGTATAAGTAGGATTAGGAAATAGCAAGAATCAATTTAATTGCGGGAAAAATTATTAACTTAGCTCAGCTCATTGGTCGTTTATTTTTTTTCATTAATATTAAAAAAATACTTCAAAACTTAGCATGTATGTAACATTAATTGTTATACTCTAAATTTGTTGTACATTTAAATTATTGCTCTTATTTTTATATAAGATTAACATTTTCACTAGATGCATTTCCGTATGAAAAGAATATATCAAATGAGAATATTCTTTATATATATGAGAATGTGAAAATAATTTTTTAATATTAAATATCATAAATGATCAAAATTAAAAAATATAAATTTATTTAAAATCTCATAACTTTTAAAGATTGACCACCGAGGTATATTCGTATAGTTTAAATTTATTATTTTATTTTCATGAAAAAGTAACATTGTCACTAAATATATCTCCTATTTAATATTTAATATAAAATATGTCAATATTTAATATTTAATATATTTATATAACTTAATAAAACTCATCACAAATGTATTTGATCTTTAACTAAATCTTCTTGTTTTATTTTAAACATGAAGATCAAGCTTATGGTGATGGATTAGTCCACATAAATAAGAGACCAAAACATTATAAAAATAATAATAAACTAAAAATAAATCCATGGTGACGGATTAGTTTGAGTAATATTAGATCTTAACTTTGTTAGAATACAATCCACATCATATATCGAATTACTGAAATCAACTCATTAGACTTTATTTTTCAAATATAATAATAATTATTATTATTATTATTTAACACACCATGTTAAATAGAAAGATTTCTAGGTAGAAAAAAGCTTTATTATTCAATAATAATAATAATAATAATAATAATAATAATAAATTAACAATAATAATGTAATTATAAGATAAAATTTAAAAAAATCTATTTATAAATATTTATAAAAAAAACTAAAAATATTTTCTCTATTCAAATAGGACTAAATCTTACACTGTCCTTTTTCCTTCACTTCCTTTCTTTATAGTCATTCCAAACAAATTGCTATGGGATTTAGTCGATAGCTTGCAAGGTTTGAAGTCGCCAAATCCATGAAGCTTCAAGGGGAGGTAAGCTTTAACATCCACTCTAATCAAAGACACATTATTTTTTTTAGTATATTATTTTACATGTTTTTCTCTATTTTACAAATACCCTATACTTTACAACTAAAATTTTATGGTGTATTTCATAAATCTGCTTATTGGCGGTTAATCATTACTCTCGTATAATATTGACAAGAATATCTTTATTACCTGCAAATTTTGACTTTTGTAAACCCTTTTATATTTTCAATTCTAGTACATAATTATTAAATACTTAAGACTACAAAAATTTTAGAGCGACTTTGAAGTACCATTAACAGAATAGAAGAAGTAGAGACAGGTTATAGTTTCATGTTTTAATGGAGAAATATTTTAAAATATTGGAATAAGATCGATCAGATTAAACATACTTAATAAGATGCATCAACACTAGTTTATTATAACCAGATTTCCTAGAATTAAATTATAACAAATTTTAGTTTTATTAATTCCAATAGGCTGTGCCTCGGAGCAACAGCTCGGCCATTTCCTAATGTATTGCTAAAAAGCAAGCTACTAACACGACAAGATCAATGGATTACTTACAGTTTCATTTGTTCAGTATATTTGTTGTGTCACAAATATCACTCTGTTAAGAACTGTCTATCCAGTTGTAAGCATATTTGTTGTCATAAATTCAGTGTATTTTTTTGGGCTTGAGCTGAACAGGAGCAGCAATGGCACTGACAACAAATCTTTCCTTACCCAATTTTAACTCAAAACAAAGGATTTTAACTAAACAGTTCCCTGTTAGCTAATCTACAGACTCGGTGCTATTAGTATCACTCTTGTATTGCATATTATCTCCAAGACTCAAGCACAAGCAGTTCCATCATCTTACAATATAATGAGACAATAAAAGGTGCAGCAATACATGTACAAAAAAATAAATTATCCATACGTTTCGTTATCTAACCATGCTGTTTTGATCTATCACTTAGCAGTTTCATCATCTTACAATATTACGAGACAATAAAAGGTGGTGCAGCAACACATGTACACAAATAAATTATCCATACGTTTAGTCATCTTACCCTGCTGTTTTGATCTATCACTTAGCACACAAAACTAGTACCAATGAATTTTGGCCTATCACTGCTCTAATGCAGTGAAAAAAAATTCTTATATAACAGCAAAGGATTTTACACTGTTCTGAAGCATAATAATATGACAGCTCTCCAGTAAACCATTACCTCACCCTTGCACGTAAAACACAGGATACATCTCGACAAAGCAAAATCATGATGCACTTTCAACAATCGGGCTTGTCAGGATCGTTGAATATGCAATAGAGCAAAGAGACAAGCTACAAGAAGAAAAGTAGAAATTGATGAAGAATTTCCATTCTGTGAAGAGGATGAAGTTGAAGTCATTGCTGTTGTATTACTTGTCACAGTTTTATTACTGCTGCAAAAGCACAACGGAAGAAAAACCCAAATGTCAAATCTGGTCTTATGCTGAACTTATAATCTAAGGTCATCCAAAATAAAAGGAATAAACCAAATATAATCTCCTATATTGAACTTACCCAGCTCTCATGTAGATGCAGTTGTCATAGCCTGCAGAATTGAAAACAACTAGATCATCACTGATACTTTGGTAAAAACAGACAAAAAGGTCATTGACAGACAATTTACTGAAACAAAATTTTGGAAACATTGATAATTCAACAAAAAACTATAACAGCATCCAGTTTGACAGACAATAATATCCAACAACTTCCGCATAAAGCCAATCCCTCTACAAACTAATAATTTCTTCTAGTTTGACAGATATGACTAGCTTCCTTCATAGGAAGCATATGAATGCAATAATAGTTTCTGGGAAAAACAGCACATGACAAAGCAATGAAATAAATGCAGTATTGATGATGGTTTGTAAAGAACATACTCGGATCCTTGTCAACTTTTACACCTGTGCCACCAAAACTGCATGCAACATCAGAAGCCCCATTTTGCTGATAATAGCTATTAAAAGCATAAGATGCATGTGAGGCTAGGTTATCTGGCTCAAAACAAGGTTGGCTAGGCTGGATAGCTGTGCAGTCCACATTGCCAGGACCACAGGCCCAATCTATGGCATTCTGCAAGTCAATTTGTGAGGCCTTATTCGAAGCAATGCACCATGTGGTTCCATTTGACCTGGTTATATTTGCCTCTGTGGTGACATCAACAGCACCCCGTCCGGTGAAATCTAGGCTATACACACTTGTCTGGTCCGGATAAAATAATCCCCAGTTCCTCTCAGACTCTAAACCAGGCTTCCTATTTTCATTGAACAACGAAAAAATATAAACATCCAGTTCCTCTCCAGGCTTTGCAGGAGTACCTGTGTTATTTATAACATGCCTAATCAGATTAGTATTATAAGTTTGTGCATTATCAGGAGTTGCAGCTGTCTCCTTAGGTGACCCTTTCGAAGGCCAACCTGTTTCAGTCACCATGACCTTAATTGTTCTGAAATTTAGTGCCATCAGTGCAAAGTAAATAGCATCAATCTGGGCATCAAACATGTTTGTGTACAGCAAACCAGTGTTTGGATCAATAACTTCAGAGGAAGCCTCAAACAGGGCATAGTCTAAGGACACCTTATTTGGGGAATCTCGGTAAGCATAATAAGGATATATGTCAATCATAAAAGGTGACTGATTTTCAGCAAGAAATTCTAGCAAGGGCTTCAGGAAATGTGCGTGACTGCTATTGAAAGCCCCAGCAGAAGGCGGGAACGATCTAGACAGAACTCCAAGGGAATGGGTGCTGGAAACTTTAATCTTTTTGTGCAATCCAAGTTTCTTGAGTGCGGTAAGCACATTGTTCATGGCAGGTACCACAAAAGCAGAGGCATTGTTAGGACCTTCAGTGACTTCGGCGCCAACGGTTAAGTAAGTGATCTTTGTGGCCGGATAGTAAGGAAGGATGCTGTTTTTCAGCCAAGTGTCCGCATTGGATTGGAACTGAGACAACGAGAGCAAGTCAGAATTTGGAACCCCAATCATAAGCTCAACTCCGGTGTTTGCAAAGGCCTTGAGAACCTGTATGTTGGAATCGTAAATCCTAACATATTTGATTTTATGAAGCTGAACCAACTGTGCCACCTTGTCAGGTGTAGGAAGGTCATCAGCACTTCTTCCATAGCAGACACCGATGAAACTCCCGGAGCAACAATCTGACACACAATTTCATAACATTAAACAAAATTAACAAAATGCCAGCTCCATAAACTGTATCCAATCGTCTTTACAATCAAACCCTAAACACAATGTGTTGTAAAATATCCCACCAAATAAACTACCACATGAGCTTGAAAAGCATATTTGAAGGGATATTAGGTGGGTAGGGTTAGGAAGAAGTGTATTAAGATCATATAGTACCATAATTAGAAACACATTTATGTAATTAATAGTATTTTTCATCCCCCACATCCCTCCTCAGTTTGAATGCGGTCCAGGACCACCCTCGAGTACACGGTTTATGAAGAAGGTTCTTCCACCAACTGCACTCGTAGTCTGGTTTGTACTCGTACTAGTGCTATTTACATATCAGACCACCAACAGGGAACATTGAACCGTCAAAATTTTCATTATTATTATTTTACATACATTTAAAAATGGAAAGGACAAAAATAGCAGCACCGACATTGTTTGGAGCGAGGTTAGAAAAATGAAAGAAGAAAGAAAGAAAGAAAGATGAGATGCATAAAGAGGAAGGAAAAGAACGAACCAAGAAGGAAGAGGAAAAGTGAGACCGCAAAGATGAGGCTGAAGCCGGTGGCCATTGGAAGGAAGAGAAAGTGAAGTGAAGTAAGAAAGTAGTTTGGGTATTGTGAAAGTTGGGAAGGGGAAGGAATAGATGATGGGAAGGCTAATTTATTTACCTAACGTTCCAATGCTGAGAAAGTAACGGCTATTGTTTCTCTTTCTCAGTTTCTCTCTGTCTTTAGACTGCAGCTCGAGAGTGGCGAGGCCACTGTGTTTATTTGTCCGCTACCACAGATTTTTATTCTTTTTATTAAAAGACATATATGTACACACATACTATCACTCTGCTGTTTTCCAACTTCGCAATTTTATTTCGTTTCATTTTTTGCATAATTTAATTTAAATTTAAATTTATTTTATTTTAATATAATATTACAAAATTAAATTAAATTAAACTCATTTTGTTTTTACAATTTAAATTTGTATGACTTTTAATTTATATTAAAAATAACTTCATCAAACTAAAAATTAATATGATTTTATTAGAAAAATAATAATAAATATTTATTAATTAAAGAATAAAAAATAAGAAGAGCATGAGAGTAAATAATATAATACAACTAATTAATTTTAATATGAAAATATAATATAAGAAATAATACAAATATCTTATAGGTACAGTTCGATTTTAATAACAGAAATAAAAATAAATAATTTTTGTTTTAAATTTTTAATTTAATCATTTTTTATTTTTTAAAATCAATTTAACGATTTAATAATTGTTTGATCCAATTTAGAACATTTATAGAGCTTGGTGTTTAATTTAATTGTAAGATTTTCTTTTTGAGTCATGTAAAAATAATAATAAATAAGGATTTTATTTTAAAATTTGTATACAGTATTTAACGAATATTTTTCTTTAATTTCATATTTTCAAAATGTAATTATCTAAAAAAATTAACTTTGAAATTATGTATACAATCGCTGAAAGAAATATAGTTTTATTCATACATGTTTACCCTTAAAAAATCAAATTTCATCCAGATTAAACTGCAATTTAGTACCAAACACGCTGTATTTGATTTTTGATATTATTATTGTTGTTTAATTCTTATTATATATTTTATATATTTATTTAAATTGGTATTTTGAAGTTAGATATTTATTTTTAAAATTTATTTTTTGTTAATGCTTACATTTCTTTTACAATATTTAATATATAAATATTTTATATAATTGATAATATATAATATTTTACATTAAAATTTATTATTTTTTACTAATTATATATTTATTAATTAATTTAATTTAATTTTGATATCTGTTATCATATTTATAAAATATATGTAATATGTAAAATACATGTAAATTTTTATTTTTCTTGTTTCAAATTAATTATATTTAAAAATTATAAAAAATTAAACTATTATATAATTTTAATTTAATAAAAATTAATACATTTTACCATGTCTATGTCTTGTTTTTATCAAGTTTTCTTAATTTATTTAGTCAAAATATTTAAAAATACTGATCAAATTTTCTAAAATTTTTAATACTGATTATTATATCAGTGTTTAAAAAATACTGATTAAAAAATTAATAAAGGACAAAATGTTTTAAAATCATATTGAATGTACAATAAAATTATGATGATGTTGTATTAGTATTTGTCAAAAAATTATTATAAGAAATTTTAAAAATAATCTCATTATTATCTTTTGTTTGCGTTTTGCAGGCGACAGAAAATTTATTAAGTGACCGCAACACATCACAGATCACAAAATACAATGGGTGAGGGTGTCAGCGGGTAAGCGCCGGTACTCAGCTTTATTTATCGAATTCAGTTTATACATCTTTCTCGATTCCGCATTTTGTATTGTCCGTCTCCTTTCTTTTTTTTTTTTTTGTAAAAAAAAAAATAATAATTTATTTATTTTAAATGGTTTTTACACACCCTTATTAATGTTTTATGTTTATATTTATTCTTGAAAGTAAATTTATGTGTAAATGAGAAAATAAGACATTATTTATCATTAGTTTAACTTAAAGTTCGTGATAATATTAAATAACCTATAAAGTTCCATGATAATATTCGTTTAATTTACAAACAAATTTATTTCAGATTTTGCTTAGATACGATCGATGAAATAGGAATAGAAATTAAAAAAAAAACTAGGATAAAATAATATGTTATTTTGATAGATAAAATAAAAAATAAAAAATAAAAAATAAATTTTATTTTTATTTTTATTTGGATGATTAAAAAATTGAAAATGTATTATTTTAATCAAAAAAATTATTTATAATTTATAAATATATAAAATAAAGAATTGTTTTTAATATTAAATTTAAATATAAAAATGATATTTTTCATTCAAAATATTTATATATTAAAATATAAAATTATAATATTTTCATTAAAAATATATTATTTATTATTTAAAATATAAAAGTATATTTTTCAATACTTAAAATTAACACAGCCTTGTGAACTATTATCTAAAATAAAAATAAAAAATAAACCCAACATCCCACCTCTTTGGAAGAAAAGACTTTTATGTGAATCTCACTAAAAATAATTTTGTTTCTAATTTTACTCAAATAAACAACTTAAATAATCTATCCTTTTCTTATTCTTTCTTTCTTTTAATTTCACTTAACAAAAAAAAATTTAAAAATTTTTCCTTTCGAAAAAATATACATGTATCGATGAATATATTTAATTTTATATTATTTTTAAAATATAGTATATTTTTTTAACATTATAAAAATGTTAAATTGCAAAATAGTATTAAAATATAAAATTCAAATAATATAAATTTTTTATTAATATAAAGTTAAGTCTTGCTAATAGATTACCTAAATACATTGATTAAATAATTGATAAATAATTTTATTGTAAATTAAGTAAAAAATGAATTGAATGTTATAAAAATAAATATATTAATTTAAAATTTTTAATTCATATATTGTTTGAGTAAAAAAATTATACTATTAATCAATTAGTATAATTTTTAAAATAAACATTATAAAATGAATATTTTTAGTAATAAACTAATTTATAATTAGATAATATCATACTTTTTTAAAATTTTTAATGAATTCTAATTTATTTTTAAAAAATTCTTAACTGATGTCTTAAAGCATTGTTATTATTTACTCTATAAAATAATTATTGTAAATTTTCTAAAAAAATAATTTAATAACATGGTGACAATAATAATAATAATAGTATATCTTATTAATAATTTTATAATTTGACTGTATCTTTTTCTTCCCATTTATTATTGAAAAAATACACAATTTTTTTATGAATATATATATTATATAATAAAATACAATTTTATTTTATCTTTTATATATATATATTTCTTATGTCTCTTCTTTTATGTTTTTCTTTTTCATATCAATATATCATAAACTATTTGGTTATGATTATTGAATATGTAAATTAATCGGTAGAAGTTAATGTAATTTAATTAAAAAAATTAAAATTTAGATATATAATTATATTAAAATAATTGTTGTCTATAACAATCCTACAAACTTAAACAAGTGAATAACATGAATAGTTTAGATAAAAGAAAATTATGAACAACTTTTATACTATTAGTTTTGTTGAAGTGTGTGTTTTATATAAAATAGGTGTTTTTTTAGTAATGTTATTATATTCTCTAATTAACTTTTAAATATTTTAGAAAATAAATATTGAGTAAAATATATATTTTATATTTTAAAACAAAATGTATTAATTTTTTTTATTTAATAAGTAAGACAGTTTATAAGAAAATAAATATAAAAGAATTAATTTTGTGTATATGAAGTAGGTGTTCAATACTAGTTAACATGAAAAATTTTCAATAATGTCGTACAATGATTAGATTTTTATTAACCATGGTATGGAATCTAATATGATGATATGATCATTAATTGCAATTTTAAGCCATGAGTACATGAATACTTACGATAGCTATGTCAAAAATAAAAATATTTTCCCTAGGCCCGCGGCTCTGTTGTATTTTACCAGCATAAAAATCACTCGATTCTGCATCAGTCAAATTTACAGCAACATTTTTTTTCTTCTAATTAATCTATACACTCTTGCTCACTTCATTCACTCGACAGAGGAAATAAACAATCCCGAATTAGCATAATATCGTTTTAATTAAATATAGTTGTTCTCTAATCACTTTTTCCGTGTCCCATTTTTTTATTTGTGAAACCGCGGTGTTTATGCATGTAGGGAAGGAATAATTTTACAGGAAAGGGCCATGTCCGTACTCATGGGTGATCTGTTCAGAACAGTTCATTTCGTATTGTTTATAGAGTTATTTAATATTATTTATTTTTTCATCATATTATATTTTTTTTTCTATTTCCGTCTTATATATTTTATAGTATTTATTTGTTATACAAATAAGATAGCTGTTGTTTATATCAGTAGATGGTGTGCAACATAGTGAAAACTCAATTATCTCTTAGGCTTTTCAAACAAAGGACAAAAGCCCTATTTATTTATGGACCATCATGACCTTAGATTGAATTGGACCTATCTGGGTCAATTCTTGTTCCTGTTGCTTGTTAGTTCTTTTCATCAGTTACATTTCCTGCTTGCTTAATTGTTCTACAACCCGAATGTTACAGACGAAAATAGTGAGATTTAAATCTATAATTTTATATAAATTGTTCAAACTTCTCATTAATGAATTCTTGTTTGATTGGTGTGTTCAAGTTTTGTTAGATAATTCATTTATTCTACGTTTATAAGTCTATTAAGTAATTAACTTCATTAAAAATTTATTTAGTACTATCTGAAACTATTGAACCCGTGTTTATATTAGAGTAAATTACAATAATATTATTCAAAAAAAATTTTCAAATTGTAATCGATATTTGTCTTTTTTAATACTTTCCGTAATTTTTTTTTGGTTAACTAACCATAACTATTATAAATGAGAAGGTGAAATTATCCTCAATATTTTAGGACAATTCCATATTTTTCTTATTTTGGATTTTTTTATTCCTTTTTTTCTTTCTTATTTTTTATATTTATATGTTTTTAACAACAAAAAAACTATGTCGTATTTTTAACAACAACAATGGTAATAATAATATATTATAATAGTATTATATAATATTATGATAAAAATAGTTTATAATCAAATATTATACAAATGATATATTATTAAATTTTTATACGTTGTATGTTTAAAAACAGTTGATATTTCATTATAAACTAAAATATTCTGAAATATTACATTAAAAATTATTTAATTATTCTACATAATATTCTTATGATAATATTATACTTTTTATATCTACGTAAAAGGAACCTATGGACTAATATATTGTAATAGAAGAAATTAATAAAGTATTATAAAAATTTTAATTATTCAAAAATAAAAAATCATACGGTAACAGAAAAAATTTTAAATTATAAATAAATTATTAAAAATTATATAATAATATAAATTATAGAAAAATATTATCTAAATAATGAATAATATTAAATTATTACAAAAAATAAATAATAAAATAGTGAGAAGAAATAATTTATTTATCATCGATAAATTTATATAAATTTTTTAACTAATATAAATATTGAAAGTGATATAAGTGTTTCCAATTTATTAACACAATTTAAAATTTTCTTTGATCCTTTGAATTGTAAAATATATTTTTATTGTTTGTAAAATAAAAATAATTATAAGAAATATTTTTAAACTTTTAATTTTTAAATAATTCATGTGTTAATGTCTTCTTTAAATAATCCATTGATATCAAGAAAGTTTTCAGAATAAATCTTAAATATTCACTTCAATATTTCAACGGAATCTATATATATATATATATATATATATATATATATATATATATATATAAAGTGATGAATGAATAATTAATCATAGACATACTAGCATGACTGTTCATGGGTAGTTGAAAAATTGTACATTTTTATTTGATGCTAACGATTTTCTATTTGGGGGTGGGGGTGGGTGGGTGTTTAAATTCATGACCCTGCCGTTTCTGGGTTCAATAGTCACTGGTTTTTACGTGGTAGATCTAATCGGTTCACTCCATTCTTGAACATAATCAATATCACGTGCTCCTTGAACTAGTTATATATGATCAATTTATGAGGCGAACCAGCCATCATTTTGACTTTAATTACTATGGTTAGGAATTGGTTTTGAATAAAAATAATGGATCATTTTATTCTTATCCATCAGCATCACACAGTTTCCACAAAAGGGTTAAAGGTATCCTATTAGTGCAATTCCTGACCCACAAATATGAATGAAGAAAATTATAGATCACTGCAGATTGATAGTGAATTCCAGGTGATGGCATTCATGAGTTTATACGTTACAAGGATTGTCTTGTCTGCTTTGCGTTAGCAGATCAAGGGAAGGAGCTAGAGTGGATTCTGTCAAAGGTGGCAAGTGACGAAGGGTTCATCCATAGAATCTATGGACTAGAATGTCGAAACCATTGAATGAAAATGAGAAAAGGGTCATAATCCAATCGGTGGTGGGCACAGATAAGATTCTGCAAAATCATGTTTTTTTCCCCAATTAAACATTATATTGTGAGGCCTACCTCCCATTGTCAGCGCCAATACAATACAGTAAGGAAATTTATGAATATATATTTTAAATTATATTTATTGTGAGGAAATAAAGAGAAAAAAGGAAAAGAAAAGTATGACATAACAATAAATAAATAAATATATTAAAATAAAAATAAAAATATTATTAAAATGTAGGATAATAAAAAGGTAAATTCTTCGGTACCCCAGAAAAATGAGGGGGTACCGTACCCCTTCCCCCAAAAACCACTGTATATAGGGTTTATGGGTCTAGGGTTTAGGGTTTAGGGTATGGGGGTTAGTATTAGGGTTTAGGATTTAGGATTTAGGGTTTAGGGTTTAGGATTTAGGGTTATGGTTTGGGGTTTAGGATTTAGGGTTTAGGGTGTATTTATGTAAAATATTATATAATAATAAGGTTTAGGACAGGTGTCATCATATTAGTGATGTTTGGGGGGAAGGGATACTATACCCTCTGATTTTCAAAGGTACCGGAGAAACCACCTAATAAAAATTTATACAATCATATCTTGTGGAGGCAGTTTGATTGCCTCTCAAATATTACAACATCATGACTCGTGTACCCAAGTCAACCTTCTTATCCTCCACATTTCCTTCTTGTACGTATACCAATCTTGCTCATTCCAAAAGTGCGTTAGGTAAGTCATTTGAGATGCATGAAAACATAAATTAGTAAACTAAAAATTTGTTGAAACGTTTAGTTTTATGAATTATTTTAATAATTATCAACGTTATTCGAATAGTTACTAATATTTTCAAAAGAATTATCAAAATAATTTTTATGTTTTTAATTTTTATTTAAAATATTTTGTTATTTTTCTCTTTAATATATTTTTATAATTTATTATTTTAATTATTATTTGTTTTTTTAATTTTAATATTATTTCACTTTTATAATAATTTATTATTAATTTTGATATATTTATTTTTATATTATTATAAAATATTATATTTTTAATCATTATTTTTATATATGTTATTTATTTTAATTATTATATTATTTATTTATTGTATTAAAAATATTGAACTATTTAATAAAAAAATTAAATTTATAAAAATAATTACTTTTAAAAATATTTTATTTAAATTTATTTATATAAAATTTTAAAATAAATATTTTTATTTAATTAAATTTAAATATATTTTTTTATTAAAAATATATCATACTCATCATTATTATTTAACTATACATTTATTTATCATTTTACATTTATCACCTAGTTGAATAATTATTATTTTTAAATATTTTTAATTTAATTGATAGTTTATAAATTTTAAATTTTTATCTAATTTTTAAGTTTTTATTTTTTTATTAGTTTATTTATTGATTTAATCAAAACATTTAAATCAGAAAATATTTTTTAGCAAATATTTTGTAATCAAATATTTATATTTAAAATTATATATAATTTAATGATAAAAATTTAAATGTAAAGTGATACTTATATACATATATATATATATATATATATATATATATATATATATATATGCTTTTGCAATTACAGAATATTTTTTTCTGATATTTAAATATAAATAAGGATTCTGAATATTTTAGATTTCATTCGGAATGGCTTAGTTTTTAATTTTATTTATTACTTTATATTTATTGGTTAGTTCAATAACTTTTAATTGATAGTTTATAAACTTTAAATTTTTATCTAATTTTATAATCAAATACTTATAGATAAAATAAATTTTAATTTTGTGATAAAATTTTAAATATAAAATAATACTTATATAAATATACGTGGATAGATATGTGTATGCGCATATTTTTGTAATTATCGAAATATTTATTTTTATAATATTTAAATATAGATCAAGATTAAGAATATTTGAATTTAATTTTAAATTTTAATTTTTTTAAAAATAAATTTAAGTTTTAATTTAAAATTTTAGTTTTTAAAAATTAATAAAAATTTAAAATTTTAGTAAAGTAATAAAAAATATAATATTAAAAAGAATAAAAATTATTATTATAGTAATAGTATTAGTAATAATAATAATAATAATAATAATAATAATAATGATAATATATTTATTACTAATAATAATATAATGATTATAATATAAAAATATTATATAATTATATAATTTTTTATTTTATATATAATTTAATAATTAATACATAAAATAAAAAATGTATATATTATTATTATAATATTTTTATATTATTTAGTATTTATTTTAGATATAAATATTATAAGTAATTATTTAATATAAAATTATATTATAATATTATAAATTAATATTATTTATTTTATTATTGATATATAACAAATAAATAAATTAATTAAAATTTATTTTAAAATAATAAAAAATTAATAATAATAATAATAATGATAATTGTACTTATGATTATATTAATTATAATAATTATAATAATTATAATATAAAAAATATTATATAATTATATAATTTTATATTTTATATATTATTTAATATTTATTGTATATATATTAATTTTTATATAATATTATATTATAAATTTATATAATATAAATTATATTATAATATTATAAAATTAAATATAATTTTTATATATTAATAATATGAAATTTATAGAAAATTTATCAAATGGTTAAATTTTTAAAATAGTAAAAATAAAATTTTATAAAATAATATAAATTATTATTATAATTATAATAGTAAAATAGATAATAATAATAATTGTAATAATAATTTTAATAGAATAATATAATAATAGTAATAATGATATAAGTGAAGATAATGGTTTGAAAGTAATAATGATGATGATAATGGTATATTTTAATAAAGTTAAAAATTAAATTATTTTAAAAATAAAAAATAATAATATTTTTAAAATTTTAAAATTAAAATTAAATATTTATTAAAAATTATTTTTTCTCCAACAATTTTTAAAATTAATTTAAAAACGAAAAGGAAAATTCACAACCAAGCATAATGGATGGTTACATTATTAATACATGGCGCTAACCTCCTAATATTTAAGTGGCGGGCAAAATGTGCAACCAATTGGAATATGCCAATAGAGTCCATGAGTTTTACGAGTCCTGAAAGGCGTGGATTGAATGGTTTGCTAATAAAACTAAGTAAAAGGAATTTTAGGGGTCAAGTAAGCAAGCAGCATGCTGCAAAAGAGCTTTGTTTGAGACTAAAAAAGTGATATTTATCATGTACAGTCACCATCCAAGGTCAAAGCATTTGTATTCTAAGTATAATTTTAAAAATGATCGAAACCAAATTTGTATGCTCCCATGATAGGATAGAAATGGAAAATAAGGTTAAGACAAATAAATAATATATATATATTACTTTACCAGGTAGCATCCGTGGTGCGCGCATCAGTGGACCAATTAATGTTATTTATATAAAATAAATAATAGTTTATTTCTATATTATTTTTATCATATTATTTAATTTTTAATAAAATTATACTATTTTTTATATAAAAATACAATTTATCCTTATTATTTGTTACTTCTTCTACAATATCTTTTTAACCACTTCACAGAATTTAAAATATTAATTAATAATATCAATTTTTCAATAATTTATACAATTTTTTAAAAAGTAATTAGTTAATATAAATAAAAGAGATCATTATAATTAATAATTTTCTCTATCTTCACGAGAAAGAAAAAATAAACATAACATTATAAATAAATTAAAAATATTTTTAAATATATAATCATTAATAATTAAATGATGTTATGAATATATTTTAATTAAATTCATCTTATAAAAGGAACCAAAATAAATTTCTCATAGAAAGACCAGAAGTAGTATTATGAAATTTTAAAATTTTGAAATTTATAATTGAGTTATTTATCTATTTTTTTTATCTTATATTTTGCGATTAACATTAATTACAAATGGTCCAGCACGTGCCCACACAACCCTTCTCATAACCAAAATCACAGCCAACGTGACGATCACAATTGATAGCCACTCTTGACTTTAACTTGATGACATCATCCTTTTCTTCCTTCTTATAATTCTTTGGCCACTGCATTTTGCGTCTATTACCAATCTATGGATTACTCATTACTCTCTCTATATAAGATTACCAAGAACCCATAACACTGCTGTTGGCGGCAGTGACACACCTCACCGTTTCAGCCATATTAATTGCTGATGGAGAAGTAGGGTTGCCCATGACCAACCCCCTTGAAATTAAATATTTGAAAATAATATTTTTATGAGAAAATTTGTGATATTAGTATTAATCACAATTTATTATTTATTAAAATATTAATTCTATTGATAATTTTCATTAATGGTCAGGCGATGGGTAAGTTTTCAATTCATATAATGTTATTTTTATTCTTATAATTTTGTTTCATATTGTTTTATTTCTATCTTTATTATATAGTTTTCTTCCTTCTCTCATCTCTCTCTAGTCTCTATTATAGATATTGTTATAAAATGTTATACTCTTTCAACTATAGTGCACCGTGACTGCCGCCTTTTTTACCTAACAAAATGTTCAACTTTACAAGTGACAGGAAACATTCTATAAATGCACTTTTTACCATAAAAAGATTAATCACACTCTTCTTCGCGTTTACTTTTGCTATTACGTTTAAATTTAGGCTTTTTAAAATTATTTTATGAGATAAATAATTTTATTTCAAATAAATCAATAGAATTAATTTATAAAAATTAAATAAAAATGAGTATAATTTTTAATATTATTGATTACCTAAAATTTATTATTGTTTTCCATTTAATTCCATTAGATGAGAATGGAAAATTTTCTCCAATTACGAAATTTCTGCTCCAACATAATTCTTTATCTCGAAAATTATGCTAACTTCCTTAACAAAACATTATTTATCTTGTAAATTAATTGAAACAAATCTTAAAATTTATACATAGTTGTGATAAACGATGCATTAAAAGGTGAGAATATACCTATCTGTCATGCCTTTATGAAGCAAAGTTGGCGAGGCGGGGGACCACAGTTTCACACGCCAAAAATGAAAAAAGAAGTTAAAAGGGTGACTCAGGATATGGATGTGCTCAAATTTAGTCCTTATCCTCTATCCTGGAATGGTGAGAGTGAGAGAAGGGTGTTAACTTTACACCATATAACATGATCTGACAATGACAAAAATTTAGGATAGAGTATTATAATTTATATGCTTAAATAAACGACATAAAAACAATAGTGCTATCCAGTGCTTCATTGGTAATCCTATATATATATATATATATATATATATACAAGAACCTACCTATATTATCTGTTAAAGATAACTGCTCCAATCTGTTGATATGTATCATATGCAATCAAATCAGTAGGATTGTATACAGATAAGATTCCTCAACGAAGACCTATTCTTCATAAAGCAGAGAAGAGATCTTCTATCTTCATCTTTCTTTACTTTCTTGACACATAACAAGCGAGAAGGCAAATCAAATCGTTGTAGAAATGAACGTGAAGGGAATCATGGATGGTAATGGGGCTGGAAACACCACTTTGGTAGTTAAGGAAAATGTCAATGATGATGTGAGCGATTCAATATCCATTGGATCTATCTCTGAGGACTCAATGAATTCTGAGTATTCATCTTCTTCATCAGAATTGGCCGAGGAGGTATCCTCTTCAACGTCTTATTTGTCAACCTCATCTTCATCATCACATTCAAACGGCCCTTTATATGAATTATCAGAACTCGTGAACCATCTCCCTTTAAAGTAAGCAATTTCCTACATGATGCATGCCTTTTTTCTCTTAATTTTTTTTATCCAATTTCCTTCTTTGAAAATGCTATAAATCAGTTCAAGTTGGTGGGTTAAATATTGTTTATCACATATGCAGGAGAGGCCTGTCTATGTTTTATGAAGGGAAGGCTCAGTCTTTCAGTTCTTTAGGCAGAGTACAGAGCATAGAAGATCTTCCTAAGAAAGGAAGACCATACAGGAAGAAAATGAAATCATGCAAAAGCTTCGGTGGAGGCTTGGATAGCCATAGAATATCATACACTCCTAAGGCTACAATATCAAAGAAAGCTCCAAGGGGTCCTTTTGTATCTGTACTAGCTAAAAGAGGTAGTTTCCTTGGAGGGTACTCGAGATCTTCCTTTGCTGTACACAAAAACTTTTGAATTCCAACCATGTTAGAGCTTGCTTATTTCATGCACAAAATGGGGAATTTTTTTTTTTCTTAACCCCTCACCTCCTTCAGTTTCTGAGATAAATTCATATTATTAATTAAGCTACATACATATGATTCCTTTGTATCAATACTACTTTACTTTATTTTTCAATATGGTGATAAGATTCTGGCCGTGTTTCTTTATTTACTAGTATCATATGATTGCTAATTAGCACATGATATTGCGAGGGACTATTTGGTAATCGTTGTTCGTTATAATTGAGAGACAGGTGGAATATATGAAGCGGCTATGGGGAAAATTAATCAGTTTGGTCCATGAGACCATGATCATAGGGCAAGCTTACACCTAAGAATTCAATATATTCCTGGTTTTATTAATTATTTCTTCTAATCATTTCCAAATATATCTCATCATAAAACTGAAGAACGTAACATTAGCATCCTAAATTACCATAATTGGCTAACCAGCTAAGCTAATAACTAAATAATCAGTAGAACTGTAAATACAATACCAGAAATTATCTTGTGTTTCATACGGTTCGTCATCGTCAAAGGATGTATGTGATGGAAGAGTTTGTCACTTGTTTGAGACATTGGAAGTAAATAAAACTAAACCAAGCAAACAAAAAATTAAAAAAACCTATCGCCTCCATAAATTAAGCTTCGATTATGAAAGCGTTTTAGTCACACAATGATATACAGTTTTAGTAGTAGAAATCTAGTTTTTTGCTTTTACTAGAATTGAAGTTAGAATCATAATTTTAATTTTGTTAAAGTTGGAATTGCATCCGAGTCATAATGTTTTACGGTGAGAATACGTAACAATTAGAATATAGAATTTAATTCTATTTTGATGCTTTTAATTAAGAATGGTTGGTGTAACAATAACGGATTGATTGTAGTGACGAAGATAAATAATGAGGATAAAGACTGTGACAACAATAACATAAAAATAGTGGTATGGTAACCGAAATAATGATAGTGAGGGTATATTGAGATAATTGATTTTAAAGATAAGAATGCTAATAATAGTAGAATAACTTGTGGTGGTGATAACAAAATTAGTGCAATGATAATGGTAGAAGTTACAAAAATAATAATAAGATGAGGTTAAAAATTTTACTTTACAAATATAACTTAAGAATTGAAAATATTCATTTTAATCATATGAAAATTATATAAAATTACATTTCTAATTTTAAATTAGTTTTCAAGTATTATAGTTATAAATTTTAGGTTTAATTTCAATTTTAAATCTCAACTTTATGCCCAATCTCGCATGGCAAATATATGCTAAGGAAACTCTACGTTTGCTTGTTTTGTTTTGGAATGGGTTTTTGAGAGTTACTCATCCCTAAGTTACGTTTAATTTGTAAGAACTTTGTGTTCAAGTCTGTATACAGTTTTTTCTGCAGAGCCTTGATCAATAAGGATTGTTTATTTAAAGTTGAAAATTTTAAATTTTCATATTTTTAAATCAAAATATATTTTAAAAATATATTATTTAAATTAATTGATGTATGTATATAAAAATGTTTAATATTTTTTAAACTAATTTTATTTAATTTTAAATTAAACAAACAATAAAAAACCCTCAATTATAAAATTCTGTTTAGAAATGGTGGTAATATTTAGTTTTAAATTAAATTTAAAAATTTATTTAGTAAAAATGGTTGATTTTAAGTATGATTATAGAAATGAATTAAATCGGCTTGTTTACACCACCAATTGAATTAAAAACTCTCTCTAAATTAATTAAATCATAAAATTGTTTTAACAAAAAATTATAATAAATTAATAAAATTAATAAATCAATAACCAACGGATAGCATTAATAAAAAATCAATCTATATATAAAATAATATTATTTTAAAATATTTTAAAAAATATATGTATTATATTTTATTTAATTTTATATCTATAATTTAAATTTTAAAAACTAAAATATATGTATTTTATCAGTATTTAATAATATAAAATTATAATATTAATATATTTTATATTTTTAATGTAATATATTATAAATATTATAAAAATAATATTTAATTAATATCAAATTATTATAGTTTAATCATAGTTAAATTGTTGAAACTTAATTTAATATTGGTTTGATTTTAAAAATTTTAATTTAAAGTATATTTTTAAAATAATTTTAATTTAACTTTTAATAATAATAAAATATTTATAATTATTATTATTTTAATTTTAAAATAATTTTAATTTTAATTTTAAATTTGTTTCAACCATTTTCTTTATAATTACTAAACTATCATCACAACTATTGCAGTAATTATATCAATAATAATTATAATATATTCTTTATTTTTTTAATTATTTTAGAATGGTTTAAGTTTTTATTAAACTTTTTAATTAATAATTTTTTATAATAAATTTGCAACGAAGAGGTATGGTAGAATAAATTAACTTATTTTTCCAATAGTTTTTAAAAATTAAAATTTAATAATTTTAAAATAAAAAATAAAATTAATCCTGAACCACCTTAATAGAACATTAGTGTTCCATCAGTTTGGTAAAAAAAAATACAGAGATAAATGTACAACAGAATGGATAATAAAAAACTTGCTTCTTTATTTTTTTAATTACATTTTTGTTATATATATATATATTCTTGATTTAGTTTATTTTTGTTAATTTGTTAGCTTTTGTGACAGTAAAGAACTCATTACAACTAAAATATCACAATTTTTAGCGGAAAGGTGTCACAATTGACTGAAAGGATCAAATAGAAAATAGAGATAAAATAAAAAATTTAAAAATCAAATTCTTACAAAAAAAAAAAAACTAAAATATCAAAGTATTAATTTATCCTAAAATTATCTATTTTACTAATAATTGAATCGATCATTTCTGCTTGGTATTAGACACTTATACTAAGAGTGAAAATATGCTTAAAATTCAATTTATATATACTTTTAGTTAATATACCATATGGAGTGAAAAGAATGTCCTTAGACAAATAATCAGCTTGTTTGGGTTTCTGTTGATAACTCCGTTTTCGTACTTGAGTTGTTTATTTTTTTTTCCTTTTTCGTTTTGTCAAAACCACAATAATCTTATCTTGAAAATTGTGTTTGTGCTGTGAAACGGTGTTTGTTTGTCATCCAAAAAAGTGTTACAGCATCTTCATTTTATTTTATTTTTGGATCGTAGAACCCAGCGTCTAAGATACGTATTTATAAAGTAAGATCACTCTTTATCGTCCCAGAGGTTCTTGCTTGATTCTAATTAGACATTTATACTTATCTTATGAGTTGGCTTCAGTTATCCAAATAAACATGTGGACAATTTTATGTTGCACTTGTATTTGGCTAATGGATCTGATTTTCACTTTAAAAAAATTAAGAAGAAGAAAGGCAATTTTCGCTCGTCGTATTCGTGTGGTAATTAAATTGCAAAGTTGCTTCAAGTCCCATGTATGCGTGTGAGAGAGTGAAGATAATAGACTTATCTTCTTTATTTCATTTTTTAAAAATTTTTAAAACAAATAATAAAAATTTATAATGAGTATATTAAGTCACGAAAAGGAAAAAATAAATTAAGAAGCTCGATTGTATTAAAATATAACATATATTACTCTCTTATAAGATTATAAAGGTAAATTATTAATTTAATCCTCTAAAATTTAGATGTATTACCACATTTAAATATTTTAGCCATCAAATTAATTTTTTACTGTTACTTTAATTTTTTAAAATTTTATCAAAACGCAATAATTATTTCAATATTATTTTTATCATCATTTACATTTTTTTAATAACTATAAATTGATGAAAAATTAAATCTTTATAAACTAATATGTTGACAAAGTGTTTAAAGAACTATTATGTTGATGCTTTAAAATTTGAATTTTTTTATAGATTAATTGTGACTAAAATTTTCGGATAACTTATGCGATAATACTAATAACTACTTAATGATATATTATCAAATAATACTGGAAATATAACAAATTAAACAATTTTTTAATATTATATATATATATATAAAGAAAATTCAAAGTAATATAAAAATTAAATAAATATTGAATACTTTTTTATGAATTCCAAAAATGTCGATGTAATTTTTTCAATAACATGAAGTAAATATAACATTATTTTAAGATATTCTTTTAATCATAACTAATAATTTAACATGTATTTGAACTTGCCCTTTGTATGAGGAATATGATTTCTATCATCAAAACAAAAGTAAAACATTCTCTGCTTACAGAAAAAAGGTATACCTTTATTGCTACAGCTGTGCTTGGTGTCTTACAAGTTATTTAATTTCTTTTAAAGATGAAAGGATTTTAATTACTGTAATTTTAATAGTATTTTTAAATATATTTTATTATTTTATGTTTTTATAGTATATATATAATATTTATTTTATCTCTCTATTCTATTTCATTTGTTAACCTGCATTCACACATAATTTTTCATTCTAAAATCTCATTATTGATGGTTGGCAATTTTTTTAAAAAAAATATATCAACAACTTACACCAAAAAAGTTGTTGATACTCAACAAATCCTGTGAAAATTTTCACTTTTATTGGGTTTAAAAAAACTCGCACCCTACAAACCTGAATCCAATATGCAAAGATAAGGTCAAAGAGATAAATACTCATCCAAAAACTTTCTCAATAATTATATAAGACTTAAATAAAAGTATTAGAGATTCAACAATGCTAATCACTAAAATTTTAATTACAAAATTTTAAATTATAAGAATTTAAATTTAAATTTTAAATTATAATAACCTAATTAGAAATAGTAAATTAAAAATTAATTTTAATATATTAAATAAAAAGTATTCATTTTAATATTTTAAATTTTAAAAGTATTTAGTATATTTTTTAGTTAAATATGTTTTGAATTTTTTCAAATTATAAAAGTTTGATTCTACTCTATTTTTATATGATTAATTTTAACTTTTTATTATATAAAACATACCGTTCTAATTTCTAAAATAACTAAAAATTTGATATATGATATACCGACGTTTAACATGGATGCTAAGAGATTAAACATAAGTTATTTTAAAAAATTAAAACCAATTATTTAAAAAAATAAGAATAAAAATTTCAGAATTTAAAAAATTAAAAAATATATTAATCCTATATTTTTGAAGCAATTAAAATAAGTAATAAATTTTATACTCATTCTCTATCCTGCCAAGTGCCAAAATAGGACATAGTACATAAACAAAAATCTAAGTGGATAGATCTCACCAGTTTCTTTGCAGGTGTCTTTATCCTTGATGGCCTATTGGTCTTTGAAACGCATCAATTAAATAAGGAATTCATCTATTGCTGGTCGTGTCAGACGTACTATCTGAAACTTATCACCTCTTTTGGCTACAAAACCTTTATTCTGTAGGCAGTTAAATTCGGGTCATATGTATATATATAGAGAGAGATTAAGCCAAATTTAAGTCACTTAAAAAAGGTAAACGAATCACAAGTCGAGCAGAAAAATCAAGCAGATTGCTGAACCTATATTTTTTGTTTTGTCTAGCATGGATCATGTTCCAAGTTCTCCACATGAAGAGAGATGACTGATTTCGGAAATCCCAAATAGAAATTGCTGGATCCAAGAAACGTGATGTAGTATTCATGAAGAGATGACTGATATCGAATATGGCATGTGTCACAACGGCTAAGAGATATAGAATTTAGACAACAGATAATGCAGTATAAAACATATTAAGGAGATATTAGCTTCCAAATATATATATAGATATATATATGAAAGACAATTTTATTTAGACTATTGGAATTGTAAATAAACTGTGAATTAGCTAGTTCCTACTTAAGGCCAAAAGAACTGCGTTAGTTCAATTTGAATTGTGCCCCAAAATTTGTATTCCCGCTTATTGCTTAGGATTGATTGACACCTGTGAATCTGTGCATTTCTTTATAGTGATCCTTATATATGATCTGGATTCTGGGTTAGGATAAGAGGGAGACCAATAATGACAATTCATAGTATTGAAAGGCATGGCCATTGGAATAAAATTTTAGAAAATTGCAAATTTTCCTTGAAACTCATCACTCACTTGAAGACGATTGTTGTCTATATGCTACACCTTAGCAGAGTACTTATTTAGGCAGTATTTAATATATGAATAGAACGAAATAAAATAGTTTTATTCTTGTTAGTTCCACCATTTTTTTCTTCTCTTTTTTAGGCCTTAATTTTCTTTAACTTCTTTCATTTTCATTAAAAAGGTAGAGCTACTTGTACAATAGTACTATTGACATCAAGTGTTTGATAATGGCCAAGTGATGGCGCGGAATGATTTTGCAGCCCTAAGTTTGGAATCTTTCAATCTGTTTTTGAGAAGGTTTTTAACAGTGAAACTTGTGGAGCGATCTTTTTTTGGCGTTGTTGATATGAATGGTAAAATTCAAGATCCGGGGATGGTGTTAATTGTGTTGCTTGATGCCTTGGCAATCCTGTGTGAGCTACATAATTGCTTGATGGCATACCTGTGTACATATGAAGGTAAATAATTGCACGAGCTACATCAATTGCTATGTCTAGACGTTGTCTTATTGAAGACTTCACACCATATACCAATATATAGACTGCATAAGTTTTTCTTGGAAACCCGTATTCCTTTTTCTTTGGGTAGACTGATGCAAACTGGGGCCTGGTGTTTTCTTCATTTGCGGATCCTAATGCTATTCAATACCTCTTGAAACCAAAATTTTTAAGATGATTAGTTGCTTTTATTTCATGTATTCTTTCTTCCCATGTTTACCAAACAGATTTTGTTCTAGTGCATTGACAATTTGTCACCTGCAACTGCAACTGCAAGAGTAGTTTTTCTTCAATTTTTAAGTCCAAGCAGTTATATCCCACCAAGTCCAACAATCCGTAGCCGACAAAAAAAAGAAGCATTATAACCGTTCGATTCCATGGCTAGCTGGAGTTGAACCACAACGTGCCAGTGTTAGTCACTAAGCGGTTTCCTTTAATGGAACTTCACAAAATGTCACAAACAGCTGCATTTTAGTCCTTTTTAATGAAATTCTATTATTCCCAATGTACAGAATAAAATATCTCTCATTAATGACTGAATAGCAATTGAAATAATCTAGCCCTTCACGAGGAAGTTGTAGCTTTCCGCATGCTAGAACCCATCATATATTTTTTTTTTAACTTAAGACATCTTAGAACAAGCTAGGAACCCCCAAAAAAAGATGTTATGTAGAGAGAAGAAGAGATGAGAACATACTTTGCATGTCTCACGAATTTTCCAATTGAGCTGTGTCTCAAGCTAAAAGAATTGTAATGATTTTAAGTATAACGATATGGCAATGTATAGAGTCCAAAATCGATTAAATTAGTTGATTAAACTAAATGGCAATTAATTTTGTTAAAAAAAAATTTCAATAATTAATACCCTTTATGGATTTCAGTTTTTTCACATACTTGATTTAGTTAATAAGTACAAGAGAATTTTAGAAAATAATGTTTTTTTCTAAAAATAATGATTTCCTAACACGCCAACCAATTAAATTTGAATGAGAAATTTTGATGGTTCATGTTCGAACCGGGTTTTACATCTCCAAACCCTGCTGTGAGTCCGATTGGATTAAACAAAATCAGCATTAATTGATAGTCTGGTACAGATAATGTAATCGCCATGTGATTGGAATTGTTTGGACTGATGCATAACACATTCACGGATCATTGTATTAGTTGTCTCTTAATAGTTAGTGGGTCCTTCAATCAACAATTAATACTTGAATTACTTTTTGTTTCCTGGGATCAATTCCAACCCTCTGAAAATTCCTATCAACTTTGAACTGTATTACTATTTCTTAAAGAAATATTTTAAGTTTCTTGCTCTTGGCATCTATTGAAGATGAAGGCACTGCTAATACAAATATAATTTGCTTTGCAAATCATAATGACAATTGATACAGGTTTTTCCCCTTATATTTTTTAATCACTGCATTATTTTATAAATTAACAAAACTTGAATTTGAATTATACGTGCTCTTGTGCATATTATATACGACAATCATCAATTCATCATCCTACCATAATTGAAGAGTTCTTACTTCAGTATTTAATTTATGTTTGGATAAGATTTACTAAAATTGCATTTTTTTTTCATAGAAGAACCAAAAACTATCCAGCAAGAGAAGCCACTCAGCTGATGATAGTGGGACTAAGGATAAAGTAAAATAAGAATCTACCAAAAAGAAAACGAGTACCTCTTTACAACAAAAGAACAAAAAGAAAGCAAGAGGAGGAGGGAGATTGATAATCCTCCAAAACACACAAACAAATAGTGACTATTATGCCTTATAGTGAGTTCTTTCACATCATTGAAGTTATTTACTTTTGCCCATTATTCCTTGGGAGCCCATAGTGCATCTCCAATTCACCAACTACTAGGAATTTAGAATTGGGAATCAATCTCAACCATTGAAAGTGTTCAAATAGAAATAATCAACTAAACAACAAGGAAGTGAATTCTATATACAAGGGTCCAACAATTGGACGGCGATGATTCAAGGTAGGTAGGTACTGCTATAAGCATGCAAGTGCACAAAAGTTAGCAGAGTATTACATATATTTTACACGCAATGTTATTCACAAGTGCACAAGCCTACCTGACTCGTCATCACAACAAGAATAATTTCAGGATCACACACAAACAGAAAGAGAGGGGCTCACGGGCAGCACCAAACAAACAACAACAATTACAACAAAGTAAAAGTGGTCGAACCAAAATGAAAAAATAAAAATAAAAAGAACATTTTTATAAGCAAAAAGTGCAACCTGTCCTGTGGTTTGGATTGCTCCCATCTCTCTCTCTCTCTCTCTCTCTCTCTCCCTCTCTCTGTCTGTGGATGTCAGTAGAAGCACCCGTGACCTCTCCCTCTGTCAATGATTCTCTGATTCAGCTTCACTTTCTAGTCCCACCTACAAACAAGTGCTGGCTAATTTGTATATAAGCCATGACACAAGCCAATTTATACAGCACTTGTAATTCCAAACCACATTCCTTACAATTATTCTTTTGCTCACATTCTCTCTGAGAATGTCAAATTTGTATTCCATTTTCTTTATTTTAGTAGTTCTTCTTCTTCTACAAAATCCCAGTGCAATAAGATGCCATACCAAGGGGATTCGACCACGGCCTTCTGCAGGGAGTGGGCTATCCGCCAATATGACCAAAGTCCAATTTGCAGAACAACAGTTTATGAAATGGGTGAAATTTGTAGGTGGCCTCAAACATTCTGTCTTTAGGACAGCAAAAAATAAGCTCTTCCCTTCTCACACTTTGCACGTTTCTAAGAATCACGGTAAAGGAGGTTTTTCATCAATTCAAGCAGCCATTGATTCCCTTCCTTTCATCAATCTAGTGAGAGTGGTCATTAAGGTGCATGCAGGGGTTTACACGTAAGTACTAATATTATATTTCTTGTTGCTCCACTTGAATTCTGCCACATTCTGGTCCTTTTGCTATGTGTCCTTTCTTTCTGGCCTTTTGTTCATCTGAGAGTGAAATGCGGGTTTTGATGTTTGTCCTGTCCGGATTTAACTCCTTTAAAATTGAAAAATATATATGTTTAATTATAACTGTTTATTAAAAAAACTAACAGTTAAAACTGTAATTAAATATATATAACAAATTACGAAATTAAAATCTCAATTAATTATAAATACACCTTATTCTATAAAGTTCAGCCTTCATTTTCAGAGGAATCAAACTTATGTCCACATATTATTATGATTTTTGTTTTTTGTTTATAGTGGTAAATGCCAAAAGCGACAACAACTTGGTGTCTTTTTCTTGTGATTCAAATGCCCTGAGAATTGGTCTTTGACTAAAGAAGACTTTGCAGCTAATGAGCTGTCCTTTCTTTTAGCCTTGTCCTCTTTTCTTCTTCTGCTGCTTCTTTTTCAATTATCCTCTTCGTTACACAACTTGCAAATTTTCTGCTATGTTTATTGCTATAACAAATTGTGAATTGCATTTGACAGAAAATGTCTTATTTTCTCCTCTCTTTTTTTTTTTTACTTTGTTTATTTTAATTATGCAGGGAGAAGGTTAACATTCCTCCTTTGAAATCTTTCATAACCATACAAGGAGCAGGTGCGGATAAGACTATTGTTCAATGGGGTGACACTGCTCAAACTGCTGGGCCCAGAGGCCAGCCACTTGGAACCTATGGTTCTGCTACTTTTGCAGTGAATTCACCTTATTTCATTGCCAAGAACATCACTTTCAAAGTGAGTAACAAGCCCAATTCTTCTGTTCCTATCTTAATCTTGCTCTGTTTGTGCTTTTGATAAGCAAATATTATTGTGCACGCAGAACACTGCCCCAGTTCCAGCACCTGGAGCGGTTGGGAAACAAGCAGTGGCATTGAGAATTTCAGCAGATACAGCAGTATTCCTAGGCTGCAAATTCTTGGGAGCACAAGACACACTCTATGATCATGTGGGTAGGCATTACTACAAGGATTGTTATATTGAAGGCTCTGTTGATTTTATATTTGGCAACGCTCTCTCTCTGTTTGAGGTTAGATTTCCTCTCCATAATTTTACAGCTGTAATCTTGAACTTTAGCTGTTAAACAATCTGAGGATTTGTACTATAATATTAATTTAACCCAAATCAGCATAACCTAACCAATTTTGTTCCACATTATTCAATAAATGAACCTCAAATGGAATCTGATTTGTTCCTTCCCTCTATCCATTCGATTCATGTCATTTTCAAATTTTAAAAAAAGAAATGAAATAAAAATATAAATAATATTTTGGTTAAAAACCATAGACATGTGGTACCTTGACCATTTAGTTGAACCGAGAAATCACCTAACTTGTTTTGTAATTGCATTGGCAACACTTACTAGGGATGTCACGTGCATGCCATAGCACAACTAACAGGGGCCCTAACAGCCCAAGGAAGGAGTAGTCTATTAGAAGACACGGGTTTCTCGTTTGTTCACTGTAAGGTCACGGGCTCAGGGGCACTTTACCTTGGAAGGGCCTGGGGTCCCTTTTCTCGCGTTGTTTTTGCTTACACTTACATGGACAATATCATCATTCCCAAAGGCTGGTACAACTGGGGTGACCCTAACCGTGAAATGTAAGTTCATCTCTCTCTGCATACACTATAGACACACGTGCATAGTTGCCTAATTCTTTTAATTCAATTTAAGATCCGAATTATCTCTGTAAAAATGTTCACTATAAGTAATCCAAGTTGTAAAGGCAGTGACAACTGCATTCCATAACTTAGTAAGTATAATTTTTGTTTCAAATCAGTTTGTTTTATATTTCTCAAAAAATGTCAAATTACCCGTATGAGAACGAGGAAAAAAGAGTATTAAAAAAAAAAAAAAACTGTTTCCAATGGGTATAAAGGTGATCTAAACAAATTGAGTAATTTTTAGTGAACTAGGTCCATGTTAGGATTATGAAACATCCTATCATTTCAACCTTTTGATCGATCAAAATTTGAAAAGAGAAAAGAGAAAAAGTAAATTACTTTTTGTCTTTTCAGATTTAATTGGTTAAAAATTTGAATTGTATGACTTATAATTTTGAGTGGTGAAACTGATTTACTCAAAAATCTTTCAAAAAAATTATAAAAAATAACCAGGATTCAACGAATTACATTACACACAATTGTCAAGAATATTTGGCCTCACCAGTGTCATCTCTCTCACCAATGGAAAGTACAGTGTGTTGGTCTGAAAGATTATGTTTTGTTGTTCTGTGCCAAATTTCCTTCTCCCAGTTACAACACAACCCCTTTTGCACAAGGGGACACTATTTGTCATTTTGCCATTTATCCGTTGAAACTCACACTTGAGAAATCACAAACTGCCTCCTGTAATTCTCAATGCTTTTATGCTAAGTGACAAACATACACACTTAAGTGAGCCTCAATAGGCCATTGTACCATATCAGAAGAGTGTATTCTCTCATGACACAACAAGGGCATATTAGGTATATCCACTTAGAGTATGTGCAGCGAGGAAGAAAAAAGACCCAACTTCATGCAAATCTACATGTTGTGCTCATGCACCTACCAATTTTCAATATGCTAGAAAACTGTACTCGGGGAAGAATAAGAAATTAGTAGCAATTTCAAGAGAAGAGGGTGGGTAAACATAGGGAGAGTCCTACCACTAAACTACAAGGTTCTATATTTGGCTATATAGATGATAGATAAAGGCAGAGAAGCATGCGCATAGGGGTCTCAGCCACCTAATCCCACGGCTTCATGTGTGCTATTACTATATGGTTATTTCTTATATACTTATAGACATATTGGCATGCGCATGTGAGTGCGTTTCTGATTTGTTTCCGTGTTTTTGTATTCTATTCTATTGGGTCCACCAGGACTGTATTCTATGGACAGTACAAATGCACAGGACCAGGAGCTAAGTATGCGGGAAGAGTCTCATGGTCAAGGGAGCTCACTGATGAAGAAGCTAAGCCATTTATTTCACTTAGCTACATTGATGGATCTGAATGGATCAATCTTTCTCTTTGATTTCAGAGAAAATTAGATTAAATTTATCTGTGACAATTTTTTTTATGTATAAATAAATACATATTACAACTTGATAGTGTATCAGATTCCTTCAATCCTTGTTCTTCACTTTTCCTTTTCTTACCTTTTTTGTTAAAGGAGAGGAACCATAATATTATTGGGCAGGCATCAGTGACATCCTTGGCATCTCACTGTTTCTTCTACTCTTTTTTATTTTTTTATATTTGTAAACGCTGGACTAAGATGATTTCACTCATTACACTTCAATTTGATGTTCTTGGCTTCTTGCTCTGTTCTGATCGCTTAAGGATTTAGCTATAACCAATACGTGATGCATAATTAACCTGGTGGAGGGATAATTTCAATTGCTATGCAGAATCTGCCATGAAATCTCTAGGGATAATTTCAATTGCTATGCAGAATCTGCCATGAAATCTCTTGTTTATAAAAGGTACTGCTGTTACCAGAATCATTACGTGCTGAATTGAGAAGGCTTCCACCGCAGTTGCATGAACTATTCGTAACACTGTTTAACATAATTAGCATTTAGCATTTTTATTCTTGGAGGTGGTGCAAACTCGATTAACAAAAAGAAACAAACAGGCTAGGATAAGGTGCTTCTTTAGAAAATAAAACAAAGATAATGTGTACCTTATTATCTACATGTCTGCTGATATTTGGCTTTTTATTTTTTTTTTTCTCCATAACTTTCATTATTTATTACACAAGAAATTTAATAAGATACTAGTATATTATCCGTGCATTGGAGGAATATTTTTAAAATTAAACAAGTTCATAAATAAAAAATTAAAAATATTTCATTATTGGTCAATATTTTTTTAAAAATATAATACAAATTTAAATAACAAAAATTAAAGATAATAATAGATATTTTATTATTAATAATAAAGATTAAATAATATTAATTAAGAATAATTTAAAGAGAAAATAATTTTAAAATTGAAAAAGAAACTATGAAATAATATAATTTAAATAATGACACATTATGTTTATTGACATGATTAATGTGATGTATCAAAATTTTAAAATTAATTTAAATTAGGATTGATTAAAATTAAAATAATCTTGTGGTTTATTATTATTATTATTATTATTATTATATATAATTTAATACAATGCATTGAGATTTAAAATATAAATTAAATTTAAGAGGTAACATTTGAAAAAAAAAATACAAAAAATTAAATGTTTAATGTGAGAACTAACAAAATTCAACACAATTGATAAATAATTGTGTTCCTTAAATATATTGATAAGGGATTTTTATTTGTGTATAGAAAAGCTTTTATTTGAAAGAAAGAATTTACTTTGATTACTTCTCTATCTTGAAACAATTTTCTTCAATTGTCTGCTAAATACACCCTTAATATCTATAAAAAATAATGTAAGAAAATATTAATTTAAAAATGATAATAATAGCTCTTAAAAATATTCTCATTTTGCGATGACTTAATACAGGATAGATTAACATGTATATAGCATCAATAAGAATCATTCTAAATTTAAAACGATAAAATCCTTTTCAATAGAATAAATAATTATGTAAAATTACATGTAATGATATTTTGTGACTTGTTGGGTCTCCGTTGTGGTGGGATCAAGGTCTGTAGATTTGGATTTAAAATTTACATGGATTCAGCCAACGTCTGATTGAGTGATCGGGTTAAGATTCGGGCCTTTAACTTTGGGTCTGACTTTCTTGTGAATCCATGAAAAAAGAAAAAGAAAATACTCTTATGTTATATATTTTCACAGGTGGCAATTTTGGGTTACAAAATGCTTCAGAAAATCAAACAACTAACCTCACTCTTTAGTTACATCTTTTACTATTATATATTTTATATCTATAAACTCACTACATCAACAATTTGTAGATAGTGCTGGTTGAATCCCTCTTTTCTCCTCCCCTCCACTTATGTTATACATTCTCCTTTTTTTATTTTTTATTTTGCTTTTAGTTACTCTTACATCCTTATCTCCTACCTTCTATTATCAATGATTAAAATAGTTTTATTTTCTTTACAATACTCTACTTATTCTTTAAAATGGCATTGATCTAAGTTATTTCATGCTAAATTTGATCTTATTTATATTAGCACTTAAAAATAACATTTGAAAATTTAAGTAGAATAATCATATAAAATTTTAAATAAATATTTTTTTTACTTTTTAATATCTCTAATTACCATTAAATATTATTCTTGAAAAAAATTAAGCTACTTGTATATTGTGCAGATCTGTTTTGTAATTTTTTTCTTTCATTTTATTTAATATAAGTAAATGCACATGATTTTTGTCTTAAAAATGTGTTTATCAAGAAAATTTTAAAAAATAAAAATCCTTTATAGAATTTTGCCTTCAAGTAAGGCATAAAAGCATTTGGACTGCAAAGCGTTGTATTTGTCTTGTCCATTTTGGGTTTTGTCTAGTTGGTTTTATATTACAATGTAGCATGTGACTCAAGTTTGCTTGCAAAATATGACAGATTGATTTATTTTTTCACTTAGCATGACTGAATTTGCGGTGATCAATCTGAAACTTAAGCGTGAACCTGGTGCTATTTGAAATGTTTGACTACCTTTCAGTATACTTTTGTTTGAATGGTGAAATTTCAGTTTAATATGTCATGACATTCTAATCTTTGTTGGTATTTTTTTTTTGGTATGCGAAATATGCTCTGTTTAGAGATAAATTTTGATAACAGCACTTTTTGCCTTTTAGACAAATCTTTTAAAACTAAAAGAAAGGTGTACATGTGCATGTAATTCCGATGAAATTAATTATTAAGTTAAATAAAAAGAAGCACTATAATAGATTGTGAGAAATTAAGACTGTAGAATTATATGGTTTAGTTATGAGCAATTGAAAATTTCACCCAATTACATTCTGCCATAGAAATTTTTTTTTGGCATTATCGTGTTGTATACCCATTCACTCCAGGGAAAATTCTGGTTAAATCTGCATCACAGATGTGATAGGATTCCGAATGCGAATAGATATACTATTCACATACGTGCAATAGAAATATATAGATATTATCATGTATTTTCAATATGCATATACTCGTAACCTACTGTTAATAATTATGTTAGCATTGCTGCTTAAATTAAAATTTATTAGACCCAGTTTAGCTTCTGTGCAAATGATGGTTCCAATGCTACAACACCTTTTTTTAAAAGTATTTGATAGCAAGTACTGATATATAATCAACAAATAAATATTATTAAAAATTAAAATAAAATTACATTGAAAATTATGATAAAAAAATGTCTTCAGAATTTTTTTTTAGAAAAGTTGACCATTGGTTAAGGAAATAATAAATTTTTTTATTAAACTTCACCTTAAAAATAAATTAAAAACAATGTTTAAAATATTATAACATTTTTTAATAAAAATATTTTAAAATTCTTGATTAGTGTCTTCGGACCAATTTCTAACATTTACAAAAGGATTTTACTTCAAATTTTTTAAGTGTTCATAAAGTACGGATTATAGTTTTACTAAAGGCAATAATTAAGAATTTTAAAATAGATAATTTAAATTAAAATGTAATATTTAATGTTATAAACACATATGTACTGTATTTTTCAATAAAAATATTTTGCATAATTTTTTATCATTATAATTCATATTGATTAACATTCATTTAAGAAAAACAATGACTGTTTTACAAAACTAATGCAATTTTTTTAAAACGTCAAATTAGTGTAATTTTAAAAAAACCAAATTGAACTAAATCACATATACAAAATGCAACTTCCATTTAAAACGTTGGTGACTGTTTTGAGTGTAATTTTTGGCAATTTTTTAATAGTTCCAAAATTTTCCAGCTGTTTCATACTGTCACAAAACTTTTTGCGTTAAAAATTAAACGAAGCATGTACTTTGTATGCACGACTTATCCCATTTTTAGTTAATTTTTTTTAAAATAGACTAGTTTGATATTTCAAAAAATAATTTAAATATATTTTTAATTTTTATAAATATAACTAAATTTAGTTTTAGTTCTTTTAAAAAATTTAATTTTTATCCACATAAATTTTAAGGAAAATGTTGATAATATTTTTTTTAAAATCTATTTTTAACACATATTTTGATTGATTGATTTTTTTAAAAAAAATCAAAAATAATTGTAAGTGCTTTGATTTTTAAAAATTTATTCAATAACAAAAAAAACATTTTAAAGAATATGTTAAAAAGTATGTCATCAATATTTTTAAAATTTTTAAAATTATTATTATTATTAACATGTGTTAAATTACATCACATCAACAATAATGGTATATAATTTGATATTTTTTTAATGTTCAATATGTTGTAAAAATGGTAATAGAATTCATTTTTGAAAAATTAAAATTTTATAAAGACTAAAATTAACAACAACAAAAAATCTTTTGAAGTTTTAAACATATTTATAAAAATTGAAAATATATCTGTTCCAAAAAATTATATCATTTTTTTGTAAAATACCGAATAAAAAAACTTGAAAATGGCAACACAATTTTTGGGATTATCCAAGTGGCATGCAATAAGAAACAGACATATCTATTGGATGAGACGGATTGTTTTCTGCAAAAGATAATGTGGTTTACACACAATAAAAATGAAGACGTAACCTCACCCCTATTGGTCAAAATTCAAAACAAATGAAGAAAAAATTGAATACACATAACACTGATAGCAGCAAATATCCAATAATAGTACATGTGATGCATCTGGTCTCAAGATGTAAGCTGTGTTCCCTGACATTCAAGATTGCCCCACCCTCAATCCACTAAAATCAAGTTCCCAATCATTAATGATTAATTATAGTAGTTACCATTTGAATGGGATGGGTTGATCTCACGAAAAGGATTCTCTGCAGTCATTATAATTAATAACCTCTCACAATTCATGATAGGTATTTTAAATATTTGTTTAATTGAGAATTAAATTATTTTAACCACCACTATTTTTTTTTTTACAAAACTTCCCCAAGTGGCAAAACTTGAACTAATAATGGTTGGAAAACAATCAATATGAAGCTTTGCTGTAAGACATTCATGTTCTCAATTACATCTCAACCAAACTTTGTTTTAATAAACACCTTTTTCTCCTCTAATTTAGTTTCTAGATACTATAACAGATCTTTGAGTCCTATTGTTCTATAGTCATTCTTTTCAGACCCCTTTGTCTCCTCTTTTTGCCATAGGTATGTTGTTTTAAGTTCCTACATCCGTATTTTCTGTTCATTAATGTTGTTTGAATGCAGCTTTTGTTTTATGCAACAGAACAAGATTGGGGTGAATAAACAAAAAAAAAATCCAAAGTTGTATTTAAAGAAAAAAAGAAAGAAAGATAAAAAGTAATTGCTCTTGCGTTTGATTATGGTGACAATATATGAAGAAAATTGGATGAGGAAATATTTGGCAAACGTTCAGCTTCGCATTGTTGTCTCCTATTTTTGTCTTAATTCCCCTGTTTGCTGGCCATTCCATGTCTGCAAATTGCCAATCATGGGGCGCAGAAGAACACAGAGGTATCACAAACATTATGAAAAAGCAAAAGAAAGCCAGCTCTCTCATAAATGCCTCTAAAGAGTTTCAGCAATCACCACCTCCTCTGGTTGTAGAAGTTCCTATCAGTCTCCCTCCCAAGTTCTGTAGACTTCTCAAGCTTACTCATGACAGCATTCTTAAAATTAATAGCCTCCTGAATCTGTGAGCAAGACCTTTGCATTCTAACTCCACTTAAACTACTCCTAGACTGCATCATCTCATTGAGGGAAAGCCTCTTCTTTGGACCTGGATCCGGGCGTTGCTTGGGAGCACTGTGAGACCTCAATTTGGCCTTGAAAGACTGAGTGTTGGCCATGTAGTTTGGAAAATTCCCATACTGGCCAATGAAGAAGCTCTCGGTGCATACACTTTTAGGTGTCATAGGTGCAATAGACCCGCAACTGCAAGAGTTGGTGAAGCGTGGAGTGCTTTGTGCTGTGGAGAACCTGCACTCTTCTCCTGTTAGACCCCAATCTGAGTCATGCAAATTTCTGTTGTCCGGTATGGATAAATGAGTTGGAATGCGACATGGAATTGGAAGAGGAGAAGAAAGTGGCTGAAATGAAGGGTCATCACCAAAATCTGACATCGAGGTGTTGCTCCTGCGAGACCTTGATTTTGGTCTCCCAGTGTCCACTTCCACTATTTTGGGGCTCCCATCAACACTGTTCCCATTATAGTTCATTGTGGCATCAAAAGAAGATGATAGCCTTCTACTGTGTATAGGAGCAGTGTACTCACTCCTGGTGTCATCGAACCTCTCCTGCAGCAAAACATTTGAGGCAACAAACAATCACCATAAATGCAAATTACATAATGGTAGAATCTAAGATCTATGTTATGTACCATGGATCTTCTTGCATGTGCTTGAAACCTATGTGCTTCGTTCTTTGTGATGGTGAGTCCGCGAGATTTATGTGACCTCACTGTTGCTTGAGCTCTAATTAGAGCCTGCATGCTATGCAGTGTTGCTGCTGCTTGCTTCCGCACTAAGTACCCTCTCACAAGTGCCTGTAACTTCACCAATCCTTTTAAGGCTCTCAAAGCCTTCCTTGCCTGTATAGAAATCCATGTCAATTTTTACATTCTATAATGCTACAAGAACAAGAACAGAATTAAGCACTTGTAAAAGAATTTGAACAATCTCAACATGTTACGGAATTATATCTAATCTAACTGAAAGCTAATTGGAAGCCTGGAATTTGGATCTGCCCACTTTCAAATCCAATTTCAACCAAAACCAGTTGTGTTCTGTTTTGGTTCTGAATTTGGAGAACTTACCAGGTATCCTCTAAATACTGTTTGAATCTTGACAACGGCCAACCTCTCTTGTCCACCACCAAACATGGTGTCTCTGCCGTTGCCATGGCTGGTTAGCCTAACCACTGCCACCGCAGCCTGAGCAGCAGCCATGGCAGCGTCCGCCGCGGCTGCCGAGGCTGCAGCAACTGCAATGGCATGCTTGTTCTGCTCCTTCTCTGTTTCTGAGTAGAAGGATTGTAGCCAAGCAGCTTCTGCAGGTGAAATGTTGGGTGGTATGGTGGCTGGATTGTGACATAAGCCTCTGGAATCTCTCCCTGAGTGACACAATTTGGATCCAGAATTTGAAGTCTCTTTGCGTTCTTTGTCTTTCTTTATCCCAAACAAGCTCTTCAACCACCTCGTGGCTCTCCCCATTGGCTGCGTGAGGGAAATGCTACCCAGACACTCTTTGAAGGGTGCAAGTGAAGCCTACAAAAATCAGAGTCACAGACACAGACACAGTTTTTTAAGAGAAAAGAAAATGCCTCGTGAAAATCTGCATTACGTGACAAAAACATGCCTCTGGAACATGCAGTAGGCATGGTAAGCAAAATCAAACAACATTAAAATAATTGAATATAAAATGAAAAGAGTTTTGCATTGTGGTGTTGGGCTTTACAATTTACATTACTTATAAACCTACAAGGTAACAAACCAAGTTGCTACTATTAAACAAATGGAGTTTGTAGTAAAATAATCAAATAAGAAGAAAGAGAGAGAGAGAGAGAGAGGGGTGTAAACTACCCCAACCCACCTTGGTAGAATATAATTGTGGAAAGGAAAAAGGAGTTCAAAAGTGGGTAAAGGAAAAAGGAAGGGAAGTGGAACCCCCAAAATTTTGCACTGATCCAATGAGGGAAGTGAGATGAAAAAGATGGGAAAGAAGAGAAGAGCCCCACAGTGAAATGTGTATCTTCATCTGTCCCTTGTTACTATGTGGAGGGACATGTCCTCAAAAAGAAAGATACCTCAGTGTCCTAAAATGTCTGACACACTCGTGAAGCCGTTCCTAATTTATACCACCTTCTTCCTCAATCAAAGATCAACTTCCTCTGCGCTCTCCAACTGTTTTAGTGTTTTTACCCTCCACACCCTCCTTTGCTCTTTAGTTTAACTCTTACCTAATCAATGAACCATTCTCATTCATTCTATTTCCTCACCTCTCTCTTCACCTTCCTTCTTCACTCCTAAAATCAAACCGAATAATGCATCCTATATGTACCACTGTTTCAGTTCAGCATTAAAGCCTGACCAATAAAACATAGCTTTTACTTGAATCAATTTTGTTCTTTTCTTTTCCTCACCTAACACCTACCTATGCTCTTCTCTTCTCTGCAACCCCTTTCTCTTTCATTGTTTTGTTTTACTGTTTCCTCAATTATTTCTGTACTAATTCCACCCCTCCTCTTTGTTTTTACTCTCCCTTTTTTGCAACTTACAAATCATATTCATACCCTCCTCTCTCTCTCTCTCTCTCTACCCAAATGCATTCCTTATACAGTAATTCGGAAGATCCATCATAATGTTTTATGCCTTAATAACTTTTCAACATTTGAATTATACAATTATAATATTTACCGTGACTTCAAATATTCACCAAATAATTATCAAAACTTTTGCTACTCAAAATTACAAATACACAACTTAGCTGTACTTGGCTTTCCAGTACTTTGCTGACTGGAACGAAGCAGATGAAAACAAAATTTCCCTGAACACGTCGCTATTTACGATTATTGCGCCATTTTGTAATCTAGTAAGCACATCAAATAATACTCCAGTAATTCAGGTTAAAATTTTATGTACAAATTAAGGAAGGAAAATGCGCCTATCTCAATTTCTTTTATCAGGCTCTCAAATCAAAGTACTTGATGGTAATATAACAACTACTTTTTTAGAAAAGGAAAATATTTTGTAGTAGAAATTCAAACTTGAAAGTTTTTCCTTTCGATACATATTTCTGAAATCTGAGTTGGTCGTTTGATAAAGCGGGAGAGAATCCAGACCATTCAAAGGGAGAATCCATGTTGAGGTCATCAGATTCAGAAATTTAAACATTTACTCAAATGCTGCTCGTATACGCCTTTGACTATTTCTCATTCAATCAAACTTACGAATCCCATTGTATCACCATAATATTCCTCATGTTACCCATTCAGATTTCACATAGTTTTACATATTCTATTATTTTACGTGCTAAATTTTAAATGAAAAAATAAATATTTTTTTTATTTTAAATATATAAATATATTTAATAACTTTTTATTCAGTAATTATAAGTATTTTAAGAATAAAAGCTACAAAAATTAAAAATTATTCGTCAAAATATAAAAATGTAAAAATTATTTTTTACATGTTTAAGGTCAACAAAAATGTTTTATTTAATGTTAATGTTTTTTCATAATTTTAAAAAATTGTTGTTAATATAGATTAAATTGTATCAATATGATATAATAATAAAACATACAAATATAGTTAAGTGTAATAATAAGTATTAGGAATTCAAAAAATAATAAGTTTAAGAATAATTGGAATAATTTTTAATTCCTACTTTTATATTTTTATTCTTTTTATTTCTGTATTTAACAAAAAAAAATCTCTCTTTAAAAAAATTAAAATATGTGATTCTTGTAATTTTAAGAAATTAAATATATTTAATTTTTTAAAATAATGGCATGTAGTCTAGCTTTTAGACTAATACTTTCTTTTATTCCTATTTTATAAAAAATTATTAATTTATCAATAGAAAATAGTTAAAACAATTAATAAATAATAAATTTATTTTTTATTTTTAAGTTAAATTAGTGGCATAAGAATTAAATAAATTGAGGATAACAAAAAAATTCCGTATCAATGGACGTACGAGTAGATTTTCATAGTGGATAGCTGCATACTGATCAGATGGATAGAGATAAATATTATATTAACTATCTTATGAATATTCACTTACTTGTAAAAACATATATTTTTATTAAATATTTTAAAAATACTATATATGTATGTATATTGGTTGGTTGAAGGCTATTTTCTGGGATCATTAACACAAAAAAGGTTATGTAGTCATGTAAAGTAGGCTTAGTATTTAACTAATATTTAAGTGAATCTCGATCGTAGTGATGGCACTGTTCTGGGATAGGGTCGTGCGATTGGTCTGACTATGATGAAAGGTAATGTCTTATAGAAAAACACTTTGATATTCAAGTTAGGAGGATACTTGAAAGAATCTTATCTTCCTTAAGATGAGATTCATCCTTACATACAATAACCAAGCTGGTTTTGTAATGGCCATGTCATTTTCCTAATCACTCATAACTATCCTAATTAGGGTATAGACTTTAGAGTAGTGGTTCTAAGAATTTCACATGGGCAACCTCGAGGGATGAACTGTCTCCCCTACTCCTCTTCGGACTCGGTCTTTCCAGCAATAGCTCGTGTTATGGAAGGCATTGGTTGTGGTTCTTGGCATATGTATAAATGAAGGCAAGAAATAAATTAAAATGACAAAAACCTCTAATGAAATTAGTGATGAGGGTTTAAGTTATTTGTATGAAGTTATATATCTAAATTTTATCATTATTATACAAAATAAAAATAAAAATATAAGATTTTTAAAATTAAAGAAAAAATTATAAAAATACCCCACATATATATAAAATAATTAAAAATTTATATTATTCTGCCGAAAAAGCTCTCAAGATCCTTTTGATTCAAACACATATCTCCTTGTCTGGCATTAATCGCCATCTGACAGGAGCTTCACAAGTCACAGCTTCGTTCCCACGCAGTATGTGGTGTGTCAAGAGTAAATGATAAATATTCTCTCACCACCATAAAGTGGGTTCCAGATACATGGAAAGGGTTTCTCAAAGTGAAGTTAAAAGTATTTATTTTTTATTAATCATTTTAATTAGTTATATAAAGATTATTAATTATTTAAATTTAATTCCTTAATTTGCCCTATCAACGCAGTTAAGTCGTTAACAAAGTTGGTATATATGAAAGCAAAAGAATTGAAATGCTTGTGAAGACAACACTTGTGATTGTGGCTGTGGTTGCTGTGTTGATGGTGGTACAAGCCCATCATAGCACTGTTCCAATTAAGTTTCACCTTTCCAATTTAGATAAAGTTGAATGCTTACATGCTCATCATAGCTCTGCTCCTAGTTCCACCTATGAGAATTTATGACCTTCTATGTTTCCAGTTTCGATAAAGACGCTATTCGTACATGTCCATCATAAACATCCTTTGTGCAATGGCAATTAGGACCATATTTTCTTCTATTAGAAACCACCTATACCACTCCTAACAATATTTCGTCAAATGAGTTTTTCTTGTCCATGTTTCATTAATTCCACCCATAAACATTGTTCCATTTTCATTCACCTTTTGAAGCTACAACCACACTAGCTAGTTTTCTTTTTCGTTTTCTTGTAATAATTTTGGTGTCATTAAGCCAATTTTTCATACCAGTTTTCATTGTCATTTTCTTCTTTTTCATTATCTCTTCCTCTGTTGTGCCTTTCTGTGTCCTCTGTCCTCATTAATTTTATACTTCAGATTATTAACTCAAGTTCCATTGGTAATGATCATGGCTGTCCAGTTACACATGTAAAGCCCCTGTAGGGTAAGGCCCTATTTGAATTAATTTTTATAACTCTTGAAAAAAATTCATTTATAATACCTTACAGTTAAGACCTTTTTTTAGTAAAAGAGATTTTTAAAATAAAAAAATATGGAAATTAAAATTAAATTTGATCATATTTATAAACACTAAAAATATAATTAAACTTTATATTCATTAAAGATAAAATTAGTGTTTAATTTAATCATTTAACTTTATTTTTATTTCAATTTAAACTTTTAACTATTTTTATATTTTATTTTAATCATTTATCTTTCAAACGTGAATTAAATATATCATTGTCAATAAATTTATCCAACTCTCATATTTAATCTATTATTTATTGCTCTTTTCTTTCTTTCTTTAAAAAAAAAAAAAAAAAAAAACTCTATCTTCTTCTTGACTATGTGCTTCTATCCACTTCAAAAGTACAAGCTCCAGGATGAAGCAGTAAATTAAGGAAGTTAGTTGAACAGGTTGAAGAGGACAAAGTTTTTTACTTTTTTATTTTTAGGAGTAAAAGACATTAAATAATAATAACGGTTAATATGAGGATACAACAATTTTATTATTAACAGAGTTAGATGAAATTGATAAAAAAAATACTATTTAATTGATGTTTAAAAGTTAGAGAAACGAAATAAAATTTTAAATACAGATAAGGTAAAAGTTAAAATGAGATAGCCTTACAAAATTATCAACAAAAAAGGAAATTTACAAAATTCAGTTTAACGGTAAGCAAATGGACTTTAGTGGATGTGGAATAGGTTGAGATTACAACGGGCTTTGTGGATAATACAGTTGCTGTGGTGAGACAAACAAGTTCGGGTCAAGTGGATAGCATCATATATACTTGTCTGTCTCATTTTCGCTAAGTATTGGGGATGGATTCGAGGCATATATGGTTTGTTTTATTTAAAATTTAATTTGATTTGATTTGTTTAATAAATAAATAAATTTAAATTTTTTTAAAAATAAAAAATAATTTAAATTTAAATTTATAAAAAAATGTTTAATTTATTTATTTTTATATATTATATATTTATATTTATATAATATTAATATTTTATATATTTTGTTAAAAAATTAAATTCTTAATTTTTAATTTCAAATAAAAAAATTTAAATTTTTATTATTATTAAATTTGTCCATTTTTATGATCTTAAAATTTTATTATATATATTCTTAATTTTAAGTAAGATAAGTTAGTGTATTTTCATTTTTCACTTAATTTTTAGTTTTTAAAATAATATTACATAAAAAAAATATTATACGTGACATATTGTTTTTATATAATATTTTAAAAATAAATGATTGTAAATTTTTTAGTATTTATTATAAATATTATATATATTATTTTAATTTTAAAATAAATATTTTATTTTTTTATTTATATGTAAATTTATATATATACATTATCTGTATGTTATATATTATTATATAGTTAATGTTTAATGTATATATTTTATAATTATTTATTTTATAATAATATAAATTTTTTAATTTTTTTATTTAAAAATAATAAAACTATTAATTCTTCTATTATTTTAAATATTAATAAAAAGATTGATGTAATTATATAATATTTATTTATATATTTTTATTTTAAATGTGATATAAACTATAATATTATTGGATCTAGAATTAAAATAAATAATTTAAAATATATTTTTATAAAAAAAATTAAATTTATAAATTTTATAAATAATATATTTTTTTTTTAAATTTATTTATTAATTTTTTTACTATAAATTTTCAAATATTTGTTGATCTAATAAATTTTAATTCAGACCATATATTAATAATAAAAAATATAATAAATAATAAGTTTAAAGTTAAATTTTAACATTTTAAAATAAACATACTTAAATAATCAAAATTTATTTTAATTCAACTTATTTTTATTTTTAATAAACGAAAATTACTTAAAAATTTCTTCTACTTTTCTATGATTTTTCTAAAGAAAACAAATCTAGTTGACTTGCTTGTATTCAAATTACCTGCATGTAAACCTTGGCCATATAATCTGTCTCCAGCTTAAAAAATTGTAACCTTTGGTTACTTGAGTTGGGTTATCCCATTTTGATTCTCTAATAACTAAAATGAAATTTAAACAAGCTAGGTGGCATGGGTCGAATAAAGATATACCTGTCTAGATCAATTGGTGTGATTTGAGTTCTAAGTGACACATTTTATAAATACATGATTACATTGGGTGAACTAAAAAAAACTGTACATTGTACATTATTGGGTCATCATCCGGGATCTTCACAAGGTACAGTAGAATGTATATACAAATCCAACCTTACGCCAAATGAAAATTCGTACCGAGTTAAGAAAATTTTCTTCCCGGTCCAAGAGAGTCCAGAGATTTGTTTGGAATCTTTTTGCTCTAAGCAACGTTTTTTTAGAAGGGGGTCGGGGTTTGTTTATGATTGGACTTTGTACTGCCAATGGTAATATGAACCTATAACCTATCTTTAGGCCTAAACATGATTTTGGGCTTGCCCTCTTGTTTGCTTTTTACGAAGGAACCATATCAAAGCTTCACAGACAAATTATTAAAAAAAGAAGACAAATTAAGATAGTTTGGTTTAAGAATATATTTTTATATTTATTTATAAAAATATTATTTTATTTTTATTTTTGTATAGAAAATAATAAAAATAAAAATAATTTTGTTTTTTAATATTTTCAGTGTAAATTTTGAAAATAAAAAATAAAAAATATTTTTGTAAATAATAGTAAAAATAAAAATATTTTTACAAATCAAACAATATTTAATTTTAATATCACTCAGTATAAAAGGGTAAAAAAAATTGTTGAGTTTAGTTGTTTGGTTAAATAAAATATATAATGATACATAAGTTTCAAATGTATGTTTTTAATTAATAACGGTTGCTATTTGAGATTAATTTTTACTGTAAATATTTTTTTCATGGTAAATTAATTAGAAATCGTTCTAAATATTATTCTAAAATTAATAATAATTTTAAAAAATAAAAGTAAAAATATCTCAATTAGTATATAACAATCCACATTGAATAATAATACAAAAAATTATTATTAACATATTTCAATTAAATTTTTATTATTTTATACATTTTTAATTTTTCCATAATTTCCAGAAATTAGATTTGGCATGTGATTATATTAAATCATTAAATAAATAATCAATTTTTTATTTCTACATTTTTCTAAAAGATTTTTTTGAAAAAAGAAACTCTAAGATAATCTCAACCAAATGTAAATTTCATATATTGAGGAAAAAAATATACTTTTTATGATGAGAGTAAATGGATGAGAAAATTCAACTGAATTTTTCATAGAATCACATTTTTTTTAACATATCTTTTAATATACTTGATTATTGAATGAAATTCATATAACATTCGCAGGATGATATCGGTCTCATTTCTTATTTGACAGATCTATTTACTATTTAAATATGGATATTAGTGAATTTTATCCAACAATCAAAAATATCAAAAATAGTATCTTAGATAAATTTGTTAATTTTCTCCTTTTGCCCGTATTTTCAAGTAATATTCATTAATTTAACTGTGTAATAAAACTTCAGTAGTGTGTCGTGCAACGTCCTGTACCTTTCTAAACTTTCAAGTATGAACTCATTTGGCCCTGAGAAAACATAGCAGGAAAAGCCGGAAAAGGCATTTTAAAATCTTGTCCATACACGCTCAAAATCTTTAAAATATACCCATCATACCTCACCATACAAATGTCATGGAAAAAGCTGAAGGGAAAAAATGCAATGCATGCATGTTGTGTTCCCTTTCTAATTTCGCGTACCATTTAGATATAGGGTTTTTTAGAATTTTAATAAAAAAACATATTTTAATTATATATAATAATAATTTAAATTAATTTTACTAGACTTTACATCAAACATACGTATGTTTATGGCATATATTGAATATTGCATGGTCATGAATAATATGATATCCACAACGAACAAGTTGAGAATAGGCTGTGGCCAGTGAAGTGTAGACCTGAGAGGGGGTAGAGAATGATGGGTGGGCTAGTGAGCCCTAACGTGTTTTATAGACATGTTTGAAAGCATTGGTGGCATACAATAGGAATTGAAGCCCATGTATGGAACAGAAGGATCAGCACTTGTGACTTGTGAGGGGTTAAGGGGACATGTCATGCCAACTTGGGAAATAAAAGGAAACAGTAGGTTGAGCAAATCATGGAAAATTAGCCCTTTATAATACTATCCTATAGTTCTAGCTAGAATATATATAGATGGGCTACATGCCTATGGGTAGTGAGAGAGAAGAATATTCCATGCCTGTGCCTTTGTTACTTGCAGGGTGGACATAGGCCATTCCTGTGGGCTATCTTAAACATTGTGTGTGCATTTCTTGGCAGAGATATAGGGTTTCTTTCGGGTAGAGACAGTTATGATGTGGAGGGTCCGCATGCATGGTCATCATGATGGGTTGGTTCTTGGTTCTTGATGAACTCATGATCCATATTTATACTAAATGAAAATGGAGGGATATTATTATTATTATTATTATTATTATTATTATTATTATTATTAGCTTCATGATAAAATTGTACATTTTAATATTTATTTTTTTATTATGTTTAATATAATTATATTTTTTATAAAGTATTAAGAAGATATACCATTATTTATAAAGATTAATATATAATCACGCAGGCACGTACAAAGGCATGAAAAAACAAAACGAAAAATAAAGGATAGTGAACAATTTGGGGAAAGAGGACAAAGAAAGTGGTTCGAGAGATATTGAGGGGATTGGGTCGGTTGCCCAAAAGGGTAGCCATGTGAGAACTATGATGGTACAAAATGATGTTGTCTACAGCCAGTTCACCCCTTACCTTTAATTTGTTTTTCGTTTGCATGTATTCTATGTTTTTCATACCCTTCCTAACTACTTAAAATTCGTTTTGGCCCTTTAGATGAGATCTCGTAGCTAGTTAGCTACCTGGTCAGCCACATCATGCTCCTCCCATCAAATTCAAGTGTTGATTAAGTGTGATTATGCAAGTTGACACACATCCAAACTATACCTACATGATAAAGTTTTATTTTATCTTTACTTTGTTTTTCATTTGTTTTTTATTTATCATTTAAATATATCATAATTTTTTTAAACTTGAATAGTATTATTTTTATTCATTTTTCTTGCAACACATTCTACAATAAAAAGACAAATAAGAAAATAAAAACAAATGTGTTATCCGATGAAAGAGATATTCAAAGTAAAAAATATATAAAAAAAAGTGTTGTAAAATTTTTAAATAAAAAGAACATTACTCTTCAACTATTAATCATATGTATATTACAACATACTTCAATGCTGGTTCGTTATGCCTTGTTTTCAAGCTATATTTCCTAATACAAAATTTAACAAAAAAATGTCATTTCTATACTTGGTTTTGTACGCTTCCTTCTACCTATGTTTTAGAATAAAAAGAAAAATAAGAGAAAAATTTTACGTTTTCTTTCTTTTATATCATTATTATTTTCATAATGCTAGGTGTAAAAAAGAAATGTATATATATATATATTTGGATTATGTTATTTTTTGTTTGAAATAACTTACAATTAATTAAAATTTTATGAAAGAAAAATTAAAAAAATATATTAAAAAACATATTTTTTTATTAGTATATTTAGTTTACAGGTATTTATAATTAATTTTAATAAAAAAATGATTTTAAAATAAAAAATAAAATTTAAATATGTGTGGAAATTAATTATAACTATAATAAATTTTTAAATTTAACTATATCTAAAATCAAACAGGCACAGAGATGCCTCAATTAGCGTATAAGCACCCCAATTAACAAACATGTAGTTATTACCTTTACCGTGTCCCCTCCCCCGTGCTTATACCCTAGTACTCAAAGATTGGAAAGTTAAAAACTCTTTTGAAAAATGTAAAAAAGAATAAAATATGACTGATCTTTAGCATTGAGTTATACTCTCTATGAGACTATTCTTTTAATATTTCATCTCTTAATAATAAAAAATAATTTCTTATTAAAAATATTATTTATAATTGTTAAAATAAGATGGATCTCTTCATCACTATATCAATTTTTATTAATAAATTTTGAAAAATAAAATTACTGAAATTTTATAAAATTATACAGAATTTTGAGTACACAGCAGAAGAGCATGTGAAATATGATAAACACATTAAAAAATTATTAATTACAAAATATAAGAATTTAAAAAATGTAAAAATGACAATGATTTATCGATAAATGATCGATTTAAATGTAGTATATCCTTAGCTTTTCTAAAGTAATATCTCAGGTCAAATTTTGTATATAGAATATGTTGATAAACTAATTTGCATGCTATAAATATGTTGATAAATTTTAAAAATAATTTATTTTAACTTTAAAATGAAAAATCATTTAAAATATAAAAATTTATAATTATTCAAAAATATATTTATCAAAATTAAATTTTCGATAAAATACTTTTTATTATTATTTTATATTTATCAATTAATTTAATAAGTAACTTTATTAAAATTATATTAGTTAACTATATAATTTATTAGTTTTGAATTTTTAATTATTTGTAATTTTTTATTAATAAAATTATATTCCAATTTATTAAATATAAAATGTGTAACTATTTTTAATTTTGAAATTAATTTTATCAATAATAATATAAACAGGTGTAGATGATGTAAGTTAAAAAATAAATAAATAAAGGAGCTTTGTGTGGAGTGCTGCTGCCACGGTGCAGGGATGTAATCCCTCCTGTGCGATGTGGGCAGCAATCTTCTATCCTGCTGGAATACCTGCCTTCATGGGGTGCCTGATCGAATCAATCACTTCTTGTGTGTTTGGAATTTGGAATAATTAATAATTTAATATCACATTTTAATTTTCAATAAATCTTTATTACGGATCCTAGTTCTTACATAAGTGCTTAAGCTTATTTAGTTAACGAAAATCATTTATTACAACTAGAAAAATGTTAATAAAACGATTTTTTGTTTTTTAATTTTAATTTGTTTGTAAATTTATATAAAAAGTGATGAAAAATAAGATATCTACATAAAATAAAATAACATTAGAATTCGGTTAATTTATAAAAATATTTTTTATTTTCTTTTTAAATTTTATGAAAAATATAAAAATAAATATGTTTTTTACTATTTGATGTATAAAACTTTAAAACTAAAAAATAATTACTATCTTTTTCTTTAATATTATACGTTTCATTATTAACTCATCTCTCTTTTTTTCTATCTATTTCTTTATTATACAAATAATTCTCTCTCACACGTGTGTATATATATATAATAATTATTATTAAATATATAAATTAATTAAAAATATTCAATTTAATAAGAAATTAGAAGTTTTAATTTTAATAATGTAAATGTGTTAAAAAATTAAAAATATTATTTATAAAAATTTTATCCGATTCAAATAAAATTATTTAAATAGAGCATACTAATTATTTTAAATTTTAATTCACATACGCTTTGTTCAAAACTCATATTGATTTCTGTGAAATGTCATGATTTTTATTTTTAAATTTTTGTATCTGTCGAATAAAAATTCGTACAAAAAAATTCCCTACCAGTTAGAGATACTACTTTTATTTTGTTGTTTCGTATGAAATTCAGAACATATCGAAAGCTTTAACTAAAATGTAATATTTTATAAATGAAAATTTAACGTGTTTACTACCTCTAAGGATTCTTTATCTATGTGGATCAATAAGCTGTACGTGAAAGTTCTTACCTTGGCTATTAGAAACAAAATTTGTACCCTTTCAGTGTTTAGTGTAATTGCTTCAAAAGACAATGTAAGTAAAAATAGTGTTATGGGTTTTGTAAGTTAAGCTAATTATTAGTCCTTCCATTTCATATTATGAATCACTTAGTATTAATGCATATGATTTTTTGAAAAAAAATGATTTTATTAATTACTATCATGAAATAAACAAATTTTATCAAAATATTCATATTAAAGGTGTTAAAATATGCAAACTAACTATATACATTTTAATTACTTCATTTTTTTTACCTAATTTTATATATAATTCAATATATATTCATTTCATACTAAATTGACAGTTATGGAAGTAATTAGTTGATAATGAATACTTTTAATAAATAAAGACACCATAAAAAAAATAAACAATTAATATCTTTGTAATATTCTAAAATGACAAATAAATTATTTTGAATTTAAACAATATAACATGACGCAGTGAGTAATTTCTTTCAAAATAAGAAGAAAAGTGTTCATAAAAAAACATGGATTATTTAGCTAGCATTAAGCAAAAGTGAAAAATCATGATTTGAAATGAGTACATTAATTTCTGCATAGTACTTAAGTGGAGGAGGTAAGGTTATGAAAGAATCACCATGGGTCCTTGTCGCTGGCAGGGGCAAGCGATAAATGCAAAAGTTAACGGGAGGCAGCTCCTAAAGAGTCACCACAGTACCATGCAAACATGCCTTTCTCTTCTGTGCTGTGGCAATATGTTTACGGGATTGACCCATTTGGTCAGAAGATGTACCAAGCTTTGTGTCACCTCTTTATTTGGACCTTCAAGGACCACACATACCCTCTCAAGGACATGTCAGGCAAGATCAAGTACTCCCTTTCACGGAACAGAATTTTCTAACCCTAATTTTTTTTTTTTAAACAAAAATTCCGAATACCCTATTATTAATAAGTTTAATTTTGCATTGATTTACTCATTTTCTTATAGCCGTATCCATCACAGCTCCTTAATTAGCTTCCTTAAAATTTGAATCGAGACAACGATAGCCATATAGAGAAAAAAAAAATTGTTAAAAATAATCTGAAAATACATACTATGCCATCATTGATTATCCAGCAAGTTAGCTATAATTCTTGTTACCTATTTATATGAATGATATTTTGTATCGAGGAATATAGCGTTATCATCGGTGAAACATAAGATAAGAAGATGAGACATATTGTTGTTATAATAGAATGTCGAAAAAGACAGAATAATAATCTCCTTTTAAGTTATCCTCTGTATATGTATCCAGTTCCCATAGGGGTGGGAAAAAAGAGGCGGAAAAAATAGTTATAATTCACTTTCTTTGTCCTTGGTAAAATTACAAAATAAACCTTCATGATGAGGGTTGTTGATGATGTCATCAACGATCTTCAAGACGAGGAAGTCACAGTAATAACAACCCCGGTGAGCGGCTGTTTCTGGCCGTTCATATTTTCATCATCACCGCTCCATCCATTCTCCAGGCAATCGACCACCGTGAGCAACTGGGCCCGATGGGCTTCACACTCCCAATCAGTGGTCCCGATGACATACAACATGAGTCCCGCGCAACAGACCTGGGCCGAGAGCAGGCCCAGCCACAGCCCACAGAACCCAACTTCGAACCAGAACGCGAGCCCAACCGCTACGGGCATCCCCACGAGATAGAACGCGCCCAAGTTCACATTCGCCGCCATGTTGGGCCGCGCCGTGCCCCTAACGACGCCGCACCCGACCGTCTGCGGGCAGTTTCCGAGCTCGCAAACCCCGAGAATCGGTAGCGCCATTGACGTGAGCCGCAGGATGTCCTCGTCACCGGTAAACAGTCTCCCCCAGCGGCGCCTCATCCCGACGGCGAAAACCATGGCGGAGAAACCCATGATCGCGGCCAAGAACACGGAGACGAGGGCGGATAGCTTGGCCCGCGAAGGGCGATTGGCCCCGAGCTCGTTCCCGACCCGAGCGGAAACCGCGAAACCGAGCGAGGAGGGGAAGACGTAGATGAGTGAGGTGGTTTGAATGAGAATCCCCATGGAAGCGAGGGTTGCGGTGGGGTCAACGAGGAAGCCGCACAGGACGATCATGATCTCATACCACCACCATTCGAGGCAAACGGAGACACAACTGGGAGCGGCGAGGCGGAGCAAGGGCATCCAGCCGGTGAGACAGTCGCGAGTTGGGAGAGTCCATTGGGAGGAAGTGAAGCAAAAGAGGAAGAAGAGGATGGAGAGGTTGGAGGCGGCGGAGGCGGCAGCGACACCGGAGAGACGGAGGTGAAGGCGGGTGACGAGGAGGTAGTTGAAGGGGAGGTGGAGGAGAGTGCCGGCGAGGGAAGCTAAGGTGACAGGGTGGGTGATGCCCTGTGAGCGAAGGTAAATGCGGATTGGGTGGAGGAAGGAGTGAGTGAGAAGATCGGGTAGGGAGAATATGAGGTAGGTGTGGGCCATGGGGGTGATGTGAGGGTCTTGGTGCAAGCAGAGGAGTATGTTTGATATGTTGAGCCAGAGGAGTGATATTGGTATGGAGCAGAGTAATAAGAATATGACGCTGCGGTGGAGGGTCATTGACAATACATTAGGACGCTTTGCCCCGAATGCTTGTGAGCATAAGGGCTCCATCCCCAGTGCCAGACCCGATAGTACTGAGTACCCTGTTATGTTCGCCAACGCCATTCCTAGTGACCCTGCTGCTAATTCCACCTCCCCTAGCTTCCCCAGGAACACCATCGACACCATCGACCTTGAGTACATTATCAGACCCGTCACTGCTATTGGAAACCCCAGCTCCAACACCGCTTTCACTTCTCTCCCCATTCTCCAACATTCCCTGCCCTTTTCCGCTTCCATCTCCTCTGCTTCTCTCTCTATCAATGATGCTAACACATCAAATCAAGATGATGGATGCTCTATGGTTTTTGTATCACTCTCTCAAACTTTCACTCTCTGCACACCCAGATTATATATACTCTTTCTTAACTCTCTCCTTAACGCCACCCTCTCTTCTCTTCCCCCCTTTACTATTTAATTATTTATGTATGTATGTATGGGTTTCAAAATGGGATGACCAAACCAAATATGCAGAGTGAGTGAGTGAGTGAGTAGGTGGTTGGATACATACATACACACACAAGCACAACTAAATTACCGCGTCTCAGCGAGTGACAATGGGAGAAGGAGACCTATGTATAAATAGAGGATTTCAACTGTGCTGCCCTCTTTCACCATAAATAAATAAAAATTAAAAAATAAATTCAAGGTTCATGTCAAGTTACATGCATATGTATTTCTCATTTTCCTATCCTTTTCTTTCCTTTTTAAACCCAAAAACTTTTAATCTTTTTATCTCTTTTTAATATAAAAAGGTTTAATTTAGGAATTATATTCCCATAAAAAATACGTGGGAATGTCAGTATATTCTGTAGGGAACAATTTCCAATACCCGAATGGTTGTGTGCCTTGCGATATATGTTTGGTCATCCTGCTCATTTCTACCCCTTATTGGGTAACTGCGATTTCGGATAACAAAAACTTGCGCTAATTGATTAGTTTTAGGTTATGAGGTGCAATGCAATTGCTTCGTGCAAAGAATTCTTCAAAAAGCATTAAAGCACTGCATTCCTGACAAAGGTGCCATTCATTCATCATGAAAGCATAATGCATGTACGGCTTATATATTGGTCTACCAAAAAACCATTTGACTTTCCTCCACTAATTCTATTGTTAATGTATCCATCAAACCTAAGAATGCTCTTGACTTTCAATATTTGAATTGCTAACAATAATTCCATTAACCCAACAACGCTTGCCTTCCCGCAATAAGGTTATATATTGGGCGAAAAAAATAATAATATGTGTGTACGAATGTCGCTAATTTCTTTACTTATTAATACCTGCTGAGTAATTGGATTAATTTATTTTTAAAAAATATTATCTATTCAATTTTTAAATTCCATAATTTTATAAATCCCGAGTCTAATTTTTATCCACTTGGTTATTTTTTAATTTTTTTTAATGGTGATGGTATTTAAATAAATTATCTATCTTTCTCATAATTGGTCCACTCTTTAATGATATATTTATTTTTTGTTTAATATTTTTTCAAAGTGAGTTTGAGGAAGCTGCGCCGTTGTGTTTAATCAGCATGTAAAATTTTATTTTGCGGTCAATTTCATGCTAGAATTTTGGAGTTCAAAGAAGCAAAGTAATGCAAGCAAAGATAGAAATTCTTTTTTCTCATTTTGTTGTGAGGTTATATAATCTGTTTTTAGTTCAAACATGTATTAAATAGATAAAGGACAAGATATTAGGCACTATTCAGTGTGTTATTAAGATATTAGTTGACTCGACAAATTATATTTGTTTGATTTGATAAAGGAGAGCGTCACACGTGGAGTTCGAGACCGTAGACTTTATTCCTCATCCTATCTGAAACTGAAGTACTTGTTGGGTCCGTCCAGGCCAACATGCTGAATTGGGCTTCGAATAGAGCCACCTAAAAGGTGGTTTCTGTTAAAATCAAAAACTTACTGTTCCTGGTTTAGTTTGACCAAAATAAAAAAAAAAAGTTAGTTCCTAGTTTGGAGAATTTATGCATATACCCAACAGAGTACTATATCGTTTAAACAAGAAACTGCGCTAAGAAATTGTGATGTGTGCGAATAAGGAGTGCTTTGAAACTATACAAATTAGGCCACTCTAGGGATACTTTTCCTTTACAATAATTGCTTAATGAGAAAAGTAGCTTATTTGCTGCACAAAGGTACATTTTGCCGAGTGAAGGAGAACGAAAAAGGAGAGATGATTAGCAAAACATAACAAATAAATTTTAAACATTTTTTTCTCTATTTAATTTTCTTATTTGTTAAATAATTTGTGCGCATTGTACAAATATACTTTCTGCATAACGAATGTGTGTAATGAGTTGACGCAGTGTTTGAATTGGACATTCTAAGTTTGAACTTTAGACGGTGGTCTCCAAGTTGGTTCACATGGGTGCGTGCGCAATTGTTGGAGGCTGCACAACAGTCCGCTCCCATTTTCACAAACAGATGGTTGGAGGGAAACATCCCTCTTAATAATTGGCCACACACAGTACTCTTCGTTTCGTTTTATATTATTTATCTTTTAAAATAATGCATATATTTTTTTTTGGAGGAAAATATTAATTATACAAGTTAATATGATAAAATTAATTTTTTTACTAAAATACTTGTATTAGAACTTTTAGGATGTAGTTATGAATCTATTTACATATTTAAGTGATATACCAATAAATATGAGTATTATTGGAACAAAATAATTAATATCATTTCCGAAAGTGACAAATTAAATAGTGAAGAAACATATAATATAAGACTGAGGAAATATAACTTAACATTTACTTATGGATAATACACCACCTAATTAATTCATAAAATTATAAACTGGTTAATTTAGTCTACCAAATTACAAGAAAAGGCTATAGTCCTTCAAATTGACAATTGTCAATCATTTTAGTTTTTAATATTGAGATATGTCAATTTGATTATTGTGATTATTAATTTTTAATTGGTAACAGAAGGAAGAAAACCAGCAACATTCTAAAAGAAGCTATACCCAGATAGTCATTAAGAAGACAGAAACGTAATTCTAATGGTGGAGTATCAAGCCTTGACAGACTCATTTGCCGCTCCGCACCGATCTTGGTGAGAATATTAGCACGGCATAAGAATTTTCTTGACGCAGAATATGCTTTAAATGGATAACTTTAATGATAAATTTAAAAATGAAATGAAATGATATATATAATTAAAAAAAGATTAGTGAGTTACTAGCTTTGTATTCTCTTTCCATATGTCTCTTTCTTGTTGAGTTGTTGATATTAATTATTATTGTCGCATATAGGGCTCTCCAAATGTCCTTGTTTGTGGTCTGTCTCAGAGTGTTTGTTATTTGTGTCAAGAAGAGAAGAAATAGAAATGGGTGAAGAACGAAAATGGTAAAAAATTGGTGTTGTAGGGAATGTGACAGAAGAATATGAGTCCCCACCACCCCGCCATCTGACAGCTCTAACAGTCTCACATTTGGGAGGCAGTGGCACCACTTCTTCCATTTGTTTTCTGCCATTGGGGGGAAGCGTACATAATGCAGTGTTGTGTTGTGCTTCATTACTTCATTGTCTCACTGCCCGAAAACCTCGCCTTCCCCACCCTTCGGACCCAGCTGCCACATAATGCCACGTAAACTATTTAACATAACTCTCCATTCTCACCAATTAAATCTTCTTCTTCCCACGTCCCCCTTTTTTCTCTTTAAACCCTCCCCCCCATCTCTCTTTTTTTCCATGACATGATACCTAGCTAAGTTTGGTTAGACATCTACTCCAACCACTTCTTCAACTTATCAATATTATTATCTTCATTTCATGTTACTTGTGCCTTAAGGTAAGCTCAAGTTCTTAACAAATTTATTAATTACACAATTTCTTATAATAAATTTTTTTTCATGTAACACTCTTATTTAAAGAGATAAAATTTAGTTATATATTTAAATGAGTATTTAAGTAAAATGATAATCAGTATATGGGTATTATTCAAAATAATTAATATTTAAAATTTTTAAAGTAGCAAATATTTATCAGAATAAAAAGGTAATAGATAAATCAACTTCTATATATTAATTACAGTCTTCATTATTTCATGAAAAAAATTTTAAAATGTATATTAATTCTTAATAAACCACATAATTTTTTATTTATTTTAAAAACTAATTTAAATATATCTTTACTTTATAGAGAAATCCAATTTTAATGTGATAGTAATATTAATCAATTTTAATTTTAATTTCATTTTTACCTTTTTAAGTTTAAATATATTGTATTAATAAAAATATGCATCATAATTTTAATAATCTTTTTTTAATTTTATCCTCAATTTTAATATATATATATATATATATATACCATGTTTTTTGTAGTTAAAAAAATTAACTATTATAATTATCAGAATTTAAAAATAACTTTATCTCAAATAATAGTTGCTTAAATATCCTATACGTTAATGAAAAATATAATACAAATATTTTATTATAAAAATTACGTAATTTTATTTCTTAAGTTAATTTTTAAAAATAAATCAAACCTAAATTTTAATATAATATCAGTCCTTATCCTAACATATGATTAGAATACACTTTATAAAATTGTATATTTTTTAAAGAATTTTTTTAGAATGAATTGGATCTAATTTTTAATATAAATAATATAAATATAATCATGAAAATATTGATCATTGGGTTACATTTGTGTGCTGATGCTTTTTTCATACAATCATGATAATTTTTTTTTCTTTCCATTGCATGTTTTTACACACACTTCATTATAGTTGATTGAAATACTTTTTTTCCCTTTAAAATAATAATGATTAGGTGTGATCAGTGGCTAAAATTCAAACGACTTTTATCACTTGCACTTTGTTCGACAAAGAAAAGAAAGTGACTGTTGTAATATTTCGTATATAAGAAAAAGGAGAAAAAAATAAATACAAACAAGTGCTTTAATAAAATTAATAATTATTTTATAAATTTAAAGTTTAATTTAATTATTTAAAAAAGATTTTCAACTTAATTTTACTCCTATTATATATATTATTTTTTTACAGTCTAATTTAATTTTAATCCTAAATATTTATTCTATTTTTTCTTTTCATGAATAAGTGAGATTTGATAAATCATTCCATTCTCTTTCTTAAATTTTTTTTATTCCTTTCGCTAAAATTAATTTAATTATAATTTTTTGCTTTTTAAATGTTAACTATGTATCATTATGATTCTTAACTTTTTAAAACTAATTTAGTATTTTTATTTTTAGAATTTAGAAAATATAATCCTATACCAATTTTTTTCCATTTAAAATATTTAAATTTTATTATTATTCAAAAATTTTAGTAAAAGTTAAAAATAAATTAAAAATTAAAAATTAAAAAATTTAGTAAAGATTTGATATTATAGTTTAAAATTGAAATTATTAAAATTTATTTATTTTTCATGAAATGTAATATTTAGGTTTGTAAATTTTGACTAGAAACATTTTAATTGATTTAATTTATAAAAATCTTAGAGTCAAAATGAAAATTTAAGATTTTTAGGTTAAAAAAATAGATGAAAGATTAAATTTACTAAAATATAAAAGTAAAAATTAATTAATTAAAAAAATAGAAATTAAAATTGTATATAATTTAAAATAAAAAATATAATTAAATCTTGTATAAATATTATATTACGAATTAAAATTATTTTAAAAATAGATATTGTTTTAAATAAAAAATAATTGTTATTTTTAATTTTATTATTTATGTTTTATATTAGTTTATAAATTAATTTTAATATTTGATGTTAAATGTTACGATATTAAATTACATATATTTTATGAATTAACCAATAATATTAAAAAAATTACAATTTTAAAATAAAACATTGGTGAATACAGCAAGAATAAAGAAAAAAATAAATATAATAATTTAAACAAGGTAAATTTTTTTTAATTTATTATATAATTTTATTTAAATATTTAACAATAGAAATTAATATATTATTTATAAAAATTAATTAAAAAATTAATATAAAATATAAATAATAAAATGAATGATTAATAATTTAATTTTTTAAATAAAAATAAAAATAAAACAAACTAATAAAATAAAAAATGAAAATAAGAGTTTATTCAAATAAAACTTATGATGGATCTTATATGTTATTTTTTTTCATTAATTTTATAATATTTTTATATATAAAAACCTATTAAATAATTAAACTGTTAATTATATAGTTGTAGCACTTGTACGAACGTATCCTTGACTTAAATTGTAGTGATGTGACAGTGGTAGTAGGTGTGTATGAGCCTATGAGGCATGAAAGGAGTGTTGAGAGTGTGTGTAAAGGGAACATCCGAACATGCTCATTCATTTCATTGGGTTGAGGGTGATGTGGGACCCACCATGCTTCTGAAATTCAGCATCTTTCTTGGGCAGTGGAATGGAACCACATGACATGATGAGTTAGTTACAACGTCTCCCCTTCTATCAGTTGGGGATCTGTATCTGTATATCATTCATTCTTCCCTTCTTGCCTTTCAACACCTCTATGCTATATATTCCTTTATTCCTCAATCCTCATTAATCATCTCTACCTTTTCTCACTCTTCAACACCATTCTATATTCAATTTTGGAATTCATGCCATCATGCATACGTTTACATACCTGATCAACACTCTGCACTGTGTCCAAACACATTAAAGCAAGCACCATGTTCTTGTAAGCCACCTGGGATCATGTTATATATTCGGATTTCACCGTTATTATACCCAAAGTGAATTTATTTTTTAATTATTATTTTCCTTTAAGTATATTCATTTTTATAAATATGCTTATAGATTTCTCATAAACTACTATTTTTTAATATAATAAAGGAGACTTAAATAGAAAATTCCCTCCGTCATTTCAATCCAGAATTCTTCATCACAAATGCATATCAACAAGCAAAATATTGAAGAAACGGGTGACTTTTTGAACCGCGCCAGACTAAAAAAAAGGAGAAGAAAGCAGAAATTAATTAATCTCTATATGATCCTAAAATTAGGAACTTGCCCATCATATATATTGGTTACAGTATAAAAAAACAAAAAAATAAAATAAAGGAATAAAATATTAAAATTGTAAAAAACAATAATAATAATTACTTATTTTATCCAACAAGTAACATTGCATTTATAACAAACTAAAAAAAATTATATAAACAATAATAACAAAAATTGACTTATCCTTAAAATTTAAGTACTACTCACTTTATTCATAAAATTTAGCGGTTACTTACTTGTTCTCAAACAAACTAAAAAAATTATAAAAGCTATGTTCCCTGCTGAAAGAAGAGCGCAGAAGTCAGATTCCAGTCCAACTCTCCAACACCGATCAAACCGCCGTCAAAGTTCAAACGGTCATCAATACTAAATTTTACACTCGACACACAGACACACACGAATGGATACACTCGTTTTAGAAATAAATATTTAGATATATTTGATCCGTTTAATAATTTTTATAAAATATAAATTTTATAAATTCAACCGACGTCATATATATACAGAAAAAATATTACCAATACGATATATAGAAAAATAAAATAAATAAAAAATAATGCTAATAAGTATTTTTGAGTATCAATTAAAGAATTAAAATATTAAAAAGTTATTACCAATACGATAGTATTGTTATTATTAACGCAATCTTGTTCTCATTTTTAATAAAATTTAATTGATATTCTTTAAACACTTGTTTACAAGATCGATAAGTAAAATAAACATACTGAGTTTTTTCTTCTTTCAATGCTCGTGTATGGTTGAGGGGGAGGAGGATTAAAATGCATTATTACATTATATGGAAGCTGATAATATTAATAGTTCCACACATACCTTTGAATTTTGACTTTTGTTTTTTCCTTTTTAGTTAAGTTAGTCATAAAGAACCTGTAAATGTATGACGTGTTGTAACTAAACATGGACAACTTGGAAACCTTTTTTTCTCAGAGTCGATTTCTTTGTCGGGCAAGGGAATGCAATTTTTAGAATTTCATATATTTTAATCAAAACAGAACTCAATACGTATGATAGTACACTTGGCAGCATCCCCAGAAATAGCAAATAGCGAATAGCAAAAAGCATAAGCTTTGCTAATCAGGTTCCTTTTTTTTCCTTCCACCCGTTTATCCTCTCATAAGAAGGTTTAACCTTTAGCCAAAAAAGGTTAAAATTATATGAACACAACCCAATTCACACCACATATATACATATGTAACATGAACTGTCCCAGCTATAAAAAGGAAAGTGTACAATTAAAAAAGAGAATCAAAAGGTTTTTCTTAAGTACATAAGAACCATCAAAAGGAGGGAAAACTAGAATAATTCTAAAATGAGAAGACTTTCAGACAGGGATTATAAATAGGTTGTTGGTATAGGCCAACTTTTACCCTTAAATAGGTTTTGTTTACTTTTTAAATTCAAATTCTAAGTTTAATCTATTTATATAATATTTTTTTCAAGTTTAACTCAAATTTTAAAAAAAAACTGTTTGATATGAAATTTATTTAAAATGTTATTTTATAATAACTAATAACAGAGCTAGATCATTTTTATTAAGAGGACAAATTAAAAAGAAAATTATTTTGTCTTTTGCTGTTATTTTTATGTATTGGATAATAATCCCTTTATTGGTCCAGAATTTTACATGTAGGGTGTCAATTAAAAAAATTAAACCCTGCTTCAATATTTTATAGGCACCTACAAGTTACAGGTTTCATAAAGTAGAATAGGTTTGCTTAATTCAAAAGAGTAATTATGATTCGACTGATATTAGTATAATTAGAAAAATCCTTGCAAGCCATGCTAAAATACATGCATGTGAAAAAAATACCACTTCACAAAAGATTTTAAGCCATAAAATTGCTATTTGAAATTAAAAGTTGTGTATCATAATACTTTCCTCTTGATATAAGTTTTTAGTATTATTATGGATACTTTTTCGTCTATAAAATGTATAGCCTACATATAGAAAAACATGTATCAATGAGATTATAAAATTGAGTAAATTTTTATAAAGTTTTTCCATCCTTTCTCATAAATTTAATTTCCACAAAAATATACTTATAATTTTATATGAAAACATATTTACAAATGTCAAAGTTAAACTTATTTATTAATGTACACAGGAATCCTTAGATTTATTAAACTCACATTGCATCAGGCATAAAAACGAAAAACACATCTCAGTGCTGATCAAATAACTGTGAGAAGTTTTTTTTTTCTTTTGAAAATAAAAAAAAGGGCTATACATCGAGAAAATAAAAAATAGGCACAAGATCTATGAGAGGATGTCTAAGCAGGGTTTACAGAGCCAGCTCCATGCTATACACACACAGCTCTACGCGCCCAACAAAAAGTGATCTCATAATTCTCATGGACATAGGAAAGCTATACCTCAAATAAACCTTTTTACTGCTTTATCACCTGAGCTTGCAATTAATTAATATAAAATCTTCGTACCTTTGGTTTAACACTATTTGTATAATATTATCTTTGTGTATAAGGCTGATTTTCCTTTTCTCCCTTAAAAATTCCCTTCCTGACTTAGAAATTTTGTTATCATGGATGAGTTGCATCTTGCCAAAACTACCAAAGAAAAGAAGAAAACAGTACCACTTGGAAATTAGAGACCCACACGCATGTCATATCCCACGTGGGCACATGGTCATTAGACATTGTTGTCTAATTAGTTCACAACATTAATAAACTTTTTCAATTTTCACAGCTAAGTCAGAAATCTCTCCCTTATTCAGCCCTTTGCTCAAAGCTTCAAACTCTTGGCTTGTCACCCTCTATATATGTACACTGGGGTGCTTTTATTATACAGCACCACTAATGATCAAACAACAACATATTCATGTGCACTTTTCTATTTCATCCAATGCCGATTTTTATAATTTTGACTATGACCTGATTATTGAGAGGTATTAGTGGTTAATTTAACTTCCAATGCAAGTATATCCTTTCCCTAAAGAAAAACTCGAAGCAAAGATAACGGTGGATTCCATGTTGCATTGCTGTGTGCTATGTTTGGTGGCTTTTGCTTAAAAGAGATTTAGTGTTGTATAAGATCCAATGTCCTGCTTCTTTACAGGGTTAAGCATAAAGCTTGTATTTCTTAAATTATTATGCATGTGCTAATTACTAATTAGTGATTAAAGATTAAAAAAAAGACCTTGTGGGCTTTGAAGGATTAGAAAATTATTGCATATTTCTTCATCATGGACATTTTTGTCTTAGAAAAACATTGATTTACAAGTTGCAAGATCACTAATTGCTGATATCCAACTTGAACATCAATGCTTTTTCCGAGACAAAATACTCATGATTATGCAATAAATTTCTAATCCTTCAAAGCTTATAAGGTCCTCTTCTAAATTAATTTTTTTAGAGATCGCTCGGTCAAATGATAAAAAGAATGAAGTCATCACCATCCATTACAACGATGGAGCATATTGAAAACATTATCTAGTGTTGTCCTTTAGTGTTGTCAAACTAGATATATATTCATGTAGGAATTAGGGAGCATTTTAACAAGGAGTGTATAGAAATTCAACCGCAATACAAAATGGGGAATGATTATAGTTAGATATTGTTGGATTATGGGGGTTAATTCTTTTTGCATCTGTGCCATAAACATTATAATTGGCCTGCAATATGTGAACGGTTTATAATTAGCTGATATGGATTGCATGTTTGAATATGGAAATCTTTCGTAAGAGCCATTACAAAATCATTATTGCTGAATCCCATGAGACCATAAAAAAGTCATAATCACCTCTCCACCAAAATAAAGAACACAAACCAGAGTCAAAAGTCAGTTTGCCATTCACTTTTTGTGAGTGATTCTTGCCTATATGTGGATCTTACTTGTTATTCAAAACCTCTTTCGAAAAAGACACTTTTCCTGTTGAACAAATCCCTTTGATGCCGGAACTGAATATATTCTCCATTTTGACGTCCAATTTCATTTCACAAAGAAGTAATATCTAATAAGATCAGGAAAAGCTATATAAATTGTTACTATATTAAGTGTAGGCAGATACAAGACTTGTTGAAACCAAAATGTGTTTAGACCAGGATACAATTGCGTAGAGTTGTTTATTTCGTTACATCAGATTAAGCTGTTAAAGATTGATTGCTGCAAATTTCTACAATTTTATTTAATTATGAGTGTTGAAAAAGAGCCGTCAACTGCAAATTAAGTTGAGGGGATGGATATTTTTGGTCTATGGGTCAGTTGCATGATGCTCATGATCTCACCAAGTTGCTTACCCCAAGTCCCCACTTGCATTAAGTAGAAGTATGGCCAGCACGCCCTGAAATCAACAATTATGTGACATGATCCACTTCAATTAGATCGTAGCGCCTATGAAAGTAACATTTAACAGAAGCTAAATCAATAATCCAATCTAATAATGTAAAGCATCAAGTATTCACAAATCACAAAAATTATATAATATAACAATATATGATTTTCACTTCTTTTTTATATATACCTTTTACTCATGAATTAAAATGAGTAAAAGAATAAATGAACTATGCATAATGGTTGTAGATATTGTGTGAAACACAGTGCTCTTAAGTGCTAGGTGGTGCCTTCTCTCTTAAGTTGTATTTTACTGATTAAGGTCCCAAAGGTGGTCGTTTGGTAGACATATAGACACATAATGAATCCCTCAATTCCTTGATTGGTAAGGTAATGGGATTTAATTAACTAATGAAGGCAGCGGCAAAAACATGTTAGATTGATTATAATGGGTGATGATTTATATCAGTATCATCAATGAGAAATTTGAAGCTTCCTGAACCTAATCTAATTATTTTATTTTGAACCATCAATTCTGCTGTTAAATTTGCTGAACCTGGAAGCCTGAAATCCACTACAGAATTCTTTATTGGGCAGGTGGAGCAATTCTGGCTGATTTACTTTCAAGGACCCAACCCAATTCCAATAATGTTCAAGGATCCAACCCTTTGCTTTTGTGGACTCCTTTACCTGAAACCCATGGGTTTTGTTCCATGTGGGCTTTAGGTTTTCAATTTCTTCCTTTGCTAGTATTTCTTCCCATGTGGCTAAAATGGAGACCAAATAATAATAAAAAAAACATTCTTGGCTAAACAACAACAACTATCAACTGTTGGGTCATTGTTTCTTGCATCTTCTTAGGTGAAAAAATAATACAAGCCAGGTGGATGGGAGGGACAGCTTAACATGGGAACCGAAGCCTCGAAGTTGGCAAATGTCTTTTAGATTGGTCTACTTTTGTTGTCCCAAAGAAAGGATTGGTTTATTTAGAAGTTGAACAAAATAAGGTTTTTCAATCAACTAAACAAAAAAGGAAAAAGTAGAGTTTAAATATAATGAAAGGTCTATTTATCCTAAAATGGATTGGTAATGAATGATAGAGTGTCACTCTATTAATGAAATAAACAATGATGCATTAAAAACTAAATAAGAAATCTAAACCTTTAAAAAATTAAATTAATAAAAAAGGTAAATAAACACGCACAAAAAAAAAAACAAATAGGTAATCAAATTTGCATCTCTCTCTTTCAACTAAACAAAGCTCGAGTCAAATTTTTTTTAAATGTGACGTTTGAATTTAGAATTTTTTATTTTTACTTTTATTTATAAAAATATCATCCTATTTACATTCTGTTTTTTATTTTTTAAATTTAAGACATTAAATATTTTCTAAATTTAAACGTCACCTTATGTTATTGATTGCATAAAACCAAGTATGAAGCCATGTCAAATGTCCCAAACCCAAGCCTGCCAAGCACCATACTACTGGAAATTAAGGATCCAACTCCAAGCAGAGAGTAATCCCTTTAAATTCTGCAGACGCAAATGGCTGGCCTACCAATCATGTTCTTTGAATTCTGCAGACGCAAATGGCTAAGCACTATGTAAGATTTCAATTAATTAGATGAACAATGTGTTTGGGATTACTTTTCTTTCCATTGGTCCACGTCTTTTCTAGCCTACCAATACCCGCTTATAAGTTTTTAATTTATGTCTTTTTGGATAAAATTTTTTTAAATGAGTTGAACGTTGGGAGCTTGCTAGAGTATGTTTCATATGCTTGAACTACATATCATACTTATTGACAAAATATTCACATGGACAATAGAATTTGAGTTAATGATATAGTGATCATAAATTTAATTCTTACTAATTAAATTAATTTTTATTTATATTTTGAATTTATGTTTGTCAATTTTTACACCCATAAAATTGATTTTGGTTGCGATTATGTAAAAGTTCAATATTGGATGGTTATTTTAAATTTTCTGAAATGAAACCGATTCTTTATGATGCAGTACTTGTTATTTATGATTGGTCTATGAGTTCCACTGAGATAAAACTTTATGCAATTTTTCTCTTGTTCTTAAGGTATCATCAAGCATTTCATTTTCATCAACATAAATTTGGGACTAAGAAGTGAGCCTTTTCATTTAAACAAACACTAATTGATGTTTTATCAACCACTTTAAAAAAATAAAGAAGCATCAATTATTTTTTAACTTTATTCTCATACCTAGTTTACTTTCACTAATTTGAATGAAAATATTTAGTAAAAATAATAGCCATGTTATTTTCAATAAGTGAAAGAAAATTTCAGTTAAATATAATTATACTTTTTATTAAAATTAACAAAGTATGATAATTTCATTAACACTGTATACAGATGCTAAATCATTTTTTTTAATATTTAAAATTAGAAAAGGATTATATCAACATGGCCAGAGCAATATTTGAGTTATATGGGCTTGGGCCTTAATATTGGTGTACAAGAGTATTACAATTTAATAAAGTGCAATTGGTTGATGGTTCTCTTCCATCATAAAAAGCCTTAATAGTGATAATAGTACTACTTTACAGATTATAAAACGAAAGGGATATAAACACCTGCAGCATATTTAATAGTTACCAGTGTTGGGGTATAAAATTGTACTGTAATCCTCCATCTAAAAAAAAATGCAGTGGCTTGATAATTCTATCCTAACAAGTGGTGTGAGGACGCGTTGGAAATTTATTGTAATAAAATATGTGAGCACTAACACTCAGGAATATATGAGATACTTTAAATTCTCATACCAACAAAGACGTCCTTGTCCAATAATAAATGATTTGTTCGTTATTTAATGAAAAATATTATTTTGATATTTCTCTTACTTTTTTAATACATAAAATGGAAAGGGAACCTTGACAACACAGAGACAATTAAAGCAAATCACCAAACATTTGGTGTGCCCTAAATTCAAATGATTTGGTTACACTTACAATCAAAACCTGATTGCATAGTGGAGAATATATTGAGCCTAACGAGATAACCTACAAGACCTAACAATGGAATATTTTTTATTATTTCTATTATTTCTATTTCGTGTATGAGTCTTGTTTTTATATGTATATGTAATCAATTATTATCATGATTTAATGAAAGATACTTATTATTTATATTTAAAAAAGGAAAAATGTTGATCCGTACTCAGGATAAAAGTTGCAAATCTGAAAATAAGGCAGAGATGTTTGAGACATTAAGCAAGGAGTTTAGAATCATTGTGGACTAAAAAAGTAAGATTTTGTAGAACCTGCTATAATGATGTGAAATTAACACAAAAAATACACAATAAAGAAGGTTGAATAATATATTAAATTCTTTTCAGAAACCTTGTTAAAAAGTTGTTCTTAAAATTTTTATAAAGTTTTAAATAGTTATATAACAAGATGTTCGAAACTTCAGACAAGACTCAATATGTTTTTGAAGAAGTTTTTTTAAAAGAAAAACACAACCAACCTTCTCAGTAATAAAATAAGGAAAATCATACAAGGTTTATTCTAACATAATGAAATAAGGAAAAACACACGAGGTTTATTATAATATAGTTTCAACCATAGAGAAATACGTCCAAGTTACACAAAATAGGATTTTCAATTTCAACCGGAAAATATTAGTTATAAAAGATAACTTATTTATGTATTATTTCACACAAGTCTCTCTAGATTTAAGTCTGAGTATTATTTTTTATAAAAGTCCCTTCATGCTTTAATCTAGAAAATAAGATAAATTTACAATGCTATTTTGAGATAAAAAATGAAATTCTATGATAGATATAAGAAGATTATGAAAACCTGAACAAAAATGTTCAGCAAAATACATAATAAAATAATAAAGAGTCAAAATAAAATAAATTTATTTTATTTTCTCTTAATCAAAGTTCTTAGTTAATTTCTTCTTCAAAATTTCTCCTTATATAAGTAAAGAATATTTAAACCTTGTGAGAGAGTTAAACTTTGCAAAATTCCCTAATGTTCCTTAAATACATGAAGTCATTAAAAAGTATTCTTGCTGCATTTATGTAGAACTTTTTATCGTAGCAATCTTGCTTGTATACTTGTAGTACAGTCACATTTTTCTTACAAATTAAATATATTTTAATATTGAAAATTCTTCTTACCTTATTATTGAATTTATTTTCAAAAGTTCTTCTTATGAAACTTTTGATTTGACCAAAATTTATTTTTTTAGACTTGGTGAAGTGTATGTACTGATGTTGCATAATCAACACTTCTTCGACTTTAAACGCCTTCACACAAGGTGTTACAAAATCTATTTTTTTATGTTTTTTTTATAAGATGTCTAAAACCTTCTTTAAAGCAATTGGCTTTTATTTAGTTATTACTTTATTGAGTAATTTATCTTTTGTTTTTAAGTAATTTTTTTCAAATTTGTTCTATAACTTTTAAAAAATAATTAAACATTTTAATTTAATTAAAATTGTATCATCATTAAAAATTTTAAAGTATAACAAATTTAAACATTTTAAAATTTAATCATAATAATTAACATTTGATTAAAACACTTCCTTTCTTGGACATTTCATCGTGTCAATTGATTTCAAATCTTAATATTTCAATCTCTTTTGTTTAGAACATTTTGATTTTCACCTATTTGTGGTTTTAAAGTATTTATGATTGTCCATATTTTTAACTAGCAAACAAGGAATAAAGTTTATTTTAGCATAATGACATGCCATTTATAATTAAATCAATCAAACCACCAAAGAAGTCAGACCAGGTTCTATGTTTCGAATAAGACCACAAATCATACAGTTTGACGAATCTTCTTTGATTTTGTTTTCGTAAAAAAAAAAAACCTAAATACAATGTTATTTTAATATAAAAACAATGTATGACATTCATTTTATATATAAACAAAAACAAGCATGGTTTGAAGATCTGCAGGTCAAGTAAAATTTTGTTGCACACATTAATAATTCTATACCATTTTTATAACAAACTAAGGATGCTCAGAGGTTAGATTAGAATATTATAGTATTTATTTTTATGTTTGTATAAGTAGCTATTTTAATTTCTTTATAGTTGTTAAATATCTTTCTTGTATTTATTTTTATCACCTATAGTTTATTTAATTGTACGATATTTATTTTAATAATATTTTAATTAACTAATAAATATAAAATATAAAATATTATTATAAAAGAATAAAATATCATTAATAATGCAAATCCAAATTTTTACCGTTGAACTTAAAAAAACCAATTTAATTTTATAGTTTTTCTTTTACTTAGTAAGCATTTAAAATTTTAATTTTAATTACATTTTTATGTACATAATATAAATATTATAACATTTAAATTTATAAAATTTTACAAATTATTTATTCATACCTGGATTTAAATACAAATATTTAATATTTGAAATAATTTTCTAACAAATAAATAAATTATAAAAATTCACAATTTTTCTATATTTTTTAATTATAAACTTATTTATTATTTTTATATCTTTAAATTATATAAAGTATAATTTTGTGTGTCACATAATCAAATTATCAAATGTATAAAAATTTATTAAGATAAATTATATTGATATTCTTTAAAATATATTAAAAAAATATTTGATATTTTTTTTAAATTTTTTTATTTTTTATTCATATAATATCATAAAAAATTATGAAATATTTGTATAAAGTTAAATAATTAAAAGAATCATACAAAATTATGTTTTTATATAAATTAAAAAAATATTTATATAATATTATATTTTTATATAAATTAAAAAAAAATTGTAACATTATATCTTTATATAAATTAAAATATTTTTATGTAGAATCAATAAAAAAAATTATTAGTTTATTTTTAATAATTATAAAAAAATGTTAATATAATTTACTTAATTTATTATCTGTCGGAACATTAAATTTAGTAACAGTAATCTTAAATGAGAACAAAATCATAAAATCATTAGTTATACATATCGTTAGAGTAAGAGAAATTGATATTTATATAAAAATAATGCAATACAAATATGTATAATTTTTTTTAAAATATTTTTATTATAATTTTTTTATTTATAATTGTTGATACCTAAAAAGCTAAATTATTTTTCTTAATATTTTTTTGGCATAGTAAAAATTATATAGAGAAGAGATTTGTAAATTTTAAGAGTAAGTTTTAAATATTTATTTTTAATAACTTTTTAATTTTAAATTTCATAAATTTACCTTAAAATTATATAATTTATTTTTGATGAATATATTTTAAAATTAAATAATTATATATATATATATTATAATTGAAATTTATTTATATTTTGAAAAATAATTTATATACAATATTAAATAAATTTAAAATTATATAAAATAATTTAGTATAACTTATTTAATAAAAATTCTCAAGAAGTTAAATTAATTAAATTAATTTATATAAAATTATTAGATAGAATAAGTTAAACAATATTTATTCCTAAATAAATGAATCTCTTTCTGTACAAAAAATTTTAATCTCTTATATATTTACATAATATTTATATAATCACTATCTTTTATTGTAATTTTTTATTTTATTTATTTTATTTTAATAAATAAAATATTATATATATAATCGAAGTGATTTCAAGACTTTAATTTAAAACGATTTTTTTAAATTAATGTGATTAAAAAACATTTTTTTTATAATTTAAATTTATTATTTTACTTATTTATTTTTTTACAAATAAGTTTAAATTAAAAATTTTAAAAATAAATAAATTATTATTTTATTATTTAAGTTAATTCTTGTTGATGTGAAATGTTAAGTATTATATAAAATGTTTAATTGGATTTAAATTAATATTGTCTTGATATTAATATACCATGTCAGCTTTTGTTTAGTTTTCATATCTTTTTAAATTAATGTAAATTAGTTCTATAAAATTTTTAAAATTTTCACATTCATCATCACTTTAAAGTGTCTTCAAAATATATAGAAGAGTGTTTAATAACAAACAATTAACATATGTTTGAAAAAAGAAAAAGAAAACGTGTTGCAAAACTTAGAAAGAAGAAGGTTATGAACTATGTTCAAATTGTAGATTGATTTAAACATAAATTTAGTATTGAATTAGAAGATATCAAAATATAGAAGAATACTAAAAAAATACAAGAATATTTTTAAAAAAAATAAGAAAAAACAATATGTCAAGTTCTAAAATTTTTGTGCTGAACTTCTAAAGTAAAATCTGGATCACCCATTAAAATTTGTATATCTGTATGTAAGGTTGTGATTTTTTTTTTTTTTAAAAAGGTTACAAGTTGCTCATTGATCTTTATGATGCTTTTTATAAAGGTTAATGCTAAGAACAACTACTATTAGAGTTGGATAAGAGGTCAATAATTACATCTGCATTATAACTTGTATTGTAAATACTAAGAATAAAGGCAACTCCAAATAATTCATAAAACTGCTGGATGTTGATGTTGATTTAGAAGATTATAAATAAAATACATAAAATTTTATTTTATATATATATAGAAGTAATGTAAAATAAGAATAAATGTGAAAGATTTTAAAATTTTTAAAAATTAATTTGCATATTTAAAAAAATAGTTAAAAATTGGGCCACATCCAACATGACATATTAATTTTAAAATTATATCTTTTTAAATTCAACTAAATATTTTATGTAACACTTGAATTTAAATAATAAAATAATAATTTATATTTTAATTTTTAAATTAAAATTGAACTTATATGAAATAAATAAGTGAAGAACAAAATTATCCTTTTATTAAAAAAAATATTACATCTTAGAAATTATCGCGTTGTATGCCGAAGATATAGATTCCTAGCAGTCTGGGTAAAATGATTTTCCCTCACGTTTCCACTTTTCAATTTATTATTTCCAACAAATAAATATAACAATATTTAATTGAAAAATAGATCCTAAAATGATTTGTAAATAACCTCTTAAAAAAATAGTTTCGCAGCAAGAGAAAACTCCATAAAAATAAAATAGAATTTTCTGAAGTTAGTCTGAAAATGACATTATATTTCTTAGTTTTGATACTCGTAACTTTTGTAAATTTTTGTTTCAAGTATGTATATAGATTATTTCTTTCAAACATAAAAATTGTTAAACTAAAATTTACATTCTTTTAGCAAAATCATTTTCATTCTTAAGATTAAAAATTAAAGCCATTTTCATACACTGGACTAGAAATTAAAACGTGAATAACATGTTTTTTCTTCTTATGTTTTGTGATTTTTTATTTAAACAAAGAAAATGGATAAAATTAATGAAATTTCCATTTTTGTTTATCAATTATTTAGATTTTCCATTTAAAGCCCAGAGGCACAGATCTGAAAAAATTGTATTTTGTTTCAATATTTGGTGTCTCATTTCATTTTCATTTCAGCTCTCTTTCCTAACCCCTAACCCCACTGTCATTTTCCCACAATGCGCATGAATAAGAATCTCTGAACTTCCTTGATTGGAGGACAAAGTTCGCGACTTTGTGGGATTCAGATTGTTTGGTTGAGTGAGTGATGGGGAAGGTCGCGGTGGGAGCTGCGGTTGTTTGCGCCGCCGCCGTTTGTGCCGCGGCGGCGCTGGTGGTGCGCCACCGGATGATTAGTTCCCGGAAGTGGGGTCGTGCCATAGCGATACTGAAGGAGTTTGAGGATAAGTGTGGGACCCCAATTGGGAAGCTTAGACAAGTTGCTGATGCCATGGATGTTGAGATGCATGCTGGTCTCGCATCTGAAGGTGGCAGCAAACTCAATATGTTGATCAGTTTTGTCGATAATCTCCCAACTGGGTTCGTAGATTTTTCTTCTCTCTCTCCCTTTTCCTTTTATTCCCATTAGTTAACATCCTAATATTAATATAAGTAAAATATGTGATTTTTTTTGCTAACTTGTGCTTCTTTTTTTTATAAAATATATATTTTTATTTTAAAGAGAGATAATTGTTTGAGATACTAGAGGATCGGGTTGTCCCGGATTTGTGGAGTGTCTGTTTGTTCTGCTCCGTGGAAATTTGATCTTGCTTTTTTTTTTTTTAATTTTTTTTAAATTGTTGTATTGTTTATTTTATGTTCCGATATGATGTACAGGCTAAATTAGTTCAGTGGTAGGTTGCTTGTTTCTACCCTTTTGCACCGTCCTCGAACGGATTTATGTATGCGATTCAGTAAATGTATCAATTGCTTTTATTGTGATATATTCTGGTATTGGTATAGTTTTTTGAGAAAAAAGGGGGAAAAAGCTGATGATTTGTTAGGTACGATAATGGTTTAGGTGATTCTATTTTTAGCGCTACTGAATACATGATTGAAATGGGAGGAATTTACTACCCACTTGTTATTGGTTCAGTCTTGCCGGATGATAATAGTTTATTCCAAAAGCACCTCATTGTTTATATTGTGTTGTGAAGAATTTGCAGTCAAGATGCAGACAGATAAAGTACGTATGATTAAGGATTACGTTGTGTTTGCATTGATAACAAAATTATAAGTTTTCTGAAGTATGAACTTGTAATGCTTTAAAGATTTCTTCCTTATTGTGTAGTTCTTAACGTTGTTCCATTATTTACAGGGATGAAGAAGGACTCTTTTATGCACTGGACCTTGGTGGCACAAATTTCCGTGTCCTTCGTGTACATTTAGGAGGGAAAGAGAAAGGTGTTATTGGCCAGGAGTTTGAAGAAGTTTCAATTCCTCCTCAATTGATGATTGGTTCTTCAGATGTAAGTGTGTTATGGTAAAATCTATCAGATTATTGAGCCTGCCTACACTTTGATACATATATTCATTGTGTTGTTACAGGCATTATTTGATTTTATAGCAGCAGCTCTTGCAAAGTTTATTGCCTCAGAACCTGAAGGTTTTCATCCTCCCCCTGGCAGACAAAGAGAACTGGGTTTTACATTTTCATTCCCAGTGAAGCAAACATCAATTGCGTCTGGGACTCTAATAAAGTGGACTAAGGGTTTCAATATTGAAGATACAGTAATTCTTGTTACCTTGATTATATTATATTCAATTTTATTCGTGCAGCCCTTCTTTCTTCTTGTCACGTATCTTGATTATACTCTGATTCATGGTCCAGAATCTTGCTTGAGTCTCTCTCAGTTTGACACACACACTTGACACTACCACACTACTGTTGTCTTTGTATTAAATTAGTCCAGATCTTACAATGGTTACCCCATGATGGTTGAAAATTGTATCATAGCAACAGGATCTCTTTCAGTTTTCAGAGAGAGAAATCTCTTCTACAAGTTCTCTCTGTTTCTCAGCTATTCTTTTACTGAGCATGGTGATCTAACAGTTGGCCCTTCATGGGTTGTTTGTAGGTTGGTGAAGATGTGGTGGGGCAACTAACCAAGTCCATGGAAAAAATTGGCCTGGATATGCGGGTTGCAGCTCTGGTCAGTCTCACTCTCCTCTCTTTAGGATTTTTTTTTAAAATAGCCAGGATTTGAGCATGATGATTTACAGTTTGTGTCTGAGAGAATTTTGGAGTCAATAAGGTTTTATGGTGTCAGATTTATTTATTTTTTGCAATTCTTCATTGCTTAATATCTTAAACTGGAATTGAAACCTAACTTGGTGATTTGATGTAGGTTAATGATACCATTGGAACATTAGCTGGAGGCAGATTCTACAATCAGGATGTCATTGCTGCTGTGATTCTTGGTACTGGAACAAATGCAGCATATGTAGAACGTGCACATGCTATTCCAAAATGGCATGGCCTTATACCAAAATCAGGGGATATGGTATGTAGGTTATGAATATTTGTGAAGCTTAATTTCTTATGTGATAGAATTGTCTTTACTGCCATACTAGTGGCTGGTAATGATTAACTGGTGCCAAAGCATGTTGATTACTTCTAAATATTATAGGTTATAAACATGGAGTGGGGTAATTTCCGATCATCGCATCTGCCTCTAACAGAATATGATCAAGCTCTAGATGCTGAGAGCTTAAACCCTGGAGAACAGGTAATAATCATCTATTATATTCATTTGCTTAAATGACCAATGTGTCTCTGTAACATTCTGTCACTATTATTCACAGATTTTTGAGAAATTGATTTCTGGCATGTATTTGGGAGAAATTGTAAGGAGAGCTTTATTGAAGATGGCTGAAGAAGCTGAGTTTTTTGGAGATACTGTTCCTCCCAAATTGAAAGTTCCTTTCATACTTAGGTATGATAATTTATACCACCAAATGGCCACATTTTTTCTTGCCTTGGCTAATACTTTATATTGCTCTCTGGCCTCTATTGGGAGGGTTTTCCTTTTCTTTGCATATCTACCTTGTCAATAATGATTTTGATACTTAGCCTGGTTATTTAATTGCATGAATTATACTGAAATCCAAGCAAATATAGATGCATGCTTTGTTTGGACTTCTTTTGTGGACCATATTAGTAGTGTATTTAATTTTGACAGGCTGCTGTTCCCCCCTTTTTATACTTCTAAGTTCTAACTCATTTCTCGGAATTGCTTGACCATAAACACAATTGGGTGCTGCAATTTTCTTGTTTTGAAACTTGTAATCAGGACAAGAATGTTGCAATACAAGATTGAGTTGTCAACTTGTCATTACTTCTTTCAGGGTCTGCTTGGTAGGTTGGTAGAAGTGGTGGGGATAAGAGAAAAGTGAAAATGGAGAACAGAAAGGTTTACTGTTTTTGTATGTTAAGTAATAGAGAAAAAATTATTAGGTTAAAACTTAAAATATTTTCATCTTCCCTATTTATTCTAGGTAAAAGCGTGGATGGATGAACATGTTTTATACTCAGTAATTTTTTGTATGAAAATATGCAAAACATAGGACCAGTAAGAACTTTTCTTTTTCAATTTTTTGGGTTAATGGGATTACATTTTCATCCAAAATTGGGATGAAAGTTTTTGCAAAGCGTGGAATGCATATGGCAGTCTCTTTATTGTGCTCATACCAATCAACCATAAAAATGGTTATTCACTACTCATTTTCATTCCCTCGTTTGCATTATGTTCTTGCTACCTATTTCATTTCAACATGTTGTTTTTGGTTGAATTAGAGCTTTCAAAGTTTTGACATCATTTTTATTAGGACACCTGACATGTCAGCCATGCACCATGACACAACTTCAGATCTGAGAGTGGTTGGAACCAAACTGAAGGATATATTAGAGGTATGCATGCTCTGCTTACCTTGTTGAATACGACTTTTTCATGTCTCACATCATCCTATACATTGTTTTTTCTCAAATTGGATGTGAATTATGAAAGGCTGGAAATTACAATGATAAACTAAACTACCAATTGTTTGTGATATGTTCTCTTACTGCTTTGCTTTTTGTCAGATCTCTAATACATCCCTAAAAATGAGGAAGATAGTTGTGGAACTCTGTGACATTGTTGCTACTCGTGGGGCTCGCCTGGCTGCTGCTGGTATTTTGGGCATCCTCAAGAAAATAGGAAGAGATACAGTTAAGGTTGGGGAGAAGCAAAAGTCGGTGATAGCACTGGATGGAGGATTGTTTGAACACTACACTAAATTCAGAGTTTGCTTGGAGAGCACACTGAAAGAATTGCTGGGAGATGAGACAGCTGAGACCATTGTCATTGAGCATGCTAATGATGGCTCTGGCATTGGAGCAGCCCTCCTGGCAGCTTCTCACTCCCAATATTTGGGAGTGGAGGAATCATAAATTTATTGCCAAGGTAAAAGCCGTGTAATTCTAGTTTCATTTTTTGCATAGGTAATAGATCAACACATTGAAGCAACGATGCCTTAGTTACTATGGGGTATCTATGAGGGCTACTGCAACCTTGCAGCTCCTGTGCTGGTGCTGGGGCATTCATTATTTTGGTTGCTGGGTTTGTTTCTCCTACTTTAAGGAATAATGTGAAAGATATAAACTTGACTGCGAGTAGTCACCTTTTGCGGAATGTAGCCTGTTTTCGGTGAGAATAAATCAGGACTTAATGTATTGACAAGTCTAAGTTTTTAATTCGAAGCTTTTCTGAGTTATCAGTGAAGATTGGAGATTTGTTGTTGTTGTTGTTGTGGTCATTTGCTTGGCTGACAAAAAACCTTCATTTTGATTATCCTGTCTGAAACACAACAAAGTTTGATAATTTTTAGAGTGATTACTTCTTCCAGAGCATCTAGGGTTTCTTTTTTCTCTGTTCCTTGTCAGATGACGAGCATAGTTAACATATTTTGACATAGCATTTTGTGTGGGAAGGGAGGAACGTTGTCCTCTGCCTGATTGATGTATGAAAAAACTAAACATATGATGGCATTTGAGAAGATATATAAATAGCATATTGCAAACTCATGTCGAAAATTCTGCTGTTCTGAGGAGGCTTAGCAAAAAAGGTTAAAATGAGTTGGTAACGACTACTGTGAACAAGGACGATTGTCTACTTGCAATTGTTGATAGTGATTAATAACTAGTGTTTCTGTTCTATATATAATTGTTGTACTTACCAAATAGATTAAATTTCCCCTGAGTACGATTAATTGTCATACTTAAGGCCTAAGGGACTTAAGAGTAACTTGCTTTTATTACCATAAAAATAATAAAACCTTGTCTGTGCAATTAGGTCACCGTTGGGCCTCTAATATTCATACTTTTTTGCTAATGTGTATGATTATTTTCTTAATAATTTTTGCTATATCATTTTACTACCATGCACCTTGCAAGGTATATGTTAAATAAAAAAGTTTGTACATTTATTATTTTAAAAATATAAAAAATATTTAATATTTTTATTTAATAATTAGAAAGATTTGTAAAAATAAAAAAATGGAGGATTTTGAATTATTCTTTCATAAGCATGGGGTCAGTAAAAATGTTTCTTAATTTTCTATTCCATGACTTTGGGAATGTAGAGAGAGAACTAAAGACTCCGGATTTTAACTGAACGCATCTGGATTACAGCGCGTTCCTTGGGCATGTTCTGGATAAGAAAAACGACTGCTTACAACATAGTAACTGCATTATATGTGAGACTTTTGGAATCTTCTCTCAACTAAGCTTTCCTGTTTCTCCTTTCAACTAAAAACCATTTATCTCTTCCTTACAAATCAACTAACGCTCATACCTGTCTCATTTTGCTATCCTTTCTTCTATTAGTTGTATTGATTCACATTCTGATATTCAGATAAAACTTTAGATGTTATCTGGTTTGAGAAAATATTTTTTATTTGTTATTTGTAAAAATATTATTCTTTTAATTTTAAAATTACATATAAAAATAGCAAGAATAAAAAATTTACTGCTTTTTTATACAAATGTTTAAAAATAAGGAATAAGATAAAAATAAAATAATATTTTTATAAATAAAGATAAAAATAGAAAATATTTTCTTTCATCTTCCTGGATAGCCAGTTTATTTGCCATGCTACTTCGTCAATATCCGACACTCGGAATCTTGGATGCAAAGAGACCTATCTATTATCAATATTCCTATCTTTGAGGAACCTAAGGTATAATAAATATACAGTTAATTCAAGCCGTTAAGACCTGGATTCACCTGCTCTGAAGTCTTTATGGTTTAGGCTCTATAGTATGCTTCTAAAATAATGGCGCGCACAATCAATTTAAGCAGTAATATCCTAAATTTTCCTTTAATTGTACCCACACAAAAAGAAAGAAAACTGTTTCAAGTTTTGTCAGTACAAATACAATGGTGATAGTCATGCAGACAAGTTCTCTATCCTTTCCCATTACATCTCACAACATACAACTAGAACATGCTCCTCCACATAATGCTGGTGGCAACTTATTGTTGTTATTATGCAAAGAGTTATAAAATTCATATTACAAATCTGAATAAAACAATTTTGATTTCCATCTCACTCCATTATATCATCCATTACATACCTATTTTTTCTCTTTTCTGTTGCAGCATTTCTTTTATGGCGTATATTATGTTGTGCGATTAGCATTTCTCTTTTTAAAAATTGGGAACTATGGAGCAATTGATTGAAGCGAAATCGGATTGAGCAGCGAATCCACGGACTACGCGATTCGTCGATTCGTTTGCCACCACTGTGAAGACGTTCCTACTATTTCTTGCACATACTTTGTTTGAAGTTAAAAGCAGTAATTGAAGGTAAAGAACTAAAAATAAAGAAAAGATAGGGTAGCAAATATTTATTAGCGGAAGATATGATTGTGTAAAAGAAGAGCGTGCAGAGGGTATGGTAGTAAAATGGATAACATATAGGAAGTTGGGTACAAACTCAGGTGTGAGAGGGAGCGAGAGAAAGATTGTTGAGTCGCTCAAGGACCAAAACAAGAGCCTGAGTGCCCAAGTTACCTTCACCATGAGCCTTGAGAGAGACATAAAGCTGTTGAGCAAGAGCCAAGCCAGGCAAAGCAATTCCCATATTCTGACACTCCTTCAAACAAATCCCCAAATCCTTAACAAAATGGTTCACAAAGAATCCAGGCTCCAAATCCCTCTTTAGGATTCTCTTCCCATATAAATCAAGCGACCTAGAACCGGCTGCACCGGTTGAAATCGCATCCAAGTACAACGCCACATCAAGCCCCGCCTTCTGCGCATACATCATCCCCTCCACCAACCCCACCATCGTCGAAGCTATCGTTATCTGATTCGCCAGCTTTGCGAATTGCCCTTTCCCACTCCCACCCATATAGTTCACTTTCCCCAACGGAGAAAACAACGGTTCCAGCCTCTTCACCGTCCCTTCCTCGCCGCCCACGAAGATCGCTAGGGTTCCGTTCTTGGCGCCGCGGTCGCCGCCCGACACGGGTGCGTCAATAGAGTGGCAGCCCTTGGCGGCGGCGGCTTCGGCGATTTCGACGGCAAGGGAGGGTTCCGACGTGGTCATGTCCACGAGTAAGCCGCCGGTTCGGAGGCCGGCGAGGGCGCCGGAGGTGGGATGGAGGAGGACGGAGCGGACGTCGGAGGGGTAGCCGACAATGGAGAAGACGACGTCGGAGCGGGAGGCGACGGCATGAGGGGAGGGAGCGAGGTGGGCCCCGAGGTCGACGAGGGGTTGGGCCTTAGAGGGGGTGCGATTAAAGACGGTGAGGGTGTAGCCGGCCCGGATGAGGTGGGCGCACATGGACTGGCCCATGATGCCGGTGCCGATCCAGCCCACGCGCGTGTTTGATGGGCTTATGGGCTCGGTGGAAGCCATGAGGTGGCGGACGATGGAAGTGTGAAAGTGGCGAATTCGACGGTGGAGTGAGCGGAAATTTAGTGATGGAGAGGGCACTGGCATCTCTCTATTCTTTTGGTTGCCACATATATATCAATATTATTTTTGCGTCCGATTATCCATCCTGTTGTTAACCTTTGGATTTTTCTTTTCTCCTTAAGCGGACTTTAGGTTTGACCGATGTGAAAAGTATCATTTTTAAGTAAAATTGAAATTTAATTTGGATAATTCATACTTATCTTTAATGTTAATCATTAATACGTGAGTTTTAAAAAGTGAAATTTACATTTTAAAAATATAATATAAAAAACATCAATAATTTCACATCAGTTTTCTTTTTGGAAAAAGGATAGGGAAGCAGAATCGAATTTATTCTTTTGTTTCCTTTTTCATGTTAAGAACGGAATATATTCTGATTCTTCACTGTACGTAAAATTTGGAGGATAGCTATTATTTGAAAATCACAAGTCTAACTTTTTTGTGGAAAACAATTATCTATGATTTTAACCTTTCATGCAATCTATTTTAACGAATTTGTGAAAATTTTATATTGAAGAAAACAAAAACTAAGGCATTGGACAAAAGTAATTTGTACCGAGTAAATTACCAAAGATTGCTAGCTGTTATATTCCTGTGACCGACAACTTTCAATTCACCTCTAATTTTGACTAAAATGAATACTAATAATTTTTTTCCTGTGATAGTTGAATATAATAAAAGGAAATGTATAAAAAATAAGAAATGTTATAAATTTAAATTTTGATTAATTTAACTTCTGATTACAAAGTTAAGAAGTAACAACTATAAAAATAATTATAACAATACATCAATGATTACTTTTTTTTTTACTTTAATTTATAATAATATTCTTTAAATAGTAGAAAGAAAGAAAGGGAGAAAGTTTTCATATTGGTCGTATAAATTAAAGTTCGTTATACAGCGTGGGTGAACGCCTTTCGAGTAATATCATAACCTGCGATTTATTAACATTTAAATATTTGCTTATTGATTCTTTTATAAACATTACACAAATTATTGTAACTACATTTGATTGATTGATATTTTAAATTTACATTCATATAAAATATATAAATAAAATAAAATTATAGAAAATGTTACTAAAAAGATAATACTTAGAAAAATAAAATTTCATTTATTTGTTTTAGAAAATAGTAACAAAAGTAATTAACACAAATTTAATATCAAAAAGTACATACTAAAAAATCATATCTAAAAGAATGGTTGAATATCAATCAAAATTATCAGAAAATTTTATTATTACAATATTATTATTTAAAAAAAATATATCTACAAATTAATAATAAAAATACATAATTATAATATTTTTATTATTAATTTTTTTTATAAAAAATGTTTTCAAATAATCAAATTTATACACACATATATATAAAATTAAATTGATAAAAAAATAAGAAAGCAATGTATAAGAAAAAAATATTACTATTTTTTTTTGTTTAAACAAATTAATACTTGAAAATGTATACTAAAATATTTATTACACTTTATCTTTTTATTATTAAAAAATAAGTTTGTAACCCATGTTTTAAATTAACCAAATTAATATATATAATTATATATATTATATACGAATATATACTTATATATAAAGTGAACTTTAATTTAGAAAATATCATTGAAAAAGGTAATTGCTATAAAATTCGGTAACGGAATATGCATATAAAAATATATTATAGAAATTCATTATTTTTATCGTCATTTAGATAAAAATTCGGTTTACACAATATATTTAAAAAATAAATAAACTTAAATGCGTGTATTGATAAGTATTAAATATTTTTAAAAATAAAATTAACCATTCTCATTATTTAATTATATATATATATAAGAGAGAGATTACTTAAGTAATAATATTTGTTTATTGTAACAATTAAGAATAATACATATAAATTGTTAGATTTTATTTAAATAGTTAAAAATAATTAAAAATATATGTCATATTTTAAATGATTATACAATTATTAGAAAAAATTCAAGTATTCATATATGTTTGATGATCTAAATTAATTATTTTTACATTTTAAAATAAAGCTATTCTTACTAAATAATTTTCATATATATATATATATATATATATATATATATATATATATATATATATATTTGTTTATAACTATTGTATCTTAACTTTTATTTTAGGTTTAAGTTATTTGGAATTTAGTTTAGTGGGTTTAGCAAACAACTCATTTATCGTAATGGCCAATACACCAGTTAGGTCTTTTTACGCATGAGAATTAACAAAATCTACAAGTGAATGCATTTCAAATGTTCTTACTCAAAGGATCATTGTTCTAAGCTTACATTTTTTATGTCATCAATTTTAGACGATTAAGAACCTTATTGTTACATTAAATGTATTGTGTAGGGATGTTTCTCGACTTTAGTGGTGGAAACTTGTTTACTTTTAAACCTTATAAGTGAGACATACAAATCATCTATAGATGGCTCACTTCATATTATTACTTTACTAAAATTTGTACTGACTTACCGACGTTACTCTTTTATCATACATTAGACAAAAGTCTTTATTAAGTTTAAAGAAGCTGATGTTTTTAAAAATAGCTATAATGTAATAAAATAAATTATTTTATTTTAGCTAAAATAGCAAATCAACGTAGCTATATATTGTCTAAATATCATTACAGGTATAATGTACCTTAAAATAACCATTACAAGACGATGTCGTTTTATACCCAATCCAAATTCGATGACAAATCGCCGCCTGTAGTCTCCGAAAGATACCCTAATTTCAGAATTCACATCAATGTAGTGAGGATAAGGCGCTTTCCCGGTAGCTATGAAACTCGCGTAATTCCAGTTCCTATGGTTGTTCCTTCTTTAATTCATTGAGATTCCTCTGTGGGTTTCCATTTTGTAGACTTCACAGTTCTTCTGCTATCTCAATGTACACCAATATCTCCAAAGCCCAGGCATTTCCCCTCGCCACTACAATCTGTTCGCAACCCAGATGCTTCAATTCACCCCTCATCTTGAAGTTTCAGTCTTTACCATTTGTTTTTCATCAAAAACCCGTCTTAAAGAACCGCAGTTTTGAAATATTGGAAATGGGGAAATTATCAAATCCATATGGGTTGATGCTACGAATCACTAGAAGATATTGTAGCGCGAGAATTGCTGAAAAGCAACTGCCTTGGTTAGTAGCTAACGAAATTAAGGAAAGTAAGGTGGCTGAGAAAGCAAAAAGGAGTAGGATCAGTAACTCCATTCAGGAGGGGTCTGCGAAGAAGTCTTCTTGGGAGCAATCCATTGAAAGGTTAGAGAATGCAACATTTTCTATGAAAAGCGGTGTTTCAGCTTCTGCAGATAAGGGGAAGAAGAATGGATTGGCTGAGAAGGTGAGAGAGCATGGAAGTGATTATGATAGCAGGTATGGGAAGCTTGATGATGATAATGATGAGGAAGGAGTTGATGATGAAATGGAGGAGGCGGTCGATGATCCAAGGTGGGATAACATAAAGAATAGGTTCAAAGGGATGGTGGGTGCGAAAGTTGGATATGAAAGACCTGAATTTCGAAGATGGAACAAGCAGGAAAGTTGGGGTAGAAAGACATGGAAAGAGGCTACTGAATCCACTGTGCCTAAGCTTGCTGGTGAAGGAATCTATGGAGTTGGTCCTGTTTTGGCTGCACTGTCAGCTGGACGAAGGGAATTCTATGCATTGTATGTGCAAGAGGGACTGGGTTTGAGTAGCAACAATAGGAAGAAGAAGGACAAGAAAGGGTTTGAGAAAGTTTTGAAGATTGCTGAAAAGCTTGGTTTGAATATAAAAGAAGCATCAAAACATGATCTGAATATGGTGGTTGATAACCGTCCCCATCAAGGATTGGTTTTGGATGCTTCACCACTAGAGATGGTTAAAGTAAAGGAACTGGACCCTGTTTCGATAGATGAAGGGAAGGGTTCCCTCTGGGTAGCCTTGGATGAGGTTACTGATCCTCAGAATTTGGGGGCAATAATTAGGTCTGCTTACTTTTTTGGAGCTTCTGGGGTGGTATTATGTGCCAAGAATTCGGCTCCGCTGAGTGGTGTTGTGAGTAAAGCAAGTGCGGGTTCACTTGAATTAATGGAACTTAGATACTGCAAGAATATGATGCAATTCTTGGTGTCTTCGGCTGAAAATGGTTGGCGAGTTCTTGGGGGCTCTGTCTCCTCCAAAGCCATTTCTTTGAACGAGATTGTGCCTGGTCCGCCAACTATTCTTGTTTTGGGCAGCGAGGGCACTGGTTTGAGACCACTGGTGGAGAGATCATGTACTCAGTTAGTTAGGATTCATGGGAACATTCCTTTTGACGTAAGTACCAGCGAATTGGATGGTGAAAGTAGTGGTTTAAACTGTGAGAGCTCTGGTAAAGAGTTCATGTCTTTTTTGGCTGTGGAAAGCTTAAATGTTAGTGTAGCGGCAGGTGTGCTTCTTCACCACTTAATTGGGAAAAAGTTAGTAGATTCCCTGCAGGAGGAATATAAGCAGATTGATGTGTCTGAGTGAGACTGCATCGCCACGGATTATTTAGACTGATCTCACTTGGTGTTTGTTGATGGAGCGTAGTTTTTATTTCTTTGAATACATTGTAGTTTCTCCTTATTTATCATTTGATGATGTAATCATATTACCATCATGTTAGCTGGTTGTTCTGTCCAGCACTGGAGTCAGTTCACAATTTTGACTGCAATTTTATTTGAAGAATAAATATATCTTACACCATTATTCAAATGAAAGAGAATTGATCACTTAAATATAAAGTTAAGGCTTCTTTGGATTTATATAAAGCTATCACATTGAAGTTGCATTAATCTATGGACTTGAATTGTATTGTTTTAAGTTTCAGATGTGATTTTTTCATTATAACTCAGCTTTATAACATTTGAAAATTGGAAGTCATCATTGTTTTTTATTGTTTAGTTTTGTCATCGTTACTGTGTCTATGTGCTAAAGTTTATAAGGTGGTTGTTTCTTTTCCTGAATTTTGTCCATTGCCTCCATATAAACGTGGAATTGATGGCCTGCTTATTATACTGACTTTACTTCAGATGGACATGACTCCATGACAAGTGACAACATCTATTGCATTTTACTTGTCAAATATGCATTAGCCCTCTTGTTTCTGCCTCAAGTTTGAAGTTCTGAAGGACTATTGACTTATACATGTTGATGTTATTGCTTTCTGGATCGGGTACTTCCTTTGTATTGGTTCCATAAGGCATAGCTCTCATTCTTTATTTAATGCTGCAAAATAGGGTGAGAGCTAGTTAAAGTGACTTACAAATTAAAGTTTCAGATACACCCACAACCATCTACAGTTCCTCACTGTTCCCAGTGGTTCCTGAGCTCAGTCCACCCAGTATCAGAGCCTTGTGGCGTCAAGCTCTTGTTTTGGTCTCTGTTAGGACTGTGGAGAAGGGGGAGTTAGTTAGAATATTAATTAGTTTGGGTGAGTTAGTGACAAATAAATATGAGGACTGAAGGGGAGGGAGTTCATTAAGATCTGTTATCATTTGTAAATTGAGCATTAGCTCTTTGTCAAAGGCGAAATCTTTGTGAAGGGGAAACACTTGGTGGAGAGTTCTCCCTCCTTTGTCCTGTTCTGTTGCAACCAATCAAGATATACAATTGTCTATTTTCTTTTCTGGGTTACCTGATATGTTTCCATGATTAGAGAAATGGTTTATCCCGAATCCTACTTCATTTTCTTTTTTATTTATTAATACACCCCATATTTCATTGATGATTCATCGCCCTAGCAAGGACTGTATGATCATAAACATTCTTACACATTCTCCTGTTTACGATAAACTAATCACATTGATTCTTAATATTCTGTATGATCTGAAGATGGAATGTAACTTCATTTCACATTTTTGTATTTCTACAATCAATAATTCATTGATTCATTGCTTACTCCCTTGCAAGAATTGTAAGGCCAGAAACACTCCCAGTCTCCCACGATATCAATTTATCAAACGGTCATTGTTAGTATTTTGGAAAGACATTATTTAACATATAGGAATGATATCAGAAAAATATAAGTGGAACGTTACCAATTTTCATTCCTGGCCCTTAAAATAACATAAAAGCATCTTCTGCATGTCTTGACCAGGACACGATAAGCCACCCCAGCTGAGTTTACACTTGGTAAACATTAAGCTTCTGCTCTATCAAGGACGAGGGACTGGGTTTTTGTTGCTTCTGGATGTATTTACAGGTCAGCAGTTATGGCCGTTAAACAATACCATTTCTTATGATTGTTTCCTGTTACAAAAATCTTGAAAATGTTCCTCAACCCTGCCTTATCGGTTGAGGAAAATACAGCATTTTATTGATTTGTAAACTATCTCAAGTTTTTCACTTTTTCTTTCCCTTTAGGAGTTATAATTCTTAGTCATATTCCTTGATTGGGAGTGGGCTGCTGTTTGTGTGTGCAATATTGTATTGTGCAAGCTTACCAAATTTGGTAGCACTTGAACAAAACCAAAAGAAACACACACACACACACATGGCGGAAAAGCACCTTCCTAGATGACAATTTTCCCTGTGCAATTAACTCGTGATTCAATAATATGGACAGAGCAGCAACACAGTGGAAAAGCACCTTCCTAGATGCCCAATAAAGTGCATACTTCATGTGGTCTCCCATAAATTTCCCTTGGCCATTGCATTTCCGTAGTTTTTATCACCATAATTTGCAGTTACTAGTGTTCAATGAATATGGAAGTGAAGAAGGTTGTTCGTAATTCTTTGACAACATTTTACCAAGTGAATGCCTCTTGACCTGTCACAATCCCACCGGAACATAGCAAACAATCATTGTTCCTGTTAAAATCATTGTCCCTGCTACAACCATTGACGTCAGATTGTTGCTGAGTCAGCATAAATCTGTCTGTACTTTATATTAAAAACTGAATTACAAGTTGTAGCATTGACATTTTAACGACTCAATTAAAATACCTTTTCTCACACTGGTATTTTGTCCTTCCTATTAAGTTTTGGTTCCATATCTCATCAAATATCTTTCTTTTACACCTGATATGCATTTACTTTTCACAATCATGGTACTTTAATTATCAAATGAGTGAGTGTCCACAACTTATTTTTTTAAGTGACTCAAAAAAATAAAAGAAAAAATAATAAATTGCTTTCTACTTCTACACTAGATAATCTCAACCGTAAAACGTAATACAAATTATGAAACATAAGGAATGATTTAGATTAATTGTTTGTGGCATCGATTCCAAGAAGACTTGGATGACATTGAAAAATATTTGGTGATAAAACTTTGTTCCATGTTTATACAAATGGGCTCTATTAAATCTCACCACTTTAAGGGTTTGCTTGTTTTACTGTAAAAAAATATATCAATTCTTACACTTTTCAATAGAAAACACATATTTTAACAAAAATATAAAATTTAAATTAATTGATGTACATATTTTAAAAGTATTTTTTAAAATAAATTATCATCAACTTTAAATAAAAAACATTAAATTCATCTTATTTGTTAATGAGATAGATTATTATTAATTGTATAATAATATTAAACTGTTTTTCCTTAAAAAAATTCAAGCATCAGTTATTTATAAAATCAAGAAAAGGAGGGTAGGTTAGAATTTTTTTTCCTGATCATTAAGTTGCAAATCACGCCATAGATAATGTTGGCAATGAACTGCAATGGGCCACATGATGAGTAGTATTCCATTAGAAGATGGAAAGCAATAGCTGGCAATACCACGTGAACAAGGTGGGGGCAGTTCCACATGGATAGCAAAACGCATCTCTCAATGGTCCATGCTTCATCTCCCTTGAAGTTTACACAAACCATTACAGTGCTGCGACTTCAGTTATGCACCTAATCTAGATAACTGTGGTCTTATTAACAAACATCGTTTCCAAATCCAATACATCTCAGACAAATGCTTCGTTTTATCATGTAACAATAGACAAAAGCTAATATTTCATTCTAATCATCCATATTACACTGCTTTAATTACAATCTTCGATTTTGATTCTCTATTGAGTCCTTGAACTGAAGCATGCTTCACGGATTCCCACATGGCCATTCCTAGAACCAAATTACGAGATTTGATCTATTGTTTGCTTGTTTTAATATTAAAAATCCACCGTTGGCATCCTCGTATTATCTAATTGAAGGAATTAAGGGAAAACTGTACCATTTTCTATTTTTAAAAAAAAAGCTTGATGAACATGTAACATTGAACGTAGAATATGCGAAATTGCGAATGCTGTCCGGTTACAGGAACAAGTTTGTATCTTTTATAAACTATAATGAAGGTAGTGAGAAATAGTCATAAACTTTACACGTCTATTGTACCTTCTAAAATATTCATCTTTTTTATTATTGCTTATAAAGTTGGATGTAAGTGATAATAACCCAAAAGTGATAAGTGAAGGATGTTTTGTTTTTGTAGCTGTACAATGTCTTAAAAAAAAGTTGCATCTAAAAAGCGACATTAGAAAAAAGATTCGGATCCTAAGAAAGGCACCTTCCTTCTTTCTCTTTCTTTAGTGACTCCCAATAAGCACGTGACACCTTCCACGCTGCTATTCTTCTCAATAACTACCAATCCAACGGTCTGTCCGCTCCTTCATTGTTATTTTATTCTCCAAAACAACAAAATTGGAAATTAAAAAATATTTCCCTTTTTTAAATATAGAAACAGCATCAGCCTACGTAAAACAAAAATATTTCTTTATCCGATAATATTTTATCAAGAAGGTTAAAATAATTAATTTTAATCAAGATTGAAAAGAATATTCCTATTAAATGCTTCAATACATTTCCTATTTTGGTGAAATAGATACAAGAGTACTCAGCTTTGGCAAAGGTATTTTAGCTTTAAAAATATAATTTGTATCCTCATTATTTGTTACATAATTTTTGTTTATTCTTTTTGCTAGATATTACATTCTTTTTCTAATTTTTTATTTATCCAAATATCATAACCTTTTTATTTGATTATTATTTTATTTAAACATGTTGTAAAATTTAGAAAAAATCAACAAATAAATTTATTATATTTAAAGGAATTAAAAATAAAAATATATTTAAAGATATAACAAGTAAAAAATTAACAAAAAAAAGTAAGAAAAAGAAGAAAAATAGCATATTAAAGTATTTTAAAAAATAAATAAAAATTTGTAATATTTAAAAAAGTTAAAATATATTCGTATTATTCATCTATTATTTTATCTTTAAAATATCAAATTCTACTGAATCAAATTGGACAATACTTGATAAACGCCTATCTTTTGAATAGATAAGGAAAAATAGAACAAAAGAAAGAAAGAAAATAATATTTCACTTGAAGAAAAAAAAGAAAAAAAATTTTAATTTTGAAAAACAATTTTTTCTTTAAATAAATAAATATATATATATATATATATATATATATATATATATTCCCTTCAATTCAACACGATGTTAATTTTGAAGGAAAAGTAAAAGAAAAATTAGCGAAAAAAAGTAAAAATATATATTAAATTTAAATATATTTAATTGCGCAATAAGTTATTTGGAGGCGTGATGGTTTGCTAAATTAAATTTAAAATATACTTAATTGCGCAATAAGTTTAAAATTAAATTGAGGTATCGTCCAGAGGTACCTCTGTAGTCTTTTCTCTCTCTTGCCTTGCTAGCTTCTGTTTCTCTCTGAATGCTGCCATGTCCGTCTGAGCTATAGAGAGAGAAAGAGAAAGAGAGAGAGAGAGAGAAAGACGTTTTGAGTTGAGGGAGTATATATAGAGAGAGGAAGCACACAGAGGCGCACCACAATGTCTTCTTTGGATTTGCTTCTCTTGTCTCTGAGCAGGGCCTGTTGTAGTCCCATCGCCGTTTTCTTTCAGATCCAGGTCATTCTTCTCTATCTAACCCTTTCACTTATATACTCTTCATTTTTTAGGTCAATTCCGTCCCAATTGTTTAACTCAATAAACATGACTCTTTTCTTTTACTGGAAGCTGTTCCTGTTTCGCTTACTTGCTTCTTTTTTCCCCCCTTTAATTTCAACTATCACCTCCTTGTTGTTCGATTCTAAGAGTTTTTTCATGAATGAAGTTTGTTTTCTTGTTTGATATTATTTCCTTCCTACCATTCCATGCCTTGTACTTTTTTAGGTACCACAATGTGAACGCTTCTTTGCTCTTCTTTATCTCTATGCCAACTCTTTTCCTCTTTCTTATGATTGATTTAGGTTATGATAGACGATTTTGCTTTTTATGGATTATCTTTATGCGGTTACAAAGGGTTTTGGGAAGGGAAAGGTGGACTAAAGTGTTGTCGGAATCAAGTAGTTCCCAAAGATACTTGGTGCCGCTTGGGCTAAGGCTCTTGTGCAGACAATGATGCTTTTGACTTGCTAACTTGGGTCAATTGGAAAGTATTTGAATTAGGTTTCTTTCTTCTGTTGATACCAATTGCTGCTGCCATGAACAAGATTGAATGGTTTGGGTTTGGCTTGAGAAAATGACCTGGTATGGCTTGATAGGATGTGGATGGAATTCAACTATACTTCTAAGCGTGAGATTTATCTCTACAATCTCTAATTTCTGCGTGGAATCCTTTTCATGGATTTAATCTCAAATTATGATAGTTGAGGTGTTAGCCTGTGGGTTGCTTCCCATTTGTTATGTTCACAGCTTTGACCTCCATAATCCCTGTAATTGAGATATCTGGCATAGGCTTTAAATCCACATGAAGAAACCAAGCAGCATTATTGAGAATTTGGATAAACAGTTCCACATTGTTGAAAGGGTTTTTTCCTTGAGTTGCATATCAAACTCAAGTTGTGGAATTAATGAAGGAGGTAATGGAATATTACCAGAATATGATAATATAGCTCCTGCATTCCTGTATTATTGAATGATAACTATTTACACATTGTTTTTTTTTTTTTGAAAAATTGCTTTGAATTTCTCCTCCTTTGTTCCTAAAGAGAAAATTCATGATACCATGCCATAAAAACCTGAATTTTATGATTGCTCTGCAGGGATGTCTAATTTGCTTATCACTTGCTCTTGGGTGGGCTTTAGCTGCTTATGTCAGGTACTCATTGTTGCCAAGCAATAGCTAAGAAACATTTTTGTTGTCATGTCAATGAGAAGTTTACAGCATTTTTTTTTCTCCTTGCAGGAACAGGGAGATGAAACAAATGAAGGATGGTATGAAGAATGGCAATAGCTTTTCTTTCCTTTGCCATGATATCAATGAACTTGAGCACTCCTATCAGGTCAATCTCCCAAGAGTAACAGTAGTTATGCCCCTAAAAGGATTTGGAGAACATAATCTACATAACTGGAGGAGTCAGGTAAACTTATAGAACACAGACCCTGAAACATATTTTTCCTTTTTTGGTTTCTAGGTGGTGCCTTTTTGGTTCTTTCACAAATAATATGTCATGACCTGGGAAATTAAAAATTTAATTGAATATTTCACATAATTTATCTTTCAATTTTCCTAGATTTGCAGTTTAAATTGTATTATTTCTTGTCATTATGGGTGCACTATTGGTTATTCAATTTGCTGTATAGTAAATATAATTAGTTGTAATTTTGAATTTCTTTTCAGTAATACTCAGTTTGTTTTGTTAACCATTGCTGTATCACAGTTTTTTGTCAGAGGTTCTCCTTTTAATAGAAAATTTTCATTATGATTCTGTTCTTTTTAAACACAGATAACCTCTCTTTATGGTGGCCCTCTAGAATTTCTTTTTGTGGTAGAAAGTACAGAAGATCCTGCTTACCATGCTGTATCTCGACTAATATCAGAATTTGAGGTATAACCTACAAGTTTCTCTTTCTCTCTCTCTTATTTTCTACATTCATGTTTAAACTCTTTCAGTTAGTCTTTTTTCTACCTGTTGAAACTAGTGAAACTTCCATATCGAGGCTTGATTCATTCCCTTTGGTGGCTCCCTTGTATGAGTCCATTGTTTTGATCTGTATCTGTTAATGTTGTCTGCATCTCATTCTCAATAAATTTGAAACCTATTTGATGTATGCAGGACTATGTTGATGCTAAGGTTGTTGTAGCTGGTCTGTCAACAACTTGTAGTCAAAAAATTCACAATCAATTGGTATGGAATTTGTTGACATAGATTTTGATAGCTTTTTCAAATACAAAATATTGCCTTGGGCCGTGCTATTTTCAAAACTTAACCTTATCTTCCTTACATTTATTTGTTAGAAAGTATCTTCTCTAAATTACACTTGCTAAGCAAATACATGTGTGAAAGACCTGTGTTAACTTAGTGATGTCAAATTTTGGCTCATTTTCTTCCTTCTTCGATTTCCTAGATTGTCCTTGCTAGATGAATTTTTCCAATTGCACTAGTATTACATAGTATTGGCACCTGGGCAGGTCGGAGTGGAGAAAATGCACAAAGACAGCAAATATGTACTGTTTTTGGATGACGATGTTAGGATACATCCTGGATCAATTGGAGCACTCACTCGTGAGATGGAAAAGAATCCTGAGGTCTAAATTAAGATTTGTTTCTTGTTCTTTTTTTAAATGTTTAATTAGAACAAATATGGTTCTGCCTGCCAGAATTATTTTTGGGCTTAAATGTTTTTATGCTTGACAGATATTTATTCAAACTGGATACCCTCTTGATCTGCCATCTGGAAGCCTAGGGAGTTATTGCATCTATGAATACCATATGGTACACAACTTCCGTTAGCTTTACATTTCCAATCTCTGCAAGTATTTCCATTTATTTCCAAATAAAACCTACAAATGAAACTTAGCAAATTGAATTTTACTTAAATTCCAGAAGTTATCTGATAGTTTCTCATTAGGCATTTGATAATATATGATAAGAGCTAATTATGATTAACTATTTTGTTGCTAATCCTCTTCCTTCTGTTTTATTTCACAGCCTTGTTCAATGGGCTTTGCCACTGGTGGAAAAACATTCTTTCTATGGGGAGGGTGCATGATGGCAAGTATCTTTCACCCGTTTTTTTGGTGGTTGATGCTTTAGAAACAAAACTTACGCTCTTACCATTTAGTTTTTCACCAGATGCATGCTGATGACTTTAGGCAAGATCGTTATGGTGTGGTCTCAGGACTTAAAGATGGTGGATATTCTGATGATATGACTCTTGCAGCCATATCCGGTACATCTCTGGTTCTCATATTGAAATTTTTTTCAACACTTTGTCATCACATATATCAGCTTTATTGATAGGAACTGTGATTTATGTGGGTCACAAAAGGATCCATTGATGGATTGGAGGTAGTTAATTATTAGGACTATATGTGATGGAAAAGAATCTATCTTGTATTAGCAGTTCTGTATTAGAAACTGCATCATAGCACCTGTTCATAGAAAATAACTTATAGCAATTATGCATCAATAGTATATCTGATGGTATGGTATGTAATAGGAAAGTGTGTTGTTGCTTGCAGTTTGTGTATAGAGAATACTCTCTGCAGGAGACTTTTATCTCTAGGACAGCAAGTGTATTGCTATATGGTGTGAGATTCTGCATTCAGTGTTATATTTTATTAGTTTATCAATAGGTCTATCATTTATTTGTATGCCACTGAAAATAATGCTTGCTTGATTATTGATCGACGAAGGAGCTTTTTCTTTATAGTAAGATCTGACTATCCTAAGAATTTTCTTGGACTTGTTTGATGCTTATTTATGTACAATCTGCATAAAACTTATGTTCTGTGGAGGTAGTTTTCTTTTGGGTAATATTTCCATTAAACTTATTCTCAAGAGACTGCTCCATATAACTCATTGTGGAAAACTCATCCACACGAGTTTTAGTATAAAAATTTCTTCTTTGATGGTGATTTTTTTTTTAAAAGAGGGAAAAACAACAGGCTTCTGTGTATTCAACTAGAATAGACTAACTTTTTCTTTGCTATATTATTTACTTTCTTTTTTTTATCTAATCTTTCATTCCTATTTATTATGCTTGTTCATTGCTCTTGAAATTATAAGATGGAATAGAATGAGAAGAATATGTGAGCGTGTATGTTTCATTAATAGGGTTGTGATGTTTTATACAAACCACTAAGACTACTGTTTATACTAATAATATAGGCCAATACTACTGTCGTGAATTTTATCTCAAGCCTAGCCTAATAAGACTACTAAAAAACAAATCTCCTAAAAGAATAAGAATCCTAATATTCTAACAATTATTATATTTTTGTCTCTTACAGGGGCTCACAAAAGGCTCATTACTTCTCCTCCAGTTGCTGTCTTTCCTCATCCCCTTGCAAGTGATCTTAATTTTGGAAGGTATGTGATTATTAGTTTATTACTCATGAAATCAAAGTGTTTTTCTGCATTTTTATGATTTATTTACTTTTAACTTGTGTAGATACTGGAATTACTTGAGGAAACAAACATTTGTTTTGGAGTCATATACAACAACTGTTAACTGGATGATGAACCGTGCTTTGTTTGCTACACACTGCTATTTGTCATGGGGATTTGTAGCACCATATTGTATGGCAATGATACATGTTGCAGCAGCATTAAGATTTTACAATAAGGAGTTCTCACTTGAAGGAATGACCTACACTTCTGGTGGTGAGCACACTTTTTCTTTCTAGGTAGGTTGTTAGTGTGTAGATCAATGGATACAATTTTAGCAGGATTCTGATGCTGACTCAGGCTTATTGTTCAACATATTCTCAGTGTTAGGAGGTCTCTATTCATAATGATTCTCTCCAGAAATAATGACTCCTGGCAGACTTTATATCAAAAATTGAAAATTATTGTAGATTTCTTTAATTCAGGAATAGCTCTTGTGTGGAATTCTTTGAGTTACATGGAATATATAAATGCTTATTATATAAGCACGTTGTAAGAATTTTGTAATTGTTTATAATTTCATTACCTTCTAATCTCTGGAATATTATATAAACAAACAAATCATGATCATCTGTTCCAATAATGCAATGAGATGACATGAAATTTAAATCTGACAATATCATGCTCTCCCCCATTGTTATATGTTGCATTTCCACCACTGACAGACAAATCCTGTAAAAATGAAAACAAAAATGGGTGAACAGCATTATTGAAATGAATTTTTCCATTAAGCTTTATATTTTCGGTTCTTGCATTTTGATAAATGCCTTTTTCCAGGGTTGTCATTGGTGGCCTTCCTAGCCATATGCACTCTTGTTGAGCTTCTTTCAATGTGGAACCTGACACGGATAGAAGTACAACTGTGCAACATGTTGTCTCCCGAGGCAACACAACTCTCTCTTGCCTCCTATAATTGGTGTCTTGTAAGTATTTTCTTCTTTCATGTTTTTTATGTGGATGGATGTGAGTAATTGTTTATCCTAGATGCCTATTAGAATTTTACTGTTGTTGGGGTTTTTCGGAGAAAACTTTATCGGCCTTGTATGCCAATTTTGTGAAGGTAATGACAATAATTCTAGGTGAATGATTTCGTGCTTTATGACTCCAGGTATTTTTAAAATTGATAGAATAAAAACATCATTTTAAGTCGACTCAAACTTTGCAATCATGAAGAATTGTTGTGGCCAAGTACATGGGAATGTGATACCTGCCACAAAGATTTATATAAACATGAACTCAGATCGAGTATAAAAATAATGCATGGACTTGTGTGAATATATGTTGGAAATACTTATATATTATTGTACAAAGGGATGTGAAATACCAAACATGCCTGATTACCAGTGGGTAAGTTAGAAAGATATATCTTTTGAGCAGGTGTTCATTGCAATGCTGGTGGATAACTTTCTATACCCTGTATCTGCGGTTCGATCTCATTTTTCTCAATCTATCAATTGGTCTGGTATTCGGTACTATTTGAAAGATGGAAAAATTAACAAGGTAAGTTGGTTAGGACTTATGCCATCTCTGGCTTCTTTATTGAAGCAACATGAACTTTCACATCTATTTTCTTAACCAAAATCTATTTTTTTTATATATTTTGCAGATTGAAAGAACTCAAAGAAGCAAGGATATGGGTCCAGTTTTCACAGATTTGGGAGGAAAACATTTATACGGAAAGAAAGGGATGCCTACCAGAAGTTCCTTCCTCAGTTCTTTGTCTAGAAGTTTGGCACAATGGCATCAACCCAAGAAATTTGATAACTAGGAAGGAGCTTCATACAGCCATTAAATTATGTCTCGTATCTCTATCTCTTTGCCTCACTTAGGAAGCATGGGTGTTGGTAGATCGAATTGATCTTAATTATTGTTTGGTGCATTCATGATTGATTGTTTTAGAGTGTGGTAGGAATTGTAGTTTCATTTTTTCATTACTCATTCAATCCATATGATTTTTCAGCCCAAGTCCTCTCCCCTTGGGGTTCATTTTGTAACTGTAACAGTTCAGCGATTTAATTTATGTAATACAATGATCAGGAATTGCAAAATTATACGGGTATCAATTCACTTTATTTCCGTATCTCTACAGGCTTACTCAAAGGACCATAACAGCACTTCAGAATAAGAACGATTGATAAGAAAAAAAAATAATTTAACAACAATTTTTACACTAAGGAAATATAAGACGATAACAGAGAAAAGTATAAAAATTTGAATGGAAATAACTCAGTTAAAGAAAAATACGTTTATAAATAAAACAAGTTTAATATCGATACATTTACCAATATAAAGTTTCTGAAGTTATTAAGTTTTATCTTAATGTGGCATTTAATTTTTTTTACAAGCTTAACAATTAAAAGTTGTTAAAAATTATTAAATAATATAGAAGCACAATAACTGTATGTTAAACTTAAATTAACCGCTTGTTTTGGATGAAAAAAATAAAAAGAGAAATAATTTATTAGAGAATTTAAAATATTAAATCTTAAACTATTTTGTTTAAATATTTTTAAATTCTATAAATTTTAATATATTAAAGTGACTGAATTTCAAATTTTATCAAAAGATTAAGAATTTTCAAATTCTTTCATGGTATCTCTTTTTAGACTTCTCGGATCTTGCCCTTCCAAATCTTATTCTACCTTAGTATATTTTAAAATTTGAAATTTCTTAAATTTATTTTATAAAATCTAATTTTAATGTTTTCACAAAAAAAATCATGTTATTTTTTTATAATAATTTTAAAAAAATATATTACTCTTTTTATAAAATATAATCTTAATCATTTTATAATTTATTTTTATTTCAAATATAGTTTATTATAAAATATTTTATCTTAATTTAAAAAATAATTATAATTATATATCAAAATTTTCAATTAATTTGTAAAATTTTTTTTTTAAAATTTTGAATAATTTTTATTTTTATATTTTTATATTTAAAAAATTTAAAATTAATTATAAGAAAATATATTGATTATATTAAAAAAAAACTCTTTATTTTAATAATTTATAAATATCATATTACTATTTAATTATTTCAAATGTTAAATAGGATAATATAATATTTTTTATTATTATCTTGATAAATAACATTATTATAAAATAAAATAAATAAATAATAATTTATTATATTTTTATCTAATCTTATTCTATTTCATCTTATTTTTTTGTCTTCATATTTTATCATATATTTGGATGAGATATTAAAAAATAATAATTTACAAAATTTTTGTATAAAATTTTAAATTCTAAAATTTTAATTCACAATGAATGAATTTTAAATTTGATCATAAGAGTACAAATTTAAAAGTTCTCTCATCGCCACTTTATCTCCCATTACCTCGCCTTGATTTCATATATTTCTTAAACTCAAGTTTAATTATAATTTTAATATTTATAAAAATATTATTAAAAACTATTTTAATAATATTTTTGAAATTATTTTTATAAAAATATTTACCCCTTTTATAAAATATAATTTTAAAATTTTTATAACTTATTTTTATTTTAATTATAGTTTATTGTAAAAAAAATTTAAATTTTAATTGTAAAAAAGTTCTCAATATTATTTATACACAAAGATAAAATTTAAATCTTTTTATTAACTTTTATTTTTTATTTATTTCTATAAAAATAATTAAAAATTTACTTTAAAAAATTATATCAATTATGTTAACAAATAAATTTTTTAACATAATTTATAAATTATTTTATTATTATTTGTTATCTCAAATGTTATATAAAGTACTATAATAATTTTATCTAATTTATTATGTTGTCATGTTGATAAGCAGAATTAAACATAAAATAAAATAGCTAAATAAATTTTATTATATTTTTATATTATCTCATCTTATGCTATCATCATTTAACTTTCATATTTTATTTAATATTTTAATTGAAAATTTAATAATAAAAATAATTTATAATTTTTTAAAAATATTTTTTAAGATAATTTGTTTATAAAATTTTAAATTCTAGTAATTTTAGGAGGAAACTTTAACATATTAAAATGAACAAGTTTCAAATTTCATCAAAAGATAATAAATTTATAAACGGTCCTATGAATCCTCTTTCTCTCTCCATCTTGCAACCTGTCTCCTTACTTCGTTCTCGTGTATTTTAATTTTTAAAATAAAAAACTAATTATTTATAAATATAATTTTAAATTTTATAAAAATCATATAAAAATTATTTTAATAATATTTTTTTAAAAAAAATTATTTTTTATAAGATATAATTTATAATTTATCTTTAATATTATTTATTTATCTCAAATACTAAATAGGATAGTATAATAATATTTAATTTTTTATCTTATAAATAATATAAAATATAAGATAAAATAAATAGATAAAATTTTATTATACTTTTATCTTATCTTATCTTATATTACATTATTTTTTTCTATTATTATCAAATGAGATTTGATAATAAATGAATTTTAAGTTTTATCAAAATAATAAAAATAAAAAAATTTAACTATATTAATTATAAAAAATTATAATACTTATGTTAAAATATTTTTTAATATAATTTAAAATATTATATCAATAATATTTATTTTAAATATTAAATAAGATAATATTATCTATTTAATTTATTATATTAATAAATAACTTCAATTTTAAAATAAAATAATTATATAAAAAATTATCATATTTTTATGATATCCTATCTTATCTTATTCTATTTTATTTTATATTATTTTTATATTTTTATTTTATTTTATCTAAATTAAAAAAATTATAATATTAATTTTTTTTATAAATTTATAAATTAAAATTGTTAATAAATAAATATAACTAAATAATCATATATTTAATATGTAGATATATTAAATTAAATTATTTTAATTAAAAAATGAATTTAAAAATTAGAAATTTTGAGATTAAAAATTAAATTTCTGTATAATTTTTTTTAAAAAATTAGAGTATATTAAAAGAAATTTACTTTAAAAAATTAAAATTTACATATTTAAATTATTTATAGATTAAAATTTCACATCGAAATACAGAAAATATAATAGCAAAAAAAAAATTATGTAATTAAAAGAAAAGAAATTTTTTATTTTATGCAACGGTGAAATGTTGAAATAAAAAATACAACAGGAACTGGAACCTTTGTATTCAGTGAGTATGATGCAAAAGGAAAGAAGGCAGGTCAAAAAATTACAGGGTAAAAATCTCAACATAATACTCAACAAAGAAAATAATGTTATAATGCAATTCAGATTGTAAAAGTCTTTTATTTTTCACATTGGGGGGGGGGGGGGGGGTAGGGGCTAGCTGTAATGCTATTACACATTTTTCAACAAGGTCTCTATTTTTTCTATATAAAACATTCCACCGAAAGCATATCACCATAACACCAAATCTTAGGAACAGCATAAAGCAACGAACAAAGGAATCCATAGCAACAAAAACTTTCCCCATTGTCTTTATCTCCAATCTCCATAGAAAGATAAAGCAACAGAAGCAAAGCAGAGATGGGGTGGGGTTTCCGCGGCAAAAAAACTACGTCTCCATTGGAAACCTCTACACCTGTAAGTGATGAAGAATACTCAGAACCCACAAGTGTTGAAGAAAACTCAGAACCCAGAACTGTCAAACAAGAAGTTCTGATAGAAATACCAGGATGTAAAGTTCATCTGATGGATGAAGGAGAAGCTCTTGAACTGGCTGAAGGTCAGTTCATGATCATCAAGACAATGGAAGAGAATGTGCCTCTGGCTACAATTATAAAAGTTGGAGATGATCTACAATGGCCTTTGACAAAAGATGAGCCAGTAGTGAAGCTGGACGCTCTCCATTACCTGTTCTCTTTACTTGTGAAAGATGGCGAGTCTCTCAGCTACGGTGTGAGCTTTTCAGAAGACACTGGAAGTTTGAGTTTGCTGGATTCGTTTCTGAAGAAGCACTCATGCTTTTCTGGCTTAAATGTGCGTAAGAAGAACAATATTGATTGGAAGGAGTTTGCTCCAAAGGTTGATGATTACAATCATTTTCTGGCCAAGGCAATTGCAGGAGGAACTGGTCAGATTGTGAAGGGTATCTTCATCTGCAGCAATGCTTACACCAACAAGGTTTTGTTTTCTTGTTGAATTTAGTGGACCAAATCAGTCCTTTCCTTTTGATTTTTACCTTTTATTTTATGATGCTTTAACCTTGTAATTTCTTGAGGTAACAAATTTCTTTAAATGCGTGTGACTGATAGGAAGTGTCAACATTTGTTAAGTATACCACAAATTTTTTTCTTAAACTTGTTGAGTGGAAAATCAACAGGTCCAGAAAGGAGGAGAAACGATCCTAAATAGTTCTGTTGATGAGAAAAACGGTGTAATTGTCAAGGACAGTAAGAGCAAGAAAACTGCCAAGGCCTCAAAGAAGAACAAGATTAATAAAAACCTCAAACGGTATTAAAATAAATGACACTAGTGGACACTCATACCACAGTACTTGGTGCACATGTGGATGAGTTATTATTAATTAACTGTCTTTTGCATTTGCATTCCAGGGTGAGAAAGATGTCCAAGATGACAGACAAGCTAAGCAAATCTTTGCTTAAGGGGGTTGGTATAGTTAGTGGAACAATGATATCTCCTGTGATTCAATCCGAGCCAGGAAAGGCATTCCTAAAGATGCTTCCTGGGGAGGTGATGTTGGCTTCCCTTGATGCAGTCAGTAAGTAAAATCAACTCAAACACTTGCTAACATTCATTACTTTTCTTTCAAATAAGCATCAGCACCTTGACTTCTTTGTTTCTCTTCTAATGCTGCAGACAAGGTTCTGGAGGCAGCTGAAGCTGCTGAAAGACAAGCTTTTTCTGCCACCTCCAAAGCTGCTACCAAAATGGTCTCTAACAGGTAAAACACGTTTGACCGAAACATAAAATGAACTGCACCCAACCTAAATACCTGATTCTACTTTGGTGTTTGTTTGGATAAGTATTTATAAATTTGAGTTTAAATAACTTGGTTTTACCTTAAAATGATGTAAAAATGTATGTTTTAAACTTATTTTTTCTAAAAGAGCAAGTTTGTAATAAATTTTACTGTAAAATTTTCAACTCAACACAAAAGTTACAATTTATCAAGTTAGTTTAATTAAAATTTAATTTTAAAGATAAAATCAATCTTGTTCGAATGCAACCAAAGCTTAAAATTTTCTGTAAAATCACGTTATAATAAAATAAACGTAATTATGTGACATTTAAAAATGGATCCAAACACGCCCTTAATCAAATACGCCAGTATATAAGCAATTAATGACTGTGGGCTTCAAGTGGCAATGAGTTATCACTTGGTACAAATCTCATGTACCCAAAACAAGGGTGAATTCGGAGGTTGTTGCTAACAAATTTGCATTGTAAATTAATGTTGTTATTTTAATTTTAAGTTGATACTATCATCCTTGGCGAACAAAACAGGTTTGGGGAAAACGCAGGGGAAGCCACAGAGCATGTGTTTGCAACTGCGGGACATGTTGCTAGTACTGCTTGGAATGTCTTTAAGATACGAAAGGCCTTGACTCCAACTACTTCAGCATCCAAAGGAGTACTGGGAAATGTTGCTAAGATTGCTATCCTCAAATAAAATCCAGTCAAGTTGCTTTGTATTGTATGTCAAAGTGGTGGAATTATACTTGTTATATTAAAAATCAAATGACGTTAAATATTAAGAAAAAAAAGTTGAATTGCTTTAGTTAAAATTCTTCAAGTCTTATATATTGGTTGGGTTGAGTTGAGAAATAATAGGATCTTTTGGTTAAACCCCTCTTTAGATATACTTTTCAAACCAACTTAAGAATTAACAAGTTATATTAAAATATATGAAACAAATACAACCTTGTGTTTTTTGTTCGGATAATTAAAAGAAAATAAAGATGAACCAAAACATGAATGATAATATTCTTTTTTACTTGGTTAAAGAAAAAATATAATTGTTTTAAAAACACAAAATTTTCTTCTTTTTTTTTTTCCAATTTTATTTGGTGTTTGATGACGTCACAGTTCAGTTAACGTCCGCGAGAGTAGATGCAATAGAATGAGACATAGATCATTGTAATTAAATTGGTCTGAATTGGACTAAAAATGATATAATAGGGCGAGTATCTGAATCCATGATGACGTGAATGTTGTAACCCAGTTCAATTCTTATCCATTTATTGTTATTTTGTTTCACCATTGAATATATTGCAAATCAAGTGGGTAGAAACTAGAAAGTAAAATTTTCATTATCCTTCAACGCACTGCCAATGAACATATAATCCAATTGAGCCATAGAATAGATCTCATCAGACAATTGTTTTCAATATATATTGAGTTAAGATGCGACCATCATGCTCACAAAGGGAGATAAAATTGTGTATTCTTTTTTTTAAAAAAAAATAATTGAATACATTAATAATATAGAGAAAATTAGATAGGTTAGGAAAAGAGAGAGAGAGAGTGTGTGGGATGGAGGAAGAGGAAGGTGCGAAGCTAAGCATATACAAAGCGGCGAGAAGCATTAAGCGAAGAGATAACAGTTTGTACAACGCGCTGAGATCGATATACGAAGATTCGATATTCGTGCGTGAGATCTCAGAGCTATGGCCTCAGCTCCCTCTCCTTGCGAACCTTCGGTGCGGGCTGTGGTATTCCTCCAATTTCCATTCGACGTGTTACTTCAAATCCACCGATGGCCACACCAACAACTGTTCCTTCAACACCTCTCGTCTCAACGTCCACGTGGCTCACCTCGCTGGTACGCCATTTTCCCTTTCCCTTTTCCTCTTCTCTAACATTGTATTCTTTTTCTCCCAATTCTTATGATCATTTAACTTGGTAGGACAGAAGGGAGGGTGTATGATTGTTGATTCTACTCGAAGAGGAAAGCGCTTCCCTGATAGCATGTCCAAAACTATACCCATTTGGACCTGTGTTCTCAATAGAGCCATTAAGGACTTTCGTGTAAGATTCCTACTTATTATTCTTATGCTTTTTCATTCTTTTATTATTTTCTAAACCCTAAAATTCGTGGTTGAGATTGCATAACTCTAATGTTTTACTCCTTCAAATTTTAAAATCCTCCTTTCTTTTCATTTTAGTCATTTTTCATTTAAATTTTTACTGCCATTCGTTTTGCAAAATTTGGTACTAACTGAGGATTTTTAAAATGTCAAGGATTAAAATGATCTGCTTATACAATTTCAATGACTAATCTGAGGGTGTGCTCAAATATTATTACCCTGCATCTATATGATTGGTTGCTTTGTCTGTGCTGTGTTCATGAAATAGGATTCTGATGGTTGTGATGAACGTGATCTTGATTGGGATTGCTCCTTGCATCTCCCCCTGTGGGTTCCCCAAACCGAAAAGGCTTCCATTGAGGAGCGGTTGGAGGAATGGACTCTTCAGCTGAAAGCAAGTGGGGCTGATATTGCTTCCCTTGCTGCATTGTTGAGGAAGCCCTTGCGTCCTCTCTGGATTTCGCAGAAAACTGTCATCTGGTTAAATGAAGTGCCTCACCATGATTCTTGGGATTTCACACCCATCATACTTTTGTCAGCTTCTTCTTCTGTTGGCATGAGCCAACATAGGACTACCTCCGAGTTTAGCTGGAATTACATACCGGGTGCTGGAGATGATGAAGAAAGCTGGGCTAGGGGTTTGTCTCCTGGTCTTTTCTGGAAACATGTTTATGGTCTTATAAACTCAGGTCCTGATATGTGTAACCAGAAGGTTGCGGATATAGTTGAAAAGAGTAGAGTATGCCGAGCTTATAGAGGAGAAACTGCACCGCAGATCATGGTTAAATCCCTCAAGTCAGCATCTCTTTCACATGAAGAACCATCAGTAACCTGTGATATTTCAAACGTTAAAATTGACGCTGACTCTTCGGAAGATTTAGGAATATCTTGGTTGGGTTTGACCAATTTGGCAGTTGGCACATCCCAAGTTGGTATGTTTTGGTTAATTGATGCCCTTTTTATAATCTTTGGTACTTTCTTTTGAGGATGCTCGGTTCCCTAAATGGAAATACATTGTTAAATTTATAGTACAGACATACTTTTGTCATCTTGTTGTCCAGTTTGCTTCTGATCAGCAACAGCATTGAGCAGTAGTTTTTTCTAAAAAGTTTGTCTGGCTGAATGTTCAGTTTCCATGTTTGGTGCAGCTGCAGATGCTGCTGATGTTGATTGCATATTGAATTGTGATCAAGAGTCCATTGCAATTTGTCTTCCCACTGCTGAATCATATTTGCATCTTCCGGTGGTGGTTAGTATGAACTATGAAGTGCAAGGAAAACCTTTTTTTATTATTATTATTACTATTTATTTGTCTAACTTTTCTGCTCATTTTAACTTGATTGCCAGACTTCAAAGTTTGATCGATTTTCTTTATTAAACAATCTTCCTAAAGCAGTGAGCTTTGCAAGGTTCAATCTTGGACAAGGAAAAAGACTTCTAGTTTGTTGTAATAATGGTAATGGCTCTGAAGTTCTCTCTGTCTACTTTGTTTATTTCTTAAGTAGACTAGGATTTGTGTGAAACCAAATGACATGTCACATGTATTCATTCCTTGCGTTTAGGATTTGAAAACAGTTCAATCGTCATTGATAGCATTGTTCTCTATGGGAGGCACTGGTGGAACTTAGAAGGGACAAGTGACCACAAATCTGCCTCACCCAAATCCCTCCCTCTCCCACTTTTGTACTACTATAAAGCTACTGAATAGATCACACTGCAATTCTCACTAGTTTATTTTTGGTTTCCTTTGTAGTCCTACTGGATAAATAAATAATTTCACTCTCCCACAAATTTGTTTTATTTACAGATTAAACCCATGTGTGTCCTTCATTTATTAAACTTTCAATTTTTATACTAATTACTAAACATGAGGATCTTAGACACGGATGCATCTATTACCTTATCCTATTCTCATGCATCTATGATATTTTCCTGTGAACCAAGCACCTTGATAATGTACTTGTGATGTGTTGGGTGTACGATCAGAATTACATTCACTACCCTTTCAACTTCTGTTGTATCCGTATTATTTTCTTTCTAATTCTATCCTTTTGAATCTCTTGAGGTGCCTTTTCTTAATCATTCTAGTAGACCTGTGTAAAAAGCATATTAAGTGTTGTACTGAACCTCTAATATATTATTTTTCTTTGCTTTTCAGGGGAAGATATTAGTGTATGTGTTTGTTTAGCAATCTTGATGTCATTGTTTGATGAAAAAGGTACATATCCATATAACTTTCATATTGGCGCAAAAGATTAACTAGTAAGACCATCTCTCACATTGGTATAGAATCAACATGTTAGCATTATTCATCGTGTCCATTTTCAGGGATACTTGTTTGACCTAAAGTAAAATTGTTTTTCAAAAACAATAAATTTGATCCTGGAAGAGAGAGGAGTGGGGAGAAAACATGTTAATAGTTTTTTAACTGAAAATGGAAAAACTGACTGTCAAATATAGAGTAAGGGAATTGCGTAGGAAGCATTAGAAAGTGACAATCAATGATAAATAACCTTAGATGTTAAAGTAAATTACACCATATCCATTCCATTTCTTTGGTATTCATGTCCGATAAAAACTATTCATGTGGTTTGAAACGCTAAACTATCTTTACTTAGCTGTGCGATGATTGCGTGTCCATCCCTGTGAAACCCTGTAAAGTCATTAGGCTTAAATTGGTTCTGAGATAAGGTGGCATGATTTTCTGAGCAATAAGAACACATTTCATATCTGTGATGATGATATATGTTAACAAATCCAAGTGTTGAAAGCTTTGATGCTTTATGAATATCATGGTTAATTCTATCACTAATCATCTGTCCCTGCTGCCTACGCTTCTTTTTAAGGTACTTTTGATGATGGGAAATCCTTCAGTGTAGCACAAGTCACTAAATGGGATATGAGACGACGGCTTGTATATGTCTGCAAGTTTGCAACAAATGCTCGACCATCCAGAGGAAATTTGAGACAAGTTTTTAACTTTCTTATTCCTGGAAAATGCGTTCAACAACGTCTGGATACTGGAAGAGACGAGTAATTAGAATTGCAAAGGCGCGTGACTATCTTTGGTCATTCCTTAAACTATCCAAACTTTGTACCTCAGTTTTGGAGAGAATTGTTGTATGCCTAAGTTTATCCCAAATTTGACATCTGAGTAACCTATGTTACTTTTTATTTAGGTTCTGCTCTGAATGACCAAAGTCTTAGATGTCTGCTAGACATGCAGTTATACACCATAAACTTATGAACTAAGTTATAGCAAATAATTAATATAGAACAATTCAAGTATAGAATGGGTTTACGTCTCCTATGCAGTGATGTCAATGACAAAAATAATTAATTGATGTTAGCCGAGATATATTGAGAACTTTTTATATTTTCATATGAAAATCTTATTGCTTTATGGGATGTTTGGTTGGGGGTGGGAAGAGAGGAGGAAGGAAAGAAGGAGAATGGAAAGACTTTTCATAGTTTGTGTGTAGAGAGGGGAGAGAAGAAAATATATCTTTGCAGGTTCATCAAATTTTTAATTTTAAAAGAAAAAGGTGAGGGGTAGAAGTTTTTTTATTTATTTTAAATTGTTAAAGTTATTATATATTTTTTAAAAATATATAAAAAAATTTGTATTTAAAAAAATATAGTAAAAAGTTTAATTTTTTTAAAATTTATATTATTAATATTTTTTTAGTTATTTGAATAGAAAAAGAGAATTTTGTTATTTTTTTATCCTCTTATTTTTTAATTATCTAAATAATTTTTTTTAATTTCATTTTTTTCCTTTCTTTTTCTTTTTCTTTTTCTTCCTTTTCTTTCATAATCCAAATAAAGCACAGAGTATATAATTAAATTTTAAAGAATATTCTGATACATATTCAACTAAAATAGTATGTCTTAACAATTATAAATAAAATATATTGAAATATAAAATTAAGTTAAATTAAATTTTAATGAATTTATTTTCAATTAATTTAATAGTATTTTCTTGTAAAATTTTCATCCCAGAATATGGAATGAAAGTATTTTATGCAAAAATTTAAACCCTGCAACGTAATTGAAATATTTAGATAGTAGGATTATATAATTAATAAAGGGACCAACATTTTTTATGTTTAACTATTTTTTATTAAAATAATCTTATTTGAAATGGATAAAATTATTATGGATGATTAAGAAAACCAACCTAACATCAGAGTTTATTAATAAGTAACTTAAATATAACAAACATCAGAGTTAGAGTTCTAACTTTTAAGAATTTATGTGCACTCCACATGTTACAGACAAAAAATGCATGCGTTGTTTTAAAGTGAATTATCATGTTAACTTCCCAACCTATGAAATTACCCAACAGATTTCCAACCTAAGATGGAGATGCAAATAGGACACCAAACTTCTTTCATCTGTCTTCCATATAAAATTAATTGGCGACTCCAACTAATACATTCTCACTAAGAGCTTCCAACTTGTTGGAAAATTTATGAATCTAAAGTTATATAACAATTTTCACAACCGAGGCTCTCAGAGCTAATTTCAAATTACAATACGTGATCATGTTTGATTCCACTCTAGTTCATCCCACCAAATCTTCACCAATAAAACAAATCACTAAAAAATTAAGAACTAAAAATAATAACAATTAAGAGTAACCCCCTTAGCTTACTTTTATACTCAATTTTTTACATTTATTATTTCTCTTCTTTTGTTCCTTCCTCTCCTAATATATGGAATGTGTGCAAAATATTTTCAACTTTATATTAAAATGAAGAGTAATGAATCCAATGAAATGGAATAAAATTCATTGCGTTCTTATTCCATTTCTTTCATTTAAAAAAAATTCAAACAATGATAATTGATGGCATTTCATTCTGTTTTTCCCCATCTATTCTTCCCCTAATCCATACATAACCGTTCAGGAATCAGTAACAAATGGGAAAGTGAAAAAAATAAAATAAAAATGAGTAGTGATCTATACTTCATTATAACAAGCAAGCCCTGGCTACTTGTCACCTCTTGTCATGAAGCAGAGATTCTTTATGAAACAACTCTGTACAGCAGGTTAGGAGAAATACAAGTTGAAGTGATACCAAGTACCAATGGAGTCACCAGGAAAAAAAAGAAGGAAAAAAGGGTTTGTTTATAGGTCAACTCTACAACTTCATTACCGTCTCTTTGCCCTTCTCTAGGTTGAAAAGATTGGAGAGAATCGGATTCTTATGAAATTGAAGGACGCCATTGCTGACGTTTTCTCTTTGATTTCAGATCAACAACTATGATTGAAATGTTATCTTTACTGTTTCTACCACATGCAATTTCTGTCAAGCTATCAGCAACAATTTGTGCAGGTGATATTTCCTCCATTGACAAAGATCTGCGGCGCCTTCTAAGAATGTGGCGCGCTACTTCTCCAACCTCTTCATTGGTCATTACATCCCAAAGTCCATCACTTGCCAAAATCAAACACTCATCCTCGTCAGTTCTTGCCGTAAAAGTTATCTCTGGCACCGGAATAATCCATGGCCTCAAGTAACGATCACCTGAAACATCATCGTTAAGCAGGTAAATACAGGACCACCAGTCATTTTTGGTTCCAACATGTCCAAATCAACATCTTCATTATGCATGCCAAAATACCCTTTTACAGTAATATTACCTGAATCTTTGCATATATTCAAACAATTTTTTATCTTGACGTTGCTTTTCTATTTACAGATATTTTTCTCCCCTTATAGTATCCTTCGTTAGAAACAGTTTGAAGGCACGCACACTAAAAGTGAGGGTTTGTTGTAAGAAAAATGTTTTGTAGGCATATTTGGGGTGTCTACATTTAAAGAGAAAAAGGAAAAAAAAAAGAATAATAGATATGATAAAAATAATAATAAATAATAAATATATAATAACATCGGTAAAATGTATAATAATCATAATTATTCTTTCAACAAAGATTCAAACATTGCTTTACCACTTTGTGGCCTACTACCCCATTTTGTTAAACCCAACCCGTTGATTCTCCATTTACAGATGGTACAAATTTTTGAATTAAATGCCAATTTGATCCCTGGAGGATTTATAAATAAGATAATATGAAATGCAAGCGGTATAGATAACCAGGCATAAAGACCATATTTAGTTGCTGTTATTGGAGGTGCTGGAAAGTGGACACTCTCTAGAATTTACTAGAAAGTTAGATAGCTTCCACCAAAATTTCTAGGGAACCATTAACTGGAAATTTCCGTGTTGGATTCTCTAGGAGGTGTAAGTGAAATCAAAAGAGAGAATTCTCTAGATGTAATTGTTAGAAGGATCCAGAAATATGGCAGGTTGTAAGATGAAACATATAAATGGGCTTGTCTTGTAATTCTTAGAAGTGGTCGAGTATTTACTTCTAACCCAGCAACTTATGTTTAACAATATAAGTATGTACTTCTCTTAATGTCAATATCTTAAATAGAACGGCATGGAACTGTTAAAAGTGGTGGACTATGCACCTCCAACCTACCAACCTATGTTTAATAGGAAGACAACTAGGTACAAGCTACCAACCTATGTTTAACAAGAATACAACTCAACTATGTCATTCTCTTCTTAAAATTCTATGCCTCGAATAATCATCTCTTCCCAAAGTCAAGCAACTATCTACTACTCTCATTCTGATGTCAAACTTGAAAACTAAAGATGTAAATTATAAAAATATCAGAGTAGAAGTTTGACACAATTCAGCCAAAATTTACCAAATTTTAAAGATGACTGCTGTATGAATCATGAAAATAATTCGTCTATCCAAACAATAACAATGCCGAATCGATCCATTCTAGCAAAAGCAAGTATTTTCAATTAATGTACTTAATGATCAGGAATACGACAACATACAGAGCAATGAAAGGAAGATAGCTAGAGTTTTCCTCAAAAGGAAACTGACATAATGGTTAATTCTATTTACTACAGGCAAGCCTCTTGCTATCGAAGATTCGAGCAGCAAATGGTTTTAGCAACAAGAAGCTAGTAATATTTTATTCTATCAGATAGCTTGTGACAAAATTGATTATAAGAATCTAGGGAAAAAAATGACATCCATATTTTCTAAATCCTTGCACTTAGAACTTTAAATCAATCAGAGGTGTCTAGCTTTAGACTCAATAGAATATAGAGGAACGGCCAATATATATGATGTCTCGGTCATTATAGATTTGGGCATCATGTTACATATATTTCAAAATCAAAACACAAAAAATCTACCGAACGCCTATAGCACCTAGGACCTAGGAAGCTTGCAAAGACATTAACAGATTGCAAAACAGAAAACATCAAGATTTTAATCCATAATAAGAGATTGAAAATAATGCTAAAATATCAACCATAAAAAATTATTAAATAATGAAATTATCAATCAAATTACTATAACGCGTGCAGTGTTCGATCCAGTGACGCATCTTTTATGAGATCGGGGAGCCATGACCACCGCAAAAATATGTTTTTAAAATCCATAGAAATACTTAAAATTACACTTACCTCCCTTTATTAATTTTAAAACATCATAGGATCAGCACAACCTTTGCTCGAGATCTGCTACAGGTTCAATTACATAGTAAACAAAACTAATAAATATATACCAAAATATACATATATATACTAATAAATATATACCAAATATACATATATATATATATGTACAAAGAAAATATTAAATTACTTTAAGAATAATTTTAATTAAAATTATTTCATTTAATAATTCTTATAAACAATTAAATTTTATCATTTCAAATGTTAAACTAATAAATTTTATTATATAGATTATTTTTACAAAATTTTATAAATTTTTAAAAAAATTTGATGCTTAAAAAATAAATTTAAGTCAATAGATAATATATTTTTTATAATATCCGTTAATTTAAATTTATTTAATAATATATTAAACTTTTTTAAAATTTTATAAAATTTTGTAAGAATTTATACAATATAATTTATTAATTTAATAATTAAATTAATAAATTTAATTATTTATAAAAATTATTCAACAAAATAATTTTAACTAAAACTAAAATTATTTTTTAAAGTAATTTAATCTCTTCTCTCTCTTATATATATACTTCTCTATGGTTGCATTCTTCCCTTGTAATCCAGCTCCCTCCTCTTAGCCCGTTATCTCACGACCCTCAACCTCAGAGGCTCAAACTCATTCATGCCACAAAACAAAGTAGAAGGTTTTTAACATTCGCTTGGATCCCCCTATTTAACTTCCATTCTTCCATGGTCCCATTATCAAGCATATCTAATGCAAAGAGTTTCTCTATCTCCACTGTTTCCTTTCAATAACTTATGGTGACACCAGAAAGGGAGTCATCATTGTACAGGAGTATAGATAATTATCATAGTTACAAGGTGTACAGGATCCAAATCATTTTGGTAATAGCCCCTAATTATTCGATGATTAAAGCCGTTCGCATCTTTTATTACCTCTAGCAGAAAGATTATTGGCCATATTAATGTTGAAAGGAACTCGATGCCTTAATCAATAGTTCAGACCAAGAAAATATTCGCAAATTCTTAACCTAAGACGGGACAAGAATATAAATCGAGGTACCTATGGCCCTGGACATGGCAAGAACACCAAACACCCTAGCTCCATTCCAGTTTATGACTTTTCCTCCACCTCCTTCAATTCTCAAGAGTTCATCTTGTCTATCGGGCTGTACAAGCAAGGACAATGGTATCTTAATTCCGTTAATGAAAACAAAGATTAACTGTATTAAAGGAAAATCAGGAACACACAAGGGATGGAATAAAAATAAATATTTTTAATATAACTAATTAATTTAATAGATTATAAAATTATATATATTATCTAGATCAGATATATTTCCTATAGAAGATAATTGTGTTTGAATTAAGAACATCAACATCTTGGTAGGGTTAGTTTTTTCAGCAAAGAATTTGAGACCTTACGGAAATCAAATATATCAGACTTAAATCACACGTTGGTAAATTATATATTTTTTTATATAAAAAAATTAAAATCTATACATAGAATTTTTCGAAGATTTTTTTAAGAGGTACTCTCTTTCAATCCGCCCTGAATGTTTTGAGTATATGGCTGCATGGGCTTTTTTTTTTTCTTTCTGATTTTTAATCCTCCTTTCTCTTGGGTTACGATTATTGACAATAAACTTATCTTCTGTGCATAGACATGAAAACAAAAGAATGCATGATAAACAAAGAAGATAGTCATCCTGGTTTAATAAACTGATAGTGCATATAATTTTCCATTATCCAAAAACCTAAAAATGGAACATATGACCACATGCTTGCAATTATATCAACTTCAGAAGATAAGTGGGTTATCACCAGACCTTCTGATCCATTGTCAAGGGGATTGTTTGAGTCCTGCGGCAAAGAACTACTCTTGAGTCGCCGCAGTTGGATGTAATAATTTGGCAACCAGATAGAACCACCACAGAGGCAGTAGATCCCACCATTTCTGGCGCAACTGCGTTTGAAAGGATTTCATTGTCAGTCCTCTCAAAGCTGTTAGCAAACACAGCTTCCCACCTTCTCTGCCATTCAGCACCACCTGCCATTTCTCGGTCCCACTCCTCTGCTATCACATCGTGCATGCGCTTGGCACAAAACTTAGCCACCTAGCATTAAATTACAACAAAAGTTAGAAGAATGGCAAGCTACTCATGATATATTAAGTTCTGGACGGCCAGATACTTTCTGGCTAGTTTTTTGTGTTATGAAGGCCACGCTGGACCAATGCATTCCACTAGAATCAAAGTTTATTGTATTTTAGAGGAAGAATAAAAAATAGAAATTTTGGACGCAGCTCAACACCCAAAATGTTATCCATCTATAATAACCCCACGCCTCGCATATTGGACAGGTATTACTCCTCCCTTGTACAAAGGGAAGGACGTTCAGAGTTCAGTCGCCCTTCTTAATCCATCTTTGATATCATAATTCTGAAATAGATAGTTGTAGTCAAAGAAATACTCAATTTAATACGGAAAATAATAGGTGTGAAATGGAGGAGGGAAAAACTAGTATAATAACAATTACATCTATCATAAGTTTTATACAATGCTAAAGAATCATTCAATCTAAGGGGTTATTTTGCGGGCAAATTCAAATCTATTCTAATTAATTTTCATACATTCTAATAGTATTTATACTTTAATATATCTTTTTTTTTCTATATTTTTTTTTCTATCACATCATATTTTATCTTTCTCTAATTCTTTCTATCTCTCTTCTTTCCCATCCAATAGATCTTAAGTGGGATGTATGACCAGCATTTACCAATTCAAATAACCTCATATTTACTATTCTTACAACAGCCACTAAGAGTCTTATATACAGGGCATCTTTGTATGAGATCTTTATCTAGAAGACACCTCATTTTTGCATAAATGTACAAGAACAAGAATGACGAGACTTACCGCTTAAAAGTTTATCTCGTTATCTGATGAACTATTATCCAGCCCCAACGCTGTATAATAGACTCTCCATTTATTCCTAAACAACTCATCCCAGAATTCTGTTGCACGTCATCTTCAAATACAAATCAATGATAAAGCTACCACTGAATAACATATAGTGAACCAAGAGATGATGCTCCATTTGTCTGGTGATTCATTTCGGACTAGGAAAGACATACAAACTATACGGGTACAGTTAAATGACCTTTGTCGACAAACCCATACTAGCCATTTACGCAGAGCTAATAAAAGTATGAAGATTTTTAGGTAACATCAAAAGGTCTGGTACCATACATTCTCAACCTCTGAATTATACATACAAATTTGTAAAATAGTTGTCCAATGGATAAATAACACTGCTATTTGGGAAACCAAGTTTCTGCAGCTTATCTAGAAGAAAGAAGTGTTTCAGTCGTTCAGTCGTTTTGCTTATACAATTTTGAATTTGGATATTCTATTGTTGTTACAGAGTCACGTTAAAGAGAAGATATAATTGATTGTAGAACTTATTAATTATATTTAATAGGAAAAAGGTCTTTTTCTTCCAATAATAGAAAAAGATTCAAATCTCACAATTTTTAATATGAGAAACAATATTCTACCAAAAAATGAATCACCTTAAATCGCAAATACTGAATTGGTAATTGAGCATGAATCTTATCTCGTAGTGAAGAGTGGACAGCATAAATCTATTTTCTATGAAAAGAAAGTTCCACATAAAGTTCGCTGTTTGGGACCCAATACAGAGAAAATCCTTTAAATATTTCGGAGAATAGTGTTTTAATAATTAAAATTTATTCTTTGAATTAAATCTAATGACATAAATAATCATGTGATGCCATTTGTGATAATTTATTTATAAGTTTTAAGGAACTTGACGTTCAAAAGAACACATGTAAACTTTTCCAAACTGAAGTAGACCAGCCACAACATTCATCTGTCGGCCCCTATATAATATGCCAAAGTTAGTGCAAAGGCGCATAATGAAGCATCGGTCCCACTTACTCACACATAAACAATACACTTTTCTTTCGACAAAAAGCTCATCCTTCTATCTACGTGGCCCAACCTTTTCCTACGATCCACACTCGTTTCCCTCCAATCGGGCCACCCACACATGGCAACACTTTCACTTATTAATCGTTGTATTTTTTATAATAAAAATTAAATAATGAACATAATTAAAATATACAGATAAATTAAAGTTTTTTATATTTATCATTCAATTATAAATTCTTAAATCAGAAAAATAACTAGTTTTTAAAATAATTATTTAAAAATTATAACCAAAATAATTTTGAATTATTTGATAATATAAAAATTTATATTAAAAATATATGAAAGTTAAATTTGTAGAAAAGTTATGTTTTAAATTAATATAATAATTTTTAGAAAACGGATGGTTATCTTCCAAGCTCGTCTCATCCGGTCTCTCTATTTCTCTTATAACTTTCTCAAACCTTTTGGCATGCCACACAGCGTGATGATTTGTCTGTGATAGAAACCACATCGGATTGCAGTCACGCTAACCAATCCCTATTCCAAATCAGTACAAGTATCTGTCCTAGAAGAAAAAAAAAGCCATACCCCTATATGCACGGTCTTATTTACACGTGTCACGCCAGCACGAAAAGCACTGTGAATTTATATCTCTCTGTAAGGACCACTCTGCCAATAACACGTGGCCTTTCTGAGGAACACACCCACCAAACACATTCCCAGTTTAAATTTAACAAGCATCATAATTCATAATTCATAATTCCGATCATCATTTTTTTTTATCTTTGCTTACAGAAAAATCGCATTAAATATTGAAATTATTTTCCCAGATAAATAAGTAAAATAACAATCGAAAATAATAAATAAATATTAAGCAGAACGCCGCACTCCCTTTCTTGGCCCAGACACCATAACCAGAAAAAACTCTTCAAATTTCAATATATTAAAATAAAAACTGTAGAATTGGGAAAATTATAAAATAAAATAAAAATTGGAAGAAGAAAGTGCAGTGTACCTGAGAACCACCGTGGCCGTCGTACACGCCGAAGAAATGAACGGGAGAGATCTCGCCGGAGGATCTGGAACCGAGAGCCGTACAACCACCAACATGATCGCACGTGCGGGACATGAATCCCGGAATAACGGCGACGGCGTCTTCCATCTCTTTCCGCCTTCCAATTACCGAAGTGAGTCCCCAATTCACTCCCTTGTTGCTCCTTCCCACGCACTTCTCTCTCAGCGCCGGTGCCGCGGCGTCCTCGCCAATGGACCCCGCACGGAGAAGCAAAGGAGGCGCGAGAATCGCCTCGCCAACCGTGACGGGCGGAATCTCGCCGGAGCCGCTGCTGATAGAGGAAATGTCGCCGGAACTGGTGATGTTCCGGAAATCGTCGGTGCTGAGTATGGAGGAAATGCCCGAGCCGGAACTGGTGGACGCGAACTCGGAGTCAAATCGTTCGACTTGCTCATCCTCCTCCATAACTCAACGGTGTCGTTTGAGAGAGGAGGGGGAAGACAAAGAAGAGAGGAGACGATAAAAGGAGCAGAAAGGAGAGGCGAGAATGCGACACGTGTGAGAAAAATATAAGTTTTGTTGATGGCACACGCATCTATTGTGAATTGTGAGTGGGGAAAGGAAAAACAAAAGAAAAGAAAAGAGAGAGACACGAGCTGTTTAATTTGTAGTCGTACTCACTCGCCTTATGCTGTGCCTCCACCTGTCCCTCCTTTCATTCTCCTTCCACACGTTTCTCTTCCTTATCATTCTCTACTTCCTACAACCCTGAACCCGCTTTCGTCCTGCTCCCTCTTGTTCATTCTACGGGTTCTTATTGGACCGTCCTCAAAATGAAACGTTGGACGTGCTTGCACCCGATAGCTACCTCTCTCCTTGTGACGTGTGAGAAACCTATGTACGTAAGCAACGGTACTCTCTTTTATTACAAAAAGGCCAGGTGGCTTGTAATGTTACTTTAGGGGCCTACTCGTTTGGTAAAATTTGACATGTGAATTAGTTGAACTTAAATGACGAAATAATAAATTCCTCTATTTGTTCCAATTTTCTAATTGGGAATAAATGACTGTCTTTTTTACAAGAAAAGATTGAGTAATTTTCATATGATTTGTCTGCGCCAAAAAGAAGGAGTCGTTCTTAGCTACAAGTCTACTTCTACTTCTACTTCCTACAGGTGTGAAATTTAATCCATCATGGTGTGGACTTTAACAAAAACAAGAACAACACGTGTAGGTTTCTTGGAGAAGGGAGAAAGAGATTAAGACGGCCCCAATGCCAAACGGAAGAATAGAAATAATGCCTCTTTAAGATAACATTTAAATTGCCCAAGAAGCAATGCGCAGTACTCACAATCACAATGACTCTAGTCACTACTAATCCGTACAAAAAAGTAATGTGAACATTTAACAACAAAAATTAAGAAAGAAGGAGAAAAATCTTAATCATCAAACACCTTTAAAATTCTCTAGTCCACAATGGAAACTTGAAACCAGGTAGCTAGCTAGGAGGTATCTGCTGTAGGAAGGATTCTATTTTGTAACGAGGATTGTTGAATGTTGAGGGAGAAATGTATGGGTTAACACGTGGGTGTATGTGAAATGGAAGGCACCGTCATCCTTCAAATTCAAATACGGTGAATGATTGATTGGTGCTTTCCACGAGTCTTGGGCTGGGAAACCCCCGAACACCAATACAGGGACCTCGAAGGCAGAGATTCCTTTCACCTTCCTCTCTTCAATGACGGATATACCCCTCACCCGTTATCATTCTCCTTTGAAACAAATGCTGCATAGACGTTCATGTCTGTGGTCTTCGCCAATTGTTGCTATGCCTTTTCCAATAGATAATGATGTTTCAACATTACTTTAATAAATCACTTTTAATTACACTCATACATTGTTATTTATAACCAATATTTTTTACCAAATCCTCAACTAATATTGTGCCACCACTGCAGTGTTTTATCAATAACGCGTCATTACAACTGAATTACGTTCCTCGGTCAAAAATTATCAGATAAAATGATTATTAGGGAAACATTCAGTAATACCCAATTTTAAGTATCATGTACATTAATTTCTCAATAGTATATGAAATCTTATGATGAATATTTATTTATAGTCTAAAAAATATATTATACATTAAGCTATAGTTGAAGTTAATATAATTATTTAATGGTAAAAACTCAAAAATTAAAATAATTTTTATAAAGATTCTGATTTCAAATCTTATTATTTTAAAATTTTTTAAAAGAAGTTAATCGATGAGGTGCTGATTAATTAATTGAGATAAAAAAAAGATGTTAGATGAGGTGTAAGTGAATAAAAGTGAGAAGATGAACGAAAAATTAAAAAAAAAATGTGTTACTTGTTTGTAAAAAAAAAATTATTTTTAATTAAAAATATCACCCTATTTTTTATCAAAATTTTATAGAAAAATAAAAAATCAACGTTTTCTTACTATATAAAATCTTAAAAGTATAAATTTTATATAAATGAAAACTTAAAAAACTAAATGGCATCTTAAAATTCTCATATTTATAAAAAAAATCTAAAACAACCAATATAAAGTATTGCATCGAATATTCCATTAATCAAACAATACCAAAGCTTCCAATTATTTTAAAGTGGTGTGAACTAACTCTCACAATCGTCACAATTCTAAATCTTTTAAAATAAGATGTATATTTAAAAAATTGAAGTGTGATAACTATTGCGAACTGATTAACAATTTTAAACTTTTAAAATATAAATGTTTGTACAACATATATTCCTTTTTTCTAAAATTACATGTATTTTTTATGAAAGATAGTTATATTTGAATAAAAAAATATTCTTTTCGTATATAAAAAAATCTAAAAATTTATTTAAAAAACAAATATATATATTTTCATTTTTTTATCTATCTATAAAGAAAACAATTTTTTATTTATCTGTTTATTTTGATTTTTAGAATAGTATTAATTATTTTATATATATATATATATTTATATCTATCAATTATAATAAATAAAAAGGTAAAAACAAAATTTATGTATAAAAAATAAATTAAGAAAATAAATAATTTTTTAAATAAATTAAAAAATATTAATTATATTTTTTAAAATTTATATTTCTTCTGTAACGGACTGAGTACTATTTAAATCAGCTACTTATTAACAAATACTTTATAATAAAATCTGAGAATTTGTTCCCTTGATTTTCTTATTCCATTTACATTATACTCTCTAATAAAATACACGGATTGCTTTTTAAAACTCCCAATTCGGCAATTCGCGTTGCACACTTGGCCAGTTTCTAAATAAATACAAGGGGTAAAAATGTCATATTCATTTATGAATCATCCATAATTAGTTTTATTTTTTCAAAGTTTCCTTTGTCACGTTAAGTAGTTACAAAACTGTGCCTTTATTGGTTCAATAGATTCAGTGGATCACAAACTTGATTTGATTAATCATGAGAGTCATCGGATTAATAGTTAAGTAATCGCATATTAGTTGTAAACCCACTCCCATGTTTGCCTTAAAATAAATTATTAAAATTAAAAGACAATCATACTTTGTGCTTAATGTGGCATAACTTTTGCAACGTCTGCGGTTCCTTTCCTTATTTTTCTTAAACAAAAGGTGTTGTTTAACAAGGACATCTCACACTTTTAGACAAACGTGGCAATCTCCCATTGATGACGCAAAAAATTAATCTATTTCATGGCCACATATATAATAATAGACGGCCTGATTTAAAGATCATTCCCTATGATTTTCAACTCTGAACCATTGTTGCTACTTTGCTGCCACTTCTCTTTGTTTGAATTGGATAAGGTCTCCAAACTTAGTCCCTCATCCAGATTTGATTCGATGTTATCCCATCTTTGATTCTATTTATAACATAATTTTGATTAAATCCCACATATTAAAATTTGTTAATATTCTAGTTTTAATTTTTAAATAATTTAATTTATTCTTATTTAAAGAAATTTTATTATTATATTAATAGTTAGCAAAATTAAAAAGATTCAATATTTATAAAAATAATAGATATTTCTAAAATTTTACATTAGAATTTATATTAAGAGTCATTAAAAAATCTTATTAATAAAATCAATAATAACAAATATATATATATATAGACATAAGACACACATACACATGAATCCGATACTCGCATAGATTATTCACAGTAGATTTAGAAATAAATATCTGATGAATAGGTATGAATATTATAAACACTAGCCTTGTAGATACTCATTTAATTATTTATAAAATATATATTTTTGTTAAATATTATATGTATGTTAAATTATTCTCTTTCATGATTAAGTAGACCGATGCACATACAAGTATTTTTTACGTTTTAACCTCAGTATATTTTTATAAGTCTTCATTTATTCTTTTATTTTAGAAATTTAATGTCCCCACATTTTCCTGCAATGTTGCTAATTTATTATAAATATTAGATGATATATTTATTTTTTATTATTATAGAATGTATTATTATTATTATTATTATTTTACTATCATGCTATTTATTTTAATTATTATATTATTTATTATTTTAAAACAAAATATTTATATTTATTAATAGAAATTCAAAAATATAATTATTTTCCAATAAATTTAAAATTTATTTTGAAAATAAAATTCGCATTATTTTAAAATTATTTTGCTCAGCAATCAAACGATTTAGATCAAATTCGTTTAGTATTTTAAATTTGATTAAAAAAATAGTAATATAGAAAGCTCTAAAATGCACATCATCATTAGGAAGCATGTTTTCCAATTGCATTGATTTCAATAGGTTCAAGTGGAAATTATTCCTTGATCTCTTTCTGATCTTTGTCTAATACCGGCAAGTTATCATGAGTGTATTGACCATGGTAATCTGAAATCTGAATAAGTAATCTTTCAGCTAGGGCAAATTTAGGGATAATTTAAAGAAAAAAGGGATGTCAGGGAAGGAAAAAGTTAAAGAGAGAAAAATTGGCCAGAAAAGAAAAAAATAGAGAGAATATTAAAAAGATAGAAGAGGTTAAAAAAAGAATAACAAAAATCAAGAGAGAAAAAAAGATTAAAAAAATATTATATAAATAACCTATATTGTCTGTTGATCATTTCTTAATTCCTGGGGGTTAACCTTTGTCTAGCTTATGTAAGATGAGGATATAAGGCAAAAAAAAAAAAAATCATTTAAAAAAAAAATCATAAAATAAGAGATGAGATAAATTCACCCGTGAATTGTAGATTCATTCTAACAGCTATACTAAAATGCGAGTATTAAACTTGAGTGCAGCTATATAGCTGGCTACTAGGCATGGACATGCGTATTAAAATTTTCTTCATGTCCAAATATGGATCCAAGTACGAACCATTTTCTTCGGTGCAAATATGGGTACAAATTCTCCAATATGCTGGCCATTATCATTCTTACTTGGCACCTTCTTTAGATATTTTCTTGATCACTCGCTAAATCATGTGATATTATTCTAATGCATGTTTATACTAAATTTTAGATAGCCAGACATTTGTAAACATTTATAAAAATATACATATATATATATATTAATAGTAAAAATTTTCTTATATTTTTATCAATATATCAAAATAAAATAATATTATGGATTTTTTATAATAAGCAAAATAACATAATGGAGTATTAAGTAAATTTTGTTAAATTATATAAATTTTTGTAAATTTAATTTATTTAATGAAAAATATAGTTTAATTGACAGGGTTAGACATTTATATATAAAAATCATTATCACAAGTGAAATTTTTTATTTTAATAATCTAAATGAATCAATATTAATTAATTGCGTATATAAAAAATAACTCATCGGATATATAAGATTAATATCACCATTCTTTTTATTTTTCTCCCCTTTTTTTTATCATCAAAACAAAAGGAGCACATTACTCTATAAGTTGATGTACAATTAACATTTTTTATTTTTAAGATCATTATTATAAAAAAAGAAAAAGAAAAGCGGCATTATTATAACAGTCTCTAGAAAGTTGAAAATCACCCACAGTAAGCTTATGATTTTTATTTTTTCTTTCCTTGGATTCATCGGGCCCTGTATTTATCTTTAAAGGAATCAAAACCCCATATTTTTTGGGTACAGAATTCAAACAACGATTTATGGTCCAAGAATTGTCCTTGACTAATTAATTGGGCATACAGGCCCGACAGAAAAAATGTGGGCAAATGAACAATGTTTCACACTTTCGTGTACAATTACGTTAATGTTCTTATATTCGATATTGTGTTCGCTGTATCGTTGTCCTGGTTAAACAATGTCATTGTTACCTCATCCATCCTTATTGTTTGTAGAACAAAGGTTGTCAAACATATAAATGTTTGAATCGGTTTTATTTTTTTATTTTTTATTTTAAAAATTATTAACCAATTGAATGAAAAATATAAATGTATGGATAATACTATTTATAAGTAGAAAAATTATTAATTATTTATATTCATACTTTTTATGTAAATATGGTTAATAATATCAAATAAAAATATAAAATAATTCTTATAATTAGTATCAAAAGATATTAAAGGTTTGGAAGTCTTATTGTCGCTATTGTAGGTAAGTTCTGTATTTTTTTAAAAAATTTATTTAAAAATTTAAATTGTAATATAATATATATTTTTTAAAAAAAAATTTAAAATAAGATGTTATGCATTTTCAAAATTATAACTTTGTAATATAAATAGTGATTTTAAAATATAATTCTGAAATTTAAAATCTGAAATATAAAAGTACATTCTTATTTTCAAAATGTAAAATGTATTCCGAAATGCATTTTTACATTCTTAATTTCAAAATATAATTTTATATTTCGAAATCTTATTTTTAAAAAATAAAAATACATTTTAAAAATAACATTTCGAAATGAACTTTCACCATTTTAAAATTTTGTTTTTAAATACATGTTACCATTCTAAAAATAAGATATGTATAGAGACAATAAACACAAATAAATAACAACTAGAGATTGAAATTCAAGTTTATATAAGAAATTGAATGTAAAACAAAGAAAAAATATACATAAAAATAACAACAACAATGGTTGTTCTTTCAAAGTTTATAGGAAGAAGAAAGAAATATAAAAATAATATTTTAAATTTTTAATAAATTAAAAAATGTAAAAAGTAAGAAAGAAAGGTGTATATAGCATGCACCTTTTTAGTGAAAATTAAATAAGCCCAAAAAAACAGACGGGCTTATACGTATGAATATATGAAGTTTCTTTTCGTATCATTATTTTTTGCTATCACACCATTCTTTTTCTTTTTTGTTTTTTACAAATAATTAATTTTGAAATATTAAAAATACTTTTGAAATTATATTTTTGGAAATGTATTTTAAACATTTTAGAATTAAAATCTCAAAAATATAATTCCAAAATTATTTTTTAGAAAAAAAAAAGAAAAAACGAAAAGGATGATGCAAAAACAGTTTCCACGATTTTAACCTCGTGATATTCTATTGTGTTCATGTAAAGCCTGATTTCACGCTACTACTTAACCCTAGGTTAATTCTGTTCAAGATGCCTAATTTATAGATCATTTGTTTTTCGAAGTAGAATAAGAATGGAGGTCATTATAAAAATCATTATGAAAAAAATATATTTATTAACAATTTCTCGTTAGGCTAATTTGAATTGTTGATATAAAGATTATAAATTTATGCAAAAAGTATAATATATTTTATTAATAAAAAATTTATAACTATAAAAATTTCATATTTATTTTCATTCTATTATATTAATACTGCATTATAGTATATTTTATAGTTAGTGTAAATTTATAATAGTTTAATGCTGCAGTCATTATATCACAAGTCTATATTGAATTTTTATCAGACCTACTCTATACTGATAAGTATCAACCAAGTGACAAACTATTAGTTAACTGAATTTTTTTGTTTTATAAGTGGTGAATGCTTCGGGTACATGAGAGAGTCATATAACTTGACAAAATTTATCTATTAAAAAGATGCTGGGCTGAAGATATATTCGTAACGAGTAGGATGTAAATAATTTAAATAAGTTGAATTTTGAATGTTTAAATTTAATTAGATTATAAATTTTTAAATATAATTATATTATTTGTTATAATTTTTTTAATTAAAGTTTTACTTAATTAAGGTTTATAAAAAATTTTAATATAAAAATTTGATAAATAACACTAAAGTTTATATAATATATAAATGATTTAAAAGATTAAATTCAAAATTTAAAATATAAAAAAAATTAATAAATAAACATAAAATTTATATATATAAATATTAAACAGTTTGTAAATTTAATATATTAATATAAACAATATATATATATATATATCTACATATTCAATTTATATGTTATATTATATTATATATTATTAAATCATAAACCTTTATCCGTAGAGCCGTTAAAATGGGTCCATCATAATCTATTTAGTCCTATAAATTTAGCCATGATCTATAGGGTTTGAGCTAAACTAAAAAGTTTATAGAATCAAAAAAACTCTAAATATAAAAAACTCTTAGAGTTAAGTGGGTTAAAATCAATCCTTACATAAAAAAGTATCACTATCTCAAACTACTAATTGCAACTTTTTGTTTAAAAATAAAAAAAAAAAACTTACCGGATAAAATTATGAAGCTTCTGAAAATGGTTCTAGTTAGGGCTGGTAATAAACCGAACTAACTTGAAATTTGGTTTATAAACCAAATGAATTAAACTTGAGCTAAAATTTAAAATCCTTAACTAAACAGGTTGAATATGAGTTATGTATAATTCTACTTATTTGGTTCATGAACTAGTTTGTTATATATATAAATTAAATTCATATAATTTCTAGTTTTTGTTTAAAATAGATAAAATATGTAACGTTTCATAACATATATTATTATAAGTTATATGTTTAGAAAATTTTTTAATTTTAAAATTAGTAACAAAATATAAATTTAAAATATCCAATACACAAATTAGTTATTTGATTTATTAATTATTAAGTTAAATATAAATATTTATTTATTTTATATAGACTATAATTATATTTATAATTTTTCAATTAGATAATCATTTTATCAAAAATATATTAGTAAATTAAAAATTTTAAATGTTCTACATTTAATTTATTTTAACTTTTAATTTATGTGACTTTGATTAACTAGCTAACGAGCTGAATTAAGTCGTTCATGAGCTTGAATTGAGTCGAGTTGAGTTGAATCTTATTCAACTTTACTCAACTCGACTCATTTTCCACCCTAATTCTAATAATGAAAACATTTCAAGCAAAACAAAAGAATTTGTATTAAATGGAAAAAATGTAAGTTGATATCATGTCCTTCACTTCGTGAAGATTAGAAAAAGATCATAAATAAGATAAACAACGTACAACAAGTTCAAAACATTTTACAATCTTAAAAGAACACGGATGAAAGATCAAAATAAGTTTGTCATATGAAAACAATGACAAATATTATAAGATCAATTCATTTTTAACAATTTTTTCCAACTAATGTGTTACATCTAATATAAGTGGACATTCACTTAGGTTTTCTCTAATAAGTTCTGCTATATAAGCAAGTTTAGGTAAAATTTATTTAACTTTATAAACTTATATGAGTATATTTATTATTCTATCTTCTTGCTTATTTAAAAATTTATTTAATTTTATAAACTTATATGAGTACATCAATTTGACCTATCCAATTTAATTCAATTTGAACCCACGTGGGTTAAGACCAAAATGACTCATAAGCGCACAAAGTCCACATTATAAAACTCATAAGTTAAAAGTCCATTAAATCCTATGGGTCATGGTTACATATGAACTTCATTTTTTTTCTTTAAATTTTTTATTTTTATTTTATAATTTTTTTTTCTCTAGTGTATTTTTCTCTCTTAAAATAAAATAGTAATAAAAAATTAAAATGAATAAAAAAGTTTAGAGAGAGAGGAAAAAATAAAAATATGGATAAAATATAATTTTAAAGATAGAGAGGTAAATATATTATAAAAAAGATAAAAATATAAAAAAGTTGAGAAAATTTGAGAAAGAAAGAAAAAAAATTAGAGAAAAAAAAAGTTCTACAGACAAATGAAAAAATATTTATAGAAAAATAAAAATTATAAAATATAAATAAATTAAAAAATATTTTAGTATAATAAAAAATATTGAAAATATTATTTAAAGAAAAAAAAAATTAAGAGAAATGGTGAAATTTTATAGAAAAAGAGTAGAATTACATGAATTAGTTCATGTCTATCCTATTTATTTTGATAATTATATTAATTAGAGTTTAAAAAAATTATTTTAGAAGAGCTAAAAAATAAATGATTATAAAATAGAATTAGAAGAGTTACTTTACATTTATTTCACTTAATTTAAAAGTCAGTAAATTATGACTTAAAAAGTCATCCTTCTAACTTAATTACAAAATAAAAAAGTTATAAGATAGAATTAGATAAATTAATTTATATTTATCTTACTTAAATTGAAGTTTATATGGATTAAGATATAAAAAATTTTAATTTTAAATAAGTTACACAACAAAAGGTTACAATATAGTGTCAGTTCATACTTAACATAATTATCTTAAAGGTTATATGAATTGATATTTAAAATTTATACTTTAAAATAAATTATAAAATAAAAAAAATAAGATTAAAACTCTTCCTATGATTGATTCTGACTAAACCTTTTAAATTAAGAACTTAAAAAAATCATATTTTTAAGTAAAATATATAATATAATATCAAATAAATTAATCATAAAAAAATATTAATATAATTATGAAAGCAGCATTTAAAAAATAGTTATAACACAGTCAACGAAGTTATAATATTTAAAAAAAAATTCATATTAATTAAACGATTGAAAGTTAAGAATAAAAGTTCCCGAATCATATCTTATGGGATGAAATTCCACCTAAGTATGATTTGGATACGATTTAATAGATGTAAATTTAACAAATTTTTTTAAACCATAAAAATTTAGATATAAGTTGATTAAAAATTTAATAAAACAGTAAAAACTAGAAGAATAATTCAACTAAAATGAAAATTTATTACCATGGTTAGTTCTGTATATATAAAAATGTATGTAATTGGAATTAGTTTGGTTTCTATTAATTAATGTGTGCCAACTTGAACCGTTCGTGCCTGCAACCTAACCCGGCGGCAAGCTCCTTGCGAGTAAGCATGTAACAGTAATGCACGGCACCGCAATTCTAAATTTTTATAATTATGCTATGTCCAATGTATTCAAGTTTTATTCACAATATATATATATGTATTTTTATTATATAATACGCGATAAAAATTTAATATGAATTGTTAGGTTAGATTTATATTTTAAATTATATAATAATTTTCAGAATATATAAAATTTATTAATAATAAATAATCTCTTCTATTTATTATTAGTTTCTATTTAAAAAAATAAAGTTAAGAAGCTAATATTTATTATCTAAAAGGGATCGAGCTACTTATGTGTGATATTTGAAATAATAAATAAACGATTATTTTAATTTTTAAAAAATTAAAAATTAATCATATTAATTTTTAAAATAAAAATTAATGTTTTAATTTTTAAAATATAATTAATTATTTTAATCTTTAAAAATAAATAATCAAATTTTTTATTTTTAAATTGAAAAATATTTATTTTATTTTTTAAAAAATAAAATGATTAGTTTTTATCTTTTAAAAACTAATAATTTGTATTTTTCATAAACTAATATAATAAATTTGTTTTCCTTTAAAAAATAAATAAAATAACTATTTATCTCTTGTTATGATTATAATTGCTTACAATTAAAGGAAACAAACTTAATCCAAAATCAAGATGACATGATCCCAAAAATAAAAAAGGACAACTACACACGTCATCATTCATTCGGGTAGTATCTAATATTTGGTCAATGCATTTAATTAACGGTGGCAGATATAATATACAGGAAATATGTTATGCAAAGTACGCAAGCTTCCAATTAAAAAAATTAAGAATATTTTTTATTTAAAATATAATCAAGAATAAAAATAAATAAATTTGATTTTTTGATCAGTAAGCATTTTTAGAATACTGCTTAACAAAATCCAATAATATAATATTACATACATATATATATGATATATAATCCAAAGTTACGAAATCTTTTGTGATTAAGAAAAATAAAAATAAAAATACATGACAAATAGTTCATATGATAAAAAGAGATTAAAAAAAGTAAAATTTTGTATTTGTTATATTAATATGTAATATAGTAATTTATTATATTTATAGTTTAAATATTAAAAATATTTTTAAATTATTAAAGATGACTGAGATGCATGTTTAAATTAATTTAAATTATACATTTTTATCAGATTGCTGATTTTTTTTTATCAAAAAGTATATAAATTAATTTTATAATTTTGAAATAAACAGTAGGTTGATAATAAAATATTTTACTGTTTATTGTAAACTTTTAGGATCGAATCACATATTTACTTATTTGTTTCCTTAATACATGCGAGTAAAATATATTTACCAGTTTGAAATATAAATGACTTATTTATTTATTTGAGAAAATATAGTTTTTTGAGAGAAAAAGAAAACGTTATTCCAACACGTACTTTTAGATTAAATTAACTAAGTAAAGAAAAGGGCAGCAATACATAATCAATTAACGGTGGCGCAACTATTCTAAAAAAGATAGACAGAAAAATAAATAAAGAAAGATGCAATAATAAAAAAATATAAAAAAGAAAATAAGATATATTAAATTTTAAATTTTAAATAAAAAACATTGTAATGAAAGGATGAAAAAAAAATCATGAAATAATAAAAAATAAAAATAAAAAATGTATTGAAATAAAACATTTTTTAAAAAAATGAATAAGAATAAAAGTTGAAGAAATAATGATGATGTGCATAGAGGGCACTTGTAGACGGTCATACATTATTATTCAGTATATAAGTTGAACAATGAATTAGAATTTTTGTGTTTGTATGATGGATAACGGCAACGTAATAATTTCAGAGAGCAACAGCAATTTTGCGGTGATGCCGTTGTCGGCGTCAAGCTCCAACAATTTCATAGATTTGGAAGTTTTTGATCTGGATGAGGCTCTTGCGGTGGTGGAAGAAACAGGGCGTGTATTTGCGGTGTGGAAGAGCTTCGTCTCCAACTTGCCTACGGTTAAAGAGGTGAAGGAGGATGATGTTTGCTCCATTTGCATGGAAGGCTTTCTTCACCACAACTCAGATGGGGAAAACAAAAGAGTACCGTGCGGCCATATGTATCACTCCAATTGCATCACCCTCTGGTTGGAACACTGCAACTCTTGCCCTCTTTGCCGCCACCGTATCTCCCTTCACTTCTGAATCCAATTTACCTTTCGCCTTTTCCTTTTATTATTATATTATTTAGTAAACCTATTCTGTAAAGTTTAATGTAATATATTTCTATTTTACTTCAAACTTTGGTCTAGTCAAAACTTTGAACAGATGTATGTAAAAAAATATAAGAAAAGGATACATAAAATAATAAAATTAATGTTTTATTTTAGCTCATAGAACATAAATAAATAAATGATTTTTCGGCTTCCAGAACAAATATATATAAGCTATTTTAACTTATAATACCCCTAGCTGAATTACTTATCAAATATGACTTGATAACTAATTTTACCGTAAATATTTGAAGTTTTATTAAGTAAAATAAATTAATGTATTTTTATCATTAAAACAGAACAGTGAAGTCATGCTGACACATGCGAAAGGCAACGCCCCATTTTGTCCTATTTTACACGATGATTGGTGCAGAGATTTAAATCTCAAGCGAAGCCAAGAAAAATTGTAGATAAAGCTCTACATTTCAAACAGATATGAGGTTCAAATTTGACTAAATCTATAACTGGATATCTAACAGCAGAGAAAAACCAGAACAAGCAAAAAACCATAAGTAGAAAGCCGTTCTTAAGCAGTTAACGGTTAACCTGTTGTTTAAATTGGACATAACTTAACTAATAAATATATGCATTTTTTATTTAAATTTTTTTGAAAGTAGTAAATTGATAAATTGAAGGAATTAAACTTGGTTTTGTTTCATTCCAGTATGGGAAAACAGAGCGCAGAACCTCAACAACCTCAAGCAATCCTCAATTGTATCGATCTCTCCAATTCCAACACCAACCAATCCGTTAGTTTGTTGAAACAGGTAAACACCTTTCCCTTTTCCTCTTCTCTGTTAGAAAACTAGCAACTTTTTTTTTTTATTATTTGTGTTTGGAATTTTGGTCCAATTTTCAACTTGGAGTTGTTCGCTGTGGTGAAAAAGGCTTGCACCGATTCTGGGTTCTTCTACCTTGTTAACCATGGAATAAGCCAGGACCTAGTGGACGAGGTGTTTGCCCAAAGCAAGAAGCTTTTCACTCTTCCACTCCAAGAAAAGATGAAGCTTCTCAGGAATGATAAGCATAGAGGCTATACCCCTCTTTTTGATGAACTCACTGATCCTGAAAACCAACTACAGGGTATCTATGCATTTTTTCATCTTTCACCTTTATCTATGTTTATACAAATTTCACTGTCTTTTCTTCTTTTGTACCTTGATGGGTGGTTGATCAGGAGATTACAAAGAGGGGTATTATATTGGAGTTGAAGTGGCTGAGGATGAACCAGACTCGCATAAACCTTTTTATGGGCCAAACGTTTGGCCTGCACCAGGTAACCAAGTCAAAGTTACTGACTTTTGAAGAAGAAAAGCTGGTTTGTCCTTTATTTTCTGGTCAAATAACTCCTCAATTTTGTTGTCTTTAGATATTCTGCCAGAGTGGAGGGAAACTATGGAAAAATTCCAATTCCAGGCGCTGTAAGTTTTGGTGAAGTTGTTTAACTCTAAAAAAACTTGTGGTTAGTTTGCAGTAGACGTCTGAAGCTGCCAAGTTAGTTATATTGTGTTTCATTTTGCTTTTTCTTTACCATTAGGGTAGGTTGTGACTTAGTTTTTCTGTAGTTTCATGTAAATGTTAATGCTCCCTTCAATTATACTACTTTCTTCTCTGGTATTTTTTAAACTGCTTCCTTCTGTACTTTTTTAAATTAGAAGATAGTAAAGTCTAATAGTTGTATACGTAATAGGTCTCTAATAACATTTATAAATATTTATTAAAATTTATTATTTTTATTAAAAATATTTATTTTTATCAAAATATTTAATAAAAATTTTAATAAATATTTTAAAAACATTATATTATGATAGAATAAATTTTAAATTTTATAATATAAAAAATTATATATCATAATTTAAAATTTATATTAATATATTAAATTTAATTTTTTCTACATTATATATTATACAAAATATTTAAGTTTATAATAATATTAATTAAATTTTATTTTATATATATTTTTCATTCTAATATTGATATTTACATTATTATTATTATTTTTATTTAAATTTTTTATAATATTATATATTAATAATATTTATTCATAATAATAATAATAAAAATATAATATAATTTAATAATAATAGGGAAAATATTTTTTCCTTTTTATAAAAGTGAATATAAATATAAATATTTATTATTGTTACTCTTTTTAATAATAAAATTAAATAAAAATTTAATGTTGACCATGTCAAATGATACTAAACACATGTCATTGTAATAATGATAAAAGTTTAGTATTTCAATAGTTTAAAAAGATATGGAAAAAAAATATTACAAAATAATAGATCATATTTAACTATATTTGTCATTCATTTGGACTAAAATTATTTAGTATGCATTTGGGCTAAAATTATTTAGTATGACTTATAGTTACATAATTATCTCAATGATCCGGCGTACAGGAATTCACTGCTACTGTATCAGGTTCCATTTAAAGGAGATATTGTAACAATAATGTAAAAAGTAATGAATCGCATACCTACATAAATCACGTACTTGTACCACATATTATATGACTATGGTATGACTAAAGACTATTATTTAGCACCGAAAAGGAAAAAAACACAAGCTGCATTAGAAATATTTATCCTTCTATTGCTTGTTTATCCAGAGAAGTAGGCAAAGCAGTAGCAAAGTTAGTAGCTCTTGCACTTGATTTGGATGCTAGTTTTTTTGATAAGCCAGAGATCCTGGGAGAGCCCATTGCGATCACACGATTGCTACACTATCAAGGTATTGAATAAGTCGTTTTGGTTGGTGCCTCATTACAAACTAAATATTTTCACAGTAATATTCATAATTTATCCATTTTTATATTGTGCCATGAAGATCAAATCTTGGATCCCTCACAAGGACTATATGGTGCTGGTGCTCATACCGATTATGGTTTGATTACTCTGTTGGCAACAGATGATGTCCCTGGTCTTCAAGTAAGAAGCCAATTGATATTTCTGCTTTCATTGCAAATATTCCACCAATTAATTGAAGACATTGACATTTTCGCTTGCAGATCTGCAAGGATAAGGATGTTAAACCTCAAATATGGGAGGATGTGGCACCATTGAAGGGGTGAGTATTTCCCTATGATGCTGTAGCTTTTGTAGGTTAGAAAGGGAATAAGGAGGATGCTTCTTGCATGATATGCAGCATCAAAATTTCTCGTTTCTTCTTAACCTTTTAACTTATGGGTAATTTCTCCAATTAAAAAATAGAAGAAAAACTTATGAGTAATTTCTGAAAATTTTCTCACCCCTTCTTCCATTGATATATATTTTTTTATTTTATGTTATTTTATCTTAACGTCATAGCTTGGCTTGCTATAGTTATCATTCATACCAATATACGCAATGGGAGTCACAAGTATCAAGATTAAATTTCATTTGACAACATCACAACACTCCATAAAATAATTTAACTTAGTAAAATTACGTCGTCTGCCTAAGCTAGTACTTATATATTTCAAAATTTAATCCATCTTTTGAGCTGCATGTTACCAAGTATTAAACATAATTGACTTCAAAGACAAAAAGGTTACCACAAGGCCTTTTATGATTATTTACCATTGTCATGTTGATCCCCAAAACCATTGGCATTATTTCTGATTGTTAATATTGGTACTTGGTAGAGCTTTTATAGTGAATATTGGAGACATGTTGGAGCGCTGGAGCAACTGTGTTTTCAAGTAAGAAACCTCTCCTACTGCTAATTATTTTGACATTTATATACCACTTTTTTTTTTGAAAACTGTTCCATGCACTTATTATAGTTATATTTTATTATGGATTTTGTCAGTTGCATCTTTTTTCTTATTTGAATTTTATTTCATTACACAATCAACAATTTGCGCTGCATTTATGCCCAGGTCCACATTGCACAGAGTTATAGGATATGGTCAAGAGAGATATTCTGTAAGGCTCAACTCTTGTATCTATTTATGTTTTACTTCGTTCAAAAGCCATATTCTTGTATGAACAATTGCCCATTGTTTCAATTTACAGATTGCATACTTTTTGGAGCCTGGTCATGATTGTCTAGTGGAGTGCTTACCAACTTGCAAATCGGATAGCAATCCTCCCAAGTAAGTGAAGCCTGCTATTTGATATAGGCAATATGTGTAAGGCTTACACGGTCATGATTAAAATTGTGTGAAGGAAATGTGAAATATGAAAATGGGTTTTTATAGTACTCATTAAACATTCCTGCTTATATCTGTTTTCAGATTTGCTCCTATCTATTACCGAGACTACCTAAGCCTGCGCTACAAGGAGACTCATGCTGATTTGAATATATACATGAAACAGCAATCTTGAGTGGTCACTTGTTGGAATTTTTAGATATCATCTCAAGTTGAGGTGTGTGATAAATTTGTGGGTTTATTTCATGACTTTTAAGATTTAAAGATTTAAAAGTCTCTTATGCAATAAAAATAGAAAATAGAACAAGAATAATCAATTTCTTAACCCTATTATAATACCATGGAATATTAACACCTTTCTGAACCTATTAACCAATTTCTTACTTTAGTTTATTTTTTTTCTAACATTTTATACTTCTTTACAATTTATTTTCTTTTTTTTTTATCTCTCTATCACATTACTTATTTTATCCCACATTTTCTCTTTTCTTTTCTCTTTCTATCTTTCTTTCACTGCAGAAAAAAAATTGTACAAAAATATTATCCAAAAAAGTTTCTCTAATTTCCAAAATTAGAAAAAGAAAATCAAAACATTATCTGCTTGATTCAAGATTTTTAGGTTATAGATAAGAAGAAAGGGTGAATTTTTTATTTCTAATAAATATTCTTTAATTTGACCAAATTTTTAAAATTAACATAAACTTAATATACTAATCTTTTACTTATTTTCATAATTATTATGTAAATCTCCTAATAAAAATAATTGCCTTCCTTTTTTTTTCCTCTTCAAAACCCAAATTTCCAAATATATCCTTTAAGTTCTCTCTTCTCCAACTGATATTGGAAGGCACAAGGATAATGCTTCTTACGGATGGTTATATACCGATCGTTGTGTAATTGCAAGAGTTTAACCAACCACGCGCTGATAAACATCAGATTAGAATACTGAGTGGGTGCCAATAATATATATAGCCGTTATTATTAGTATCACTATTATAATATAAAGGCAACAAGTACATGGTACAATAGGCCATATAAACCAAACCAAAGTGAGGAGGGCAAATAACTGAAGCTATTATGCTTTTCTATAAACCATTGCCATTGGCATGGCATGAGATGAAAATGATTTCATAATAGAAAGAGAGCTGATTCAAGTAAAGCATAAAAACATTATTCTTGCATATGCTTAAAAAAACAGTAGCACACCAAACTTCAAACACATCTTTATTAGCCGAATAAGTTAGTTGGCCCCATTCACCTATAGTTGCGGTATACAGGGGTATACATGCAACTCTCAGCATACTTCACAAGATTTTGAGGACGAGGAAGATGTGTAGCCAAGCCTACAATGACAGTTGAAACAATGGTTTAGTCTAAAAGGAAGTGAAAGCCTGAGATTGTGATCTTGAACTATAAATAGTATGAATGAGGAAGCAAGAGTTAAGACACTGAACTCACCTAATTCGTATGCCTTGGCAGCAACATTTGCAGCTATGTTAGCCGAAATTTTTCTGATATTAGAGAATGGTGGGTAAATCAAGCCCTTTTTGTAGTTCTCCTCTGACACTTGTTTAGCCAATGCTTCCGCTGTACAATTCATGACAAGAATGTTGTTCATTCCTTTGTCAATTTTACATGATCTAAAAGCATTGTTTATGCGTAAACCATTGCCAATCACAACAACATTAAGATAATTATTATGCAGTGATCCACTAATAGCCAACAATGGACGAAACTTACTTGAAAAACAGCATAAAGAGTAGGAAATTGAAACTTAATACATTCACTTAATTATCATTCATGTACTGACATATTCATATATTAGTTGGTTCTAAGCATTACTCATTCATACTTGTATTTAGTCAATGAGTATATTGGATATGTGTACTTATGTTTCCTGTTGTAATGTAGGCCGAGAGAAGGCCAAGAGAATTCAAAAGGACCAATATATTAAAATAAAGTGAGTTTCTATTCAAGTCTAAGTCTTCCTTTGTCTACCACCTCCTTCAAACGAACTCAACATTGTGTTCATTGGATGTATCATACTAAATTTGTCATATTCACTTACAGGCTGCTAGAAGCATATCGTCATGGACTCGGATTGCTCCTGAGATTACCAAACCCAAACCTAAGCCGGGGAAAATGTAAGCATTGTTGGCCTGGATTAACAAGGACAGAATCAGATGTGATGATATACAGCTTAACAAATTAAAAGAGATCAGCATTAATGAATCTGAAGATTTTGATACCTGGCCAGAAGCATAAACTTTGCCCTTGTATTCAACAGGATCAAATGGACTCCCACTAGCAAAAATTGTACGACCCTTTTCGGGAAACCAGCAAGTACATTGTGGATGTTATTAATAATATTGTTGGGAAATTGTATGAGTGTCAAAAATAATTTGCATCAAAGAACGCTCAACCAGGTTTATAGAAAGATATGATCATATGTTATTTTACCTCACTCCACTTGTAAGCCTCTTCAGCTGTACACTCAGACTGTGAGGTTGGATTGGAGAGAGCCAATATGAGAGGTTTCTGCAGGCCAAGCATGGTAGAGATACAGTTCTTATTTAAAATTGTATATCTAAATATCAACACAAAAACTCAGCCACAACAAGAGTGAGATAAGATTGTACATCATTGTTTGAAGTCATAGCCTCAATCACTTCCTTTGTAAATGTTTTTCCTACTCCTGATGATCCAATCAAAACTGTAGGCTTGATTATCTGAAATGGAGAGGTAATTCGGGATAAGGACATATCTCAGACAACCTATTACAAGCCCCAAACAGACATATTAAAACACCTTAACGGCCTCTAGGAGACTGTTAACAGGCTCATGTTCATGAGCCCAAGGCTTCTTGAAGTGTTGAAGTGAATTTTTCCGTGAACTAACAATTAAACCCTGCAAAATAAAAAGAAATAAAATTTAGAAAACTGAATCAAATTAAAATTAAGAATTAAAGAAGCTTCCCTCAATGCTTTCTACTACCTTTGAGTCTACAAGCCATATCTTCTTGCGACTCTCTTCTATAGGTGCCTTAGCCTGCCACAGAAACAATAGAAACACAAATGGAGCACTGCCAATTGTAGTTAAAAATGAACTCAAGAAACCAGCATTACTGATATATAAATAATAAATATCTTATTCACCTGCTTCGACATCTCAAGAGCTATTAGCTCTGCTATACCTGTTCCTGCCTGAAAGCATGACAAAAAATGAGTTAGAGTTCGACAAACTGACTTGTTAAGTACAGAACAATAGGCGATGTATTTGCATGCATTTACCCCCATCAAAGTAAAGATGAGATGTAGATAATAAAAAAATGAATGATTAGAATTATCCAATGCTATATACTACTTTATTACTTTGGTTGCTTCTCTTCAATTCAGCAGCATGGAAATAAGCATAGATATCAAGTCAGAATAAAGGGCAAAACAGATCATGTTCTTACTTCTCCAGCACCAAGGAAGAGGAATGTGTGATCAGCCAAGGTACCACCAATGAGTTTCAGGGCTGCTACAACACCAGCTAGAACAACAGATGCAGTCCCCTGAGGTAACACATCAATAATTAGAACATAATAATAATCTTCAAGAAACATGAGCCAGCTTTTGTGAAACATGATACCTGTATATCATCATTGAAAACAAGATGAGTTGTACCATATTTTGCAAGCAATTCAAAAGCATTGTGATTTGCAAAATCTTCAAACTGCAGGAATAATCTGAATGAATCAGACACTACAATTGAAGAACATAGGTTCAGAAGCCACATAAACCATCATGAATGGAATTTATAACAACCTGTACAAGAACTTTTTCCCCGTAGTTTTGCTTCACAGCAGTCATGAACTCATGCAGAAGTTCATAATATTCCTAAGAAGATACCATTAGAGTTGCCTCTGATCAATACAGGTACAATGAAGGAATAATGAGATAGAATGATGGAATAATTTTGAGCAAGACATATACAAACCTGCCCAGTTGCCCTCTTTTGTCTAAGCCCAATGTAAAATTCATCATTCAGTAATTGCTCATTATTTGTCCCCACATCAATAGTAATAGGCAAACACTAACCACAAAAATCAAATGTAAGAAGAAAAAAAAGGAAGGAAGAACAGAAAACAAAAGATATGAGACATGAAACAGTAAAATGAGAAAAAAAAAAATAGGACAATGCTTACTGCTGAAGGACGAACTCCACCTAGGGCTGAGTACAAAGCCAATTTACCAACAGGAATACCCATCCCCTGAGGCACAACCAAGATAATCAATTATGTGAAGGCTAGTTCATCTGCTTTCACAATGTCTATGTTAATTCAGGAGTTTGATTCCCCTGCAGAAATACCTGACATCCAAGATCCCCAAGTCCCAAAATCCGCTCACCATCAGTTACAACAATAACTTGAATGCTCCTCTCAGGCCAGTTTTTTAAAACCTCAAGGATTTTGCCCCTGCAAGCGGTCAACAGTTGTGTAACCCCGCACTAAATGTGGTTGAAGGTTGCATACTAATACAGGAAAATAAAGAATTATACTTCTCTTTCAAACTAATGTAAAGACCCTGAGGACGCCTGAATATGCTCCCATATTTCTGGCAAGCCTCACCAACAGTAGGAGTGTATACAACTGGGAGTAATTCCTCAACATTATCAATTAGTAGTTTGTAAAACAGCCTTTCATTCCTCTCCTGTGTAGCAGAACCAGAACAGCATGTTGCATTAGATACTATTCTAACTTTGAGAAGCATATCTCAATTCTCACAAGTAGATTAATATGTTCTTGTAACATTCAAGGGCATAATTTGGTCGTTTTGAGTGAAGGTCAACAAGGAAACAGGCCAAAGCACCCCCAAGAGGAGAAAATAGAACATGAAAGAATGAAATTAGTATCATGCATTACAAACAACTTAATAAGTAATAACACCGTGACAGGAGAACTAAACAAGAATAAGTCTCATGCAGTTCAATGTAACTATGAGGAGTTGAAATTCCTGCCTGAAGGTCCATCATGGCCATGTACTTTTGCAAGGGAACCTGATATTGTCGGATGTTGTTCATTAGTTTCTTCTCCTGTAGGCAGTAGAAGGAAATAATGAGAACAAGAGGGAAATGAGAGGGAGGAAAATAACACCTTCATATATTATAGATCAAAATCCTAGATTATCTTAAAATACAAACCTGAAGTTGCTGGGTGCTGAGGGTCGGAGGCAGAAGGCCACGCAAATAGTGTGCATCCCTCTCTTTCTCTGTGAAAGCTAACCCTTTGTTGTATTGTGGATCCCTTAGCAAAGAGTACCCACTGCATGCACCACAAATTCAATACCAGAAACTCAGGCATCAATCTAGTAAATCCAGGATAATAGAAGCAAAAAATCACAATTAAAATAAAATAATATACAGAGGTATCAGCTAAGTAAAACTCCAAGAATTCCATTCTGTTAAAACATTAAAAAGACTATGCACCCAATTGTATGTTAGAAATCATATAGTGTTAATGATCAAATGTAATTGAACTCATGAAAGCTAAAACAAAGTGAGTAATATTAATAAAGTTGAGGTGCATGTGACCTGGCAACTGAGTAAGTCCAAGGGGTGACAAGTTGGTCCTCGGTGGCGCGATCCTCGCCGTAGATGTCCTCAACGCCGCCGCTGACAGTGGATCTTGGGCTGAGGTCCAACACGGACTCACCATCTCTCAGAGCCTTCATTGTGCTCTCCATCTTCCTGCCAATTACTTTCTTCTCTTCCTCCTCTTCACCAGTGCTATGAATGTGATAATGATCCTTTGAGTTCACACACAACACCACTTTCTCAGATATTTTCCTCTTTGAAGGGCCACAGCAGCCAGAAATATCGAAATTGATTGAGTAGCCGTGTCCCTACTTCACAAAAGTAACATCTCAAACACAACACTTAAGAAGGCCAAGACAAAGGAAGAGATGAAGATTGTACAAGTGGTGTGTTTTGCGTGTGTGGTGTGTCATTTTCTGTTTGAAAATCCATGTCAAATTGCTTGTCCTTCCTTGCTTTTACATTATTTTACATATCGGTTAAATGATGGTAACCAAGTTAAAAATTATAAAAAAAATGAAGTTCATCTAGGTGAGAGTTAAATACCGTTAAAGTGGCTATGTTCAATGAAATCATGCTGACAATAGGATAAGAAACACGAAGAGAGAGAGAGATTGAAAAGACAAAGGTTTTGTCTCTGTCGGGCAATAGATGACAATGGGGAATAGGTGGCGCTCTCTCGTCTCAATTGCCTTGCAGAAGGCTTCGCTTTCTGTCACGTATTCTTTTCTTGTTCCAGAAATAGGGAATTGGATTAGATAATGTTAAATTGATAAAGATGTTATAACAAATAATATGTATCTTGGTCAAATTATTTATTTTAAAGGTATTGCAGCTTCTCTTTAGCTCCAAATAATCCTTAAAAAATAGTAATTTGGAATTGATTCAATCAATCGTATGTGAAAATTTTGAAGGTGATGAATCATAAATGAATTTATAAAAAGAAATTATCTGAAATTGTTTAAGCACGATTGTGAAAGTAGAGCAAGTATCCAAACAGGAAGTAAACGGTCACAGTCATCAACACGTGTTTCCCGAAGGAGAGCTGTTTGTTACAAAGAAGCAAGGGTTAAGGTCAGGATGGGAATATTTTAAAGAATGCTACTCATTTAGGATATCAATCATCGCACGCAAAGTTACACATATTACTCACTTTGAATATTCGTGTTTATATTTGTATCTTAAAAAACATTAATTTTTATGACTTTATCTATATTTAATTACTCAAAACAGTAATAATTTTACTACTGGATTAAATACAGTGAGTTTTCATTTTAGTTTTTGTTTTTTTATTTTTAAACTTATTTTTTTTTCGTTACTAGTGTAATTGTATGTGATTTAAATATAGAAATTACAAGTTTTTTTTTTTGTTTCTGTAAAATTTTTAATATATATAATAAAGTTTAACTAAATTTCTATTGGTCAAATTATTAAATATATAATAAAAAGTTAACGACAAAAATTAAAATGAAATTTTGAAAAAATAAAAAAATTATAGAAACTAAAAATAAAATTTATTATATTTAAAAATACCAAGAATTTATTTATGTTTAGTATTTATATCCACATTTAATAAACACTTGTTTATATAGAGATATAAATTTTGATTTAATAATCATATTTCAAATAAATTAAATATCTTTTTTCAATATATTTGTTTTACATATTAGTAAAATGAGAAATTTAAAATTTAATTAAATATGTAATGTTTATCGCATTTCGAAAAATGAAATTTTGTTTAAATCTTATATGTAACACTGTTACATATGAAGAAAAGATAATTACATGAATATATAAATTATATTTAATTTTAAATATTAAATAATTTTTTATTAATAGTCTTAACTCAAAACTTAACTTTAAAATGAAAATTTTATAATGTAAAGTATATTTTAAAATTTTATATTAATTTAAAATAATTTAATATGTTATTAACATACCATAAAAAACGTTTATATTTAAAATATATAAAATTTAAAATCGTTTCAATGTCTTCTTATTCTCTCAATTTATATCTAATTGACAAATAATATTGCTAATAGATAATTATAATTTAATGATTAAATTAATAAAATAATATTATATATAAAATTATTGATGATATAAGAGTAGATGTAACTAATATTACTGGTGCATAGAGGAAAAGATGACTGACAAATACAAAAAATACGTAGTTTCCAATAGCTGTGCAAGATCAAGATGGCTAATGAAAGGAGTGTCACAAGTATAGGTTTATTGCAATGAGTTGCAATTTAGGTTCTTTTAAGGATTAATTTAAGATTTTGAAATAAATTAGTAGGATTGGAAGGAGAGCGTTATCAATTCAAGAAATAAATAAACTAAAAGTGATGTAAGAAAATTAAAACAAAATCTGTTAATAAGTGAATTTAAACTAATAATTATTTTAGATTCATTTAATAAAAATAATTTAAAATCAATATTTTAATTTTTAAGTGATTAATTTTAATTTAAGTTTGAGTTAATTAATATAGATCCATGTATCTACAAGATTATTATGATTGATCAATTTTAAGTACAAATCATATCCTTCATTCATTTACATTTATTATTATGTAACGGTTGATAATTTTTTAAAATAAAAAATATAAAAAAATTAAAACAAATCTAACAATTTACCGTGAAGGTATATTATTATTTGTATTTACGAAAAAAAATTGAATGTAACAAAATTTAAGTCAAGTAAGATCTCACTTAAATGGATCACAATTAAAAATAAATAAATAATAAATTAAAATCTTAAATTGATAATTAAAAACTAAATTATCAATTTTAGATTGATTAAAAATTTACCTGCTCATAAAAATGTTCACAAGAAAAAACATAAAGACAAAAGAGTAAATAAAAAAAGATATTTTATAAAAATTGCAAAAATTAAATACAATAATACATTTTTACGTTCTTTATTTTTTCTTTATCACGTTTTGTTCCATTTATCTTTAATAATAATCTTCTATTTTTTTTATTTTTCCTAAATTATTACATATTTAAGACAAAATCAAGACTAATACAAAAAAGTTGGACCAAATTCCCTATACAATTCAAATTTAAAATGACAAAGTTACAGTGTTTTTAAGTTGGTGAAGTGTTTGAATTTAAGGACTAATATTATGAACCATCTGTTCTAATTTTAACCCTTTAAATGACTAAATTTACGTTTAAAAGTTTAAAGTGTTGATTAGAATTGTAATCAAGAACATTTTATTTGGCTTTAGTTTTACTCAATTTCGACATTTACAACTCTATATATTAATTTTAAATGATATAAAATGTAGATAAAAACAATAAATCCTTTAAAAGATTATTCATCTTTACACTAATTCTCGTTTAAATATAAGTTGATTTAACTTTTATGATGAACATGAAAAATATAAATAATTTTTTATAATTTTTGATTCATGTAAGAATAATATTTCAATAAGTACCGCTTATGTTATGACTTGCATAAGATTAAAAAAGATAATTTTTTAAAAAAACTATCATGAATATGTATAAGTTTTGAATTCAGTGATATGTTATAAAATTTAAATAAATTATTTTAATTAATTAAAAAATATTTCAAATAAGTTAAGAATAACACAATATATATATATATATATATATATATATATATATATATAATTTATTACTCCAGTGACATCGACTCAATTTTTATCACGAGCCTAATAGATTTTTTAGTAAATAAAAAATATTAAATCTCCCATAATTAGTGGATGAGATACAATTAAAAAAAGTAAAAAAAATAGTCTTGCACCAATTTTAAATGAGACAAAAGATAAAAAAAATAAAAAGTTATAGTTTGGTGAAATTACAGCTAAGTATAACTTCGATTCTTGAAAACAATTGACTCTTGATATTCATTTTTTCTTAACATTTTTATCATGAATCTTTAAGTTTTTATTATTAATTTTTAAAATATTAATTAATTTTAAATTCATATTTTACTTCAAAAATATAAATTTTAATGTTATTTATATTTATTTTATATATATATATATTATGTATAAATGAATATAAATATTATAGTTGTTATACCTATACTCAAAATTTTACGGTATATATCCTTAGCCAAACCTATAAAACGTTTACGGTATATATCCTTAGCCAAACCTATAAAACGTTGTAGTTCTTGGTGTAGTGGTAGGTGATTAGAAATTAAATTGGTATATATGAGATTTGAATATTATATTTTTTTTATTATACTAAAAAAGTTATAAAACACATTACGTGAGAAATAAAAAATGAAAAAAATATTTTTTTTTCTTAATTAGATAGAAAAAAAAGAGAATAAAAAAATATTAATAGTATAATTTTTTTATATAAAATAAAAATTAATTTAAAGTTAAAATATTTTAATTTTTATTAATTTTATAATTATTTATTAATTAAAAATTAATAATTAAAACACGAAAATTTAAATAAAAAATACTTTCCTACTTCAATTTTCTCCTCATTTGAGATTAAAAAGATGTGAATTCAAAAAAAAATTATATCCTTTTATATAAGTCAAATTAATCTAAATAAAAGAAAATTTTTCTTTCGATTAATTTTTTATCCTTATCTCCATATCCTCACATAGCATAAAATTCACTGGTAGAAAATTAATCATCTATATGCTGTTAATAGTTAAATTATTCGGTAAAGTATTTTTATTCAATGTTATTGTATGTATTTGAGAGCGAAAATAACAAAAATACACAAACAAAATTTATTATAGATTATTCAATCAGAATTTAACAAATTAAAATTTTAATCAATTAAATTTGCAAAAAAGAATATTAAGTTATTGATTGCATTCCTCCCATTAATTGATTAGGTTTAATTCCTTGGTTTCTAATGTGGCATTGTCATCCTTTAAATAACAAACACACCTAATTTCTTTTCGGTCAAACACTGTTAATGTTTAAAATATAGACAAAAGAGCCTAAATGGTTTCCACATTCTATTACAGGTTTTCTGTATGATGCATGCTCTACTACCAAGGTCTAAGAGTATGTCAAATACCTCCGTTTATGGCATGGAAAATGATCACTTCGCACTCACTTCGTCTAAGAGAAAGAAGGTATCATTTTATGGATAATAAAATAAAAATAAAAATGGATATGAAAATATAATGGTGGTACAAGTAAGTGTTTATTTATTTTTGAAGTTAAAAAAAACTCTTGTTTTAATATAAAATATAATTTTGATGAAAAATATAATTAAAATTAATTTATATAAATATCTTAAAAAATTTAACAATTCAAAATTAACTTTATTAAAATAAATTCTAATCAATTTAAAATTAAATTTACAATAAATATGCAATATAACAAGAATGCAACGTAAATAAACATATTTGCAGACCCCCAGAAAATTAAAGGGAGTACAGATAGTTTAAAGAACATTTTCATGGTTAGAATGCAAGCTTTGTAGCTTGTATTAAAGTATAATAAAATATTTAAAAAAATTTAAATATTTATATCTCTTTATTTTTCTTATAATTTTGTTAATTATTAAACAAAAAATTTTAACATACTTTTATAATTTTAAATTAAAATAATAACAACATAATTTATTATTTAATATTTATTTTATAAGACAATAGCAAGATTTATAAAAAAAAAATGGAAAGTATAACAAAACTTTTATGAGATAGTTACTTTTGTAGTTGCTTCTACCAGCATAGGTAGGTGGCAACACGGTGGACATAATCCTTTACAAAACTCTAAATAAGCTAATTTTGTATGCCCTTGGTATCTGGTATCGCTTCCGTATCATGGATGAAAAAGAAAACCGTACAATTGGATCCTTTTTACAGCAGAAACTGTTGAACGAACTCTTGACTTGACAACAATCTTCCGTAGTCTTTTGTACCATTTTGGTCCAGAGATTAAAATTACTTTCAAGAATGGTTAAGGGTATAAATAGTATTAATGACGCATAACTTTTCTGTGTCTGTCGTATACAACGTATTTAATAATATATTTTATTTATGATGTAACATGTTAAATACGTTATATATAAAACAATCTTCATTAATTTGATTGAGTAAATTTAGTTCAAAAAATATAAATTTATTTTATTTTTTATTTATAAAAATCAAATTAAAAATATATTATATAAAAAATATATATCTTATCATTTAAATTAGTATAAGTGTATAAAATATACAATTAAATAATTTCATATTTTAATTATATTTTTAATATGTTATTTTTAGATAAACAATTTTTTAACTTAAAAAGAAAAAATTTATATAAATTTAAATATTTTATTCTTAAATTTTATTATTTAAAAATTAAAACAATAATATTATATTATAAATAAATTTTCTATAGTTAAGTAAAAATAATAAAATCATTTTATTTTTTTATTATATTTATAAAATGTTACTGTATCTTTTATTTAAATAATAGATATATTTTGATAATAATTTAATTATTATATTTTTTATTTTTATCATATATTTTTAAATTTAAATTGAAACAATTAAAAATGTAATTTATTTATTTTTTATATTTATTTTAAATTTCACCATATATTTTGAAATTTAAACAAATAAGATCAAATGTGTTATATTTTTTTATTACTTGTAAATATTTTATATTGCATTTATCAATGTAATAAATATTTACATATTTTTTTTATTTTTATATAAGTGTAATACATAATTTTTTATATCTTATATCTTATTTATGATATAACAAATAATAAAATATAAAATAGGTGTGATTCATTTTATTACGTATTACACCATAAATAAATCATATTATTAAATATATCATATATTAAAAAATTATACATCATAAATACTGTTCATAAAAAAAATACTTTTTAAATTACATCATTTTTAAAATTAATTTAAATTTTTGCACCAAAATAATAAAAAAAGTCTCTCCGGTTAGAACCTTTACTTATTTTCTTTTCACTCAAGAATGGACCTTAACGCCTTCAAATTTAAACGGTTAATCAATTGGACATATATAACATGTCGTATACTAATAGTTCCAAAGGAGAACATATGCTAACAAATACATATACACTTGTATCGTTCCAAGTTTTTGCCCCTTTGAAATAAAGTAGAGAACTTTCCATGTGTATAGACAAGGTATGCGTATAATAAGAACAATCATGCTCAAATTTGGATATGCACCATAAGTCCATAACATCAAAGTGACTTTTGCCCCATTATTACCTAACTAAGCAACAATCGTCTTTTAGCCTCTCTAGTGATCTCTAAAGCAGCATGACCTTTATTTTGTCTTTGACAAAATGGTTCCATTGTTGGCATCGCCACTGCTTTGGTGCTTTGGGAAGAAATAGACAAACTAATCCACACACCAATTAAAGCTTTCGCAAATAATACGACTGTCCCACATGTATGCCATCAGACAATTACACTTTTCAGTCCCGTCTATTTTTATCGCATGTCTCATACATTTTTTTTAATGAATTTTTCGAGGCATTTTTTCTCTATTATATATTATAAATTCATTTATGTTTATTGTTACTATTTGAGGGTTTAGATCACTTTTTTTTTATTAAAATACCAATATAATTTTGAAAGTTAAATTCATAAGCGCAAATAATTTCTTTATAATAAAATCCATAATTTATAAAAAAATATAATAATAATAATAATAAATATACATTCACTTTTTTATCTTATTTTTTTCTTTCTATTTCTATCTTCTTTTCTATCACTCTTTATTATTATACTATTATTTTGAAATAATTTGGGATAAATTAGATATACATAATCAATTTTTCAGCATAAAGTCCTATACGATAATTATTTTTCAATTTTCTGTTTTTAAACATGCTATTTTCATATTGATACGTAAAATATGAAACTAAGACAGAATCCCAAATTTTTAGATTGATGGCCCACTATTTAGCAAGTGACAAAACTGAATTATACTAGTCTTTCCTAATTTTTTTAAATATATTAAATATTAGCAAAATATTTTTAAAAAATTAAAATATTTTATAAAAAAACATTAACTTATAAAATAAGTAAGTTAATTTTTTTAAAGAAAATTAACAATCGTATAGTATATATTAAAAATATATTTAAATTTTTTTAATAATATTTATTTATAAAAATTCTTTTAACAATTTTTTATAATTAGACTCTTTACAAAAATTTATATGTATTTATTATTTTTTTGTATAATTCATCATAAATATTAAACCTTTTTAATTTTTATGTAAATAATATAATGATAAAATTATTTTTAAGAAAACATAAAATATTATAGTGTTTTTTAAAATTAAAATATTAATTAATTTAAATTTTCTTAATTTATGTAATTCGATTAAGATGACCTTACCGATAGGATTTGACGGAGTCATTACCCAAGAAAACTAAGTCAGCAATACATGAAGTTTGTCTATTTGGTTTAAGTTTATGTAAAATAAACTTAAATAAAATTAATTTTAAATTATTAAATATAAATAATAAATATGTAAAAATTAATTTAAATTATATATTTTTTATTAAATATATATATATTTAATTAAAAACGAAAATTGCAAATTTTCAATTATAAAACCAGATCACTAACTCGCTTTTCAATTAAATGACTGGTTATTGTGATCATACGTGACAAGTCGCTAGCTGACTTTAAAGTATACCAAACAAATCTCCCTGATCTCTCAATTTTAAAGAAATAACAAAATAAAAGTTACCAATTTATTGAAATTTACCCTAATTAGCATCCTTTCCCAGTTTCCCGTTGTCAAGAACGAATCAAACGTGAGAGGGTTTGTGTAAATAAATATAGACAAATAGAGCACTATTTCTCACCATCGCTTCCCGTCCCTGCAATTTTCCCAAAATTCACTGTTTTTCACTTTTTCTTTTCAACACCTCTCAATATTTTCAATCAAATGCTGACATTGCTTATCCAGAGAAGAGTATCAAGTCTAAATTTTGTCCTATTTTTTTTTGTATTTGAATTAAAATTTTAATTAAAATATATTTAAATAAACAAATTTATCCTTTCATCAATTATAGATTATTATAGTATTAAAATAATTATTTTTAAAATAACTATTTAAAAATTATAATTTTTAATTAATTGATCGTATAAAATTTAAATTAATAATATATGAAAATTAAATTCTTAAATTAAATGCATCCCAACGTGTGTGCATGGAGTGAAATAAGTCTTATCTAAGCATGTGTAAAATTCATAAATTTAATAAGTTTTGATCAAATCAAAACTTTAATTTTAAATTACACTGAATAATTATTTTTGAGATCTTGTTGACCACTATTCTTAAGATATAAGAAATTTAAAAAGTGAACGTTTTTAGTAAACTTTTCCATTTTTAATTTTTTATCCGGTGCTCATCTCCCTTATTTTCATTTGAATATCGATGGCAGGTTTAATTACTAGTTAGAAAGAGCCTATAAATAAAGCAGAACCAGAGGGGAACCACCATAACGCTGAAAGAGCAACAATTCAGAGACAAGAAAGACATAAAAGGGCTAATAAAGCCAATTTCCCATTCACCAACCTTGAAAAGCTCTAAAGTAAGTTTCTGCACTTAATCACTAATGGGCAAAAAGCTTAACGCTCTTGCTTTCATCTCCCACTTAATTAACGTCACTTTTTTTTCTCTCTCTTTTCTTTCCGTTCATACCAACATTCGGAAACCCACAAACACAATTTCTTAAAAGAAAAACAGAGTTCGAAAACACTATACAATGCAGCGAACCGAAACAAGATACACATAACCAAAGAAGTGATGCAGGGAGAAAAAAAGAAGCTGCTACATCAAAGTTCAAAGCAATAAAGTCACGTGAATAGTCATGTGGTTTGTAGCATTAACTATGTCACAGTGCAATTGATCAATCTGATATGATCAAGAAACTTTGATGATGTAGCAGCGAAAAAGATGTTGATGGGTGCTTATGAAATGGAAACGGATAGAAACAAATTAGGGTCGAATATTAATTAAGTCATTCTGTTTTGCAAGTTTAGGTCTTTATAGAACTTATTAATGAATTCCTGGGCTGCCACGTCGATATGGGAATCCCCTTTTTCGTCCTTCAGTGGGAAGGGAGAGTCGGTGACTCTAAGCTGCCTCCCAATAGGGCTCTTCCCGAAGCCAGGGAGAGGCACGAAGGGGGAACTATTAGCCTCAAACACCTTGTCGTTGTTCAACATCTCAAGTACCTTCTGAACTGCGGTGAAGGTGGAAACGTCGTCGTATTGGTTTGACTTGGAGAAACGGCGGTGTTTATGACGTTTGATGGCGTGGTGGAAAGGGAGGGCAGGGCTGTTACTGCAGCTGAACTCGTAGTCGCCGGGAGAGATGAAGGTGTTGTGGTGAGAACGGCAGGTGAAGGAGGCGTTGTGGTGGCTGAGGATGAGGTTGTTCACTAAGGCCTTCCCTGCCAGTTTGCCACGTTTCAGCATCAAATGCAACTCTCCCATTATTTTGATCTTTGCTATGCCCTTTCTTAACATGAAGAACAATATGCGTACTATGTTCCATACCTTCTTTGCTACCACTGGTGCCCTTCCTTCAATTTCCATTTAGAGAGAGAGAGAGAGAGAGAGAGAGAGAGAGAGAGAGAGTAATGTGTTTTGGTCTGCAACGGGAGACGGGGGTTGGGAGCTATTTAAAGGGATGCTATGCAACATGATTTTTTATTTAAAACTCTCACATCACTTTTTTCTTCCTTTAGCTCTTTTATTACATTATTTATTTTATCATAGGAATCTTTATTTTTCTCTTATTATTGTAAGATATGGTGTGAAAATAAGCTCCTATACTGTAAATTTAAATCCTAATTTTTAAGCAACGGTGATTTTAAAAATTTTGTTGGTATAGCTGAACATTATTATTAAGTTAAGTGATAGTTCTTGCATTGAGTATTAATTTTTTATAATTCTTATTTTTAACTACTGTTTTTAACTTTAATTTTAAAATATTGTATCAAATAAAAAAAAAATTTCTTTTAGATAAGCTAACTTTTATAGTAGTTGTGATCTTAATTAAATTAATTTAATATTTATATTTTGATATATCATATCAACTAAATGATATATATTTTATGAATAATAATAATTTTAAAATTTTATATAGATTATTCTAATCCCTCGTAAGTAATAATTTTTCATACTTTTATCTTTAATATTGTTTTTTTGCTTAATTTTATTCAATAAAATGGAATATTTATGTTAAATATAAAGATTTTTATTTTTTATTTAAATTTAAGGTTTACCATTACGTACTAAATTTAGGCCTCATGCTTAAAGCATAACATTATAAGAGTTATTTTCATCCCTGCTAAATAACGTATATTTCTTATATTAAATAGTTATTTTTTATTTATACATTTTATTTTTAAAATATCAATTTAATTTAAATTTTAAATTTTGACGCATTTTAATAATTTTTTTAAGTAAACTTAATTTTAAGATAATTATATTTTTGATAATTTTCAATTTAAAGTTAAATTTTAAATTCTAACATATCATATTAACAAAGATTACATATCAAGGTGTTAATAATTCATTTTCTGAACTTTATTTTCAATCTTAAGATATTTTATTTCTGTATTTATTTATTAATATAATATAGTTTTATTAATAATAATAAATAATGATACAAATATTAATTATTTAATGTAATTTTATTTTTACTTATAATATACTCTTATGAGTCTAAATTATTAAAATATAGTGTTTTTAAAAAATTTATCAGCATATCTAAGTTCTTATGAACTGTCTATTTTTCGTATATTAAATATTTAATGTTATTTTGTATTTTTTATTTTTAAATACTAATTTTAATTTAGTTTAATTTAAATTTTAAGTTTGAATGCACTATATCTTATTTAAATACTACTCCTTAATTCAATTATAAAAATCAATAATTAATATATGTAAATATAAATTTCTATTATTTCTTATAAGTAAAGGGATTATAACAGCTTTATCTATTTTCAGCAACTCCATTCCTTTTATCTTGAAATACTAATAAATTAGTATGATACACAATTATTTTTAAAAAAATTAGAAATGAAAAATATTGTTATCATAGGTAAACATATTAATTAATGATATATTATATCAATAAAAATTAGAGGAATAAAATTTTAAAGTAAAAAACAATTATTAAAATCATAGCACAAGTCTTTTATATATTTAATATATTAAAAGTTAATTTAAAATTAAATTTAGCTTACTTGAAAAATAAAAATATTATTAAATTTTTCTATAATATCAAAATTTAAAATGTAAATCAAATTTATTTAAAAGAAATAAATTTAAAAAATTAGTTATTTAACATATAAGAAATCACATGATTTAATAAAGAATTTATTTCTAAAATTTTTTAATTAAAAAATAAGAAATAAAATTATTCTCAGTTACTCATTTTAAATACCTACACTTACAAAATAATCGAAAACTGTACGAGAGAAGAGAATGGATTGATTGCGTAGTTTGGAGGATCACGCGCTAGAACTTCGTGTGCTGTTGTTATGCACATGATAATAGACAAGAATGGGTTATTTAAAATCGAAAAGACTTTAAACTCCAAAAAGTATTATTTATTTATTTACATTTCTTATATAATACTTGATAAATTTAAAAAAATTAAAATAGATTCAATAATTTAGATATATATGTAAATATAAATAGATAAATGTTACTATTTATATAAAGAATTATTTTCCCGTTTAGAAGTCTGTGTTTGCTGTTTATGCATTGCGAGGAAGTTGTGTTGGAGTTGAATGGAAGGTCCTTGACTGTGATGGGAACGGATATTTATTTTTAGTTTTACTGAATTGACCCTTCCTTCAATAATTGAGTTCAGTGGTGCTCTGCTCCTGCGGTCAAGTTTAGCATTTGCCGTGCACACTAAGCTACCCATTAATAATATCTCAACCCTCAATTCTCATTTCTACATTTTTTCTACACCATTTTTTATATCTAATCCGCGTTCAAACTCATTCGTCAACACGTTGACAATCAAAATTACTACTTGGCCCTTTCAAATAAATTAATGATTTTTACATTATACATAATAGATATTTTTGTTAAAAATAAAATTTAATATTTTATTATTATTTATCTATTCTTATTTTTTATTTTAAAAAATTAAGACAGTAATTATTATTTCTTTATTATATATTTTTAGTATAAAATATTAATTATAAAAATTTAATCAATGATATATATATATATCAATTTCAATATAAAAATATTAATTAATTTTTTAATCTATAAAAATAACTTTAATTGACAGATAAAAAAATAAAAATATTCTTTCATTATATATCTTTGAATATAAATTAACAAAATCGATATACTAATATCATTGATATACATTTTATTCACAATTATTTTTTAAAAAAATAATTTCTGTGATTTTTTTATTTAATTTTGATATTCTATTAGCATAAAAAATTATATTATCAACCAATTAAGAATTATAATAAATAAAAAATTTAAAATAATTATTAAATTTTTTAATAATATAACAATTTATAATTAGATAACAATAAAAATATTCATAAAATTAGTGCATTTTAATTAATTTTTCAAATAACTAAATTGTATTAAAAATTAAGATTTAGCGAAAGTATGTAAGCAAATAAGACAAGGCCTCCGATTAATATACACAAGAATTCCTTATCAAAGAAAAGACAATACATCCAACACATTGACATCAATCATGGATATCTTCCAACATAATGCCCCGATTTAAACCAATTTCGTCTCTCCAAAAACAAGAGATCCATAATAATCTTGCAATCCCTTTCAATACAATCATAAAAGAAGCATGATTGCTCCAGTCTTTAATTAAGTTTTCATTGTACACAACTCTAAATGAACAATATCACACTCCAAAGTATAAGAATTGATGTTAACATTTTTAAAATTAGATATCTTCCAGTAAGACTGAGCAAACTAGCTAGAACTAAATAATTCTTGCTCGTTCAATTGTACACCATTCGATTTTGATTAATTAATATGCCAAATAAACCATAGAAAAAACCACAGCCACGGCAATCATTGTCCACAGGATGTATGAGGTACATAACCGTATGAGTATCACATGTTTGCGAACCAATTATAAGTGGAACACCTAATAATGTCTCACAAAAAATATGCAATTATCAACTAATTGGGAAACGTGGCATTTTGGTCTTGTGGTGGAAGCCCAAATAAAACATGAACCGTAGGTACATGAAGAGTCGTGAATATATTTGATATGGCCGCCATTCACCAATGCCCAATGGCCACAGAGTCTATATATGGCGTTGGAAATTTAAGTACGAAGGATTCACTCTCACATTCATTAAGAACGTGGTTTTCTTAAAGCGATAAAGATGAAGCTTGAATCCTCATCTTCAATTATTTTAATTTTTAATCATTAGATTAATTTTAATAGTTTCATTAAAATTACAGTATAAGAATGTGTTTGAGAATACAGTATAAGTTAATAAAGGCGAATAGAGGTATACAGCCTCTCGTTTATATAAAAGATGATGTTTAGAGAATTATTTTAGCAAGATAGTCCATATTTTTTTAAACAATTTTTTAACATACCTTATATAATTCATTAGTTAAATTTTATATGATTAATTAAAAAAAATAACTTTTTAAACGAATATTTTAGGATGTTAATATTTTTCTAAACATAATTTTAAAATTTAAATAAATTTAAGGATTATTTTTTAAAAATTATCCTATCTTTTTTAATAAATTTTAGTGATGATTTCTTGATTTTTTTATTTTCTTGTTTATTTCACATCCTAATCATAATTGCAATAAAATTCATTTAATTTTAAAACTAAAAGACCAAGCAAGTAAACAAAAAATTCAATTGTGCCAGAACTAAGACATTTAACTTGTCAATGTATAGGTAAATTATTACCCAATCATTTTATGACTTTTTTTTTTATTATCAATGATTTTTTTATTCATATTCAATAATCATGTAATGTAATGTTAATATTTTTTTTCAGTTTGATTACTTCAATAATATTGTGACATAATAATTGAAAAAAAAATAAAACAAATTTTTAATTTAATAATAAATTAAAATTTAAAATTTAAAAATTAATCTTACAAAATTCTTTTAATTTATGGTATTGATCGAATAGATTAATTAAACATTGATATGTTACGTGAAGCTAATTTTACATATTTATTTTCAAGCAACCAACAATTATGAATGAGGATTTGATTTGGTTTAATGTTGCGTGTAATAAAAAATAAAAAAGTATTTTAGCGTTAAAAGATCTAACGCTAAAATATTAAACTTAGCAAACATAAATATTCATTAGTATATTTTGAAGAAATATGAGATGTAAATAGATATACATACGATAGTGATAAATTTTTATTTATTAAATATCAATAACTTTAACGCTGTTCGAATCTGGCTGCATGATAATTTCTATTAATATATAATTTTGCTGCTTTCAAAAAGTAAACATGGTACAAGATCGTATCAAAAGGCCAACGCATAAGTTCCTTCCTAGCTCAAGCTTAATTATTCATAATACCAAGAAAAATAAGAACCAAAACCAATATGCGATTGAAAATCTATATAACAATGATAAAAATAAAAGATAAAAATAAAATGCTCATAAAGAGTAATCAATTCCTTTAACATTACTCTCTACATATTCAAGACAAATCTGCCACAACTCTCAAATGTGCTTTTGGGCTACACAGGATCCAAGGAAAAAAGAAAAGGATTTACACGTGTCAAAAAGACTACTCCAAATTTTCAAATGAAGGTATTTCTAAGCTAACCCCTTAAGGAACTTGTGCATCCTTCATTAAAATATAATTCGAAGTGAGATTGGAGGCATTAAGTTGCATTAAGTGTACCATTTTTTTGACATATAACTACACATAATTAAGCACAATTGTGCATGTGGGCATACAGAATGCCTATGCAAATTCTGTTGAGCTATGCACATTGGTCTTAAGCTTAGAATGAGATTATGGAGTATCATAGATTTTTAACTTGAAAATTCTTTCAAAAATACCTTTTTATGTTATGTTTGGATGAGGTATTTTTGTAAAAAAATTTAAATATTTTTAATTTAAATGTATATATATATATTTAAAATATTTTGTTTTGATAAAAAAAATTTAAAATTTTTAGTTTGGATGAATATATTAAATTTTAATTTTTACATATTTTATTTAAATAAAATAACTTAAATTTATTTATATATAAAATTTTATTTTTAAATATTTAATAAAAAATTTAAAAATTAATATATTAACTAATTTAAATAATTTTTTTAGTCTTTATAATTTGATTGAAAATTTTATAAAGATGAGAGAGAACATAAAAAAACTAAATATCATATATTTTGTATATTCAGATCAAACTTTTAATTTTTAATTTTGATGATTGCAATCGAAAAAGGAGAAGGAAAGTTGGGAAGGGGGATAGAGGTTGCACTTAAGACCAGAATTTTTGAAGTTCTCTTAGTTTTGGTGGTATCTTAAATATATTTATTTTAATATTAGTTTTTTTAAAATATTTTAAATTTAAAATTTTCCTAAAGAAATATCTAAACAAATTATTTAAAATTTTTAAAAAATTATATTTTTCTCTTAAATTTATTCATCCAAAGGTTACTTATTAAATTGTTTTCCTATCTAAGGTATTCCAATGATTGATTTTGCAGAAAAAAACATATATTGGATGAAATTTTTCTCAAATGAAATAATATAAAAATGAGTTTCATGAGTACATACTATTTTTTGTTACTACGACAGAAAAAGAGTTTGGGATAAAGAGAAAAGGAAAGAGTCACGCGTTACATATGTGTTATAGATTTATATATGTATGTCAAAAAATTTGTTTTTAAAAAAATAGATAGGTATAATTAACAAACCTTACATACGTGTAAAACCACATTGAAACTGATATACCAAACCTACTATAAAATTGATAAATAATGCTATAAATTAAGCTAAAACCAATTAATTTTCTTTGTAAAACGCGGAATGGAAGTTTATATATGACTTATATAAAATTGATAAACATGCTATAAATTAAGCTAAAAATATGTGGCTTTCTTTGAAACCAACCCCAACCATACTGCCTTTTTTGTTAGACATTTAAAATTATATTAAAAAAAATACATAAAAACCTTTTGTTTCAACTATCCTGATCCTACCGGTTCCACTTTGATTATTTAAATCAAAATGATTTACATGATGAAACAGTTTGAGAGATTATATAATTTCAAGAAATTCATAATTTCGTTCAATTGTAAATGTTAAATAATTTAAATTTATTTATTTTACTTTCCATAAAAATAATTTTTTATTAAATATATTATATATCCATCTGTTTATATATATATATACATATTATTAATAATAAAATTATTTATTAAAATTATATATCATATTATTAATATAATTTTATGATATTTATATTAAAAATTAATTTTATGTTTAATAAGAATTATATCAATCCAGTAAATTAACGTCCAATGTTCTTCTAGGATTCAATTATATAGAAGTGATGCTTTAGAAAAATAAAATAAATAATAATAAAATATTTTTAAAGATATAATTAAATTGATTTAAAATTAAAATTAAAATTTTAAAATTTTAAACATAAATTAATTTATATCAAATTAAAATATTCAAAATTTTTAATTTAAATTGAATCAGTTTAAATTTACATGTGTAAAAATATTTTTTTTTATTTTTTATCATTTTAAGAAATATCTTAGCATATAAGAATTTTAATGATTTTTAATTTTTTATCTCTTTTAAAATGTTATCAATACAATTATTAATATATAAATTTTTTAAACATATCAAATATAATAAAATATAGATAAATATAAAAATAATATTGTAAAATGATATTCTAATAACGTAAAATAAATAAATAAAGAAAAATGTTTCCAAACGATAAGGGGATCGTTTTATTTGAAAAAATATTTTTTTTTTAATTTTAATTTTAAAAAAATTCTCTACTTTTTAGAATAAATTTTCATTTTAATTTATTAAATTGTAAACATCTTCTATTTAATTTTTAAATTTATAAAATATTTATTTTAATTCTTAATTTTAAAATTTATTTACTTTAATCGTTTTATATTTTATATTTTTTATGATAATTTTATATTAAAAACTAAAATAAAATTTATTTTTATGAAAAATATAAATTAAATTATAAAATTAGATATGAAATAAAATAACGTTTATAATTTAAAATATTAAAACAATAATTTACTTTTTTGATGGTTTTAAAAATTTAAATATGAAATGATAAAAAATTATATAATTTTTTTGAAATAAAAAATTGTCATTTTAGTAATTAAAAATTAAATTATTATTTTTTAAATCATATGATCCCATTATTGAAACAAAAATTAAATTTGTATAGCAAAATCTACAAAATAAGTGTTTGAAAAAAAAAAGAAATTAATAAATCATAATTAAAATGAATGGTGTAATAGAGAATAAAAAAAAACAAATTAGACTGACATTTGATGAATATCATTAAAAAGGTACTTGATATTTCTATATTTTTTTATATAATTTTTTTAATTTATATAAAAATATAATAGTGTATATATTTTTTAATTATATAATTTTACACAATTTTTTTTAATGTTATATATGAAAAGGATCAACAAAATATTTAAAATAAGTGATATCAAATGTTTTTTAATATATTTAAAAAAATATCAATATAATTTATAAAAAAAATTACAAAATTTTGTTATACAAATAGTGTGACCGATCTCGAAATAAAACTCTTTTCTAAGTTATGTTTATAGTCTAAGTTTTTTTATTTCTTTTATTTTATTTAATGTAAAGATGAAAAATGAGCTAGTTTTCATCTAATAAAATATAAATTTTATTTTTAAATTCTGAACGTAAATTAAATTCAACCCTGTTTAGTCTTATTTAGATTTAGTTTGCAAAAAATTACAATAAATTTAAACTTTCACCAAATTTAAATATTATTTCAAATATTTAAATTAAATTAAAAAATTATTTTGAATAACCTAATTTATCATTTTTAATTTAATTTTTTTTACAATATAAAAAATAACCAATTCTTTTAATTTTCATGTTAAACTGCTACAGTTTTATTCCTTATCATTATGCTACTCTTAAAAGCTTATTTATAGTTTAATATAAGTGTGGCGGATTGAAATTTCCTTACTTGAAAAGGAAAAGTAAAATAATATGTTCTTTTAGCAACGAAATTTTTAGTTATAATAACCTTTGAATTTCTTACACATATTAGGATTTGCAAGAGCTCACTTTATAAATAAAATAAAAATAATGATGAATAAAAGAGAGAAAAGTAGGACAACAAATAGTGGATAACTCAGTTCACTTTTTTTTCCCCTTTCTTTTGAAAGGATAATTCACTTTTCAAAACTTTATGGAATTTAAGTCATTATTCTAACCGAACAAAACACTTTGTTGTATGTTGGATCTACTTTAAAATATTTTAAAATATTTTAGCAAAAGCAAAGTCTTCTCATTAAAAGATGAGCGTTGGTAACATTATTTTTTATTTTATAAATAATATTATGTAGTATTCTAAGAGCATTGATCAACCAATTTTAAATATAAAAAATATGATATTTAATATTATTAATAAACTATCATCACATTTTTAATAAAATATTTTATTTTTAATTATTTAACCAAATTATTAAGCTAATTTTGGTATAATTGTTATTTTATAATTGATTTCATAACTATTTGCTTTGTTCTGTCCATAGAGTGGACAATAATAAAAAGTTTTTAACAGCGAAGAAGAAATAGAATTTTTTTTTTATTTAATGTATAAGAGAAGGAAAAGATAAAATAAAACAGGATGTGAGTTAATTTATCTTAGAAATAAATTTTATTAAAATTATTTTAAAATATTATATTTTATCAACTTATTATCAAATTAAAATTTTATACTATCTTGATTAAGTATATAAAAATTTATAAGATATTTGACATTATATTTAATAATTTTAGTTTAATTTAATGTAGGGTATTTCTTTTCTAATAATTGTTAAATTAATGTTATTTAATAAAATAATTAAATATATTTTAAAATTTAAAAAATTATATAGTTAATATTAATTATATAATTTTTAATATTAATCATCATAATTTACAAATTTTAACCCTCTTTCCAAATTGGTCAATATTAAAAAGGAAGTAAAAATAGGAAGAAATCATTTGAATCACCTTATTTTCTTCTAAATTTTTAAACCAAATATTTTTTTTTTATAAAATTTCTCGTTCTTTTTCTTTCTGAGTACTTTTTTTTTCCTTTTGGGTCGTGACCAAGCTTCTGTTTAAAAATACATTAATACAATTGTTTCATGGAAACATTTTATTTTTGTGGAGGGTATTACAAAACGATGCCCTAACGGGCACATTGAGTGCCACCTAAATCTCCCGTTGTACCTTGTATGAAGCCCTTATTGTTTTTGGTCAATTTATATGGGCTTTTGGCCCAAATAGTAAACCAAATCCAAAGCTATTGAGAGAGTACAAATATTATACCGAAAAAGATAGGGTAACAATTCCATCCATCCATCTATCCATCTACGTTACTTATCTAACCGCTTATAGATTTTAAAAAAAAAAATCTAACAATTTACATTCTAATATAAATATACTATCCTGTTTATATATCACATAAATTTCTTCCAAAAAAATAGCAGTACAAATAGATAGAATGGAGCATGTACTTCCACGGCTCGTGCCACTTAGTTTCGACTTCTTGTCATCTTTTGCATATAGCTGATCCACGTTTTTGGGCCTTGTTTTCTTGTGTGCCCTCGCCTGAAAATAAATAGTACAAATAGACAAAAAGGAACATGTCTCCAGTGTAAAGCACAACACCTTTCACAAAAAAGTTAAAGAGTAAAGTTTTAAAAAATTATTTTTACTGATTTTTTCAAAAATGTTTTAAATAAAATATAAAATAATAAATTAACCTAAATTTAACATTTTTAAAATATTATATAATTTTTCTATTAAAAATGATCTTTACTTCAAACTCCACCTTTATGCCAAAAATATCACTTTGATTGAAGCTTCAATTAAAACGAGTTTAACTTTTTAGAGTGTATAAAGATCTTATATTGTGAATAAATTAAAAATTATTTTATATATTATTTTAAAATTAATTATTGAAAAGTTTAACAATTTTTTGTATATAAAAATTTATGATTGGATGATAAAATAAAATAAAAATTATATTTTAAATATATTTTAATTAAATTCTTTAAATATACGGTGACATGATTAATTAAATAATAAATAAAAATCAATATGCCATTGCTTCTTCGTTGAGCAATGGGATCTATGGCCGTTTCTCTTATGGGTTAATTTAATTTTAATACCTTTATATTTCCCTCATATCCACCGGAAATGCATATAACTATCCTTCTGGAAACAGTCAAACCATAATAGATCAAAATGGATGATTATTTCTTTACTTTTATGTCGTTTAAACGTGGAGTCGAAATGCTTCATAACTAAAAAAAACCGTTTTTCCTTGAGATCAATTATATATGTTACTTGAAATTTGTTATTACCACCATGCACATAAATTAATTGATAGAGGTTGATCAACTTAAGTAATGGTGTTCAAATTTAAAATCAATAGTTATGTTAACTATTTAGAAAAAAAGTATTTTTTGTTCATAATAATTCCATTCCAGGTCAAAAAAATTTGCTTTCTATAGAAAATATTTACGATAAAAAAACATTGTTGGTTGTCACTGATTCGTGCAAGGCGATGAGGTCAAGTAGAAATTGATAATAAGATTTCAGTAGAAGAAATAAATGTACACGAGAGGTCTCATTATTTACTTTTATTTTTCTTTTTATTTATACCTTTTAAGTTTGTTTTTTAATAATTTAAATTTTTAAGTCGTGATGAATTTAAATATTCCAGTTTTGTAAGAGGAGATGGAGTCATAAAATTAAAAATGGACACTGCCCAAGTTGGAGAAAAAAAGAAAGTCATGATGATAAGGCGAAAGTGAATTGAATTGTCAAATTTGCCCCTGGGGTGATTTATTTCAATAGACTTTGGAGTTCTTGCGTGTGGAAGAGTGTTAGCATTACTTTAGAAATAGAATAGACGACAAAAGGTAACCGCCTGTTTTGTGCTCTCTCAACCACTCCCTGTACTTCCTAACTATTTATTTTTGATCTTTTTGTTCAAACTATAATTTAAAAGCACA